>JBAIZL010000001.1:65538770-66963770 GCA_036971475.1 Prosapia bicincta
CCAAACGTTTATAGTTTTATATTAATTAAAACAACCTCTCACCACAAATTCAACCAATTTTATTTTAACCTTATGTACATTTCGACTACAAAGTAATCATCTTCAGAGGTACCTCTACAGTCATTTGTAAAAATACCTCTGAAGATGATTACTTTGTAGTCGAAATGTGCATAAGGTTAAAATAAAATTTGTTGAATATGTGGTGAAAGGTTGTTTTAATTAATATAAACATTTACGCCACAGTTGCTTTAAGTTGTTGTTTATCGTTTTACTTGTTTAGTTTTTCTAAATTATTTAGGAAGAGTATAGATTTGTTAACATTCAATATTCTCATAACAGTGTAACGCATTTAAAAATTAATAAACGCAATAAAACATAATTAAATATATATTTAAACATAACGTTAAAATAAAGTAATATCTTTCATTTATCAATCTTTTTATTAATCGATTAATAAGATTCACCGAACGTAATGGACTATAAAATTCAAGAAATCTTTTTATGTTAAGCCAATAATTTCATTATTTCAAAATTATAAAAAAACATGAACAATATACAATTATTCTTTGAGCTTAGCTTGTGAGATTATGTTAAAACAAATAAAAAACATATACAAGACTCACAAATTAATCATTTATTTACTCAAACGCGTTTCAATGACAAAGCCATCATCATCAGTGCGTGTTGCTACTACAAACTCCAACTTATAACTTGTAGTAGCAACACTCGCTGAAGATGATGACTTTGTCATTGAAACGCGTTTTAGTAAATAAATAATTGATTTTTGAGTCTTGTGTACGTCTTTAATTTGTTTAAACATGAGCAATGTTAATTATTTAAGACTAGAAGATTTACTGCTGAAATATTATCAATAAAATAAAGTAATTTATGTAATATGTAACCCATTTATTGGCAATTATGAAAAGCAAAATATAGGCCTATTTACTTCTAATAGCCTAATTTTCAGTAATAAAACATAGTGGAGTTCAAGATTTAACATTAAAAATGTTTTACCAAAGTCGGAGCCTGTGGAGGCTATTAAACCTAGTTTTTATCAAATGAAAAAAAAAAAAACTTGGCGATGCAGACATTGGTGTTGGCACCTCAAAACAGCCTAACACTGACATTAATTGAAACTAACCTGATTTCATAAAACAGGAAGTCTTTTTTCACTTCCACGGAAATAAATCACACTAACCATTTAGACCTATGGAGCCATAACAAATACTAATACGATTTAACAATGCACACAAATGCAATTTTCTAACCTAACCAAACATAACCTTAAAATTTTAGAATTAACATCCGAAGACAAACAAGAAAGCATAAGACTTTGTTACTCTATAAGGGTTAGGTTAGGTTTTTGTGCGCTGTTAGCCTGCAATATGGTTTGTTATCCAGTGCCCCTTAGGACTGTATGGATCGCCAGGTGATTATTTGCGATATATTTCGTACCTGGGCTCAATATAATAACTTTTTTATATTCGGTTCCTTGTGCAAAGGAAAAAGTGGCGTTTATATTTCCATAAGGCGAAGCAGTCCTGAAGGATAGCTGCACAGCTGCCAAGATGGCGGCCCTACTTCCGGTGGGAGGTACAAGTGTCCTTACAAGACGGACAAGATATTTCCATAGTGTGGTAGAGTATTACGGGGCGGAATATTTAGCGACTCGTGCCACTTGGAGGGTGACACACATCTGCCGCGAGTCCCCTACTTAAACGTTTTTACGACGCTAAACAATCGTACAGTACTGATCCGTTAAAACCAAAATTCGGGGATAAGAACTCATCGTGGCTTTTGATCAAATTTTCCATAATAAAAAACTGCAGTTACTTTACCTTACCAAAACAGAGATAGTTCAAGCAGGCTACACTTCTGATTCCTCAGAGCCAGCATTCCTGCTGCGCAGTAGGTCAATATAAGTTTCTGCGCATATTAACGGTTTGTTGCCAGTCTATAGGCGCATTTCATTGAGACACTTGGGTACACATGGGTAAGAAATAAAATAAGGACAAATTCCGACGTGAGTAGAGTACAATTTATCGGAACTGACAATCATTAAATGTCTATAATTTGATAAAGAATAGATTTCGAGAAGCTTTGAAATCAGGCCTTTAGTCTAAGCTTATGCAGCTGGAAGCAATGTCAAACGGTTTGTCTTAATATGAAGCACTTGTATCAGCATGATAAGTGGAAGGAAGCGAGAAATACAGATAGCGCCGATAGCTAAACGCGTAGCTGAGGGAAATGATGCGCGCAAATTGAAGCTACGCGTTGCTTCTACACAAACACTATTGTCCTAGTTCCACTCGCTGCTCTCGGCCCATACATGTTGCATTCTTAACTGTTCTTTGTATTTTAATGCGAAAATGTAAGTTTTTTTTAATAATCCACAAAGTATATGAATCTTGAGTAGAGGAAATATCATTTTATATTATTAAGAACGTTTTTATGTTTTTAATGAAAGCGCATTTAAGGGTGACGTAAGCGGGAATCGTCCTTCCTGTACAACAAGCTTTACATTGCGTCTAAACTACGAAATTCAAGTCTACAAGACGTCGATGCAAGTGTCTAAAGAACGGTTCTAGACTAAGATAGAGAGGAGAACTACATCAGGTAAGCGACCCGCCCACTGATGTAATAAGCCCTCCATATATCCTCCCCTAGTCCTACGTTTATTACTCCTAACACGCCTCATAGTACTTCCTAGACATGGGTGCAAGTTCTAGAGAACCCTTCATGACCCCGACAGAAAGCAGTACTACATCAGGTAAGCGACCCGCGCACTGCACGTAATAAACCCTCAATATATCCTCCCCTAGTCCTACCTTTATTACTCCTAACACGCCTCATAGTACTTCCTAGACATGGGTGCAAGTTCTAGAGAACCCTTCATGACCCCGACAGAAAGCAGTACTACATCAGGTAAGCGACCCGCGCACTGCACGTAATAAACCCTCAATATATCCTTCCCTAGTCCTACCCGTATTACTCCTAACACTCTTCATCTTACTTCCTAGACATGGGTGCAAGGGCTACAGAACCCTTCATGACCCCAACAGAAAGGAGGACTATATCAGGTAAGCGACCCGACTACTGCACGTTATAAGCCCGCAATATATCCTCCCCTAGTCCTACCCGTCTTACTCCTAACACTCCTCATCTTACTTCCTAGACATGGGTGCAAGGGCTACAGAACCCTTCGTGACCCCGATAGAGAGTATTGGGAAATTTATTAACAAATAATTTTTACATAAAGAATACAATACAAATTTAGAAAAAATTAGAAAGATACAATTTATTTGAATACATAGAATAGCTTATTTTAATAGGGAGGCTGCTTCCGCTTCTCTGCGTCGTTGCCGTCGCCATGCCCGCTGCTTATTACGCCACCGGCGTTTAGACCTGAGCTCCTTTTCCTCCTCGTTCATCATGAGGTCTTCGTACAAGTCGATGTGTCCCACTGCAAAGTCTTTGTCCGGGAAGTCTTTGTCCTACATTAGGTAAGTGACCCGACTACTGCACGTTATAAGCCCGCAATATATCCTCCCCTAGTCCTACCCGTATTACTCCTAACACTCCTCATCTTACTTCCTAGACATGGGCGCAAGGACTACAGAACCCTACTTGACACCGACAGAAAGGAGGACTACATCAGGTAAACGACTCGACTACTGCACGTTATAAGCCCTCAATATATCCTCCCCTAGCCCTACGTTTATTACTCCTAACACTCCTCATCTTACTTCCTAGACATGGGTGCAAGGGCTACAGAACCCTACATGACACCGACAGAAAGGAGGACTACATCAGGTAAGCCACTCGACTACTGCACGTTATAAGCCCGCAATATATCCTCCCCTAGTCCTACGTTTATTACTCCTAACACTCCTCATCTTACTTCCTAGACATGGGTGCAAGGGCTACAGAACCCTACATGACACCGACAGAAAGGAGGACTACATCAGGTAAACGATTCGACTACTGCACGTTATAAGCCCTCAATATATCCTCCCCTAGTCCTACGTTTATTACTCCTAACACTCCTCATCTTACTTCCTAGACATGGGTGCAAGGGCTACAGAACCCTACATGACACCGACAGAAAGGAGGACTACATCAGGTAAGCGACTCGACTACTGCACGTTATAAGCCCTCAATATATCCTCCCCTAGCCCTAAGTTTATTACTCCTAACACTCCTCACCTTACTTCCTAGACATGGGTGCAAGGGCTAGTGATCCCTTTGTGACCCCGATAAAGAGTATTACTACATCTATATTCAAAGGGATCAATATTTCCTACTCCGGGTCCTACCTCTACTAAAGCCGTACTTCTTAGATGTGGGTGTAATTGCTAAAGGACTCTATACGACCTTGGTAGACATAAGACATCAGGTAAGGAACTTGCGGTAATGATGCTATTAGCATTCATTAAATTGCATGACGATAAGGATTTATTTCCCTGGCGTAAGCTATGGAAATCTATCCATTATCCTTTAGAGGCAATAACAGTAATATTGGTTGGCAATAACACATACCATAATAAAGAAATGTTCGTTTTATTATTTGTATAAATTGTTATAAATAAAATTAGGAATTCATTTTGACGTCGAGTTTGATTGTGGATGTACATTTATACTTTTTCCCAAATAAAATTTTTAAATTTAATTTCTTCTTTAATTATTCCGAAATGAAAAGAAATCAAGAACTTAGAGTGGAAAGAGAAAACACGTCTATTTCGCTAAGCAAAAAGCTTCAAGCTAATTTGTCTGGCATCCTGATGCAAACTGCAGTCGGATATATTATATGCAAAGTCGAGAAGCAGGCGCTAAGCGCTACCCCCTGGCCCACTTAGCGTTGGGGCACCGTACCGGAAGTGCCTTCACTGACAGGTTACACCGGATGTAATGTTACCTCACAACTGGTTTTGTTTCCGTCGAGCGGTCAAATAGATAGCGACACATACGTTGGCAAATGTGTAGGATCGATCTGTGTGAGCACGACTTCATCCAGAGAGATAGGTAAAGATGAAATGACGTAGACGAGAACATCAATAATGTAGTAAGCCTTAGCATTTGCATTAAAGTAGAGCTACGAGACAGTTCAAAAATACTCTATGGGTATTTTCATTTGTTACTCGTATCTAAGACGACTTACTTAAAAATTCTTAAAAGGACATTGATCGGGATCAATTCTGTTTTCTTAATATACGTTGAAATAAACAATTATAATTATAAAAAAACTATTAAAAATATGTCTACAAATATTTCGTATTATTCAAGGTAATTCTGAACTACATATCGACAAATTTCACCAAACCACTGATATTTTTATTAGATTAGATTTAGTTTTATTAAATAAAGAAAACCGCTCTTAGGTTTTATTTGCATAGCGTACGTTTCAACTTAGTTACATCATTAAAGAGCTGATTCAAAACTGATCTCTGCTCATATCAAGACCTCTGAAAAGAAACGAACATTAGAAATGTGAGCGCTAGATGTAACCGAGTTGACAAACTAGGACACTTTAAAAACCTTTTGGTAGAGAGGCTATCTGCTTACAGAAAATGTGCTGTCTAGAGGGATTAAAAGGTGACCAAAAAGAAAACTCCAAATACCATGTAAGTGAAAACATGATATACGAGCGGGATATGTACGGCTTAGAGGTGACTGGGGGAACAAGTGGACCATTTAATTAGTCGTATGTGGAGTCGGAGATATGAGTGGGGAATGTGCAAACTAGAGGTGACTGGGGTGAGCAAGTGGAGAATTTAATTAGCTTGTATGTGGAGTCGGAGATCTGGGTAGGAAATGTGCAAGCTAGAGGTAACTGGGTTGACCAAGTGGAGAATTTAATTAGGTTGTATGTGCAGTCGGAAATAAGAGTGGGGAATGTGCAAACTAGAGGTGACTGGGGTGACCAGGTGGACAACTAAAGTAGCTTGTCTGTGGAGTCGGAGATCTGGGTAGGAAATGTGTAAGCTAGAGGTAACTGGGTTGACCAAGTGGAGAATTTAATTAGCTTGTATGTGCAGTCGGAGATAAGAGTGGGGAATGTGCAAACTAGAGGTGTCTGGGATGACCAAATGGAGAATTTAATAAGCTTGTATGTGCAGTCGGAGATAAGAGTGGGGAATGTGCAAACTAGAGGTGACTGGGGTAACCAAGTGGAGAATTTAATTAGCTTGTATGTGTAGTCGAAGATCTGAGTGGGAAATGTGCAAGCTAGAGGTAACTGGGGTGACCAGATGGAGAATTTAATTAGATTGTATGTGTAGTCGAAGATCTGAGTGGGGAATGTGCAAGCTAGAGAGGACTGGGGCAACCAAGTGGAGAATTTCATTGGCTTGTATGTGTAGTCGAAGATCTAAGTGGGGAATGTGCAAGCTAGAGAGGACTGGGGTAACCAAGTGGAGAATTTAATTAGCTTGTATGTGTAGTCGACGATCTGAGTGGGGAATGTGCAAGCTAGAGATGGCTGGGGTAACCAAGTGGAGAATTTAATTAGCTTGTATGTGTAGTCGAAGATCTGAGTGGGGAATGTGCAAGCTAGAGGTAACTGGGGTGACCAGATGGAGAATTTAATTAGATTGTATGTGTAGTCGAAGATCTGAGTGGGGAATGTGCAAGCTAGAGAGGACTGGGGTAACCAAGTGGAGAATTTAATTAGCTTGTATGTGTAGTCGAATATCTAAGTGGGGAATGTGCAAGCTAGAGAGGACTGGGGTAACCAAGTGGAGAATTTCATTAGCTTGTATGTGTAGTCGAAGATCTAAGTGGGGAATGTGCAAGCTAGAGAGGACTGGGGTAACCAAGTGGAGAATTTAATTAGCTTGTATGTGTAGTCGACGATCTGAGTGGGGAATGTGCAAGCTAGAGATGGCTGGGGTAACCAAGTGGAGAATTTAATTAGCTTGTATGTGTAGTCGAAGATCTGAGTGGGGAATGTGCAAGCTAGAGGTAACTGGGGTGACCAGATGGAGAATTTAATTAGATTGTATGTGTAGTCGAAGATCTGAGTGGGGAATGTGCAAGCTAGAGAGGACTGGGGTAACCAAGTGGAGAATTTAATTAGCTTGTATGTGTAGTCGAATATCTAAGTGGGGAAAGTGCAAGCTAGAGAGGACTGGGGTAACCAAGTGGAGAATTTAATTAGCTTGTATGTGTAGTCGAAAATCTGAGTGGGGAATGTGCAAGCTAGAGGTGACTGGGATGACCAAGTGCAGAATTTAATTAGCTTGTATGTGCAGACGGAGATCTGAGTGGAGAATGTGCAAACTAGAGGTGACTGGGATGACCAAGTCGAGAATTTAATTAACTTGTATGTGGAGTCAGATTTGTGAGTGGGGAATGTGCAAGCTAGAGGTAACTGGGGTAACCAGGTGGAGAATTTAATTAGATTGTATGTGCAGACGGAGATCTGAGTGGGAAATGTGCAAGCTAGAGGTAACTGGGGTGACCAGGTGGAGAATGTAATTAAATTGTATGTGCAGACAGAGATCTGAGTAGGAAATGTGCAAGTTCGAGATGACTGGGGTAACCAAGTGGAGAATTTAATTAGCTTGTATGTGCAGACGGAGATCTGAGTGGGGAATGTGCAAGCTAGAGGTGACTGGGGTAACCGAGTGGAGAATTTAATTAGCTTGTATGTGGAGACGGAGATCTGCGTGGGAAATGTGCAAGCTAGAGGTGACTGGGGTAACCAAGTGGAGAATTTTATTAGATTGTATGTGGAGTCAGAGATCTGAGTGGGAAATGTGGAAACTAGAGGTGACTGGGGTGACCTGGGGGAGAATTTAATTACCTTGTATGTGTAGTCGAAGATCTAAGTGGGGATTGTGCAAGCTAGAGATGACTGTGGTAACCAAGTGGAGAATTTAATTAGATTGTATGTGTAGTCGAAGATCTGAGTGGGAAATTTGCGAGCTAGAGGTGACTGGGGTGAACAGGTGGAGAATTTAATTAGATTGAATGTGTAGTCAACGATCTGAGTGGGAAATGTGGAAACTAGAGGTGACTGTGGTGACCTGGGGGAGAATTTAATTACCTTGTATGAGTAGTCGAAGATCTAAGTGGGGAATGTGCAAGCTAGAGATGACTGGGGTAACCAAGTGGAGAATTTAATTAGCTTGTATGTGTAGTTGAAGATCTGAGTGGGGAATGTGCAAGCTAGAGATGACTGGGGTAACAAGGTGGAGAATTTAATTAACTTGTATGTGTAGTCGAAGATCTGAGTGAAAATGTGCAAGCTAGAGGTGACTGGGATGACCAAGTGCAGAATTTAATTAGCTTGTATGTGCAGACGGAGATCTGAGTGGAGAATGTGCAAACTAGAGGTGACTGGGATGACCAAGTCGAGAATTTAATTAACTTGTATGTGGAGTCAGATTTGTGAGTGGGGAATGTGCAAGCTAGAGGTAACTGGGGTAACCAGGTGGAGAATTTAATTAGATTGTATGTGCAGACGGAGATCTGAGTGGGAAATGTGCAAGCTAGAGGTAACTGGGGTGACCAGGTGGAGAATGTAATTAAATTGTATGTGCAGACAGAGATCTGAGTAGGAAATGTGCAAGTTCGAGATGACTGGGGTAACCAAGTGGAGAATTTAATTAGCTTGTATGTGCAGACGGAGATCTGAGTGGGGAATGTGCAAGCTAGAGGTGACTGGGGTAACCGAGTGGAGAATTTAATTAGCTTGTATGTGGAGACGGAGATCTGCGTGGGAAATGTGCAAGCTAGAGGTGACTGGGGTAACCAAGTGGAGAATTTTATTAGATTGTATGTGGAGTCAGAGATCTGAGTGGGAAATGTGGAAACTAGAGGTGACTGGGGTGACCTGGGGGAGAATTTAATTACCTTGTATGTGTAGTCGAAGATCTAAGTGGGGATTGTGCAAGCTAGAGATGACTGTGGTAACCAAGTGGAGAATTTAATTAGATTGTATGTGTAGTCGAAGATCTGAGTGGGAAATTTGCGAGCTAGAGGTGACTGGGGTGAACAGGTGGAGAATTTAATTAGATTGAATGTGTAGTCAACGATCTGAGTGGGAAATGTGGAAACTAGAGGTGACTGTGGTGACCTGGGGGAGAATTTAATTACCTTGTATGAGTAGTCGAAGATCTAAGTGGGGAATGTGCAAGCTAGAGATGACTGGGGTAACCAAGTGGAGAATTTAATTAGCTTGTATGTGTAGTTGAAGATCTGAGTGGGGAATGTGCAAGCTAGAGATGACTGGGGTAACAAGGTGGAGAATTTAATTAACTTGTATGTGTAGTCGAAGATCTGAGTGAAAATGTGCAAGCTAGAGGTGACTGGGGTAACAAAGTGGAGAATTTAATTAGCTTGTATGTGCAGACGGAGATCTGAGTGGGGAATATGCAAGTTAGAGGTGACTGGGATGACCAAGTGGAGAATTTAATTAGCTTGTATGTAGAGTCAGATTTTTGAGTGGGGAATGTGCAAGCTAGAGGTAACTGGGGTGACCAGGTGGAGAATTTAATTAGCTTGTATGTGTAGTCGAAGATCTGAGTGAGAAATGTGCGAGCTAGAGGTGACTGGGGTAACCAAGTGGAGAATTTAATTAGCTTGTTTGTGTAGTCGAAGATCTGAGTGGGGAATGTGCAAACTAGAGGTGACTGGGGCAACCAAGTTGAGAATTTAAATAGCTTGTATGTTCAGACGGAGATCTGAGTGGGGAATAAGCAAGTTAGAGGTGACTGGGATGACCAAGTGGAGAATTTAATTAGCTTGTATAAGGAGTCAGATTTTTGAGTGGGGAATGTGCAAGCTAGAGGTAACTGGGGGGACCAGGTGGGGAATTTAATGAGATTGTATGTGCAGACCGAGATCTGCATGGGAAATGTGCAAGCTAGAGATGACTGGGGTAACCAAGTGGAGAATCTAATTAGCTTGTATGTGCAGACGGAGATCTGAGTGGGGAATGTGCAAGCTAGAGGTGACTGGGGTAACCGAGTGTAGAAATTAATTAGCTTGTATGTGCAGACGGAGATCTGCGTGGGAAATGTGCAAGCTAGAGGTGACTAGAGTGACCAGGTGGAGAATTTAACTAGATTTTATGTGTAGTCAACGATCTGAGTGGGAAATGTGCAAACTAGAGGTGACTGGGGTAACCAAGTGGAGAATTTAATTAGATTGTGTGTGTAGTCGAAGATCTGAGTGGGGAATGTGTAAGCTAGAGATGACTGGGGTAAACAAGTGGAGAATTTAATTACCTTGTATGTGTAGTCGAAGATCTGAGTGGGGAATGTGCAAGCTAGAGGTGACTGGGGCAACCAAGTGGAGAATTTAATTAGCTTGTATGTGCAGTCGGAGATCTGAGTGGGAAATGTGCGAGCTAGAGGTGACTGGGGTAACTAAGTGGAGAATTTAATTAGTTTGTATCTGCAGACGCAGATCTGAGTGGGGAATGTGCAAGCTAGAGGTAACTGGGGTGACCAGGTGGAGAATTTAATTAGCTTGTATGTGTAGTCGAAGATCTGAGTGGGGAATGTGCAAACTAGAGGTGACTGGGGTAACCAAGTGGAGAATTTAATTAGATTGTATGTGTAGTCGAAGATCTGAGTGGGGAATGTGCAAACTAGAGGTGACTGGGATAACCAAGTGGAGAATTTAAATAGATTGTATGTGTAGTCGAAGATCTGAGTGGGAAATGTGCAAGCTAGAGGTCACTGTGGCGACTAAGTGAAGAATTTAATTAGCTTGTATGTGTAGTCGAATATCTGAGTGGGAAATGTGCGAGATAGAGGTGACTGGGGTAACCAAGTGGAGAATTTAATTTGCTTGTATGTGTAGACGAAGATCTGAGTGGGGCATGTGCAAGCTAGAGGTGACTGGGGTAACCAAGTGGACAATTTAATTACCTTGTATGTGCAGTTGGAGATCTGAGTGGGTAATGTGCAAACTAGAGGTGACTGGGGTATTTAAGTGGAGAATTTAATTAGTTTGTATCTGCAGACGCAGATCTGAGTGGGGAATGTGCAAGCTAGAGGTAACTGGGGTGACCAGGTGGAGAATTTAATTAGCTTGTATGTGTAGTCGAAGATCTGAGTGGGGAATGTGCAAACTAGAGGTGACTGGGGTAACCAAGTGGAGAATTTAATTAGATTGTATGTGTAGTCGAAGATCTGAGTGGGGCATGTGCAAGCTAGAGGTGACTGGGGTAACCAAGTGGAGAATTTAATTAGCTTGTATGTGCAGTCGGAGATCTGAGTGGGAAATGTGCGAGCTAGAGGTGACTGGGGTAACTAAGTGGAGAATTTAATTAGTTTGTATCTGCAGACGCAGATCTGAGTGGGGAATGTGCAAGCTAGAGGTAACTGGGGTGACCAGGTGGAGAATTTAATTAGCTTGTATGTGTAGTCGAAGATCTGAGTGGGGAATGTGCAAACTAGAGGTGACTGGGGTAACCAAGTGGAGAATTTAATTAGATTGTATGTGTAGTCGAAGATCTGAGTGGGGAATGTGCAAACTAGAGGTGACTGGGATAACCAAGTGGAGAATTTAAATAGATTGTATGTGTAGTCGAAGATCTGAGTGGGAAATGTGCAAGCTAGAGGTCACTGTGGCGACTAAGTGAAGAATTTAATTAGCTTGTATGTGTAGTCGAATATCTGAGTGGGAAATGTGCGAGATAGAGGTGACTGGGGTAACCAAGTGGAGAATTTAATTTGCTTGTATGTGTAGACGAAGATCTGAGTGGGGCATGTGCAAGCTAGAGGTGACTGGGGTAACCAAGTGGACAATTTAATTACCTTGTATGTGTAGTCGATGATCTGAGTGGGGAATGTGCAAGCTAGAGATGACTGGATTAACCAAGTGGAGACTTTAATTAGATTGTGTGTGTAGTCGAAGATCTGAGTGGGGAATGTGTAAGCTAGAGATGACTGGGGTAACCAAGTGGAGAATTTAATTACCTTGTATGTGTAGTCGAATATCTGAGTGGGGAATGTGCAAGCTAGAGGTGACTGGGGCAACCAAGTGGAGAATTTAATTAGCTTGTATGTGCAGTTGGAGATCTGAGTGGGTAATGTGCAAACTAGAGGTTACTGGGGTGACCAAATGGAGAATTTAATTAGCTTGTATGTGTAGTCGAAGATCTGAGTGGGTAATGTGTAAGTTAGGGGTGACTGTGGTGACTAAGTGAAGAATTTAATTAGCTTGTATGAGCAGTCGGAGATCTAAGTGGGGAATGTGCAAACTAGAGGTCACTGGGTTGACCAAGTGGAGAATTTAATTAGCTTGTATGAGCAGTCGGAGATCTGAGTGAGAAATGCGCAAGCTAGAGGTGACTGGGGTGACAAAGTGGACAACGTAATGAGCTTGTAAGTAGAGAGTGAAGTTCGAGTGAGAAATGTGTAAGCTAAAGGTGACTGGGGTGACAAAGTGGACAACGTAATGAGCTTGTAAGTAGAGAGTGAAGTTCGAGTGAGAAATGTGTAAGCTAAAGGTGACTGGGGTGACAAAGTGGACAACGTAATGAGCTTGTAAGTAGAGAGTGAAGTTCGAGTGAGAAATGTGTAAGCTAAAGGTGACTGGGGTGACAAAGTGGACAACGTAATGAGCTTGTAAGTAGAGAGTGAAGTTCGAGTGAGAAATGTGTAAGCTAAAGGTGACTGGGGTGACAAAGTGGACAACGTAATGAGCTTGTAAGTAGAGAGTGAAGTTCGAGTGAGAAATGTGTAAGCTAAAGGTGACTGGGGTGACAAAGTGGACAACGTAATGAGCTTGTAAGTAGAGAGTGAAGTTCGAGTGAGAAATGTGCAAGCTAAATGTGACTGGGGTGACAAAGTGGACAACGTAATGAGCTTGTAAGTAGAGAGTGAAGTTCGAGTGAGAAATGTGCAAGCTAAATGTGACTGGGGTGACAAAGTGGACAACGTAATGAGCTTGTAAGTAGAGAGTGAAGTTCGAGTGAGAAATGTGTAAGCTAAAGGTGACTGGGGTGACAAGGTGGACAACGTTAAACACTTCATAAGTAGAGATATGAGGATCCGAGGGGGAAATGTTTGAGTCAGAGGTGACTTTGGTAACTGAACTTAGTTTTGAACTAAAGTAATGATATGTTTGCTCTGCAGACTCCCGACGGAGAAAAGCGTCTAGTGGTTGTCACTAACATTTTTCGAAATTTAATGAAAAAATATACAGAGTGTGAAATAGGCTTAAAAATTAAACGGAGAAGAGAGTAACTGGAGAATGCTAGGTTTTCATTTCCTCTCTCTAAATTACATTTTTTTACAGTAATTATTTTAGACAACTTTGTCTTATAAAATATATTATTTTAGTAGACAACTGTGTTTAGAATAAATAAGACAGCTTCTATTTAAGTATGACCACCGAATTGGTTTATAAACCAAACAAGAAAATTATAGTAAAAAATTCCTTTAAAACAACAGTAATAAAGACGTCTTATAACAACAGTGATAGACATATGAAAGATTAACGTAACAAAAATAGTAAAGGATAAGAAAAAGAAAAAATAGGTAGAAAAGTTTTAATCTTTGACAGGATTTCTCCCACACCTTGTAATAAAATATTTTATATAATAGTTATTAATTATAAATTTACATACTAATTGAAATTTTTGTTTTACAAGAAGCAACTAAATATTTTAAAGAATCGCCTTATTTAACTACTATTAAAGAAATAATTAAACTCAATAAATATCTTAAATTTAAAATAATGTTTTGCAACAATGCAGTGTTTAAATTTTGCTATAAAAGTATTTACTTCAATGCAACCCTACCTTTCCAGATCATAGCCGTGCTCGAGCAAATCAACAAATTTATAACAAATACACAGATTCAAGATCACTACGGATAAGGTAACTGTCCCATGGCGAAGGGAAATCGCCAACACCAGACACACTTCCAGCCACAAAATAACCACAGTTAGAAGAAAATAACACCTTTACAAAAATTACCATAGTCTTAGGAGAGAGGGGCGAGTATAGAAGTAGGGAGACGCAGGCAAGCGCGAAGTCGAAAACTGAAAGCACCAACCCGGCTGTCGGTACTTTCTAGTGTTTAGTTCTGGTAGAGCGGTCACCGCCATCTTGCGGGCCAGTACTGCTCCCTCTTCAAAATGATCGATCTATGGTCGTCCTTTAACGGTGATCTAACTACGGCTCAAAATACATGCGCGTTGCCCGCGAAATTTAAAGTCGCCTTTTTGAATACACGTCGTACATACTGACCGGTAGGCCTAACGTTAAAACAGAAAAATATTAACAAGGTTTACCTGGTTTTAGGCATTATTTATTAAAAGTTCAGAAGGTATTAAAACATAGGTATTTATGAAAAACTATCATAAACCAAAAACTACGTCGGTCTACAAGTCAGAATGTAAAAGACACTCTCTGTTGTCAAATACAATGGATGTGAGGTAATATTTTGTCAAAGAATGACGCCACAAGTGTGTAAACCTACCCACTATCAGGGCCCCACAGCCATACTTAGAAGCATGATGCTTAACCATGACAGAACATTCTCGACAATTGCCCCTTAGGCCCGTCGCAAGTGCCTTGTGAAGTGGCGCAGTATGACACAAGTTTCTGCGAGAAGCAACTGCTGATGAGTTCGGTCGCAAGTTAAAACCCAGTTTTAAGATAGTTACGGTGCGTAGTAGCAGGGTGTAGCCAAATAGCTATCAATGAACTTCTGCTGATGAACTTCAGTTAGGAATCTGATTTGGAAAATGAGTGTTAGAAAGAAACTATAGTTTCAGCTTCTCTGATAAAGAATAAAACAGTTATACATTTGTATTTAGAGAAAAGGAAAGGTCATGGGGAATTCGCCTTCGACAAGGAATATAATAACGACAAATTTTCAAACTATTTTCGATTATCCCGTGACCAATTTAAAGAAGTTCATGGAATAATAAGGTCCGTTGCCACTTCCCTCTATTTCTCATCCTTCAGTTTGGTTTTCATGTAATCTGCATGGCATATAGGCCCTCTTACAAAACTTGATGCATTCGCAAAGCCTTAATTAACTTGTCTCCCATGTTCGTAAAACACGCCGTGACAACCAGAGGAAACTGCGGAATGAGAGTTGCGTTAAGTAAAGTCACGCACAGTGAGAACAGCAAGGGAACTTTCGGGATTACTGTCATTTCTGTGTTTCACAAAAAAACTCACCGTAAATCACACTGCGTTACTTCACCAGGATTGCTCCAACTTGCGGCGGACCTTAAAGTTTTCCACATGTATGAACTATATTACCTGTATTAATGCTAAATGTTTCTATGTGATAGTTATAGGTGTTAAGACGCAAGCTGGGCTATACGCTTTACTATAGGCGTGGGTGGGTGCAGATTAGGCAAAGACCGTTCTCCGTTCCGCGGATGTAGACATGCATACATCACATTGCATTTCTTATTTCATCTACTGGAGCGCCTTCACGAGGGCCGCGAGGACAACTGATGCAACCCTCACGACAGCACACAATGTTTTTCTAAATCCCTTGTATTAGCTCACACTCCCCTGATATATATTATGTCTTGTAAAACTTTTCAATCGTTAATAAAATACGTTTTTATTAATCCAATCAAGTACATCAAATACATTTTTTTAAACTTATAGTGGATGACAATTGATGTTAATAAAGCTTTTTTTAAATATTTATTGTAAGTTAGTGTTTGTAGTAGCAACACTCACTGATGATGATGACTTTGTCATTGAAACGCGTATGAGTAAATGAATGATTAATTTGTGAGTTTTGTGTATGTTTTTATTTGTTTTAACATAACCTCACAAGCTAAGCTCAAAGAATATTTGTATAAGTAAATGATTAATATGTGAGCTTTGTCTATGTCTTATATTTGTTTTAACATAATCTCACAAGCTAAGCTCAAAAAATAGTTGTATCTATTCAATAGTTAAATCATAAAAATCTAGGGAGCTCAGACTCTTTGTGTTCAAAGTCTAGCGCGCTTTGGCAATGAGTCAATTTTCCAATACCTAGACATTTATTTCTCAAAGATGTATATGAATTGTTTTGCCTAAAACTGTTGCCATGGTTATCACACAATATCATAAATAGAAGTCTGAGGTTAAAAATGAATGTGAAGAACGGAATAAAGGATCAAACTGGAAATAAGCAAACAATGATAACATTTTCTTTGTAGACCTCAGTAGAAATTTACTTTAAAAAAAAAATTGTTTTTATATTACTTGTTTTATCTATGCTAGTACAGAAGTTCTATCGATCGGTCAAGTGCAAGCTTACGTGTAACACCTATAAATGTGTATATGTGGAGCTACAAACTGTGTGTTTGGAGGCCAAGTATCATTAAAACATTTTGAGAAAAGGTCTTTCATTTTTACAGATAAAAGCGGAAAACATTTTTTACTCCTCAAATCTTTATAATTACCCACAGCTGTAATTTCTTTTAACGATTTCCATGAATGTGGAACACATTCAGTTAAAGATCTATCTAAACGCTAAACGACCATTACATTAGCATAAACCTGAAGCGGACTTGCATAAATGTACAAAAAACCTTTTTCCCACAGAAATAAAATGTTGGCCCGAATCCAACTTAGCCGACTCGCTTTAGGGATATTTTTTCTCGTGATATTTGTCCTTGGAAATGCGTACCCTTGGACCAGAGCCTACATCCTGCTTGCTGACAAAACTTGGCGTATCTACCTGTAGGTTTTTATAAGTTAGCCTGACACAAGGAATTAGTCTATGGGAAAACACAACAGAAAATTCTTTTGCTAAACTATATTAAGACTTACTTGAAGCATTAATATAACATTCCCTTCAAACAATAATAATGAAATTCATTCAACTTACAGATATGCTATGTATCACAAATAGACGAGGCAAGCATTATACAAGTTTATGTGCAATCGTATATTTGTTTCTATTACTTGTAAAATTAATTTTAACTTTAATTATTCAATTCTTTCTATTAGCTCACACTCTCATGATATATATATCTTGTACAAATTTTCATACGTTAATAAAATTAATTTTGTATTTATCCAATTACGTTTAAATACATTTTATTTAAAAACTGTAGTGGATTACAATTGATGTTAACACAGTTTTTTGAAATATTTATTCAATAACTGAGTTATAAAAATTTGGGGGTCTAGGGCGGATTCGAACTGAGTATCTTCATGTCCAGAGTCTTAGAGCGCTTTTGGATATTAGCCAACTTTCCCATAGCTAGAAGTATATTTCTCAAAGAAGTACATGAATTTAACGTTAATGAATATTATTTACAATAATTTTCAAAACAATATTTTAAATCAAAAGTATAAAAATAATCTACAAAAATTTATAAATAAAATTGTTTTTGTGAAACATTAATCACTCTCCTAGATAAAAGTTTTTCCCTTTTCTTCCAGAAACATTTGACAACAATTTTAAAGTTTACGCCTTTCAAAATTGACGTCTAAATTAACAGTTATGTGTTTTTAAAATTATTTTCAATTAACTTTACAGTTTTTTAAGTCATTATACATCTGAATCATTTGAATTGTTTCTTATTTTGATCGTTTTTTTCTTTAATTGTTTAAGTCGAGTTTCCATAATCCTTTATGGCCATTTCCAGACGAGAGTCAACCATCGGAGGTATGTAATCATGTTTCCAATTCGCTCGATCCGAAATACCATCCTTCGTGCAGGGTTTCGCGATGGTTTTAAGATGTTAGTTCTTTTCCGAAATTACGAATTACCGTCAGTAAAAAATTAAGAATAGCTAGCGGTAATTTGTAAAGTAAAGAAGGCCGGCCAAGTAGAGGATGTGCCTACGTAAAGCAATATCATCCTTTGCCCCACTGTATTACATTGAAGCGTGCCTTGCTCTATTTCCGATACGCCTAACAATGGTAGGTGTTGCAAGTTGGGTTTGCTGACGTAAGCAGTGCACAGATTCTTATCCTAAGCACTCATCTTCACTTTCCTTGCAACAACAACAATTCTTGCTTAATTACGTTCTGTGCGGCTAACTATAAGTAAAAGTGGGCATTGCTTAGTTGCTTGCGTAACACAGTTATATCATTGGATTATATAGCCTATATGCAGCCTAACGTGTTTGTAACGGGATCCATGAGCTCACTTCTTGCATTCGCCAAGGTTATACAAGAAGAATACCATTTAGTAGCTACCGGGTGTAGGCGAAGAGACCATCGGTAGGTCTAAGGCATGTTCCATTGGAGCGCCGTCGGTAATATGGTACAGTTAACACAGATAGGCTCCTAATGAGTAACCTTAAAAAGCCAAAAACCTTGTAGCGTAGTAGAGAAATTCTACTTGGTCTTTTTAGGATGAAAACAGGGACCAATACAAAAAAAATAATAAATATGGGTTCTAGACGCTGTAGGAGATATTTGGTCTATAGGCGGCAAAAGTGTCTAATAAACGGTGTATAGGAGGGTGATTGTGGTATGAGTGTTCTGGAACAAGATAATCATTGTTCATGGGCTCATTGTTGAAAGACAAAGTTAGATGATGAAGGAAGAAACAAGCCACTCTCCTGGTACTGAAAGACAAGAGAAGAGAATCACAAAACATCAAAATACTGTAACATCTTCTTTTTTTTAGGAGGTCTACATACTCCCAGATGAGAGATAGGTAGACATAATGAGAGGGGTGAAATAAGTTAAGAATCTACGGTGACTTCTCCACCTATAGTACATTTATAAACTTTCCAAAGGGGTAGGCAAACAATGAGAGAAATATGTTAAAGATCTCCTGGTATTGAATACTGTTACTTCTCTACCTACAGTACATCTATACACGTTCCAAAGGGAAGGGCAAACAACGAGAGAAATAGGTTAAAGATCTCCTGGTATTGAATACTGTGACTTCTCTACCTACAGTACATGTATACACTTTCCAAAGGGGTAGGCAAAAAATGAAAGAAATAGGTTAATGATCTCCTGATATTGAATACGGTTTTCTCCACCTATAGTATATCTATACACTTTCCAAAAGGGTAGGTAAACAATGAGAGAAATAGGTTAAGGATCCCTGATATTGAATACTGTGTTTTCTCCACCTATAGTATATCTATACACTTTCCAAAGGGGTAGGTAAACAATGAGAGAAATAGGTTAAGGGTCTCCTGATATTGAATACTGTGACTTCTTCACCTATAGTACATCTACACACTTTATAAAAGGGGTAGGTAAACAATGAGAGAAATAGGTTAAGGATCTCCTGATATTGAATACTGTGACTTTTCTACCTATAGTACATCTATACACTTTCCAAAGAAGTAGGTAAACAATGAAAGAAATGGGTTAAAGATCTCCTGATATTGAATACTGCGACTTCTCCACCTATAGTATATATCTATATACTTTCCAAAGGGATAGGTAAACAATGGGAGAAACAGGTTAAAGATCAGGAGATCTTAACTAATATTGAATACTGTGATTTCTCCATCTATAGTACATGTACATACTTGCCAGAGGAGGTCGGCAGACAAAGGGAGAAATAAATTAAGAATCTCCTTGTACTGAATACGGTGACGTCTCGCGCATCTATAGTCCATAACGATGACGCGTATAGTACATCTATACACTTTCCAAAAGAGATGTAGGTAAACAAAGAGGAAAATAAGTTAAAGATCTCCTGGTACTGAATACTGTGACTTCTCTACCTATTCCACCTTATGGTGACATCTCCCAAAGGAGATGTGAGTAGACTATGGGAGAAATAAGTTAATGCTTTTCTGAAACTAAAATTGTGACTTCTCCACGGAACACAAGGTCGATTTCTTGCCATTGTGGATGACGTTGCTGTTGAAATTGGCAGGGGAGATGCAGGTTGATGTTTGAAGCAACGTGGTTAATATCATGTACAGACTACACAAGTGGAGGTTGCTGCTGTTGAAAGTGCGGGGTGTAGTAGGTTGGCTATGGGGGTGGTGTTTGAGATAGTGTCTGATATTACCATCGTGATAAGACCATATGTGTTATGCAGACTACTTACCATCGTAGAGGTAGCTGCTGTTGGGAGTGGTAGGAGTTTCAGATATTGTTTCATATACGGGAGTACTTACCATCGTGAAGGTAGCTGCTGTTGGGAGTGGCAGGGTAGCTGTAGGTACTGCAGTGTGACTGTGGGGAAGGAGTTTCAGATATTGTTTCATATTAGGCAGTACTTACCATCGTGGAGGTAGCTGCTGTTGGGAGTGGCAGGGGTAGATGTAGGTGTAGCAGGTTGACTATGGGGTTGGTGTTTGACAGGCGTAGAACCTTGATTGTACCCTTCCAGAAACTCGTTTAAATCAGGCACACAGACGGAGTCGTATAAACTAGGAGGCGCATTCTCGATAGAACTTCTTTCTTTTTCAACTTCTGAAAAACAAAAGTAACACCTTGTTTTGAAGTAAAAAAAAATAATTCATTATATATATATATATATATATATATATATATATATATATATACACCTAAGGGGAAAACCATTGTACACACGGGTAGGATCACTAACCCTTGAAATAGCTTACTGTCTTTTGGGATGATATCTGAGATGTCTATCATCTGAACATTTGTATGTATGAAAAGATAGATGCAATATACGTAGAGATAAATAATTCCCTAAATCCTATACATAAGAGGAGAGCCATTGTACACACGGGTAGGATCACTAACCCTTGAACTGTCTTTTGGGATGATATCTGAGATGTCTATCATCTGAACATTTGTATGTATGAAAGGATAGATGCAATATACGTAGAGATAAATAATTCCCTAAATCCTATACATAAGAGGAGAGCCATTGTACACACGGGTAGGATCACTAACCCTTGAAATAGCTTACTGTCTTTGGGGATGATATCTGAGATGTCTATCATCTGAACATTTGTATGTATGAAAGGTTGGGTACAGCATAGTTGGGGTCTTTAAACTGAAACAATAATGGAAGCCAGGGAGGTACACTGGTTCACCAAAGTTTGGAGCTGCTCTTAGAATACGTATGATGTAGGCTACCCTGTGTAAGAGATGTCTGATTCTTTGATTCTTACTTGCGGCACCATGTGTCCAAAGGCGCAGGACCTAGTACATAAACTTACAAGCTAGACTTACAATCTGTGTAAATGTAATCACTTGTAAAATAAGCAGCCTATGAGTTTGCTTTTACATTGATGCACGTAATATAAGACGTTTAAATTGTTGTAACTTGAAATATTTTAAAGCGTCTACGTAGGCCTATATACTGTGTTTATGTTGATAAGCTTCTAAAATAAAACTTGTGTATTGTGTTGATTTTATACTCGAGTAAAAATAAACCTAGGGTGTAAATATATGTAGCCTATATATTTAATTTATGTCGACAGAAGTCTAATACAAAAATTATGAAATTGTTTATTATTTATTTATGATATACGAGTAAAATAAGATTTAATTTATTGTTTACATGTGTGTAGTATATCCTTTACACGGTAGAATGTGTTTATGTTGACGCCCAAGTAAAATACGTATATTATAAATTTATGTTAATATACGTCGAAGATAAAACTTGTATGTGTTGATATAATTGTAAAATTATATTTATGGATTGTGTTAAAGTTGACACATGTGCACATTACATATAGTGTATAATATGTTTGTATTGATGCACATATAAAATACCTACATATTGAATTTATATTAATACACGTCGAATATTAAATGTGCATATGTTTATGTTGGTACAAGTGGAAATAAGACTTATGCATTGTGTTATTGTTGACTCGTGTGTACATTACGTATAGGGTATAATATGTTTGTGTTGATGCACATATAAAATACCTACATATTGAATTTATATTAATACACGTCGAATATTAAATGTGCATATGTCTATGTTGGTACAAGTGTGAAATAAGACTTATGCATTGTGTTATTGTTGACTCGTGTCTACATTACGTAAAGGGTATAATATGTTTGTGTTGATGCACATATAAAATACCTACATACTGAATTTATAATAATACACGTCGAATATTAAATGTGCATGTGTCTATGTTGGTACAAGTGTGAAATAAGACTTATGCATTGTGTTATTGTTGACTCGTGTGTACATTACGTATAGGGTATAATATGTTTGTGTTGATGCACATATAAAATACCTACATATTGAATTTATATTAATACACGTCGAATATTAAATGTGCATATGTTTATGTTGGTACAAGTGGAAATAAGACTTATGCATTGTGTTATTGTTGACTCGTGTGTACATTACGTATAGGCTATAATATGTTTGTGTTGATGCACATATAAAATACCTACATATTGAATTTATATTAATACACGTCGAATATTAAATGTGCATATGTCTATGTTGGTACAAGTGTGAAATAAGACTTTTGCATTGTGTTATTGTTGACTCGTGTGTACATTACGTAAAGGGTATAATATGTTTGTGTTGATGCACATATAAAATACCTACATATTGAATGTATATTAATACACGTCGAATATTAAATGTGCATGTGTCTATGTTGGTACAAGTGTGAAATAAGACTCATGCACTGTGTTATTGTTGACTCGTGTGTACATTACATAAAGGGTATAATATGTTTGTGTTGATGCACATATAAAAGACCTACATATTGAATTTATATTAATACACGTCGAATATTAAATGTGCATGTGTCTATGTTGGTACAAGTGTCAAATAAGACTCATGGACTGTGTTATTGTTGACTCGTGTGTACATTACATAAAGGGTATAATATGTTTGTGTTGATGCACATATAAAAGACCTACATATTGAATTTATATTAATGCACGTCGAATATTAAATGTGCATGGGTCTATGTTGGTACAAGTGTGAAATAAGACTTATGCATTGTGTTATTGTTGACTCGTGTGTACATTACGTAAAGGGTATAATATGTTTGTGTTGATGCACATATAAAATATCTACGTATTGAATGTATATTAATACACGTCGAATATTAAATGTGCATATGTTTATGTTGGTACAAGTGTCAAATAAGACGCATGGACTGTGTTATTGTTGACTCGTGTGTACATTACGTAAAGGATATAATATGTTTGTGTTGATGCACATATAAAATACCTACATATTGAATTTATATTAATACACGTCGAATATTTAATGTGCATATGTCTATGTTGGTACAAGTGTGAAATAAGACTTACGCATTGTGTTATTGTTGACTCGTGTGTACATTACGTAAAGGGTATAATATGTTTGTGTTGATGCACATATAAAATACCTACATATTGAATTTATATTAATACACGTCGAATATTAAATGTGCATGTGTCTATGTTGGTACAAGTGTGAAATAAGACGCATGGACTGTGTTATTGTTTACTCGTGTGTACATTACGTAAAGGATATAATATGTTTGTGTTGATGCACATATAAAATACCTACATATTGACTTTATATTAATACACGTCGTATATTAAATGTGCATGTGTCTATGTTGGTACAAGTGTGAAATAAGACTTATGCATTGTGTTATTGTTGACTCGTGTGTACATTACGTATAGGGTATAATATGTTTGTGTTGATGCACATACAAAATACCTACATATTGAATTTATATTAATACACGTCGAATATTTAATGTGCATATGTCTATGTTGGTACAAGTGTGAAATAAGACTTATGCATTGTGTTATTGTTGACTCGTGTGTACATTACGTAAAGGGTATAATATGTTTGTGTTGATGCACATATAAAATACCTACATATTGAATGTATATTAATACACGTCGAATATTAAATGTGCATGTGTCTATGTTGGTACAAGTGTGAAATAAGACTCATGGACTGTGTTATTGTTGACTCGTGTGTACATTACGTAAAGGGTATAATATGTTTGTGTTGATGCACATATAAAATACCTACATATTGAATTTATATTAATACACATCGAATATTAAATGTGCATGTGTCTATGTTGGTACAAGTGTGAAATAAGACTCATGGACTGTGTTATTGTTGACTCGTGTGTACATTACATAAAGGGTATAATATGTTTGTGTTGATGCACATATAAAAGACCTACATATTGAATTTATATTAATACACGTCGAATATTAAATGTACATGTGTCTATGTTGGTACAAGTGTGAAATAAGACTCATGGCCTGTGTTATTGTTGACTCGTATGTACATTACATAAAGGGTATAATATGTTTGTGTTGATGCACATATAAAAGACCTACATATTGAATTTATATTAATACACGTCGAATATTAAATGTGCATATGTCTATGTTGGTACAAGTGTGAAATAAGACTTATGCATTGTGTTATTGTTGACTCGTGTGTATATTACGTAAAGGGTATAATATGTTTGTGTTGATGCACATATAAAATATCTACGTATTGAATGTATATTAATACACGTCGAATATTAAATGTGCATATGTTTATGTTGGTACAAGTGTCAAATACGACGCATGGACTGTGTTATTGTTGACGCGTGTGTACATTACGTAAAGGATATAATATGTTTGTGTTGATGCACATATAAAATACCTACATATTGAATTTATATTAATACACGTCGTATATTAAATGTGCATGTGTCTATGTTGGTACAAGTGTGAAATAAGACTTATGCATTGTGTTATTGTTGACTCGTGTGTACATTACGTATAGGGTATAATATGTTTGTGTTGATGCACATATAAAATACCTACATATTGAATGTATATTAATACAAGTCGAATATTAAATGTGCATGTGTCTATGTTGGTATAAGTGTGAAATAAAACTTATGCATTGTGTTATTGTTGACTCGTGTGTACATTACGTAAAGGGTATAATATGTTTGTGTTGATGCACATATAAAATACCTACATATTGAATGTATATTAATACACGTCGAATATTAAATGTGCATATGTCTATGTTGGTACAAGTGTAAAATAAGACTTATGCATTGTGTTATTGTTGACTCGTGTGTACATTACGTAAATGGTATAATATGTTTGTGTTGATGCACATATAAAATACCTACATATTGAATTTATATTAATACACGTCGAACATTAAATGTGCATGTGTCTATGTTGGTACAAGTGTCAAATAAGACGCATGGACTGTGTTATTGTTGACTCGTGTGTACATTACGTATAGGGTATAATATGTTTGTGTTGATGCACATATAAAATACCTACATATTGAATTTATATTAATACACGTCGAATATTAAATGTGCATGTGTCTATGTTGGTACAAGTGTCAAATAAGACGCATGGACTGTGTTATTGTTGACTCGTGTGTATATTACGTATAGGGTATAATATGTTTGTGTTGATGCACATATAAAATACCTACATATTGAATTTATATTAATACACGTCGAATATTAAATGTGCATCTGTCTATGTTGGTACAAGTGTGAAATAAGACTTATGCATTGTGTTATTGTTGACTCGTGTCTACATTACGTAAAGGGTATAATATGTTTGTGTTGATGCACATATAAAATACCTACATATTGAATGTATATTAATACAAGTAGAATATTAAATGTGCATGTGTCTATGTTGGTACAAGTGTGAAATAAGACTTATGCATTGTGTTATTGATGACTCGTGTGTACATTACGTAAAGGGTATAATATGTTTGTGTTGATGCACATATAAAATACCTACATATTGAATTTATATTAATACACGTCGAATATTAAATGTGCATATGTCTATGTTGGTACAAGTGTGAAATAAGACTTATGCATTGTGTTATTGATGACTCGTGTGTACATTACATAAAGGGTATAATATGTTTGTGTTGATGCACATATAAAATACCTACATATTGAATTTATATTAATACACGTCGAATATTAAATGTGCATCTGTCTATGTTGGTACAAGTGTGAAATAAGACTTATGCATTGTGTTATTGATGACCCTTTTGTAGGGCCCACATAAGGTAAATTGTGTTAATGTTGAACCTTATTAAAAATAAAAATATTTTATTTTGTTAATTTGATGCACATAGTATGAGCATGCTGAATTTATGTTCATTCAGGTTTAATATAAAATTTATATTGGTTTTTGCTGATGCACGTCAAAAATAAAACTTATATTTCACGTTTATGTTCAACACTTGTAAAATTTATAGCCTACAATTTGTTTATAATGACACACACGTAAAATATAATTCGAATATTGCGTTTCACGTAAATGAATATACAAAAACTTTACTAGCACAATTTAAAAAAAAAAATTATGTTAATTATATAGGCATTGTAAATTAAAGCAAACTGGCATAGGCTACTACTAAAGTGAAATAGTGAATGCATGCAAGCTTACAGTGACGGCTGCGATTGTCGAATGGCAGTCGCAATAATAAGGTCACCAGATTCATTACGTTCAGGAACTAGGATTTCCTGTAAGGGTGTCAATAGTGTTTTGTGTTCATATAGGAAATTCCCCTTTCCCGGACATGGAACAACAAAACGACACTTCACATCCCCTTCCTCGTTTCGAAACTGTGCTGGGCTCAGTGCAACGCTACACCACAGACCTGTTCGGTTCGCAATAAGTGAAATAAAGTCATATATAAGTGGACTTACTAAGTGAGTTGAACAAATAAGTGAAGCGGTCCATGGTTATACCAACAGAGACGGACACTGTACTGTGTGGCCACTGTGGGACCTGGAGGTGGAGGGGCGCAACAAGTGAGGCGACAAACGTTGCAGAGTACGTTTATTGCAAATTAATTTGCCATTTTACTTTGTTCTTAATTACTGTTTTACTTTTTTAATTTTTGGTTCTTAGGAATAATTGTCATTACAGATTAATCATAAACCATGATAGTTCTATGCTTTTACTTGGTAAACAGTGCCACAGTATTGCAGAACCACTTTAATATTTAAAGTCACTGTAAAATATACAATATCAAGAGCAAAGTGGTACAAAATATTACAATAAAATATTAAAAAACATCCTAATACCAAAAAATAATCAAAAAATGCTAATAATCAAAATTACCTAAGGTCAGTATAGTTTGTGATTTGTTGTATTCTAGATTGTAATTTTGTAATAAGACCTTCTAATGATGATGACATGGTCATCGAAATGTACATCAGGGCTTAGTCTTAGGTAACTTATATTAATAGTTACTTTTGATTAATTTTGTGGTATTGGGGTTTTTTCAATAATTTTATTGTAAAAAAACCGTAGATTTTTTTAAATTTTCAACGAAAATCACAACTACCATGTAAAATATTTGTCATATACCAATGCCAAAAATATACATCTTACATTTATTCGTTTGTAAATAATTGAAGATATTTTATCAAAGAAATTGGAAGAATTTAAAGACAAATGTGTACTGGAACCAAACTCCGCAAAAATGTGGACATTTTAATAAACCATTTTCTTTTTTACATATGTCAAAATGTGAAGCAAAAATTTGCTACGTTCGTAAGTTTTTGTTATAGTTGAAACCCCTCTTGCAGCTTTATATTTGAAGTGATTTGTACGGCTTATCCTTTAGTCTACTTTTCATAAATATTGTAGTAGTCTTTCAAGATTCCCTCCACAATAGTCACGACAAAACCACACTAAAAGCAAAGAAACGTATTTCATTACCATCTATTATAGGACTTATCTCAAACAGTCGAGGGAATATATAAATTTATATTAAAATAAGGACGTTATCAGGACTTCGCTTATCGCGTCTATCGGTTAGACAACAGCCTTCAGTAATCTGGGCCACTACGCAGTATTTTTACAAAACCTGACGTCATTTCCTCGCTTAGAGTCAGGTTAGGTTCAAACCAGTGAATCCTTACAATCAGGATGTAGGAATAAACAACCTCCTTCTACTTCTAATGATTTTATTATTTCAAGATATTTACACCAAGTCTGAAAGCAACAGTATTTTCTTATTATTTGTTAAAATTTTGACCTACGAAGCCTATATAAAGCCTATAGAAAGTTTCTGCAGAGGCATCATTACAATATAGATAACTTTAGGCGATTACACCGTCATGGTATGCAACTGGATAGCTTTAGGCAATTATGCCGTCCTGTAGTGCAATTGGATAAAGTTAGGCGATTACACCGTCCTATAGCGCAACTGAATAACTTTAGGCGATTATGCTGTCCTGTAGTGCAATGGATAACGTTAGGCGATTACACCGTCCTGTAGTGCAATGGATAACTTTAGGCGATTATACCGTCATGGTATGCAACTGGATAACTTTAGACGATTACACCGTCCTGTAGTGCTAATGGATAACTTTAGGCGATTATGTCGTCCTGTAGTGCAACTGGATAACTTTAGGCAATTATGCCGTCCTGTAGTACAATGGATAACTTTAGGCGATTACACCGTCCTGTAGTGTAATGGATAACTTTAGGCGATTATACCGTCATGGTATGCAACTGGATAACTTTAGACAATTACACCGTCCTGTAGTGCAATTGGATAGCTTTAAGCGATTACACCGTCTTGTAGTGCTACTGGATAACTTTAGGCGATTACACCGTCCTGTAGTGCAATTGGATAGCTTTAGGCGATTACACCGTCCTCTAGTGCTACTGGATAGCTTTAGGCGATTACACCGTCCTGGAGTGCTACTGGATAGCTTTAGGCGATTACACCGTCCTATAGTGCAACTGGATAACTTTAGGCAATTATGCCGTCCTGTAGTACAATGGATAACTTTAGGCGATTACACCGTCCTGTAGTGCAATGGATAACTTTAGGCGATTATGCCGTCCTGTAGTGCTACTGGATAGCTTTAGGCGATTACATCGTCCTATAGCGCAACTGAATAACTTTAGGCGATTATGCCGTCCTGTAGTGCAATGGATAACTTTAGGCGATTACACTTCCCTGTAGTGCAATGGATAACTTTAGGCGATTATACCGTCATGGTATGCAACTGGATAACTTTAGGCAATTATGCCGTCCTGTAGTACAATGGATAACTTTAGGCGATTACACCGTCCTGTAGTGCAATGGATAACTTTAGGCGATTATGCCGTCCTGTAGTGCTACTGGATAGCTTTAGGCGATTACATCGTCCTATAGCGCAACTGAATAACTTTAGGCGATTATGCCGTCCTGTAGTGCAATGGATAACTTTAGGCGATTACACTTTCCTGTAGTGCAATGGATAACTTTAGGCGATTATACCGTCATGGTATGCAACTGGATAACTTTAGGCAATTACACCGTCCTGTAGTGCAATTGGATAGCTTTAAGCGATTACACCGTCCTGTAGTGCTACTGGATAACTTTAGGCGATTATGTCGTCCTGTAGTGCAACTGGATAACTTTAGGCGATTATGACGTCCTGTAGTACAACTGGATAACTTTAGGCAATTACACCGTCGTGTGATGCAACTTGATAACTTTAGGCGATTATGCCGTCCTGTAGTGCAACTGAATAACTTTAGGCGATTATGCTGCCCTGTAGTGCAACTGGATAACTTTAGGCGATTATGCTGTCCTGTAGTGCAACTGGATAACTTTAGGCGATTATGCCGTCCTGTAGTGCAACTGGATAACTTTAGGCGATTATGCTGTCCTGTAGTGCAACTGGATAACTTTAGGCGATAATGCCGCCCTGTAGTGCAACTGGATAACTTTAGGCGACTATGCCTTCCTGTTGTATAGCTGGATAAATGTTTTTCTTGTTTTACAATATATTTTTACTGCTAACGCTTTACATACATTGTAGGGTCCAAACCTGATGCCCCTATCTCTAGTGCTTCAGGCTGTTATAGCTGAAAAGTATATTTTTAAAAAGACAAAATATAGATATGAGAGAACTCACTGCACACATTATTTAAAAACGCTTTAACTCTTATCGGTTAAATATGTTGTTACTATTTCGTTGAGGTTTGACGTATTTATTAGAAATGTCGAATTTAATTTAAATTTAAAATTTCTTTGGTCGCGTGATTATACTACAGCGTAGCAACAAATTTATGGTGCTGAACATCATGAGTCGGCGGGAAAAAACAATGGCCAAGTACAGCATCAGGACATCGGGGGCAGATCGGAATCAATCTGTAACAATAGCATTTCCGGCCAGTACCGGAAACACATCCAACACACGGAATCTCCGCACCGGAAACGCGCAATTTAATCATGCACGGCGTTGACCAGGATCGGAGCTTATGGCGAAATAATCGACCCGCCCGCTTTATTAGCCACACAATTTTTGAACGAGAGATACCTATAGCTTGAAATTGATTGCCGTGCTTGATGCAAAAGATCTGAGAGACATTGTAGTGCGAGACCCGTAGATACGTGCTACAATATTAGATGAGGACATTGTGTTACTAAAGGACGTTTCGAGATATCTGGTTTGGCTTTAGAGGCTTTAGCTTTCAACTTTCTCAGTAGTATTTTTATGTCAACTATGGAGTATTTTTATAGTTATAAACAATTACAAAATACTCTTAATTTATATGTCTTACACATATTCAACTCCAGTGCAGTATATAATCCGTTGTCTAGATAACGTTAGAAGTGAAACAAGCATTATTATTCTTACAACAAACATTGCCTTGTAATAACTATCAGCTCCATTTACATAAGCACTCTATAGAACGCTACATATAAACCTTTCACGATTATTCTTACAACAAACATTGCCTTGTAATAACTATCAGCTCCATTTACATAAGCACTCTATAGAACGCTACATATAAACCTTTCATGATTATTCTTATAACAGACATTGTCCTTGTAATAACTATCAGCTCCATTTACATAAGCACTCTATAGAACGCTACATATAAACCTTTCACGATTATTCTTATAACAGACATTGTCCTTGTAATAACTATCAGCTCCATTTACATAAGCACTCTATAAAACGTTACACATAAACCTTTCATGATTATTCTTACAACAGACTTTACCTTGTAATAACTATCAGCTCTATTTACATAAGCACTCTATAGAACGCTACATATAAACCTTTCACGATTATTCTTATAACAGACATTGCCTTGTATTAACTATCAGCTCCATTTACATAAGCACTCTATAGAACGCTACATATAAACCTTTCACGATTATTCTTATAACAGACATTGTCCTTGTAATAACTATCAGCTCCATTTACATAAGCACTCTATAGAACGTTACACATAAACCTTTCATGATTATTCTTACAACAGACTTTACCTTGTAATAACTATCAGCTCCATTTACATAAGCACTCTATAGAACGCTACATATAAACCTTTCACGATTATTCTTACAACAGACATTACCTTGAAGTAACTATCAACTTGGATTTACAAGATCACCTATAGAACGTAACATATAAACCTTTCACGATTATTCTTACAACAGGCACTGCCTTGTAATAACTATCAGCTCCATTTACATAAGCACTCTATAGAACGTTACACATAAACCTTTCATGATTATTCTTACAACAGACATTACCTTGAAGTAACTATCAACTTGGATTTACAAGATCACCTATAGAACGTAACATATAAACCTTTCACGATTATTCTTACAACAGGCATTGCCTTGTAATAACTATCAGCTCCATTTACATAAGCACTCTATAGAACGCTACATATAAACCTTTCACGATTATTCTTACAACAGACATTTCCTTGAAGTAACTATCAACTTGGATTTACAAGATCACCTATAGAACGTAACATATAAACCTTTCACGATTATTCTTACAACAGGCACTGCCTTGTAATAACTATCAGCTCCATTTACATAAGCACTCTATAGAACGTTACACATAAACCTTTCACGATTATTCTTACAACAGACATTACCTTGAAGTAACTATCAACTTGGATTTACAAGATCACCTATAGAACGTAACATATAAACCTTTCACGATTATTCTTACAACAGGCATTGCCTTGTAATAACTATCAGCTCCATTTACATAAGCACTCTATAGAACGCTACATATAAACCTTTCATGATTATTCTTACAACAGACTTTACCTTGTAATAACTACCAGCTCCATTTACATAAGCACTCTATATAACGTTACATATAAACCTTCCCTGATTATTCATACAACATTGGTTTCAATGTAGGCCTATACATCATGAAGCCTATTAGGTGTTCAAGGAGAGTTTGTAGGTAGTAGAGAGTGTTAGTTTCACCCGCGACTCCTGCGCAAAGTGTCCCATACATGTCACTAAGGCAATTTGGGCCCATGGGTATGACATAGTTCCCGTGTCGGTACAATGTAATATCTGCCCTTCACCCGCGACACACAATACATTGAACGCTGTAAATTAATATTTTTATATATACTTACTTAAATTAATGAAAAATAATTGAATGCGTTAACAATAAAATAAAATTGATTTTAGGAAATCTAAACGGTCGTTACCTTTCTGCAGCTGTTCTAAATGTTCCCACAGGATATCTCCCGTGAATGGAGGCGCTCTCGCTAAGAACGCATCCTTCCCCATGGCACAGATATCCTTTCCGCGCATATAAAAGTGCGGCATTGTAACTCCTTCTAAAGAAAATTCTCTCATCGCCCAGCATAGCCAATGCCCTACGTGATTTTCGGTCCACTGTCTGGGATCTGAAACCAAATATATTATTAATATATCTCAGTTTTAATGTACCAATTGAACCTGTTGGAACCTATTTTTTATGTTATGCATGTAATTCACATTTGTAACTGTAATAAATAATAAATAATATGCCTAATCACTGAAATAATAAATAAACATTATTTCGTGAAATAAAAACGAAAAATTAGCTTTTAAAATATTTAATAAAAAATTATATACAAATTTTTGCGATCTCGTATAAATCAGTAGGCCTATGAGTGTTTTCAGTTTAAGCACTGTCAACTCTTCCCGTCAATTATTCTTGAAAATGGCGTAAAGTATGGTTTAGTAAACACATCCCATGCATAAATATTAGTAGCTTACACAATATTCTCCAAAAAGTGTCATCAGGAAGTAGTCTGAAACAGTCTTAGGGCCGATTATCACCCGGGAATGGAACGATAGATTTATTTTCCTTTGTAAACAGAATGTTGCGAAGACCTAATGTATTTGGAGTCCATTGAGGATTATCTATTTCTTCTTCCAAATCGAAATCAGACAGTTCCTATCGAATGTAATGGACTTCCTTTGTAACTGAATCCAGGTCACTGTCATGGCGGTCGTCGTCGCTTACCTCAGACTCACCATACTCAGAAGCTCCATTTGCAGGGTCCCTAGTACACTCTACGCATCATTGGTGTTAAATAAACAGTCCTTAGAAGTCTTAGGCACACCTTCCATGTCGCGAACCATGTCACTCACAGCCACGGACATGCACTAAACTCTCACTAACACTACTGACACAAAAATGGCGGGTAATCTTAACCAAACTAAAACAAACATCCGACATACGTCACCTTGACGCTGCAACACTCAACTAAGTCTCTTGTACAAAGCTGGGGTGGATAACAAATTATCCGAATAAAATGCTAACTATCTCCGATCGGAGACGGCTTCATCCAACTGGCGCTAGACCCGTCTCCAATCCTAAACGGCCGCAGTGAACGTGTTTTAAGGTAACAGTATAAACTTGCTCATCTGGGAGACGGGACAGAATTATGGGTCACGTGTAACCTAGGCTCTGCTTGAGAGATGGGGAGAATTATAGTTCACGTCTAACTCTGGCTTTGCCCCGGAGACGGGGGAGAATTATAGGTCACGTCTAACCCTGGCTTTGCCCTCGAGATGAGGGAGAATTATAGGTCACGTCTAACCCTGAATACGGGACATAATCACGGTTATTGAATAATATTGCCCTTGCCTGGGGGACGTAAAATAATGGGTCACGTCTAACCCTGGCTTTGGTTAGGATATGGGGTAGAATCTTAGGTCTCGTGTAGCCCTGACTATACCTGGGATAGGGGAAGATTCGTGGTCACGTGTAACCCTGGTTTTGCCTAGGAGACGGGGTAGATTTATGGGTCACGAGTAACCCTCCCATTGTCTTGGAGACGGGACAGAATAATGGCTGAGATATAAATCGCAAGACAAATCTACATTACTTTTGTCTATTTTTCAAAATTAAATAAGAAGAAATCGCACTGATTCCAATATTTTTTCTTCACTCTTTTCTCGCAATATAAAGTTATGGTACATTGAAAGCCGCTCCCCAATATTCTTGGTAAATGGTATATTATCATACGGCACTCTCTCTCTCTCTCTTCTCTCTCACTCTCTCTCTCACACACACACATTCGTAAACTGTAGACCAGTTGTATACTAGAAATGTCCAAGGCTGCAGCTCGAATCTGGCAACGTAACAGGGTTAATTACAGAAATCAAATGCCCGTAAATTTTCTTGTACACAAAGCCTTCACTTCGGAAGCGGCTTTCACCAAGGTTTTATGTAGCGTCTGTCGACTGAAACCAGAACCAAAGCGTTTGAATTTAACAACCACTGTCATAAAAATCAGTGAACACGTAGCCGTATCGAAGAGGTTATGAGAATTATTATTTTTATTAAAGGTCTATTAGAGCGCAGCGATCTATTTTTATCCTATAACAGGCTCTAGGAAGCCGTGCCTAATTATTGGCAAAAAATTTGTTTCTGAGTGCTTTAAGGTAAAGGATACGTTAGGTATTAGTTATTGCCTGGTAACTATATTTGCCTAACTATATTTGGTAAACTATATATTGCCTGGTATTATACCATGCCTGGTATAAATGGAGGGGAGATGAGACCGTATTTAGATGGAGGCTGGGTTGAAGAACCTATGAAATTGGTCCCAGCCCATCACTAATCCCTTTTCTACATTAGGTTTTATAATATCCAGTTATATGTTAGTATAAGTTGTAAGGCAGTTGTAAGTTAGAGTTTGTAGTAGTAACACTCACTGATGATGATGACTTGGTCATTGAAACGCGTATGAGTAAATAAATGAATAATTTGTGAGTTTTGTATGTTTTTTTTTGTTTTTAACATAACCTCACAAGCTAAGCTCAATGAATATTTGTTTATCATTCTATTTATTAATAAATAGTTTTATTTCAATATATATTTATAATCTTATAAGTATGCAAGATGAAAATAAACTATTTTTTGTTCAGTGATTTACTTTTACAGAGGCTCGGAATTATTTTTGGGTATGATGAATTTGGAAGCATTCGAGTGTGTGTGACGTGAAGTTTGAGACAAAAGTTTTACAACCGTAACAATAAAACATCTAAATTTACACATAACGGGAAACACATAATGCAAACAAAGTTAGAGTGTCAGGGATGTCTAATGGGTTCCGAGAATTCACATTAGGAGCATCTACAGCTCCGTAATTTTTGCACGTTGCTATGATAACGAACTGCTGACAAACAAGTTGCCGAATATAATGCAGTGTAGATGTAAGTTGACACAAAGTCGACATAGCCAGCAATCTAAGGATAGAGACACACTTGGCGTATTTAGTCCGATCGGTTTTTTTTATCGTAGGTTGGTATTGCTACCTGCACATTCAGCAGGTAAAGTGGATGATAGGATTATTTAACGCCGACGGTAGCAATGCAGCCAGTAACTGCCACTACAGTCGACGGATTTTTTACCGTCGCTCCCGAAATGGGTGTCCTGTAAATCCGTACCACTGAAAATCGGTCCCACTGCGGAATTTCTGAGAACAGCCAGGGCGAGTTATTTTGGGAATACCTACTAGTACCTGGCCGATTTCTGCGCTCCAAGATGTGTTTCCATCGGTTATAATCCACGGATGCCATTTTCATATAAAAAATGTCTCTGGGGGAAAATTCAAGATTTGGGACTTGTACGTGAGAAAAGGGAAAATGAGGAAGTACAGATGCGAGTTCGAATGTGCGTTGCACTTGCTTTCCTTCGACCTGAAGATGTCGTGGACGGCTGGCTCAAGATACACTCTGGAGCACCTGATGTAACCAAACTTGCTGAATTCTTTGATTACTTTGTTGAAAGAAGGTTGAAAAATTCTGAAATTCCTATCGATCTTTGGAGCTGCTACAAGAAGCACCATCGAACTACCAACGCCGTTGAAGGCTGGCACAACAAGATTAATAACGTTCTTGGGAAACCAAATCCAAAAATCAAAGATGTGATCGACTGCATGAAAAAAGAAGCGGAAAACTCTGCGTGTGCATTGATGAGGTTGGAGTTGCACATGGAAGGCAAACGAAGGAAAACAAAGTACATGAAATTTGACCAAAGACTGAAAAAAACAGTAGAAATGTATGAAGAAGATGGTGACATCAGGGCTTGTATAAACACTATCTCACACCTCCCAAAAACTAAAGTAGTTTGTTGAACTCAAAACCAAAACCAAAATGAAAAAAAATAAATAAAAAAATTAATAAAATGAAAAAGTTTTAAAAAATTGACGATGCTTTAAGCTGATTTTAAACACGCCTCAGTGACAACAGACAACTTTTGACATTTAGCCAGTCTAAAGCCTGGATAAAGTGTGATGGGAATCGCTTTATTAATTTATTATATTATAAACATTTAATACAAAGTAAAAAACTGAAAAACTGCGCATCGCTGGTTTTGCTGTCACTCATGGGGCAGGTAGCAACTAGCCAGTATTCATTGTTACGGCGAACTATAGAGTGGGACGGATTTTCACAAATTCCTTAGTGGGACCGATTTTCACTGGTACGGATTTACCCTCACTTCCCGAAATGGTGTCATATGTGACTAAATGTGCACTTGAATCGAATGAAAAATGTATTGATATTTACACCTTTATTTGAGGAGTTTATTTAATACATACTAATATTTACTGTAGTTAATAATAAAATAATGGTAATACTGAGAGCTCTAACCTAAATGTAAACGTTTCTTAAATGAGTAAATTTTAATTTAAACTTAACTTAAAACTAGACTAGAAATTTGTCATTATAGTTTGTTTTTCTGTTCTAACCATTTCAAGGAATGACTACAACTTATACAATCATTGATTTGTATAACGTCTAACACATTTATAGGCTAAGCGATATATATATATATATATATATATATATATATATATATATATATATATATATATATATATACATATACTATACTAAGATAAGTATACCGATATGTTTATACAGCATATAAATTTAAAAAAACTCCTTATTGAAGTGTTTATTTGAGACATGAATATAATTTACATAAAACGTGTACACATGATATATATATGTGACTAGCTATTCTTTGTTATATTCCTTTTTCTACTTTCATACTTAGTGTCTTTGGTGTAGTTTTCTTTGGACGTTTTGTCTGTCTCAATGTCGAGGCAAGGTACTGCTACTACACACGCGCATGGCGTCCAGGCAGTTTTTGTCATAGTCCTTTGGCTACTTACATACTTAGTGTCTCTGGTGTAGTTTTCCTTGGATGTTTGGACTATCTCAATGTCGAGGCAAGGTGAAGTACGGTTGCTACACAAGAACACGGCGTCCCGGCGGTCCTTTGTCATAGTACTTTGGCTACTTACATACTTAGTTCCTCCGGTGTAGTTTTCCTTGGACGTTTGGACTGTCTCAATGTCGAGGCAAGGTGAAGTACTGCTACTACGCACGCACGCGGCGTCCCGGCAGTCCTTTGTCATAGTACTTTGGCTACTTACATACTTAGTATCTCTCGTGTAGTTTTTCTCGGACGTTTCCTCGGATTGTCTCAATGTCGGGGGGAGGTGAAGTTTTGCTGCTACTCAAGAACGCGGCGTTCCGGGTGTTTTTTGTCATAGTACTTTGGCTACTTACATTCTTAGTGTCTCTGGTGTAGTTCTCCTTGGACGTTTGGACTATCTCAATGTCGATGCAAGGTGAAGTACGGTTGCTACGCAAGAACGCGGCATCCCGGCAGTCCTTTGTCGTAGTATTTTGGCTACTTACATACTTAGTTCCTCCGGTGTAGTTTTCCTTGGACGTTTGGACTCTCAATGTCGAGGCAAGGTGAAGTACTGCTACTACGCACGCACGCGGCGTCCCGGCAGTCCTTTGTCATAGTACTTTGGCTACTTACATACTTAGTGTCTCTCGTGTAGTTTTCCTCGGACGTTTCTTCGGACTGTCTCAATGTCGGGGGAAGGTGATGTTTTGCTGAGACGCGAGAACGCGGCGTCCCTGGAGTCCTTTGTCATAGTACTTTGGCTACTTACATACTTAGCGTTTCTGGTGTAGTTTTTTTTGGACGTTTGGACTGTCTCAAATACGGGGCAAGGTGAGGTTGCACCTTGTCAAGGTACAATAGCTACTTTCATTCTAAATTTCTCGAAATAAAAACTCTTACGCCCTACATAAAATCCGAACATAATATACATTCTAACAAATCTAAATCTTAAGCTAAGTGAATGATACTGTAAAAAGCCGGCCAAGTGACAACTCTTTATTCACTGACAACTGATACATACAAATCATTACACCGGAAAATATACTGGGAGGTAACAATATTCCTTTACACTTACGGATACAGCGCGTCTCCCTGGTAACACGTGAAAGGGTGACTAATAAAGCGGTGAACCGAAAAACCTCTAATGAAACACCCCACAGCCATAGTCCTTATTGTTAAGACGGCTCATTAAAAACAATGTTAAAATGTCGATACGTCAATTGTGGGAGTTAATTAGCGAAGTTGTAACACATGAGAAATAGGTAAAATAAATTATATGTTTTTAAATGTTCCACGACAAAACATCACTAAACATATTTTTGGCTTAATAACATATACGATTTGATAATAATGGTATATAACAAAACCTATATATAAAGCCTACCCAATATACAGGGTGTGCCAGGAGAAATCTTCCATACTGCACAAGCTTATTCCTCTCACCAAAATAATGAAAAGATTTTATATAAACACTGGTCCGGAAATGCTACGTTGGCGAGTTATACAGGGTCAATAATTTAGCTTGAAATTCAGCTCTCTTAGTGAAATTAACTCACACTGAAATTTTTAGGGCTTTAATTGAGTTTGTTGATTAGATAAAATTGATGTAAAATGAGCCGGAAAATCGTATAAAACTTGTCCCAGAACTCTATCTTTAATAGTTTAGGAAAAAATTGGGCTGAAGCAAAAAGGTTAGGGTCGAAAACGCTATTTTTGCGAATGGACTACAATAACTCCGTTAAATTGCCTATAAACAAAAAAAAAATTATGAATAAAATGTGTAGAGAATTTTAAAAAAAATTCAAAAAAATAATGTAAATAAAGTCAATAAAACAGAATATTTTTCTTTTAAATTCAATTTTATCAAGGAACACACAGAACTAAAAATTATGATAATCACGTATTGCTAACATAATAACCAATAAAATTGAATTTAAAAGAAAACTATCCCGTTTTATTGACTTTATTTACATTATCTTTTTTGAGAATAAAATTCTCTACAAATTTTATTAAACATTTTACTTTGTTTATAGGGAATTCAACGGAGATTCCAGAATAAATAGCAAAGATATGACTTGTATTTCGGTACGTACATGAAAACAACCGTAATAAGGTGTTGGGTGCCCCCGCGGGATGTATTACCGTACAATAATATATATTTCCTTGCGGGAGGTAGAAAGCAAGGTATATGTTATAAAGATGAGCGATGGTGTGCTGCTTCTTGTAAGGATATGGATCGTCAGCCGAAACATTGTGCAGATGATAGATGATGAACTTAAATTTGATCGTCAGCCGAAACATTGCGCAGATGATAGCTGATGAACTTAAATTTAGGTAAATTAAAGCATAAACATTCCCAAAAATCTCTAAGCATTCATCGTGCCAGAGTTACCGACGCCTCATCCAGAGTGAATAAGTGTGGAATGAGTTGCCTATTCCTAAATAGGGTGACTGCTAAAGGTACATTATGGTTTTACGAGTATGACCTTAAACTAAATTGCAAAACAATCTTTTCTGAAGGACGAATAGCGACTAATACGTCACGGTCTCAAGCGCTTAAAAGATCACGTGCGTCGCGTGCGACCAAATTTCACTAAATAGGATGGATCCTCCACCATAACAACGGAATGCGCTTTTAGCGCTGATTGATATGACAGGTTTCTGACAGAAATCCATCTTCATCCACGATCATATATTTTATTCGTCAAACTCGCCCCCAACGAAAAAAGGAAGCACTGGGACGATGTGAAAAGCACTAAAACAACAAACTAATCTTCCATGGTATTGGGAGAAATGCTTAGTAATGAAAGAAATGTAGTATTTTGAAGACAAATTAAAGGATTTAAACTTCATTTTTGTTACATTAAGATTGACCTTCTTTAATACTTTGCTATAAGATCTTGTAAATATAATGGTGACGCTAGGTCTATGTGCTTACGACCACGTAGTGATCGCGAGCAAACATAAGGCAAGAAACGACACAAACACACTAAGTCAATATTAGATGCGTCAACAAACCTCACCTCGTCACAGGAACTGAGAAGAATTACTCGCACAACGTCAAGGGTTGCAATAACGCTCTTAAGTTATTCCGTCGGAGCAACAATTTGTTGCCAATCTTACACGAATCAGAAAGGGAGTACTCGTAAAACATCCTGGGTTGCAATAATGCTTTCAAGTTATTCCGTCGGAGCAACAATTTGTTGCCAATTTTACACGAATCAGAAAGGGAGGAGGAGGTACTCGTACAACATCCTGGGTTGCAATAATGCTTTCAAGTTATTCCGTCGGAGCAACAATTTGTTGCCAATTTTACACGAATCAGAAAGGGAGGAGGAGGTACTCGTACAACATCCTGGGTTGCAATAATGCTTTCAAATTATTCCGTCGGAGCAACAACTTCTTGCCAATCTTACACGATTCAGAAAGGGAGGAGGAGGTACTCGTACAACATCCTGGGTTGCAATTACTTCTTTCACGTTATTCCGTCAGAGCAACAACTTGTTGCCAATCTTACACGAATCAGAAAGGGAGGAGGAGGTACTCGAAAAACATCGTCCTGGGTTGCAATAATTCTCTTAAGTTGTTCCGTCGGAGCAACAACTTGTTGCCAATCTTACACGAATCAGAAAGGGAGGAAGTTATTCCGTCAGAGCAACAACTTGTTGCCAATCTTACACGAATCAGAAAGGGAGGAAGAAGTACTCGAAAAACATCGTCCTAGGTTGCAATAATTCTCTTAAGTTGTTCCGTCGGAGCAACAACTTGTTGCCAATCTTACACGAATCAGAAAGGGAGGAGGAGGTACTCGTACAACATCCTGGGTTGCAATAACTTCTTTCAAGTTATTCCGTCGGAGCAACAACTTGTTTCCAATCTTACACGAATCAGAAAGGGAGGAAGAAGTATTCGAAAAACATCGTCCTGGGTTGCAATAATTCTCTTAAGTTGTTCCGTCGGAGCAACAACTTGTTGCCAATCTTACACGAATCAGAAAGGGAGGAGGAGGTACTCGTACAACATCCTGGGTTGCAATAATGCTTTCAAATTATTCCGTCGGAGCAACAACTTCTTGCTAATCTTACACGATTCAGAAAGGGAGGAGGAGGTACTCGTACAACATCCTGGGTTGCAATTACTTCTTTCAAGTTATTCCGTCAGAGCAACAACTTGTTGCCAATCTTACACGAATCAGAAAGGGAGGAGGAGGTACTCGTACAACATCCTGGGTTGCAATAATGCTTTCAAATTATTCCGTCGGAGCAACAACTTCTTGCTAATCTTACACGATTCAGAAAGGGAGGAGGAGGTACTCGTACAACATCCTGGGTTGCAATTACTTCTTTCAAGTTATTCCGTCAGAGCAACAACTTGTTGCCAATCTTACACGAATCAGAAAGGGAGGAGGAGGTACTCGAAAAACATCGTCCTAGGTCGCAATAATGCTCTTGAGTTGTTCCGTCGGAGCAACAACTTGTTGCCAATCTTACACGAATCAGAAAGGGAGGAGGAAGTACTCGAAAAACATCGTCCTGGGTTGCAATAATGCTCTTGAGTTGTTCCGTCGGAGCAACAACTTGTTGCCAATCTTACACGAATCAGAAAGGGAGGAGGAGGTACTCGAAAAACATCGTCCTAGGTTGCAATAATGCTCTTGAGTTGTTCCGTCGGAGCAACAACTTGTTGCCAATCTTACACGAATCAGAAAGGGAGGAGGAGGTACTCGAAAAACATCGTCCTGGGTTGCAATAATGCTCTTGAGTTGTTCCGTCGGAGCAACAACTTGTTGCCAATCTTACACGAATCAGAAAGGGAGGAGGAAGTACTCGAAAAACATCGCCCTAGGTTGCAATAATGTTCTTGAGTTATTCCGTCGGAGCAACAACTTGTTGCCAAACTTACACGAATCAGAAAGGGAGGAGGAAGTACTCGAAAAACATCGTCCTAGGTTGCAATAATGCTCTTGAGTTATTCCGTCGGAGCAACAACTTGTTGCCAATCTTACACGAATCAGAAAGGGAGGAGGAAGTACTCGAAAAACATCGTCCTGGGTTGCAATAATTCTCTTAAGTTGTTCCGTCGGAGCAACAACTTGTTGCCAATCTTACACGAATCAGAAAGGGAGGAGGAAGTACTCGAAAAACATCGTCCTGGGTTGCAATAATTCTCTTAAGTTGTTCCGTCGGAGCAACAACTTGTTGCCAATCTTACACGAATCAGAAAGGGAGGAGGAAGTACTCGAAAAACATCGTCCTAGGCTGCAATAATTCTCTTAAGTTGTTCCGTCGGAGCAACAACTTGTTGCCAATCTTACACGAATCAGAAAGGGAGGAGGAAGTACTCGAAAAACATCGTCCTAGGTTGCAATAATTCTCTTAAGTTGTTCCGTCGGAGCAACAACTTGTTGCCAATCTTACACGAATCAGAAAGGGAGGAGGAAGTACTCGAAAAACATCGTCCTGGGTTGCAATAATTCTCTTAAGTTGTTCCGTCGGAGCAACAACTTGTTGCCAATCTTACACGAATCAGAAAGGGAGGAGGAGGTACTCGTACAACATCCTGGGTTGCAATAATGCTCTTTAGTTATTCCGTCGGAGCAACAACTTGTTGCCAATCTTACACGAATCAGAAAGGGAAGAGGAGGTACTCGTACAACATCCTGGGTTGCAATAATGCTCTTTAGTTATTCCGTCGGAGCAACAACTTGTTGCCAATCTTACACGAATCAGAAAGGGAAGAGGAGGTACTCGTACAACATCCTGGGTTGCAATAATGCTCTTTAGTTATTCCGTCGGAGCAACAACTTGTTGCCAATCTTACACGAATCAGAAAGGGAAGAGGAGGTACTCGTACAACATCCTGGGTTGCAATAATGCTCTTTAGTTATTCCGTCGGAGCAACAACTTGTTGCCAATCTTACACGAATCAGAAAGGGATGAGGAGGTACTCGTACAACATCAACCTGGGATGCAATAATGCTCTTTAGTTAATCCGTCTGATCATCAACTTGTTGCCAAGCTGATACACCGTGTATCATAGACGGTAATTAAATCTTGATTTCAAATACGTTCACTTTGTATTTTACCGCTCGGGAAAGTATGTTAACATTTAAAACATGAAATTTAAATAGTTTCCATTTTCTTTATGTTGCTATTCGAATATAAAAACAATTTTTTTAGATATATATATTTAATTGCCCATTTTGAATTCTGCTATTGAAAAAAAAATTAATTTGGAAATAGAAAACACTTGTAATATAATGAAGTAATACAAGTGTAAAGAGGAACCAGTTTTTAATGAATTAATTATAAAAATTACTGTAAATAAGATGAAAAATGTTATGATCTATGCACACTGTAGGCCTACCATTCAAAGCATTGATTCAGGGGTTGGACAGCAATTTCGATACAGCAGGAAGCGTGCTTATTGCCTAACTCTCCTGATTTGTAAATAGTAAGTACAGTATACTGTAAAAGCCCCATTCGTTGTTAGGTAAAGACGAGAGAGGTAGGGGGCGTTTAGAAATGTAAAGCTCAATTCGTCGTTGTATCATGACAAGATAGGTCGGGAGCTTTTAGAAACGTAAAGCTCAATTCGTCGTTGTGCCATGACAAGATAGGTCGGGAGCTTTTAGAAACGTAAAGCTCAATTCGTCGTTGTGTCATGACAAGATAGGTCGGGAGCTTTTAGAAACGTAAAGCTCAATTCGTCGTTGTGCCATGACAAGATAGGTCGGGAGCTTTTAGAAATGTAAAGCTCAATTCGTCATTGTGTCATGACAAGATAGGACGGTGCGTTTGGAAATTGAAAGCTTCATTCGTTGTGTCATTACAAGAGAGGTGGGTGAGTTTGGATATTGAAAGCTTCATTCGTTGTTGTATCATTACAAGAGAGGTTAGAGCGTTTGGAAATTGAAAGCTTCATTCGTCGTAGTGTAATGGCAAGAGAGGTCAGCGCGTTTGAAAATTGAAAGCTCCGTTCGTCGTTGTGTCATGACAAGAGATCTCGGGACGTTTTAAAATTGAAAGCTTCATTAGTTGTTGTATCATTACAAGAGAGGTCATTGCGTTTGGAAATTGAAAGCGTCATTCGTCGTTGTGTCATGGCAAGAGAGGTCAGCGCGTTTGGAAATTGAAAGCTTCATTCGTTGTGTTATTACAAGAGAGTTCCGCGCGTTTGAAAATTGAAAGCTCCATTCGTCGTTGTGTCATGGCAAGAGAGGTCGGCGCATTTGAAAATTGAAAGCTCTATTCGTCGTTGTGCCATGACAAGAGATCTCGGGGCGTTTTGAAATTGAAAGCTTCATTCGTTGTTGTATCATTACAAGAGGTCAGTGCGTTTTGAAATTGAAAGTTTAATTTTTTGTTGTATCATTACAAGAGAGGTCAGTGCGTTTGGAAATTGAAAGCGTCATTCGTTGTTGTGTCATTACAAGAGAGGTCGGCGCGTTTGGAAATTGAAAGCTTCATACGTTTTTGTGTCATGACAAGAAGTGGTGGAAATGTATATCTCCATTCGTTGTTGTGTCATGACGAGAGGTCGGGCATTTGGAAGTGAAACAAGCGACGCTGTACGCTTTTCCCTCGAAATTCGAGCTGCAGCAGATAATCAGCCATAATAAACATATTGTTGTATTACAGAATAAATAAAGATTCATTCGTTTGTATTTTATAATCAATAAACATGCTTTGAAATATTCAAGTATGCATAACTTACTTTGAAATTATGTAAAATTAAAATTAAGCTGATTGAGAGTAGTTACGTGAAATGAAAATAATTTCAAATAAATTCTTCGTATTTGCTCCGAAGGAATGAAAAGCTTCATTTCCTTACTTTTAAAAACCCCTAACTCCTCTACTCAGAAAGAAACCGTCTTAACGCGGTAAGCCTAAAACCAAATAATAAACAAAACGATGTACCAGAAAGATAATTTTATGTCGGCGTTAAAGTTGGCGGGTACTGGTTGCCTTGTGTACGGTTGAACCCCGCCTACACAGACAGACGGCCTCGGCGGCGCTTTCACGAGTTTGGCAACCGGGTGTACATCTAACTGATTAAGAGGCGTCCAGAAAAGCGATGCTAATCACATCCAGGATGCGACATGCACACAGGTTACATCAACGCGTACGTCCCAGTTCGGCAACAGAGCATCTCTTCGGATCTGGCAATTAATGCGCGTGGCGTGCGTGTGCCGACTGGCGCTTGCGCAATCGGAGTTTCCACACACACTGTGACGCAAGACTCTGCACAGATACGTCTTGCTTTGGCCACTCACTGCCTCTTACAATCTACGAGTATATTTATGCAACTTTTATTGTATTTATTAGTTATAATTGTTTTTGTAAATTTGATTTTTACTTGTTTGTGATTAACGCACACTCAAATAATACAGAAATGTTTAAATGATAAACTCATTATCAGTAAATGTCACTATACTTTAAAACAAGTAAAATCTAACTAAGTGCCGTTATCATGAGTGTGTTATACAAGCGTGTTATAGTGTGTAGCTAATGAGTTATATTTTAATTAGTTACAATGGCAGATGTTGATGAATGTGGGCAAGACATGACTATTAAGCGCGCGCACGTACATACTCACAAATATAAATAAATAAATAAATAAATATATATATATATATATATATATATATATATATATATATATATTATATGGTGGTAAAAACACATTATTTATCGTCGGCAAGGTACGTTTTTAAAACAAAACTGAATTAGCAAATTAATCAATTAAATAAATTATGTTCTTCCTCCCTCCCCCCCTCTCTATTATACATATATATATTATAATATATTTATAAAAAGTAAATAAATATAAAATAAAATACAAATAAATAAATAAAACTAAAAACTAAACACTAAATATGTAAACGAAATCATTGTTAAAAATAAAACTAAATTAAAGATTAAAACAAGCATTAAAATTATAGCAAGTAACTAAATATTACACACACACATACACAAATATATATATATATATAATTTCGTAAGCCGAATTTTGAGAGAAAAATTGTGGGAACTTGGAAGGTCGTACAGAGCTAGGAGATGACTCAATGTAAACGTATTGACACGAAGGAGCGTGGAAAAATACAGGTTTTTCTCAATTGAAAACAGTTATAGGGTTTTGAAGAACTTAATATACTCAAAATCTCCATAAGAAATACTTTGCAATGAAAAACCGCTGAGTATGATTTTTAAATATTTAAGCTGAGAAACGGCTGTACAAATATGTATTATATGAAAAACAGCTGAGTACAAATAATTTAACAGTATTAAAGGTTTATTAGAAAAATGAACTTGAGACCAGGTTTAGTTAATGGAGTACGTCTTATAAGAGATGTTTGACAAGTGTATTAAATTAGAAATACTCGCTGGTTTTGGAGAAGGAAACATATTTTTACCTAGAATGGTCGACTTCAAGTTGCACTAAGTCGAGTAATATCTCAAGATGAGTTAAGATACATATTAAAAATAGGATTGGTAAAAAATATCAAATTGAAAACGAATTTACAAAAATTATAGTTTATAAGGAAATTTTGTTATGAAAAACTTGAATTATATTAAATTTAATTTGTATTAAAAAATAAAATTACGATACAAAATTTTAAAATTTGTTTCAATAAGAATAGGGGAATTTGCCCCTGTGAGCCCCTAGTAGAAATATAAAAACCAAGAAGCGAATTAAATTGTATTAAAAATATTAGTTGGTGCAAAAAGACTACGACACGGCCAATGGCTGCAGCATCGTTTTCAAGCACCCACTTTAAACGACACGAAGATCTGTATACAGAAACCATCTCATACATAATATTTGGCTTATAGTGGTGGTACCTTCACAGAGCTGACAGTTCTGCATCCTCGAGACGCATCAACCACCTATGAGTTATACGGTGGCTTACTTGAAGACGAATAACCGCCATAGGGCCTACCTCCTCCATATGTTACGAGCAAATATAAGTTCTCTATGGTAGAAATGTTATCTTAATATCCTTAGATTATAGTGTTCTACAGCTTGCCACTCTTCAATCCAAGCAGCGAATACATAAATAAAATGAAACGGCACGACACTTGGAGTAGATGGCACCATGTGTTGATCTTCGCTGCGTCAAAGTCACCAGCCGGATTTACGCAGTCGCAAGGGACCTACGCAAATAATACCCCCAACACGTCAAGTGGACAAACAAGTAGAAATAAATCGTCAAATTGAGTTTGTTTCTTGCACGTTGTAGCAACCTAACCTACTTATTATAATGTATAACTGTGACTTTCTACTGAACCATTTTCACTGAATCATGGACCCTCGCTACCTATCCGTTACATTTTAGCAACGTTCATGGGCAAATTCTATTTTCCAATGTGCTAGTGGATATCTTTCATTAAGTTAAGGGATTGTTGTATCATCTAGACCAGCGCCTGCCAAACCAAGGCCTGCTGGTCACATCCGGCCCGACCAAAACCTGTATGTGGCTCTCTCAAGTACTCAGCAGTTAGATGTTAAAAACAATAAAATAAAACTAAAAAAAAAAAAAATAGTTATAATTTAGTTGAATATTTAGAAATATAGTTTACTGGTGGAGCACATATAAGCAGTCACTCACTATTTCCCCGTTTTGAAGTTACAACTTTTAACAAACGTAGCCTAATATCAAGCATTGTTATGGAACTCATCTCCGAGTCGTGGCTAGGGTAGGTTGTAATCGCAATCTAGAAAAAAGATTTTTTTAAAGTCAATTCATACTGAGGTCGATGAAGAAAATTTTTATTTTATAATTACTATTAATATAAATATGAATATATCATTCTATCCACGTCTTGTAATGCTTCACTATTGCCAAGAGCGTTTTTCTTATAATTTCATATAGTAGACCTTTAAGTAAGTTTTTAGCCCTGGGAAAGTTAGCTCAGTATTAAAACTGCTGGTTTTTAAATATGTAGATCCATAGTTCGAATCCGACCGGGACATTAATTTTTTAAAATTTAAATTTATATATAAATATTAGAAAAAACTGTATTAACATCAAGTGTCATCCACTATGGGTTTTAAAAAAAATATTTGAACATGATTGGACGAATAAAAACTTATTTTATTAACGATTGAAAATCAGTACACGATATATATAAGGAGAGTGTGAGCTAATTGAAGAAATTTTATAAAATACCGGAGCCTTAGACGATTATTTTTTAAAACATTGTAATTCAGTTTTGTAAAAATTTAGATATAGAGTTTGACTATTGTTTATATATTGTAGAAATTAAATAAACAACATATCTAAATTTGCGCCTACGCTTTAAGCTTAGTTCATACAAATGCCCAAAGTTTACCGCTAGTGGAGAAACACTATTTTCCTTCTACAACGTTTGGAAATAAAAATCAACGTTTTAAAAGTTTTTTTAATTGAGTTTTTATTTTATTTGATTTTTTTATTGTATTAATGTGTTTGTCATCGAAAATTTGTGATTATAAAACTGCTGGTTTTTAAATATGTAGATCCATAGTTCGAATCCGACCGGGACATTAATTTTTTAAAATTTAAATTTATATATAAATATTAGAAAAAACTGTATTAACATCAAGAGTCATCCACTATGGGTTTAAAGAAATTATTTGAACTTGATTGGATGAATAAAAACGTTTTTTATTAACCACTGAAATTTTGTACACATATATATCAGGAGAGTGTGAGCTAATAGAAGGAATTTTAAAATAACAGCATAATAGAATAGTAATAAATAACAGTAATAATAATGATGATGGTTTGTGGGCCCGGAAACTGCTGTTTTCATAAATGTTGGCCCTCTATAGAAGGAAATCTGAGAGGCAGTTCTCGACGTGTCAAGTAGGTGTTAAGGAGATCCGACTGGCTAAAGCTAATTCCCCTTATATTTAACTCTACGCACTTCGGTGCAATGCTTTATACGGTTTCTCTTACCTTTGACTATATTCAAGCGGATCTGCTCTTTTTCCCATGAAGCGAATGATGCTTTTAAGGCCTCTGTCATCTTCTTGTTGGTGCCCGGCGTTAGGGGCGGCACCTGAGTCGGGATGTCTGCAAAACAAAGCCATCGTTAGAAAATGTCATTAAGAAGAACGCAACTCCATCTACACCGCCTACAATGCCTGATGTGAGCTTGAGTATATACATAGTATCTACAATTACCCCATCCACAAAGCTGGCAACATATTAAGTATTTCGTTGTAGCCAATTAAGCACTCAGTTCCCAATGCAAAATACTGTTTCAAGCAATTTGCCCAAATTTTCTGTATCCAAAATGCAAGACCAATCTTGTCACGCTACGCTGGCTAGGTGGGCGATGGGGGTGGGGGACGGCGCACAACTGGCGACTCTAATTCCTTCTATTCCCGCGCACATTTACAAACAATACCCACTATAATATCGCATAGCTTCGTAGGCTGGAATATATAAATATTTCTCTCGGTTATACAGAAAAAATATTCAATATTCGATCAATAGTTTTAATAATTTTGAAATAACTACTCTCGGTTATAAATAAACTAGGCTATACTTGGTTCATTAAAAAACCTATAACATAAAATCAGCTGTATTAAGAAATCATATGTTATAACTTATTTTAGGCCAGTTGGGACGGAGTAAATATATTGCAGAACCTTGGCCCTGTTATAAAAGTCTTTCTCCCATATGCAACTAAAATAAAACGATTGAAATTTAAACTATGCGCGCGCATGTGTTATGTGTGTGAACACGCGCGGTTTGTGTGTGTGTGTGTGTGTGTGTGTGTGTGTGTGTGTGTGTGTGTGTGTGTGTGTGTGTGTGTGTGTGTGTGTGTGTGTGTGTGTGTACTAAGGATCACGGATTTTGAAATGATGGATTTTTCGATCACCTGATGATCAAATCATGAACATAAGATTTCATACAGCAGCTGTCTCCTTCAAAAGATATGTTTAAGAATTTTCAACTGTAATTTATATCCAAATAAATAATTAGATTCCGTTAAGTATAGGCTATATAAGAATAAAATATTTATAAAAATAAAATTCTACAAATATGATACCTTTGGCTATAGAAAATTTATTAAGCTGTATTTTTAATAAGGTTATGTTACAATTTTTTATGATCAAGGTATATTAAACGTTGAAATATTTAAAAGAAATAAAAGACATAGCCTACACAAGACTCACAAATTAATAATTTATCTACTCAAACGCGTTTCAATGGCAAAGTAAACATAATCACTCACTCACTGATGATAATGACTTTGTCATTGAAACGCGTTTGAGTAAATAAATGGTTAATTTGTGAGTCTTGTGTATGTCTTTTATTAGTTTTAACATAACTTCACAAGCTAACTACAACAAGAATGGTTGTATTGAAATATTTTGTTTTTAAAACAAGTTAAGTTTAAAGTTAAACAGGCATAACAGCATGGAACAAATAATGATTCTTAACAAATAAAAACGTGTTTTATCTCTTGCTTATGGGCTACTTATGTGCGGCCAGAATTTATTCGCCTGGATACGATTTTAATATTAGACGACTGCCTCCGTTTCACAAAATCGTAGTAGGCCTAATCATTTCCACACCCAACGTGTAGTTTTAATTAGTGTGCACGATGTTTAAATATTTCATCCACCGTATTTTCTTTTCACTTCATCTAACCTTATTTCTAACACTAAATCAAGTATAGCCTATATTTGCATTCCTAAGCTTTTACTTTTGGATTTGTACAGAGAAATAAACTAATTATCAATTATAGAAATGAAGGATTAAGAAATAAAATTAACAATCACTCGTTGAAAAGCCTCTGCAATTCTAGATACTCCCTTATCATTCTATAAATCTTCTAATTAAACAGGTTAGCGCGGCATAAAGGCTAAGCACTAAACAAAGCACACTATTGCATGAGATACTGCAGGAAGACGGCAACCACAACATTTTCGCAACTTGCGTTCCAACAGCAAATTATATATATATAGATTGTTACTTACTATTACAAATATATATACTGGAGTTAATATGATTAATATTATTTATTATACTGCTTTATTTAATATTAATAATATATTATACATTCAATATTCACTTCTGGTATCGCAATTAAAACGTTACAATTACTACGTTAATTGTTGCTAGAGGATAGCGATTTGTAAAAGAAATGTACATGGGACTAATAAAAATTTTATTCTGGCTAGAGAGTGTTTTGTGTCGTTATGCACCACAGATAGTAAATCTAAATGTAACTAAAACACAAATCTGCAATAAAGAATATAAAAACTTGGAACACAACAAAATTATAACAAAACAGAAGCAATAAAGTTAAAAGTGTTTACAATTAAAGGTTAGAATCGCCACTGCTCCTACAATTAACGAGGTAAGAACTGCTTCCAATGTAGATATCCCTGCTCTCTACTTTAGCTAGGCCTATATTGAGGCAGAATCACAGATAACGTGTGCATGTCATTTTCTCATATAGAGAAAACTGATCTCTACTTTGGCCATATTGAGGCAGAATCCCAGATAACGTAAGAAGGATTGCTTCCCATGTAGATATCCCTGCTCTCTACTTTATCTAGGCCTGTATTGAAACAGAATCACAGATAACGTGTGCAAGACATTTTCTCATATAGAGAACAGATCTCTCTACTTTGATCAAACTGAGGCAGAATCACAGATAACGTGTGCAAAAGATTTTGTCATATAGAGAACATTGATCTCTACTTTGGCCATATTGAGGCAGAATCACAGATAACGTGTGCAAGACATTTTCTCATATAGAGAACAGATCTCTCTACTTTGATCAAACTGAGGCAGAATCACAGATAACGTGTGCAAAAGATTTTGTCATATAGAGAACATTGATCTCTACTTTGGCCGTATTGAGGCAGAATCACAGATAACGTGTGCAAGACATTTTCTCATATAGAGATCATTGATCTCTACTTTGGCCATAATGAGGCAGAATCACAGTTAACGTGAGAAGGACGATTTTCCATATACAGAACTCAGCTGATTACCTTGGCCATATTGAGGCATTACAAATAACGTGGGAACAATAGTTTCCCACGTCTCAAGAAGAATAGTTTTGAGCGTATAGAACCCGACTCTGTACTTTGGGCATATTGAGGGCCCCTGAAATAGTAAATACAGAAACAGCGTCACAGAAAATGACTTTTTTTCTGACGATACGGACGAAATTTTGTTCATTACGAGTCTGTCGGTGGCGGAGGTGAATTTGTGTGTGGGCATGTCGTAACCCGTTATACAATCACTATAAGAAATTCATTTTTAAAATAAAATTGCGCAATAAACTTGATGAAAACTAGCTAACATTCTACTTATTACAGAATGAAATTCTGTTCTAAATGAAAAAACACATTATGGGCGTTGTAAAATTAGACTCACTCAATATATAACGTAACTTGGAGCATTGCAAACAACACTTGTAAGGAATAATTGGTGCTGGAAGATGTATTTCGACATTGTTTATCAGACTGTAGATTATCCAATGAGCGGCTAGATAGGAGGCCTGGCGAGGCGTGATTGGCTGCTTCCGGCCTCAGATGTTGTGGGTGCTCCCTCTGTACTGCCTCAGTCTCACTGTATGCTTTATTTAACAGGCTTAAAGTATCAGACAGGCAGGTAATGCCAACATGCCGTAACGTTATACCATTAGCCCGTAGGTAACCTATTACCTGATCCAATCAAGTTCATATATTCACTCATATCCTTGGTAATAGTTCTCTTAAATTTATAAAAACTCTAAATTTATTCTAAGACATCTTCAATAATCCTACAGGTTTCGACTGTAGTTCGTCTTTAGGTCGAAATAACAATATAAAAGTATTATAATGAAACACCACACAATTTGACTACAATATTGATCACTACTTTCTTTGGTGAAACCGTATTAACGGAATAAAACAACAAAAGTTGTCTAAAAAGATAAACTAAATAAAAATACAGAGTTTTTAGAAGCTCTAAGTGTTTATGGAAAGGTTTCTAAGCTGGGGACAACTACAACCAACCGACGATTCTACATTTAACTTTTATTCTTCGCTACAGTCAGCTTCTAGTGACCTTATTATGGTCTGGATAGAGTAGGTATATCTATGATGAGCGTACTTAATCAACTTTCCAGAGCAGGGAATATCCTAGTTCTTCCCTTAAACCTGTTTTCACAATACCTTTATATTCTTTATTGGCGATAAATGCCAAACTGACTGATAGCTATAACACAAAAAATCTTCATCTAAACTCAGTAAATTCCAAGAATTATGTCACGATTAATCTTACAACAAACCAGCAAATATCGACACTACGACAAAACGTGCTAAAAGGAACAGCATAGAAATGCAATACAATGAGAAGAGTTGAAATTACTACAAATTATAAACTCATAGAACAAACCTAAAATAAGCGTTAATATAAACAAACGCTGAAATAAAGAAGAATACAAACTGAAAAGAGAAGATTGAATCCTGAGGTGAATACTGAAGACGAAACTTCTGATAATCAACTGGCAAAAGTGATTCTAAAAACGATAACACACGCCGTAATGTAGGCCTAAACTATACTGAACACCAGATGAGGCGGACCTAGAAGTGTGCATTATATAAGAAAAATTTGAAGACCATTTTGCCGACCTGGACATTATACAAGATAAACGTAGAACAGATGGTCTAGATCTAGACTTGTGCATTATATAAGAAAAATTTGAACAACAAAGGGCCAACCGGGCATTGTACAAGATATGCGTGGACCAGATGGGCTAGATCTAGACTTGTCCATTATACAAGAAAAATGTAAAGATCTGTAGATCAAACCCAGACCTGGCCATTACACAAGATAAGTGTAGACTAGATGGTCTACATCCATACTTGTGCATTATACAAGAAAAATGTTAAGAGCAGTGGATCAAACCTAGACCAGGCCTTTACAAAAGATAAAGAGTAGACCAGATGGTCTAGATCTATGTTTGTGCATTATACAAAAAAATGTGAAAACCAGTGGGCCAAACACAGACTTGGGCATTATACAATTTAAGCGTAGACAAGGTGGTCTAGATCTAGACTAGTGCATTATACAAGAAAATGTAAAGACCAGCGGGTCAAACCCAGACCAGGGCACTATACAAGATAAGCGTAGACCAGATGGTCTAAGTCTAGACTTGTGCATTTTAGAAGAAAAATTTGAACAACAAAGGGCCAACCGGGCATTATACAAGATATGTGTAGGCAAAATGGGCTAGATCTAGACTTGTCCATTATACAAGAAAAATATAAAGATCTCTAGGCCAAACCCATACATGGGCATTATACAAGAAAATGTGATACTTTCAGACCCATTTACTTTATTAATAACACACTCCCTCCCGTGTTACAAACCAGTGTCGATAATGAAATTAAAAGACGTCCACTTAGTGAAACGCTCATGTCTAAAATAAAGTGTATGGAAGGATTACAGCTCACGTGCGCAAAGACCTATCTGAAGATGGGTAGACTTAGTACTGGGAGGTGTAAGCAGAACTTACTAATGACCAATCGGTACACGGTATAAGATTTGTTATCACAGTTTATTTAGAGAAACGTAACTGCCTACATCAGCTGACGGACAGCTGATCCCATCAGCTCTTAGATAAGTCAGCCGTGTACTGTGTTAGTAAATGTACTCTGGTAGTTGCTAAAACCAAGGCCACATAACGAGTAGGTGTTATTTGATAGGAGTTGCTCAGGCGTTCAGTTCGCTCTGCAGATGCTCCAACGACACATACCAGCTGACTGCTGGGCCTCCCTTGTTAAGGATAAACAACGGCCATATTAATAACTCTGAATCCCACACTTTATAATTCTGAGAACTGCAATAAAAACTTTGCTAGGATGTCGTGATGGCACCAAATACGGACGGACTTACAGGTATCGATGATAATGAACTTTACAGTTTGAAGAGAGAATAGTTTTGTGACTTTCAGAGCCACGTTTTATTTCTAATAGCCTTAATAAACCTAATTTTACATAGAGAATAAAAAGTAAAAATACTGACACAACTTTTGCAGACGAAACGTTTGGGAGAATATCTTTGTCCTTGAACTATTGAAACTGTGCCTATGTAAGATATTTCTGAGGCATTCGTGATTGCACTACAAGGCAAAGACCAAAAAAACTTTAAAACCGTATTTAACGAAAGCTTGTTGAGTTTTAGATGGGTTAAGGTGAGGAGATAAAACCATACAAACTTATCTACCAGTAACAATTTGTACAAATGGCAAATATTAAAGTAGGTACAATAAAGAAAGGAGACAAAAGATTGTTGAGTGATAGACGGTAAGTAGGAGAACCATAACAATATATATACCTGTAACAAGTTGTACAAAGGGCGATTATTAAAACATAGGTGAAATAGAGATAGAAGAAATAAAAGATTGTTATGTAATAAGAAGGGATTGATAAGGAGATAAACCATGGAAATCTATCTACTTGTAATAAGTTGTAGAAATGGCAATTACTAAAACACTTGTGAAATAGAGATAGAAGAAAAAAGATTGTTATGTAATAAGAAAGGATTGATAAGGAGATAAACCATGGAAATCTATCTACTTGTAAAAAGTTGTAGAAATGGCAATTACAAAAACACTTGTGAAACAAAGATAGAAGAAAAAAGATTGTTGAGTGATAAGAATGGATTGGTGAGGAGATAACACCGTACAAACCTACCTACTTGTAACATGGTGCAGGGTTAATGGCAATTAATAAAAAACTTGTCAAATAAAGATAGGAGAATAAAGATTTTTGAGTGATAAGAATGGATTGGTAAGGAGATAACACCGTACAAACCTACCTACTTGTAACATGGTGCAGGGATAATGGCAATTAATAAAAAACTTGTCAAATAAAGATAGGAGAATAAAGATTTTTGAGTGATAAGAATGGATTGGTAAGGAGATAACACCGTACAAACCTACCTACTTGTAACATGGTGCAGGGTTAATGGCAATTAATAAAAAACTTGTCAAATAAAGATAGGAGAATAAAGATTTTTGAGTGATAAGAATGGATTGGTAAGGAGATAACACCGTACAAACCTACCTACTTGTAACATGGTGCAGGGATAATGGCAATTAATAAAAAACTTGTCAAATAAAGATAGGAGAATAAAGATTTTTGAGTGATAAGAATGGATTGGTAAGGAGATAACACCGTACAAACCTACCTACTTGTAACATGGTGCAGGGTTAATGGCAATTAATAAAAAACTTGTCAAATAAAGATAGGAGAATAAAGATTTTTGAGTGATAAGAATGGATTGGCAAGGAGATAACACCGTACAAACCTACCTACTAGTAACAAGGTGCAGGGATAATGACAACTAATAAAAAACTTGTCAAATAAAGATAGGAGAATAAAGATTTTTGAGTGATAAGAATGGATTGGTAAGGAGATAACACCGTACAAACCTACCTACTTGTAACATGGTGCAGGGATAATGGCAATTAATAAAAAACTTGTCAAATAAAGATAGGAGAATAAAGATTTTTGAGTGATAAGAATGGATTGGTAAGGAGATAACACCGTACAAACCTACCTACTTGTAACATGTTGCAGGGATAATAGCAATTAATAAAAAACTTGTCAAATAAAGATAGGAGAATAAAGATTTTTGAGTGATAAGAATGGATTGGTAAGGAGATAACACCGGACAAACCTACCTACTTGTAACATGGTGCAGGGATAATGGCAATTAATAAAAAACTTGTCAAATAAAGATAGGAGAATAAAGATTTTTGAGTGATAAGAATGGATTGGTAAGGAGATAACACCGTACAAACCTACCTACTTGTAACATGGTGCAGGGTTAATGGCAATTAATAAAAAACTTGTCAAATAAAGATAGGAGAATAAAGATTTTTGAGTGATAAGAATGGATTGGCAAGGAGATAACACCGTACAAACCTACCTACTAGTAACAAGGTGCAGGGATAATGGCAACTAATAAAAAACTTGTCAAATAAAGATAGGAGAATAAAGATTTTTGAGTGATAAGAATGGATTGGTAAGGAGATAACACCGTACAAACCTACCTACTTGTAACATGGTGCAGGGATAATGACAATTAATAAAAAACTTGTCAAATAAAGATAGGAGAATAAAGATTTTTGAGTGATAAGAATGGATTGGTAAGGAGATAACACCGTACAAACCTACCTACTTGTAACATGGTGCAGGGATAATGACAATTAATAAAAAACTTGTCAAATAAAGATAGGAGAATAAAGATTTTTGAGTGATAAGAATGGATTGGTAAGGAGATAACACCGTACAAACCTACCTACTTGTAACATGGTGCAGGGATAATGACAATTAATAAAAAACTTGTCAAATAAAGATAGGAGAATAAAGATTTTTGAGTGATAAGAATGGATTGGTAAGGAGATAGCACCGTACAAACCTACCTACTTGTAACATGGTGCAGGGTTAATGGCAATTAATAAAAAACTTGTCAAATAAAGATAGGAGAATAAAGATTTTTGAGTGATAAGAATGGATTGGTAAGGAGATAACACCGTACAAACTTACCTACTTGTAACATGGTGCAGGGATAATGGCAATTAATAAAAAAATAAAGATAGGAGAAACAAAAGATTGTTGAGTAATAAGAAGGGATTGGTAAGGAGATAAAACCATACTAAACAATCTAACATGTAACAATTTGTATAAGCGACAAGTAGGCCTACTAAAGCTGGTGAAATAAAGATAGGAGAAAAACGGCTAGCCATGTGCATAGGCCTTACAAAGGTTCAAAGAGAAGTCTATCGTCTCGGGTAAAGTCGCTTTTTTATAATCTAATATTCCATTTCCTCCAAAGTTTACATTCCAAATGCGTTTAGCCATTTCATATAGCTTGTTTATTTCATCTTTATATCCTGGTTATATTCAGCGTTGCAATTATGTGGATATCATCTTAAAAATATTCAAGTCTCATAGGTTAAGTGCTATAGGTTATTTTTTTAAATACTAAAAGCCAAAACACTACACCAACATTCTCTTAGTTATTTCCGCGGAAGAGTGCGTTGGTTCGTGTGTGAGTCAAACGGGTTCACGCTTTATGTGTTACGGAGCAACGAATCGACCGAAACGGGCATAAGCTTTGGCTCTGCCATTATTTTCTAATATTTGTTCAAGACACAGAATGTTTACTAAGAATCTAGTTTAAATATACGTAAGCAATTGTTTATAGTTCTATTCTTACCTGGAAAACTAAATTTGAGAACGAGTCTGTTATTCGTAATCAGTAAACGCTCTTAAATATATGCGTCGTTATGGAGTGGAATCTACACCTTAAGCAATAAGCGTGTGACACACAAAGTCTTCTACAGAAATTTTAATTTCGTGCTACACGGTGCTGAAAATTTAGCAATTGGACATTTGTCTAAACTTGAAGCAGGTGCTACGCGTTGCTACAGCTGTTCGAAGACTAAGAAATGCACTCGACCTCTATTACAGTACTGTGTGTTGTGTGGCCGTTCGAGCTAGCCTGAACATAACACAACTTAATGCGAATAATTGAGGTTTGGTTTTACTGGCTGCGCCTATATGTGAGCTGCAATAGCGAGCAAAGCTAGCTGTATTAACTTGTGGCACCCACGAGCGCCTCATGAAACGAAAGCCATTGCAATTAGTAGCTACTTAAATATTTCAACGCGTTTCATCCACGCACATAAAGCCTAACCGTTTCTATAATTTAAAACTCTTTCTGGCTATATTAAAGCGGAGCATGTTTTACAAGTATTTCCAAGAACAAATCATCATTAATAGAGAAGGGGCGAGGTGGGGGGAGCGCTCAATAGGGCTTTTGTTGCTCTCTGGACATCAATTGTTGACTAATTGTTGAGATTGCTGCATTGTACTTCGACGCCACTCTTGCCTTGGCTCGTTTAGGGTCTCCTACTTCTTACACGATGTGAAAACCCTGACGCTCTCTATTCTACCTTCATTTGTGACGTCATTCAACTATGTTGAGTCACGACATTATGATGATTTGTATTTGATGTAAAAACAGAAAGGCACTTTATAAGCACCGTCTAATCACCTACACACCAAACTGCCAATATTGCATTGACCCTGTCTATCATAAAATCGTAATTGCAAAATAATTATATAAAAACAAAATCTACAACAATACGAATCCTACGCCTACACAACTAATACAAATTATAATGTATGTGACTATGTAGGTGGTTTCTATTTAGAATACTTAACGTGTTGTCTGTACGTTTTACTTTTTGTTAATTTAACAGAAAGAAGACCATCATGTCCCATACTTATTGCATGTTGCCCATCACTAAGCCTGCTAAGTACGGATGAGTACAGCTGGCAAAGGATTGCCTAGAGATTTTTCGCCAAGGCTTTACTTGTTAAAGTAACAGGAGGTCAACATGTCACTTATTTGATGGGCCATATCGCCCATTACCAAGCCTACTAAGTAAGGATGAGTACAGCTGGTAAAGGATTACCTAAGGATTTTTCGCCAAGGCTTTACTTGTTATAGTAACAGGAGGTCAACATGTCACTTATTTGATGGGTCATCTTGCCCATCACCAAGCCTGCTAAGTAAGGATGAGTACAGCTGGTAAAGGATTGCCTAAGGATTTTTCGCCAAGGCTTTACTTGTTAAAGTAACAGGAGGTCAACATGTTACTTATTTAATGGGTCATCTTGCCCATCACCAAGCCTGCTAAGTAAGGATGAGTACAGCTGGTAAAGGATTGCCTAAGGATTTTTCGCTAAGGCCTTACTTGTTGATTTAACAGGTCACCATATCCCTTACTAAATGGCCCCGTGTTGCCCACTCCAAAGTCCAGAAAGTGAGGATGAGTACAGCTGGATTTGAACCTTCACACAGTGTGGACCAAGGTTTTAATTATTACGCCTGATGATTAGGTTAAAACAAAGGCGATTATATATAGGCTATAGCCTATAGTAGGCTACTGAGGTTTACGCCGACGCAAGTATCCTATAAGGCGATAAGAAGGACAATGGAATAAATAAAACGGCCACAAGAAGCACGCTTTGCAGTGCGATCACACACACTTATAAAAAATATCCAATATGAATGTAAAGAAGTGGTACGGCGTGGTTGGTATTCAGCTACACGACGCTAGAGTCGCCATCTTTGGTCGCGGCTTCTTCGGCGCGTGCGGGTTGGCCTAAGGTTCGACCGAAACTCGGTAAATAATGCACGTCCTAGTGTTGGTTTATTGTATGAATCAACAGTAACGTCTAAGCGTAAACATACGTCAGCACAGAGCCTATTTACACGAAATATACACAGTGTTGCTGCAGACAGTATTCATGTTGAGAGGGGACATAGCTTCAATTTAACGCTCTGGTCCAAAAGGGACAAAGTTATAAATAATGAATATTGTCATGGGCGCTTCTAACTCACTTGTTGCAACAACCCATTAACTAATTACAAATATTAGGGCGGGCAATCTTGGAATATTTCAGCGTGATTACCAGGTTAGTTAGATTGGTTGAGTAAGAAACCAATGGCCATTAACATTACTTTAATAAAGCGAAAGATTTCAAAAGCAATCAATTATTAATAACAATAACACCAAATTACAAAATAAAAATAGGCCAATTTTAAAAAGGATTAGTTTTTTTGTGATACAGTTGGTCTTCTTAGGCTTTATTTGTTGTCCTGGTTTCTTGTCAAGTGGGCCTAACCACTACATGGTTTTTACGTAACTTGTTGCTAACGTCTTTGTCAGCCTAGCGGAAAGTTTTAATTTTACAAAATAGTTTATGAAAGAAATTGTTTATACAAATTACGATTTTTAAACAAAGTATACGCACAGATGTGGCCAGTCAACGCAATATACCACAAAGATGGAGCACTCGGTCTAAGAGATCACTCGATGTGAGTCTTATTGGTTATGGAGGAAATGAATAACATTAAGAAATCTGGCAGATGTAGAGAAATGCTTGATCTGGATGACATTAGGACAAGCATGTACAGTATCAAAGAGCAGAAACGGGTGTGTGCATACAGGTAGAGCTAAAGCAATTACAGTTAGGGATGACTTCAATGAAGACAAGCATGTACAGTATCAAAGGGCAGGAGCGGGTTTGTGCATACAGGTAGAGCCATGACAATTCCGGGTAGGGATGACTTCAATGAGGGTCAGCATGTACAATATCAAACGGCAGGAACAGGTGTGTGCAAACAAGTAAGACAATGGCAATTCCAGTTAGAGATGATTTCAATGAAGGCAAGCATGTACAGTATCAAAGGGCAGGGACGGGTGTGTGCATACAGTAACTAGAGTAGTGCCAGATGGGGAAAGCTTCCTATGAGGACAAGGATGTACAAGGAAAGGACCGAGTGCATGCATACTGGCAGAACTAGGGTAAAGCCAGGTAGGGATGAGTTCCAACGAGGATAAGAATGAAATGGGCGTACAACGAAAGGACCGGATGAATGCATACAAGCAGAACCATAGTAATGCCAGGTAGAGATTGCTTCCAACGAGGACAAGGAAATGACCGAATGCATAAATGCAGGCAGAACAAAGGCAATGTCTGGCTTGGATTGGATAAGCGAGGACAAGCATGTTTAGCACTAAGGAAAGGACCGAGTGCATGCATACAGCCAGAGCTAGGGTAATGCCATATAGAGATGGCTTCCAACGAGGACAAAGATGTACAAGGAAAGGATCAGGTGCATGTATACGGCCAGAGCTACGGTGATGCCATGTAGAGGTGGCTACCAACGAGGAAAAGGATGTAGAAGGAAAGGACCGGGTGCATACGTACAGCCAGAGCTAGGGTAATGCCATGTAGAGATGGCTTCAAACGAGGACAAGGATGTACAAGAAAAGGACAGGGTGTTTGCATACAGCCAGAGTTAGGATAATGCCATGTAGAAATGGCTTCAAACGAGGACAAGAATGTACAAGGAAAGAACCGGATACATGCAAACAGTCAGAGCTAGGGTAATGCCAGGTAGAGATGGTTTCCAACGAGGACAAGAATGTACAAGAAAAGGACCGAGTGCATGCATACAGCCAGAGCTAGGATAATGCCAGATATTGACGAATTCGGCGACTTAATGCACAGTCTGGTTGGCATCACCGAGGACATGCATGTATAGAGACCGGATGTCGCTTATATCCTCTCTTTCTGTATCTAACCGACCAAGACAATGTTGTAACAATCTAAAAATAAACAAATGCAGTATCTCTAGCCCAGCCGAAACACTGTTACAAATCTATACAACTCAAAAACGGCTTTCATTTAACGGGCGAGTAGGGTATATACTTGTCAGAAGAATAGCAAGGGAGTGCAGTCCCTGCGGTAACATCTGATTTTTCCTCAAGTCATTATTTTCATCAAATAAATAAGACGTATATTTTTGTTTAATGTCTGTAGACAGTTGTAAAGCAAACAAGTTTAACCAAGGCAAAGTCTGTGCAACCGGTGGATTAATACTTGCATTACAGCTGCCTAAAAATAAGCAAAACAACTGGATAAGGCAATACTAGGTTTGTACAATGTAGGCCTCGCCGTACGTATAAAATAGAATCATACTTTCAAATATTTCTTTATACGTTTAAAAACATTTAGCTGACATTAAAATACGAATTAGTTTAAACACAGTAGCCTATTCACTGTGTTTAATGAAACATCTAACACAGTTTAGGAAAGACAGAAAAGTGTACTCAAATTTATACCAATATTCCTAACAGAAATAAAGACGATTATATTAAGAATTAGGACAATCACAGTTAAAAGATTGGAGTTAAATATTAGGAAATTACATAAGACTATAGAGAAAAATACAGTTTGAAGTTTTGATAATAAAAGATTACACTTTAAAGTTTTGATAACAGAGTTAATCCGAAACGCGCCAACGAAGAATAGGCATAAAGTTTCGTTCTTAGGAAACACAGAAGAATGTACTGGAATGTAAGTATATACCAATATTGCTATAGATGTTATATTAAGAATTTCAACTTAGGGCAATGATAGTTAAAAGATTGGAGTTTAATACTGTATTAGGAAATTACATAAGACTATAGAGACCTATACAGTTTGAGGTTTTGATAATAAAAGATTACACTTTAAAGTTTTGATAACAGAGTTAATCCGAAACGCGCCAACGAAGAATAGGCATAAAGTTTCGTTCTTAGGAAACACAGAAGAATGTACTGGAATGTAAGTATATACCAATATTGCTATAGATGTTATATTAAGAATTTCAACTTAGGACAATGATAGTTAAACGATTGGAGTTAAATATTAGAAAATTACGTAAGATTATAGAGAACAATACAGTTTGAGGTTTTGACGGGTTTCGGAATAACTCCATCATCAAAACTTCAAACTGTACTCCGAAATGCACCAACGATGAATAGTGTTTTTTTATGTTAGGAAAGGCAGTGCAATGTAGGCTACTTAAATATATAATATTAACAGAGATAAAGATGATTATATTCAGAAGATTTTCACCAGTTTAATAATTTTATTAAAACTGTCGCCTAAAGCGTAAATTCGATAAAACACACTAGCCATTAATTGATTCGAATTGGCGGGGTATGTTTAACAAGGTTATAGTTTCATTTAGTTTTGCCTTTCTTAAAATAATATTATACAAATTAACAAAACTACCGGCACGATGTAAAAATTTCTCTGTATAACCTATCAATAGGCCTAATCATTACATTGTTGAAGTTTTGAAAGAGCGAGCAACACAGAGACATAAAGAAATCCGACTCAGAGGGAGTCGCGGCTAATCTTATTTCTATACGGTAATACTAATCTTTTATTTCAATTCGTTTTTCAAATGAGAGTGTATTTACTTAACGGCATGACTTGACGGAACGAAATCTTACATTTAGGTTAACGGAGTTAATATGTTCGTATCGAAGAGAGAGTTTTATAACTGGGAAAACAAAACACGAACCAGGTACTGGCAAAGGATTTTTTTGTTGCTTTAAATTTATTAAATTATGAATAACTTATTAATAATATTTGTTGTACAGCAAAGTTTTAGCTCTGAAAGTACACAAACACATTGTCCTACCTCGGAGCCTGCTAAATGATTTCATAGCTTTTATTCCCATCACTGCCAAAATCCTCCGGCCCGAACACATGTGCTTGTCCGTGTTCACTCCGTCTCTTTCACAACATCCCTGTTTACGCGCACAAACACTGTTTTCATGTTTCTACTCTATCCAAAAACACAATCATGTTTTCACAAACTCACTTCATGTTGCCAACACGCGCACAGAAATGGTAGTAAAATTGCCACAACTGAATGGAAACTACAAAGGAAAGCAGGTAAAGCCTAACACCTGTTAACAGGGTCCTTACGCTACGGAGGGTGGCCGACTAATGCGAGAGCGAGTGAGACAGAGACAAGCTTGCTCCCCACTACTCGCGGTTATGAATGAATACTCTCGCACAGGGTCCCACTCACAACACACATCCCTTCGAGCGACCAGATACGTTCATTCAGAAAAACTCGTTCTCCAGCATCTTCGGACAAACTTCCGTTATGTTGCATGCGTCGCCTATTTCTGCCAATGCTCACCTGACAAAGAAAAATTAACTCCTACGCTTGAATATTCAACCTTAGTAAATTGGAATAGGACTGCAAATGTAGTCAGGTTTGCGGACAATACCAAGTTTATAACAAATGTATTGCCTCCCACATCTTATTTATTTCCCAGCTGGTTAACATAGATGTTACAAGTTTTGTTCTGGGGGCTCAAGATTGCCCCGGGGGTATCAAATGGGGTTCGAGGTACTCCCCCTAAAAAGTTGAGGAAATTTAAAAGCTTTTCCACATTGAGCCAGCATCCAAAAACTTACATTATAAGGTATATGTTTTAAACTACTTTTTTATTGGTAAGTTAGATATTGGACGATGTTTCTAACAGAACCCAAACCGGGGGCTGTTAAACTTATAGGTTTGCAAAATTTAAAATATTTGTCAAATTGTGCGAAGTCGTAAGTGTAAAAGTAAGCCTGATTTTGGTTCTATGAGAAACATAACGTTGAAAACCAAACTTCCTACGTTACAAAAAACGTTTGAAACAATTTCTAAATTTTCATTTTGAACATCAAGACTTGTAAGATTAAATTAAAGTTCTTATTTTTCTTTGAACTTAGAGTCATATTTAGAAATAACTGGCGTACAATCAAAATAACATCTGATACTGCCGAGTATATTTCTTACCAGCTTTATTATTATTTTTGTAGTACTTTATTGAGTTCATTGTAAGCTTTAGACTAAACAAATAATACACCTGTCCGAAAATTTGGGATCCCAATGCTCCCCTTAACTTCGTCCATGCTGGTTGAGTCTGTTCGCAGACAAACAAGACTGTTCTAGGGCTAACCCCGGTTGAGTCTGTTCGCAGACAAACAAGACTGTTCTAGGGCTAACCCCGGTTGAGTCTGTTCGCAGACAAACAAGACTGTTCTAGGGCTAAACATATATAAATCACTTATTACACTTTTGCTATTACTTGCGACCAGACTTTTTAACTAAGTTGTTAAATTGTTAACTTACACTTTCGTCTTACGACTTCTTCGCCTCGTATTTTTGCCGCTAGGAATGCTGCAGTTGTGCTTCCTCGGTACCATTATTTTGAAAGTTAGAAGTGATGCTGTCTATATATTTCATACTGTTCTAGTGTGTTTAATTTGTGGCCTTTGTTGCATGTGTGGAGGATGCTCATGTTATTTTCCATACTTTTGCATGAGTGTTTAGTGTCCATGAGGTGATTTGCGGAGATGAGTTCAATAGTAGTGTGCAGTGCGCTTTTGTGTTCTTTATATCTTTCGGCGAAAGATCTGCCTATTTGTCCAATATAAAACTTATTGCATTTGTTGCATTTTAGTTTGTATACGCCTGGGTTATTGGATGTGTTGGAGTTGTTATTAATGCTGTGTCTTGTTATTAATGCTGTGTCTGATAGCCGTTTGGCTTTTATTTGTTGTTCTGTAAGCTACATTGTATCCTGATTTTTTGAATTGGTGTGCTATTTTATTTGTGAGTTTGTTATGTATGTGAGGGCGATGAATTTTTTTTTTTAATGTTTTTGTTATTAGTGTTGTTGTTACTGTTCTTGTTGAGTATTTTTCCGTGTAGTTTGTCTATTAAATAATTGTCATACCCATTTTTGTGAGCTAAATATTTGATTGTGTTTAGTTCCTCTGTGTAACAATTTAACAACTTTAGTTAACAAAAAGTCTGGTCGCAAGTAATAGCAAAAGTGTAATAGGTAATTAACAACCAGCTCGTCATGAACAGCATCAAGATTTCTCTATATATAAATCCTATTGTAACTACAAATAATAAAAAACTCTAACCGATTGATAGTATTGGTATGGATTAGTCCTGCGACTGTGACATTTATTTTGGATGTGTTTAGAAGTGTCGGTTGACTTTCTCCGGAGCAGTTGCCGCGACAGATTGACAATGAAATTAACTTTCTCCGGGACCTATGACGATCGGGATGAAATGACTATTATAGGCGGCTATAAATGACGCGTTATACAGAGCATAGCATGAAAGCAAGCTAATAGAAAAGAGCTGTTTGTTTCCGCTTAGCAAGCAAACGCTGGAGGCAATGAACATCGTTACATTGTTTCCGAAATTTACTTGAGCGCTTGTTTCTGGTTGCTTGTATTAATTATGCACGACAGCGGTTGCTCTCGAATTAGTGTATTATTTATTTTATTTCTAAAACAAAAATATTAAAATTGTTTCAACTTCAATGTTGGTCAAATACAAATTTAACCCTCTTATTACCATCGACAAAAATGTTTACAACATTGTATGCTAGCCCGGGATCTTAGAGAAATCAAAATAATGAAATATCGCTGACAAATCAAAAGCTATTCAATAATTGGAGTTAGCCTATTTATATGATCAATTATCACTACATTTTAATGTAAAAATTTTAGAATTTCGTAATTAATTTCTTTCAAATTCGGGTCTAAATAAAACACTAACAAATAAGCCATAGATATTTGTTGAATTTCGAAATCTTGTTGTTCATGACGAGCTGGTTGTTAATCACTTATTAAACTTTAAAACTACTTGCGACCAGACATTCTGTTAACTGTAAGTTGTTAAATTGTTAACTTACACTTAGAGGAAACATTTTTGTGTTACGACTTCTTCAGGTTCATATTTTTGCCGCTAGGATTTCTGCAGTTTATTTTTGGTATCATTTTTTAAAAAATTAGAAGTGATGTGATCGAAGAGCATGTGTGATCTGTGTCGTGTTTGTTCATGAAAAAACATAGCAACACACATAAATATGACATCCTAAACGAACAAACACGCATAGATCACACATACTCTTAGATCACATCACTTCTAATTAAAAAAAAAAAAAAAAAATGGTACCAAAGAGCACAACTGCAGCAATCCTAGCGGCAAAAATATAAAGCTGAAGAAGTCGTAAAACGAAAACGTTTCCTCTAAGTGTAAGTTAACAATTTAACAACTTATAGTTAACGGAATGTCTGGTCGCAAGTGATTTAAACGTGTAATAAGTGTATTGTTGAATTTTGACTCTTTTCATTATCAGTTCCGACTAACTTACATCACATAAGAAGTTAACATCGACTGCTCCACTGCCGACAAATGGGTTCCCAACAAGTCATTGTAAATGTTTGCAAGTTATAAAGCACAAACAATACGTATTGTAGAAGTAGTCTACCTTCAATTTTAGCAATTAACAATTTTGTTTTTCAAGTTGGTAATTGTTCATCTAATATTAAAAAAAAAGGACAAAAGGTACCATTAGTAAACTTTACTAGTGAAAGAAAGAGCATTAGCAGCATCGGGAATAAAAATTCCCCTCCAGGATGGCCCAGAGGAGCAAGCGCTACCAACGCAACGGAGGAACAGGAAATCATGGGAAAAACAAAGACGGCGAGATGTAGGATAACCCAGAGGAGCAAGCGCTACCAACGCAACGGAGGAAACAGGGAAATCATGGGAATGGGAAAAACAAAGATGGCGAGATGTAGGATAACCCAGAGGAGCAAGCGCTACCAACGCAACGGAGGAACAGGAAATCATGGGGAAAACAAAGACGGCGAGATGTAGGATAACCCAGAGGAGCAAGCGCTACCAACGCAACGGAAGAAACAGGGAAATCATGGGAATGGGAAAAACAAAGATGGCGAGATGTAGGATAACCCAGAGGAGCAAGCGCTACCAACGCAACGGAGGAACTGGAAATCATGGGGAAAACAAAGACGGCGAGATGTAGGATGACCCAGAAGAACAAACCATCATTAAGGTGTACGAATTAAACACCTCATTAAGTTGAAATGGTCTCTTTGTCAAGTCCATAAACTGGATGAGTGAAGACTTTGAAAAAAAAAAGTAATAATAATGTAGCTTGTAAATAAGGGCTCCTAAAAAAAATACTGACTAATTAAGTAATCAAAAAATTAAAACTAGAGGACAATTTTTAGTGCGCTTGGAAAACGTCAGGGTACGTTGTGAACCTATAGGCCAGATCTGTCCAACTAAATATGTTACGGGAAACTTCATTTGAGCAAAAGCTCGCTCCATATAAACATTAAGGAGATAAGAGTCTCGCATGGGGAATTTGTAAATTTTAATGCCAGCACATTTTGTTATTCTAGCACAAGGCAGGGAGAGTAAATGGAAGTCTTTCAATGATCACGCGTAAAATGTATGAGACCTGACATTTTTGGAATGTTGAAAATATTAGCAGAAGTCCTTTCTGCCTCACATAAAATAAAGATTTTAAAAAATGTTGAGACTCCAATCTAAAAAACTTTAAATTTTAACAGAAAACGGAGAAATTATCCACATTGAGCAATTTATGTGGCCGATCCCAGTCCCATGCAAATTTTATCTGATAATAAATCTGTTAGCGCACTTCACAGATCTAAGCAGTTGGACAACACTGCTATAGCATAACCTCATGCATTTTTGGCATTCTAGCGCTTAACCCTCCATAGTTGGCAACCTTTTATATTGCATCCTATATATTTGATCAACCCTTAAAGTAGAATCTGTTCAAACCATAGTTATAGATCTAATTATACTCCGCGTCTACACTGTGACTAGTTAGAAGCACGTTGTATATTAATTTAATGTGATCTGTGGCGGAAATAAGTTCTCAAGACAAAACCGGCTCCTGGCACCGGTTGCATTGTACGTATTGGGAGGCAGTCGCCAACCCAACCAAGCTTAATAAACCTGCTTTCGAAACTAGTGAAAAAGTAGTGTATGGTCATTGACTTGATCGCCGCACAGCGGAAACGGAAGCTAATCGTTTGTATTAAATGAGCGAATTATCGTGTAAATCATAACGACACTCCGAATCGACGAAGGCACCCTGTCTTGTGGAACTGCTTCCGTTGCACTTACTCTCCGGAAGGAACTGATCATATTAATTGTTACAAGGTTTCGCCAAGAAACCGTAAGATTTAGGATTACAATTTTAAAATCATGTTTTTATACAATTAAATACAACGCTTGGAAGATGAATCCAATATATCTTTTATCTTTTCCGAAAGTCGCAGAAGTCAGTATCACTATTTTTATTTAGTAATAAGTAATGGAAATAAAGTCATTGCATGATGAAGTCGCTTCATTGCTCGGGTGGGTAGGGCAGAACAATCTGTGGTTTGACTGAGGAGTAGCGTTACTGCAAGTTAAGGTCCAGAACTGGAGAGAATAGAAGCAAATGTCCATGTAATACGGGAAATCCTTGTTCAATCTTAAAGGATATATTGGCTCTAAAGTTTTGTATAGTCATTATGCATATTATAGCCTACAAAGGATAAACATATCCAGGAAGGGAAGGAGGGTTATGGCAGGGTACGTAGTTGGAATAGCTTAAGCCCCCTTGTAATAAGAAGATTATGGAAGGGTAGACGGGATTAGCCCCTTATTCTAGGAAGAATGTGTAAGATCACACGGAATTAGATAGGACTTCCATTGCATGTGCACGGTTGCTAACATGAGGCAGACCTACATTTTGTGGGTAACTTAGTCATTTAGATTGAAGGAGGAACGTGACGGTTACTGCCCTAAAGGACACCATCCAACCATTTCACTTCCCTCCTTGTACACCTACTCTTGCACATGTAATGCGGACCAGCATACCTACTAACAGCGGTGCGACATATAACACACGTTACCACAGTGTGCTGATGTGTTTATTGAAAGAAGAAGATGAACAAATAGAATAGAAAAAGAAGAAGAGTGGCAGGAGGATGCCTAGCCTCACGAAGATATACAAGATAGAAAGATGCGACGAGTCCACCCTAGCATGTGAAAACACTCCGCCCACGGAACTTTTCTTCAATCCATGTACCCTGAGGACAGAATCTTCGTGGGCTGCGTGGTACCATTTTTGGCAATCAAGCCCCGAGGCTCAGAATGGTCGCGAGTAATGGGACCGGTACAGCTTGTTAGCCCTCCAGACGCCGGCTGGGACTTACCGCGCTTTCCAGACTAGACGGGACGCCTTACCCCCAGCACGTTACTGACCGCGGTACAGTGATAGTCTTACCTAACCATCCTAGTACTTTGTTCCGCCAACCTCTCCCCTCTCTTCTCCCAAGGTAAAGACTAAATACATCCCAATAACACTAACAAAGAATAGGTCTCCTACGGCATGAGATACTGTAGTCTATACATTAGCCATAGTTTGATAAGGAAAATTAAATCTTGCATACAAATAATACATAATTAGGACAGCAATAAACAAAAATGAGTAAATTCCTACTCAAGCCAACAGAGAATTTTTTAAAATTTTAGTTACTTTTTATTAAATAGTTACAAATGATATAGACAATGTAACATAACCTATGCATTAAAACAGCTGTTATACCACATAATTTGTAACATAAAATCAGCTGTTTTAAGAAATCATGTTATCACTTATTTCAAGATAATTGGGATGAAATAACTACATCGCATACCTTCACCTTTTGTGAAACGTTTTTCTCCCATACATAATTGAAATTAATTTATTATTAAGTTTAATTAACGAATTATTATTTGAAAAAAACTGTAATAACATTAAGTGTCATCTACACTACAATTTTTGAAAAAAATATTTGAACTTGAAGGGATGAATAAAAAGTATTTTATTACGATTGAGAATTTTATCCTGTTCAAATTTTCAATCGTAATAAAATACTTTTTATTCATCCGTTAAAATATTTTTTTAGAAATTTGTAGTGCTGATGACACTTAATGTTATTACAGTTCTTTCAAATAATGAGAGAGAGAGAGAGAGAGAGTGAGAGAGAGAGAGAGAGAGAGATAATAGAAGGAATTGAAAACGAACCCTCAAAACCCAAATATTTTTAGTGGAAATTTTCACAAAAATGAAAAATGAAACGGTTGTAAGCCTACCTTTTGTGTAGTCTAAAGATCGTAAAGAAGTGAATACATAAATACAAAATTGCATGGAAAGTGGTACTGGAGAAGATTAAAGTGTGTTTAATGGTCGGATAGAACGAGAGAGAAGAGAAGAGAGAGAAATTACCCCAACAAAGTTTCAGAAGAATCTGTGCTCAAAGAACAATAAGTAATAATTAAAAGGAATAGCAGCATTAGGAACATTTTCCTGGCCATGCTAACCTAACCTACCTTAAAGGAACCAAATGTGACCTAAGTATAACCCATGATGCATTGCAATTAGCTGTGCTGCTACGCATGCGCCGAAGCGGAAAGCCCAGCAGAGCTGATATAGAGACAGTTAATATGATCTTTGACCACAAATTGCGATCTATAATCTATAGTCTCAAACATCTTAAGGCCACAAAGCATATTAAGTAAATATTTCTTAAGGCCACAAAGCATATTAAGTAAATATTTCTTATGGCCACAAAGCATATTAAGTAAATATTTCTTATGGCCACAAAGCATATTAAGTAAATATTTCTTATGGTCACAAAGCATATTAAGTAAATATATCTTTTTTGCAGCAGCGAACAAATATATACTACTTGATCTGCTTAAATTAAGTCAGATAATTATCATCAATAACAGGGGTAAAATAATGAACTGAGAGAATACGTTGGTCGTGTGAACAGAGGGGTGCGTGAGAATTCCCCTCCCTTCTAGAGGGGCAGATGATCGGCCACCTGGCCACTATGCTTCCTCAAACACACTCACTCCCACCCGCATGCACGCGCACACACAACGGCAACTTTGTTCAACATTAGGAATCAGGTGTCCAAACATCTTCATTAAAATTAAAATTTCAACTTTTCAAAGAGTTTTAAAAGCTACTTTAAGACGTGCAAGGGTGCAGTATAGATGTATTAAATTTATTTAAAAATTTGTACACTTTGTACATTATAAATAAAATATAACCAATACAGTATTCTAAGGGATGAATTTGTTAAATTTGTGACAATAAGTCAAAGTTAAATTAAATTTCACTAATTATGAATTAGATCCTGACCAGAAAACTGTTTGCTAGGTATCACCATATGTTAGTTTAACTAAGTCTAAGTGCGAGACCTGAGGCAGTTATACACGGACAAAGAAACTATTACTTCAAGACAACCGGATATAGTGTTAGCCTTCCGCATAATGCATGTATTGCTAGAACTATTTATAATATTTTGAACTGTTGTATTATACAGTGGCCTGTTTAGAATTCGCGTTGTGTTTTTTAGTCCAATTTGAATTTAATTCTTTCATTAAAAGGCGACCCTATTATTAAAATATAATTTAAAACATAATTAAACTATAAATTGATTGGATATAATAAAGCAAACATTACCTACGTAAGTTAGGTTAGAATGTACGTAACTGTAACTGAGTCACATCAATAGAAATATGTTTCAGCACTATAAAACTACGTAAAAAATGCTTAACTGAGACACAATATTCTAAATTTAAATTTGTTCAACTATTTCCTTTCAGTATTCTGTTTTATGTCCACCGTTCCACGGCTGTTGGAATTCGATTCCAAAACACTTATTTTAGAAGTAATTTGTTGCTTTAGTAAGTAAACATTCTAACCCGAACCTTAGCGGGGCCAGCGACAGGTTGAAGATTTTAAAAGTTTCATATTATACAAAACTATTTTGAATTATCTGACTCTGTAGCCATCACACTTTCTTAATATTTTAGTTGATTTATTTTTGTTCTTTTCCCACAAAAGAAAGCTACAAGAATGTGTATCTCGTGAATTTAATTACAAACGGAAAGCTTAGATTTGGTTTCTAGTCCATCGCTTTAGACAAAACACTGTAAGGTAAAGCTTATGCATTATTTAAGACATAACGTTTTTAAATAGGTATTTTAATCAACTGCTTTCCGTCGTTCTGAATGTCGCATATTGAGAAGCGCCGCTAAAATTCCCACGAGTTGAAAAAAATTCTCCGTTTTCAGCTTTTTCTCTTATTGAACTTTATTAAAAAATAATTTTAATTTCTTACTGCATTTTCAAGACTAAAAAAATTAACACTTTAATTTTTTTTTCAGACACTTGTAAAGCCAATTGAGCAACGATTTGAATAAAGGACAGAAGATAGCAACGACAGCAACCAGCGGCCAAACAAATGTCAAAAGTACTTTCTATAGAGAGAATATATGCATAGCGTTCAACTGGAAACATAAAGTTCCAGAGGCAGGTTTAAGGAGTCCCAGCACTAACCTACAGTTCCACTACCAGGGTAGATTAATCTTTTTCCCACGCAATTCCCTAACCACAATGTGATGGTCTTTGCTTGAAGTAAGGGTTAGGACAGATACACAACGAAGGTTTAAATTTAATAGTGGATAAATTATTACAAGAACAAATAGCAAATAGATAGTCCTACTCAATTCATTATAATAAGGCCTAATTCTAATTATATAAATAGATAAATATCCTGTTATAATGATACATAATACTTGTACATGTATTAATTTATTATCTGTAACAACTTATACTATTTATTCAAAATACTTATAACACACACAAACAGACACACACACGCACAACTCAATTAAGACGATTTTAGTGTTTTAATCGGTTTCGAATTTAATTTTTTATTTAATCCTCATTTCGTTTTAAACCAAGTGTTAACACAATAGGCCTATATTTGTTAGTAGCCTTAAAGACAGCTGTTCCTGTTGGGGTTTTCAAGCCAAGTTGAATTTACTCACTGGTCTTACAAATAGTTTTAAAATCATTAGGCCTACCTCCGATTGAAAAATTATAAATCCATTAAACCTTTTGTTATATCTTTTTATTTTGCTCTCACAATTATCAATTTTTTATAAGATTTAAGGTTATTTGAACTTTTTAGACCAGAAAAATCACAATTCTGAAAGGTAGAAAAATAAACAAATAAAATTATATTCGTGTGTCTATGTATGTTTATGAAAGTATATAATGATAATAAATTAAATCATGACAACCATCTTTCAATTAAGTTGACCTGATTCATCTAATAGTAAGCTGACATAATATATTTAAAGTGTTGAAACAATTCATTTTAAAACGCGTAGAAAAACTTGAAACTAACAGATTTAGCATTTGAAGGGGTTATATTTTTAGCGACATGGAAGAGAAAAAAACAAACACTTGAAGAAACATAAATAATAAAAGAGTACTTAAAATTCTAAATTGTTGACTTTTTAAAGCATCTAATAAATAAATTGCTGTAGTCAAATTCCTTCCAAACACCATAGGCTCGTCGTCACATGTAGGTGACGCTAATGTAAGACGATGAGAACTGCGAAAGTTAAAGGACAATTCTGCATAAAATAAACACTGAAGAACTCGGCACAACTTTCTCTGGGTTGTAAAAAAACACAACACAGGAAGTGCCTAGGGCGAGGGGAGGTGCAACGGAAGTGACCTGTTCGAGGCTAGATCTTGTGCGGGGGGGGGGGGGAGGCCAGAGACAGACTTCGCGACACTTGACCAAATATTACTTCGCCCTGACTCAAATTCCAAACAAATTATGAACGGTTACTTTCTGCCCGAAGCGATTTTAACAAACAATAAATCATTACCGAAACAGAGTGTAAATCTTTAGAAAATGCATTTTTAAATTTCAAAATAAATGTTCGATTATAAAACAAACACACACAAGCCGATTACCTACGCGCGTGCAAGTGTGTGCCCGCGCGTAGGTGGGCACCTGTTTCACTCTTCAAAAAAAAAAGAATAATGTTTTACTATTAAGAAAATAAAAAATCAGATGGAACTATAGAAAAAACCAAGACATTGGAGAAAAATGCAGATAAAACAACAAAATAATCTAAAGCAAAATCACCAGCGTTTTTTGTTGTGCATCATCAACAGTTTGAAAACTGAGATTTTTTAAAACACTGAATTAGTTTTTTAAGGTAGAATTAACGACAAGAAAATTCGCCTTGCCTTTAAAGTGAAGCACCAATGAGATGGACTAAAATTAATATTTTGCACGGTAGTCGCAATAATAATGAAATATTCACATTCTAATATCAGATATTTATAAACCCTATCCTGCATCCAACGAACTGTTATGTAGCCTTCACGCGGTAACACACGGGCTATCCGTACACGTTTTTCACTTCAAGCAATCGTCGATATAATTGCTAGAAAATTTAATTTTCTTGCGCCGCCGGCTAATTACAATATTGAAAGAAGAACACGGTCGGCCACTAACCTTAAACGTTCATGTTAGGTTCAACAGACTCATTGCAATGGCCATCTAGTTTTTACTTTGTCGTTCCTTTTTATAACCAGTGCCGTTATTAAGTCTTGAGTTTTATTGTTTCAATAGACCTGAATAAACTACGACAGAAACAAAAAAATTACCTAGCCGTAAAGTGAAAGATGGGATCCAATAAGTTGGATTTAAACCGTGAGAGTTCAGTACAAAAACTGAAATATGGCTTGCAACAGTTAAATTTAACCGTGGTTCTTACTCTACAACAAATTCGAGAGAAAATAATTATTAAGTTATATTTTTGTGATCTTCTTCATAGGTAGGTAAAATGTTTGCAAAATAAGCGTTTGTAACCACACGAGACATAACTAGCAGTAGGTTCTATGTCTGTTCCTCAGGACTAGGCTGTAATGGAGGTGGGAGGTGGTAGGTTTATTTAATATACGGTAACCTTCAAACGGTTTTATTTAAGCCCATTACTCCTATATATTATTATTATGTATTTTATAATATATTAAACATGAGGTTATCCTGGATTTTTGCAAGAGGTCCCCCTAACATAGGAGGTTCTAACATAACCTTACAAATAATTAAGTATTTTATTTGACACTTTGTATGCGTTTGAGAGACAGGAAGAGAGAGATAAAGTTTACAATATTTAAAAATATACCAGATTAAAAAACTCGGCTCTAATTCGCAGCAAAATATTTGAATCTCTGGACGGCTGGGAGGTGTAAACCGATACCCACACCCAAATAGTTACCAAAAATCTATAGATAAGCAAGGTTAGGACGGGTATAATGAAAATAAAACTGTGCGACAAGGTTAGGTTCTCACAGTTGTCAAACAGCTTCCACAAATACCAGTAGCCAACCTACTTCTGGAGTCGCCACTCACTCAACACATTTACATTCATTAATTCCCCCTTCCAACACTTCAGCTACTTCTACTTGTAAACTTATAAATCAAACAATTAAAGGTGTAATTTTGTTCAAGCAACAACGAAGGGTTACTCAAGTTCGGGTTTTAAGTGTTTTAAGACAGATTACGCTTCTGAGATTATTTTTAGATAAAAAAGTGTCCTCTGCTTTTCTACATACACTTTACACCTACTTTAACGCTCTGGCTTGTACTGAGTCTCCGTAGCGAATGGCCATGCTCCAAGATGAGACTTCGTGCCCTCAGTTGCTCTGTCTCACACCATCTTCCTTTTCATGCCATCCACTTTACACCTACTTTAAAACTCTGGCTTATTCTGAGTCTCCGTAGCGTATGGTCATGCTCCAAGGTGAGACTTCGTGCCCTCAGTTATTCTGTCTCACACCATCTTCTTTTTCATGCCATCTACATTACACCTACTTTAAAGCTCAGGCTTGTTCTGAGTCTCCGTAGCGTATGGTCATGCTCCAAGATGAGACTTCGTGCCCTCAGTTATTCTGTCTCACACCATCTTCCCCTTCCATGCCATCCACTTTACACCTACTTTAAAGCTCTGGCTTGTTCTGAGTCTCCGTAGCGTATGGTCATGCTCCAAGATGAGACTTCGTGCCCTCAGTTATTCTGTCTCACACCATCTTCCCTTTCATGCCATCCACTTTACACCTACTTTAAAGCTCTGGCTTGTTCTGAGTCTCCGTAGCGTATGGTCATGCTCCAAGATGAGACTTCGTGCCCTCAGTTATTCTGTCTCACACCATCTTCCCTTTCATGCCATCCACTTTACACCTACTTTAAAGCTCTGGCTTGTTCTGAGTCTCCGTAGCGTATGGTCATGCTCCAAGATGAGACTTCGTGCCCTCAGTTATTCTGTCTCACACCATCTTCCCTTTCATGCCATCCACTTTACACCTACTTTAAAGCTCTGGCTTGTTCTGAGTCTCCGTAGCGTATGGTCATGCTCCAAGATGAGACTTCGTGCCCTCAGTTATTCTGTCTCACACCATCTTCCCTTTCATGCCATCCACTTTACACCTACTTTAAAGCTCTGGCTTGTTACCGTAACGAATAGTCATGCTCCAAGATGAGACTTCGTGCCCTCAGTTATTCTGTCTCACACCATCTTCCCTTTCATGCCATCCACTTTACACCTACTTTAAAGCTCTGGCTTGTTCTGAGTCTCCGTAGCGTATGGTCATGCTCCAAGATGAGACTTCGTGCCCTCAGTTATTCTGTCTCACACCATCTTCCCTTTCATGCCATCCACTTTACACCTACTTTAAAGCTCTGGCTTGTTACCGTAACGAATAGTCATGCTCCAAGATGAGACTTCGTGCCCTCAGTTATTCTGTCTCACACCATCTTCCCTTTCATGCCATTCATTTTACACCTACTTCAAAGCTCTGGCTTGTTCTGAGTCTCCGTAGCGTATGGCCATGCTCCAAGATGAGACTTCGTGCCCTCAGTTATTCTGTCTCACACCATCTTCCCTTTCATGCCAACCACTTTACACCTACTTTAAAGCTCTGGCTTGTTACTGTAGCGAATAGTCATGCTTTAAGATGAGACTTAGTGCCCTCAGTTATTCTGTCTCACACCATCTTTCCTTTCATGCCATCCACTTTACACCTACTTTAAAGTTCTGGCTTGTTACCGTAGCGAATAGTCATGCTCCAAGATGAGACTTCGTGCCCTCAGTTATTCTGTCTCACACCATCTTCCCTTTCATGCCATCCATTTTACACCTACTTTAAAGCTCTGGCTTGTTACCGTAGCGAATGGTCATGCTCCAAGATGAGACTTCGTGCCCTCAGTTGCTCTGTCTCACACCATCTTCCCTTTCATGCCATCCATTTTACACCTACTTTATAGTTCTGGCTTGTTACCGTAACGAATAGTCATGCTCCAAGATGAGACTTCGTGTCCTCAGTTATTCTGTCTCACACCATCTTCCCTTTCATGCCATTCATTTTACACCTACTTCAAAGCTCTGGCTTGTTCTGAGTCTCCGTAGCGTATGGCCATGCTCCAAGATGAGACTTCGTGCCCTCAGTTATTCTGTCTCACACCATCTTCCCTTTCATGCCAACCACTTTACACCTACTTTAAAGCTCTGGCTTGTTCTGAGTCTCCGTAGCGTATGGTCATGCTCCAAGATGAGACTTAGTGCCCTCAGTTATTCTGTCTCACACCATCTTTCTTTTCATGCCATCCACTTTACACCTACTTTAAAGTTCTGGCTTGTTACCGTAGCGAATAGTCATGCTCCAAGATGAGACTTCGTGCCCTCAGTTATTCTGTCTCACACCATCTTCCCTTTCATGCCATCCATTTTACACCTACTTTAAAGCTCTGGCTTGTTACCGTAGCGAATGGTCATGCTCCAAGATGAGACTTCGTGCCCTCAGTTGCTCTGTCTCACACCATCTTCCCTTTCATGCCGTTCACTTTACACCTACTTCAAAGCTCTGGCTTGTTCTGAGTCTCCGTAGCGAATGGTCATGCTTCAAGATGAGACTTCGTGCCCTCAGTTGCTCTGTCTCACACCATCTTCCCTTTCATTCCACCCACTTTAAACCTACTTCGATGATCAGGCTTGTTGTGAGTCTCCATAGGGAATGGGCACGCTCTAGGATGGCTTCGAACCCTCAGCCGCGCTATCTGACCAACACCTTTCCCTTTTGCCCATCTACTTTACGTCAGTGAAGATCTACTTTACGTCAGTGAAGATAATTATTCTAAAGCCAATTATAAATTTTGTTAACAGATGCCTTTATGTAAGAAAAACTGATAAATCTTACATTTTTATGTAAATTTGTTTTTGAAAATAACAATATTTTTTTTTCAATGGATAGTAGCTGTATTACATATCTGGGGTCAATTGTAACAAAATATTGTAAAAGGTGCTAAGAATAACACAGTAAACTACAAGAACCTTTTGTACGACATAAAACGCGTTTAAAGTCTGTTTCAGGCACTCACAATAAAACAGCTTTAAATGAAAAACCAATTTGTTATTTTACAAAAAAAACTTTTTTGCATATTACCGTCTTAGCCAAAAGAGTATATTATTGTGTGCTATCTCAATAAGGTCAAAAGGTCAAATTTACACAAAAGACAATTGCGTGATTCAGCGTAATTACATAGCCGAAGCCAAGCAAAGTGACCGTTCCTTCTACAACGAAATACTCGCTATGTTTCTTCGAGGAACTGCAAACACCATTACCAGATATTGTTACACTTTTTTACTTCCTAAAATCAGAGTATATAATGATAATTCGAAGCATAAAGAACAATTATCCCGAATACGATGCCTACAGTTGTATACTTCACTCTGTTGTACAAATAAAACCGGGATTGAAGATTAATTATAAATATAAAATTTTATAGCTTTAAAAGCCATCGTCAGTGAAACCATTGTTTACAACAATTATAACTTGAAGCAAATATATTTTCGTGAGATTTGTGTAAAATTTTATTTTAATCTTATTTATTTTCTTAGATGGAATTATTAAATTTGTAAGATTGTTTGCGTTGTTAGTAATAAGAATATTTCTTGTACAATCATAGAGCCTACATAAGGGATATATTGTCTATATAAACCCAGATTCAACGTACGTTAAAACGTAAACTATCTGACGCTTTGGGCACTGCAGTAACCGAAGAAGGATCTAGACACTAGACCGCCACCTTAAGAGGGAGCAGTTAGATGTTGGGTGTGAACTATCTGACGCTTAACCGAAGGAAGTCCAGACACAAAACCATTACTAGGACAGGAAGATTAAGGATGTTAGGAGTGAACTATCAGACCCTTGACCCCAGCAGTAACCGAAGAAGGATCTAGACATTAGATCGCCACCTTGAGAGAGAGCAGTTAGATGTTGGGTGTGAACTATCTGACGCTTTAGCCACTGCAGTAACCGAAGGAAGTTCAGACACTTGGCCTCAGCATTAACCGAAGAAGGATCTAGACACTAGATCGCCACCTTAAGAGGGAGCAGAAGAAAGTTGGGTGTGAACTATCTGACGCTTTAGCCACTGCAGTAACCGAAGGAAGTCCAGACACCAAACCATTACATTGAGAGGAAGGTTAAGGATGTTAGGAGTGAACTATCAGACACTTGACCCCAGCAGTAACCGAAGAAGGATCTAGACATTAGATCGCCACCTTAAGAGGGAGCAGAAGAAAGTTGGGTGTGAACTATCTGACACTTTAGCCACTGCAGTAACCGTAGGAAGTCCAGACACAAAACTATTATATTGAGAGGAAGGTTAAGGATGTTAGGAGTAAACTATCAGACACTTGACCCCAGCAGTAACCGAAGGATCTAGACACTAAATCGCCATTACCTTGGTTTTGATCAAGATACAAGACCATCACTTTCAGACGACACAGAAGGATGTTGAGTGTCGACTATCGGGCGCTTTGGGAACCGCAGTTACTGAAGGAGGGTCCAGATACAAGACTATCACTTTGAGACGACACAGAACGACATATAGTGTTTATATTTTATAACGTCCTGATCGTCGCTTAAATTAATTGTATTTCGTAAGATTTTCTAAATTCCGCTCTCCCAACTAGAACTTTCCAGTTCTTAAATCTCTGTTGTTCCATTACAAATCCCATTACGAATTTCACCATTACTGTATCTCTTTAGACGCTCTCAATATTACAGGATAAGACTAGGATGAGAGAAAGGCGAAGACGAATGATAAACTAGCCTTGATGAGAAAACTATGAACAAGAAATGGTCCATTTTCGTTGATCTAAGAAATAACAAGCAAAAATAAAACAAAACATAATGCACAAAAGTATATACTACCAACAAAAAAAAATAAAATAGTTTAAAACAATTATAATCATTTGATTCAAAATTTTTCTCAAGAGATGGATAGAACAAATTTGAAAATAGACACTAGATAACAAAATAAAAGTAAAATTAAAACAAGGTCAGGCTATAGAATTGAAGAAGTGGATGAAGAGAGAGTTGAATTCGTAAGACGTTTGTGTGAGTGACAGTTGATTCGGCTGGAACGAAGTTTATAAGACAATGCATGTGATTAATATTCCAGGGAGGAGGCACATACAGATGAATTACTTCCGCTCATACACCTCCCCCTGTCTCTCGCTCTGTCTGTGACGTCAGCAAAGTTTGCCACTGCCCATAGCATATCTTTAGGTATCAATAAGTTTAATAAATTTAAAACTCGCTTGTAACTAATTTTAACTAACATATAATTACTGTTAATGACGAAAAATGATTCTATATTGAAAGGATTAATACAAATGATCACAATAATTAGTTATGACGGTAAACAGTAGATAGCCTATACTTCACGAGGTAAGTAGGCTATAACCACAATTAGCCTATTACTATGCTTTACATTACACTGGGTAACAGCATTACAAGAATTATACCAATAACCATTATTAATAAAATCAGGTATAGGCCTAATCAATTTGATTTTAATGAGTTATTGACATGTGTTATTTAAAGTTTGTTATTGTGAAATAAATCATGAAAAATATACAATTCATTTTTTTCAAAGTTATAACCTATACTCGTAAATCGGACTCCCGATTATCCGGTCCCCAATAAGAGATTCAACCAACAAATGACAGTAGCTTAATCACGATCACAATAGACAAATATAACTGGAATCTTTTTATATGTTTTTAACTCATGCAGGACGTGTATCATTCTGTAATTTTCAAAATGAAGGCGCTAAGAAGTATAAAATGAAACTTTGACTAACAGATTTTTCGCCCCTTTCCGATGTAAAACCGAGTAAAGATTTCCATAATCACAAATTTTCGATGACAAACACATTATTACAATAAAAAAATCAAATAAAATAAAAACTCAATTAAAAAAACTTTTAAAACGTTGATTTTTATTTCCAAAAATTGTAGAAGGAAAATAGTGTTTCTCCACTAGCGGTAAATTTTGGGCATTTGTATGAACTAAGCTTAAAGCGTAGGCGCAAATTTAGATATGTTGTTTATTTAATTTCTACAATATATAAACAATAGTCAAACTCTATATCTAAATTTTTACAAAACTGAATTACAATGTTTAAAAAAAAAATAATCGTCTAAGGCTCCGATATTTTATAAAATTTCTTCAATTAGCTCACACTCTCCTTATATATATCGTGTACAGATTTTCAATCGTTAATAAAATAAGTTTTATTCGTCCAATCATGTTCAAATAAATTTTTTAAAACCCATAGTGGATGACAACTGATGTTAATACAGTATTTTATAATATTTATTCTTTAATTTAAATTTAAAAATTTGATGTCCCGGTCGAATTCGAACTGTGGATCTACATATTTCAAAACCAGCACTTTTACCATTGAGCTAACTTTCCCAGAGCCAAACATTACTTAAAAATTTACTATATGATATTATAAAAAGGTTCTTTACAAGAAGTGGATAGAATGAGAAGTTACAGAGCCCTATCAGGTTCTTAAATTATAAAAGAAAAAAACCAAATAAATAGTAACAAACAAAAATCATAGTCCAACAGCATAATTTGTATAAAGAGGAATATGGAAAATTGTAAAGAAATTAGCTATACATTTTGCCACTTTAATATTGTGAAAAGTAGCTAAAATAAAATTTTTCTTTGTCGACCTCAGTAGGAATTTACTTAAAGAACTCTTTCTATAATACTTGTTTTAGCGCTACTAACGATTAAAGCACCGCTACCGTAACAGAATACGAGTTTTCATGTTTCGGCTACTCTCCACAACAGAGCAGCGGATGATTGAAGCTTGAAAGGATTAACCTTGGGCATAAGCCCACTTGCCATTATCGCCGGGGAGGCGACTGCACGCGATTATACTAACCGTTTGGATTACGTCGACTCAAGCGTGAATGGAACAGTGCTGACGGAAAGATTGTTAAACTGCAAGTATAAAATGATACGAAAAGTTACACTTTATCGAGAACAAAAATTATGAAGCGCCAAAGGAAACGGAAGTTCGCGTTATTGTTATTTCTCCGCAGTGTTGCGTAGCTGCAACTTCGAGCCATACATATTGTACACGCCCACGCCTTATGCTAACTCTATTGGTCAAAACAATCTTACATCTGCAGGGTTAAGGTAGATTGTACGTCTCGCTATATAACAACAGACAAAGTCCCCCTTTATAGAATGCATAATGCATTATGCTTCAACAAAAGAAATTAATCATGCGGCTCACAAATCCAGTGTACTCCTCCACAGAGTGGCGAATAAACATTATGTACCATTTCTTTCTATAAAATATATTCAGCTCCTATGATACTGTCAATATTAAATCGCAATTAATCCGGACAACTAACGTACAAATCCCGTATCAGCTGAAGATAACGAGCGCGGTCGACCCAGATTGTGACCAATGGAAACTTTATAAACTAAGACAAGTGATAATGGGCTCAATGAGGATGGACAATGGGCATTTCCGGTCCTCAAGTAGAACCATTAACGGTCTTGTAATCTGGATTAAAGGCTTAGGAAAGGCACGCGCGTCTTTAGCTTTGAACAGAATGAATTTTACATTTAACATAAAACTGCAATAGTGACGGATAAAATGAATAAACCAATAATAATATTAAAACTCAATAGTCTCCAAATACAACTTGAACAGACGCTTCTTCAGCTGCTTATTCGTTCATGCATCAAGTTATATAGCCATCATTTATTTACAAGTAAAATTACATGTTGAAAGAAATCAAGTATATATCTATGTAACCCTCAAATTTTCGACCAATTTAACTTTTAGTAGTAACAGTTCGGATAAACGAGATGAATGTAAGCTTACTAAGGTCAAAGGGTAGAAAACTATTATTTTCATTTAAAAGAAAAAAGTTTAGTAATAATAATAATAATAATAACAAATTGATCAAGTTATAAAGCCATCCTTTATTTACAAGTAAAATTACATGTTGAAAGAAATCAAGTATATATCTACGTAACCCTCAAATTTTCGACCATTTTAACGTTTACTAGTAACAGTTCGGATAAACGAGATGAATGTAAGCTTACTACGGTCAAAGGGTAGAAAACTATTATTTTCATTTAAAAGAAAAAAGTTTAGTAATAATAATAATAATAATAATAATAATAATAACAAATTGATCAAGTTATACTGCTATCATTTATTTACGAGTAAAATTACATGTCAAAAGAAATAAAGTAGTCTATATTCCTATTAAAGCCTCAAGTTTCCAATCATTTTAACGATTACTAGTAACTGTTCGGATAAACGAGGTGAATGTAGCTTACTGCGGTCAAAGAGTAGAAAATTATATTTTTTCTAAACAAAAAACGTTTTGCAATAACAATAAATAATGCGGGAAGGAATAAAGCTATGTAACTACCACCTACATCACACATATCCAAGGTACTACGTTATGGACATAGATAGGATCTACCGAACAAAAGTACATTTAGTGAATACGAACTTAATTGTCTCATTAGAAGGGATACAGCTCAGGTATGGAGGTGTGGTCTTCGGTTTGACCCGTTACACATTAATCCAACGCATTCAGAATGTGCTCCATTGGCCGTTCATTGTTAAATAAATAATAATGATTCTACTATTATGTGTGTTTGGAAGGGAGTTGTTAGATTTCACTTTTTAAATCTTAACATTTTCCGTTAGATGTAGGTAGTAAAACTATCTTCGACGCCTGTCCAAGTTACGTATTTCCCGAGGCGTGAAGGTGAGGGAATTGCAAAGCTTTCCTGTAAGACGACCCTGAACCTTTCAAAGCTAGGCAATATAATATTTTGGCGAAAATCCAGAAATGACAAGAAAATGGGATGATGTTTAAATAGTTCGGGGGTAAAATTAAACCACACATCTGCGAGAATTCTATTGGTACATTAAACACACGAAAAGAGGAGTTTGATTGATGGGATAAACACACGAAAGGAGGAATTAGATTGGTAGAATAAACACACGAAAGGAGTTCAATTAGTAGAATAAACACACGAAAGGAGGAGTTCGATTGGTAGAATAAACACACGAAAGAAGGTCTCGATTAATAGAGTAAACACTAAAAAGAAGGACTCGATTGGTAGAATAAACACACGAAAGGTGTTTGATTGGTAGAATAAACACACAAAAGGAGTTCGATTAGTTGAATTAACACACGAAAGGAGGAGTTCGATTGTTGGAATAAACACACGAAAGGAGGAATTCGAATGGTAGAGTAAGCACAAGATAGGAGTTCGATTTGTTAGAATAAACATACGAAAGGAGATGTTCGATTGGTAGAATAAACACACCAAAGAAGGAGTTCGATTGGTAGAATAAACATACTACAGGAGGAGTTCAATTGATAGAATAAACACACAGGAGGAGGTGATAGATTGGTTGAATAAACACACATAAGGAGGAGTTCGATTGGTAGAATAAACACACGAAAGGAGTTCAATTAGTAGAATAAACACACGAAAGGAGTTCGATTAGTTGAATTAACACACGAAAAGAGGAGTTCGATTGTTGGAATAAACACACGAAAGGAGGAATTCGAATGGTAGAGTAAGCACAAGATAGGAGTTCGATTTGTTAGAATAAACATACGAAAGGAGAGGTTCGATTGGTAGAATAAACACACCAAAGAAGGAGTTCGATTGGTAGAATAAACATACTACAGGAGGAGTTCAATTGATAGAATAAATACACTGGAGGAGGTGATAGATTGGTTGAATAAACACTCATAAGGAGGAGTTCGATTGGTAGAATAAACACACGAAAGGAGTTCAATTAGTAGAATAAACACACGAAAGGAAGAGTTCGATTGGTAGAATAAACTCACGAAAGGAGTTCAATTAGTAGAATAAACACACGAAAGGAGGAGTTCGATTGGTAGAATAAACACACGAAAGAAGGTCTCGATTAATAGAGTAAACACTAAAAAGAAGGACTCGATTGGTAGAATAAACACACGAAAGGTGTTTGATTGGTAGAATAAACACACAAAAGGAGTTCGATTAGTTGAATTAACACACGAAAGGAGGAGTTCGATTGTTGGAATAAACACACGAAAGGAGGAATTCGAATGGTAGAGTAAGCACAAGATAGGAGTTCGATTTGTTAGAATAAACATACGAAAGGAGAGATTCGATTGGTAGAATAAACACACCAAAGAAGGAGTTCGATTGGTAGAATAAACATACTACTGGAGGAGTTCAATTGATAGAATAAACACACGGGAGGAGGTGATAGATTGGTTGAATAAACGCACATAAGGAGGAGTTCGATTGGTTGAATAAACACACGAAAGGAGGAGTTCGATTGGTAGAATAAACATACTGCAGGAGGAGTTCAATTGATAGAATAAACACACGGGAGGAGGTGATAGATTGGTTGAATAAACACACATAAGGAGGAGTTCGATTGGTTGAATAAACACACGAAAGGAGGAGTTCGATTGGTAGAATAAACATACGAAAGGAGAGGTTCGATTGGTAGAATAAACACACCAAAGAAGGAGTTCGATTGGTAGAATAAACATACTACAGGAGGAGTTCAATTGATAGAATAAACACAAGGGAGGAGGTGATAGATTGGTTGAATAAACACACATAAGGAGGAGTTCGATTGGTTGAATAAACACACGAAAGGAGGAATTCGATCGGTGGAATAAATACACGAAAAGAGACAATGCCAGGCCGTGCGTGAGACAACACACGAAGTAGGCAATACCAGACCGGCTTTAATACAATTACTGCAGAGCGACTCCGAGAGATTTCAATACAACACTTGTTCGCAGGAGTATAAAAAACTATAAGGTAATTTACCATCAATTTTGTATGCAAAAATGTTTATTTTTGTATGCTTTCGTCATAGTACAGTTTTCTTTAAAAGTAAAACCTCCTTCAATGACCGTCCGATTCTATTTTAAGGTACGGTTAATTCGCACTTTTACGGCGGTAGTTTGTTTAACCATAACAACCGACCGATGCAATGCTACAGGCTGTTGACGATTGTTACAGCGGTGACCAATGCATTACAGTCCCGCCGTATCTTATCAGTACAACACTAATTGGAGAAGACCCTTCACTTCACTTCCCAGAACCAGCTATCCTAGTCGTCCCCACCCAGATAAACAATCGCTCCTCTACTCTCAGATAATCCTTCCCCGTCCCCTTTGTTGACTTTGATTTTATCACCGTGCCGTTGCCCACTTATACAAACACGATAGCGTTTTCTTCACAGATATAAATGGCAAATTTAAAAAACAGGAAACAATTTCTTTCCTTCATTGTTGGTTTGTGGTGTACTGTTTATTAAATAAGAAGAATATGATTTACGTAATGGCATAGATACAGTAAGAATTCAATCTAAAATCCTTAATTAATATGAAGTGTCAGTAAAGCTAATTTAATGAATATGACAGTAATTCTAGGCCAAACAAGATAACTCATAAAGGCAAACAGTCAAACTTTGCTAAGCACTTCATATCCACAAACCATAGGCTAACTGTAGCCGAGAACAGCCTGTACACATACACACTTCGCCAAACAAGCATTTCGCTATATAAGACAACCGACCTACCCATCATCTCCCGAAACGAAACTGGAGCATATTCCTGAGGACTAAAAATGTAAAGTAGGTATAAATGTTAACCTTATTCTGTTATATTAATAAACAGATGAAGTAACAATTATATAAAAATATATTTTACTTCTACTCTATCGGTAAAATGTCATCAAAGCAGATTTTTATAATACAAAAGGTTGGCTGTCATTGTAAAAAAACACAGAAAGATTCGTACGTTGGAAAAAAGCAAAATAAAAACATTTTTTCGCAGAATTGGCTATCATTATATTAAGGTAGATAGGTAAACCAAAACAAAAACTCTTTAAAGCAAAGTTGGCAGTCGTTACATTAAGATACAGAGGAAAACCAAAATAAAAACATTTTTTCGCAGAATTGGCTATCATTATATTAAGGTAGATAGGTAAACCAAAACAAAAACTCTTTAAAGCAAAGTTGGCAGTCGTTACATTAAGATACAGAGGAAAACCAAAACAAAAACATTTTAAAGCAAAGTTGGCTGTCGTTATATTAATATTAAGATACGGAGGGAACAATATATAAACACTCTTAAACAAAGTGGGCATTCGTTGAATAAATATTGAAAAAAGCAACAAAAATTAAGATACAGAGGAAAAGCAATATAGAAACTTTTTAAAGCAAAGGTGGCTGTCGGCATGTTAAAATACAGGGTAAAAGTAAAATAGTAACATTTTTAAGCGATGTGTCATTGACGTTATGTTAAAGTACAACAGAAAAGCAACATAAAAAGTTGGCTGTGGTTGTTATTAAGATACAAAGAAAAACCAAAACTTTTTAAAGCAAAGTTGGCTGTCGTTATATTAATATTAAGATACGGGGGGAACAATATATATACACTCTTAAACAAAGTGGGCATTCGTTAAATAAAGATTTAAAAAATTACTAAAAATTAAGATACAGAGGAAAAGCAGTAGGCCTACAGAAACATTTTTAAGCAAAGTTGGCTGTCGGTATGATAAGATTCTGGTTAAAGGTAAAATAGTAACATTTTTAAGCGATGTGTCACTGACGTTATGTTAAAGTACAAGAGAAAAGCAACACAAAAACCTTGTTTAAACAAAGTTGGCCGTCGGTATGATAAAATACAGGGTAAAGGTAAAATAGTAACGTTTTTAAGAGATGTGTCGCTGCTATTATGTTCAAGTACAAGGGGAAAGCAACATAACCTTGTTTAAACAAAGTTGGCTGTGGTTGTTATTAAGATACAAAGAAAAACCAAAACCAAAACTTTTTAAAGCAAAGTTGGCTGTCGGGGCGATGTGTCACTGACGTTATGTTAAAGTACAAGGGGAAAGCAACATAAAAACCTTGTTTAAACAAAGTTGGCTGTGGTTGTTATTAAGATACAAAGAAAAACCAAAACCTTTTAAAGCAAAGGTGGCTGTCGGTATGTTAAAATACAGTGTAAAAGTAAAATAGTACATTTGTAAGCGATGTGTCACTGACGTTATGTTAAATTAAAAGAGAAAAGCAACACAAACACCTTGTTTAAACAAAGTTGGCTGTGGTTGTTATTAACATAGAAAGAAAAACCAAAACCAAAACCTTTTAAAGCAAAGTTGGCTGTCGTTATATGAATATTAAGATACGGGGCGAACAATATATATACACTCTTAAACAAAGTTGGCTGTGGTTGTTATTAAGATACAGAGTAAAACCAAAACCAAAACTTTTTAAAGCAAAGTTGGCTGTCGTTATATTAATATTAAGATACGGGGGGAACAATATATATACACTTTTAAACAAAGTGGGCATTCGTTGAATAAAGAAAAAAAAATTACCAAAAATTAAGATACAGAGGAAAAGCAGTAGGCCTATGGAAACGTTTTTAAGCAAAGTTGGCCGTCGGTATGATAAAATACAGGGTAAAAGTAAAATAGTAACATTTTTAAGAGATGTGTCGCTGCTATTATGTTCAAGTACAAGCGGAAAGCAACATAACCTTGTTTAAACAAAGTTTGCTGTGGTTGTTATTAAGATACAGAGAAGACAAAGTAAGATTTCTGCTTTGGAGTGAAGCAGATTTCTAATGCTAAACAATTGAATACAAGCCTTATGTATTGGGAATAAAATGGCATTGAAGTGGAGCACTACAAGCAGTGCAAAGGTATCGCTCGGCTGATATGGTTAGCCTGCAGCTCATACATTATTTATACACGAGTAATTAACATTGGAAGGTGGAATTTTGTTAGAGACAAGACAGCTGACAGGTGGCTGGGAAATTACTTGGCCTTGAACTTTCTATTGTCATTGTTTTAAAACCATATTCATTACAGCAGATAACATTAAACAAATGTAGAGAATGCTATGACTCATTCTCCCCCCTACCGCTACTCCGTTAAACCTGGACCAATCAAAAACGTTCTTTCTATAAGGAGTAGCCTTTGTTACCTTGGACCGCCATACTCAACGGCCTAAGAAAACATACAGTCGAAGCTTGTTTTTTTTAAATTTTTGCCATTAATTAAAACTTGAAAACTAATTACGTATCCATAGAATAATTAGAATAAACAATTAGGCGAAAAACAAACATGTTAAAACACAATGTAATAATACTAAACAATGCAAAAATAACCCTAAAACCAGAAATATACAATATTTTAATAGGTTTACACACTTGAAACAGTTACATTAAGTAGAAATGTCTGCGTATAGCTAATTAGACGCCACTGTAAAAGTTACACTTTTTTGTTAAACAAAAGACAAACGCAAGGTCCTCAATGAACAGGAGAAGTGCCTTTGTATGGTCACACCATGTAAACGGCAATCAGATTGCATTACTTAAACGATAGGTCAGTAAATGATAAGCTTAGGGTCGCAAATTGTTAAAGGAATGACCAAATAAATAAAGGCTTGGAACTCTTCTGTAACACGCGGGAGTAGAAATCTAGAATCATTGAACCAAAGCCTGGCGACATCTAGCTTATTATGGTACGTGAAACAGCGAGTACAATGTTCTCTTCACTCAGTACCAGATCATGTCCCTTCCATAGGTAGACAGCTACACCTTGGTATAACTGGCAGGCCCACTCTTTACCCGTGTTTACCAGTGTAATGCAACAAGACAAGTGCATACTCATTCATAGGAAGCAATGCAAGGCTAGTAATGCAACTCTGTTCCTAGTCTGAGGGTCCGGCCCTTAAGTAAGGCCAACCGTGCGTGGATGAAGGTCCGAATGCACCGCACGGATATGCCAATCAGATGACGTATTGTAGGTACGGAAAACCTGGTCGTTCGGAAGATTTTACTGATTGCATGTGGTTCTGGAAAAGCGGAGAAAACTGTGTCCGGATGGAGTATCGTCTCGTCCAAAGGGCGGACTGGTTCCTAGCTCAGACCTTCAAGTTCTTACACACTGTTACTATTTATTAGTAATATACTGTGGTTGAATTATTAAATAAATACATAAAAACCTCTTAACCACAAACTTTCTTTATTTTACCCTTATGTACATTTCAGTTACCAAGTAAACATCATCAGAGGGATAACATACAAAGACCTGCCCTTACATATCCTGAGTATGTATGTTATCCCTCTGAGGATGGTTACTTGGTAAATGAAATGTACATAAGAGTAAAATAAAGAAAGTTTGTGGTTACGAGGTTTTTATGTATTTATTCTTACAGACTGGTACAACGGGTCGTGATACCAAGTCCCTATTTCAGGTGGGAGTCAAGTTTGAGGTCGGATTTGTTAAGGGGAGCGATTTCACATGCTGGACTGTAGATTCTCCCAACATTTGCATCTATCTTTGAGTTCTTGGGACGAAAGGATTTAAAGGCGTTGGCCAATATGCCCTACCTTTTTTAACAATCTTTCTTTCGTCAAATTATTTCACTCAAACTGCTAAACTGTTTCAACAGTTGAATGCAGTATTGTGCAATTGAAAATAGATTTCAGTATGCGGGAGCGCGCGCGTGTGTCTAGCCAAAATCCTTTTCAGAATCACATGTAATGATGGCAAAGACACTATATACGGCTAGCGTGACCCTGTAAAACAAGTGTAGTGAAGAAGGCCCTTGGTAAATAACACTCTTCGTCTCGGATAAGACCGACGTGCGCAAAACGCGCCAAGACAAAGGAGACAAGTAATCCCGCGCGTCCAACTAACGTTAAATGGGCTTTTTAAATAAATATGTATGTCAGTCGAGTGTAATTATCCAGTGCTCGTTGGAGCGAACTTCCTGGAGGGCGGAGGGGCTCGACTCCGTCTCAAGATACCAAGAGTCCTTCTGCTTCTACTGTACATTAATGTCATTTTGTTGTACGGTGTGATAGCACAATACAGTTACACAAGCTTAACCATTACGCTGTTACATGAGAAGGTTGAACACCACCTGACAACAATATCAGCCTTTCGTAGGCCTATTCAGCCACATTTATTCTATAATTGATGACTCTATGGACTATTAGAAAGCCCATAGAGACTACACGGACCTTCGACTTTAGGAGTCTGGGCGTGTGGAATACCTCTTGCATAGAACGGTTGGGAAAATTGCCATCCTGTAACGGTTCGGCAGATTCGACGCTAAAGGAGTTTAGGACATTTTTAACAATAACAATAACCCCTGAGCTTTAATAATCACGTAATCAAGATTACTTTATCTGTAATGAAATTATATTACATTATTTTATAGCATTACGAATAAATTACAATGAAAATATTGGAAAGAACCCCAATACCACAAAAATAATGAAAAATAACAAATAAAACAAGTGAGTTAAGATTAAACCCTTGTTCTATTTGTTATTTTCTATTATTTTTTTGATATTGGGGGTCTTTCCAATAATTTCATTGTAATATATTGTACCACTGTGCTCTTGATATTGTGTATTACGAATAAAGTTACTGTTTGTATTATCAACCAAAAAAAGGTTCGACAAGATTTCAAAATCTTTTCTTGACGATAAACCAATGACAGTTATATACGCCTATAACGAATAATTACATTTAAGAACGATATTCGCAATATTACACTAAAATTATATCATTTTAAACGTAAATCAGTTACCCTACGTATCTGCATTAAAAAGCACTAGAATTAACATAAAATATGTTTCGGTAAATTCTCATCCTATTTTTCAATTCCTTCTATTAGTTCTCACTCTCTCTGTAGACCCCTATATGTCTTGTTCAAATTTCCAATGGTTAATAAAAACACTTTTTTATTCATCTATTCAGTTCAAAAATATTTTTTTAAGACTTATAATGGATGACAATTGATATTAATACAGATTTTTCCAAATATTAATTAAATTGTAAAAAGTTGATGTCTTTAGCATAGATTCAAACTGTATTAACATCAATTGTCATCCACTACAAGTTTTAAAAAATGTATTTGAAATTGGGTAAATGAATTAAATTTATTTTATTAACAAAAGTAAAATTTTAGCAGGATATACAAACAATTATATATGTGTGGGACAGGATATATAAGGAATTATGTGTGTGGAACAGAATATATTAGGAATTATATGTGTGGAGCAGGATATATAAATAATTGTATGTGTGGAACAGAATATATTAGGAATTATATGCGTGAAGCAGGATATATACATAAATATATATGTGTGTGGAACAGGTTATAAAAATAAATATATATGAGGGTGGAACAGGATATATAAATAATTAGATGTGTGAGCAGGATATATAAATAAATAAATATGTGAGGAACAGAAATCTAAATAAATATATATGTTTGGACAGGATATATAAATAATTATATGCGTGGAACTGGATATATATATAATTGTATGTTTGGAACAGGATATATATATATAATTATATAAGTGCGTGGAACAGGTTATATAAATAATTATATATGTGTGTGTGTGTGGTAAAGGATATATAAATAATTAGGAATATGTGGAACAAAATATACAAATTATTATATATGTGTGTAACAGGATATACCAATAATTATATATGTGGAACAGGATATATAAATAATTATATATGTGTGTGTGTGTGTGGAACAGGTTATATAAATAAATATGTATGTATGTGGAAAAGGATATATAAATAATAATATGTGTGGACAGGATATATAAATATATATATATGTGTGGACAGGATATTTAAATAATTATATGTGTGGAACAGGATATATAAATAATTATATATGTGTGTGGAACAGGTTACATAAATAAATATATGTGTGTGGAACAGAATATATAAATAATTATATGTGTGGACAGGATATATAAATAATTGTATGTGTGTGGAACATTATATATAATAATTATATATGCGTGGATCAGAATATATAAATAATTATATATGTGTGTGGAACAGGATATATAATTAATTTTATATGTGTGTGGAACAGGATATACAAGTAAATATATATGTTTGTTGAACAGGATATATAATAATTATATATGTGTGGAACAGGGTATACAAATAATTATATATGTGTGTGGAACAGGATATATAAATAATTATATGTGTGTGTGTGTGGAACAGGATATATAAATAATTATATATGTGTGTGGAACAGGATATATAATAATTATATATGTGTGTGAAACAGGATATACCAAAAGTTATACATGTGGAACAGGACATATAAATAATTATATGTAGTTAATATATTACTATTGTAAGTAATTTTATCCACCATTAAGTGCAATGATTTTACCTTGTGTGATTAGGCGCCTTTCGGTCACTTGACCATTGTCGAATCACTGATTACTTTTTCTCAATTTATCTGGTGTGGATGTTCGGTCCGTGGTGTTGGTACTTGTTGACGTCATACACGTTTCCTCTTGAGTCTTGTGTATAATGTTTTTGAATAGTATGTCTTCTGTATATGTGGTTTGTAGATTCATTAAATTGTTGTGTATGTTTTTATAAATGTGGTATTTTTCTAGTGAGTTTAATTCTATTGTGTTATTATTTATTTCAAGTATGGTTAGATTATTTTCGTAATTTGTTATTTCATGTTTATGTGATATTAGGTGTGCTGCAACATTTGATATTTTCACAACAAACAACATATACAGAAGACATACTATTCAAAAACATTATACACGAGACTCAAGAGGAAACGTGTATGAAGTCAACAAGTACCAACACCACGGACCGAACATCCACACCAGAAAAATTGAGAAAAAGTAATCAGTGATTCGTCAAGTGACCGAAAGGCGCCTCACCATACAAGGTAAAATCATTGCACTTAATGGTGGATAAAATTACTTACAATAGTAATATATTAACTTCATAAAGTCAGTGCAACGGAAAAACAATGGATAACGTAAAATATCAACAAATAATTATATATGTGTGTGTGGAACAGGTTATATAAATAAATATGTATGTATGTGGAAAAGCATATATAAATAATAATGTGTGGACAGGATATATAAATAAATATATATGCGTGGAACAGAATATATAAACAAATATATATGTGTGGACAGGATATGTAAATATTTATATGTGTGAACAGGATATATAAATAATTGTATGTGTGTGGAAAAGGATATATAAATAATTATAAATGTGTGGAACAGGATTTATAAATAATTGTATGTGTGGGAATGGGCGCTTGTGTGTGTGTGTGTGTGTGTGTGTGTGTGTGTGTGTGTGTGTGTGTGTGTGTGTGTGTGTGTGTGTGTGTGTGTGTGTGTGTGTGTGTGTGTGTGTGTGTGTGTGTGAAAATATAGTACAGATTAGTAAACCAGGTAGTGGTTTGATTGTAATTATTTTTAAAAAAGTATGTAAAATAATATTTTTTTCACCTAAGTAGGAATTGACTTAAATTTTTTTGTTCATTAATTGTTCCCTATGAACAAATAATATGCTTTTGTTTACTATGAATAAAAACATTAAGACCTGTCGCATATGGCTATTCCAAACACGGGTACGATGAAAAACTAAGGAAAGCATATAGCACTTTAATGATTGAAGTATTTCAATAGTCAACTTTAAATAGGTTTCGTTTTTACATAAAACATATGTCAACATATGTGCTAACATTCATAGTATAATGTCAGGAAACTGAATTAGGTAAAGCCAATCTGTGTGTCACCGATGTCGGTCATATTGTCGTAGTCGCAGAAACCACGGATCAACTTGAAACAATAAAACACGAAATATTGAGAACGGAAACGTAATGCATTAAAGGAGACTCAAATCATACAAAAAGTATATGAAATATTCCTAAAGATATTTTGATACGGCTGGGCACAAAGATATGTCAAATATCGAACCATTTACAGTCCTGATGTATAAAGCACAGGTGTAGGAGTTGGGTAATAGAAGGTAGGTCGAGAAGCAAGTCCATAACCGACACTCCCTTGGGACTAAAGCTATCCGAGGTTTAAGGCCTATGCAGGGATACAGTTGAGGATCCAACAGAAAATGGAATCACGTTCATACACCTAAGAATTGAAAAATTGGGTTTCAAAATAAAGTTCATTATTACAGCTAATTTAAAAACATGTGGTTTAAACGTAGCCCATAGCTAGTAGCTAGTTTTAGCTGGTCCCACCATAAAGCATAAGACAATGCTTGCAGGTGGCTGTCCTTCATTCCCACAGTGGAGTTAAAACATGCAAACATTTACAGCCGATGTGGATCAAACGCAGCGATAAACTTTGTGTCAGGTGTTACGGAAGTCCCACGTGACCGTCGGGGCTCACATCTCCAATCAACCGCCATTTCCGGTCGGCTATACTCGCTAATTCATTTCGCTATTGTCCATTACATTACCATACCCGATCGAGCAAACTTCCATCAACAATATATAATGAAACACTGAATAAATGATTTCATAAGAGTAAAAGGTTGCATAATATCATCCAAAAACTGAAAACATTTTCATACAAAATACTTCTTAAATTAATATACAAATATCTGTCTGTTTTCTTTAGCGTAGATTTAACTGCTTTCAAGGAAGAAAGAAATATGGTGTGTGTCCCGGAGAGTTAGAACATGCACAACTGGATCAACAGGAGCAGTGCGAATAGTGATGTGAGCCAGGAATATATAAATGGGAATATTTCCAGGGAACATCCCGAAGGCTTTATAAGTTCCCAAAACGAGGGAATTTATGGAATCATAGAATCAAGTGTATATAAATGGTTTTTATTTTGTCTTAAACTGTTTCATGAATGTATTAACTTGTTTGTATGATCAATAACAAGGCCAAATAATCAAACATTTTGTGAAATACAATGGCAAAAACTTGTATTTTAACCGTGATAAAAATTTTGAGAGCGACTAGATTGATGATGAGACCGAGACCCAAAATAAATTTCATTATAAGCTCAAAAAACCTGATGGTATAAGTTTTGAAGAATACTGAAGTTAAGTAGCTAATTTATTAATCAAAAATATTATATTAATTATTTTTGGTTATGGTTGAATTGAAATGTTTCAAACCATTTTTGTTTTTCCTAATAGTGAAGATATCAAATCTAATTTAAATAATCAAAATTATTAAAAATGTAAATATTTTTTATTTAAGGTTTAATTTAATAAGTTAAAATGACCTATTAGTAATTTGGGAGTATTTTGCACTATTTTATAACATATATACAAGAATGTGTAACAGGTTTAAAAATTGGATAATTTTCTTTGATACTAGAAAACATGATAGTGATCCACCAAGCAATCATGTGGTATTCAATAACATTTGAAGGTGAACACAGCCGGTTCACTGTTAAAATAAACAAGTATCAACATTTTTAAATGTATGTGAAGGACTTGAACCTTAAATAATTTTTATTTTTTAATATAACTCTTTATAAATTGACTTATATGTTCATATTAATAGATTAGTTCTAAGGAATGTTAAAAACCTATGCGTTTAAGAGAAAATCATAAGTTCCCATAAATTCCCGGGAATTTTACATCACCAAGTGCAAGACTCCTAGTATGTGAAGCATTGTGTGTGTTTGGTTCAGGATATATATTTTAAAGAAACATTTAAGACCAGCATTATTGTGAGGTGGACGCTTTGCAACCAGTAGACAATCAAGGACAGATTCTAATATTCGTGTCACGACTCCTGCGACACAAGGACCTCTTCATTTCCGAGTCCGTTTATCCTTGATCTGTAACTTCTGGGTATCGTTATCACTTATAATTCCATTTGATGATAAATTCAAAATAATTTTAAAAAAGTCTGTACGCGAAATCAAATTTGTTATGATGTATAGTGCAAAACATTTGAAACAAATAAATTGAAAAACTAAAACGAAATCTAATTTCCATTGATACCATAGTTTTCTACAACAATCTCGTCACTTAGTTGTTTAAGTAAAGGTCTAACGCCATGAACTGTTAGTCAGTAAGGCTGCGGTCATACAGAAGGCCACGCAACGCAAACTTGAGTTGTTTTTTCACAGCGTATAGAGTTGTAAGCACATATTCATAGCGAAGTGATACCAACGCACTAGCGAGTGACACAGAAACTAGAGTTGCTCCGGCCTGTAGGCCTGTAGCGTGCACCGGGCGCGCAGTAGCTACATCGCACTGCACTACGTCTAGATTTGGTTGTAATTTTATACATTACTATATACACGTATTAAAATATACCTACGAAGTATCCAGGATAGATTTGGTTATAATTTTATTCAACATTATACACGGAATTGTCTTTTTTTGTAACGTTTTTGTAGTTTGTTTCTTAAAATATAGTCAAGGACGACATCCTCCTCTGACGACGATATAACTGACAACTAAACTAGCAACTTCATATGAACAATCGTGTAAATCGACCAGCAACTTTTCTAATAGCAACTCAAGTTTACGTTGCGTAGCGATCACCAGTTGCTTTCTGTATGTCCGCAGCCAAAGTGAGCCTTGGTTCGTGGCAACTCTGATGGAGATATTTGTACAAGCAAGTTTCTACGGGAAGGTTTTAAGGTCTAAAACCGTGAAGGATTTTATCCTTCAACTGGAATGATGGATGATATCCAAGTCGCAATGTAACTAATTACCTACGTACTAGCAGTAGGCTTAGGCCAGTCGTTTGTTGTATTAGAAAATTGATTGTCATTAAACAACAAAGTATAATAACTCTGAATTAGGTCAAAAAACTTAAGCATTACTGTGGTGTAATTAAAATTAGAAAAGTATTTTGAAGTCGTCAGAACTACATTGAAAAATTTTGGTGAAAAAAACGATTTATTTAAAAGAATGTATAACAATAAAAAAACATTTTATACTTTATTCGATTCAGTATGTAAAGATGTATAACATATAAAAATTTTGGGCATAGGCCTATGTCAAGAACGGCTTAGGATATAATCGTGTTTAAAGGTTATTTTCGTTAAAAGAGTTTTATGTATAAGTGTGAATAATTAGGGAACTAATGATAATACCAACAAAATGTTAAATCCACATATATCTACGCTAAATTTCGGATGAAAGAAGTAATGAAATAAAATTATTTTTAGAAAAAATAATTTTAAAAATCATGACTTTAGATTTGGTAAATTTTTAGTGAAAAAAAAACCGATTTATTTAAAAGAGTATCCCTACAAGCTTCATTCGATTCAGTATGCAAAGATGTATAATATAGGCTATAATAATTTTTGGTATATATCAAGAACGGCTTAGGAGATAATCGTGTTTAAAGGTTATTCTCGTGAATATTTCTTTATGTATAAACGTGAATAATTAGAAAACTAATGATACTACCAGAAAACTATCAACACCACGTAAATCTACGCTAAATTTCGAATAAAAAGAAGTAATTGTAACATTATGTCGTGGACACGACAGTCTCTGATTGCTTTTATGATTTTGGCCCGTAAAACACTTTTCTAATTATAATCGAGATGTATTTTATGTGTTATAAGTATATGCAGTTATTTTTTGAAAATCTTCTTAATTGTAGGCCTACATGGTGTGCCATCAGAAAAAGGACATTATTTTAGAAAGCAGTCGATTATAAAGCTGAAAATGAGAAAAAAATTATAATTTTTCCATTTAAACAGGTCCGATGTTTCAAATTACGACTAGAGAGATGAAACTTTCCCACTGCAGTACGTTGTGTCAATGCTATTCGAAAATTGTTAGAACAGAATATATTAAGGCAAAAAATATTTATGTGCATTGTGACGATTACAATCGTTATACAATCCTTCCAGTGTAATAGTTTTGTACTTAAGGGGCCAATTAAATAATAAACCTTTACCAACTTCTATAGACAACTGATTTTGATAAAATTAGATTGAATAAAGTTATAAATTTCAGAAATTAAACCGTAATTAATTTATCATTTAATAGAAAACTGCTGTGTTCTAGATACAGAGCGCAACAGATTATTAAAGCACTCCAGGCCAGAAGTAATTTAAAAGTTGAACTACTTGAAGTAGAATGAGAACTTTTGCTTTGATCCCTCCCCTGTCAATAATCAACTAGTTAAAGGGCTGTGTTTAATTGGTGGGGTGGAAGGCGCGTGCTAGGCAATATTGGCACCCTGGCGCGAGGCTTTGGTTACCTTCGCATTAATCCCGTCACCAAGGATTTGATACATGTGGTTTACAAAGAACCCGCTACCCGCTACCATAGAGGTGGAACATCCCCTCGCACGAGTAGGAAAAGGAGGGAAAACAATAACGAACTACTGGGAAAATCAGACGAGATTCTGAAATTGTCTTTATTGTCACTTAGCAACAACATATATACCTTTAAACACATAAAACACAAAAATATAAAAAAAAGAACTGAATCGGCATTTCAGGAAGACTGAGAACGAATCAAATCATGCATGAAAATAGAAACGTAGTATCGAACAATGATGGATTTGGAATATGTTTAAAATTCGCCTCCTAGTAATAGCATCCCTAACGTGAGTCTTTTTTTTTCTGTTAGTCATCGTCAGGTGTCTATTCTCTGGACCCTCTCATTCCTGACGCTAGATCTCAGCCCTCGGCGACATTAGCAGGTGTTTATACTCTAAGCCTTACTATTCCTGATGTTAGATCCCATCCCTCGAAGACATCGTCAGGTGTCTATTTTTTGGGTCCTCTCATCCCTGACTCTAGATATCCTCTCTCGACGACATTAGCAGGTGTTTATACTCTAAGCCCTATTATTCCTGACGCTAGATCCCATCTCTCGAAGACATCGTCAGGTGTCTATTCTCTGGGTCCTCTCATCCCTGACGCTAGATATCCTCTCTCGACGACATTAACAGGTGTTTATACTCTAAGCAAGCCCTACTATTCCTGATGTTAGATCCCATCCCTCGAAGACATTGTCAGGTGTCTATTCTGTAATATCTGACGTTAGATATCCTTTCTCAACGGCGACAGGTGCATGCCCTCTGGACCTCCTATCTCTGACTTTAGATCTCATCTTTCGACAACATTGGGCTTCTTCAAGGCCCTCCTTTCACTGAAGTTAGACCTCCTATCGCGACTATATCGTCAGATGCCTATCCTTTGCGCCCTCCTATTCCTGACGTTAGTTCTCCTCTCTCTATAACATCATCAAGTTTCCATCCTCTGTTCCCTCCTATACCTGACATTAGATCTCCTCTCTCTATGACATCGTCAGGTTTCCATCCTCTCATATACCTGACATTCGACCTCCTCTCTCGATAGCATTACCAGATATCTCCCCGCTACATCACCGTATAGCTGTAATAAAAGGAACATCAATAAAATGGAATGGAGTGTGGCAGAAAACAAAGAAAGTCAATGGTTTCAAGTAGAAAAAATGTTTCAAATAATTTATATTAAAAAGAAAACAAATAAATACTATGGAATCACTATTCGATGCCCTTAATTATATAAAATTTGTCTGAATGAAATGAGTGATACAACTGTTTGGCAATCGACACGTCTTATTGGAACATGCCGTGTGTAAGCAAGGCAAACACTGACTGAAGGGATAAATTAACTCAAGTAAAACGTCTTGCCCCTCGGAACACTTAATGAAGAGTCAGGATGGTTACATTTAATTGTAGCCTAGAGTCAAAGATCAAACAGAAGGCTGAGACTTTGTCGCGCTCTCATTACGCGCGGAGCTACTAATTGAACTTTGCCCGCAACTATTCAATCTCGCTCAATATGCTTCACGCCAGGCGTTAACACCTGGTAAATAGATTCGTTTTCAAACAAAGCTGCAAAAATATTTTCTCGTTTTATGCGTGCGTGCGCGCGCGTGAATACTTTCTTCTATGAAGTATGAACTGAGTAAAGGCATACGCGACCAGGAGGGAAAAAGTGCAAGGAAAATGGTGCATTACGTTTAACGTGGTATCTAAAGCACGCCTACTCTCTTTTGTAACATAGTACTACCTGGCCGTTTATAGATTATCCCCATTATACATCTACTTCTGTGTTTCTTTACACCCGAGAGGCTAAGTTCAAACTCACGTTCTTTTCACTATCTTTCTATCTTCTTATACACTTTTTACAATAACACATTTAGTAATACTTTTTCACATCTGAATAGGGAAAGAGAATACGAATATAAAGATAGAACTAATAAATAGTTATTTAAAAAAATGTAACTGTTAACAAAGGCGCCTACTCACACAAAACGGTCATAGCCAACTATTGCGCATGCTTGTACATATACGGCGATTAAACTTTCTTATTTGTTGATTCCATCTTCACGTGAGCTACTTGTTTTCACTAAACAATTACATTACCATCTCTATTTCATGACTTATCTTACTGATCTACGCTCAGCTTACAGGGTCTGCCTAATGTGGCACATTGTTCACGAGTGCACTGGCTTGTGTTAAAGCCAAGGCATGTTCAATAGTACTCCGCTGTCCATCGGGTTCAATGTACGCTTACATTAAAGGATTAGTTAAATCTACCCAAACTGTAACGAAGGAGTTCATTAAAGCCAAGGCATGTTCAATAGTACTCCGCTGTCCATCGGGTTCAATGTACGCTTACATTAAAGGATTAGTTAAATCTACCCAAACTGTAACGAAGGAGTTCATTAAAGCCAAGGCATGTTCAATAGTACTCCGCTGTCCATCGGGTGCAATGTACGCTTACATTAAAGGATTAGTTAAATCTACGCAAACTGTAACGAAGGAGTTCATTAAAGCCAAGGCATGTTCAACAGTACTCCGCCGTCCATCGGGTTCAATGTACGCTTACATTAAAGGATTAGTTAAATCTACCCAAACTGTAACGAAGGAGTTCATTAAAGCCAAGGCATGTTCAATAGTACTCCGCTGTCCATCGGGTGCAATGTACGCTTACATTAAAGGATTAGTTAAATCTACCCAAACTGTAACGAAGGAGTTCATTAAAGCCAAGGCATGTTCAATAGTACTCCGCTGTCCATCGGGTGCAATGTACGCTTACATTAAAGGATTAGTTAAATCTACCCAAACTGTAACGAAGGAGTTCATTAAAGCCAAGGCATGTTCAATAGTACTCCGCTGTCCATCGGGTGCAATGTACGCTTACATTAAAGGATTAGTTAAATTTACCCAAACTGTAACGAAGGAGTTCATTAAAGCCAAGGCATGTTCAACAGTACTCCGCTGTCCATCGGGTGCAATGTACGCTTACATTAAAGGATTAGTTAAATCTACCCAAACTGTAACGAAGGAGTTCATTAAAGCCAAGGCATGTTCAACAGTACTCCGCTGTCCATCGGGTGCAATGTACGCTTACATTAAAGGATTAGTTAAATCTACGCAAACTGTAACGAAGGAGTTCATTAAAGCCAAGGCATGTTCAACAGTACTCCGCTGTCCATCGGGTGCAATGTACGCTTACATTAAAGGATTAGTTAAATCTACCCAAACTGTAACGAAGGAGTTCATTAAAGCCAAGGCATGTTCAACAGTACTCCGCTGTCCATCGGGTGCAATGTACGCTTACATTAAAGGATTAGTTAAATCTACGCAAACTGTAACGAAGGAGTTCATTAAAGCCAAGGCATGTTCAACAGTACTCCGCTGTCCATCGGGTGCAATGTACGCTTACATTAAAGGATTAGTTAAATCTACGCAAACTGTAACGAAGGAGTTCATTAAAGCCAAGGCATGTTCAATAGTACTCCGCTGTCCATAGGGTGCAATGTACGCTTACATTAAAGGATTAGTTAAATCTACGCAAACTGTAACGAAGGAGTTCATTAAAGCCAAGGCATGTTCAACAGTACTCCGCTGTCCATCGGGTGCAATGTACGCTTACATTAAAGGATTAGTTAAATCTACCCAAACTGTAACGAAGGAGTTCATTAAAGCCAAGGCATGTTCAACAGTACTCCGCTGTCCATCGGGTGCAATGTACGCTTACATTAAAGGATTAGTTAAATCTACCCAAACTGTAACGAAGGAGTTCATTAAAGCCAAGGCATGTTCAATAGTACTCCGCTGTCCATCGGGTGCAATGTACGCTTACATTAAAGGATTAGTTAAATCTACCCAAACTGTAACGAAGGACTTCATTAAAGCCAAGGCATGTTCAACAGTACTCCGCTGTCCATCGGGTGCAATGTACGCTTACATTAAAGGATTAGTTAAATCTACGCAAACTGTAACGAAGGAGTTCATTAAAGCCAAGGCATGTTCAACAGTACTCCGCTGTCCATCGGGTTCAATGTACGCTTACATTAAAGGATTAGTTAAATCTACGCAAACTGTAACGAAGGAGTTCATTAAAGCCAAGGCATGTTCAACAGTACTCCGCTGTCTATCGGGTGCAATGTACGCTTACATTAAAGGATTAGTTAAATCTACCCAAACTGTAACGAAGGAGTTCATTAAAGCCAAGGCATGTTCAATAGTACTCCGCCGTCCATCGGGTTCAATGTACGCTTACATTAAAGGATTAGTTAAATCTACCCAAACTGTAACGAAGGAGTTCATTAAAGCCAAGGCATGTTCAACAGTACTCCGTTGTCCATCGGGTGCAATGTACGCTTACATTAAAGGATTAGTTAAATCTACCCAAACTGTAACGAAGGAGTTCATTAAAGCCAAGGCGTGTTCAACAGTACTCCGCTGTCCATCGGGTGCAATGTACGCTTACATTAAAGGATTAAATAAATCTACCCAAACTGTAACGAAGGAGTTCATTCCGTTTCAGTGAGCTTATATCCCAAGATTTAAACTGAATACAGTTGGAAGCACAACAGAAAGCAATGCGTTCAATCGCCAGCACTTGATGGGCACCCGGTAGACACCTGGCCTTCGAATTTTCCCACCGGTAACAATAGGGTCGCGCCATATTTCAGTTTAATGTAATGATCATGAAATAGTTGCAATACGGAGGGTGTTTCGATCAGACAGACCGTGTCTGTTTTACGGTCATTCAATCAATCAAAGCCCAATATGTGTTCTGTTTAAAGAATTCCACAATACCCACAAAACAGAAACGTCAATATTAAAAAGGTGATGCCTTTAATGATTACAAAATTCTAAAAAAATTGTCTAGTTTTATAAAACTCTTGGACGATTTAATGAGACACTTAAACGTTCTTAGAAGGTAAAAACATCAGATGTTACCATTTCGTTTATATCGGGATTTTTGGAAATATTTCTTACAGTTTAGTGTAATTATACTTATAAATTTTATTCTTGTCACTTGGTAGCGTCCTGTTGCTAGTACTTTTGTTGAGAGTAGATTTACTTCAATGGGTTCAGGAGCGACTCGGCTCAAGGGTGACTACTTTTCTCCTGTTCCAACGTCAAGGAATAAATATGTCCTAATTACATCTAACTTTTCCTGCACTGTCTATAGCAAGGGGTTGTAACAGACAAACGTCTTTTTGTCTCCTACACAGAATAGGTGTACTTCACATAGGTGGCTTTGTCATGATCTCTCCTAAATCCTTCGAGGGAAAGGAGGCTTCTCGACCCACTAATCCTACGTATATCCACAATAATTTCCAACCCTTCTACACGATAATAGCCACACTATTGCAGGAGTTAGTCTAATTATTCAAAAATAACTATGTATAAGTCAACATACGGGTAAATTATTTTCGCACAATGCGTTTAATTTTAAAGCTGTAAAAGTTGAGCTTATGAAAGTGTTTTAAACATTTTCGCGGCGTGGGAACCAGCTAACAGGTGGATACGGGCACCCATTCCGATACATACACTCATTACGACTATTTTTCATGCTTGGCCACCTGGCCGCGATAGTTATCGTCGTGTTCTGTCACGAAATAAATAATTAATTCTTCACTCCGGCAACACAACCAAGGACTTTGTACTCGTTGCTGACTTATAAAGTTTAATAAAACTTGATATGTTTGTATTTATTAAAGAAACTGATGGCTAGCAAGAATATAATTGAGCAGGAATTGGTCAAAGGGTGGTTTAAACCAACGACTAGATTCAAAGTGCCTCTATGTCCCTCCCATAACCTTAGAACTCCTAACATTTGAAATTGTAACATAGAGGGCAATGAATGGGATTGCGGAGACTAACTTACGCCATGTCCACTTCATCCCTATCGAAAAGCCGATTATAGCATTTATGTGCAACTCACACCCACGCGCGCGCACAGAGATTCTGATAAGTTATATTCTTCCTATAATAATTGCTCTCCACATAGATATCTACTTACGTTCTTATAAAGTGAATGTGCAGGACGCAAGGAAGGACTATGGTATGGACCTGTCTGCGAACGGGATAGAGGATCTAGTAGTTTACAAAAATAACCTTATCAAAAAGATCAAGCTTTTTTAGATTGTTTCTTAAAAATAAGTTTTTGTTTCGACACGAGGGGTAATTTTTATAAAAAAGTCAGTTAAACGCGCCACTTTCCTCCATACAGATCGTTCATATATGCTGTTAAAATGTGAACCAGGTCCGACTCTCAAAGTGATTTTACGAATAATGCAATCAGGCGTGAGGCCAAATAAGGGTCACCCTTTTTAGACGCCGTGCACCCTATGCAATACGACTGACCCCAAAAAACCTCTTATCATACCCCTAATCTACATATAATATATAAACAAGATTTAAAAAACTTTCAAGAAAATTCTTACTGACGTTAACAAAGAAAAATTTTATATCATTTACCCTAGAAAACTATTTATGATATCGTGTAGTAACCATAGCAACAGTTTAAGTTTGTACAATGGAGACTTCGACGACAACTAGATGGGGGGGGATTAATATACATCTTTGAGAAATATTTTTCTAGGTATTATAAAGTTGGCGCAGTGCCAAAGCGCGCTAGACTTCACATATTAAGATTCTCAGTTCGAATCCTGCTAGACCCCACAAATTTTATAATTTAATTATTGCATAAATATTTTAAAAAAAACTATACTAACATCAATTGCCTTCCACTATAGGTTAAATAAACTTGATTTAATGAATAAAAGCGTATTTTATTTACGACTGAAACATTGTACAAGTTCTAGGTTTTGCAACACTGTTTTCTTGTATTCTTAGACGAAAACGATAAATTATTCAACCTAATAGACAAAATTAACCCCAAGACAAACTTAAAAGACTCGCACAGTGCAGTGAATCCGAAAATAGAACTATAACGGTACACCACACCTTGTGACAACGGAAATTCTACACAGCTCGCAGTCCACTACAACCCCTGGTCAGTGATGCCCGATAATGGAGATACTACCAATCTTTGAAAGTTGACTCGCATAAATACCAAGTAAGATTCTTGTTTAAGTACATATAGTGAAAGTGATATATATGTGAGCTAAGAGAAGGGATTTAAAAACAAGTCAACAGTACTTGATGAAGAGGGGAACGTTTTAAAAATTTACAGATTCAGTAGAATAAAGAAGTTATTAGCGTCAAGCCCCAACTCAAGGCTCATTGCCTACACTTGTAATGACGTTAGGACACCGAATACATGTACCTTGCGTGAATGGTGCAGATACGTTGCTCGGATCCTTTAACCTAAAAACACCCATACTGAAGGCCAATCTTTCGTCGTGGTGCCATAAGGGCATCGTCCACACAGCTGTTAACTGTTCTTAGCATAAATATGTCTCTCCTTCCATAAACGTGATGAAAAACTTTTCTATAAAAATAAAAATTAAACTATACGCACAACTAATTAGTTAAAGGAGGCAATTAAATAAGTAAGTAAAGCAGACCAGCCCGGTGACATTTCTCACAACTGTAACTGCCACATTTGGAAAACCAGTTAGTGGTCTCACGCTAGTTATAGTTGCTTGTAATTTCCTTTTAATATTGAACAATCTTTCGACCACTGATCGGCAACCGACTGTCAGCCACTGCGACTGGCAGATGGGGTGATACGAGTCTTGTCGGCTAAACTGGGAAGAGAAGTATGACGTGCCATTTATCCACTAGGACAAGTGGAAGGTACGACGGGCTAACGCAGGAGCTCGGAATATCCAGCGGAATGTTTAGCCACTTTTAGTTGGCCAGTTACGGCCGCCTCATTCAGTCATTGTACTTGACGCTCAGCTAATGACCGGATACATGAGTAATAGCTTTATAGTCTCCCCCTCTCTCTGACCTCATTCAAAAGCCTTCACACTTGCAATCTAATACTTCTTGTAACCCTTATTTTGACAAATCATACCAATGTTAGCGACAATGTGACGGTTTTATAGTTTTATTTAGTTGTTTCTAAGAGCGCTTAACTTCTTTTTACAAAGATGAATAAAGGCGTCTTTATATCGCGGCTTTGTGACACGTATAGCAAGTGTCCACTGAGACGTTCATAGAATGTGATATACTGATATGAAACTTTATGGACATTGTGACACATATAGCAGGCTACTAAGATGTAACATCTGGTCATAAACCGTGATACACTGAGATGAAATTCATGGACTTTGTGACAAGTATATAAAGTTACCACTGAAACGTTCATAGGTTGTGATACAGTGAGATGAAAACTAATGGACTTTGCAACACTTATAAAAAAAAACTACTGAAACATAATAAGAGACTGAAAGTCTATTAAGATATCCCATGATCAACTTTTTTGACATAATTGCCCTGATGCTAATTGAAGTGTTATCTTCAAACTTTTAATCCACATATGTGTTACTTCTCTAACCATTTTCGCCCACTCGTGTCCTAGCCCACACGCCCCCCTTACACACACACACAAAGATTTGGTCATTGGTTAAACCACCATTCATTGCCGTTGACTATTCCCTATCTAATTTCATTGTTTCCCGAAAGCCGTGATATCTTTGTCCTTAGTTTTAGTCTAGCTAATGGTGTCTCTTACATCACAAACCCTTGGGTTATATTACTGCTGGGAAATTTACGAACGAGACATAATTGTGTTCGAATTAAACAAGTTTCCGATTGGGACGCAACGAATTACCCTAAACCGCACACACGCCCTAACTACGACGTTACGTAATGGCGCAAACATTGCACAATGGAACTTGATTACACTAAACAATAATATTGCAGTCCTCAATGTAATTGGCAATTAGTCTATCTAAAACCCTGTCGGGGCGTGTTACGGGCTATAAATAGCCGCAGCGAGAGAAGTGATGCAATGCCAGATCCAGAGCCAGCAGCCAGTCCAGAGCGTGACTGGCATCACCGACTATAGCCTCAGGAACAATTCTTTATGAATGGAAAGACTCATTCATTCTACACCATTCATATATTTAAGGACACTCTTCGCTTTAACAACATAGACACCCATGCTACTAGATTTTCATAAAATACTTCAATTTTCAAGAAATTAAGATATTTACAAGTGTACCTAAATCAAAAAGGTAGCTTAGTTAAATGAATAATGTTGATAGCGGTATGTAGAAAAAAATTCTTATAAAATTTTTACTTTAGGGAATATTTGTTATAAGACGAACATTAAAAAAAAGTAAATTCCGTTAGCATAGCATAGATTATACTTGCGTAGACGTTTTATTATTCTAATTGCATATGTTTTGCGATACCAGTACCGGCTGGAAAGCATTTTACACTCTCACTGTGTTTGAAAAAGTAAGAAACTGAGCAGTAAAAAAGTGCTAATTTGTGCGAATGCTGGCACTGGAAAAATAAAAAAATTAAATACAAGATAGTTTTATTATTTTCAAACTTTGCGAAGGAAGTTCGCCCTTTCTTGGTTTTGGATAAAATTTATTATGCCCTTACGAGAATGATTTATTGCTTACAAAACAATACATATTTACTTATTATGGGACCACAAACGCGCGCCCACTCCCCTTCAAATAATTACGCCTGTTTTCTAACATTTTGGAACCATTTTATTGTTTCAAAGATTGAGTTTCATGAATGCTGTTCGCCGACAACGGCCGAGCAGCCTACGGCTATGTTCGGGATATCATGTTGTAGTCTAATTGCATAGCGCTCACGGCCTGCGTGCAATACAACTCGAAAGGGAAATGTATAAATCAAATTTGGCGAGGCGCTACAAACCCGTCTACAACTGGGTCAGTACAAACCGGAAAGTCTAGCAAACACTTCCCGTTCCAGCTGACATCTACACACAGAAAGAACTTCTCACGGAGCAGTTACCATAGGCACAGGAAACAGCCTATTCAAGGCACAAAGTTTTCAATTTTCGCGGACTCAGTTTAGCTGGATCGGAAATTAGAAATGTTCTTTCATGAACTCTATTACCGCGAGACTGTATTACGTGTGACCTTTCGCGTAATGCCATTGCACTAAACGCTCATTAAAACACAATCATGATCATGGACATAAACATAATCATGGACGCAAAGAAAATCTTTGCTATCTGTCTTCCTTCTCAATTTGCATGTCAGCAAAGTAAATCGAATCGAGTTGCTAAGGAACGGAAGAAGTGCAAAAATGAAGCGGCCTTGTTGGGCTTAACGCAATTGTACCCTTACCGGGGGTGAGATAACTCTATCACACACAAATTGCGTTATACTTCACGTTTCGTCAACTTGCCAACACACGCTGCGATGGAGCTACTTCCTACCCTCAACTGTTTATATACATGGTTTTTTGCAGTAAATAATCGATTCAGACATGCAAATTCTAATTCTTTCTGGAAAAAATAGAGCCATATAGGACTCATGTAGAGGAGACCCGGGCAAAGTGGATAACTTTTTTTGAAACCGCTGACAAATCTTCAATGTAGTAAAAAAAAATTTGGGATGGTGTAAAATATCATCTAACATACATCAACTATTGATAGGAAAATAGTTATTTACTAAACTAAAAAAGCAGGGATGTAAATAAATCATTTATATTTAAGTGTCAATTATTCCCTTTGCCTGGGCTAAGTGAATAATGTAACCAAGGCAAAGTGGACTTTGTACTCATTAACCTGAAAAAAAATGTTTTTTTAAAATCCACACAAGCCCAAAATATCTCCATAACATTTAATTGTACAAAATAACTCTTAAATTTAGTGTACAGATTACGCCAAAAATTTTTTTAAAATATACCTTACACTCTTTAAATTTTTAACATTAAGTAGAATCAAAAGAAATTATATTGTTCGTAGACTTTAACTGACGTGACACAGGTGAAAGAAATATGATCCCAATCCACAATAGTCTGAACAATCTTTATGAGTCCATTCAAGACAATGCCCGCACTGTATCCAATCATCCAGAGGGGGCCGTCGTATTTTCCCTGGTAAATTAAACAACGGTAATATTTTTTCTCTTTTAAAATTGTGAGTTTATCTTATAATTGACAACTGGTATTGTTTTTTTTCCTTCTAAGGCTTCTTTAAATACCGTTTCTTGCAAAGAGTGGCAAAAGGTATATTGTAAGATTTTGACGACCCTGAAATGGAATTGGAACCATCTTCAATAGATTTTATGGCTAAATTTTCAAGTTATTTCAGACCATCTAGCTTGGTTTGTCTTCCTTTCATATTCCGTATACCATCTGAAAAACCAAATTTGGTTTCAGTTTCCGTTTTAAATATTTTATTTGCTGTACGATTCAGCAAATAAAATATTTTATTTTATTTTTGTTGTATGATGAATGAAGTATACATGTATAACATATACCCGAGTAAAGTGAATACCAATCACTTTGCTCAGCCTGCAAGGTTTTTAAAAAAAAGTACTGAAATAAACCACAATCGCCAAACTGGTTATTTTGCAAGAAACGTTAGGAAAAGAGAAAGAAATAAGCAGTCAAGTAAGCTTATAGCATAAATGTTTTTTTTTTAATCATTGCAACTTAGAAAACTTGGAAAGAAGATAGCTTGTCAAACAACACACAGCCCTCAAGCTCAAAATGACACTATGTCGCTGGGTCTTGTGGTGACGCTTTGTTTCCTTCATTTAGTTCACATATTAGGAGCTTAGAGCGTGACACTGGATAGGACATTATCGCAAAAATCACTTTCCCGGGCTATTTACTTTACTCGGATTTCCCTTGCCAGTCAAATTATTTAAATCCAATTTAATTTTTAGAATTTAATAATCAATAATAGGTCAAAAATAGGTTTTGTAATAATAATAAATTTTATTTTAAAATAATTATATATTGTAGTTTAATAAACTTTGTCCCAGAACTGGAATTCTTGTAATTGTCATGAAAAACAAGCGTGGAAAGAAAACGAGTACGCTAGAGCTTTTGGATTTGGACCACAATTAATGTACAGTTTTAATAACTTCTAGACTAAAAACAAATTCTCTTTAAGGTTTGTTGAAACATTTAAATATTTTTTCAAAGACCGTTATTTTGCACAAAATAGTAATTAAAATGCATTTTCTCCAGCGGTGTCACAATTTAACTAGCTTCTGAGTAAAATTTCATACTTACTAATTAGTTTAAATTTGTAGTTTTTTTACAGTGCAGGCCTACAAGTAGACGAAAACATTGCAGGTAAATCCACCTCCCTTACTTCTTTTATTTCCAGGGAGCAAGTTTGAAGAGGGTTTGTGTAGTGATCCCTACTCTTGCTTGAAGACATCCCGCGGAAGGAAACCATACGTTACGATTAGACTTTATCTTCAAGGAGTTGAATATAAATTGACACTATTAACCTGTTTGTGGCAATAGTTAGAGAAATTATTTGGAACAAGCCTTTGATTACAAATAATTTTTACACCTTAAACGTTGACGAAAATAGAAACATAAAATTAACATAAACAACTTATTGAAGAAAATTACTTACCCTGACGTCGCGACGGCACATTTTGTCGGAAACAAAACCGAAATAACTAAGCACGAACACATAAGTTGAATATTTACACATGTGCGTCGCCAAAGCTGATATGCCGCTGAAACTTGCGCTATCAGGGAAAATGAGGACCGCACGCCGCAAAGTTATCGCGTCCAGCCTTATCTTAGGACAGTTTTATCCTCATGGTTTGGAAGACAGGAAGTCGAGATGGTAAAGCATTCTTCATCATTGGAACAGTTTGGCCGATTTGGTTTGCGGTAAGGTTGAACGTGGTTTGCTGTATAGTTAAACAGTCAGGTGACGAGTTTAATGCTCTTTTTACTTCCAATTTGATTCAACGGTTATGCCCCTGCCGTTAAGGTTGTAAATCTTTTGGTGCTACAGCTAGGAGACGGGTTCATGCAAATGTTCTGCAGTGTTATTTGATTCAACGGTTGGGCCCCCGCAGGTAAGGATGTAAAATGGTTTGATGCTACAGCTAGGAGACAGGGACTTACAAATGTTCTGCTGCAATCAAATTTGATTCAACGGTTCTGACTCCACCAGTAAGATTATACATGGTTTTGTGCTACATCTAGGAGACAGGGACTTACAAATGATCTGCTGCAATCAAATTTGATTCAACGGCTGTGACTCCGCCAGTAAGATTATACATGGTTTTGAGCTACATTTAGGAGACAAGGACTTACAAATGTTCTGCTGCAATCAAATTTGATTCAACGGTTGTGCCCCCGCCGGTAATGTTATAAATGATTGTTACTACAGGTAGGATTCTGACTAATGTTTTGTAATGCTATTTGATTCGACGGCTGCGTCTCCGCCGGCGGAATTTTAAATGGTCTGGGGATACTTTGCTGTTACATTTCTTTATGTTTTTGTAGAAGGTCGCTTCACAGCTCAATACGTCATATAGAGTAGGGCAGGTTTTTCAATGAACGAATATAATTATTACATTCGTAGTTGAATAAAATATTTTACTTTATAGTTTTATTTCGATCCTTGATATGTTTGGTTAATTACGACAACTATTGACAAGTGGGATTAGAAACGCCTAGTAATTTACTTTCAAACATTTCTTTACGTTATATTTTAATGATAATGATGACAATAATAAGGCGGGTCAAGAAATAGTTTCCGAAAGTCCAACTCTGACGTCACACCACTTCACCGTGGGAACTAGATCCGTTCTCCCACTATACCTGGCAGTTTCATTACCTTTATTTATTTATATTTCTAGAAAGCTTGGCTGGTTGCATTGCACTACGCCTGCTCGCAATGCAGGGGCACAGTTCTCACGCTCATACTTAGTTCCGATATAATAACAGTAACAGACACTTTTTTATATTTCCTCGCTGAGTGTTATTTTAAAATTATTTCGTTTTATGATCGCGGAACACCGGAAACGGGGTGAGTGCTGCGCATTCTTGTGGCAAATACCGGAAGCAATATAAAAATTTCCGACTATCACGAAATAGAATTTTATCAAAGATTATCCTACAAAACTAAACAATAGAATACTAGCTAAAAAGTACGTTATAGAAACCCTAAAACATTTCCGTAAAATGTTTCAGAAATTCACCATCACATATGTAACAGAAAGTAGACTACTGTATAGGAAGAGGTAGTCTTCATTCAAGGATGAAATGAAGACAACCTTCAAAGAATGTTACAGTGTAAACAATGAAACGCAATAATATACTCATAACAATCATATCACGAGGTCCATTCACGCTGTTTGAATATTTGGCATCGACCAATGGAAACGCCGGAAAGTCAGCATTCAGCTCCAGTCTTGCTTTTCTATTACACAACCAGAATAAAATTTAAAATAGTAACTAATTTTAAAAGATAAAGTATTTAGTGTTTAAAGATTTCTTGACCATTATGTCTATGAGTTATATTATGCAGACATCAATGTAATATACAAACAGAAATAAGTTATACAGGGTACACTAGCACATAAATGTTTGCCCTGCTGGATTAGTCAATAGCAACGCATTAAAGTCTTGGCAGATTGCCAATTCCAGGGTTTACGCGCCTAATTCTGAGTTAAAACTCGACATCAAAACAGGAGTTTGCTTACGGTTCTTACAACTTCTTCGCCTTTAGGGGTAGTAAGGTGTTACGAGGAAGGTTAGGATTAAAGACTGTATTATGTTATAAATCCCATTAAACGGAATAACTACTACAATTACCCGTAATATCATACTACCACTGTTAGTACTTATTTGCAATGAGACCGTGCCTAAAAGCATGATCTGTTAATAAGCAAGTCAAACATAAACAATATTTTAAAATCAGATATTCGATTTAAAGTTTGTAAAAGTACGTTATATGGAATTCTAGCTTAGAGTTCCCATTATATTTTAAATCAAAGTAATGGTTTGAAGAAATGTGTCCAAAAGGTCGTGTTTCAAATCAGATCTATACTAATATATACAAATCTAATGGTGTATGTTCTTCAATCACGTAAAATTACTTTACCCATTGAGCTGAAATTTTACATAAACATCCTTAGGGTCCCTGGTAAAGAACAGGCATATTTGTATTCAGAAATTCCGTCAGGGCACCGCCCTACAGGCCTTGAAAACCCCCTAAGATTCAATTTTCTATGTTCCATTTAATACTTAACTTGATTTAATCAGCTGATAATCACCTGTAACAATCCTTTAAAACACATTTAAACAGCTGATAGCAATTCATTATTATTCATGTCTCTACTTACAAATGTTATGTTACAAGCAGAAGTGTTTCCTTCCCTTGGTGTTAAGGACTATAATCAGTAAGTTTATAGTTTTATTTATTTATTGGAAACTAATCTATGATATTATATGGTGTTTGTGTGTATATTGCTCAATTACGTACCAACTACTAGATCCATTTAACTGAAATTTCGTATTTACTTCACGTTCCCAAGTGTTCGACTTTAGCGAAAAAAATTATGAAAACTCTCGCTCATGCCCCAAATATTAACAATTTTGGAAAAATGAAATTCCCCTTAAACGTAGTGCTAATAGTGCTGGTAAAAATACACATTGTCCGCCCCCAATACAATGCATATAAAATAAATTAAAATCATGACCTGAAGCTATATTGATAAATATTGTTTGTTATTGCCACGAAAGGTTAATTTTATATACCTATCAAGTATTCTGTCACGATAGATTAGGTTGTAATTTAACCAAATGTAGGCTACACATGTAAGGCTAGAATATAGATCACGTGACGAAGTAGCCTATTACTCCGCGTAAGTAGACGTTTAAATAGGTAACGTATAAAATTACAACAAGTATCTTGACTGGACACTTTACATATATATTTTAATACAGGAATATAGTATTGTATAAAATTACAACAAAGTATCTTGACTGGACACTTTACATATATATTTTAATACAGGAATATAGTATTGTATAAAATTACAACAAAGTATCTTGACTGGACACTTTACATATATATTTTAATACAGGAATATAGTATTGTATAAAATTTCAACAAAGTATCTTGACTGGACACTTTACATATATATTTTAATACAGGAATATAGTATTGTATAAAATTACAACAAAGTATCTTGACTGGACACTTTACATAGCCTATATATTTTAATACAGGAATATAGTATTGTATAAAATTACAACAAAGTATCTTGACTGGACACTTTACATATATATTTTAATACAGGAATATAGTATTGTATAAAATTACAACAAAGTATCTTGACTGGACACTTTACATATATATTTTAATACAGGAATATAGTATTGTATAAAATTACAACAAAGTATCTTGACTGGACACTTTACATATATATTTTAATACAGGAATATAGTATTGTATAAAATTACAACAAAGTATCTTGACTGGACACTTTACATATATATTTTAATACAGGAATATAGTATTGTATAAAATTACAACAAAGTATCTTGACTGGACACTTTACATATATATTTTAATACAGGAATATAGTATTGTATAAAATTACAACAAAGTATCTTGACTGGACACTTTACATATATATTTTAATACAAGAATATAGTATTGTATAGAATTACAACCAAATCTATCGTAACTGGATACATTTTAATACAAAAATATAGTATTGTATAGAATTACAACCAAATCTATCGTAACTGGTTACATTTTAATACAGGAATATAGTATTGTATAGAATTACAACCAAATCTATCGTAACTGGATACATTTTAATACAAAAATATAGTATTGTATAGAATTACAACCAAATCTATCGTAACTGGTTACATTTTAATACAGGAATATAGTATTGTATAGAATTACAACCAAATCTGTCGTAACTGAATACATTTTAATACAGGAATATAGTATTGTATAGAATTACAACCAAATCTATCGTAACTGGATACTTTATAGGAAGGCCTATACGTATTTAAATATATGTATAGTAGTACGGCACGCCGTTGATACGCAGATGTAGTACTTTTTATTACTCCTCAATGAATTTTCTACCCAACTGTAAATGATAAAAATATTATTTATTTCCCTGAGCGACAGTTTTCATTACTTTTTCGTATCCCTGATGACTTTTTCCTGTTATCCCTGATGACCTAAAATCGAACAAGTAGGAACGGGAAATAAATACCTGAAATTTTACATGGTCATTCTTAGGGTCCCTGGTATTCTCATAGCCTATTTGTATTTAGAAATTCCGTCAGGGCATCGCCCCACTGGCCTTAGAAACTCTCTTAACTCTAGGTTTATATACTATAGCTTGAAATATTTATTGGGATATGATTTCAGTAAATTAAATTCAACCCAAATACAAATACAAATTAAATCAATACAAATATTCGTCAACCCTGTACGAAGGACGAGTACTCTGTTAGTTTTTTATAATTCTTACACAAACAAGACAATAAAAACGTGGGACAAACATTTATGCCAGCCTCAGTAGCACGATGGAGGGGGGCTTCCGTTGCCACTGGCGACTCACTCTACTTTTACCTCGTCTCCCATGTGTTCAAAGTTTAGTTACAAACTATTGCTTTGCTAGTTCAACTCTGGCATTATAGGATATACGAATGGACTGTAAGATAATATTAAAATGCTTAAATAGACGAGGACCATATGTAAGGAATTTTTATGATTAGTTTAGCATCTCCCACACGTATGGGTTTAGTATCTTTCATACATGTACCGACACATGTGCGTTTTCCATCTCCCACATATGTACGTTCAGTTTCTCCCAAACATTTAGTTTCAACATCTCCCACATGCATGCGTCTATTATCTGTCGTAACGTTAGTATCTCCGACACGCGTGCGATTAGTATCTTCTATATATATAAATATCGCAATATGTATTCTTGTGTATTAATAAAGAACTAAGTCAAAATACAAAAACAAGAATTATAATTGAATTTACAATTCAAAGCTTTTCGTTGGCTAACAGTACCAACCAAAAGTTTGATACGGTTAGCCAACGAAAAGCTTTGAATTGTAAATTCAATTATAATTCTTGTATTTGTATTTTGACTTACAGTAGTTCTTTATATATATATATATATATATATATATATATATATATATATATATATATATATATATATATATATATATATATTAAAACAACACAGGTTATTCAAATACAAGAATATTTATTATTTTAAATCCAAAGCTTTTCGTTGGCAAACAGTACCAACATCATCAGGAATGAAAAGATGTTGGTACATCAGATTTTCATTCCTGATGATGTTGGTACTGTTTGCCAACGAAAAGCTTTGGATTTAAAATAATAAATATTCTTGTATTTGAATAACCTGTGTTGTTTTAAATTATTAAACAAGAAAACGTATTTTATATTTATATATATATATATATATATATATATATATATATATATATATATATATATATATATATATATAGGAGTATTATCTCCCACAAGCGTTTAGTATTTCCCACAATTGTGCATTTGTATAATCCACATATGTTACCTACGTTCAGCATCTCCCACACGCGTACGTTTAATATGTCCTACATATAAACGTTCAGCACCTCACACACGCATGCGTTTAGTATCTTCCACAAAAATTCATCAGTATCTCCCATATATGTTGCCTATGATTAGAATCTCCGTCACGCGTGCATTTAGTATAGGATACACCACAATAGTCCTTCAGTATCTCCTATACATGTATCCTATGTTCAGAATCCCCCACATACGTAACTTATGTTATCTCCCATACCCATGTTTTTAGTATCACACACATATTTTGTCTACGTTTAGCATCTCCTATACGCTTGCTTTTAGTATGCCTACATATAAACATTCAGCATAAGTTTAGTATGTTCGACATATAGGCATATAGCCTTTGTTCAGAATCTCCCCATGCATGCATTTAGTACCTCTAACACATGTAGGTTTAGTATCTCCCACAGTGTTATTGTTTATGTGGAACACCACATTGCAAGTATAAAACTACACTTAAGTAATTAACAAGACAGTGCACTACTTACACAACTATATTTATCGTGAACACGTAACGGAATTATATGCTTTGCCTTATAATTTTATTCTTGGAATAGGCCTATATATATATTCTATTAGACTAGTGTACTTTCTCGTCTACTGTCGTTTTAAATTAAAAAAAGGAAACATTTCTTCATTAAGTGGCTGTATTTAGTACACTTCTAGTTGAATGTGTAGAATACATAACCCAGGCGTAAGTATAATATTCCTCACACATTTGTTGTATATTCTAAAGCAGTGGTGCCCAACCTTTTTCAACTGGCGACCCAACTCTCCTTATCGGAATATCTCCACGTTCCAACGGGCCATGGTGACGTAAAAGACAAAATTTTTATCGTGCCCCTTCTTTATATATTTAATTTGCCATAAAATATTATATATATATATATATATATATATATATATATATATATATATATATATATATATATATGCTGATACGTATTCCTTTACGGATGGAAAAATATAATGAATAGTTACTATCTGGAGTACATCCGTTCATTCTGCAGTCCATAAATTCGCAGTTCCGACGTTTCTACTCGCTCTTCTACTGTTGTTGGGTTCACCTCGTCAATGCTGGATGAGATTCTGGCGAAACGTCGGAACTGCGAATTTATGGACTACAGAATGAACGGATGTACTCCAGATAGTAACTATTCATCATCATCATCATCATTATATATATATTGTTACATGACAATGTTATAAATGTTTGAGCGTTTTATTTTTTATTGCTTTACGGAACTATAGTTAAAAGAATACGATTGAAATACTTCTATTTGTTCGATTTTTCCTACCTTTTCTAGTATACTTTTTGGTTTCTTATAGTTTTAGGATCGATTCCCTCCTGCTACCCACAAATGGGCGCGACCCACAGGTTGAGAACCGCTGTGAGAGCACCAAGATTCACAATTCAGTGAAATATAACCTTACAACACCTGAAATATCTATTTGTTTGCATATAATTACTTTTAATTTTGTATATTTAAATTTAGGGCACGTTATAGATTTGAATAGATGAAACATCTGAATTTATAGGCAATTATTAAGATAAAGATAACCTCTCGGCTGAGGTTGCGAGTATGTAAGCTTTCTCACATGACATCTCGTTATTTTACCCTCTCCGTAGAATAGTGCCGTATTATAGAGACACACAACTGGCCGAACATACTACACGTGATGAAGTTGGAGGCAGCGTGGGATCAACCCCTGGTGAGAAAAAATCAGCCAACCATTGCGGGTTACTTAATTAGGCGGGGGAGGGGAGCACACACCTGTTGGCCCCAACTGAAGCATTTGCATTTAAACATTGGTTAGCTGTCATTTATAATCCGACCGAAATACTCGGAAATCAACTTGCAAACTAAGGACAGAGCTGTGCACGTATTACAGTAAAAGGTCGAGCGCACACATTAATATAACTAATACATTCTATTTCCTATAATAATGACATGAAAATATATTCCAATATTGTAATGACACATTTAGATATAGCCTACAAGTGTGCACAAGTAGTGCTAATCCTACTGCCCTATAGGCCTACCTACACTAATCCTATCCATTATACACCTTCTCCTCCTAGCCTCCTTAGCAATACGGGCAGACACGTATTTGGACCCAATAGAGAGTAGGTTTAATTTTAGTAAAAAAAACTTGCACATGTGATGCTAATCCTACTGTCCTAAACCTACACTAATCCTATCTATTATACACTTTCTAATCCTAGCTTCCTTAGAAATGAGGGTAGACACCTATTTAGCCCCAATAGAGAGTAGGTTTAATTTTAATAAAATAAACCTGCACATGTAATGCTAATCCAATCTCCTATCCAAACACTAATCCTATCTATTATATACTTTCTCCTCCTAGCCTCCCTAAATAAAACAGTAGACACCTATTTGGCCCCAATAGAGAATAGGTTTAATTTATTAAAAAAACTTGCACATGTGATGCTAATCCTACTGTCCCATCCCTACACTAATCCTATCTACTATACACTTTCTCCTCCTAGCCTCCTGAGCAATACGGGCAGACACTTATTTGGACTCAATAGAGAGTAGGTTTAATTTATTAAAAAAACTTGCACATGTGATGCTAATCCTACTGTCCCATCCCTACACTAATCCTATCTACTATACACTTTCTCCTCCTAGCCTCCTGAGCAATACGGGCAGACACCTATTTGGCCACAATAGAGAGTAGGTTTAATTTATTAAAAAAAACTTGCACAGGTAATGCTAATCCAAACACTAATCCTATCCATTATACACTTTCTTCTCCTAGCTTCCTTAGAAATAAGAGTAGACAACTTATTTGTCCCCAATAGAGAGTAGGTTTAATTTTAGTAAAATAAACCTGCACATGTAATGCTAATCCAATCTCCTATCTCAACACTAAGCCTATACATTATACACTTTCTCCTCCTAGCCTCCTTAGAAATAAGAGTAGACAACTTATTTGTCCCCAATAGAGAGTAGGTTTAATTTTAGTAAAATAAACCTGCACATGTAATGCTAATCCAATCTCCTATCTCAACACTAAGCCTATACATTATACACTTTCTTCTCCTAGCTTCCTTAGAAATAAGAGTAGACAACTTATTTGTCCCCAATAGAGAGTAGGTTTAATTTTAGTAAAATAAACCTGCACATGTAATGCTAATCCAATCTCCTATCTCAACACTAAGCCTATACATTATACACTTTCTCCTCCTAGCCTCCTTAGAAATAAGAGTAGACAACTTATTTGTCCCCAATAGAGAGTAGGTTTAATTTTAGTAAAATAAACCTGCACATGTAATGCTAATCCAATCTCCTATCTCAACACTAAGCCTATACATTATACACTTTCTTCTCCTAGCTTCCTTAGAAATAAGAGTAGACAACTTATTTGTCCCCAATAGAGAGTAGGTTTAATTTTAGTAAAATAAACCTGCACATGTAATGCTAATCCAATCTCCTATCTCAACACTAAGCCTATACATTATACACTTTCTCCTCCTAGCCTCCTTAGAAATAAGGGTAAACAATTAAATAGCCCCAATAGAGAGCAGGTTTAATTTTAGATAGATAAACCTGCACATGTAATGCTAATCCAATCTCCTATCGCAACACTAAGCCTATACATTATACACTTTCTCCTACTAGCCTCCTTAGAAATATGGGTAAATACCTATTTGGCCTCAATAGAGAGTAGGTTTAATTTTTGATAAATAAATCTGCACATGTGATGCTAATCCAATCTCATAGCTCAACACTAAGCCTATCCATTATACACCTTCTCCTCCTAGCCTCCTTAGAAATAAGGGTAGACACCTAAATGGCCCCAATAGAGAGTAGGAATAATTTTAGCTAAATAAATCTGTACATGTAATGGTAAACAAATCTTCCACTAATCTGCTATTGAAAGTTTCCTTCTAACGTCTTCAGACATACTGATTGATCATTCACAGAAAATCACGATTGGAATTTGGGATCCTGCATTTATAAAAACAGACCGTTAACCAACCTAACCTCCTTAGAAATATTGTTTAATTTATCTAAGACAATCTAATTTTTGTTTAGAAATGTGATTTTTCATTAACCTTTCTCTTGCGGGAACAGATGATTAACTAACAAATCAAATCTCCACAGACGTACCGACTGACTTTCCAAAGAATTCTACTTGTTTTGTATATCTTCCTCCTTTACCCCTCTCCTTTCGGAAACTAAAAGTTAACAAACAATTTTACCTCCTTATATATACTAACCGATTCACCATAAAAATCTAATTATCTATTTGTAACATGATTTTATTTGACTTCCGTTCGACTTGAACAAATCGTTAACAACTAAACCTAATTTGAATAATTATTTCGTGTTGTTGGAAAACGAAATTTATAGAGAGAAGTAAAGGTTAAAATAAATGCAATTACTGAGAGCAGAGGGAAAATTGATAATAAATACTTCAGTGAAAATTGGGATAAAACATATCACCTATACAGTTTTGTGATTGGCTGTAACACTCCAAAAAACCTTATGTTTTTACGCTAAAAAGGCCGTTACCGTTGATTAATATTCTTGTTTATATCGTGTCCCTACAACCGGAAGCCTCTGCAGGTTCGTGATCATAATAATAACATACTGTACATTGTCTACCGTATTATCAACCGATTCTCAACGTTCGTAATTTAGCTGCTAGATAGCAGCACATGACGGCGCCAGATCGTTAATGCAGTTCGTAATTTAATGATTAAGGGGGGATAAAACCAGTTTAGTTGCAAATTATATACCATTCTGTAGTACATGTTAATAGTATTATATTCTCACAGATGAATCATTTTCACCGTTAATATGGAATAAGTATTTACTAGTAGAATATTAATTTATAACGTAACTATTGCATACCTTAACAATCATCGTAAGTTTGAGTCAATCATAGAGAAAATAAAAAAAATCAATGTGGGAGATCCTTTTTATATTTGAATTTCATACGCTTTTATAGTTGTAAAATCAGCTAATGAAGAAGACTTTTTTCAAAATATTTCCAAGTATAATTTCGGTCTATTGAGCAAAATAATTTAAGTTCAGTACTTTGAACTTAACGAATACTAAAAACCTTCTAAGCTGAACATGACCTCGCGCCTATTTGCATCTTATTCGCATATTATTTTGTTTGATAAACGTTTTAATAATATCACACGTGAAATATTAGGTGCAATCTTTGTATGTGGTTGTACATATATTATAAAAGTTAGAAACATTTCCCCATTATTCACACCATACAAACTTACATATCTCGAACATATTGAAACTGTTTCACAAAATGTATACAAACCTAAAACCTAAATTCATTAAATGTTTACTACTGAATAAAATATAATCGGAGACTTATTTGATATTTTTAACTGTAATAGATTCTAACACTGACAAACCAACATAAACATTTACACAATGATGCCTTTTATAAAAAAGAAGGGATAACTTTACATTTCATAGATATTGTTATGAGTGTGATTATGAGGACTAAACCAAATATGAGTACAAGTAACAGACTAAAATATTTCTATATATAGTATAATACTAAAATGTATAATTTAAAATTGATTTAACTAATTTCTCTCCAATACAATAAATACAATCTCGCTATAATTCCAATACAAAAAATTACAATGTAACTTTTGTAGTTAAAAACAATGTTAAAATGGCGAGCACTGTAAATTTGTTATTCACCAGCAGGCCGCCGCCAATTGTTAAGCAATGACTCATCTATTCATTACTTCATCTCGGACTGCTGTGCCTGTATTCAAACTTCAAACTTCACTTATGAATGAGCCCCTTCCCTCCTTGCCTGTGACGTCACTTCCTCTAATTATCTACCTTGCAGGCTGACAGCCAGCACAGCCAGCTCTAGACGCCGTGGTCTGGCCAACAACCAGCTACATAAGGTTACGTCATTCCCGGTGGAAGATCGTTGAAATTACAAAAACACAGTATAACGGATATGCTCTGCGAATATAAAGACTATCGGTAGTTAAGGCTTTGTTGTTAACATTTAAGGGGAAAGGGGATTTAAGTATTTTAATGGATTCATTTCGAAACTGAAGGTGTAAGTGACGTTCAGCGCCGCTAGAGCTAAGCAACTACCAGGAAATATGTGTGTGAACAATGGAACAGTTTGGCTAGTGCGCATTAAAGCTAGAGCAAAAATGTAAGCAATATGTGTGTGAGCAATGGTCAAATTTGGCTAATACGCAGTAGAGCTAGAGCAAAATGTAGGCAATTTGTGTGTGAGCAATGGTCCAGTTTGGCTAGTGTGAAAGAGCTAGAGCAAAATGTAGGCAATATGTGTGTGAGCAATGGTAATTTGGCTAGCGCGCAGTAGAGGTAAAACAAAATTTTAGGCAATATGTGTCAGAGCAATGGTCCAGTTTGGCTAGCGCGCGATAGAGCTGGAACAAAATTGTAGGCAATATGTGTGAGAAACATTGTCCATTTTTACTAATGCGCAGTAGAGCTAGAACAAAATTTTAGGCAATATGTGTGTGAGCAATGGTCCAGTTTGGCTAGTGTGAAAGAGCTAGAGCAAAATGTAGGCAATATGTGTGTGAGCAATGGTAGTTTGGTTAGCGCGCAATAGAGTAGGAACAAAATTGTAGGCTATATGTGTGAGAGCAATGGTCCAGTTTTGCTAGAACGCAGTAGAGCTAGAACAAAATTGTAGGCAATATGTGTATGAGCAATGGTCTAGTTTTGCTAGAACGCAGTAGAGCTAGAACAAAATTGTAGGCAATATGTGTGTGAGCAATGGTCCAGTTTGGCTAGGGTGAAAGAGCTAGAGCAAAATGCAGGCAATATGTGTGTGAGCAATGGTCCATTTTTGCTAATGCGCAGTAGAGCTAGAACATAATGTTGGCAATATGTGTGAGCAATGGTACTTTGATAGCGCGCAGTAGAGCTAGAACAAAATGTAGGCAATATGTGTGTGAGCAATGGTCTAGTTTTGCTAAAACGCAGTAGAACTAGAACAAAATTGTAGGCAATATGTGTGTGAGCAATGGTCCAGTTTGGCTAGGGTGAAAGAGCTAGAACAAAATGCAGGCAATATGTGTGTGAGCAATGGTCCATTTTTGCTAATGCGCAGTAGAGCTAGAACATAATGTTGGCAATATGTGTGAGCAATGGTAGTTTGATAGCGCGCAGTAGAGCTAGAACAAAATGTATGCAATATGTGTGTGAGCAATGGTAGTTTGCTAGCGCGCAGTAGAGCTAGAACAAAATCGTAGACAATATGTGTCTGAGCAATGGTCTAATTTGGCTAGTTTGAGAGAGCTAGAGCAAAATGCAGGCAATATGTGTGTGAACAATGGTAGTTTGCTAGCGCGCAGTAGAGCTAGAACAAAATGTAACTAATATGTGTGTGAGCAATGGTTCAGTTTGGCTAGTACGCAGTAAAGCTAGAGCAAAATTGTAGGCAATGTGTGTGTGAGCAATGGTAAAGTTTGGCTAGTGTGAAAGAGCTAGAGCAAGATGCAGGCAATATGTGTGTGAGCATAGGTCCATTTTTACTAGTGCGCAGTAGAGCTAGAACCAAATGTAGGCAATATGTGTGTGAGCAATGGTACTTTGGCTAGGGCGCAGTAGAGCTAGAACAAAATATAGGCAATATGTGTGTGAGCAATGGTAGTGTGGCTAGCGCGCAGTAGAGCTAGAACAAAATGTAGGCAATATGTGTGTGAGCAATGGTAGTTTGGCTAGCGCGCAGTAGAGCTAGAGTAAAATGTAGGCAATATGTGTGAGAGCAATGGTCCATATTTACTAGTGCGCAGTAGATCTAGAACAAAATGTAGGCAATATGTGTGTGAGCAATAGTCCATATTTACTAGTGCACAGTAGAGCTAGAACAAAATGTAGGGAATATGTGTGTGAGCAATGGTCAATATTTACCAGTGCGCAGTAGAGCTAGAACAAAATGTTGGCAATATGTGTGTGAACAATGGTGGTTTGGCTAGCGCGCAGTAGAGCTAGAACAAAATTTTAGGCAATATGTGTGTGAGCAATGGTAGTTTGATAGCGCACAGTAGAGCTAGAGCAAAATGTATGCAATATGTGTGTGAGCAATGCACCATATTTACTAGTGCGCAGTAGAGCTAGAACAAAATGTAGGCAATATGTGTGTGAGCAATTATAGTTTTCCTAGCGCGCAGTAGAGCTAGAACAAAATTGTACTCAATGTGTGTGTGTGAGCAATGGTAAAGTTTGGCTAGTGCGCAGTAGAGCTAGAACAAAATGTATAAAATATGTGTGTAAGCAATGGTAGTTTGCTTGCGCGCAGTAGAGCTACAACAAAATGTAGGCAATATGTGTGTGAGCAATGGTCAATTTTTACTAGTGCGCAGTAGATCTAGAACAAAATGTATAAAATATGTGTGTAAACAATGGTAATTTGCTAGCGCGCAGTAGAGTTAGAAAAAAAATGTAGGCAATATGTGTGTAAGCAATGGTCCATTTTTACTAGTGCGCAGTAGAGCTAGAACAAAATGTATAAAATATGTGTGTAAGCAATGGTAGTTTTCTAGCGCGCAGTAGAGCTAGAACAAAATATAGGTAATATGGATGTGAGCAATGGTCCAGTTTGGCTAGTGTATAGTAGAGCTAGAGCAAAATGTAGGCAATATAAGTGTGAGAAATGGTCCAGTTTGAATACTTCGCAGTAAAGCTAGAACAAAATGTAGGCGGTATGTGTGTGAACAATAGTCCAGTTTGGCTAGTGCGCAGTAGAGCTATAGCACAATGTAGGCGATATGTGTGGGAGAAATGGTTCAGTTTGGCTAGTGTATAAGAGAGCTAGAGCAGAATGTAAGCAATATGTGTAGTAGCTATGGTACAGTTTGGGTACTACGCAGAAGAGCTAGAGCAAAACGTCGGCACTAAATAGAATTAGGTAGGACTACTGAGAGGAGAACCTCGTTCCTGAAATACCGACTGTCTTTGGGAGTCATAATAAGGTGTCTACATGTTATACCAACTTGTAAGAGGGGTAAGTATGGCTACATAGAATAAGCTAGGACTAATTTTTTTTTCCCTGGCGAAAAAGCAATTGTGGTTATCATCGCCAAGGTAGGACTAATGAAAGTAGAACCGCGTTCCTGAAATACCGACTGTCTTTGGGAGTCATAATAAGGTGTCTACATGTTGTACCAACTTGTAAGAGGGGTAAGTATCACTACATAGAATAAGGTAGGACTACTGAAAGGAGAACCGCGTTCCTGAAATACCGACTGTCTTTGGGAGTCATAATAAGGTGTCTACATGTTATACCAACTTGTAAGAGGGGTAAGTATCACTACATAGAATAAGGTAGGACTACTGAAAGGAGAACCTCGTTTCTGAAATACCGACTGTCTTTGGGAGTCATAATAAGGTGTCTACATGTTATACCAACTTGTAAGAGGGGTAAGTATGGCTACATAGAATAAGGTAGGACTAATTTTTTTTCCCTGGCGAAAAACCAATTGTGGTTATCATCGCCAAGGTAGGACTAATGAAAGTAGAACCGCGTTCCTGAAATACCGACTGTCTTTGGGAGTCATAATAAGGTGTCTACATGTTGTACCAACTTGTAAGAGGGGTAAGTATCACTACATAGAATAAGGTAGGACTACTGAAAGGAGAACCGCGTTCCTGAAATACCGACTGTCTTTGGGAGTCATAATAAGGTGTCTACATGTTATACCAACTTGTAAGAGGGGTAAGTATCACTACATAGAATAAGGTAGGACTACTGAAAGGAGAACCGCGTTCCTGAAATACCGACTGTCTTTGGGAGTCATAATTATTGTGTCTACATGTTATACCAACTTGTAAGAGGGGTAAGTATGACTACATAGAATAAGGTAGGACTACTGAAAGGAGAACCGCGTTCCTGAAATACCGACTGTCTTTGGGAGTCATAATAAGGTGTCTACATGTTATACCAACTTGTAAGAGGGGTAAGTATGACTACATAGAATAAGGTAGGACTAATGAAAGTAGAACCGCGTTCCTGAAACACCGACTGTCTTTGGGAGTCATAATAAGGTGTCTACATGTTATACCAACTTGTAAGAGGGGTAAGTATGACTACATAGAATAAGGTAGGACTAATGAAAGTAGAACCGCGTTCCTGAAACACCGACTGTCTTTGGGAGTCATAATAAGGTGTCTACATGTTATACCAACTTGTAAGAGGGGTAAGTACAACTACATAGAATAAGGTAGGACTACTGAAAGGAGAACCGCGTTCCTGAAATACCGACTGTCTTTGGGAATCATAATGAGGTGTCTACATATTATACCTACTTGTAAGAGAAGTAAGTATGGGTAAATAGAATTAGGTACGACTAATGAAAGATGGACCGAGTTTCTGAAATACCGACTGTCTTTGGGAGTCATAATGAGGTGTCTACATGTTATACCTACTTGTAAGAGGGGTAAGTATGACTACATAGAATAAGGTAGGACTACTAAAAGGAGAACCGCGTTCCTGAAATACCGACTGTCTTTGGGAATCATAATGAGGTGTCTACATGTTATACCTACTTGTAAGAGAAGTAAGTATGGGTAAATAGAATTAGGTACGACTAATGAAAGATGGACCGAGTTTCTGAAATACCGACTGTCTTTGGGAGTCATAATGAGGAGTCTATATGTTATACCTACTTGTAAGAGAAGTAAGTATGGGTAAATAGAATTAGGTACGACTAATGAAAGATGGACCGAGTTTCTGAAATACCGACTGTCTTTGGGAGTCATAATGAGGAGTCTATATGTTATACCTACTTGTAAGAGAAGTAAGTATGGGTAAATAGAATTAGGTAGGACTAATGAAAGATGGACCGAGTTTCTGAAATACCGACTGTCTTTGGGAGTCATAATGAGGAGTCTATATGTTATACCTACTTGTAAGAGAAGTAAGTATGGGTAAATAGAATTAGGTAGGACTAATGAAAGATGGACCATGTTACTGAAACTAAACAGGATGGAAAATAGTTGAACTCCCGCTACAGATGTGTATGGGAAGGAGTATGTATTGGCTGTAAGTACTTGATATTGTCGTGCCAGATTACCTGATGTTTAACCTACGACTATCTGTATTCATAATACCTCCACCACAATCTAACAGCGATCAGCCATGCTAGGTGTCAGCCGAAGCACCCCGCCTCTTACTTTACGGCCGTTATAAAATCAACCACTCGTTTTGTTTATCTGATTTAAGACGGCCAGCGTTCTGATACAAGATTAGGGAGCGCCCTTCTATATACAACATCTAGGCTTAAGCTGTGTCGCAGCTAAAACAATGCAAATTTAATTTCATTCAAAATGAATAGGCCTACCTAAAAGGTGATTTCTTACACACGAGTCAACTTCTGAAGGAGAAGAGGGGGGGAGAGAGAGAGAGGGAGAAAGAGAGAGAGAGAGAAAGAGAGAGAGAGAGGGAGGGAGGGGGAGAGAGAGAGAAAGAGAGAGAGAGAGAGAGAGAGAGAGAGAGAGACTAAAATAAAGATGTCAATGACGATGAAGTAAATGTTTAGTAAAATTTCAAAACACCAAACATTTCAGAAACATTTGGAGTAGCTTTTGCAATGTTTTGATTTATGAAAAGGAGAATTTGGAATTCCAAGTCTAGCTTTACTAGCCAGAACGCAAGTACTAGAACAGCGTCCTATTTATTTCTTAAACGCTTATAAGGAATTATTAAACAAATGTATTAAACTGAACTGAAAGAAAGGTGAATATTTTGTCAACATTTTACTTTTTAAAGAAGAAACTTGAAATATATCATAAAACCTAAAGTTTCGGCAGTAATATTAACCCCAATTGGTACAACAACCCTTATATTACGCAATGTTTATATCACACAGATATATCTACCAAACACAAACACCAAACATTAACAAAATGTATTAAAGTTTGTAGGAACCAAGAACAAATTTTAATAAAGAAAAGTGTATACACGCAAAATATGAAAACCGTTATAAAAGATGTGAAAAAAATATATAAATCACAAACAGGTTTTAAATTGACCATTTAACACAAAACAAGTTTTTCGAAGTAATGGGAACCGAAGTGTCATAGGATTTAATAACTCAGTACTGGCACACAACCTAAATAGCAATGTTTATTTTAAATTATTAAAGTAAATCCTAACGTGAATAATAAAGGTCATTCACTGATCTATGTAAACTTAAAATTCAATTATTATTGCATGAGTATTGATGCCAGCGCTATCTACGAGACAAGTTCAGTACTTTCCAATGCAACAGCTGCATCGAGGAGACCTCTTGTGGTGAAATTCTCAACTATTTGTATGTAGGAAGTTTCATGTCAACTATAGACATAAAATATATATATAATATTCATTTATATTCATATTCATCTCATAAATTAAGAAAACTAGTTAAAGTATATATATATATATATATATATATATATATATATATATATATATATAATTTCTAATTCAAATTATTTCAACCCGTCTATTGTCTTTTGGGAGGACAGTCTGTTGCAGTTTGTTATTCCTTTAACATATCGGAATTAACTAGCTTACTATTTTTGTTATTGCACTTGTGGTAAGTTATTGCTATACACAAAGGCACTTGAAAACTATTTCTATTTATCCATATAGGTACGTTAAATTCCCTACTTCTATTGATGCAATTTTTATGTTACAAAAGACCAAGCGAGAGTCCCGCTTCTGACGTTAGTTTGGTTTTCTGCGTCTAACACTTTTAACTATCCTTTTCCTCGCAACATGTCGCCAAAACTTATTTTCTACTAAATATTTAAAAACATCTTAGAGTTTTGCACATATAACGTCTAACATTTTTACTTAGAGTAACTGAATTCGGTCGCTACAGAACTTTTAAGTATTTGCAGCCGATTAAAGTTTTTTTCCTTAGTATATGTAAGGTATGGAAAATTAAAGAACCTTGTTTTTACACTTGGAAGAAAGAAATCGTCAAAACGCGTTTCCTCTCGCGGTCGAAAACAATACAATAAATAGAAAAGCTTGTGACCAAAAAGTCCCCAGTTATAAGGTTTGACGAGGTAGATATGATCCCAATAATTTACTTAAGCGTAAGACAAAAACGGAAAGACAGGACCGGAAGTTGTGAGAGCTAGGCACTTCACAAGACGTTGAGAAGAATGACAAACTCCACCATAATGAGGTGAACTAACGAACGGATTTTGTATCAAAGAGACAATAAAGTAAAAAGTGTAACAAAGTCTAGAACGGAAACTATTCTTTCTAAAACTATAAATAATGCATACGAAAAGCGTGCTGTTCCGGTACATTTGGGCGGGGGTTTCCAACACGAAGCAGTCCTCAGCATGCGCTATATATAGACGTTTGTCTGTGGATACAATAAGTTTAAAGGAAGTGCTCGCACCATTTACTAAATGAATTCAATTTTACGGGATGTGAAAAGTAGTTCCGAGATGAATGAATGCATCGATGGAGACTTTCGATCGACGAAAATAAATCGATTGCTACAATTGCTGCACAAAGGAATATCATAGAATATAATTTACAATACTATTTTTAGAGTTATGCTGGAGGAAAGTAAGATCACCAGAATAGCACATACAACCCGTATAATTCCAGCGAGGGATAGACAAATCAACGCCTTTAGCGAAATTGAAAAAAAAAAGTTAGGTTATTTTAAAGTTTATTCTTGGAAAACAAATCCTTGATTTATTGCACTTCTGAGAAGCAGATTAGATACGGAATACATTTAATCTGCTCTCAGATAACGAGCCGACAATAGAAATGCTAGTTCGCCGTGGATCGAGCAAGAGAATAGGATACGGAAAGAAAAGTGCAACATGGCACCGGAAAAACAGAATAAAGTTTACAGTTGTGCGCTAATTATATGCTGAACTCATTAAATATATAAGATCAAATCTGTGTGTGTGTGTGTGTGTGTGTGTGTACTCCATCTCTGTCTGTCTGTCTGTCTGTCTATCTGTCTGTCTCTCTCTCTCTCTCTCTCTCTCTCTCTCTCTCTCTCTCTATATATATATATATATATATATATATATATATATATATATATAATAAATTAAAAATATTTCAAAAACAAGAATACTTTTAATGAATATATTTATTCAAAGCTTTTCGCCAATAAAATAGTACCAGCATCTTCAGGAAAATAATTATTTAATAAAATATTTTTACAAAATTATATTTAATATATATATATATATATATATATATATATATATATATATATATATATATATATATATATATATATATATATAGTTAGGTATAATAGTACATATACACAAGCGCAGCTTGCTCGCGGGCTCACACACACACACATATATATATATATATATATATATATATATATAATTTGTTTTCTTGTATAATAATCAAAAACAACTAATGCTATTCAAATACGAGTTATTTAATTTTTATTAAATAAAAATTAATAAATAATTCTTGTACTTGAATAACCTCAGTTGTTTATATATAAAAATTCTTTTTATAGAGAGATTGATGCCGATCTGAGAGTTTAGGCTAATAAAAGAAATGAAACAAATAGAGATTGAAAGCTGCTCAACTTCCTCCTCGATGTAATGCCACACATGGTGTCTTGTTTATATTTTAACATTAATTAATTTTTTTTTTATTGCCAGTGTTTTATTTCCAAACTATTACTTGGCCTATATTTTATTATGTTTGTCTAATTAGATTGAGGCTCATCAATACACACCTGCTTAGGGCCCGGGGTCTTCTAATTCAAATAAGAGTTTAGTGAAAACATTTCATAAAAATCGTATCTGAAAAAAAAACTATAATCTATCCAAATGGGAGGGGAAAACCTGTTCGGCCAGAAGCCTTAAGGAAAAAGGTCTGACCAGTGGTGTAACTTCAGTCATTGATGAGTTTCTAAACAAAATAACAATTTTGTGAATTAAAACACAAAAGCTTAACCAACCAAAATATTGCAAATTAGGTATTCCAATAAGGTTAGATATAAATTCCTAATGCATATTAAAGACTAGGTGCATATTTCTCCCGAGATCGCAGTTATTTTAAATGCCCCTACTTTAGACTTTCTATATCCGTCCCGTACACCACACACGCTCGCCAGCACATACTAATCGCTGTCTAAAGCACGTGCACTATCTCGCTCTCAACTAAAACCGTGTGAATCCGAAATGTAACCGATATGAGAGACCGAGAGACGAACATATGAGAAAGGTTACTTACCAAGGGAGCTTTCAGGGTCGGAGAGATCGCTCAGAGACGGGACCTTCTGCATCGCCCCGCCACAGGACTCGCTCTCATCCACCCGCTCCTGCTTGATGCTAGGCATCACATCGTCAACGCAGAATTTCTGAAAGAAAAATATCACTAAGTACTCATATTTACAAATATTTGTTGACATAGTAATTTTGCTTTTTATTATTTCCTGGCGATAAACCAGGTTGTCATCGCCAACAACAAACGTAATTAAAACTATCTATATAAATACTAGCCCAATACAAAGCATTACTACAAATTTAAAAACCGAACAGTTGAAGTCAGTAATTACATAAAATCTAAAACTAAACTAATATTTATTCAAACATAAAAACTTTAACAATTAAAATTAAACCAGTTGAGTTTTAAACATAATTATTAAACTCTTGAATTATGAGTCCATTACGTACGGCGAAACCTAATTAAACACTTTAAAATTATTATTAAACATTATTATTAAATTGTATGAAAGATAACAATGTGACGTAAGAAGGCAATGACACGGTCACAGCCATGGTATGGTCACTAATAGCAGCTTTAAGCTTCCTCGAAAGTCGTAAAGCTAACGAATTCATCACATTCTAACACAACATTAAACACAACACTTAACCTAGATTAGTTAAACTTGAAGTAATAAAAGATGGATAACACCTTAACATTAAATAGTTTAATTCAATTTAACTAATTATAAATTAAACTAACTAAAACGATAGAAAAATAATTTGAAATATAATTAAATAAATCAAAGTGGCGTAAGTAGGAGATGGCACGGACCATGGCCGTGACATCGTCCCTTAACATCGCCTTTAAATTCTCTTGAAGATAGTAACAACACATTCATCAGAATATTTTTTGACTGTGATGGTACCTCCACAGTGGTGGATCCTAGTGCTGCATCAACCACCCATGTATTAAAAGGTGGCTAATGGGGAGACTAGTAACCACCATTTCATCTCTACGATTTGAACGATTGGAAGACCTTCTGGACTGTATTTTTTATTTCCCTGGATTGCTTTGATCCACGGTTTACCATTCTTCATTCCAAGCAAGGAACAGCCAGTACAAGTCTAGTTCCAATCTAACACTCAGCTAGACGTCACCGTGAGTGGCATAAAGGTTAACCCCATGAAGAGACGTCGAAATCTCGCGGTAATAAAAACGGAGTCTGTAACTGGTTTATAAGGTCTACTTTTTCATGTTGTTGCAGATTGTCACTTGTTGGAAAGTAGACACAACAGATGGCAAGCTTGTAAGGTTCAGCTGTTTGAATGGGTACTGCTTGTAAGGGAATACGTTTACAGAAAAGTATCGATACAGCCCCAAGCTAAAACAGATACGTCATTCCTAGCTCGATCGTCTGTAACGAAATCCGATCTAAGAAATGAATATTACCTTACACGGAAATGTGGAGATGTCTCTTGAATACTGTTGAATATATGATATAGGCCTACATCTCTCGGAATTACTTTAATATCCTCTAAGTGATTTCTAACGCCATTAATATTCCAGTGTATCAAGGATTCTTTAGGCGTTAACTTTGCTGATTAGTGGAAGAGATTTACCTGGATCTCATTGATGTCCACTATCGATGGGTCTGGAACGTTAGAAGTCGTCTCAGTCAATTGATCGCAGTTTTGTCTTCGGCAAAGCATAAAGTAGGACAGCCAACCCGAAGTAGACTTGCTGCCTGCCAGAAGCGATGTATGTTAGACTTTAGCACGAGGGACGCAACCCCTTACCTCATGCTATCCTTGTGCGTGACAGTTGCAAAGGATATATGTAGCTAAAGTCTCATGGGTAGAGTCGCGTGGGTAGGGGAGCCAACCGAAGTAGACTTGCTACCTGCCAGAAGCGATGTATGTTAGACTTTAGCACGAGGGACGCAATCCTTTACCTCATGCTATCCTTGTGCGTGACAGTTGCACAGGATATATGTAGCTAAAGTCTCATGGGTAGAGTCGCGTGGGTAGGGGAGCCAACCCGAAGTAGACTTGCTGCCTGCCAGAAGCGATGTATGTTAGACTTTAGCACGAGGGACGCAACCCCTTACCTCATGCTATCCTTGTGCGTGACAGTTGCAAAGGATATATGTAGCTAAAGTCTCATGGGTAGAGTCGCGTGGGTAGGGGAGCCAACCGAAGTAGACTTGCTACCTGCCAGAAGCGATGTATGTTAGACTTTAGCACGAGGGACGCAATCCTTTACCTCATGCTATCCTTGTGCGTGACAGTTGCACAGGATATATGTAGCTAAAGTCTCATGGGTAGAGTCGCGTGGGTAGAGGAGCCAATCCGAAGTAGACTTGCTACCTGCCAGAAACGATGTATGTTAGACTTTAGCACGAGGGACGCAATCCTTTACCTCATGCTATCCTTGTGCGTGACAGTTGCACAGGATATATGTAGCTAAAATCTCATGGGTAGAGTCACGAGAGTAGGGCCTCCAACCTAAAATAGACTTACAGCCTAATTCCTAAAGTAGGGTCTCGTGGGTAGGGCAGACAAACTGAAGTATATTTGCAGCCTAAGTCTTAAGGTAGGGTCACGTGGGTAGGACAGCCAACCTAAAGTAGACTTGCAGCCTAAGTCCAAAGGTAGGGTCACGAGGGTAGGGCAGCCAACCTAAAGTAGACTTGCAGCCTAAGTCCAAAGGTAGGGTCACGAGGGTAGGTCAGCCAACATAAAGTAGACTTGCAGTTTAAGTCCAAGTCTAAAGGTAGGGTCACGAAGGTAGGGCAGCCAACCTAAAGTAGACTTGCAGTTCAAGTCCTAAGGTAGGGGCTGCTACTCACCCACGTGGGTAGGGCAGCCAACCTAAAGTAGATTTGGTGCATGCCAGAAGCGTTCTATGTTAGACTTTAGCGCGAAGGATGCCAACTCCTTACCACATGTGATCCCTGTAGATTGGCTGAAGAATTCAACCACCGAGTTACAGATCTACAAAGTCTACAAAGATTGAGTTGAATGAAGTTGTTGACAATTAATTATAAACTACGTGAAGTGAGGTGAAGAAAGCGTGTGTGCAGAGAGCATAGCAGGTAGGTGGACTATGTGGGCTGGAGAGCCTAGACAGCAGTGGGTCCGAGGTCGTCCACTTGCTACTTCTGGCCTGACCGGCGATACGTCCATACTAAACCTGACATTGGCGCCAGAGCTAAAAGTTCTTCTTGCTCTGAAGATGTCGGGCTAAAATGGATTATTATTATGAGATTTAAAATTCTGCACTGTAGCATTTAACAATTAATAGGTTACTTTATATTTCAAGGTATGTGTGTATTTGTTTTGTGTGTGTATGTCTCTGTTATGGAGAAAAAAAGAATTTGACACACACACACACCTTTGGCTTACAGGTTTTCGCTACGTACAGACTACTGTTAGTGGTCCCTTAGCTGGGGAATACATGATGTTTCAAAAAGCACGGATAAATAGGACCGAAACATCCTATATCTCCGAAAGAAATAACGCAATGCCGAAAATGTTTATCGTTTTAAAACTCCAAAACAGTCCGGTAGGTGAAATAAAATGGCGATAGGTCGACCTCAATTTAATATTAATTATTTATTAAGTCGAAGTAGCCAGCTCAGACTTAATAAGGTCGTCTCACTGTAATCGGGATACGTCAGTCGTCTCACTATAATAAGCGAGGATAGCCTTAACAGGTTGTCTTACTGTAATCAGGCAATCTTAGCCTTAACGTGGTCGTCTCACTTTAATAGGCAAGGTTAGCTTTAACGTGGTCGTCTCAGTGTAATGGGGCAGTGTTAGACTTAACGTGGTCGTCTCATATTTAGGCGAGGTTAGCTTAAACGTGGTTGTCTCACTGTAATCAGGGAATGTTAGCCTTAACGTAGTCGTCTCACTATAATAGCCGAGGTTAGCTTTATCGTGGTCGTCTCACTATAATAAGGCAATGTCAGACTTATCGGGGTCGTCTCATAATTAGGCGAGGTTAGCTTTAACGCGGCCGTTTCCCTGTAATAGGGCAATGTCAGACTTAACTTGGTTGTCTCATATTTAGGCGAGGTTAGCTTTAGCGTGTTCGTCTCGCTGTAATGGGGCAATGTCAGACTTAACGTAGTCGTCTCATATTTAGGCGAGGTTAGCCTTAACGTGGTCGTCTCACTATAATAGGCGAGGTTACCCTTAACACGTCGTCTCACTGTAATCGGGCAGTGTTAGCCTTAACGTGGTCGTCTCACTGTAATCGGACAATGTTAGTCTTTACGTAGTCGTCTCACTATAATAGCCGAAGTTAGCTTTATCGTGGTCGTCTCACTGTAATAAGGCAATGTCAGACTTAACTTGGTCGTCTGATATTTAGCCGAGGTTAGCTTTATCGTGGTCGTCTCACTGTAATAAGGAAATGTCAGACTTAACTCGGTCGTCTCATATTTGGGCGAGGTTAGCTTAAACGTGATTGTTTCACTATAATCGGGCAATGTTAGCCTTAACGTAGTCGTCTCACTATAATAGCCAAGGTTAGCTTTAGCGTGGTCGTTTCCCTGTAATAGGGCAATGTCAGACTTATTGTGGTCGTCTCATATTTAGGCGAGGTTAGCTTAAACGTGATCTTCTCACTGTAATCGGGGAAAGTTAGCCTTAACGTGGTAGTGTCATATTTTGGCGAGGTTAGCTTAAACGTGGTCGTCTCTCTGTAATAGAGCAGTGTTAGACTTAACGTGGTGGTCTCATATTTTGGCGAGGTTAGCTTAAACTTGGTCGTCTCTCTGTAACCGAGCAAGGTTAGCCTTAACGTGGTCGTCTCATATTTTGGCGAGGTTAGCTTAAACGTGGTCGTCTCGCTGTAATGCGGTGATGTCAGACTTAACTTGGTCGTCTCATATTTATGCGAGGTTAGCTTAAACGTGGTGGTCTCTCTGTAATCGGGCAATGTTAGCCTTAACATGCTCGTCTCACTGTAATCAGGGAATATTAGCCTGAACATGGTCGTCTCGCTGTAATGCGGCAATGTCAGGCTTAACGTGGTCGTCTCATATTTTGGGGAGGTTAGTTTAAACTTGGTCGTCTCATATTTATGCGAGGTTAGGTTAAACGTGGTGGTCTCTCTGTAATCGGGCAATGTTAGCCTTAACGTGCTCGTCTCACTGTAATCAGGGAATATTAGCCTGAACATGGTCGTCTCGCTGTAATGCGGCAATGTCAGACTTAACGTGGTCATCTCATATTTATGCGAGGTTAGCTTAACCATCGGGCAATGCTAGCCATAACTTGTTCATGTTAATATATATATATATATATATATATATATATATATATATATATATATATATATAGAGAGAGAGAGAGAGAGAGAGAGAGAGATAGGTAGGTAGGTAGATAGATATTGTGCGTGTGTGTGTGTGCGAAAGAGAGGGAGTGTGTGTGTGTGTGCGTGAAGGATTGTAGACAATTATGGAAAAACACGAGCTAACTTGTACAACGAAGGCAATGTAGAAACGTATCACGATAAAGTTATTTCTTAGGAATACTATCACCGCTACCAAAGTAGCCCAAACACTTTAATTCTTTTATATTTTATGCTTTTATGTAATATTAATTTTTGGTACTTCAATATCTAATACACTGACAAAATAATTAAATATTTGAACAAATAGTGTGGTCAATGGTTGTTACAGAGACTCAAAGAACCACGTAAAATTTTGACTTTAAAAAAATGAGTTATTTACAATTTAATTTGCCTTTCAACGAAGTATATTAATAAAAGCATTTAGTCAGATTCTATAACAAAATTTGGACAACTATAAAGAATACAACAGGTAGACGACAAAATTCCACAAAGTACGGTTATCAGACTACAGGCATCGCTGAATGCAAAGTGGAACGCAAGTACATCAACACCGACCATAACATATACACAAATAACATTGGACGACCGGTCTTTCTCCTTATTTACAAGTTTAATGCTATCAAATGCGCAACCCTATATGCATACGACGGTCCGATCCAACAACCAGACAAACTTCTATATCTTTAACACAATCTAAAGAAAACTAGGTGAATATAGGTCTTAATACCTTTTACGTAGGAGTGAGGCTACGATCTATAAACTTATTCTCTTAATATCTTTAATATGCAGAGTTTATAATATTACTACAATATGAAAATCTGCTTATTTCTTAGTGTTTTAAAATCTCAATATGAAACCTGTCAATTGCGAGTGGTATGGTTAGGTAAGGTTAGAATATTATACTAACGATTAGGGTAGTCTCCATCGACTCTCCATGGAGTGCTGGTTCACGTCCCTAACGTTAATCTACTGCCTACCTACTCATTATCCCCGTGCGGCGCATTACCCGTATCCACGGAGAAATATGACACATCGCAACACGTACAGCACTGCCTGCTCAGGGAGGGTAGCATCATGGACTCTCCATGGAGTGCAGGTTCACGTCCCTAACGTCAATCTACCGCCTACCTACTCATTAGCCCCGTGCGGCGCATTACCCGTATCCACGGAGAAATCTGACACATCGCAACGCGTACAACACTGCCTGCTCAGGGAGGGTAGCATCATGGACTCTCCATGGAGTGCAGGTTCACGTCCCTAACGTCAATCTACCGCCTACCTACTCATTATCCCCGTGCGGCGCATTACCCGTATCCACGGAGAAATCTGGTACATCGCAACACGTACAACACTGCCTGCCCAGGGAGGGTAGCATCATGGACTCTCCATGGAGTGTAGGTTCACGTCCCTAACGTTATTCTACCGCCTACCTACTCATTATCCCCGTGCGGCGCATTACCCGTATCCACGGAGAAATCTGACACATCGCAACGCGTACAACACTGCCTGCTCAGGGAGGGTAGCATCATGGACTCTCCATGGAGTGCAGGTTCACGTCCCTAACGTCAATCAACCGCCTACCTACTCATTATCCCCGTGCGGCGCATTACCCGTATCCACGGAGAAATCTGGCAGATCGCAACGCGTACAACACTGCCTGCTCAGGGAGGGTAGCATCATGGACTCTCCATGGAGTGCAGGTTCTCGTCCCTAACGTTAATCTACCGCCTACATACTCATTATCCCCGTGCGGCGCATTACCCGTATCCACGGAGAAATCTGGCACATCGCAACGCGTACAACACTGCCTGCTCAGGGAGGGTAGCATCATGGACTCTCCATGGAGTGTAGGTTTTCGTCCCTAACGTCAATCTACCGCCTACCTACTCATTAGCCCCGTGCGGCGCATTACCCGTATCCACGGAGAAATCTGGCACATCGCAACGCATAAAATACTGTCTTCCCAGGGACGGTAGCGTCATGGACTCTCCATGGAGTGCAGGTTTTCGTCCCTAACGTTAATCTACCGCCTACCTACTCATTATCCCCGTGCGGCGCATTACTCGTATCCACGGAGAAATCTGGATCATCGCAACGCGTACAACACTGCTTGCTCAGAGAGGGTAGCATCATGGACTCTCCATGGAGGGTAGGTTCACCTCCCTAACGTTAATCAACCGCCTACCTACTCATTATCTCCGTGCGGCGCATTACCCGTATCGACGGCGAAATCTGGCACATCGCAACACGTATAACACTGCCTGCTCTGGGAGGGTAGCATCATGGACTCTCCATGGAGTGCAGGTTCACGTCCCTAACGTCAATCTACCGCCTACCTACTCATTATCCCCGTGCGGCGCATTACCCGTATCCACGGAGAAATCTGGCACATCGCAACACGTACAACACTGCCTGCTCAGGGAGGGTAGCATCATGGACTCTCCTTGGAGTGCAGGTTCTCGTCCCTAACGTTAATCTACCGCCTACCTACTCATTATCCCCGTGCGGCGCATTACCCGTATCCACGGAGGAATCTGGCACATCGCAACGCGTACAACACTGCCTGCTCAGGGAGAGTAGCATCATGGACTCTCCATGGAGTGCAGGTTCTCGTCCCTAACGTTAATCTACCGCCTACCTACTCATTATCCCCGTGCGGCGCATTACACGTATCAACGGAGAAATCTGGCACATCGCAACGCGTACAACACTGCCTGCTCAGGGAGGGTAGCATCATGGACTCTCCATGGAGTGCAGGTTCTCGTCCCTAACGTTAATCTACAGCCTACCTACTCATTATCCCCGTGCGGCGCATTACCCGTATGTACGGAGAAACCTACCACATCGCAACGCGTAAAATACTGTCTTCCCAGGGACGGTAGCATCATGGACTCTCCATGAAGTGCAGGTTCACGTCCCTAACGTTAATCTACCGCCTACCTATACATTATCCCCGTGCGGCGCATTACCCGTATCCACGGAGAAATCTGGCACATCGCAACGCGTACAACACTGCCTGCTCAGGGAGGGTAGCATTATGGACTCTCCATGGAGTGCAGGTTTTCGTCCCTAACGTTAATCTACCGCCTACCTACTCATTATCCTCGTGCGGCGCATTACCCGTATCCACGGAGAAAGCTGGCACATCGCAACACGTACAACACTGCCTGCTCAGGGAGGGTAGCATCATGGACTCCCATTGGAGTGCAGGTTCACGTCCCTAACGTCAATCTACCGCCTACCTACTCATTAGCCCCGTGCGGCGCATTACCCGTATCCACGGAGAAATCTGGCACATCGGAACGTGTACAACATTGCCTGCTCAGGGAGGGTAGCATCATGGACTCTCCATGGAGTGCAGGTTCACGTCCCTAACGTTAATCTACCGCCTACCTACTCATTATCCCCGTGCGGCGCATTACCCGTATCTACGGTGAAATATGCCACATCGGAACGCGTACAACACTACTTGCTCAGGGAGGGTAGCATCATGGACTCTCCATGGAGTGCAGGTTCACGTCCCTAACGTTAATCTACCGCCTACCTACTCATTATCCCCGTGCGGCGCATTACCCGTATCCACGGAGAAATATGCCACATCGCAACGCGTATAACACTGCCTGCTCAGGGAGGGTAGCATCATGTATTCTCCATGGAGTGCAGGTTTTCGTCCCTAACGTTAATCTACCGCCTACCTACTCATTATCGTCGTGCGGCTCATTACCCGTATCCACGGAGAAATCTGGCACATCGCAACACGTACAACACTGCCTGCTCAGGGAGGGTAGCATCATGGACTCTCCATGGAGTGCAGGTTCACGTCCCTAACGTTAATCTACCGCCTACCTACTCATTATCCTCGTGCGGCGCATTACCCGTACTCACGGAGAAATCTGGCACATCGCAACGCGTACAACACTGCCTCCTCAGGGAGGGTAGCATCATTAATTCTCCATTGAGTACAGGTTCTCGTCCCTAACGTTAATCTATCGCCTACCTACTCATTATCCCCGTGCGGCGCATTACCCGTATCTACGGAGAAATATACCACATCGCAACGCGTACAACACTGCTTGCTCAGGGAGGGTCGCATCATGGGCTCTCTATGAAGTGTAGGTTCACGTCCCTAACGTTAATCTACCGCTTACCTACTCATTATCCCCGTGCGTCGCATTACCCGTATCCACGGAGAAATCTGGCACATCGCAACACGTACAACACTGCCTGCTCAGGGAGGGTAGCATCAAGGACTCTCCATGGAGTGCAGGTTCACGTCCCTAACGTTAATCTACCGCCTACCTACTCATTATCCTCGTGTGGCGCATTACCCGTACTCACGGAGAAATCTGGCACAACGCAACGCGTACAACACTGCCTCCTCAGGGAGGATAGCATCATTAACTCTCCATGGAGTGCAGGTGCTCGTCCCTAACGTAAATCTACTGCCTACATACTCATTATCAACGTGCGGCGCATTACCCGTATCCACGGAGAAATCTGGCACATCGCAACACGTACAACACTGCCTGCTCAGGGAGGGTAGCATCATGGACTCTCCATGGAGTGCAGGTTCACGTCCCTAACGTTAATCTACCGCCTACCTACTCATTATCCCCGTGCGGCGCATTACCCGTATCCACGGAGAAATCTGGCACATCGCAACACGTACAACACTGCCTGCTCAGGGAGGGTAGCATCATGGACTCTCCATGGAGTGCAGGTTCACGTCCCTAACGTAAATCTACTGCCTACCTACTCATTATCCCCGTGCGGCGCATTACCCGTATCCACGGAGAAATCTGGCACATCGCAACACGTACAACACTGCCTGCTCAGGGAGGGTAGCATCATGGACTCTCCATGGAGTGCAGGTTCACGTCCCTAACGTTAATCTACCGCCTACCTACTCATTATCCCCGTGCGGCGCATTACCCGTATCCACGGAGAAATCTGGCACATCGCAACACGTACAACACTGCCTGCTCAGGGAGGGTAGCATCATGGACTCTCCATGGAGTGCAGGTTCACGTCCCTAACGTAAATCTACTGCCTACCTACTCATTATCCCCGTGCGGCGCATTACCCGTATCCACGGAGAAATCTGGCACATCGCAACACGTACAACACTGCCTGCTCAGGGATGGTAGCATCATGGACTCTCCATGGAGTGTAGGTTCACGTCCCTAACGTTAATCTACCGCCTACCTACTCATTATCCCCGTGCGGCGCATTACCCGTATCCACGGAGAAATCTGGCACATCGCAACACGTACAACACTGCCTGCCCAGGGAGGGTAGCGTCATGGACTCTCCATGGAGTGTATGTTTTCTTCCCCAACTACCAAAACCATTAACTCCTGATTGATTTTGTCTCAGTTTTAAAGAACGTATCATTAGTTGAAATAACCACTCAAACTATAAACTAGTTTATAACCACTTAAAGAGAAAACCATTGTTATAACTATTGTTGTGTAATTATCCTAGATGATGATAATGATTTAATCATTTAAACGCTTATGAGAACATAATTTACCAATTGTGACTTGGGATTTGTTCAAGTTGGAATATATATTCACCCTGTATACCTTAGCATGTACTATTCCCCAGCTCCGGGATCTCTCTTTCAAGTTGCCAGAGAGTTGAAGTAGGCCCTACTTCTAATATAATTGTACTTATTTTCCTTTAGTCTAGACCAGATTTTATGTCCTCCCTTAAAGTTTTCGTAGGCGATATTTTGTTTAAGATGTATTTTTTTAATCATTTTTTAAATTTTATAATATTATTGTACTCTTTCAGGCAAAGTTTCTTCCTAACAAAACTCTTTTTAAAAAGTCCAAATTTATAAAACGTGCTATAAAGATAATATCTTTGCGTATGGTAACAGAACAATGGGTCAAGGTAAATCTAGAAAGCAAAAGAAACTGGCATGCAATGCTAAGGCATCTCGAGATATGCCACCTTTGCATGAGAGGCCGTTTAAGTTAAAAGAAAACTGAAAGGAGAGCCAAGACACTGATTGGAAACGAATAAATCTTCATTTCACCATACCCTATGCACGTAATTGATAAACAAAATGGAAATTAATAGAGGATTTAATTGGTAGAACATATAGTCCGTGTCAGGATATACTATACCAGAATTATATCTTATAATATAAGTTTATTATAAAGGAAATACATTTTACATAGTCTACCGTATATTACAACATACACACACAAAGCGCGCTCGCGAGGGCGGGAGTGCTTACTAACAACTGAAATAGAACATTTCTTATTTTGACGTGTTTTATTCCAATGTGAGTTTTGAGTTTCACTAAATAAACTGCGATGACGGGACCCTCTTCATCAGGTCGTCTTATAGAAGTATTGGAAGAAGGTGATAATATATACTACTATGTGTGATATTGTTGTTAGACGATTTATCGCAAAATAATTTTCTAAAAAATTCCAAGTACTATATAAAATAATATTAAACGTATTTATATGCTTTACGTATAATAGTAAAACTGGAAATATTTTCGTAAATCTGTTATTTTTCCTAAAAATTAGATAGGTTTAATGAAAACTAGCAGAATACCCATCCTTCGTACGGGGTTCATGAATATTTGTATTGATTTAATTTGTATTTATATTTGGGTTGAATTTAATTTACTGAAATTAAATCCCAATAAATATGTCAAACTATAGTTTATAAACCTGCCGTTAAGGGAGTTTCCAAGGCCAGTGGGACGGTTCTCTGACGGAATTTCTAAATAAAAATAGACATGTGAAAACCAGAGACCCTAAGAATGTCTATGTAACATTTCAGGTATTTATTTCCCATTCCCACGTGATTGATAGGGGAAAAATTATACCGGGCGACGCAGAAAGTCATCAGGGATACGAAAAAAATAATGAAAACTCTTGTTTAGGGAAATAAATAAAATTTTTATCAAATTAAAGTTTGGTAAAAAATTCATTGCGGAGTAATAAGAAGTACTAAGTCCGCCTATCAATGGCGCGCCTTACTATGTATACATAGGCCTATACTTAAATATAAGCCTTCCTATAAAGTATCCAGTTACGATAGATTACTACTTATGTTTAAAAAAATACCATCCCGTACATCGTCAACGGAATGTTAACCAACAAAACAATACATTTGTTCACACTTATTACACTGATGATTCTAAAAAAAAAGATGTATAAATGTTTAACAAACGAGGGCTGATGTATATAAAGTTTGCTATACACAACCGACGCATATTGGCAGAAATGTTCGACACTGACTTGGATCTTTACCAAACTCATTGTACTACGTTTGGCAAGCACTTCTTCAGCGAGAAGCGCACAAAAACCGTTCAAGGTTAGCTCAGAACCTGCCTGCATGATAATGCCCGCTACGACTGCCACAGTATTTATTTCTGGACTCCTCGCGGTGCACGACTGCACCTATTTGTTCGACAATACAGAGGATTTGTCGACGTCACACAGAAACGGATAACACGGCAGATTATACTTTACGAGCGCGCGTATTTACTACAAATAAAGTTTAGACTTTAGATTTGCACTTTTAGATTTAATAAAGTTAAAACTAACTTATCTTACACATAGATTACTCTAATTTACCTATGAAATGTTTAGCAAAAACAAGTCGCAAAGAATTATTGATATAAATTTTACCTGGTGAATTTAGAGACGAATAGTTGAAAAGACAGAGGTGTAGAAAAAGGAGTGAGGGGAAATCGAAAAGGGGGACAGGAAGATAGAGTTACGAATAGTAACATATAGAAGTGGGGGAATGAAAGTATTGTAAAACCTCTCATATACGCCCCTCATATAACCGGAACCTCCAATATCCGGATATAATATAAAAATAAAGTCACTACCTCTATTCTGCAAGGCGCCTTGTCGTCGGGACATTTCTCTGGGACAAGCAGTCGGTTCTTTGTTCTTTCCCCACTCAGCCGAGTCGATTCATCGTTCAGTTTACATATATTCTACGGGATTTTGTATAATTAGGTAATTTAGTTATTTACCTAGAATTTGTAATCTACAATGTACAGTATGGCGGAAAAGCGGAAAAACTACGTTTTCTATTGAAGATGAGATTCAATGCCTAGTGAGCACACAGCCAGCGACTGCCGAATATGACGAAGGAAAATTAACCATGACGCTTAGCAAAGCTTTCCCAGGCATTAGACCAGCTGATCGAGTACGTCCACTCTTTCGAAGGCGGGGGGATATTTCATCATATAAAAGTGTTTAACGGAACAGGGAAATCACCATTACAGTACAGTATTAAACGCATGTAACTAAATTGTACTTACAGTATATTGCTATTAGTTAACATACAATTACAATCTTCAATATCTATAACTTATTTACTTAAAACAATCATACTTCTACTTCCAAATGGAACAGTTGTGATTATGTACAAAGGTACATCATTACATAACCTCTCCCATATCCGGATTTTTTGTTATCCGGATCGGGGTGTCGCCGCATTGATTCGGATATGAGAGGTTTTAGTGTAATTGGAAGAGTGAGAGCGGGAATGGGTAAAAAGACAGAGATGATAAAGAAAGAACAAAAAATTGAGGAAGACCGAACTGAATATTATGAAACTGACCTTGAAAGGTAAGAAAAACATGTTAACTACACAGTCCGTATAAAAAGTATCGGAAACAATTTTCTCCTAATGTAACTATGTAGCAGACGTTATGCACCGCACAGGCTCGGTGGTTGTGGGTGCAACTTTCAAAATGCGCCAATCGCCTGGAAGCGATTAGCATTATAGTTCAGGGCAGTCGTCAAAGTGGTAGTGCACTACGAACTTGTACCTGAGGAATGGTGCCCATTACCTAGACGTGCTGAGAAGCCTGAAGAGAAGAGTCAACCGGTAGGGCCAGTAATTGCCGGAAATTAGAAACTGCATCATCCAGCCACACTTACTTCAAGGTAGCCGACAAAGTGGCGAAAACAGTATCGCGTAAAATCGCCAATCCTGACCTAGAGAAAACTTACATCCCGAACTGGCATCAGCAGAGTTTTTTATTTCCAAACGTGAAATCCTTCCTTTTGGACATTAGGCCACCACCATGTATCTAAGGGCCGTCTAAGAAGCTTGCATGGTTACCATTCTAAATCCACCAATAAAGGAACATTCGCGCTGTGAAAAAAAACCGCTTCAAAGTGTATCGACGGTGAAGGGATGAACTTTGAAGAATTTTAAGGTACTATAGCAATATCTGAAATAATTTATATATGGGCGATACTTTTAATACACATGCTGTATCTTTATTTTTTCTCCGATTTTAAATCCCTCAAAAGCCCAACTTATATAATAAGGACCATTTATTGGCGTATGGTTTCATCTAATCTTGCCTCGTTCATTCGTTTTTCTTACCACATTTTACTTGAATGTACAAAAAATTCAAGCATTGTAGGATTCCTATTTTGCCCTTTTTACATCTTTCAAACAGTGTTTTAAACAATTTCGTTATTCGGATAAACCATGTATAAACAATTAGAGTAACACTAAAATACATGAATATTTTACTTTCACAAAGTTTTTACAAGACTGTTTAATCTTTCTGATTCTATTATCTCTGTTGTTTGAAAACATTATCGGAGATGTTTGTTTTCTTATTAAAACAATGATTTCTGTTTTTCCATTAACTTGACGTGCTAGCAGCGTGGTCGCCAGTAAAAGTGCAACTCCAAGTTGAGAGAACATCTACAAGTAAGAGAACATCTTTATAACGGCCATCTTTAAATGGCAACAACTTAACAGCCTATGCCCCAATACGTCGATCTGTGAAAACACGCACCATGGAGAAACAATGTTTTGAACATTCCGTCAGTACTCAACGAAACACTCGTACTAAATAAAAGCTCTGTATTATCCGGCTTAGTTTATACTCTCCACTTATCAGGCTCCACCTCTCTCTAAGCTAAGTCTGACCCCTGCAAAACTCGGGAAGAGACACAAAATTTAGAAGAACAATCTGGAAATCTACAACTACTAAAACGGTTTTATTCTCAGCAGACATAAAGTACGATTCTGAATCCCCCACACCAATTACTCGAAACAAAGACTTTAATAATACAAATTAAGCTAATAGCCACTTCTAGATTGTTTACCACCCCTATCTGTAAGGGTAGCATCGAGGATAGGGGCAAGGGTCAGCTATAACCGACTGAATGCGTATGTAAATAACGTCCTCTATTAATTTAGAAGGGGGCTGTTATTCCTTTATTGAAAGGGTCTCCAGTGTAGTACAAACTAAGGTGTTAATTATTTCTCCTTTTTGTATGAGGGATGTCTTTCATTCTAAAAGACCCGTTTACAGTGAGCGTTTTAGTGGTAGAGTTGCATAAGGAATTGTTGCATGTACTCTCGTGAGGTATCCATACTACAAATGTTTCCCGAGTGTGTGTTTGTCATTATAGAGGTACATACAGGAATGCTTTATATGGGAAAAGGTCGGGTGGTATAGGCCACTTTAGCTTCTTTCCATATAACGTTTTATTTATGAACTTAGAATAATTGAATTATTTGCCATTCTTACCTTTATACCTTTACCCAAGTAACATTAAATAGTTTTGTTTCAAAATATGAATGAAATCTTTATTTTTCTCAAATTTGAAAACCTTTGCATTTTTGTTATTACAAATTATGGAATATGGTATCAGACAGACATGTTGTGCTGAATATAGAGACTTTTAATTTATTTTAGTTATATATAGGCCTATATCCATAAAATATTAATAAAAAATAAATATTTTCGAAAAATCAAGTATAAAACCACTTTTTTTCATTTTTAAAAATTTAGTTATGTTTTTGTGAAGTAGAAAAATAATAATATATTTTAGGTTAGGAAGAACATTAAAAACTCTTAGTCTCTTCTTATCTTATTATTTTTTTCGTACAAACATCCCACTAGTCCTTCTCTCTAAGTCGGTACAATTTTCGTGAGCCCAATCCTGAACACTCGGCACTGTACTCAGTCTTCGACAAAATTTTCGCCGCAAATGATGAGTGACGTCACTAGCCTTGTTTGGGCTAATTTCGTAATTATTGTTTAAAGATTTCTTAAACTTATACTTTTGTAATATTTCCTTGGTTTGTTTTCCACAACTTTCATTTTCACTGAGCATTCCACAACTTCCCCTTAGATATAGCCCTGAGTCTGTCCCCTAATGATCTTCTTGGAACACTGTATTTTTCACTTGGTTCCCTCACGGTCATTATTTTACTTAAAACTGGTCCTATTGCTCTCTTCATACATTCTTCACTCAATTTCTCTCTTATTTTTCCCATTTTTTTCTGGGAAAAAATTATTTGATTTGAGTTTTAACTGTAAACATTTTCAGATTTCTTTGTCCGATACCACCCGAATGGCAATTAAGATCGATTCAACTATAGAGAAGTTAATCGTTTGTGTATGAATTCATTTAACCTGTAGCTTAAGAAGAATATCGTGAGTGTATGTAAACAAAATACATATAAATACTCACATTGACTGAAGTTATATTCTTCCAAACCTAACTTCGTACTGCAACAAACCTGAATAAACAACAAAGCGTGACTCTACAACTAAACGACGCAGCGATATAATCCTATATGGTGACAACTACTCCGTTTTCCTTAAAGAAACAATCTGAGGGCATGAGAGGTGCTGCCGTTAGTCGTATGATGGTTAATCTTGATTTGTCCGATGCTACGGTCGATGACTAACACATACCCGATTTGCCTCTAACTTTAAATATCCTAAAATGAAAAAATTGGTCGTCGTATCGTCAAGTTAACAATGCCCGGTAAGAATGTTTCTTTTAAATCATGTAATGTACCATCGAAACTGCGTTCGAAACCGGATCCGCAAGTGTCAAAACATCCTGTACAGAAAGGAAACGTCACGACAGCATAAAGAAAACTGTGATAAATACAACCAACAGTTAGGCGCGAAATAATCTCAAATAATATCTCTGTGTAAATCATCACCTAAATAAAAATGGCGGTTAACAAAAAAATAATGAACGAAATAGATACAGTAATGGGAAATAAGTTGACAGATGAATGTAAACCTATGAATGACTCACGGAGCGGGTTTATTAATACAAACGGGCACATTTCCAACGTTTCCAACACTACCCCGGCCAATTTACTTTAACTGCTACTTAGTAAACAATAGCCGCGGTTACATTAAAAGCAGCCTGTGCGACACTTATTGGGAGAAATCAACGTTCGAATTGGTCAGGGACGTTATTAGAATTATAACTAAACCTTATTCGATCAAGTATTTCCAATATTAATGAAAACATACTTTGTGAATGAAACCAATCTTGTTTATTATAAACGTGTTTGTTTAATAGCAAGAGGGTAGTAAAAGTAATAGGAAAAAAGGTATAATAAGAAGTGGAGTTCACTCTCCACTAGATTGCCACTAGTTTTTTCCTTTCTTCTGTCCATTTAGCACCAGTTATGAGCCTCCATTCTTTGCCTTTCTTCCGTTGCTTTGCACCCGTTCTGAGTCTTCATTCGATTGCCATCAGTTCCTTTCCCCTCTTTTTTCCACTTAGCAACAATTCTCACATTCATTCGATTGCCATAAGTTCCTTTCCATTATTTTTTTCACTTAGCAACAGTTCTCAGCATCCATTCTATTGCCATCAGTTCCTTTCCTCTCTTTTTTCCACTTAGCAACAGTTCTCAGCATCCATTCGATTGCCATAAGTTCATTTTCTCTCTTTTTTCCACTTAGCAACAGTTCTCAGCACTCATTCGATTGCCATCAGTTCCTTTCCTCTCTTTTTTCCACTTAGCCACAGTTGTCAGAATCCATTCGATTGCCATCAGTTCCTTTCCTCTCTTTTTCCACTTAGCAACAGTTTTCAGCTACTGACAGCAACTGATTCGATTGATATCAGTTCCCTTCCTCTCTTTTTTCCACTTAGCAACAGTTCTCAGCATCCATTCGATTGCCATCAGTTCATTTCCTCTCTTTTTTCCACTTAGCAACAGTTCTCAGCATCCATTCAATTGCCATCAGTTCCTTTCCTCTCTTTTTTCCACTTAGCTACAGTTCTCAGCATCCATTCGATTGCCATCAGCTCCTTTCCTCTCTTTTTTCCACTTAGCAACAGTTGTCAGAATCCATTCGATTGCCATTAGTTCCTTTCCTCTCTTTTTCCACTTAGCAACAGTTTTCAGCTACTGACAGCAACTGATTCGATTGCCATCAGTTCCTTTCCTCTCTTTTTTCCACTTAGCAACAGTTCTCAGCATCCATTCGATTGCCATCATTTCATTTCCTCTCTTTTTTCCACTTAGCAACAGTTCTCAGCATCCATTCGATTGCCATCAGTTCCTTTCCTCTCTTTTTTCCACTTAGCAACAGTTCTCAGCATTCATTCGACTGCCATCAGTTCCTTTCCTCTCTTTTTTCCACTTAGCAACAGTTGTCAGAATCCATTCGATTGCCATCAGTTCCTTTCCTCTCTTTTCCCACTTAGCAACAGTTTTCAGTTACTGACAGCAACTGATTCGATTGATTTAAGTTCCTATCCTCTCTTTTTCCCACTTAGCAACAGTTCTCTGCATCCAATCGATTGCCATTAGCTTTCCATTGTCCACTTTGCACTTTTTCTTACCGGGGCTCAAAAATTACTACACAAAACATGTCCTAAGACCAAATGTGTTAGTTTTTTTTCACAAAGGTTTTTTTTATCAAATTAAAGTTGGGTAGTAAGAAGTACGTCCGCGTATCAACGGCGCGCCGTACTACGTAGGCCTATACATATATTTTAATACTCGTATACCTATAAAGTCTCCAGTTAGGATAGATTTTGTTGTTATTTTATACATTGCTCTATACCTATATTAAAATATACCTGTAAAATGTCCATTCAGGATAGATTTGGTTGAAATGTTATACAACATTACCTAATCAGTCGTCTGCTTCGGCGGAGTAATACTTTTTGCCAGGTGACGTCGCGTGATCCCTATTCTAGCCTTACATCTGTACATTTGTTTGTTTAAATGTATAAAATTACAACCAAATCTATCCTGATTGGATACTTCATAGGTATACTTCAATATAGTTAGGTATAAAACTAACCTTCCGTGGCAATAACAAACAATAATTAGCAATATAGCTTCAGGACATGTTTTTGATTTATTTTATACGCATTGCATTGGGGGTGGGCAATGTGCATTTATAAAACATTTAAAAACATATGTACAATAGTGGTCTCCGTATAATACGTAAGTACCCTTATTGTTCGTAAATTTCACTTCATTTTTCAAAATTAAAATTGTTATAATTTACATAAGTTTCATCCAAAATTATTAAAGAAAAAATAATCTCCCTTGAAAGTTTTTGGGTAATGTATAAATTATATAAATGTATATTAGGTAAAAAGTTCAATTTTACGATTCAGGTGACCCGCCAACAAAGGAATCACATTCTCGCGGCTCATATCTCCGTGTGTCAGCAAGACAGTTCTGTACAACGGTTGTGCTTATTAGGTTACAAAATAATTTCTAGATTTAAAAGGTACTCTTGATGTACTAGAATAGTCTAACGACTGCGTACACTAATTATAATTACAAATGGCGGCTAGCGCTGACGTGAACTCTCGACATTTAGCGTGAAAGCAATAACATAAGCAGTTATCAACGACGCATATTCCCGAGGTTTATCACCGACTTATTATAGTCTCAACATCTAGAACCTACGGATAACCCTGAAATTTAATACTGACGTGTAGTCTCAACATTTGAACCGATGGATAATCCTGAAATTTAGTGCCGACGCATAGTTGCAACATCTAGAACCTACGGATAACCCTGAAATTTAATACTGACGTGTAGTCTCAACATTTGAACCGATGGATAATCCTGAAATTTAGTACCGACGTGTAGTCCCAACATCTAGAACCTATGGATAACCCTGAAATTTAATACTGACGTGTAGTCTCAACATTTGAACCGATGGATAATCCTGAAATTTAGTACCGACGTGTAGTCTCAACATTTGAACCTATGGATAATCCTGAAATTTAGTGCCGACGCATAGTTGCAACATCTAGAACCTACGGATAACCCTGAAATTTAATACTGACGTGTAGTCTCAACATTTGAACCGATGGATAATCCTGAAATTTAGTACCGACGCATAGTCTCAATATTTGAACCAATGGATAATCCTGAATTTTAGTGTCGACGCATAGTCTCAACATCAAGAACCGACGGGAAACCTTGAAATTTAGTACCGACGCATAGTCTCAATATTTGAACCGATGGATAATGCTGAAATTTAGTGCCGACGCATAGTCTCAACATCTAGAACCGATAGGGAACCTTGAAATTTAGCACCGACGGAGAGTCTCAATATTTAGAACCGATGCTTACCCATGAAATTTAGTGTGGACGTATAGTCTCAACATTTGAGCCGATGGATAATCCTGAAATTTAGTATCGACGCATAGTCTCAACATCTAGAACCGATGGATAATCCTGAAATTTAGTGTCGACGCATAGTCTCAACATCTAGAACCGATATATAACCCTAAAATTTAGTGTCGACGCATAGTCTCAACATCTAGAACCGACAGTTAACCTTGAAATTTAGTGCAGACGCATAGTCTCAACATTTGAGTCGATGGATAATCCTGAAATTTAGCACCGACGGAGTCTCAACATTTAGAACCGATGCTTAACCGTAAAATTTAGTGTCGACGCATAGTCTCAACATTTATAACCAACGGATAACCATGAAATTTAGTGAAATTAATTCACGCCATTTTAATGCTGTTGAAGAATGGAACAACACCCTTCGGAGACCTAACCCTAGAATTAAAGTATTATTGATTAGTTGTTTCAAAACTGAAGAAGAAAATTCAGTCTGCTCAAATATCAAGATACAGTTTAACTTTGGAGGAAAGAGGAGAAAATGCCCATATATGAAACTGGCCGAGAGAATGAATAAAACGATCAAGAAGTTCGAAGAATCTGGTGACATAAGGACGTGTCTTTGCACTCTGACCTACTTACAAAAATTACACTAGGTTCAAACTGAAGACCGCTAAAAATTATGACAACATTTGTAAATAGTACTAAGTTCGTCACACATAAGAAATAACATTAAATGACAAAAAAAAAAAATTAACATGATATACTATAATTTAAAAAAATTTAAAAATATGTATATAAATGACGACTTTTTTAGCTGATTTTAAACACGCCTAAATGATAGCGAACTAATTTTACTAAATGATGGTGAAACTGGCTTTCTATCACTTAGCCAGTCCAAAGCCGGGGTAAAGTGTGATGGGAATCATAGAGCCTATAATTGTACTTAATACAGGAAATAATGTGGGTCTCCCCAACACAGGTATATTTGGGGTAACTGGGCGAAACTGTCGCACAATTTCACCATGGGCGCATGTGTCACTGGGTGCATCTGTCGCATATTTAAATTTAGTGTCAACATAGCATCTCAACATTTAGAACCTATGCATAGCCCTTGTAATTTAGCTCCGACAGAGAGTCTCAACATTTAGAACCTATGCATATCCCTAAAATTTAGCACCGACGGATAGTCTCAACATTTAAAACCTATGCTTATCCCTGAAATTTAGCACCGACGGAGAGTCTCAACATTTAGAACCTATGCATATCCCTAAAATTTAGCACCGACGGATAGTCTCAACATTTAAAACCTATGCTTATCCCTGAAATTTAGCACCGACGGATAGTCTCAACATTTAAAACCTATGCTTATCCCTAAAATTTAGCACCGACGGAGAGTCTCAACGTTTAGAACAGAAGCCTATCCCTGAAATTCAACACCGACGGTGAGTCTCAATATTTAGAACAGATGCTTATACCTGAAATTTATCACCGACGGATAGTCTCAACATTTAAAACAGATACTTATCCCTGAAATTTAGCAAAAACGGAGAGTCTCAACATTTAGAACAAATTTTTATCCCTGAAATTTAGCTCCGCCGGATAGTCTCAATATTTAAAACCGATGCTTATCCTTGAAATTTAGCACCGAAGGAGAGTCTTAATATTTAGAACAAATGTTTATTCCTGAAATTTAGCTCCGCCGGATAGTCTCAACATTTAAAACCAATGCTTATCCCTGAAATTTAGCACCGAAGGAGAGTCTCAACATTTAGAACAGATGCTTATCACTGACATTTAACACCGACGGATAGTCTCAACATTTAGAACAGATGCTTATCCCTGAAATTTCGTACCGACGGTTAGTCTCAACATTTAAAACCGATGCTTATCCCTGAAATTTAGCACCGACGGAGAGTCTCAACGTGTAGAACAGAAGCATATCCCTGAAATTCAACACCGACGGTGAGTCGTAAAATTACTATTCTCGTGCTACTTCAACATAAACATAAACATCAAAAAAACATCTACAAACTTTAACCACTATCAACGCGAAACTAAATTTGCTAAAAAGGTGAGACCTGTTTCACTCCCAGTAACACTGACCTCTGTTGATAATAAATGGTACAACGATGAGTTCGCATCTTTTGTATACTAGTTCGGGAATTTTGCAATTGTAAATTTTACGCATGGGTGAAACTGAGCCTTAGATTTCAAATAATAAAAATAAGTTACCTTTGTGAAGGGCAAACCGTTTAAACATACCCAATTCCTTCAAGTTAATACCACCTGTTCCGCCATTACGTCTGTACAAATGGTACTATAGTATGCTGGTATTTATTTACTTTAACCGAAACGATTTTTCAGGTACAAGGTATATTTTGTCGTAAAGTAAAAATTATTTTAGTACGTCATTTAGGCTTGAGTCCCATTTGGATTTTATGCAAACATAAGGAATACACGTCACAACCCTAGGTAAAGGATTGCGTGCGTGCGATATGGCAACACCGCTTCTCTGACCTAGACCCGAATCCAGTGTTTGCTTTCGTTCCCAGACTGAAAGACAAAGAACCAACCTACCCCAGCCCAGATGCTTCTCCTCTCCCCGCCTACATGTCCGTTTTTTTGTCTCTAAACGATGCAATTCGAACGTTGGTTTAGTAAAGAGTTTCGGCCACCGTTTGGCAAGACGATTTGGCAACTGTTGTCCCATAAATCTACAAACGTCTGGCTGCCCTACATTAATCTACCGTATTTCTTTCAGATCTGCGCTGTTTTACCTGCAAATGTTCTGCCGCCTTGATAACGTTGAAAATTGCGAGCTTACCGTTCATAAAACTTATTTTTATATACCTCGATTTACAAGGGTAAATATTAAAACAATTTACTCAAAATCGCACTACACACTAGTCAAAATGCAGACTAGTTTCGGCGATGATGTCGCCTTTATCAGTGATTGACTAACACAGTGATTGAGGCGTAATGAATAATGAAGTTTATGTTAGAATCTCTGATGAAGGTGACATCGTCGCCGAAACTAGTCTGTATTGATTAAACTAGTGTGTAGTGAGATCTCTTTTTAATATTAGTTATGAATTGTTCTTACTAGCTATTACCTAATTAACTTATTATATCAATTTTTTGTCTTATTTTGCAGACAAAGGGAATCTTGTAATTGGTTAACTATCAAACCATAAAAATACAAAGCCAATATTAACACAAACTACTGTATAAAGGAAAAGAGAAAAAAATTGGACCAAACAACAACAAACAATAATTGTTTATAGTAAAACAAAACTTACAGATCTGTGATTTAAAAAATAATCAACAAATACAGTATTTATACAAATCAAGAACAATTTAAATTTTAGTTTATACAAATTAAGTATAATTCAATTCAAGTAATATATTTTAAAAATTATGTGTTATTAATTTCATCTGTAATCAAGAAAACATATTCTGAAACACAAAAACAACGTTTTTACATAACGTATATTATATCTCATGGGGTCATTCCAAAAAGCTAGCTTCATTATTGCGGGCATTTATCTAATCTCGTTTCTGTGATGCTATCTAATCTTGTATTTGTCTTGTCCATTATTATCAAAGATTTTTCTGTGTTAGTATTGTTTACTTCATTGTATTCTGTATGTGTTATTACATAGATCTATATATAGGTGTTACTTTTTGGTACCTTAGTTGAGCCAGCTACCCACCTGGAACGGTGTTGCCTAAGCCACCCAACGCTCTGCAGACGAACCTGGGCGACCACGTTAAATCCAACTTAAATATGGGTGTCTTAAAACAGCACCTAATACAAGAAACCCACACGAAAACTTTTAGCGCTATAGATATTGCAGAAGATGAAAGCAGAGTCCATTATTGTAGGTACTGTCACCGGCGCACGAAAAAAGTCCTGCTATAGGAATGAGTCACGAGGTTTTCGGTTCTGCGCATGCGCTGTCGATGTAATCATGACTTACAAAACAACCTAACCGTGCGGAAGTTATTTAGTAGTTATATTTTAGTAATTATTTATAAGTATTTACAGTTAGGTATAAGTTCTAATTTTAATAAGAAAGGACGAAGAAAATAAATTATATATGATCCCGTTTCTGCATTATAGTGTTTTTTTGGAATGACCTTAACGCTTGGAGGTGATGATTTAAAGCTTCCATGCAGCATCTAGCACAATGGCCTGCAACGTCCAATGATCCAGTGACAGCTATATATATATATATATATATATATATATATATATATATATATATATATATATATATATATATATAATTTTTTTTTTTCTAGATTTTGCAACACTGTTTTCTTATATTCACGTATCACTTTCACTATATGTAATTTAACAAGAATCTTACTTGGTATTTTATGCGAGTTAACTTTCAAAGATTGGTAGTATCTTCATCATCGGGCATCACTGACCGGAGGTTGTAGTAGACTGTGAGTCGTGTGGAATTTCCGTTGTCACAAGGTGTGGTGTACCGTTATTGTTCTATTTTCGGATTCACTGCATTGTGGGAGTTTTTAAAGTTTGTCTTGGGGTTAATTTTGTCTATTAGGTTGAATAATTTATCATTTTTAGATTTTATTTGTATTTCTTCGTTTATGATATTATTTGTATGTTTATAAATTTGTAGTTGTTCCCAGATTGTCATTTTCAGGCCTTTTTGTATTTTTTTCATCAGGTGTACGTTTTCTAATGTGGGGAATGTGTGTTTGTTTTTGATGGCGTGTGTAGCTAAGTTTAAATTATAAGTTACAGGTTTGATGTATGCATTGAGGTGTTCTTGATATCTGTCTTTTAATTTCTTTTTTGTTTGGCCTATGTATATTTTATTACAGTCTGGGCATTCGATTTTGTATATTCCAACCTAAAATCGAAAAACAAACAACAACAAAATGGGCCACATTCACATATACAGGATACAACATAAAAGGAACTAAAAAATAATAATATTAACATAGCTTACAAAAACACAGGAAACATAATCAATAAAATAAACCAACCGCAAAAAATATGCCCCACACTTAATAACGGAATATATCAAATCGAATCCCCAGACTGAAATAAAATATACATAGGCCAAACAAAAAAGAAATTAAAAGACAGATATCAAGAACACCTCAATGCATACATCAAACCTGAAACTTATAACTCAAACTTAGCTACACACGCCATCAAAAACAAACACACATACCCCACATTAGAAAACGTACACCTAATACAAAAAGTACAAAAAGGCCTTAAATGACAATCTGGGAACAGCTACAAATTTATAAACATAAAAATAATATCATAAACGAACAAATACAAATAAAATCAGAAAACAATAAATTATTCAACCTAATAGACAAAATTAACTTCAAGACAAACTTAAAAGACTTGCACAGTGCAGTGAATCTGAAAATAGAACAATAACGGTACAACACGCCTTGTGACAACGGAAATTCCACACAGCTCGCAGTCTACTACAACCCCCGGTCAGTGATGCCCGATGATGGAGATACTACCAATCTTTGATAGTTAACTCGCATAAATACCACGTAAGATTCTTGTTTAAGTACATATAGTGAAAGTGATATATATATATATATATATATATATATATATATATATATATATATGTATGTACATATATATTTTTTCCTGAACTAAAGGTTTCCCGAATGTAAGAATGAACGAGGCTGTTCAAATCTTCTGACCCCGATCCACTATTCATAAGGGCACTCGATAAGTCAGTTGTTGAGACGCCATCCCAAGTTCTCATAACTCAAGGCTGCACCACGAGCATTCCCTGACAAAACATCGAAGTGTCTTTCACCAAAGGGTGAATGGCAACCACGATTACGTCATGTAGAGCAAGCTCACAGGAGCACATCAGATCAAAGTTTTCCAATCTTTGGCCCTTTCAGCACCTTCAATGAGGTATGTTTAGCGTTGCTAACCCTCTCAGTCCCCACAGCCTGCGGGTTTGATTACTTGTAGTAAACACTTTTCGACTAGTAGAAGAATTGTTGCAGCAAGAGATAGTCGTGGTCACGCTGAAGTCGGATCATCTAATACCGTGAAATAATCTAAATAAATATTTAGGCTCACACTTTTGTGCAACGACCAGCTGCAATTATATAAATAACAGCATGTAAGAATGGCAAAAGGGAAAGTGGAACAGTGAATGGATGGTTGAAGGGAACACGGACACTCATTTCATTATATGTAAAAACGTAACAATATATATTAGATGCTGCGGTAGCATTCAGTAGTCAATTATTTAAAATAAATTATGGCATCAAGTGCAGATCCATTATTGCTGCAATTCTATTTCAAATTTATAATACTAGGGTTACGTCTGTAATTTTAGAACCTTATAATTTCAAAAGGGCTATTTCTTGTATTCACGCCCAACTGCCAGAACCAGAAGCAAATCCATGGTGGATGAGACCTAGTCACTAATTGATTGCAGTGGCACAAGGCCGGACAACACCTGATGCCAAATCATCTTACATATATAAGCGATCATAGTAGCCGAACCGATAGTGCCAAGAGAGATGGACGAGACTTAGTCACTAATTGATTGCAGTGGCACAAGGCCGTACAACACCTGATGCCAAATCATCTTACATATATAAGCGATCATAGTAGCCGAACCGATAGTGCCAAGAGAGATGGACGAGACTTAGTCACTAATTGATTGCAGTGGCCCAAGGCCGGTCAGAACCTGATGCCAAATCCTCATACATTTACAAGCAATTATAGTAACCGAATCGATAGTGCTAAGAGAAGTGGACGAGACTTAGTCACTAATTGATTGCAGTGGCACAAGGCCGGACAACACCTGATGCCAAATCATCTTACATATATAAGCGATCATAGTAGCCGAACCGATAGTGCCAAGAGAGATGGACGAGACTTAGTCACTAATTGATTGCAGTGGCACAAGGCCGGACAACACCTGATGCCAAATCATCTTACATATATAAGCGATCATAGTAGCCGAACCGATAGTGCCAAGAGAGATGGACGAGACTTAGTCACTAATTGATTGCAGTGGCACAAGGCCGTACAACACCTGATGCCAAATCATCTTACATATATAAGCGATCATAGTAGCCGAACCGATAGTGCCAAGAGAGATGGACGAGACTTAGTCACTAATTGATTGCAGTGGCCCAAGGCCGGTCAGAACCTGATGCCACATCATCATACATATATAAGCGATCATAGTAGACGAACCGATAGTGCCAAGAGAGATGGACGAGACCTAGTCACTAATTGATTGCAGTGGCACAAGGCCGGCCAGAACCTGATGCCACATCATCATACATATATAAACGATCATAGTAGACGAACCGATAGTGCCAAGAGAGATGGACGAGACTTAGTCACTAATTGATTGCAGTGGCACAAGGCCGGACAACACCTGATGCCAAATCACCATACATATATAAACGATCATAGTAACCGAACCGATAGTGCCAAGAGAGATGGACGAGACTTAGTCACTAATTGATTGCAGTGGCCCAAGGCCGGCCAGAACCTGATGCCACATCATCATACATATATAAGCGATCATAGTAGACGAACCGATAGTGCCAAGAGAGATGGACGAGACTTAGTCACTAATTGATTGCAGTGGCCCAAGGCCGGCCAGAACCTGATGCCACATCATCATACATATATAAGCGATCATAGTAGACGAACCGATAGTGCCAAGAGAGATGGACGAGACCTAGTCACTAATTGATTGCAGTGGCACAAGGCCGGCCAGAACCTGATGCCACATCATCATACATATATAAGCGATCATAGTAGCCGAACCGATAGTGCCAAGAGAGATGGACGAGACTTAGTCACTAATTGATTGCAGTGGCACAAGGCCGGACAACACCTGATGCCAAATCATCTTATATATATAAGCGATCATAGTAGCCGAACCGATAGTGCCAAGAGAGATGGACGAGACTTAGTCACTAATTGATTGCAGTGGCACAAGGCCGGACAACACCTGATGCCAAATCATCTTACATATATAAGCGATCATAGTAGCCGAACCGATAGTGCCAAGAGAGATGGACGAGACTTAGTCACTAATTGATTGCAGTGGCACAAGGCCGTACAACACCTGATGCCACATCATCTTACATATATAAGCGATCATAGTAGCCGAACCGATAGTGCCAAGAGAGATGGACGAGACTTAGTCACTAATTGATTGCAGTGGCACAAGGCCGTACAACACCTGATGCCATATCATCTTCATATATAAGCGATCATAGTAGCCGAACCGATAGTGCCAAGAGAGATGGACGAGACTTAGTCACTAATTGATTGCAGTGGCCCAAGGCCGGCCAGAACCTGATGCCACATCATCATACATATATAAGCGATCATAGTAGACGAACCGATAGTGCCAAGAGAGATGGACGAGACCTAGTCACTAATTGATTGCAGTGGCACAAGGCCGGCCAGAACCTGATGCCACATCATCATACATATATAAGCGATCATAGTAGCCGAACCGATAGTGCCAAGAGAGATGGACGAGACTTAGTCACTAATTGATTGCAGTGGCACAAGGCCGGACAACACCTGATGCCAAATCATCTTATATATATAAGCGATCATAGTAGCCGAACCGATAGTGCCAAGAGAGATGGACGAGACTTAGTCACTAATTGATTGCAGTGGCCCAAGGCCGGCCAGAACCTGATGCCACATCATCATACATATATAAGCGATCATAGTAGACGAACCGATAGTGCCAAGAGAGATGGACGAGACCTAGTCACTAATTGATTGCAGTGGCACAAGGCCGGCCAGAACCTGATGCCACATCATCATACATATATAAACGATCATAGTAGACGAACCGATAGTGCCAAGAGAGATGGACGAGACTTAGTCACTAATTGATTGCAGTGGCACAAGGCCGGACAACACCTGATGCCAAATCATCATACATATATAAACGATCATAGTAACCGAACCGATAGTGCCAAGAGATGGACGAAACTAACTGATGCCAAATCCTCATACATTTACAAGCAATTATAGTAACCGAATCGATAGTGCTAAGAGAAGTGGACGAGGCTTACTCACTAATTGATTGCAGTGGCACAAAGCCGGCTAACACCTGATGCCAAATCATCATCATCATCATCATCATATATATATATATATATATACACACACACACAAGCGATCATAGTAGGCGAACCGAAAGTGCTAAAAGAGGTGGACGACACTTAGTCATTAATTGATTGCAGTGGCACAACGCCGGCCACAACCTGATGCCAAATCATCATACATATATAAACGATCATAGTATTCGATCCATTAGAGCTAGTTGAGGTGGACGACACATAGTCATCAATTGATTGCAGTGGGACAACGCCGGCCAACACAAGATGCAAAATCATCATATTTATAAGCGATCATAGTAGCCGAAGCGATAGTGCCAAGAGAGATGGACGAGACTTAGTCACTAATTGATTGCAGTGGCACAAGGCCGGCCAGAACCTGATGCCACATCATCATACATATATAAGCGATCATAGTAGACGAACCGATAGTGCCAAGAGAGATGGACGAGACCTAGTCACTAATTGATTGCAGTGGCACAAGGCCGGCCAGAACCTGATGCCAAATCCTCATACATTTACAAGCAATTATAGTAACCGAATCGATAGTGCTAAGAGAAGTGGACGAGGCTTACTCACTAATTGATTGCAGTGGCACAAAGCCGGCTAACACCTTATGCCAAATCATCATCATATATATATATATACACACACACACAAGCGATCATAGTAGGCGAACCGAAAGTGCTAAAAGAGGTGGACGACACTTAGTCATTAATTGATTGCAGTGGCACAACGCCGGCCACAACCTGATGCCAAATCATCATACATATATAAACGATCATAGTATTCGATCCATTAGAGCTAGTTGAGGTGGACGACACATAGTCATCAATTGATTGCAGTGGCACAACGCCGGCCACAACCTGATGCCAAATCATCATACATATATAAACGATCATAGTATTCGATCCATTAGAGCTAGTTGAGGTGGACGACACATAGTCATCAATTGATTGCAGTGGCACAACGCCGGCCACAACCTGATGCCAAATCATCATACATATATAAACGATCATAGTATTCGATCCATTAGAGCTAGTTGAGGTGGACGACACATAGTCATCAATTGATTGCAGTGGGACAACGCCGGCCAACACAAGATGCAAAATCATCATATTTATAAGCGATCATAGTAGCCGAAGCGATAGTGCTAAGAGATGGACGAAACGTAGTCACTAATTGTTTGTAGTGCAAAACACCGTCCACCATTTGAAACCAAATTATCAAATGACCTAAAGTATACCTGCTGTATAAGGGAGCAAAAATGCATAAGTTACAAAAAGTGTAAGAAGAGAGTGAAAAGTGAAATAGAGACAGGGAAGGAGGATCACTTACATCTTTTTACTGGAATAGGATGTGTCAGGAAAGTCTATTTACAAAAATAGACCTGGTCTCTGGTAATGAAGGAGTAAAGGTACATAAAACTGTAGGAAGCAATGATAAGTAAAGACAGGGCTAAAGAGGCATTATAGATCCCATGTTACTAGGTGTTGCTGTTCTCGGCAGAGTAGTCCTGGCCTCTCCTAATAGAAGAGTAACGTTACATAAAAGTGCAGGAAGCAATGATAAGTAAGACAGGGCTAAGGAGACATTATAGATCTCGTGTTACTGGGATTTGCTCTTATCGGAAGAGTAGATCTGATCTCTCCTAATAGAGGAGTATAGTTACATAAAGGTGCAGGAAGCAATGATAAATAAGACAGGGCTATCGAGACATTATAGATCTCGTGTTACTGGGATTTGCTCTTATCGGAAGAGTAGATCTGGTCTCTCCTAATAGAGGAGTATAGTTACATAAAGGTGCAGGAAGCAATGATAAATAAGACAGGGCTAAAGAGACATTATAGATCTCGTGTTACTGGGATTTGCTCTTATCGAAAGAGTAGATCTGGTCTCTCCTAATAGAGGAGTATAGTTGCATAAACGTGCAGGAAGCAATGATACATAAGACAGGGCTAAAGAGACATTATAAATCTCGTATTACTGGAATTTGCTCTTATCCGAAGAGTAGGTATGGTCTCTCCTAATAGAGGAGTATAGTTACATAAAGGTGCAGGAAGCAATGATAAATAAGACAGGTCTAAAGAGACATTACAGATCTCGTGTTACTGGGATTTGCTCTTATCGGAAGAGTAGATATTGTCTCTCCTAATAGAGGAGTATAGTTACATAAAGGTGCAGGAAGCAATGATAAGTATAGACAGGGCTAAAGAGACATTATAGATCTCGTGTTACTGGGATTTGCTCTTATCGGAAGAGTAGATCTGGTCTCTCCTAATAGAGGAGTATAGTTACATAAACATGCAGGAAGCAATGATACATAAGACAGGGCTAAAGAGACTTTATAGATCTCGTTTTACTGGGATTTGCTCTTATCGGAAGAGTAGATCTGGTCTCTCCTAATAGAGGAGTATAGTTACATGAAGGTGCAGGAAGCAATGATAAATAAGACAGGGCTAAAGAGACATTATAGATCTCGTGTTACTGGGATTTGCTCTTAACGGAAGAGTAGATCTGGTCTCTCCTAATAGAGGAGTATAGTTACATAAAGGTGCAGGAAGCAATGATAAATAACACAGGGCTAAAGAGACATTATAGATGTCATGTTACTGGGATTTGCTCTTATCGGAAGAGTAGATCTGGTCTCTCCTAATAGAGTAGTATAATTACATAAAGGTGCAGGAAGCAATGGTAAATAAGACAGGGCTAAAAGAGACATTATAGATCTCATGTTACTGGGATTTGCTCTTTTCAGAAGAGTAGATCTGGTCTCTCCTAATAGAGTAGTATAATTACATAAATGTACAGGAAGCAATGATGAGTAAAGACAGGACTAAAGAGACGTAATAGATCCATTGTTACTGAGAGTTGCTCTTATCGGCGGAGTAGACTTGGTCTCTCCTGATAGACAAGTAAAGTTACATAAACGTGCAGGAAGAAATGATAGGTAAAGACAGGGCTAAAGAGACGTTATAGATCCCTTGTTACTGGGAGTTGTTCGTGTCGGCAGAGTAGACTTGGTCTCCCAAATAAAGGAGAAAAGTTACATAAAAGTGCATTAAGCAATCATTGGTAAATACGGGGCTAAAGAGATATTATAGCTCCCTTGTTACTGGGAGTTGCTACTTTCGTCAGAGTAGACTTGGTCTCTCCTAATAAAGGAGTCAAGTTACATTAAGGTGCAGGGAGCAATGATAAATAAGACAGGGCTAAGGACACATTATAGATCTCTTGTTACTGGGATTTGCTCTTATCGGAAGAGTAGATCTGGTCTCTCCTAATAGAGGAGTATAGTTACATAAAGGTGCAGGAAGCAATGATAAATAAGTCAGTGCTAAAGACACATTATAGATCTCGTGTTACTGGGATTTGCTCTTATCGGAAGAGTAGATCTGGTCACTCCTAATAGAGTAGTATAGTTACATAAAGGTGCAGGAAGCAATGATAAATAAGACAGGGCTATGGAGACATTATAGATCTCGTGTTACTGGGATTTGCTCTTGTCGACAACGTAGACCTGGCCTCTCCTAATAGAGGAGTAAAGTTACATAAATGTACAGGAAGCAATGATAGGTAAAGACAGGGTTAAAGTGACATTTTAAATCCCTTGTTACTGAGAGTTGCTCTTGTCGGCAGAGTAGACTTGGTCTCTCCTAATAGAGGAGTAAAGTTACATAAACGTGCAGGAAGCAATGATAGGTAAAGGCAGGGCTAAAGAGATATTATAGCGCCCTTGTTACTGGGAGTTGCTACTTTCGTCAGAGTAGACTTGGTCTCTCCTAATAAAGCAGTCAAGTTACATTAAGGTGCACGAAGCAATGATAGGTAAAGACAGGGCTAAAGAAACATTATAGCTCCCTTGTTACTGGGAGTTGTTCTTGTCGGCAGAGTAGACCTGGTCTCTCCCAATAGAGGAGTATAGTTACATAAAGGTGCAGGAAGCAATGATAGGTAAAGACAGGGCTAATGAGACATTATAGCTCCCTTGTTACTGGGAGTTTTTCTTGTCGGCAGAGTAGACCTGGTCTCTCCCAATAGAGGAGTATAGTTACATAAAGGTGCAGGAAGCAATGATAGGTAAAGACAGGGCTAAAGAGACATTATAGCTCCCTTGTTACTGGGAGTTGTTCTTGTCGGCAGAGTAGACCTAGTCTCTCCCAATAGAGGAGTATAGTTACATAAAGGTGCAGGAAGCAATGATAGGTAAAGACAGGGCTAATGAGACATTATAGCTCCCTTGTTACTGGGAGTTTTTCTTGTCGGCAGAGTAGACCTGGTCTCTCCCAATAGAGGAGTATAGTTACATAAAGGTGCAGGAAGCAATGATAGGTAAAGACAGGGCTAAAGAGACATTATAGCTCCCTTGTTACTGGGAGTTGTTCTTGTCGGCAGAGTAGACCTGGTCTCTCCCAATAGAGGAGTATAGTTACATAAAGGTGCAGGAAGCAATGATAGGTAAAGACAGGGCTAAAGAGACATTATAGCTCCCTTGTTACTGAGAGTGCTACTGACCTAAAAATTTCTCATTTAAATTATACCTGCTCTCCATCGGGAAAAAGGTGTTTGGTGTGGGCATGTCGCTTCTCAGTGATACCGGCTCTGTTATGAATAACTCTATTGGTGATAAGTCTGAAAATCCTAACAGGGTTTGTTGAAGAGAGTGGAATTACATTAAAATAGTTTATTGTATTCATATATAATTATTATCCGACTGATTAATAAAATGTTAGAGCAGTGATATCGTAGAAACATTAGACACTTTAAAAACATTTCTGCTCGGGATTAAAAGTTAGGAAATGTCTGGAGTTTATTCACGAAATGTTTATATTACTTGAAGTAAACTGATCAAGTTAGTATACGAATGTGGAGTGAAACAAGTCATTGCAGAGAAACACTGTGTTGAAAATGTTTAATAAAATTTACATCATCCTATTTGAAGATTAGAGAAAACAGGAGTTTGCATTTGCTAGAAATAAACTGCAAATACCAAACAATTCGGCAATATTCCAGGACCGATTGGGTTTGATATTGTTTAAAGTAGTAATGTGTAAGACAGACTTGGGATAGATTTAAAATCTTTGTTTTGACATTTCACATAGTTGACACTGACAGAAAAGAAGGGACTAGGTCTATAGTAAGCACGATATAAAAAAGTGAATAGGTGACTAGGTCATGGCCGGATACGACTTCATTAGAGAACTTTTTCTAAAATACTAGTAACACTACACAAAAGTCTACTTACCAAAACTTTGGTTTTCTTAAGAACCTGAGAATGGCTGTCGACCCTGGCACGCCAGTTGATCCCAGGCTTCAAATTGGGCCTTTGAGGCTCTTTCTGCATCTGAAACTGAATTACCATCCCCACAGTTAAGCATCCGCTTTAAAAACACATCATTCACAGCACTGAATTTTAAAAGCAACACTGGTATTTTCGCACAGAGCATAAAATGTAACCTTAAAAAATGGCCGACACAACAGAGATTTTAAATCAGCGCGGTATTCCACAAGTTTCAATGCATAACACGCAACCTTCTCCGCACAACAGCGCTTCACACACTAGGCGCTGTTTTCAGATATCTATCTTGTACACACTATAAATCTGTTCCCTGTACATTTACCACACCACGGGTAGTTGAAACCGATAATTCTATTCGTCTTTGTTCATATTCCCCACCACAAGAACACGGCGGTTATGAATGGAAAAGCGACTTACGAGCGGGAGATAAGGCTGCAAGGCTGCATCCAAACTCCTGAATGAAAACGCTTTGGTGGGGAAAGACTGACTGTACCCCCACTACTCAGACGTGAAACATGTGGCTGGAGGTACAGTCTCGACAAAAACACGATCGCACAAGATAGTCTGTGATGACGTAAGCACTGTTTACTTGTCAAATCGGTTTACCTCTGACGGAACCACTTTAGTTCAGTCAGACCACATCGCCTACTTGCATTTCCACCAAGGTTTTTTTTATTTTTTTCTTTGAACAATTACTGTTTCATCTCTGGAATAAGAGTTGATGAATAAAGAATATGAAAAATGAAAGCTATTTAAAGAAACTAGTGTTTTTATTTTTGAGATATGAATAACAAAATTATTTCTAGTTTATACAGCTTATATAAATTAACCAAACTTATTTGTTTACTTCCAAAATAATTATATTGTGATATGTTGAAGTAGATATAGAAGTAACAGGTCCCTGAAAACTCATTAGATAAGATATTTTATCTTACCTAAGGTACGTAATTAACGACGCTAGTTTTTAATTTTGTTGTTTTTTTGAAGAATAAAGGGCCACATTTAAGGGTGGAGTGGTAGAGGGGCCGATTAAAATAGTAACATTAATTCCGTTGCTAAGAGTTGTGTAACCAAGAGTCGGCGTGGATCTGTTGGATCATGAGGAAATGGAAATGTAGGTGGAAGGCCAAACAAGTCCCTCACATGGCACAGAAGACGATTCACTATAGACAGAAAGATTAGTTTAACACATTTCTTGGCCATGGAATTTAGGCTAATACGAATACAGTATTATAACGTGAGGCCTTTAGATTTTATTTATTCATGTTTTGTGCTATTTTGTTTCCGGTCTCCATTAGTTTAAACGGGCGCTGAATGAGTAGGGCCGAAACAGCTGCTGGCAATTTGTTTTAACCATGTCACCTAACAATTCCCGCTAGAAATAAAACTGTCAAATTGCCGCTGGCGGAGACCAAGAGCCTGACGTTTATAGGCCGCCCGTAGTGTTAACGAAATGGCGTACGCCTCGTCATTCATTATGTCATGTTTAGCTACTGTCGCGAGACTAGGTTCTTTTATTCAAAAATATTCCACCTTAATCTCATCTTAAAAAATACTAAATACTAATCTGTAAATAAAACCAACGCCGAGGACCAATCATATTTAGCCAATACAACGCAGTTCCTTCACAATCTGAATCATTCTTTAATGTACCCATTTCATCATTCATTGCTAAATTAACGAAAAACAGTCACTTCTAAGGACTAAATAGACTAATGTATAAAATAAACAATCAATTATTTAAAAGTGAGACACTAATAATACTTCTGTTAAGATAATTCAACAATACAGATGATAATCAAGTTTTGAATACCTACCATTTAAACTGACTAAAGAAGTAGATATTTACCCAATTTAAAGAGACAAATATTTTTGAATAAGCTAACCGGCTCTGCTTTACATACGCTTTGACCCGCAGCTGTTGACACTGACAAAGTCTCTGACCCTCCCATAAGGCCGGCCGTACACTGGATAAGGAACGGCGCGGCGAGGCGAGATGTATTTGCCTTACCTTGCCGCGCCTTGCCCAATGGTTATCAGCACACGGCACGTATGCAAGGCAAGGGAAGGCATACCCAGTCCCACTATGCGTTTGGTTCTAAAAGATATTTTCATGTCATTAAACTTGTTACGACATCTCCACCTTTGATATTGAGTAACTTAACCTAACTAATAACTCTTCACCCGGTCCGAACTCCCAAAATAGTCCTGCAATAGATAAAATATACTGAAAAATAAACTTCTTATCGATATGGCCCTGTTGAATCAGATTTTTCTGTATGTTTTATGTTCGGTCGGCGGTCACGCTGGAGTGTGCTGGCGTCAACTTTTTATTTCTTTCTGATTCACTAGCTCTAGAGCAATTTGAACAAGAAATGCATAAATATTTGAAAAAAAAACTTTATTAATATCAATTGTCATCTACTACAGGTTAAAAACATATATTTGAACTTGATTGGATAATTAAAAACGTATGTTATTAACGATTGAAAATTTGTACAATATAAGCTTAATATATATATATATATATATATATATATATATATATATATAAATATCGCAATATGTTTTCTTGTGTATTAATAAAGAACAAAAGTCAAAATACAAATACAAGAGTTGTAAATTCAAATATAATTCTTGTATTTGTATTTTGACTTTTGTTCTTTATATATATATATATATATATATATATATATATATATATATATATATATATATATATATATATGTATGTATATATATATATATATATATATATATATATATATATATATATATATATAGTCTCTCTCTATCTCTCTCTCTAAGTGTATATATATATATATATATATATATATATATATATATATATATATATATATATATATATATATTAAATATGGTGATAAGTTTTCTTGTAATATAGTTAATAAATTAAAAATATTTCAAAAACAAGAATATTTTTAATACATTTATTATTCAAAGCTTTTCGCCGATAAAACAGTACCAGCATCTTTATAATTATTTTGTTACATATTTATTTTTCCTGAAGATGCTGGTCTGTTTTATCGGCGAAAAGCTTTGAATAATAAATGTATAAAAAATATTCTTGTTTTTGAAATATTTCTAATTTATTAATTATATATATTATATATATATATATATATATATATATATATATATATATATATATATATATAAGGAGAGTATGAGCATTGTGAGAGAATTGAATAACAATCTATTGCAGACTGTTGCTTGCTCTCTAACACTTTAAACAAAAAAGGCTTCTTTTACTATTAAATTAATCCCAAGAGTACAAAACTCTTATCGGCACAATCTCCACGCATGCGCAGAACAATTTGTCCTATGCCTTTCGCCCGATGGACGAAAATTGACGAGGCAGTACAAAGCGCCTTAAGGCACTACCTCGCCGCGCCTTCTCATGCCCGATCGAGTGTGCGGCAGCTCCATTTAAACCAAAGCAAATCACTTCGCTTAAGGCGCCTTTAGGGAAAACGCCGTGCCGCGCCGCGCCGTGCCTTATCCAGTGTGCGGCCGTCCTAATTCTTTTAGAAGTAGGAGCTTTGTGTGGATATTCAGCTATCCTGCCACATCAGAGGGTTAGTAGCGGGTACTACTTAGGTAAAGCCTGAACCCAAAGCAGTACCTCGCAGTATCTCTACTTGGACGGATATGTTATATTCCACGTAGAAACAACCCTAAGCACACCCCTAGAAACGTTTGTTGCCAGGGTCAGGGTTTTCGTCATTTTTACATCCCAACTTAATACCTCTCTGACTGTTAGCGTTCTTCGTCTTAACAGCCTGTACAAATAAGGGAACTGGAGCACCGTAGATCACATAGTCTGGGAACACCACTTTCAGTGAAGGCGTAAGCACAACTACGCGAATAGTGAAACGACAGGCAACTTGTGTACATAATTTCCTCGATACGAGGCGATTTTGGCGACCACTAATAAAGTTGACACATGTTACAACCTAGAGGAAAATGCCACTTGCGAAAAGAAAATACCCTTATAAAAAGCAGCCTAATAAGATTATAGGTTAAATTTTATATATTTCGTTTCCTCAACGCCGAACGGGGTACCTGGCACATAATCTGACAGTTTTGACAGCCAAATTGGTATCCACAAAAGCAACGAACCGTGGTAATGGCGTGTGCCCAACTGAGCATAGTAGATGATCAGCACTCGATTGACGAAATTTTTGCATACATTTCATTGCACCCATGATACTCCTCGAACTCTAAAGTAACATAATGAATTGTAATTAAGCTTACCGACTCTCGTACTTTTGAGATGCTCGCAAAAGCAACTTCGTAGAGCCACTTATATATTACTGGTCGTATTTCCGCTCCATTAGCCCATTTTTTTAACTGAAAATGGTTAATAAATGTACATTCTAACCATAATTACAAGAAAAATGATAACAAACAACCCGAGGTTTACTTTAGTGCAACTTAATAAAACATAATCTAAAACTTATTACAAACGGTTAAAGTAAACAATAAAACATAGTAAACCATCCATATGCTGTTTGGTATCATTTTTGAGCCCGGCATTTTAACCCTCGTCACTTCTGCATCACTGAGCAGACCCTTTGATAATTTATGGCCTCGGCGCTGAGGAGACTAATTTGGCGGAATAACGGGGTGGTTGTTTTCCAAATATCATTTAGTCTTTGCTAACCTAAGTGAGCGTCAACTTACCTCGATTGTGAACAAGTTGTAAGTGGCAAACTAAGTATGGTCAGATGGAACTTCAAACGCGTGCACACTCCAATATCAAAGAACGGCAGATTGTACCTGCTGGTGGGGAGAATGGCTTCGTCCAAAATGCGCTTGCAACTTGAAAGGGCGGTATAAAATTAACCTGATTACATGATTACACGAATAGTACAAGTTATTTCAACTGTGGTGCATAACCAACTGATTTCAAACCTACAAGCAAAAACTGTTGCTGTAATAGACAATGCTAACTACCACAATAAGGAAATAGACAAAGTTCTCACGTCAAACAGTCAAAGCTCGCACGTCAAACAGATAAAGCTCCCACGCCAAACAGACAAAGCTCTCACGTCAAACAGACAAAGCTCCCACGTCAAACAGACAAAGCTTTCACGCCAAACAGACAAAGCTCCCACGCCAAACTGACAAAGCTCCCACGTCAAACAGACAAAGTTCTCACGTCAAACAGACAAAGCTCCCACGTCAAACAGACAAAGCTCCCACGCCAAACAGACAAAGCTCCCACGCCAAACTGACAAAGCTCCCACGTCAAACAGACAAAGTTCTCACGTCAAACAGACAAAGCTCCCACGCCAAACAGACAAAGCTCCCACGTCAAACAGATAAAGCTCCCACGCCAAACAGACAAAGCTTTCACGTCAAACAGACAAAGCTCCCACGCCAAACAGACAAAGCTCCCACGTCAAACAAAGTTCCCACGCCAAACTGACAAAGCTCCCACGTCAAACAGACAAAGTTCTCACGTCAAACAGACAAAGCTCCCACGCCAAACAGACAAAGCTCCCACGCCAAACAGACAAAGCTCCCACGCCAAACAGACAAAGCTTTCACGTCATACAGACAAACCTCCCACGCAAACAGCAGGAAAGATGAGATGATCAGGTGGTTAACAGAAAAAACATACCTTATGAGGATTCCATGCTAAAGCCGCAGCTGTAAAAAATCATTGTGGAAATTAAGACTAGCTTTGTAAAGTATGTGTTCGATGAATTGTTAAGGGGGAAGGGACAAACTGGTTTACTCCTACTCCTGTATCATTCAGATTTCAATTCGATTGAGACGATTTAGGCAGACATGAAAGATTATGTTCCTACACACAACATAACATTCAAACCTCTAGATTTATAAAACTCTCCATGACAGGACCAATGAAAGCTAAAATTTAACCATGTACAGAACGCAAGGTAGGAGTGCGCCGCCAGGGAACCAGCAATAGATGACGTCACGGAATTGTTCATCATCTCGCCAGCGACTCGGAGAGCAGCGATGAGGCAGAACCAAACGACTCGGATGCGGAGATGTCCGGAACTGAAGAGCTGAACTAGATCAAAACAACACGCACGTGCAATGTGCAATCCCATCAACCATCGACTAATTTTTTTAAACAAGGCCAAAAGGCCGCTTGCTATATTTAGTTGGAGCTTGTAGGCCAACTTTAATTGACATTTAACTAAATTTTAATTTTAATACCTATAACTGTGGAAAAGGATTAATTATGTTGTTACTTATTAGTACTTTTTAATGTATAGTATAGGCTAAACAATAAAAAATGTAAATATGACGTTCACGGAAGCTTGTTAATAAGATTATCTAAGGGTTGGGACGGAGGTGTAGCGAAAAAAGCGACCATTACGGTTTTTCTATATGCGCCTTGAGTCTTAATCTTCATTTAAATGAGTGACAGGCGAAATAAGCGACTATCACAGAATTATAGCTGCCCTGGGTATTCCACACTCTTCTTGAAAGATTTTGAACTGTTAGATTCTTTTATATTTATGCTTTCTGATTTCCATTACACGTCATCCAGACTTTAGACTGGTTAGATGATAGTATATGATTTATTTATATTGGTTTAATAGTTTTTTTTTGTAAAGTTCTATAGCGTTTGATAATATTTTTAAAAAATGTAATAATTACTTCCATATTTTTGTATTTTTTTCTATTTTATGACTGTCAATTTAATCCAGCTTTTGAAGGTAGGAGAAAGTCCAGAGACAAGCCATTATGTCATTAGTTCCTTCATTGTTTTTTCAATACGTTTATCCACTCTCTTACACTTCAGCTTTCTTCGTTTCCTTTGGTAGTTTTACTGCAATGCCATAAACATGCACACTGACTTTTCAGTTTCAGTCTTCAAACAATGGATAAGTTATTTGATTCTGTGCTGTGATCTTTGAAACATATAAAGTTTATTGTTCTAACCTTCAACTGAATCTGTGGCCCTATGTCGCCTATTGTTGCAGTTCCATTTTTGTATATAATTTCGCTCATTTTCCATCCAATGTTCAATAAAAAAATAAAAAATTCTATTAACACATCATTTTCTGGTTTTTGAGAGTGACAGGGGTGGGGATCCCCTGGTTGAATGAACTTGGGCTGTAGTAGGGGAGGGGGAACGGACAGATAGCCAGTGGCGGTTTATGATCCCAGTCAAGAAGCAGGGGTCGGACAATAAGCCAGCCGCATGTACATTGTAGGGGTTGCAGTGTATGTGGAGGAGGGATTGCGAGAGAAAAAGAGAAAGATAAACTTCCGCGCAAGTGTGGTTGTAAACGACCTATGACTAAGCCATTCTTAAAATACTATTGTCCTACAGGACAGGAAGAATTAACTAATGTAACGCTAATAGCTTACATTATTTTAGTCACCTTATGTGTGATTGAAAATGATTTTGACTTTTCAATAATAAATAATATTTTGATTGTTTTCATGAATTTAAAAAATACAATTATTTCAGTTACAAACAAAATTTAAGGCAAAAACATTTTGGCCTTAATTAAGTTACTTTAGTTTATACTACTTTACTGTATTTTTGCATAAAAATTAATGTTACAGCTAATCCACGTTTAATTAAATACCAGTAAAGCTGAATTTAGGCATGAAAAGTCCATATACTTAAAAGGATCACCTCAATGTGAAACCTTGCGCAAAAATATATCTATTTTTTTATAAAGCCTCCTAAGAACTTTATTAAGAGTAAATACTTTGTGTGCCAGATGTTAAAATAGTAGTAAAAATGTTATAACATATGTAAACAAAGCTGTGCGTTTTTGTTTAGGTTTAGGTGTAGTGTATTTGCATTTAATATTACCACAGTTTATTTTACATTATTTTTATTTCTTGAAGTTTACCATAAACAATGGTTAGGGGTTTATCCGCTAAGAGATTTGGTTAACAGGGGGTTTTCCAAATAGTAATTTTGGCTTACGCGATGAACATATTGATGATATGGAACGTGTTATTCCATCTCGTCCTAATGAACGTGGCTCATGAGACTTCGCCACCACAGATGCAGTCTGTGAACAGAAATGTTTCAATTCCGTGATTAGTAAATCTCATAATTTGTACTCCTGATCTCATAATGTGTACTCCTGATGTCATAATGTGTATTCCTGATCTCACAATGTATATTCCTGATCTCATAATGTGTATTCCTGATCTCATAATGTGTATTCCTGATCTCATAATGTGTACTCCTGATCTCACAATGTATATTCCTGATCTCATAATGTGTACTCCTGATCTCATAATGTGTACTCCTGATCTCATAATGTATACTCCTGATCTCATAATGTGTACTCCTGATCTCACAATGTGTACTCCTGATCTCATAATGTGTACTCCTGATCTCACAATGTATATTCCTGATCTCATAATGTGTATTCCTGATCTCATAATGTGTACTCCTGATCTCATAATGTGTACTCCTGATCTCACAATGTATATTCCTGATCTCATAATGTGTATTCCTGATCTCATAATGTGTACTCCTGATCTCATAATGTGTACTCCTGATCTCACAATGTATATTCCTGATCTCATAATGTGTATTCCTGATCTCATAATGTGTATTCCTGATCACATAATGTGTATTATGAAATTAGTAACGTCTCTGTTACTAGGTATAAAACTAGGCCTTATGCATATTTACTAATGTTTATTACATTTTCCTTGCCCAGTATTTAAGGTAGTGATGTAAATAAAGTAATCCTTTCATTTCAACTTAACCTAAAACCCAAGACATTTTCAACTTCCCATGCTTCTTTAAAAGCCAATATTTATTCTCATTGTTTAATTAAGAAGTAAATAATTTGATTTTTACTTTCTTTGATCAAAACATTTTGATTTTACTCCCATTATAAGCCTAGTTCCGATTAATTCATGTATAAATTAACTGCGATTGATACATCTTTGTTTAATTAATGTATAATTTTGCGTCTACTTCGTAAGAGAATTTGATAATATCAAAATTAAAAATTGCATTTATTTTCAACGATTTAACACGGAAATTGTCTTAAGTCTTACAAACAAGTTTTCTTTGCAGTTATTTTAACGTTTTGATACTCATCTCCCTACTTTATTTCTCCCCAGAATTTTAAAATAATGGATTTGATTTTTTATTTTACCAGTATAATTGGTGAGTTTTTTAAATAGACAATTATGACAAACTTGGGTCGTGTCAAGATTACTTTCTGGCATAGTTTTATGAAAATAATTAAATTAGGCCTACACTTTTTCGACATGGAATAAAATGGAGGCGAAGTAGTATCAAAAGCCGACCCGTCGAATGAGTTGGTTTTCCAAGAAGCTCTTAAACTCTAGGTCTACCCACTGGAGTGGAAAGTCTCCTCCGGATCTTTACCTCACTTCCCCTTTCTCCGAGAGTGAGAGAGAGATAGAAGGGGCTGGATGGCTTAAAGTCCGAATATCGAAAAACTACCTGGCTACCCTTACCACACCAAGGGGTGATTGACTTACAGTCCTACACCCGTAGAAGGGGTAGTGGAAGTGTAACCTGTTCGCTTATTTCGCACATCCCGGATTCGGTATCCCTTGGTTGAACGTCCTTGGTGGTGGTAGGGGTAGTTTGGCACGCTCCGTGATGATAGCTTATTTCATACATTCGAGATGGTTAGGTCAAAATTTATGATAAGGGATGACGTCAGTGCTTGATGTTTTTTAGACAACTAATACACAATGTCTACCTAAGAGCCAAGTCAGCTTATAAAATTTGACCTGTACCTGATTAAGTCTTGTATTGCGGCTTTGTAATGATAGGCTCGTTTATTATAAGTTAGAGCGACCTCAATATGTTTTGAGTTTTAAGGCGATCAGCCAATATAACTATTATGTATTATCGCTGGAGATTGTGAGGAGTCGGAATATTCTATATAAAAGGAGTGGCTCCATATTCTGGTCGGAATATAGAATATAATCGGAAAGGAGTGTATATATATATATATATATATATATATATATATATATATATATATATATATATATAGGATTAAGGAAAGACATGCAACCCCATGGGTGGAAAGACTTGCTCTCTATCAAGCTCATGCAAAGGGGTCTAGCCTTTACACCCCTTACAAGGCAAAGGATAAGAAACGATATATGGAATTAGGTAGGATCATAATTAGGACATAATTATCCCAGAGTCGCTTATGAAGAGCTGTCTAACCGTCTTATTAGGCCCTCATTATATCCTCCGTTTCAGGAAAGTAGATGGCTCAGGTTGAAATGCCTCAGTAAGTCGACAACACTCTCTAAGTTATGTTATAAATCTGTAAGAAAATGACTTCTTACCAAAAGATGGCACCTTCTACTACCTTCACCTTATCCGGATAAAGATACTGCTGTGCGTGTGGGCTAGCTATTTTTAACCACTATAAGCATTGACTTCAGTATAAGCCACACCGAAGATAAATTGGACTTCACCAAAGAACTTTAAAGAGTCACCATTTTAAATGCAAGTAATTTCCAGACACCTCCGAATGACGGAACGACCCCACCCTCTACTGCCAAAAATAACTGGGAAATAAAACGCATTCATTCAAATGTTTGCTTCACCTTTCAAATAAATCGCCTTTTAGCGCAGCCATTATGGAAATGGTCGGCATAAATCGGAAGAGAGGAATGGCTGAGTTATGACAGCTGATTTATACTCTTTAATGAATGTTTTGAATTCCGCCCCGCTCTGCTTGATGAACGGCCGAAGACAGGTGGCCTTTTACACGGCTGAACGAACGTTAGCGTTACTGGATTTATTTATAGTAGGTTACACCGGGTCTAACCTGGAACCGAAATCGGTGATGTTGGCTTTCCTGCAATATAAACATTCAGCACAAGAAACCGTATCATGGTGAAGTACAACTGCGTCTATCACCAGAAAGAACTATGGCCAAGATAAAGAGTAGCACTAGCCTCCCTGGAAGGTTGAGAAACGTCCCAAATGAAATCCGATCATCCACTAACGGGGAGCTAAGAGCTTCTTGAAATACAAACTGAATGGCCCCTATTATTGTTATCTCTGATCTCGAAATGATAAAAGAAGGTACACCACAGGGTTGAGACATGTTAAAAAAGAAATCCAATCAACCACTAAATGGGGGCTAATAGTTTCCTGAAATACACACTGAATGCCACATATTATTGTTATCTCTACACTCGAAATAATAAAAAGAAGGTACACCACAGGACTAAGACACGTTCCAATAGTGCCAGTGAGCTAATAACTTCCTGAAATACACACTGAATGGCACCTTCTTGAAATACACACAACATCTCACCTAATATTATTTCCTCTACCTTCATTGGTGTGATGAGAGAAAGTAACGAACTATGATCATGCTAGAAAGATGGTATGTCTACGTAACCAGGTACGTGATAGACAGGAATTCGCTAGGACCTCGTTCAACATTTATTATATGTCTGTAATGACGTTCATTATACTACCCACGTGTAACACCATCTACCCATTCCAATTCCTTCAGACGATAATAAAGAGCGTTGTATACAGTTGTCGATAACTCCAAAAGAGAGCAGGTCACCTTAAACAATTATGCGATAGAGAGAACTCCGGTTTGCCTACCCCTACATTAATAATTTCAGTATTGATGAAGTTCATTTTACTTCCTACGTGTAACACAATTTACCCTTCCCACATCCTTCTGAAAATAGTAGAGAGCGTTGTATACAGTTGTCGATAACTTTGGAATAGAGCAGGTCCCCAGTAGAGAGGAAGCCTACTTTAGTAGGTATGCGATAGAGAGGAGTCCGGCAGGACATTCTACTACATCTATTATCTCCCAGTTATAATTACATAATTTTACTACACACTTTGTAACACTATTTATTCTTTTCACTTCCTTCTGGGGATAATAGAGAGCAAGACTTCTTCAGCAAGTGTGCTATAGAGAGGAGTCTAGGAGGACTACCTCCTATATCCATTATCTCCCAGTTATAATTACGTTAATTTTACTACACACTTTGTAACAGAATTTAACCTTCCACTTCCTTCTCTCGATGATAGAGAATGCTGTATACAGCTGTCGATGACTTCGTTAGGGAGCAGTTTGTATTACTGCGTAATATCAATTAATTAGTGTCCCTGATATCAAACGCCAAGAATAGGAAACTCTATACAGATCGAGGTAGGATTTAAGCTAGGACTTATAGAGAAAGGCATACAAAGAAAAAGCGTTCACATAGCCTAGTTTCTGACAAAGATCAAAGAAAGCGCCTCCTAAGAGTTTAATAGTTGTGCACAAAATACGATATAAGAGGCATAGACGTAGAATTGCGTTTTTGGAGATGGAGGAGACTTTCCACTCCAGTGGATACACCAAGAGTTTAAAAGCTTCTTGGAAAAACAATTCACTCTTCTAACTCATTCGACGGGTCGGCCTATGATACTACTTTGTCCCCATTTTATTCCATGTCGAAAAAGTGTAGGTCTAATTTAATGGTTTTCATAAAACTATGCCAAGAAGTAATCTTGACACGACCCAAGTCTAATTAAAAAATTGGAAGCAATGATCCCCTGGTAGCAGATTTACCCGAAGAAGATTAATATTAATATTAATAATTAATAACTATTAATATTTAATATTAATTACTATTAATAACTACCGTTATTCTTTTCGCTTCATTTTTATCTGATGACAACAAAATCGCCATAAATGATGATGGTCCTTCAAGCTACCACAAAAAGTAAGTACCAATTTAAAAACTTATAGATGAAGGTTTGTCATTCTGGATTCTATTGTCCTTTTTAAGTGGGCGAGCTGTCACCATCGATAGGATAATCATCGTTGCTATAATTTTCCTCAATTCCCAGTCCCCAGGGGATCATACCTTTCTTTAAGAAGTATAACAGGTAGACACTTTTGACCCCGATAGAGTATAGACCTATTTTCGCGACCCTGTTCACATGAGGTCATATGTTTCCTAAACCCTTTATCAGGTGAATATATGTCCCTCCTGCACTCACAATCGTTTATTATCGTTCGTAGGTATTAGTAGTCACAATGGTTGGTCGAATTAAAGCATTTAAGTGCAGAACGATTAGACTATTGGGGATGGATTGGTCATCGTCAAATTCCTTATAAACCATCTATCTGGTGACTTGTGATTGTTTTTTTTTTTTTTTGCGGAAAGCAATTGGGTATTATTGCTTATGTAATATAGAAAGAAGTTAAATATATAACCGCAGAATACAGATTAACCCTTTTGTATGGGGTGTACTTTTAATTCACATATTACGAACAGCTCTGAACACAGATCACTCTGAATATTAAGAACATCATCCAATGATATTCAAGAAATGCACACAAACCTCGATCGGGTGTCACTCCAAGAACTGGCACACAAAGTCCAGCTGGATTTGAACCGTTCTGAATTTTGCAGTTGAATGTACCAGTAGGAGGCTGTGAGAAGAAGAGAGGGGAAAGGGAGAGTGGCCGTGTGCCAGAGAATTCATTCACTAAAATAACACACAGGGCACACTAGGGCGCAGCACTAGACAGTCTTGCAAGATAACGTTCATTCATTCATTACACTCGACACCTCTCCTTGCAAGGTCATCTACAATATAGACACGTTTGCAAATATCCAGAGCAAACAACCTTTCTGTGGCGAAGTGCGCATGTATGACACAATGGTCGGCTAATTAATTCAATTACAATGCGGTTGCAATATGCAATACACTGCAAAAACGCTGAAATAAATTTATACAAGTCGTTCAAACAAATCGTTAGGCTACTAAACAATTTAGTGCAAACAATTCGCAACAAAATGTAATTTATTTTTAAAAAGCTAAAGCAGTTAAAATTTATTTAAAAATTCAAACAAAATTAAATAAATTAAATAGGTCTAGCTTCTAATGACATGCAATTTTAACAATAAATTGAACTCAAATGACGATCAGTGCTGAGTTAATTATATTAATAATGCCGAGTAACTGTCTATTGATTGTAACTTGCTGTTGCTCGACTCAGTATTGGTGTGAACCAAGGTATATAGAGTAAACATGAAAGTGTACACAGATTGCTATTGACTAACTGAAGTTAGTTTGCGTTTTGGGGTTTTATCCTGTGCTTGTATGTTTGAAATTGTGTTTAAAGTTGTTGAACTTGCAATTTATTGTGAATCTAATGTTTAAATTATAACGATTATTGTTTTATGTTTATAGATTAGAAAGCTTGAAAAAAGCTAGTTAAAATGTGACCGAAACGTTGGTTGTATAATATTAAAATAATAAACTCGGCATTGATCATTTGAGTCCAATTTATTGTTAAAATTAAACAAAGTTTCACCTAATTAGAAAAACAGGACTGACCTTAATCGACGAAAGAGGAAATGCGCTAAACATTAAACCTTTCACGTTGAAAAAAAGAACAAAGTTTGTAGGATATTTCGAATATTTTACAATCGAGAGTTCCTAATGATATCTTCAATGCCAGATTGCTTTCTAAAAATTCAGTGTTTCATGAAAACTGATGTCAATTGAAAAACATTTATGGATAATCTTTACATGAAACAAAGCACCAAATCAGTGTGAAATGATTTTGTGCACTGATAATATTAATGAGCATTGTAACTAAACAAGAAATCGTCTACCAAATACGTTAAACAAACAAGGTCTGTGTTGCATGTCCTTAGCAAGAGAGACCATTCTTAGGGTACCCCCGTAAAAATAGGTTCCACCGCTTGGCGATACTAGTGAATTTTTATCCCAGATAGCCAGATGAATTTCCAAGTATGATTTCCTGCATTAGACTCCGAGACGAGTACCTTATGTGCACTTACATGACTAGTTTATTTGTCTTAAAACGGGCAAACACCTAAATGAACAACACTTTAATGTTTTTCCTTTGTTAAATTCGTAATTATTTGGGAGTAATAGTAAGTGTAGTCATTTTGCGAGTTACTAATTCATAATAATTATGCCAAAAGCATAATATTGAGTGAAAATGTTTTTTTCTCGGAGCCACAAGTAAGATATGTATGTAGAGTTAGCGTGACGTCAGGAAACATTTGGATCACTCCGCGCCCATTCACAACTTATGCCTATGAATTTTTACCCTAATTTATATTGAAAAAAAGTAACTTTCCTCGATCAATTAACAAAAATTCTTATGGATATTATTATGGATTCCTATTTGGAGGTTTTAAACAGTTTTCCAAACTATCGTAGGTGGCCGCTACAATGCACAATTACCCAAGTTGTTTACATTTTAAATAATTTGGCCTAAATAAATGATATTTTCAAAAAGGTTTTCATCGTGAACGCAATCCCTGATGCACTCGGCAAAGCTAAGCAGACTTCGTGTGCGTAGGGTAGCCAGACACACAGGGCTACCTACGTAGCGCACTCGGCCACCTTCAGGGCTTACAAGCAATAATCGATTAATCTAAGGGCCCGTCATTTCAGTTTATTACGCTAGATCGAGCATTAAACGCTTCGTGCTAAATAGGTCGAATGGTAATTGTTGCATAAATATCATAAGCTTATTAAAGTATGAAATATTGTCAACAATTCTACGATATACAAGGTGTGACAATTAAATAATGGACCGATTTTATTGCCACGCTTGTGGTAAACCTGCGACCTCGAAATTTTTTTTCGTTTTCCCCGGCATCCATCCTCTCTCCACTGATATGTTTCCCATCGCTCTAGTTTGTTTAGTTCGCCTGCTGTGTCGTTTCTAGAAGTCGTGTGTTGGTGCTTGTCACGAAAATGGAGAAGCAAAATCTAGAGCAACGCTTCGCTATAAAACTTTGCGTCAGGTTGGGCGAAACAGCTTCGGCAACGTACGCTAAAATCCTAAATGTGCATGGTGATAGTGCTTTTAGTCGTGGCCAGGTGTTCCATGCAACAGCCGCCTTATTCGCCCGATGTGTCAACCTGTGACATTTCTTTCCTGAAGCAAAATCGGTCGTCAAAGGTACCCATTTCGGGTCGATTGCGGACATCCAAGTGGCCGTGACGAGGGTACTCGCGGACATCATAGTCGAAACGTTTCAGAAATGTTACGAAGCGTGGAAAACGCGCTGGAATCGTTGTATAGCTGCCCAAGGGGAATATTTGAAGGGGATGGCAGAGTTGTAGAATAATTTTTAAATATACGGTTTTTATGGAATCAGTCTCATTACTTGTCACACCTCGTATATATATTACTACCGTCAGGGGCGTAGCCAGGACGATGGTTTGGGGGGGGGGAGGTCAATATGAATATCCCTGAATACAATACTATCTTCACATCAACTATTAACTGATTACCTCCGAATTATTTCCTACTGTACTGGAGAAATGGTAAATTTAGTGAAAATTAAAGAGAAAAATAAATTTGTCGGAAGACATGATAAGAAACATGTATAGAACTAACTTTCCCCTTCTTGCTTTCCTTATTAGGTATGCACTATATAGGGATGGTCGATCCAGTGACTTTAACGGATCGGTGATTTTAGTGAAAGCGCCAGGCTTGGAACAGTGACTTTAGTACCTGTGACAAGGGATACTGAGACAGCTCTGTATGTGCCAATAACAGGTAAGGATGGTCGATCCAGTGACTTTAACGGATCGGTGATTTTAGTGAAAGCGCCAGGCTTGGAACAGTGACTTTAGTACCTGTGACAAGGGATACTGAGACAGCTCTGTATGTGCCAATAACAGGTAGGGATGGTCGTTCCAGTGACTTAAACGGACCAGTGATTTTAGTGACAGCGCCAGGCTTGGATCAGTGACTTTAGTACCGGTGACAAAGGATACTGAGACAGCTCTGTATGTGCCAATAACAGGTAGGGATGGTCGTTCCAGTGACTTAAAAGGACCGGTGATTTTAGTGACAGCGCCAGGCTTGGATCAGTGACTTTAGTACCAGTGACAAGGAATACTGAGACAACTCTGTATGTGCCAATAACAGGTAGGCATACCACACTGGTGGCGAAAGACAGTATAGGTGATTTTATTATTAGGAGGTTACTGCAACACATACACTGGGGCAATAAATTATATAATCTTATATACAACTACAAAATTAGAGTTTATTTACAAAAAAGGTTTTAATTACAAAATACAGTTGTGGTAATTACAGTATTGGATATTTGTATTAACAAGAAGGATTTTTCTGACTTTATCAAGACTTAACCGAGATCATCTGTCATTAAAAATATAATCTCGCTTGGAGAATAGTAGCTCGCAAGGTGAAGTAAAAGTACTAATTTAGGCTTACAAAGTGTGTACCTATAACAATCGTCTCTGTTTATTTAATTTTATTATTCCACAAAAAATTTTGCACGTTTTCAATTATTCCAAAACAAATTAATAGTTTATCATTTAAATCTAACATAACCTACTATAACATCCTACGTTATATCAGAAGATTATAATAATTCGGTATTGAATTATGCATAATAAATAAATATAAATAATTTATTTACTATCGAAATCTTGTTGCTGTTCATGACGAGCTAGTTGTAAATTACAAATTACACTTTTGTTATTACTTGCGACCAGACTTTTTGTTAACTAAAGGTTGTACAAATTGTTAACTTAAACTTGGAGGAAACGTATTCATATTATGACTTCTTCAGCTTCTTATTTTTGCCGTTAGGAATGCTGCTGTTGTGCTTCCTCGGTACCATTTTTTGAAAGTTAGAAGTGATGTGATCGAAGAGTATGTGTGATCTGTGCTGTGTTTGTTCATTTAGGATGTCATTTTTATGTGCGTTGGTATGACTATATATTTCATACTGTTCTAGTGTGTTTTATTTATGGCCTTTGTTGCATGTGTGGAAGATGCTCAGGTTATTTTCCATACTTTTGCATGAGTGTTTAGTGTCCATGAGGTGATTTGCGAAGGTGGATTCAATAGTAGTGTGCAGTGCGCTTTTGTATTCTTTATATCTTTCGGCGAAAAATCGTCTGTCCAATGTAGAAGTTATTGCAGTGATTGCATTTTAGTTTGTATACTCCTGGATTATTGTATGTGTTGGTATTGTTATTAATGCTGTATGTGATAGCTGTTTGGCTTTTATTTGTTGTTCTGTAAGCTACATTGTATCCTGCTTTTTTGAATTGGTGTGCTATTTTATTTGTGAGTTTGTTTTAACGTATGTGAGGGTGATGAATTTTTTGGTGTTTGTGTTTTTGTTGTTTGTGTTGTTACTATTCTTGTCGAATATTTTTCCGTGTAGTTTGTATATTAAATAATTGTCATATCCATTTTTGTGAGCTAAATATTTGATTGTCTTTAGTTCCTCTGTGTAGTTAGCTGTGGACATAGGTATTTTATTTAGACTGTGTAGTAAATGTTTGAATGCTGCGTGCTTATGTTGTATTGGGTGGTTTGATGAATTGTGTATCAATGTGTCTGTTATGGATGGGTTGCGGTATATGTTGAATTCATGTTTGTTTTGTTTTTTGTTATGGTGATGTCTAAGAAATTCAATGTTTTGTTGTTCAAACTCTGCAGTGAACTGGATTTTTTGTGTATTGTGTTTATATGTGTTTGGAGTTGTTGGTATTGTCTTATGTTTCTTTGGTATAGTATTATAACGTAGTCTACATATCTGTGTATTATCTTATCTGCGTGTTTGTTGTTATTTATGATTTTATTCTGTTCTATGTGTTGTAGGAATACTTCTGCGAAAATGCTTAAAATCGGTGAACCCATTGGTAGGCCTTGTTTCTGTGTGTAATATTTGTTGTGAGTGAAGTAGTTCTGGCGTGTAATGGTATTCAAAATATGTATTTCTTTTGTGATTTTTTCTGAAGTCTTGTTAAGTCTTAGATTGTCTCGTAATATGTTTAGCGTTTCTGTGACTGGGATATTGGTATATAGGTTTGTGATGTCAAACTATGCCAGGCTTGAGTTATGAGGGATTTCAATGTTCTTAATTTTGTTTACTAGATCTATTGTGTTCTTTATATTTGTGTGTGTCTAGTTTTATGTATTTTCTAATAGTTCTATCCATATGGCGTGCTAGTTTATGTGGGGGTGATTGTTTCCTGTTGATTATTGATCTTATTGGTGTTCCTTGTTTATGTAGTTTAGGAAGTGCTTGTAGGGCAGGTGCCGTAGGTCTTATTGCTTTAAGGTATTTTTTCTGTATTTTAGATTTTACGTGTTTAGTTGAATTAATTATGTGTTTAAGTGTGTTGTGATACTTGTTTGTTGGGTCTTTATTTGTTTCTGAGATGTTGTTTGCCGTAATGAATTCATTAATTTTAGTGTTTAAATACTGCGTATGCATAATAACTGTAGTATTACCTCTATCTGCTTTTACTTATTTTAAATCGTGTTCTCTGGCTTTTTGTTTGAGTGATTTGACTCTCTGTATTTCATTGGTGTGTGTTATGCCCTTTTAAGTCTTGTGTGTTCTTATTGTGTTACTAATTAAATTGTTAGGCCTTTAATATATTATAAAGTTTGGTATATTGATTATTTATAATTATATTTATCATTATATTTATTATAATATAATGTATAGAGCACAAAAGCGCACTGCACACTACTATTGAATCCTCCTTAGCAAATCACCTCATGAACCCTAAACACTCATGCAATAGTATGGTAAATAACATGAACATCCTCCACACATGCAACAAAGACCATAAATTAAACAAATTAGAACAGTATAAAATATATAGACATACCAACACACAAAAATGACATCCTAAATGAATAAACACGGCACAGATCTCACATAGGCCTACTCTTCGATCAAATCACTTCTAACTTTCAAAAAATGGCACCGAGGAAGCACAACTGCAGCATTCCTAACGGCAAAAATACGAGGCTGAAGAAGTCGTAAATCGAAAACGTTTACTCCAAGTGTAAGTTAACAATTTAACAACCTTTAAATAACAAACAGTCTGGTGCAAGTAATAGCAAAAGTGTAATAAATAAAATACTCTACAGCACAGTGCCTTTTTGAACAGTTTTCACTTACCCGGCAACGCTTTAGGATGAACTGTTGTAGTTTAAGGGGGCAGAGAATGTGGGGTGCTTCGTCGAGTATTCTGGCTTACTAAAGACTGTAGATCAGCGGCGTACAGTAGTACTGGACCGCTGGAAGCTTCTCATCACCCCTCCACTCATTTTGTAATAAAGGCATTTAGGATAAACTGTTGTAGTTTGAGGGGGCAGAGAATGTGGGGTGCTTCGTCGAGTATTCTGGCTTACTAAAGACTGTAGAGCAGGGCCGCTGGAAGCCTTCTCGCCACCCCTCCACTCATTTTGTAATAAAGGTATTTAGGATAAACTGTTGTAGTTTAAGGGGCAGAGAATGTGGGTTGCTTTGTCGAGTATTCTGGCTTACTAAAGACTGTAGAGCAGCGGCGTACAGTAGTACTGGGCCGCTGGAAGCTTCTCACCACCCTCCACCCATTTTGTAATAAAGGTATTTAGGATAAACTGTTGTAGTTTAAGAAGACAGAGAATGTGAGTTGCTTTGTCGAGTATTCTGGCTTACTAAAGACTGTAGAGCAGCGGCGTGCAGTAGTACTGGGCCGCTGGAAGTTTCTCACCACCCCTCCACCCATTTTGTAATAAAGGCATTTAGGATAAACTGTTGTAGTTTAAGAAGACAGAGAATGTGGAGTGCTTCGTCGAGTATTCTGGCTTACTAAAGACTGTAGAGCAGGGCCGCTGGAAGCCTTCTCACCACCCCTCCACTCATTTTGTAATAAAGGTATTTAGGATTAACTGTTGTAGTTTAAGAAGACAGAGAATGTGGGTTGCTTCGTCGAGTATTCTGGCTCACTAAAGACTGTAGAGCAGCGGCGTACAGTAATACTGGGCGGCTGAAAACCTTCTGGCCACCTCGTCCCCCCATTTTGTAATAAATGCATTTAGAATGAAGTGTGCGAATTATAATTTAAGATTAGCCAAGACAGTTCAATATGTAAATTCTAATATTAGACCACTAGATAAATTCTTTGTTGTTAATTTGGCAAGAAAATTCAGTAATGAGTTTAGCGTTTGGATACATAATGTGCAACAAGAGTGGAAAGCCTTCGATTTCAGGTGTCACATTTTAAGATAACATCTTAAGAGGTCATTAATCTTCCATTTATTGAAACGCCCTTAATTGATCAATCAGAAGTCAGAATGTTTGACACGCCGATGGATATATCGCTTAATTATGGGTCAAAGGTCATTTCCGGCAGACTATTACGTCGAAATAGCTACGGTAGGGCTACTACTGTTGTACACGCGTTTAAATAGCCTGTTTATTTATTTATAATAAGGTAGTAATACTGTACCAAACTGAAGTGGTCAAAAGTACAAAACGTTAATTCTATTAGTGTTTACTATAACAAAAAACATTAGATCTAAAAATAAACAAGATATTTGAGGTCAAACACATTTTGCAACAAACTGTAACAAAAACCATATGACATTGTAACAAAACCATAATTGCAACCACAAATTTTCAAATGGTATTTTGTAGCAAAAGATTGCACAATATTTAAGGATGAAATATACTGCAAACCCAACATTTATAGAAGGTACTTTGAGGCAAACGTATTTTGATAAGTTATTGTAAAATACTTTGAGATTAAAACCCGTTTTAGGCCCAACAATTGTAGAACGTATTTTGATGTAGACGTATTTTAAGAAACATCGAGGCCACTTACATCAATAAATCAACTCTTTCCTCGTGAAGCATAATATCCCCTTTCTTTAAATATAATTATAAATATAACTGACTTCCCGTAATCCTTCCCATATTCGTACCAGGTTAATAGGGGAAACGGACTGCCTTGGCTCGTTTGACGGAGCTCTCAGTGTCGCTCCTATGGTGTACCGTTTCTGAAAAGTCTAATTTACAGCAGTATGATATTAATGTCTTGACTTTCTGTGTGGCTTGTTGGCTGATTGCTTTATTGGCATTTGTGAGGTCATTTACATTTAAATTTTGTACAAGGTTGTTTGGTGTTGAGCTTTGTATAATTTTTTTTTTTTGCTGTTGACTGGACGGATTTGTTTTGACTTGTATTTTCGTGAGGTGTGGATTTTAGGTTTTCGACCTTCATGGGGGCTCGTAGACGAGGCACAGGGGACGATTCCTGCGGACTGTGAGCTAGCTGCAGTTTTTATGACACACTGTCAAGAAACAGGGGCCGGACCTTGCACCAGCCCCAGCCACCTTGTGGGGGAGATTGTTGCAAGTTGGGGTAGGTTATATTAAAAACAATGATTTGATTTGTTGTCCTATCAGGGTAATTGGCCAGTCTTTTAATCGACAGTTATGATAGACTTGGGCCGTGTCAAGATAACTTTCTGGCATAGTTTTACTAACAATAATTAAATTAGACCCACACTTTTTCGACATGGAATACAAATGTTTCACTACTGTTTGAGCCATCGTGACATTGCGTAGTAGATGAGGCAAAGTAGTATCAAAGACGTACCAGTTAGAAGGATGAGTCGGGTTCCAAGAACCTCTTAAACTCTTTCTCTCACTCCTCCTTTCTCCGAGAGAGTGTGCGTGCATGTGTGTGTGAGAGAGAGAGAGAGAGAGGGAGAGAAAAGGGGCACTCAGCCTACAGATCGGGAAACTACCTGACTACCATTGTCAAACCAAGCGGGTGACTGACTCACAGTCCTGCACCCGGCTAACGATCTCCCTAATTAAACATGAAACTCACTTCCATATTCGCACCAGGCTAACTGCCTACACATTTTTCGTCTTTATCGAGTAAAAGAAACGACTCTGCCCACGTAGTCCATAATATCACTACAGCGTCTTAGTATTAGAAGAGAAGATACACAACACTTTCCCAATCGTACTCATTTGACCTAACCGTATCTCATCATTAGCTCGCAATGAATACGTTTGTAGGTTTACTTAATGCTTTCGGTGATAGGTCAAGATGCCTAGTGTACCTCACGTAACCTACTCTCTATCGGGGCCATAATGAAGCTGTTTCCCGTTGTCAGTGCATAAGGAAACTTTAAAGTGTGAAGCGGCCAAAAGCAATGAAATTAGAGCATTTTGTAATTTAATAAACGAGTTCTTCATAAAAGCAAATGAATCTGTGTTGAGTGCCTTTATGACGGCTCAGCTCTCAGCTCCAGCCAGGTAGGAGCTACGTTGCTCCCGCCAGAGCTCTATTAATAGTCAGGTCATTAGAAATGCAATTTTTCAAATTGTAGGCTATAAAGCTAGTCGTTCCGGTTTGCCCGGGGCTCTGCCCGCACGACCGTGAGAACACAAACTCCGATCTATTTAATCTCTGTACTGGGTCAATGAGTTGTCGATTGTAAAAATATCTTCATCCAATATTTGCAATAACACTTAAATCGGGTATATGGTCTAGAAGGAATTGGGTAGATTTACAGAACAGGAATATTGGTTTATACAATTTTAGATTTTTAATTTTTTTCATTTTATTGACCCCACTTTTGAGTTTCCCGATAAGTTTCTCTGAGTTCAACTCCCTGATCTCTAGAGGGAATTATCTACAAATAGGGTTCTTCAACATTCTAGCTCTGCGCTCCCCCTTATAACACAGACATGAGATCGCGACTACTCATATTTCTATTTAGTTAAGAATTATAATCTGAGTATGAAACTGAAGGCGGTTAGGTCAATAAAACATTAGATTCTTTTATTGAACTTTTATATAAATATTTAATATAGGCTATAAATATATTTCACCCCTCAACTGATAACACTGCAATCCTGTTGCTATAGACTTGATTCGGGCCTTGAACAACATATATCTATAAAAATAGTTTCCACAATAAAATGAAGAGCAGGGCTATATAATAAATTAACCTATGCTCCCGAGAGGTTGTCCTTGAGTTCAATGACCATAACTCAAAGAAACAACGCATGTACAAAAACAATGATGTAGTCTAACAATGAGTCTACCCGTTGGTACGCATATTTAACGATACACATTTCTCGTCAATAGGCAGTTTCAGTGCACTTATCCACGCCTACCCTTAAAAACCTTCTACGCCCCAAAAAGAACCCATTATCTACAAGTGTAACAATGCTAAACTACGGCGATAAATTAAAAACGATTGCTTCTAGTGGCACTGATCTACAAGATTTGAATCTTGCAATGTTAATGTCAGACACTTCGGCACTAAAAGAAGGATGGAGGCTTCTAGTGGCCCTGATCTACAAGATTTGAATCTTGCAATGTTAGTGTTAGACACTACGGCACTAAGAGAAGGATGGAGGCTTCTAGTGGCCCTGATCTACAAGATTTGAATCTTGCAATGTTAATGTCAGACACGTCGGCACTAAGAGAAGGATGGAGGCTTCTAGTGGCCCTGATCTACAAACATTTAGTCCAAAACATTAATGCTAAACCCTGTCACTACGGCACTAAAAGATTGAGAGTGGGTTTAAGTCGCCCTGGTCTACAAGAGTATACTGTCGTAGTAATAGAGATAAACACTACGTCAAAACACTAAAACAATGTTGGTGGCTTCTAGTGGCTATATCTACTAGTGTTAAGTCTCGTAACTCTAAACGCAGATACTGTAATAATGCCCAGAAGCACAATTCGTTGCGCAATGATTTATGCTGAATACGACAGTACGAGGTATCAACGGTTACAATAGACAGTATTAATCTTAACCTATTAAAATGCGATCTTAGTTGTATGGTAAAGGCATACACTTGATAGAAGGCTTAGACTGGTAAAGTGATCGTACCAGAATGATGTAGGGCTAAACGTGACAGAAGCCTAAGACGGGTAAAGCGATTTTAGTAGAAAGTTGTAGGCCTACAAGTGGTAGGAGCCTAACACTGGTTAAGTGATCGCAGTGGAATTGTCTTGGAATATGACTGATAGGAGCAAAGACTGGCTAGGAGATCTCAGTGGAATAATGTAGGCATATTCATGATAGGAGCAAACAATGTTTAAGATATCGCAATGGAATGGTGTTGGCATATGCGTGATAGGAGCCTAATTCTGGTTAAGAGATCGCACGGGAATGGTGTAGGTATATGCGTGATAGGAGCTTAACGTTGGTTAGAGATCGCAGGGGAATGTTGTTGGCATATGCGTGATAGGAGCTTAACGCTGGTTAGAGATCGCAGGGGAATGTTGTTGGCATATGCGTGATAGGAGCTTAACGCTGGTTAGAGATCGCAGGGGAATGTTGTTGGCTTATGCATGATAGGAGCTTAACGCTGGTTAGGGATCGCAGGGGAATGTTGTTGGTATATGCGTGATAGGAGCTTAACGCTGATTAGAGATCGCAGGGGAATGTTGTTGGAATATGCATGATAGGAGCGTAACGCTGATTAGAGATCGCAGGGGAATGTTGTTGGCATATGCGTGATAGGAGCTTTTCGCTGGTTAGAGATCGCAGTGAAATGGTGTAGGTATATGCGTGATGGGAGCTTTTCGCTGGTTAGAGATCGCAAAGGAATGTTGTTGGCATATCCGTGATAGGAGCTTTTCGCTGGTTAGAGATCGCAGTGAAATGGTGTAGGTATATGCGTGATGGGAGCTTTTCGCTGGTTAGAGATCGCAAAGGAATGTTGTTGGCATATGCGTGATAGGAGCTTAACGCTGGTTAGAGATCGCAAAGGAATGGTGTATGCATACGCGTGATAAGAGTCTGGTAAACAGTCGTAATTTAAACCTACTTGACAACTCGTTAATATCTAAAATTCTTGATAACAATGTAATCTAGCTTTGGCCGCTAGAAACAAGTGTGCAAAAAGTACTATATTTAGACGCAAATCAACAAAAAATCTACATATTATTACTGGGTTGCGTTAACGGAAAGGTGAAGCGGTTTTTCTTTTAAATTTCCTATAATACCAATAAACACACTTTAAAAATTCATTTAAAGGAATAATTCGATGTAATGGAAAAAGAATAGGTCTATAGCTGGGGTCCACCCCATCCTCTTTAGATGAAATTCCTCCACGCCCCTACAGTTTACACTATAAATAAAAGGGCATGTAAAAAGAGTCAAATATTATATATAATAACACACACACACACACACACACACACGCACGCGCGCGCGCACGCACACACACACACACACACACACACACACACACACACACACACACACACACACACACACACACACACACACACACACACACACACACACACACATACACACACACACTGTGATTGTGGGAAAGTTCCTGGAGGACATACAAAACCTGTTTAACGAAACATTCAGGAAATATGCCGACTGGATGAGGGAAGCAGGACTCAAGATAGCAATGCATAAGACAGAGGTAGTGCTCATAACTAGCAGGAAGAAAAGGGAAACAATTACACTGCAAGTTGGGGAGCATGTGGTTGAGTCCAAGGCGTCAGTACGATACTTAGGAGTAATGATAGATGCACGTCTCAACTTCAAGGATCAAGTAGTGCATGCCAGCTCCAGGGCGGCAGCAGTTGGAGGAGCATTATCCCGCATCATGCCGAATGTGGGTGGTCCTAAACCAAGAAGACGAGCGCTCCTTGGGTCAGTTGTGACATCAATACTGACCTATGGTATTGCCATTTGGGCAAAAGCACTAGAGCTACAAGAATGCCAAAGAAGAATATATCCAGTTGGCCGGCAAATGGCATTAAGGATCACCAGCGCGTTTAGGACTGTCTCTAGGGACGCTGCTCACGTGATCTCGGGACTACCGCCGATCGAGATTATTGCAGAGGAATATAGGAGACGGTATCGGCGAAGAACGCGAGAACCGGTGGAGGCAAAAGATTCCAGAACAAGGGAAAGGGAGAAGAGTCTACAACGATGGCAAGTGGAGTGGGATGGTTCTGAAAGGGGCAGGTGGACCCACCAGCTCACCCCACGGATAGCGGAATGGACCAACCGTCAGCACGGTGATCCCAACTACTACCTGACGCAGCTACTTACTGGACATGGATGCTTTCGACAATACTTATATAAGTATAAGCAAGAGGACTCACCGAATTGCCCAGTATGTCATGGAGCAGAAGAGGACGCGAGGCATGTGTTCTTTACATGTCCAAGATTTGACCCACAGCGAAGAGAATTCGAAAGGCTAACCAACGTGGCGATTACGCCAGAAAATTTAGTAGAGCAAATGCTCGCATCAGAAACTATATGGAACGCCACAACGGACTTCACCAGAGAAGTGATTACAGAACTGCGGAAGGAAGAAAAGAAAAGGAAAGTACACCCAGCTAATAGTTAGTGGGGGACGTAGGTAAGGAAAAAGATGGGAGAGCGTAAGCGCTAATGCCGCCCCGTGAAGTAGTGCCTAGCGGCGGTCCCGCGGGGAATTAAGGCTTTTGGAAAGAGAAGGGGGTTTTTTAGTCGGTAGGCGTCTCGGCTCCATACTGAGATGAATCCGACACTACCCATAACATCGGGTGTCTTTTGAAGATCTTTCCCCCACCTCCTTAAAAAAAAAAAACACACACACACACACACACACACGATATAACATTTCACGTTATAATTTGCAAGGTAAGTTTTAACTGACAAGAGAAAAATCTGTTAGTGAGATGCTTAAGATTGCATTTATTAAACTAGCATACCTATTTAAGGTTGTATTTTAGTAAGGGCACAACCCAAGTCATTAGCAAAATCAGGTTTGTTACTTTGCAACTGGTCTCGTGGCCTCCTTAATTTTCCTGCACGCTCCCCAGTTTTTGAACTAATGGTCTACAGATTAATACTTTGAGAGAGATAAGACAGATTTGGCAATATCGCTTTATCCATTGACAAATTGTGAACCGTGTGTCACTGTGCTGTATGATATATGTCACCTAGTCGCCTAATTACTGTGGTTCCTCGTGCAATTGGTGTTAGTCACTCCTGTGAACGGAGGTACACACACTGGAAGGAAAGAAACACGAGCACGATAATCCACTATACTGCCGTTAGATCGCCTAATCTCGAGTCCAAGGTCGACTGTCTTGTTAGCTTTATCTTATCGCAAGTGTGAAGTATGACCTACAACCTTCTACTCACACTAGAAAGGAATTCGCCATACAGTCTATGAAACAGGCGTAACCGTTCCTTCGTTCAAGAAACGGATCCATTGTTAACAAACTAACCAAGAAGAAAGAGAACGATTGGAATATGATATGGTTAAAAACTTATAAACGAAAATACTTGTGGTAAAAAAGGTATTTGACAAATAAAATTTAAATTATACTAGTTTTAATTCATACATTTGATTAGAATATATTGTCGATCTGTTATAGAGGCCGGCTAGAAGTTCAGTGACTTCTTTACGAATACAAGGCTATGCGACACTGCTTACCATAGATAGAAGCTAATGGTAATCTTGACTAACGTTAAGAAGGCAGATTTAAACTCGCTCAACGTAATAAATAGATAGTCTCACAAAGGAGAGTAATTTTGCTGGGGCTTTGAAATGTCCCAGCAACAAAGTTAGAATCGCTAATCCGTATGAATAATTTCGTTAGCCGAATTTTGAAAGAATAATGACGGGATCTTGGAAGCTGTACAGAGCTGGAAGATGGCTCAAATTAAAGGTATTGACACGAAGAAGTGGGGAAGAATATAGGTTTTTCTCAATTTATCACATTTATGAGGGTTTTGAGGAACTTAAAATACCCAAAATCTCCATAAGAAATACATTGCAAATAAAAACAGTTGAGTATGATTTTTAAATATTTCAGCTGAGAAACATATATTATATAAAAAACAGCTGAGTACAAATATTTTAATAGTATTAAAGATTAATTAGAAATAAGAACTTGGGATCAGGTTTGGTTAATGGAGTACGTCTTATCGTACTAGATATGTTTGACAAGTGTATTAAACTAGAAATAATCACTGGTTCTGGAAAAGAAAACATGTTTTTATCAATAATTAAATTAATATCAACAGATCTTAATATGCCTTCCAAACGAAAAGGAACCAATTTCCTTAAAGACTTACCTTTTCAATAACTATAAGTAAGCCTTCAATCGACCAAACCTGTTTTTACTCATGATCAACTTTATGTTGCGCTAAGTCGAGTAAAATCTCACAACGGATTAAAGAAACATATTGATAATGTGTTGGTCAAAAAAATCTAATTGAAAACCCATTCACAAAATTATATAGTTTATGTAGATATTTTGTTATCAAAATTTTGAATTATATTAAATTAATTTGTATTAAAAAATAAAATAATCATACAAAGGTTTAAAATTTGTTGCAATATGACTAGGGGCATTTGCCCCTAAAAGCCCCAAGTATAAATTATAAAAGTTTAAAATGTTGAAGGTTAAGGATAAGTTAGGGTAAAATTTATCCTGCATAGCTTAGCCATTAACAGAGGCTAGAAAATAGAAATAAATTTCAAAATAATCAGCTTATTGAAAATCATAAATGGTCGTCTATTTTCTATTTTTCTTTTTTGTATTTCAAATTTTGGATGGGGATCGGGTCAGCCCTTATATACGCCCTTGGTGACCAGTAAGAACAAGAAGTAGGATAAGACAGCTCCAGGTTTATGACTTTGACTCTAATGTGACCTCTAATACAAAGTGCAACATGATTTAAGAGTCAGAAGGAGAAATAAGTACACAGATGCATATCGTATTGGTATGAAATAAGGAGACAGTTTGTTGAAAAATACACCCATCAGAATAACAAAATACTAAGCGCATGCGACTTTCCTGCAAATATCGTATTGCTTCCTATGAACTGCAAATAAATCTGAACTTACTGAATGAATTGTACAATACGCATACACAATACACTAAGGTTTCTCCAATGTTAATGAAGGATGATTCGCACGGCCTTGAAACTAATTAAGGCGGACTTAATTTGCTTGTCTCGTGATGTAGCCAGGGTTTGATGGAACGCTTCCTCATTACGCGCCCTTCTATCTACAAATACAATACGCGTTAAGCAATGCGTGACAGAATATAGACAAATAGATCAATATATGTTAACATATTACTACATTTTTGTTTACATCAGAAGAAAAGTTACTTGTTTTGCTATTCTCGAAGACATCTTTAGGCTGTTAGTAATGAAATCGGGAGAGTTAAAGACAGTCTCGCACTACGAGACTTGATCAAGGAGTTTTCACAACATACAGTATGTGTGCGTGATCCTTCCATGCTACCTCGGATAATACGTTATTGTAGAATTAAAATTAGAAAAGTATTTAGCGAGAAAGGTCATTGCTTTCGCAGAATCGGGGAATTTTTATTTCCAATAAAGCTGGACCTACAGGGTTTGTATGTTTCTTATCTCTCTTATTGTTTAAATGCTTCGTCTCAAGTGCGTTGAGTAGCTTTCACAGTGATGTAAAATATGACAAAGGCCACCACATTCTCAAGATGTGACAACGGCGCAATGCCTGCGAAATACCTTTGTAATTTTAATTCGAGCATCTTCAACATATGATTCAACGAAAATATAAAGAGTTAATTTCAGTACCATTGTGTGTCTCACAAAGTTTATTGTAATTCTAATATCCGCTGATTTGTGCCTGATAACTCCATTCACAAAACTTGCCGTTTTTGTGTTGTACATCTTGAGATTTTTTGTAGAAATTACACTTTATTATATTAACTTGACAACACTTCACAAATAATAGCTTCCTCGTTCCGCAAACTCAAATACAGCATTCAACTCCAGCACTCAAAACGCATTCACAACATCCAACACAATTAAAAAAAACACCTACACAGTTCAAAAACACACCAGGATAAACAGGACAGGGTAGGCGTATACAAGATTACATGCAGCAACTGTCCAGGATTTTACATAGGACAAACAAAGATAACACTTACCACAAGATACGAAGAATATGTAAAAGAGATAAGAAAGACACAACCCACATCAAATTTCGACATACACATACAAAACACACTACACTCACAGATCGACATAGACACAAATCTAAAAATCCTACATTACGTCAATAAAAGCAACAAACTTAACACAATAAAAAACTATGAGATATATAAACATCATAAATACTATCCACAACACATTCTAAATGACAAAACACAATCCCAATCAAATAATATATTTGAGCCTATAATTAACAACTACTCTATGAATAATGATACACCCCAAAACAGAAATACACCTCAGACTCACACCAACACAACACACCAGAACAAGTTTGTCAGTAATTCACAGCATTGAATACTGAGCTAACCTCTGCTGAATAAATTAGCAAGTAGGGTTTTTTTGCCAAGTTAATACACAAAATTGTAATTTCCATTAACAAAATTTTTACGAGAGCTTTAAAAATTCTCCTGACACGAAAACGTGCTTTATTTATTGGAGACAACAGTACATACAAGCAATATATCCCCCTTCTTTTCAATATTCTGAACCAACAATGCTAGTGATAAATCTGCAAACAGCTGTCACGTAAGGCTACACTTCTAAAGCCTAGCCTTTTTTCCATTTAGTCTTTTTTCGACGCTAAACTGGTTCACAATAATTATATAGTACAGTCTATCACGCTGCTAGTCTGGCGGAATTATAAACCCGTTTCACCCAACCAGTTTTTAGCCAGACACCATCACCCTGTATAAGTCCAGAACCCTTTCGTTAAATTACTAACGTAGAAGAAATGAACCTAACTGAAAACTAATACACGTTTATTCTGCACAATTTCTTCAGGTTAAGTTGAACCACTTCCCAAAGAGTCGTAGTTCGCTAGAAACGAGCTCCTGTAATGCGCTAGAAACGAGCTCCTGTAATGCGCTAGAAACGAGCTCCTGTAATGCGCTAGAAACGAGCTGCTCTAATGCGCTAGAAACGAGTTGCTCTAACGCGCTAGAAACGAGCTGCTCTAATGCGCTAGAAACGAGTTGCTCTAACGCGCTAGAAACGAGCTGCTCTAATGCGCTAGAAACGAGTTGCTCTAACGCGCTAGAAACGAGCTGCTCTAATGCGCTAGAAACGAGTTGCTCTAACGCGCTAGAAACGAGCTGCTCTAATGCGCTAGAAACGAGTTGCTCTAACGCGCTAGAAACGAGCTGCTCTAATGCGCTAGAAACGAGTTGCTCTAACGCGCTAGAAACGAGCTGCTCTAATGCGCTAGAAACGAGTTGCTCTAATGCGCTAGAAACGAGTTGCTCTAACGCGCTAGAAACGAGCTCCTGTAATGCGCTAGAAACGAGCTCCTGTAATGCGCTAGAAACGAGCTGCTCTAACGCGCTAGAAACGAGCTGCTCTAATGACACATCTTTAGATAGTTGTTTCAGTTTGTTCTAGGATTTATGTTACTCTAAACAGGAGAGCCTTTTTGAGGTAGCACAAAGTTTGTAAGTCCATCGAGAACAGAGGATTTGGCACGATTCAATATAATGCCCACAGTGACAGCAGCTGCAGATGGGGAGTACAGAAGAAATGCCATCAGTCACAGCAATGCTCGCAGTGACATCAGCAGCATTTCTGTGGGAACAGAATTGGCATCAGTCACAGCAATGTACAAAGTGACAACTGTATTTTGGCGAGAACAAAAATACTGGCATCAGTCACAGTAATGCTCTCAGCGACACCAGCAGTAATTTAGTGAGAACAGAGAAACCGACATGAGTCACTACAATCCTCAATACGGCATTTTGCTGAGAACAGAAGAACTACTATCAGTCACAGCATTGTTGAAAAAGAGACGCCAGCTGCATTTTGGTGAAAACAGAGAAACCAGCATGAGTTACTCCGATGCGCAATGTGACAAGAGCTGCATTTTGGCGAGAATAGAATTGGCATCAGTCACAGCAATGCTCAATGTGATAACAGCTGCATTTTAGTGAGAACAGAAGAGCTACCATCAGTCACAGCAATGCTCTCAGTGACACCAGCAGCATTTTGATGGGAACAGATGAACTGGGATGAGTCATTCCAATCCTCACTGTGATATCAGCAGCATTTTGGTGAGAACAGAAGAAATGCCATCAGGCACAGCATTGTTCAAACTGACAACAGCTTAATTTTGATGAGAACAGAATTAGCATCAGACATTGCAATGCTCACAGTGACGCCAGATGAATTTTTTTGGGCATAGAGGAACTGGCATGAGCTACTACAAAGGTTTCTGTGGCACCACATGCATTTTGGTAGATACAGAGGATCAGCATGAGTTGCTTTAACGGTGACTGTGACACCAGCTGCATTTTGGTAGATACAGAGGATCAGCATGAGTCGCTCTATCGGTCACAGTGACACCAGTTACATTTTGGTAGATACAGAGGATCAGCATGAGTCGCTCTATCAGTCACTATGACACCAGCTGCATTTTGGTAGATACAGAGGATCAGCATGAGTCGCTCTAACAGTCACTGTGACACCAGCTGCATTTTGGTAGATACAGAGATTCAGCATGAGCCACTCTAACGGTCACTGTGACACCAGCTGCATTTTGGTAGATACAGAGGATGTGCATGAGTTGCTATAACTGTCACTGTGACACCAGCTGCATTTTGGTAGATACAGAGGATGTGCATGAGTTGCTATAACTGTCACTGTGACACCAGCTGCATTTTGGCAGATACAGAGGATGTGCATGAGTTGCTATAACTGTCACTGTGACACCAGCTGCATTTTAGTAGATACAGAGGATCTGCATGAGTCATTCTAACGGTCACTGTGACATCAGCTGCATTTTGGCAGATACAGAGGATGTGCATGAGTTGCTATAACTGTCACTGTGACACAAGCTTCATTTTAGTAGATACAGAGGATCAGCATGAGTCGCTCTAACGGTCACTGTGACACCAGCTGCATTTTTTTAGATACAGAGGATCAGCATGAGTCGCTCTATCGGTCACTGTGACACCAGTTACATTTTGGTAGATACAGAGGATCAGTATGAGTCGCTCTAAATGTCACTGTGATACCAGCTGCATTTTGGTAGTTACAGAGGATCAGCATGAGTCACTCCATCTCTAGCATGCTCCCAAATATATACAGTGGGTTAAGGAGAATTAAAGTTGTATTGGAGTTGTACCTGCAAGTGTCAACTTACGACATAACTATGTAAGTATGCAACTGGAGGCAATGTTGTCTCACCATCTCTAGCATGCTCCCAAATATATACAGTGGGTTAAGGAGAATTAAATGTATTGGAGTTGTACCTGCAAGTGTCAACTTACGACATAATTATGTAAGTATGCAACTGGAGGCAATGTTGTCTCACCATCTCTAGCATGCTCCCAAATATATACAGTGGGTTAAGGAGAATTAAAGTTGTATTGGAGTTGTACCTGCAAGTGTCAACTTACGACATAATTATGTAAGTATGCAACTGGAGGCAATGTTGTCTCACCATCTCTAGCATGCTCCCAAATATATACAGTGGGTTAAGGAGAATTAAAGTTGTATTGGAGTTGTACCTGCAAGTGTCAACTTACGACATAACTATGTAAGTATGCAACTGGAGGCAATGTTGTCTCACCATCTCTAGCATGCTCCCAAATATATACAGTGGGTTAAGGAGAATTAAATGTATTGGAGTTGTACCTGCAAGTGTCAACTTACGACATAATTATGTAAGTATGCAACTGGAGGCAATGTTGTCTCACCATCTCTAGCATGCTCCCAAATATATACAGTGGGTTAAGGAGAATTAAAGTTGTATTGGAGTTGTACCTGCAAGTGTCAACTTACGACATAATTATGTAAGTATGCAACTGGAGGCAATGTTGTCTCACCATCTCTAGCATGCTCCCAAATATATACAGTGGGTTAAGGAGAATTAAAGTTGTATTGGAGTTGTACCTGCAAGTGTCAACTTACGACATAATTATGTAAGTATGCAACTGTAGGCAATGTTGTCTCACCATCTCTAGCATGCTCCCAAATATATACAGTGGGTTAAGGAGAATTAAAGTTGTATTGGAGTTGTACCTGCAAGTGTCAACTTACGACATAATTATGTAAGTATGCAACTGTAGGCAATGTTGTCTCACCATCTCTAGCATGCTCCCAAATATATACAGTGGGTTAAGGAGAATTAAAGTTGTATTGGAGTTGTACCTGCATGTATGGCGTTAGCAATGCAGCCTCACCAGCTGTAATATTTACAAATACAGTCGCGTACAATTAAGTTGTATAGAACTTGTAATATTGTGTCACTCATGTTTCTCTACACGCTGTCATTGGTTCAGTTGAGTAGGTTGAGTAGCCAAACAGCCTAGGACGACTAGGCTTGCTAAACTAGCCGTTCTAGTTCTTGTTTGTCTAACCTGGTTTCTTCAACTGGTTTCTTAAAAACTTTCTGCTTTCTATCAGGCCAGGTTCAATAAATGATTCCATTGCAACTAACTGCAAGTGTTAACTACAACAATTACCGACCACAATATAGTAATAACAGGGTTAAGGTGAGATTGATTTTGCACTCAAATTATTTACAATTGTGTCTCTCTTGTCAATGACTACACGGACTGTTCATAGCATTTGTTTTTTCGCTTTTTATTTTGGTTGCCATTTGACCTTTTGCACATATTTATGGACAAATCGGTTTGGTTATAGAATGGATTTTAAGGCATCTACGGGTTAGTGGCATGCGAGGGAGGAGGGGTGGTCCGCCCCTGGCTCAATGTTGGACATAGCCTCCAACTAGCTGGTATTTTTTTTTTAATAGAAAACATTAAGTAACTACTCCAATAACCAAAATTGCTGAAGCATACCTGGAAAAACCTGCACAAATTACTATCAAATTTGGAGAAAATGCGGACGTATTATTCCTCAAAAATCTTCGTCGATCATATTTATTTTAAAAATAAGCTATATCACACTTTTAGAGCTTTTTTCTCAAAAACATCGTCTTATATGTGGAGTAAGTAGGCTATATATAGAAAGCGATACTGCGATATGTGAGGTAATAAATATCTAATACTAATTACTTGGTATTTTTATAGGTGATAAAGGCGTTATTTTTAATAAACCGCTTATATCTTCGTAGGCGGGAATAGGCCTTCCCGGTCTCATTTTTCAAGGCTCGCCACCGCTACAGGTTCCTTATATTTTATAAAAAATTTAATTTACATTGGATAAAGCTGCTAAACAAAGTGAGATAGTATATTGTTTTTAAAATGTAATTTGATTCATTTTGAATTCAACTGCGTGAGAACAGAATCTTCCCGTTCAAGTGCAATCACTGTAAATGTGTACAAAAGTTCACCGAACAGAAAAGTAGACAAATTCATAAGGGTATAAATACATTTATACATTTTTATTGCTAGAAGTTAATCGCAGATTCTTCTCAACAAGGGATTGGCGGTTTCCACAAGAACAAGGTATAACTAGGTTGTTACATTTTCGGCGTACTTGTTAGCCGTCGAAATTTCGACTTCAGCAACTTTCTGTCTAAGATGTAAGGCCAACCGAAAGTGGATAAAGGTCCGATTGCACTACCTGGACCGAACTAATCTGACAGGGTATGGAGGTACTGAAACATGGTCGTTTGGAAGGTTCTACTGGTCCCGAGTAGTTCTAGAAGAGCAGCCGGACAGCTGTCTTTTGGGTAAGTTCGTCTCGTCCCAGCGGCGGGCCGGTGACCAGTCAAGGCCTCAAGTAGGGTCGAAAAATTCCTACATACGTCGGAGATGACGTTTCGATATTTTATTGAATATAGGGAGAGTTTACACAGAAAGAATTGTTTTCTACTACGAACTGATTTTTTTTAAACTACGAACTTTAAATTCGAAAATATTTAAATTTTAACAGAAAACGTCCACGTTTTCAAAGATTTCCGTCTCTGAGTTGTAACGCTTCTGGGCGATCGCAGAATAACCTGGAGGGCCATCAGTTACAGCTTTGGTATAACACGACAGTCTTAGAGACGCTGCATGCAAACTGAGGAATAAAATTACGGCGGATAGTTGCCACAGTTCCCATTTTATGGTGTCTCTCAGTCATTACTGATACAGGTAGAAGTCTATGAAGAAGACTGGATGCGTGAATGCGGATACGACTTACTCCGCATACAGTAGGCTTGTAAGTAGAAGCTTTCACAAAGAAGTGGAAGAAGAGAGTCCAGCACTAGCATTATAAAGCAACTACCTTCACGTAACCTTTCCTATACATTTGAGCACCAGACAGAACTGGTGGGGCTTGTCTCATGATACCATTTTGGCAGTTTTGGGTTGGCCGAAGCCCCCCCCCCCTTAAGCCAGAAAAGTTTCAGGCCCTTAATTCTACACTGTCTCGAAGATATATACAACTCTACGGCTTTAGCTGGCCTCCAGGTGCCTACTTGGATTTATCGCACTCTTCTAGCCAGCCAGGTCTTACCTCTCTCTCTCTCACACACACACACGCGCGCGCGCACACACACACAAACCATATTTACATCCTCTAAATAACTATCGAACCATATATAATGTCCACTGCTATGATCAGTATTCCGTCACCCTCTCCGCTCGCAACATAACCTCCTCCAAATGTGAATCTATGATCATCCCTACTACCCACAAAATTTCAAAGCACTCAACCTCCTTCACCATCACCACCCAACATTCTTGTCTTAAGAATCCTATAACATGTTGACCCATTAATATTTACCCTACCGTCAATAACTCCATCATCGATTTCCCAAATCATTTCAAAGCCTCAATCATAACCTCATTCGGCTTCTCCTCGAGCTGCACTCTCTACTCACCTTCCAACAACAACAATTCATCATCAGTACATCATACCCCTTCCGAACATCAGCCACCCCAACAAGCCGTCAAACTCTAGCTCCTACATCTGTGGTCAAGTACCTAACCCTGCGGGTATCCTCTAATACCTACCTTTTCTACCGGTTTTCCGCTTTCATTCATAAAGACGAAAATACCCCTCAAATAGTCCCTTACAATTCGGAGCTTATCTTCTTTAAGGCCCAGCACGATGATCCTATATATATATATATATATATATATATATATATATATATATATATATATCAGCCATGTTCCCCCCCCCATTCTATCGAAGTCTAGTCATATCAAGGAAAATTACCATACAGTACTTCTCGATTTATTCCTCCACGATCGACCAGGGCCTATAGAGGAACGTACTCTGTCAACCTTTCCTTCACGAATCCATACTGTGCGTCAAAGATACTTTCCCTAACCCTCCGACAGTAAGGCTATCCATTATTTCCCCCAACACAGGCAATAGACTTTTGAAGCTGTAAAACTTGGCCAGAGACGTCCTTCTCTCCTCATTCAGATAAGGCCACGATCCTGCCCTTCTTCCACAAATTTAGAAAAACCCTGAAACAAAAAGTACTCTTTACGAGGGTTAGCCTGATTTTCGTCCATCCCTCATTCAACCATCTTTAATGTCACCCTATCCGGTCCCCGAGGCTTACCTCCCTTAGAGGCAAACACAGCCTTTTCACCATATCTTTCCGGATATGGCTCCCTTCTACCCGCATAAGCCCGTATTCTCTGTCTCTGATAGTATCCCTGGCCAACCATTATCGTCTACAGTAACGCCTCCGCCAACTTCTCCCAAACTCAGCCCTCTTACATCGCACGTTCCTTGTCCATCGAGCTAACTTGTATAAACGTTCTCACACATGTTAAAACGACGGTGGAAATATCGACGCGGTTGCTAAGCGTAGGTGTTGCTCGGCTCGTGCCGTTACAACATTTTACTGATGTCAGTAGTGCATTCACCATAGACTTTGTAACCCGTGTAAAGTGAGGAATAAAATGTTGGTGGATATTTATATGCCTCTCAATCCTTCAGAGAGTGGGCATGGCATTTTTGAGTTCACGATTAAAAATTATTGGAACATAATATCGTCCTTTCACTTTATCCTAACTGACGTATAACCTATTACAGGCATTGTAAGACTTGATATCTGTTTGGGTTGTTTTGCTTATCTTTGTATTGCCGCCATTGTTCTTTTCACTTGTCAACAGTGAGAGCCAACAAGATAAACCGGCGGATGACTAATTGATTAAACGCTGTTACAATAGATCTAATAATACGCAGTACGGTTACCTAAAGAGAAGGTTAGACAAATAGCATTTTAATCTTATATTACCGTTTGGTAGAGATGTTGGAAGAGTTTTACATTAAAATTAGGATTACGATATGGAGAAAACTATCCTGGTGAGATGGGGGGGGGGGGAGTCATTCATTGCTCGAGTATGCATCTCTGTGAACTACTCACACTCCGCTGAAGAGTAGAAATTCTCGTGAAGGTCCAATTCCACGTCAAAATACCTTTTCAAGTTCCGCCCCCAAGAGGAAGGTATTCCAAAAGTTCAACTCTCCAAACCTACAAACGTTCGACTATTCAGACAGAGGAACTACATACTTTTCGCTTCCCAAATAGGAGAACTACACACGCTTCACCTCCAAGATATAGTAACTCCACAAGTTTCATTCTCAAGAAAAATGAACCACAAACTTCCCCTCTCACACAAGATAACTACAAACGTTCCTCTAAGAGGAACTGTATATGTTTCGCTTCCAAGGTATGAGACTACATTAGTTCCACTCCCAAGACAAAGGAACTACAAACTTCCCCTCTCACACAGGATAACTACAAACGTTCCTCTAAGAGGAACTGTATATGTTTCGCTTCCAAGGTATGAGACTACATTAGTTCTACTCCCAAGACAAAGGAACCACAAACTTCCCCTCTCACACAGGATAACTACAAACGTTCCTCTAAGAGGAACTGTATATGTTTCGCTTCCAAGGTATGAGACTACATTAGTTCTACTCCCAAGACAAAGGAACCACAAACTTCCCCTCTCACACAGGATAAGTACAAACGTTCCTCTAAGAGGAACTGTATATGTTTCGCTTCCAAGGTATGAGACTACATTAGTTCTACTCCCAAGACAAAGGAACTGTAGAAGTTCCCGTCTCCAAACAGAGAAACTAAAAACGTTCAGCTATTTATAAAAAGGAACTACAAACAATTCGCTTCCCAGGTGTGAATGGTACGAATGGAACTCCACGCGTTCTCCATCCACACAGGCAGAGACTCTACCAACATTCGGCTATTCAGACAAAGTAACTACATGCTATTAGATTTCCACGTAGGAGAACTACATAAGTTCCGCCCCCCTAAGAGTAAGGAATAACCAAAGATCCATCCTCAAGACAAAGCAACGTTTCCCTTACTACGTAAGGAACTACATACGTTCGACTTCTAAAAAAGAGAACTATAAAAGGGAAAATGCATAAATTTCGCTTCTTTAGGAATACCAGCAGAATTAGGATAAAAAGTTTTAAACTTAACCTAACAGCAACAATAAAGGATAATTTGGAATACTATACACGAAACAGTCATTAAAATTCTTTGTTTAGGCACTCGTAAATATCCAGCCCATATCCTGCAGTCTGTTGACGCACGACGCACGCACGCACGCGCGCACACACACACACACACACACTAATAGTTAAATTAGTTTATGCAATTCTTACAGTATAAATGTTTGTTAGGGATACGTCGTTGTACATATTGCACTAATTATACAATGGGACTCTCTATACTCATGAATAAGGCAGAACAATGAAAAGCATTCAACTCATTCAACTGCCTCGGCAGAGGGTCGCTGTTACTACTTATCATGTGACTGTTACAACGTATCCCAGGTAAGCTTATACCACGGTTGTCTCCGGCCACACCAAGCGCACATCCTCCCATTAGCGCACAGTTCAATTAACTTGCCCAGTGGACTCGACAACCCTTCTCTCACGTTACGAGCATCGTTTTCTGTTAACAGATCGGCCACAAGGAGGAAAACCATCGTTTCTGAATGCGTTAGTTTATCTACTCACAAGAACATTTTTCTCCTACGTGGACTCGACAACCCTTCTCTCACGTTACGAGCATCGTTTTCTGTTAACAGAACGGCCACCAGGAGGAAAACCATCGCTTCTGAATGCGTTAGTTTATCTACTCACAAGAACATATTTCTTGCTACGTAGGCCCAGTGGACTCGACAACCCTTCTCTCACGTTACGAGCATCGTTTTCTGTTAACAGATCGCCCACCACGAGGATAACCATCGCTTCTGAATGCGTTAGCTTATCTACTCACAAGAACATATTTCTTGCTACGTAGGCCCAGTGGACTCGACAACCCTTCTCTCACGTTACGAACATAGTTTTCTGTTAACAGATCGGCCACAAGGAGGAAAACCATCGTTTCTGAATGCGTTAGTTTATCTACTCACAAGAACATTTTTTTCCTACGTGGACTCGACAACCCTTCTCTCACGTTACGAGCATCGTTTTCTGTTAACAGAACGGCCACCAGGAGGAAAACCATCGCTTCTGAATGCGTTAGTTTATCTACTCACAAGAACATATTTCTTGCTACGTAGGCCCAGTGGACTCGACAACCCTTCTCTCACGTTACGAGCATCGTTTTCTGTTAACAGATCGCCCACCACGAGGATAACCATCGCTTCTGAATGCGTTAGCTTATCTACTCACAAGAACATATTTCTTGCTACGTAGGCCCAGTGGACTCGACAACCCTTCTCTCACGTTACGAGCATCGTTTTCTGTTAACAGATCGGCCACCAGGAGGAAAACCATCGCTTCTGAATGCGTTAGGTTATCTACTCACAAAAACATTTTTTTCCTACGTGGACTCGACAACCCTACTCTCACGTTACGAGCATCGTTTTCTGTTAACAGATCGCCCACCACGAGGATAACCATCGCTTCTGAATGCGTTAGTTTATCTACTCACAAGAACATATTTCTTTAATACGTAGGCCCAGTGGACTCGACAACCCTTCTCTCACGATACGAGCATCGTTTTCTGTTAACAGATCGGCCACCAGGAGGAAAACCATCGCTTCTGAATGCGTTAGGTTATCTACTCACAAAAACATTTTTTTCCTACGTGGACTCGACAACCCTACTCTCACGTTACGAGCATCGTTTTCTGTTAACAGATCGCCCACCACGAGGATAACCATCGCTTCTGAATGCGTTAGTTTATCTACTCACAAGAACATATTTCTTTAATACGTAGGCCCAGTGGACTAGACAACCATTCTCTCTCGTTACGAGCAACTTCTTCTGTTAACAGATCGGCCACTAGAAGGAAAACCATCGTCTCTGAATGCGTTAATTTATTTACTCACAAGAACATATTTCTTAACTTCTTTACTACGTCGGCCCGATCTTTACTTGAGTCATGGAGATGTCGCTAAACTCATTCTTTGTAAAATGGAGATGACAGAAGGCAAGAAGGAGGTTAACAAATCTATCTGAAACCATTAAGAAGACACTGCAACAAGAATGACGAACAAGCTGACACAATCAATATACACCAACGCGAATATTCATCTATTCTGAATTATTTGGAGAAGCGAGCATAAAGAGGGGAAACAATAGATTGCTGGTTGTTTTTGTAGTTTTAAGTTCAGTACTATAAAGGATATGAAAAGTTTGCGAATTTAGCTAGAATTAAAGTAGATAATAAATATAACCTAATGGTAGAGGGTACAGGCAGTGATGCGCCATGAAAATCGAGCGCTGAGGGATAAATATAGGGAGGCCGATTATCGCCCCAGCCCTAAATTGGGGGCCTATTTCAATTAAAATATTAATATTAAGTGTAAATAAGATCACTAAAATGTTTTTATGTAAGTAATAATAACAATAACTAAAAAAAATCACCTATAAAAATACAAATAATTATCAGACAATTATTACGTCGCATATTTCAATACCGCTTTCTGTATATACACATGTCACATGTAAGCCGTTGTATTTCCGAAGAAAAATCCCCCCCCCCTCTTAGCATGCCACTGGGTACTGGATCACAAACCTGAAGCAGCCCTAGCCTCCATCGGGTTTATAAAGAGGTCCCTATCCGTTATGTACCCTCTACATGGCTCCTATCCCGTGTAAATATGGGTTGGTGTATTCATACGTACAAGTAACTCTCACTTACACCACCTGTGACATATTGGAATTATAGGAAAACTAATTCATGCGTGTTCACTGCTGCTTACTTGAAGCAGCCTTAGCCTCCATCGGGTTTATAAAGAGGTCAATATCCGTTATGTACCCTCTACATGGCTCCTATCCCGTATATATATATATATATATATATATATATATATATATATGGGTTGGTGTATTCATACCTACAAGTAACTCTCACTTACACCACATGTGATAGCTTAGAATTATGGGAAAACTAATACATGCGTGTTCACTGCTGCATTAGCTTGCAGTGATATGCTGACAGCATGGCAAGCGTGGTCAGTGGCGCTTACTTGAACCAAACATTCTCATTAAAACGGTCAAACTCACGTGTCTTCCCGACGTCTGTGTTTACATATTGTTTGAAGCGAGTGGCAGCAGCGCCTGATAGAAAGGAGGTCAATATGCCCACACTTTCCTGCCTACCTCTCGTTCTACCTCTGCAACATGTAGAATGCATAGCTAAACGCATTTGGAAGAGCTATCGTAAGTTAGAAAAGTTAAACAACAGAGCGGCAAGATACGGCACATTACAAATAAATACGAGTCAGAGTTTGTTTACATTCGTTTACATAACGCGCAAGCGACACTAAAGAGAACAAATGAACGAATTAGAGTCACCGGAAGTGCACATAAACTTTGGAGACCGGAACTAGCACCTGTTCCGCGTCTCGCTTCACAGAGGAGATTCACAAATCCGTTACCACCGCCTACAACAGAAAATAACTAATATCCTGCCTTACATTGTTCGTAGCGTGGCGGAAATGAACGTCAGAGCGGGCGGTAAGAAAACTAGTCTGGCCCTATACACGAGCAATCTGTTATGTAACGACTTTAGCCAACGAGAAGTAAGCTATGTTTTGTGATAATACTGCTAAGGGAAACAGACCTCGTGTAACAGCTTTTCTTAATGTATAATTACTGTAGATTTGCTATAAATTAATACATTAATTATAGGCCTACCATTACTATAAACATAATAATTCTACAATTTTACCTCTTATGTCGCCGCTGTGATTTGAACAAAAGAAATTTAAGTAACGCTAATTTATTCAAATAAATAACCTTACCTTAAGGTGTAGCGGCTTGCCGGCGGTATCGTAGAAGTCTTCCTCTTCGTCCACCAAAGGACCTCCGTAGTCATACAACTCCAAGTCCATTACGGCGCACAATAAGTTCTGAAACACACAGGAGATGTATTAAAACACTTGATTACCAACAGATAGTGCCTAACAATTACCAAGCTATTTTATCAGTGTCCTGTTAAACGCACCCAGTAGGCCATAAATATCCCATTGCCATATATAAATATACACCTACCTACATAATAGATACGCTACCTCATAAATCCCTTTATACAAGCTTTGGACTGGGTAAATGACCAAAGTAGATTTCCGTCATTTACCTAATAATTCGTCAAAATCACCTTATACGCACAGTCAATCTTTCAAAATTGTTGGACATATCAAGTTATTTTCTTGGAATGTCAATATAGTAAAACCTCTCATATCCGGCCCTCCGATATCCGGACGTAATATGAAAATAAAGAAAGCGTCTTTAATCCGCAAGGCGCCTTGCCGTCGGGCCAATTCTTTAGCGCTAGCAGTCGGCTTTTTGTTCTTTCCCTACTCAGTCACTCGTGTTAGATTCTCAGTATCATTCAGATTACATATATTCTACAGGATTTTGTGTAATTAGGTAATTTAGTAACTTATTTTACCTAAAATTTGTAACCTACAATGTACATCATGGCGGAAAAAACTGAGTTACTAACAGCTAAAATCACGAGTATCCACGCGGAACGTCTACTCTTACGAAGGTAGAGCGATATTTCAACGAAACAAACAAACCGCCATTACATCTTTTACCATTACCAAAACTGATAATTTATATACATATGTACGTGCAGTACAGTATTAAGGAACTGTACATACAGGCATGTAACTAAATTGTACCTACAATTTTATATTGCTTTAAAATATAACTACAATCTTCAATTAGTGTAACTTATTTACTTAAAACAATCATACATCTACTTCCAATTGGAATGGTTGTGATTATGTAGTATAAAGGTACATCATTACATAACCCCTCCCTTATCCGGATTTTCGTTATCCGGATCGGGCTGTCGCCATATTGATCCGGATATGAGAGGTTTTACCGTAGTTATAAGTTACTATTGAAAGTGAACTTGAAGTTTAGTTCACTTAGTTAAGCTTTTGAATGTACGATATCGATTTCAAATATGCCTAATTGTTTAGTTAATTGGAGCTCAGCTAGTGAGAACTATTCCGAACGGTGAAAAAAACAAAATATTCAACTCAAAATCTCACAAAAAATTAATTTTTAATAAAACAAACACACTAGTTCATAACACAGTCTAGTTTCGGTGATGATGTCGTCTCCCTCAGTGCTTGGCTACTACTACTGAGTAGCACTGACGAAGGCGACATCGTCACCGAAACTAGACTACGTTATGAACTAGTAGTTTTATTAAAAACTCATTTTTGGTAAGATTTTGAGTTGACTATTTTGTGTTTTTACAGTCATGCCTAATTTTATTACAAACAATGAATATTTAAACTGAGCACAATTTACACAGATTATTGTTTGGACGCTATTTTCGATGGGGACGATTTTCAAATATTCCTCTTTTCAGCCCCCAAATTGAAGCGCAAAGTTGACCCCATTTCACCCTGTTGCTCACAAAAAGCAACTCTATTCTGACTTTTTTAAACTATGTTCATGTCATGAATTTGTCTCTTTTATAAAAAGTTATAAAAAGGTAGTTTTACGAAAAGGTTTATAATTCTAAATATCCCATAACACAGTGACCCAAACTTGAACAAAGTATTAGCGCAGACAAGGAAACCCCGTCGACAATGTCAGTAGGAACATCTACGAAACATGTTAGGTTACGATTCCCTTAAGTAAGTTGACTACTTCGTTACTCCTAGTTTTATTCAAACTATCATTGGTGAAAAGGTCGGTTACCTTCCTATGTCCCCAATAGAGAGCTCTGCGCCATTAACATAATCCTACCTTGAATAATGTCCTTTTATAGCGGTTACGTGCAGCCAAAACTTCACTTGCAAAATTTCTTTCACGCCGTCAGATAAAGTGTACAAGAAATTAAATAAATAAAAACAAAAGAAAGAAAATCAACGGAATCATATGGACTGCATTAGCACCACAATACTAAATAGACGATATTGTAAGAGTGAATGTTAAGGGCTGGGAGCAAACAAAGCGTATGAACCGGTTACAAGTAGACACGACTTCCATTCATCTCACAGAGCAAAGTTCATTATACCTAGACAATAAATTGCTATAGTTTTTACAGCATCTCGTAAAGCAACATGTAATTGCATGAGGTTGATGGCGCCTACAACAGCGACCAGTTTTTACAACCGGTTCGACCAGTTGCGTCCTCTTTTTTTAAATTAATAATCGACGTGTCTTTAATGGCATAAAACAGTTTGCGTTTAATTACACCAACCAGGGACGTGTTTATGACAGAAAATCGGCGGTCATTTCCGGTCTTCTGGTATCGACCAACGGCTTCCAAAAGAACCGGTTTTTATAAATATACCGTGTGAAAACTGATAAACCATCTCCAATGCCGCTACTGTTTCAAATCCTGTTTAGTGACGTGAACCGGGTCGCGTGGACCGCAGACTCCAAGTGTTCCAAATAAACGCAGAGCAGCACCAAAGTAATAAAACGATACACTAGCCTTTGGAACACCATTACTTTATTCATTAACAAACTACGTACTCAGAACTGCAAAAATAAAACCACTTAGTTATTTGGCAATAACCTTAAAAAAGATCTTACCTACTAATTTGTTTCTTCCTCTAAGACTGATGCGTATTCAAGACAGAGCTACAGACTGTCCAACTAGAAATCAGATATTTACCAGTTACCAAAACGTGTACGGAGAGAGGACGTGAAGATATGAAGATAAGTATAGGGTTTGGAAGTTAGTTCGATTTAGAAAGGTTCACAAAATTTACCACGGTCTGGAACTACCAATATTCAAAGTTCAGTGGTATATGAGAAGGGTTAAGGATATGCAGTGCAGAAGGATCATACAGTTACGGGTAATATGTAGAGAAACGCTTTTTGAAAATAGATCTGCCGAATGTCATACCTTCCGGAAGCTATAATCGTCTATACCACGGTCTGGGATCAACAACCTTCAAGTGAGATGGAATAAGGATAGGATTAATGATATACTGTGCAGAAGGGTAAAACAGTTATTGGTAACGTGAGCACAGTCGCTTTTTTGAAGTGCACCTGCTCACTGGCACAGTCTCCGGTAGCTATAATCGTCTATACTGCCGTCTGGGATCAACAACTTTCAAGTGAGATGGAATAAGGATAGGATTAATGATATACTGTGCAGAAGGGTAAAACAGTTATTGGTAACGTGAGCACAGTCGCTTTTTTGAAGTAGACCTGCTCACTGGCACAGTCTCCGGTAGCTATAATCGTCTATACTGCCGTCTGGGATCAACAACCTTCAAGTGAGATGGAATAAGGATAGGATTAATGATATACTGTGCAGAAGGGTAAAACAGTTATTGGTGACGTGAGCACAGTCGCTTTTTTGAAGTAGACCTGCTCACTGGCACACTCTCCGGAAGCTATAATCGTCTATATTGCCGTCTGGGATCAACAACCTTCAAGTGTGATGAAATAAGGATAGGATTAATGATATACTGTGCAGAAGGGTAAAACAGTTATTGGTGACGTGAGCACAGTCGCTTTTTTGAAGTAGACCTGTTCACTGGCACACTCTCCGGAAGCTATAATCGTCTATACTGCCGTCTGGGATCAACAACCTTCAAGCGTGATGAAATAAGGATAGGATTAATGATATACTGTGCAGAAGGGTAAAACAGTTATTGGTGACGTGAGCAGAGTCGCTTTTTTGAAGTAGACCTGTTCACTGGCACACTCTCCGGAAGCTATAATCGTCTATACTGCCGTCTGGGATCAACAACCTTCAAGCGTGATGAAATAAGGATAGGATTAATGATATACTGTGCAGAAGGGTAAAACAGTTATTGGTGACGTGAGCACAGTCGCTTTTTTGAAGTAGACCTGTTCACTGGCACACTCTCCGGAAGCTATAATCGTCTATACTGCCGTCTGGGATCAACAACCTTCAAGCGTGATGAAATAAGGATAGGATTAATGATATACTGTGCAGAAGGGTAAAACAGTTATTGGCGACGTGAGCACAGTCGCTTTTTTGAAGTAGACCTGTTCACTGGCACACTCTCCGGAAGCTATAATCGTCTATATTGCCGTCTGGGATCAACAACCTTCAAGTGTGATGAAATAAGGATAGGATTAATGATATACTGTGCAGAAGGGTAAAACAGTTATTGGTAACGTGAGCAGAGTCGCTTTTTTGAAGTAGACCTGTTCACTGGCACACTCTCCGGAAGCTATAATCGTCTATACTGCCGTCTGGGATCAACAACCTTCAAGCGAAGATGGAATCTGGGTAGGGATATACCTAGCAGGAGGGCCAAACATTTATGGATAACATGAGCAGAGTCGCTTCTTTGAAGAAGACATGCTTCTTGCAGTGTAGGCGCTGCGACCCTCATTACCCTGCATCTGAGACCTGGTGCAAAAAATGAGAAGACATGTTTCTCGTGGTCAGGGACAGGCCGCCCCTCCACCTAGGTCAGTAAGTCTACTCGTTAGCACTAATACCACAATTGATAAAACTGTTATTAAATATACTATATGATTTAAAATATATATTGAGTTTAGGAAATAGCTTGTGCATAATAGAACGTCAAACGTGCATTACTTTACGCGGATCAGACAGAACAATAAAACATAATTTCAATTGGTGAGAGACAAAACAAGAAATGAGTCATGAGTTTGGTTTGGACAGCACAGTTCAATGAACATAAGTAACAAGGACAAGGCTCTTCTCTGTCACTATCTCATGGACCGGAACTCACTTCATATCAAAGTCGCGTCGCGACAAACACTACCAAATGTTGAAACATTTTCAACAACTTCAACCCTTTAAAAAAATTTATAGCTCCAATCTAATCATTCGATGTTTATAAGACGATATGCATCCAGTAAACAAAAAAAAATATCAGTTATCTCCTACATAGGTGCAAAAGACACGACGGGATTTAAAAAAAGCCAATGGATTGACTTCGCCAAAATTATTTATGCTTTATGTACACAATCTGTATACTATTTCTTTTTATGGTAACTTAGCTTTATAGCAGCTCTTTAATAAAGTACAGGCCTAGCATGAGAAGATGTGTTCAGGGTCGTAATAACTAAGAAAGTACTGTCCTAGCATGAGAAGATATGTTCAGGGTCGTAATAACTAAGAAAGTACTGTCCTAGCATGAGAAGATGTGTTCAGGGTCGTAATAACTAAGAAAGTACTGTCCTAGCATGAGAAGATGTGTTCAGGGTCGTAATAAATAAGAAAGTACTGTCCTAGCATGAGAAGATGTGTTCAGGGTCGTAATAACTAAGAAAGTACTGTCCTAGCATGAGAAGATGTGTTCAGGGTCGTATTAACTAAGAAAGTACTATCCTAGCATGAGAAGATGTGTTCAGGGTCGTAATAAATAAGAAAGTACTGTCCTAGCATGAGAAGATGTGTTCAGGGTCGTAATAACTAAGAAAGTACTGTCCTAGCATGAGAAGATGTGTTCAAGGTCGTAATAAATAAGAAAGTACTTGCCTAGCATGAGAAGATGTGTTCAAGGTCGTAATAACTAAGAAAGTACTGGCCTAGCATAGGATCTGTCAAGGTCGTAATAGATAGGAAATACTGTCCTAGCATTAGGGTCGTAATAACTAAGAAAGTACTGTCCTAGCATGAGAAGATGTGTTCAGGGTCGTAATAACTAAGAAAGTACTGGTCTAGCATGAGAAGATGTGTTCAGGATCGTAATAACTAAGAAAGTACTGGTCTAGCATGAGAAGATGTGTTCAGGGTCGTAATAACTAAGAAAGTACTGGTCTAGCATGAGAAGTTGTGTTCAGGATCGTAATAACTAAGAAAGTACTGGTCTAGCATGAGAAGATGTGTTCAAGGTCGTAATAAATAAGAAAGTACTGGTCTAGCATGAGAAGATGTGTTCAGGGTCGTAATAACTAAGAAAGTACTGGTCTAGCATGAGAAGATGTGTTCAGGGTCGTAATAACTAAGAAAGTACTGTCCTAGCATGAGAAGATGTGTTCAGGATCGTAATAACTAAGAAAGTACTGGTCTAGCATGAGAAGATGTGTTCAGGATCGTAATAACTAAGAAAGTACTGGTCTAGCATGAGAAGATGTGTTCAGGGTCGTAATAACTAAGAAAGTACTGTCCTAGCATGAGAAGATGTGTTCAGGGTCGTAATAACTAAGAAAGTACTGTCCTAGCATGAGAAGATGTGTTCAGGGTCGTAATAAATAAGAAAGTACTGTCCTAGCATGAGAAGATGTGTTCAGGGTCGTAATAACTAAGAAAGTACTGTCCTAGCATGAGAAGATGTGTTCAGGGTCGTATTAACTAAGAAAGTACTATCCTAGCATGAGAAGATGTGTTCAGGGTCGTAATAAATAAGAAAGTACTGTCCTAGCATGAGAAGATGTGTTCAGGGTCGTAATAACTAAGAAAGTACTGTCCTAGCATGAGAAGATGTGTTCAAGGTCGTAATAAATAAGAAAGTACTTGCCTAGCATGAGAAGATGTGTTCAAGGTCGTAATAACTAAGAAAGTACTGGTCTAGCATGAGAAGATGTGTTCAGGGTCGTAATAACTAAGAAAGTACTGTCCTAGCATGAGAAGATGTGTTCAGGGTCGTAATAACTGAGAAAGTACTGTCCTAGCATGAGAAGATGTGTTCAGGGTCGTAATAACTAAGAAAGTACTGGTCTAGCATGAGAAGATGTGTTCAGGATCGTAATAACTAAGGAAGTACTGGCCTAGTATGAGAAGATGTGTTCAAGGTCGTTATAACTAAGAAAGTACTGGCCTAGCATAGGATCTGTCAAGGTCGTAATACATAGCAAAGTACTGTCCTAGCATTAGAATATGTGTTCAGGGTCGTAAAAACTAAGAAAGTAATGTCCTAGCATGAGAAGATGTGTTCAGGGTCGTAATAACTAAGAAAGTACTGTCCTAGCATGGGAAGATGTGTTCAGGGTCGTAATAACTAAGAAAGTACTGTCCTAGCATGAGAAGATGTGTTCAGGGTCGTAATAACTAAGAAAGTACTGTCCTAGCATGAGAAGATGTGTTCAGGGTCGTAATAACTAAGAAAGTACTGGCCTAGCATGAGAAGATGTGTTCAGGGTCGTAATAGATAGAAAATACTGTCCTAGCATTAGGGTCGTAATAACTAAGAAAGTACTGTCCTAGCATGAGAAGATGTGTTCAGGGTCGTAATAACTAAGAAAGTACTGGCCTAGCCTGAGAAGATGTGTTCAGGGTCGTAATAAATAAGAAAGTACTGTCCTAGCATGAGAAGATGTGTTCAGGGTCGTAATAACTAAGAAAGTACTGTCCTAGCATGAGAAGATGTGTTCAGGGTCGTATTAACTAAGAAAGTACTGTCCTAGCATGAGAAGATGTGTTCAGGATCGTAATAACTAGGAAAGTACTGGCCTAGTATGAGAAGATGTGTTCAAGGTCGTAATAAATAAGAAAGTACTTGCCTAGCATGAGAAGATGTGTTCAAGGTCGTAATAACTAAGAAAGTACTGGCCTAGCATAGAATCTGTCAAGGTCGTAATAGATAGGAAATACTGTCCTAGCATGAGAAGATGTGTTCAGGGTCGTAATAACTAAGAAAGTACTGGTCTAGCATGAGAAGATGTGTTCAGGATCGTAATAACTAAGAAAGTACTGGCCTAGTATGAAAAGATGTGTTCAAGGTCGTAATAACTAAGAAAGTACTGGCCTAGCATAGGATCTGTCAAGGTCGTAATGCATAGCAAAGTACTGTCCTAGCATTAGAAGATGTGTTCAGGGTCGTAATAACTAAGAAAGTACTGTCCTAGCATGAGAAGATGTGCTCAGGGTCGTAATAACTAAGAAAGTACTGGCCTAGCACGAGAAGATGTGTTCAGTATCGTAATAACTAAGAAAGTACTGGCCTAGTATGAGAAGATGTGTTCAGGATCGTAATAGATAAGTAAGTACTGGCTTAGCATGAGAAGATGTGTTCAGGGTCGTAACTAATAAAGTACTGGCCTAGTATGCGAGGCAGTATTCAGGGTCGTAATAGATAAGAAAGTACTGGCCTAGTATGAGAAGATGTGTTCAAGGTCGTAATAACTAAGAAAGTACTGGCCTAGCATAGGATCTGTCAAGGTCGTAATAGATAGGAAATACTGTCCTAGCATTAGGGTCGTAATAACTAAAAAAGTACTGTCCTAGCATTAGAAGATGTGTTCAGGGTCGTAATAACTAAGAAAGTACTGGCCTAGTATGAGAAGATGTGTTCAAGGTCGTAATAACTAAGAAAGTACTGGCCTAGCATAGGATCTGTCAAGGTCGTAATACATAGCAAAGTACTGTCCTAGCATTAGAAGATGTGTTCAGGGTCGTATTAACTAAGAAAGTACTGTCCTAGCATGAGAAGATGTGTTCAGGGTCGTAATAACTAAGAAAGTACTGGCCTAGCATGAGAAGATGTGTTCAGGGTCGTAATAACTAAGAAAGTACTGGCCTAGCATGAGAAGATGTGTTCAGGGTTGTAACTAAGAAAGTACTGGCCTAGTATGCGAGGCAGTATTCAGGGTCGTAATAGATAAGAAAGTACTGGCCTAGCATGGGAACATGTGTTCAGGGTCGTAATAAATAATGAAAATACTAGTCTAGCTCGAGATGCTCAAGGTCGTAATGGATAAGAAAGTACTGTCCTAACATGAGAGTATGTTCAAGGTCGTAATAGATAAAGAAAGTACTGGACTAGCATGGGAAGATGTTCAAGGTTGTAATAGATAAGAGAGTACTGTCCTAGCACGGGAGGATGTGATAAGGGTTGTAATAGATAAGGCAGTACTGGTCTACCATGGATAGATGTTTAAGGTTGTAATAGATAAGAAAGTACTAGTCGAAGGAGGTTTTTATGTTTAGGAGGGGCGGTTTTTATCCTGACCTCCTTTGATATTAAATTTTTTGGCCCCTGATACAGTCTGTGCCGATTTAGTTTGCTCTACTAGTTTCTCCTCCTTACGCATTTCAAATTGCTTCGCGGATGACAACCTCTTCCGCGTCGAACTACAAGTGTCGGTCAAAGACTTGCTTCCTCCATGTATCGATCAAAGACTTGAGCCCTCCCGTAGAAGAAGTCGGTAAAGGAAGCAAATCCCCTGAGGTGTTACCAGGTTTAACCAAATTCAAAGACGACCCAACCAGCAGTGTCCCATTTCTTAACTTTTTAATTGATGCGACATGACCTCCAACACAGGCAGTAATAGCCTTATTCATCACCAAAGAAGATACTTTGGATAGATCTGCCGATGATGACATTGCCGCCATTAACGTCTTATTCCCATCTTCAACCTTAGGCTCGTCAGGTGAATCCTGACGCAAACTCTTTAAACTTAATGAGTGTGACGGTTGTGTTGTATTCATAAAATTTGTAAAACCAGCCATCGTGTCAGGCGTTACGGGTGAGTCTATAGGAACGGATGTACCCTTTGACCACGTACGACCATTTCCAACGCCCAGAATTCTGGAGCCGATAGTTTCCTCCTTAGCTCGACTGGATGCACATCAGTCGAGTACAGTACTCGTAATACTGTACACAGGCTCATACAACTGTGCACTACGGACACTCCTTGACAAAGGGCCAAAGCGGCTGGCAGACCAGCATCACGGGACAGTGTTTGTCAAGCTCTGGTCTTTTCAGCACTTCCAACGTGCAACGGTTCTGACCAGTCAAAAGATGCTCGTTTTCATAAGTAAAAATTGTATTGTTAATGTATTGCGAGTAGAAAGTGTAATGTGCAGAGTATGTTGTCAGTAGTGTTTATGTTAGACTGGGGTACCGCGAGGGACGCCAAACCTCTCTTAGTAGGTGCGGTTTCCCCCTCTGAGGGCAGCGTAGGTATCTATGCGAAGTTGTATCACTATTAGGTAGTTACTTGGAATAATGCGGATTTGGAAGTACAACTAGAGAGAGTAATGCAATTTTACCGGTAACAACTCAAGTAGCCTACCACAATACGTTTATAATGCTGTGTGTCCTTCTCGGGACAAATTCAAGGCCTCAAGGTCAAATCAATGGCAGCAGGTGTATTTACAACGGTCGTCAACCCCAATCAAAAGGGGCTGCACACATATGTTATTTCTGTTTGGTTCAGCTTTCGTCAATAAATCTTTAGAGCCGGACACATATGTGGCCCATTAAATAAGAAGTTCTGTAACTGTACTAAAATGATTTTGCGTTGAATTCCAAACGACACAATAAAACCTTAATATTGTTAACCTTTTCAAATCGAATATATTTTCCAAGGTCTATAAGATGTGGAATAACCTGGTGTTTTAACAAATGCGGTCGTTTAATAAATTAAAGGCAGACAATTGAAACATTTATTTTTGAGATTATGACAACATTTAATCTCGTGGGTAAAGTGCGCAGTCCTACTCTTGAATTAATTGCAAATCCTTCTGTATTTGTAGCTAACCACCTGGCCGTTAACTTACTAAAGTTTTCACATAAACGTACTTTTGCAAGCCTAATTACTGCCCATTTACTATATTTTTACTATTTATTACCTACAGTAAAAAATTATGAAATGGATTTTTGCCTCATGAATTTTTATCAAACAATATACAACGTAATTAATTCGAAATTCTTACACACATCAGTCCTACGTGTAGCAACGGCGAAACTAAAATCTGCTAAATATTGTCAAAGATATGCTAAACCAAATTCTTACACACATCAGTCCTACGTGTAGAAACTGCGAAACTAAATTCAGCCAAATATTGGCTACGGCATGCTAAACAAAATGCTTACATACATCGGTCCTACGTGTAGCAATGCCAAAACTAAATTCAGCCAAATATTGCCTACGATATGCTAAACAAAATGCTTACATAGGCCTACATCGGCCCTACGTGTAGCAATGTCGAAACTAAATTTAGCCAAATATTGGCTACGACATGCTAAACAAAATGCTTACATACATCGTTCTTACGTGTACCAATGCCAAAACTAAATTCAGCCAAATATTGCCTACGATATGCTAAACAAAATGCTTACAAACATCGGTCCTAGGTGTAGCAATGTCGAAACTAAATTTAGCCAAATATTAGCTACGACATGCTAAACAAAATGCTTACATACATCGTTCTTACGTGTACCAATGCCAAAACTAAATTCAGCCAAATATTGCCTCTGATATGCTAAACAAAATGCTTACATACATCGGTACTAGGTGTACCAATGCCAAAACTAAATTCAGCCAAATATTGCCTATGATATGCTAAACAAAATGCTTACATACATCGGTCCTAGGTGTAGCAATGTCGAAACTAAATTTAGCCAAATATTGGCTACGACATGCTAAACAAAATGCTTACATACATCGTTCTTACGTGTACCAATGCCAAAACTAAATTCAGCCAAATATTGCCTACGATATGCTAAACAAAATGCTTACATACATCGGTCCTACGTGTAGCAATGTCGAAACTAAATTCAGCCAAATATTGCCTATGATATGCTAAACAAAATGCTTACATACATCGTTCCTACGTGTAGCAATGCCAAAACTAAATTCAGCCAAATATTGCTTACGATATGCTAAACAAAATGCTTACATACATCGGTCCTACGTGTAGCAATGTCGAAACTAAATTTAGCCAAATATTGGCTACGACATGCTAATCAAAATGCTTACATACATCGGTCCTAGGTGTAGCAATGCCGAAACTAAATTTAGCCAAATATTGCCTACTTCATGCTAAACAAAATGCTTACATACATCGCTCCTACGTGTAGAAACGGCGAAACTAAATTTAGCCAAATATTGCCTACGATATACTAAATAAAATGCTTACATACATCGTTCCTACGTGTAGCAATGCCAAAACTAAATTCAGCCAAATATTGCCTACGATATGCTAAACAAAATGCTTACATACATCGGTCCTACGTGTAGCAATGTCGAAACTAAATTTAGCCAAATATTGGCTACGACATGCTAATCAAAATGCTTACATACATCGGTCCTAGGTGTAGCAATGCCGAAACTAAATTTATCCAAATATTGCCTACTTTATGCTAAACAAAATGCTTACATACATCGGGCCTACGTGTAGCAATACCAAAACTAAATTCAGCCAAATATTGGCTACGGCATGCTAAACAAAATGCTCACAGATAACAGTCCTACTTGTAGTAATGCCGAAACTGAATCTTGCCATACACAGTTTGTGATTTGCTAAACAAAATGCTACATACATTGACCTACATGTACCAGAAGGCGAAATTAAATTTTGAAAAATATTGATTGTGATTTGCTAAGCAAAATGCTTAATTTCGCCATTTTTTTTACTAAGCGAAATACACACAAACAAAATTCTAACTAATTTTAAAACTGCACAACTACATTTCAAACGTATTCTTCTAGAAGAAATAAAACTGGCCTTATGAGAATAACAACTTATCCGACAAGAGCACGTACAATAGAACTCGATCCACAGAAACAACTTCACTTTATCTCATAGTATAACTGTTTATCTCAGAGTATAAGCAACATATTAGAGGCTTAGTGGTTTGCCTGTATTTTGTTTAAATAATGTTAATTTTTTTAGGCATACATCGAGTGGAATATTAAGTCATCCAGACAATAAATGTTTATAAGTGGTTGATCCAACTTCTGCAGCTGACAGAGTATATCTCTTAAGCCAGATGTAAGCCTATCATTACTTGGTTTGGAAAGATATTGAAGAACCAAAAAAATTAATAGTTTATGTGTGGCTGTGACAACATTTCATATATAATCATAAAATATATTTGAGTACAGTTTTATGCATTTCCTAACGTTACAATATTTTCATCTGTTGACGCGTTTCGGAATGACTCCATTTTCTAAACATAAATCTTACTGTTAGCCTAAACTTTCGGTTCGTCTTTATATACTATTAGCCACATCCCCACCACCTCCAGACCTCGAGTTCTATTGGTGCACGCCTACCTTTGCTCCTGGCGACCAACTACTTAATTATTTGTAAACTTCTAAATATATCGTTGGACTCTGTATTTATTTGTTCATTCAGTACATTTTTTTAAAAATTTTGCTAAAAAATTTCTAAATTTACTAAAATACTTGAACGTCTTCCTTTATTAACTTAATGTAAAATCTTCATTGTATTTTTCATTTCTTGCTCATACGATTCAAATTTTGAAAATGGAGTCACTCCGAAACGCGTCAACAGAGAAATATATTGTAACGTTAGAAAAGGCAGAAAACTGTACTCAAATATATAGAAATATTCTTAACAGAAATGAAGATGAGTAGTCAAAGGCAGAAAACTGTACTCAAATATATAGAAATATTCCTAACAGAAATGAAGATGAGTAGTCAAAGGCAGAAAACTGTACTCAAATATATAGAAATATTCCTAACAGAAATGAAGATGAGTAGTCAAAGGCAGAAAACTGTACTCAAATATATAGAAATATTCCTAATAGAAATGAAGATGAGTAGTCTATATTGAGAAATTAAACATAATAATAATAATTATTATCACCTAATGATAATAGGTGTTAGGTGACGGTATTAGTCCCGAATTCCCTATTCTGACTGGCGTGAGACAAGGCGATGCCCTGTCTGCTACCCTCTTCAATCTCTCCTTACATGGCGTTTTGAGGAGGATTAACGTTTCAGGGAATATCATGCATTCATGCAGTCAAATATGTGCATATGCTGATGATATATGCTTGGTTGCCAGGAATATTCCATCGCTCAAAGAAACTTTTAATATAATCAACAATGAAAGCAAAAAGATAGGTCTCTGCATAAATGAGGGAAAAACTAAATATATGAGTACAAGCAGAGGGCGTAGCAGTACGACTATAGATATCGATGGATATTCATTTGAAAAAGTAAAAAGTTTCACATATTTGGGCTCGGAAGTAAATGATGAAAATAAAACAATGAATGAAGTCCAGAAAATAATAATGACAGCTAATAGAGCATACTTCGCAAATATAAAGCTTTTTAAAAGTAGGCTATTGTCTCCAACCACTAAGGTACGACTCTATAAAACCTTAATTCGGCCAGTCCTAACGTATGGAGCGGAGACGTGGACTTTAACCGCCGCGATGAAAAATCAGTTGTCATTGTTTGAGCGTAAGCTTTTAAGAAAAATTTATGGTCCGGTCCACGATGTACAGACAAATGTGTGGAAGCTTCGATCTAATGCCGAGTTGTATTCCTTATACAAAGACGCAAATGTGGTCCATTTTGGTCCAACTAGAATGGTTGGGTCACATCATAAGAATGCCCACCAATAGAATGCCGAACAAACTTTTACATGGCACTATGATTGGCAAAAGAAGAGTTGGCCGACCAAGAAAACGATGGCTACAGGACCTTGAGGAAGATTTAAGAGTACTCGGCATTACAGCATGGAAACAGAAGGCTAAGGATAGAAGAACATGGCGGGACATTGTTAAGGAAGCCAAGGTTCACCCCGGGCTGTAGCGCTACGTAGTAGTAGTATTATCACCTAAATGCTAAATATACCGTACTGCATTCTATAATCTAAATAAATGAAAGGAAACTAATTTATGTACAAATGTGTTGTGGGAAAAATCTGATAAAGGAATAACAAATTCCAGGTAAATTTAACAACTAATGAGGTTTTCTAATAATTTGGTTTAGGTATTTTATATAGACACTTACTTTTATTACAATTATAAAACATTTTAAAACCTTATAGCTTTGATTTCTTAATAAAATTGTTTCGTTTTCGCTATCACTTTTCATTTTGTTATTCTCTCAATAACACTGCAATTTTATTGATTTTTGGGGAAAAATCGAATAAATTTTCATTTTGAAGTACACAGTAAGCGTCTAATTTCCAGGACAAGAGATGCGAGGGCGGTTATGGGTCTACCGCGAGCCGGCTGGCAGCCTGAGAGCACAGAGCTCTTGCGAAACCTTACAGAATATAAATATTGTCAAAGATCTTTTTAAAGTTCAAAGATCAATAAAGCAAAAATCGATAAATTAAATAAAAACACGGTTGTTGCGTGAGTCAATGAAATCGATTAATTAGGAATTTGGCTAAATTGTAGTCCTGATTCAGGCCTACAAGTATAATAGGCAGAATTAACACCTACGCCATAAAAATTCACAACAAAATTAACATAAAATCAAAAACATTACAATAAGTTATTAATACTAATAAATTAATAAAACAACACGAATAAATTGAATAACTGATTTTATGTATGTATATATTTATATATATATATATATGTGTGTGTGTGTGTGTGTGTGTGTGTGTGTGTGTGTGAGTATGTGCGTGCGCGCGTGTGTGTATGTGTGAGTATGTGCGTGCGTGCGTGAGAGTATGTGCGTGCGTGGGTGTGTGTGAGTATGTGTGTGTGTGTGTGTGTGTGTGTGTGTGTGTGTGTGTGTGTGTGTGTGTGTGTGTGTGTGTGTGTGTAATTAAATAATACGGTTTACTATGTAATATTATAAATAGGATCCCACTTTTGACCTAATACGAATCTTGCTAAATAACTAACAGAATAATACTCAAATAACGTATTTTTTTACGAAAAAGGATCAAAGCCAAGATTTTTTTACAAAAAAAGGTTTCTTTTGATTTTAGGAAACAAAAGATAACTGTCACAGACCACGCGAATTAAAGGTTCTAAATAAAATGCCACAGTTTGAATATTATAAGTCAATTAATGTCTCACATAACCTATTTAAAGCTTCAAAAGTAGTAAAGATTTCGACTTTTCACATTTTTAACCTAAAAGAACTCTTATAACAAATTGCTGCAAAAATCTCAAATTTATTATTTTTAATATTCTTGTGTGGTGCTACATTATTAGTAAACAAAAAACTATAAAAAATCCAAAACGCTGGTAATTTGTGGATTTGTTTGAATGCCCTAAGTGAGGGGTTCCCAAACTTTTTGGTAATACGCCAAAATATCTCTTCTTGAGATAAAAGTCTTCCAGCTCCTCTACTTTACACCATAAATAAATGGCATGGGCATAAGAAATGAAACAAAATATATAAATATATATATTTTTATTTATTTATACATGCTTTCTCAAGAAACATGATCTAACATTTCAAGTTTTAATTCCCAAGGTAAATTTTAACTGATAATAGAAAATTCTGTTGTGAGTTGGATGAGCTTGCATTTTGTTCACTAGGATGCCTGTTTGAGGTTGTATTTTAGTAAGGACACAACGCAAGTCATTAGCAACATCAAGTTTGTTCCTATATTTTGTTTTTATTGCAACAAGTACTTAAAACGTTTTTTTCGTACAAGTAGGTGCTTAAATAAGCAAGTATAATCAAAGAGCTCTCTGTGATACATTTTCGTATTTACTTTTGTATTATTATTCTTTTTAACCTCTAATGTCGATTTAATTTAACTTTACAATTTCCACAACCTTTACTAATATTTCTTTTATAAATGCACACATTTCATTTAAATTTTCTGAACATCATGATCAATAAGATTACGTATGTAAACAAAACTGAGGTGTAAATTTGGTTTTAAATTATGAAAAATAGTGTACTGAAATTTTAACTAAATGAGATATCTTACTATTTCCGAACTGGTCTCGCGCCCCCCTGACTCTCCTTCACGCCCCCTTCAGTTTGGGAACTTATGCCCTAAGTTACAAATAAATGTAATAAGAGTTTGTTGTTCTACCATACCAGCATAGGTGAGATTGTTATAAATCTTGCCTAGATGGCATCACGTTTTTTTTAGACTGACCAACCCACTAGTCCTTAAATATATCACTAAATGGGTCTAACAAATTTAAATTAGCAATTAAAATAAAATCAAGTAACTTTATAGGGAGTATACATTTTAACAATGATATCGAATATGAATGTTATTTTCATAAACATCTATCATTTTACTAATTGGCAAATTAACTAAATTTAAAATTTAGTTTCTTATAAAATAATGGTTAGCTCCATATACTGTATGTATTAGAGAACTCGAATAGGTTCTCAACTGCTAACAGACATTTCTAGTAGTAGTTTTACTAGGAACAATATGTTCAATACAACCATTGGTCTTTCAGTTAACAAAGCAGTTCTGACTGGTGGAGATAAAGGAGATTTGATAATGCTGAAAATAGTTGCATTTAACATACTTTAACCAAACGTATAATTAAAGTTCCGTGAATCTTCGGCCAGAGTATGGGGCCCAGAAACGTATTGCTTGTTTGTATTTGGTTTATATGTATAAGTAGCAAGAAATAGCAAGAAACTTGTTCATCCGATCCGCAGCGGCGTACGTGACATTTAAAGTGGCGGAGGAGCATACAAACTCCAATACGATACATAAAACATTTATCGAATTTTGCTGCTGTTGTCCACTACAACCGAGCAAAGATGCAAAAGAGATAGGGAACCTGGGTTTCCACCTCCAGTACTTGGCGAGCCCCCTCCTGCGCATCTCAAGTCTCTTGCTACATCTCGCGAGTAATACTCACTATCCCCACTCCTCTAAATGACAAATAAAGTATTCTACTGTCCAAAATGTTTTCCTCGTTGCGTTTATGGAGCGACCTCCGTTTAATTAAAACTTACCAATGTACTTAGAAACTTATGTATATGACACGTTAATGGGATATTGTCAAGAACGATTTCACAGTATTCGGTTAGTTTTGTAATACACAGTATTCGGTTAGTTTTGTAATACTTACAATGAATAGAGTGGAGAATAAGATAAACATATAGCCTCATACTTCAATAAAGTAGGCCTACGAACTGATATCACACTTATCTGTAGTTCAAGTTCGACGATATACTGCTTAACATTAAAACAAGCTGGAATTGGAAAGTAAAAATAGCGTATGTGCTGCAATTTATTTGCGACGGCAATAAAGTCGATCTAATTACCACGTTATTGCTCTGCTAATGTATTTAAAACTATTGCGGGAGTTTTACCGCTTCTACTTACTGAACATGCACTTATTGTGAAGAATGTTATAGCTATTAGTTGACTGAATCCTGTTGCAGAAACTAAAATATTTTACACAGTAAAGAACTTGTTTAGAATCGGGCGTGGCTACCTTAAAGCTTCCAACTCTATGAGATAGATTCTTGAATTCAAAAGGCTCGTCATGTGAAAGCCTTGGAGTTATATTTCTCCGAGGGGATGACTTCGTTAAAGCCCCCAATTCTTTTAGTACGCTCGAGTTAACAAGGCTTGTTACGTGCAAGTCTTTGAAGCATATTTCTTGAATGGGCGTGGTTTCTTATAAGCTTCTAGCTCTAGAATGAGTACACGCGAGATTACAAGTGTTTGTCATGTCCAATCTTTGGATTCACTTTTCCTGAGTGGAAGTGGTCATATTAAAGCATTCAACTCTATGACTGTTAGTACCCTTGGGTTTACAAGTGTTTGTCATGTGCAAGCCTTGGAAGCACTTTTCGAGAGTGAGGGTAGCCTTGGTGAATCTTCCAGCTCTATGACTGTTAGTACCCTTGAGATTAGAGGCCCTACAAGTGTTTATCACGTGCAAGACTTGGAAGCATATTTCTTGAGTGGGAGAGGCCATGTTAAAGCTTCTAGCACTATGACTCTTTGTACTCTTAAGATTACAAGTGTGTCATGTGTAAGCCTTGGAAGCACATTTCCTGAGTGAAGTGCCATGTTAAAGCTTCCCGTTCTGTGACTGTTATTACCCTTAAGATTACAAGTCTTTGTCATGTACACGCTTTAGAAGCACATTTCCTGAATGGAGGTAGCCATGTTGAAGCTTCCAGTTCTATGACTTAATACCCGCGAGATTACAAATGTTAGGCATATGCAAGCCTTGGAACATTTTCCTGGGTGGAAGTGCCATGTAAAGCTTTCAGCTGTATGACTGTTAGTAATATTAGAATAAACGTCTTTTTAATGTACAAACCTTAGAAGCACATTTCCTGAGTGGAGGTGGCCATGTTGAAGCTTCCAGCTCTATGACTTAATAAACGCGAGATTACAAGTGTATGGTCATGTGCAAGCCTTGGAAGCAAATTTCCTGGGTGGAAGGGCCATGTTAAAGCTTCTAACTCTATGACTGTTAGTACCCTTAGAATAGACTTCTTTGTCATGTACAAGCCTTAGAAGCACATTTCCTTATTTGAAGTGGCCATGTTCAAGCTTCCAACTCTATGACTGTTAGTACCCTTAGAATAGACTTCTTTGTCATGTACAAGCCTTAGAAGCACATTTCCTTATTTGAAGTGGCCATGTTAAAGCTTCTAACTCTATGACTGTTAGTACCCTTAGAATAGACTTCTTTGTCATGTACAAGCCTTAGAAGCACATTTCCTTATTTGAAGTGGCCATTTTAAAGCTTCTAACTCTATGACTGTTAGTACCCTTAGAATAGACTTCTTTGTCATGTACAAGCCTTAGAAGCACATTTCCTTATTTGAAGTGGCCATGTTCAAGCTTCCAACTCGATGACTGTTAGTACCCTTAGAATACACGTCTTTGTCATGTACAAGCCTTAGAAGCACATTTCCTAAATGGGAGTGGCCATGTTGAAGCTTCCAACTCTATGACTTAATACCCGAGAGATTACAAGTGTATATCATGTACAAGCCTTCTAAGCAAATTTCCTGGGTGGAAGGGCCACGTCCAAGCTTCCAACTCTATGACTCTATTACTGTTAGTGACCTTGATATTACAAGGGTCTGTCATGCGCAAGACTTGGAAGCACATTTCCTGAGTGACAGTGGCTACGTGAAAGCCTTGGAAACACATCTCCTGAGTGGGAGTGGCCACGTTAAAGCTTTCAACTCTATGACTGTTAGTACCCTTGATATTACAAGGGTCTGTCATATGCAAGACTTGGAAGCATATTTCCTGAGTGAGAGTGGCCACGTAAAGCTTCCAGTTTTATGACTTCGTATCAGCGAGATTACAAGTGTATGTCAACTGCATATTGACAAGCATATTCCGGTCCATCAAAATCTAATTGGTCCGTCTGCTGTCATATAGTTTAGTTTAATACTTGAAAAATAAGTATCGTTAACTTGGTTTGTGGTAGATATCTGCTCTCTACATTGCCGTGTAGAGATAAAGATGAGATGTAAGTTGTAGGTTGTATCTGTTTCTACCTTTTGGCACCCGACCTCCTATGAAGAGCATTTAGAAGATAATGCTACAGAAAAGTAATTTTTGAAAAAATAAAATAATCATATTCATTACGTTCAAACTCATAAATCAATATTTATGTGATTTTATGGAAAATGTCGTTTCACGAAATACTATCGTTTGCATAATGTTATCTACGACTACAAGGAATATCTCGGAAGATTTTGCAAGCAAGGCACACATGACAGATTATAGTATTTAAACAGCTGTAATAAATGAAACGCCATTCGTACTTTGAGTACATACGCAATATTTACAACGCCACATTATACGGCTCTAAGTTTTGCTTCATTAGACAAACACGATCGTGTCTGAACTACGGTAATCGTGTGTTAGTCTAAATTGTCAGTGCTTCAAAATACAGGCAAATCGTTGTTTGTAGACCAGTTACTATAGTTTGTTTTCGGTCAAACGTCTTTCAATTTTTAAACAGTATGGGCAATATGTATGCATACTTGTAAACACGTCAGACAAAAACTATATAGAAAGAAAAATGCATGAAATATATAACAAGAACGCCCTAAGTCTTTAGTGCAATCAAAATACGAAATTAACAGTATTCGGACACAATTCGTCAGAACAAAAAACCAACAAGTTAGAATGATTATACTGAATAAGCAGATTATAAGAACAAGACGAGTAGGAGGATGACGAAATTCCTGATTGGTACAGGAGTAATATAGAGTGTAACGTTGAGCTTCAGGTCTGCATAGTTTTGATGGCCAAACTTAGAAGCACAAAGTTAAAGAACTTAAGAGAATGTCAGAGTTGCATCAAAAGCTGTTTATATCTAGATAGTTCTGACTGCCAACCATAGAGACTCAAAGTTGGCACCTCACAGAGAAGACGAAACTAATGGTTAAAGAATCTATGAGGATGCCAGAGTTGCATCAACAGCTGTTTATATTTAGGTAGTTCTGATTCCCAACGATAGAGACTCAAAGTTGGCACCTCACAGAGAAGACGAAACTAATGGTTAAGGAATGTATGAGAATGTCAGAGTTGCATCAACAGCTGTTTATGTCTAGATAGTTCTGATTGTCAATCATAGAGACTCAAAGTGGGCACCTTACAGAGAAGACGAAACTAATGGTTAAGGAATGTATGAGAATGTCAGAGTTGCATCAACAACTGTTTATGTATGGATAGTTCTGATTCCCAACCATAGAGACTCAAAGTTGGCACCTCGCAGAGAAGACGAAACCAATGGTTAAGGAATGTATGAGAATGCCAGAGTTGCATCAACAGCTGTTCATGTCTAGATAGTTCTGATTACCAGTCATAGAGACACAAAGTTGGTACCTAAAAGAGAAGACGAAACTAATGGGTAAGGAATTTATGCGAATGTCAGAGTTGCATCAACAACTGTTTATGTATTGATAGTTCTGATTCCCAACCATAGAGACTCAAAGTGGGCACCTTACAGAGAAGACGAAACTAATGGTTAAGGAATGTATGAGAATGTCAGAGTTGCATCAACAGCTGTTCATGTATGGATAGTTCTGATTGTCAACCATAGAGACTCAAAGTTGGCACTTCACAGAGAAGACGAAACTAATGGTTAAGGAATGTATGAGAATGTCAGAGTTGCATCAACAGCTGTTTATGTCTAGATAATTCTGACTGCCAATCATAAAGACTCAAAGTTGGCACCTCACAGAGAAGACGAAAATAATGGTAAAGGAATCTATGAGGATGTCAGAGTTGCATCAACAGCTGTTATGTCTAGACAGTTCTGACTGCCAATCATAGAGACTCAAAGTTGGCACCTCACAGAGAAGACGAAACTAATGGTTAAGGAATCTATGAGAATGTCAGAGTTGCATCAATAGCTGTTTATGTATAGATAGTTCTGACTGCCAATTATAGAGACTCAAAGTTGGCACTTCACAGAGAAGACGAAACTAATGGTTAAGGAATCTATGAAAATGTCAGAGTTGCATCAATAGCTGTTTATGTCTAGATAGTTCTGACTGCAAATCACAGAGACTCAAATTTGGCACTTCACAGAGAAGACGAAACTAATTCTTAAGGAATCTATGAGAATGTCAGAGTTGCATCAATAGCTGTTTATGTCTAGATAGTTCTGACTGCCAATCATAGAGACTCAAAATTGCCATTTCACAGAGAAGACGAAAGTAATGGTTATGGAATGTATGAGAATGTCAGAGTTGCATCAACAGCTGTTTATGTATGGATAGTTCTGATTGTCAACCATAGAGACTCAAAGTTGGCACTTCACAGAGAAGACGAAACTAATGGTTAAGGAATCTATGAGAATGTCAGAGTTGCATCAACAGCTGTTTATGTATGGATAGTTCTGATTGTCAACCATAGAGACTCAAAATTGGCATTTCACAGAGAAGATGAAACTAATGGTTAAGGAATCTATGAGAATGTCAGAGTTGCATCAATAGCGGTTTATGTCTAGATAGTTCTGATTACCAGTCATAGAGACACAAAGTTGGTACCTTAAAGAGAAGACGAAACTAATGGGTAAGGAATTTATGCGAATGTCAGAGTTGCATCAACAACTGTTTATGTATGGATAGTTCTGATTGCCAATCATAGAGGCACAAAGTTGGTACCTCATTGAGAAGACGAAACTAATGGTTAAGGAATTTATGCGAAAGTCAGAGTTGCATCAACAACTGTTTATGTATGGATAGTTCTGATTCCCAACCATAGAGACTCAAAGCTTGCACCTCACAGAGAAGACAAAACCAATGGTTAAGGAATGTATGAGAATGCCAGAGTTGCATCAACAGCTGTTCATGTCTAGATAGTTCTGATTACCAGTCATAGAGACACAAAGTTGGTACCTTACAGAGAAGACGAAACTAATGGGTAAGGAATTTATGCGAATGTCAGAGTTGCATCAACAACTGTTTATGTATGGATAGTTCTGATTGCCAACCATAGAGACTCAAAGTTGGCACCTCACAGAGAAGACGAAACTAATGGGTAAGGAATTTATGCGAATGTCAGAGTTGCATCAACAACTGTTTATGTATGGATAGTTCTGATTGCCAATCATAGAGACACAATGTTGGTACCTTACAGAGAAGACAAAATCAATGTTTAAGGAATTTAAGAGAATGGCACAGTTGCACCGACAGCTGTTCTTGTCTGGATAGTTCTTATTGCCAAAAAGTTGGCACCTAATGGAGAAGACAAAGTTCTTGATAAAAAAGTCAAACAGAAACTCCTGAGTGCGAGTACCAGCTTCGGCTCAAGAAGAGGAAAGCGCAGGAAAACAAACAACGAGAATTAATAACAGGTTTACCCATGATGATACAGTATTTGGTCATCCTGAATCCTAAAGCAGATTAGAACGAGCTCCATGTTTCAAGAAATAACTTAGAAGGTATTTTTTATAAATTTTACGAAGAAAAGAAAATGTTCATATAGTGAAATGAAGGCTAAAGGCCTAAAATTAAAATAGCAAAACATACAGATTTTTTTTACTGCATAATTTAGAGATAGGAAAAGCGACTGTAATTAAAATTTTAAAAAAATATTAAAGAAATAAATGTTTGCAAATATATCCAGGCAAATGTGGTTTTCAAACGGACCATAATGATATATGAAACAGAATTCGCCTGACCGTAGGCCTATCTACAGATATCGACAGTTACTACATGAAAGAGGTAACACTACTCACTTGGATCATGAATCTAATGAGTCCCCCAACATTCAAATACATGTTCCAGGGATATATTCTACCTATATCTTCTACATGTAACCGTAATTGAAATTTCGACTCAATACAAACACTATAATATGAAAGAGGATATTTGAGGTACACTTTTGTAGCCAGGTGCTACAATGTTGTTGTACACAGAAAGGTACGTTTACCCCTAGTTCACACTTAATGTAACAAGTTGTACATTGTCCCATGCATAAAGATGCTAGGTTCTCTGCTATATTCATGTACAAGTATCTTCCAGGTATTCACACTTTGATGGATGAGGGCGAATCACAGTACACTGTTCCAAATATGGATCTTAATGAAGATATATGAAATGTTCTGTATAATATTTATGACCAAGTACTTACCTGGTACACGGACTATTTTATATAAACGATAAATGTTACATATATATTTTAATTGCATCATAAATTGACATTATTGTGGACGCTAATAGGCTAACTCTGCTTAGAATTTGTAATATAAAGGGATAGGACAACAGGTATAATTTGAGAATGGGGAGGCGTATAGGGTTACACTTGCTAGTAGGGAGCAGATGCCCAGCTGGTGTAACTGGAGTAATGCAATGTTGCCATATCGAGCACAGAGATACGTGGGACATTATGAATAAACCACCGAAATAGCAATGTCCTCTGTTAGGACGTTCAACCCTTGTGACGCAAAGGTTCTTACAGAAGAACAAATTACGTTTAAACTGTATAGAAAAAAAATAGTTGAAAAATAAGGTTTCCAAATAACGGGATGTTTGTGTATAGTAGATGGTTCTGTCCACCAAAGCGTCTACCGTTTCCTCTTTGTATTTTATATAACAATAAGCGTTTTATAAAATATAAAAAGTATTTTACTAACTTAGAAATAACCTCGTTGACAATTTCTTCCGCGCTATAATATTACGAACACTTGATAAAACAGCAAAACAGAGAACAAAAAACAAACATTAGGTTACAAAAAAATTGTTGTGTGGTTACGTAAATAAGTACGATGTTTACGAAAATTGTTCTCAAAATCATTGGAAATGACGAAGCATCACAAAAAGTGGAAAACTATTGAGAATATTTTAGTATTTTTAAGACTATCTTCAGTAATTGGAAAAAAACGGAATCCGCATTGCACTTCATTAACGCTATGAAAGATTCAAGTCATACGTTTTTCACAAATTAAATTTTTTGTTGACGGAAATCATTCTAACAATATTTCAGTAGTAGCGTAATTTGATAAAATTAAGGTTAGGTTTTCTAATGAAACTTATACATCGAGATAACTCTTAATTTAAAAATGTTTGGACATCGAAAACCAACATAATACGTCATTCGCTTGTTACCGAGACAATAAGTGTGGTTGAAGTTACGCTCATGAGATTTTGAAGAACAGCAATGAGGAGCATGGGCATAACTGGAAAAATCCAGGAATGTGTGGATAACGAAAAGTGGTGAAAATAAAGGGTTAACAGTTTTACATTTTAATGAAAAATATCTCAGATAAAAGAATTTTCATTTAAATAAAACAAGACGAAATTGAATAGTTTCAAGACATATTCCAGAAAGGGTTAGTTGACCTTGTTAACAACTCTTAGGGTACAGTAGAAGACTGTAGAAAATAATTTCATTAGAGCTCTTAATAACTAATTAAAAAGAGTGAGGTGAGGGCATTATGTCCTCAGAGATCTCCACAATTGTTTTGGGCGAAATAAAGCAGACACAGAAAATAACCTTTCGAGAGAGAATGCCAGTATTATCTGTTCGAACTACCAACATGACATTAATATTCACGGCCTGCGAAGTTCTTGCCTAGAATTCGAAATGCACCCACTTCCTGTCTTTGTACGAGACAACTATAACTGATTTTTTTAAAACTATTATGATTATTTAAAACGTAGACAATAAAATCTATCCAATTATTTTTAAACATTTAAGGGTAAATTTTAAACAATATATGGCGCCACCTAAATTTGTTTTCAAATTTAAGTATGTTATTTCTAAACATCGTAAAAATGAAAAAATGCATTCTAACAAGAAAACAATTACTATAAATATCGTCAACCAGAAACATTGGTTAAAATTTTTACCTCAGTTTACAAACATACATGGAACTTTATAAACTCAAATTTTCCTTATAAAATAATGTCTGTTTTATCTTCATTAATTATAAGCCTATTTTAAATAAAATAAGCCTAGAAAGTAACAACAAAATTAAGTTTACTATTGTAAGCTGATCGTATACGTCTTTTAATGCGCATGTTGCTTCAATACTGAGGGAAATGGGAGGCCTCTCGTTTAACTTGAGAATTAGTTATTTTAGTTGGAAAGTGAATTCTTTCTTTTTCTATATTAAAAGCTATCCAAACCAGATTTTTATAGCTATATTTTCTTTACATAGTAACTTAGGCTGTAAAAGTGCGTTTGAGCATGGTTGAAAAAAATGAAGCATAACTCTGACACTTCAACTTATGTTAGAAAAAGTTATTTTTTTCAAAACAAACCTATCCTGTCTAATGTTTGTAGTGTAGCTAAATTGTAAAAAAAATCACTTCACTATAACCAGATGTAAGTCGTGTTTGTAAATTAAGGTTATTTTTGTATTTTGCAAATTTTAAGCAGTATTTTTAATTTAATTAAAATAATCTTTTCTTATTTGGAATGAGTTTTTATATAAGATGTATAATCCAAAAAATATTTGCCTTGGCGCTACATACTTTATACAATTATCCAATCAGAATAAAAAAAGCAAAGATAATGCCTACCTCAAAGATGTACACAGTTAAGTCAATTGACTTAATTGGTTTTACAAAAGTAAAGCATTGTCTGTAAAAAAAAAACTTACTTTCGAGTAAATTTTATATTTTTACATAAAAAATTTTCAACTGCAACATTACAGTAGATTGCATGATTAAGGATATATTTTAGCCAGATAATTTTTGTTTGACACTTCATACAATCTATTTTTGAGAATACACTCTTAAGAGAATAAGAAGTAAATATAAAGAGCTATTGTTAAGTATGGCCCATGTTACAAGGCCTACCTGAGTTCTGTCAACTTTATCCCATCTGTACCAGGTGACTAACAAATAATGAAAAGGTTGTCAACAATTTAGTTTTAAAAATCCGTGCCTACATTTTGTAGTCTCCTTATATTTTTCTTTTTCTATTTGTTGATTCCATCTTCACGTGAGCTACTAGTTTTCATAGCACTTACTTAGTAAGTGCTACTATAGGCAAGTTTATAAATACTGTATATATAATTTCTTTTTCAATTTACAATTTTTGCACATGCCTTATTAACAAATTAATTTTCTATCCTAATATATGCAAAGCATGTTGTTCTATTGTTCCATTCTGTCAATTAAACTATTTTCAAATGAATCCTACAGTTTGTTAAATAATATAGTATACAACTTTTGTAGGGAAATGTTATAAAAAGGGATTTTATATAGTGCCTATCATTTACTTATCACCTTATATAAAAATAGTTATTTCTGGTACACTAACAGTGGCAATTTGTGCACAAAGTTTAAATTTATCAAATCCACAGATTATAATTTAATTTTAGACAAATAAGCATGGTCCTGATTTATGAAATGGAATAGTCAAACTAATGTTATTATAGCTGGAAAATTATTATTTTTTTATAAAATGGGTCACTAAAAGGACCTGATATTAATATGTTTTAAAAATTTTTATGTCCTTAATTTCTCCACACTGTTCAATTATTACTAACAGCTATAGATTTGACACTATAAATAAAAAATAGTAATTAACCAAAATATAACGAAGAAAAACTACACCTTTTTAAATTCTTATTGAAATTAATGACTCAGTGTAATCCCTAAAAAAAGTTTTTTTTCATGTCAAAGCAATATGTAACACCAAATATCGAACAAAATTTACAGGTCATTCATATAATAAACAATGAAATACAAGCTCTTTTGATCTGTTCTAAAAATGATTAAATGAACGTAAAAAGTTAATATAAAGATTTTGAAACTTAATAATTAACTTCTATCAACATTTTTAAAAATAAAAAAAAGTAGCTGGGGAGGTCTATTACTTTTTATTAATAGAATGCTAATGCTGAGTATAATAATTTGTGCAATCAGTAGTACCATAAATGATAACAATGGCTTTTAAGATAAAAGGTGGCTGTAAATTTCAAAGAAAAAGGATTGTCTTGTTATGTGATAAACTGATTAGCTTATTGTGAAGGAATATTTTGTAAAATAATTTAGTTGCATTATAGCGTGTATTATATTGAAATTCTGTAGTCAAATATAGATAAAAACTTTTTATTTTATAGGAAAACCGATGTATTTCAGAGGGGTTCATATTACCTTAAAATAAATAGGATACATAACTAAATAATAATTTTATAAAAATTAATTATAAATTTTCTTTTAAAGTTAGTCTTATATTTCATTACAAAATAACTAATACTTAATTATAATTAATTTATTATTTCTAGGACTTTCATAACTTTTAAAATTTTTAAATAAAGCACATGGCAATATCTTTCATTAGTCATTATCAATAAAAATTAAGTAAAACCTTCCATCATTCACAAATGTATATCTATTTGTAAAATAATTATAGAATTATAATTGATCTTCATAATAATCTATAATTTTAATAAATTAAATGTACTTAATTTCCTATTACTTTTTTAATTAACAAAACTAGTTTCTTTCCCAATTCAAATGAGGAATTCAAATGTCCAATAAAAGGTAAAAAAACAAAGTATGATTTAATAAAGATTTTTTAAAAATTTAATAGTAAAAATAATAAATTTCACTTTTAATAATACCTAAATTGTCAAAATAAGAAACATTTTTAAAAAAAATGTTTAAAATATTTTTTAAAAGTTAATTAAATTGAAACTCTGAGTACTTAACATATCTAAATCGAAAGTTAACAAACTTTTCACACTAATTAAAAAAAAGATAACGATTCTTACTAAAAGAGGTTTACTAATATCACTGATAACACTGGTATTATAAACTCTTTGACTGATAAAATTAACTTATGATGCAATTTTGCCATATAAGAAAGCAAGCCTGTTTTAAAATGCCTATAAAAGTAAGTTGTTGATAGAGGAATCAGTATTTAATAATAAATAGAATGTTAATTAATTTATAATTCTATAAAGTAAATAACTTAGAAAAATTATAAATACTTCAATAATTATTCCTGTTGATGTTGTGAAGCTTGTAAATTTTCCTTACTATAAAATGTTTTAAAGAGTTGATAACTAAAAAAATGGCATTGAAACGGATTTAAAGATTATTTTAATATCATATGTAACTTAATCACAAAATAAAAATCTTTTCTATTTGAGTAGATGTTTCTAAAAGGTGACAAATTAAATGTATTTTACCATCCGGTTTTGAAATTCTATTATTATTAGCCATATCCCAACTACTTCAAACAACTATATGTATACATATAAATTAGAAGATGAAAAACAAAAAAAAATATAAGTATATTAACTTTAATTGAATTATCAAATAAAATTTGAACCATTACTAATATAGAAGAACATATTTTAATTTTTATTTAATACGTTTAAAAAACTATTTAGAAAAAAACATTCAAAATGATAAAACTTTGAGGTTAGGAATCGTAAGGGATGTAAACATCACCTAATAACTTTTAAGTTTAAAAAATTTAAAAAATATATTTAACCACTTGCCTATTGGGTGGTAGAGTCAGAAGGAGCACTATATAATATACAAATAAATTTTTTAATGTAACATGTAAACAAAATTAACTGACACTAAACTACTAACCATCACCCAACACAAAATAACAGACAACTCAGATTATGGCCGACTACAACACTAATTATTAAAGAAAAATTACTCAACTTTTCCCAACTGTGATTCGTCAGTTTAAAATCATACCTTTGCAGTGATTGGCCACTGTTTACGGATGTGGATGTAGTCTTATGTACAACTTTTTGTTAAAATAAATTATACAAGAAATATATTTCTGTATAAAAGTTTGTAAAATAATATTTATAATTCACAACGAAATTCCACATAAAAGTATTTAATTCATTTATTATTTCTAACATTTGTATTAATCACTCTTTTGACTGACTCCTTCCATAAGTTTGGTCTTGTACTTGATTTTTTGCTGCGTAGTCATTAGCAGACTATAACAGGAGCTGATATATTTTGGAAAAGTAAGTAGTAGTTGTATAACTTTTTAATCTAATTTCAGTGGAGCCATTTTGCACTATTAAAGATAGTTATATAAAAAGCAAAGTGAAAATAATGAAAGGCTGGGTAAGAATTCTAGACGTAAAGCAATAACTTATTATTTGCCCTTGACTTGACCACATTTAACCTACATGTATATCTGTTGTAACTTTTTAAAATTTATTTGATAAATAGGACCCTGTATTATTTCGGAATATAATTCTTGTAGACTAAATGTATAAATGTTAGATTTTTTTAGATTCTCATGGATAAATAGTTTTGGTTATTCTGATTAAACTATACTATAGTTTGTAACCTAACAATTCACTAAGCTTTAAAACCTAAACCACAAAATTATTAATTTTATTTATGAAGTTAAATTTCATTCAACCTCTCAGAAATTAGTTATGTAGTATAATGAAAATTGTTCAAAACCACCAAATAGGACGATGTCTACAAGAATTTTTTTTATTGACCTTTGAAACTTACTTTTTTCCAATTTAAAGTAGGGTCCTATTTGGTGGTTGTGAACAATTTTCCAAAATATCGTAGGTGTCCGCCCTTTTGCATTTTTACCTGTAGTATAAATAAAGTTAGTTCACTATTACTATTAAATCACTAATGTAACCAAAACGAATTAGTCACCATTATTATCATACAGATTCTATATAAAGATGCCCTACAAATAGATTCATATATTGCTAATATCATTTGATAAATATGTGTAAACTATATGAAATATAACTGTATATGCTGGGACAGCTGTTTAAAATTACAAGGACCAAACACACCTAATTCTTGAAAACTTGAATACCTTCATCTTAATTACACCACTCATATTGAATTAACCTAAACTCCCAATTTCTGTAATCGATCATATTTTTTTGAAAACAAGCAGCTATTATCATTGACATGCTAACTGCTAATACTTTCAATATATATTACTAAGAAATACATTCTAATAAAGTGATGTTGAGTTCAGAACACATAAATAATGGTTAAAACTTACGTTATTCTTTGAAAAACATAGTCATTTATTAGGTAATTCTTTAGGACTACTACACTGTGGTACACTCAATTACCATTCAGCTATATTCCATTATAGCTACGAAATATCTAATTAGGATACATTTGGTTATGAAAAAAAATTATGGCAAAGTAAACACGATTACTGAAGTCAAGGGCTTGACCTCCATTTACCTTGCAATTGACATTGATTTATAAGATTATCTTTTAGTCAGTAGAGCAGTATTCTGGAATGTTTATAAATTTCATATTGATGTATTGTGATGAGTTTTGGCACTTTCTTTGTGGAGGATCTCCAGATTGTAGTACAGGTTACCTAAGTTGAGTTTTACAGTTTTGTTTTTATATGTACAAGGAATAGCAGAAAACTTGAAATGTTGACATTCCTTAAAATGGATTTTAGGAAATGTCAATAATCACTGGGTAATGTCTGCAAACCCTGACATTAGCTGAGAGAAAACCATCAGTGTAGGTAAATTTAATTTTTCTGATTAAGGTTTGTTTCTCTTTACCAATGCTACACCTTATGTTAAGGAGTACACTTTAGGTTTTTTTTTACAACCAAATCCATCCAAACCAAGATGACCTATTTTGAAGCAAAATTTAATATAGGTACATAGTAATGTAGTGAAACATAGTGCAGTAATATGTAAAGAATCCTGTCTTACAGGTTAAGTTTGTAAAATATAGTTTTGTTTCATATAAATATACCATAGTTTTTAATAACTATGGATAACTGTGTAATTATTATTTAACCATTAAAACATTATCTACTTTTATTTCAGTAAATATGCAAGCTACACAGTTGCTTGCTCGTGCCAAAATGGCTGTTCCACCCTTGGTAAGGCGAAATATTGGAATTTCTGTTCCAGCTCTACAGAAAGCAAGTGACCCAATTCAACAACTCTTTCTTGATAAAATCAGAGAATACAAGCAAAAAAGCAGGTAGTTATGAATTTCCCATTATGACAACATATAACTATTAATAATACTTTAATAAGTAGATATGTAAGGGCTTACTTGGTGACGTGTTTCGAAACAATCGTTCCTTTTACAAAGTAAAGCCTCTAGAAATTCAAGATGATTACAACAAACAACTTTATTAATAATAATTACAAACAATTATAATAAACAAACAACAATAATCCTTGCTACAAATATTTAAATACCCTTGATGTACATTTTGTTAATTTTATGTACCCACAAAAATTTATAGTTACCATTTGATAATATTATTACCAATGGATTAGAAAAATTTCAATTTAAGAATAGCTTATACAAATCCTAGTAGGTTAACTGATTTATTAGGAAGTCCTAAGGATAAACTTCTGAGGATAGGTCTGGAATCTATACTATTACTTGTAAAACTTGTGACTAAATATACATTGGTCAGACAAGGAGAAAGACTATAGCTAGGTTTAAAGAACATCTAGCTCATAATAAATATGAGAGGCCGGATAAATCCAGCCTGGTTGAACATATCTTGACTAGTGGCCATGAGTTAGATATTAATAATGTTAGAGTGGGTAAAGGGTGTTCTCCAACAGGTTGCTTAGTAGTTATAGGAGTATATTCATTGCTAAAACTATAGGCGATTTGTTGATGAATGCTAATAGGGTAAAGGGTGTTCTCCAACAGGTTGCTAAGTACTTATAAGAGTATATTCATTGCTAAAACTATGGGCGATTTGTTGATGAATGCTGATAGGGTAAAGGGTGTTCTCCAACAGGTTGCTAAGTAGTTATAAGAGTATATTCATTGCTAAAACTATGGGCGATTTGTTGATGAATGCTGATAGGGTAAAGGGTGTTCTCCAACAGGTTGCTTAGTAGTTATAAGAGTATATTCATTGCTAAAACTATGGGCGATTTGTTGATGAATGCTGATAGGGTAAAGGGTGTTCTCCAACAGGTTGCTAAGTAGTTATAAGAGTATATTCATTGCTAAAACTATGGGCGATTTGTTGATGAATGCTGATAGGGTAAAGGGTGTTCTCCAACAGGTTGCTAAGTAGTTATAAGAGTATATTCATTGCTAAAACTATGGGCGATTTGTTGATGAATGCTGATAGGGTAAAGGGTGTTCTCCAACAGGTTGCTTAGTAGTTATAAGAGTATATTCATTGCTAAAACTATGGGTGATTTGTTGATGAATGCTGATAGGGTAAAGGGTGTTCTCCAACAGGTTGCTTATTAGTTATAAGAGTATATTCATTGCTAAATAAATATTATTTAGTTTTCATACTGTATTGTATTCTAACTTAAAAGTTAAAACTGTCACGATAGGTCAGTGATGGGCACGGTCTTGTTCCTACATCCAGCGCTGGTATTGGATAAACCGGTCGCTGGGCGAAGGAGTGGGAGTTATGTGTAATGCGAGTTTTCATTAGCTTTCTAGTATTTAGAACCCAGTATATTTGTAAACTCCTGATGATGCTAAGTGTTAGCAAAATGTACATCAAGGGTATTTAAGTATTTGTAGCAAGGGTTATTGTTGTTTATTTTTTATAATAAAATAAAAGTTTATACATTTAAAAAAAATTCTAAATACATTTATTTTATTAAGTAATATTTTGAGAGGTACTATTAACACTTGTTAACCATGTGTATATCACACATAGTTTATGTTAATATAACTATAGGAAATACTCATAATTCGCCTACATACTATAAATTACACTTTGCTGATAATACTAAACTTCGCCTTGTATTTCTGGGGAGAAGACATTACCAACGGGTAATAAACCTTCTGTCTCTTAAGACATTAAAAAGAAACGAAACACATAGACCAGTGATTTATCGGACCACATCGCCACAGTCGTTATCAAAAACAAAAAACAAAGGACGTGTTAAAACCAGCCCTCCTAAATAAAAAACTTCCTCAGATTCCATCCTTGACCGGGTAGATATGGAATCTGAGAAATGTAAGCCTGAGACGTCTTTGAACGTCATGAGTAAATGAGAGAGAACCAATGGGTGTCAGAGAAATCCATTGCTAAATTGATAAATGTCTTTATTAGCAAGTCAGTGATACCATGGAACATCAACGGTGTTAGGAGTCATGTAGAAGATCTTAAAGTACTCGTGCAAGATGTGTATCCAATACTTCTATGTCTACAGGAGACATCTCCACGAATCGCATAATTTTCATTTAAGGGGGTATTCTGTTTTTAGATCAGACTTCATTACAGAAGATCGAGCTAGAGGTGGCATAGCTATGCTAGTCCGTGACTTTATCGATGCCGTTTCTCTAAACTTAATAACTCCTTTACAAGCAGTAGCCGTTCAAACAGCTGTCCTGTATAAAATCACTGTGTGTTGTGTCTACTTACCACCACAAAAAAATCTGCAATACAGTGACTTAGTGAATCTGATAAGCCAGTTACCGACTCCGTTCTTATTGGTAGGAGATTTTAATGCCCACCATTTGTCTTGGCGATCTCCGACTAGCAATTCTCAAAGTCAACTTGTGGAGAGTGTAAGAATAGAACTGGATCTATGTCTGCTAAATAACCGTTCGCCTACTCATTTAGCAGCATCTACTGGTGTGTGGAGAGCTGTTGACCTATCAATCTGCAGCCCTATTTTGCCTACTAGATGCATATGGTCAGCGCTTAACGACATATATGGAAGCGACCATGTGCCTATTAGGATCAATTTATGTGACTCCTCTCCCTGTTATATGCTCCACATCTCTGTTGGATTTTGAAATAAGCCAACTGGGATGCCTTTTTGAATTATTTTGTATCACTTGACTCGGATTTTCTGACACCCATTGATGCAATTGTTCAAAATTTTACCAAGACTATTTTGAATTCCGCTGAGTAGACCATTCCTACATCATCTGTGTACGCCCTCCGTTTACGACAAAGAGCTCTAAGGAGATTTAAGCGACACTCAAAAAATGGAAACCTTCAGCAATATAAAATACTTTGTGCGAAAGCGCAGAGGATATTTAGGCTGAGTAGGAAGAATTCTTGGGAACAGTATAATTAGACGAACAACTTCGTCCTCCACAGTGTGGAGGAAACGAAGATCAGTTTGTGGTACTTCCATTTCGTTGCCAGCCATTGCGCTAAAGCAACCGGATGGAAGATTAATCACGAACAGTGATATTGCTAATGAACTAGGATCATCATTTTCTAACTTTTTTGCTACTACAGTGTATAATAGATGTTATTCCAGATGTATAAACTGAAGGAAGAAGTAATACCGTTTACTGTTGGGTTATATGGGGACTCTCCTTTCTCTATAGGGGAATTGGAGTCAGCTCTCATGTCAACGAGGGAATCTGCACCAGGTCCTGCATTGTATACTCCATGCTGTAAACATCTACCATCATCGGCGAAACTTGTCCTCCTTCGAATATACAATCGTTTATTCGAGGAGCTGTCTTTCCTCGATGCATGGTTAGAAGCGACTGTAATTCCTCTTTTAAAGCAAGGTAAAGACAAAACCGATGGCAGTAGTTACAGGCCTATATCTCTTACAAGTGTCTTGTGCAAACTACTGAAGAAGATGGTCAACCGCCGTCTTGTCTGGTACCTATAAACCAACGAACAGTGGGTTTCAGACAAGGACGATCATCAGTTGACCAATTGGTTTTATTAGAATCTGCTGTTCAAAATGCCTAACTCTTGTGTCAAACACTCGCTGTTTTCTTTGACCTTCAGAAGGCATATAATATGGCGTGGGAAAGAGGAATTTTAAATACTTTAAAGTCATGGGGTATACAGGGAAACATCCTAGCATTCATCGCTAACTTTCTGTCAAATAGGTCCTTCAGCATCGCCTTGGAGGCACATATTCAAATAGTTATAAACAGGAGAATGGTGTTCCACAGGGCAGCGTACTAAGCGTAACACTGTTTGCCATTGCTATTAATAGTATAAATTGTAATATATGATTTCCGGAGTAATTTGTACCGGCGGGTTCGGCTTCTAGTATGGATGTGGAGATCCTGGCGATAAATGCGGCCCTAATGAGCTGTAGGGGTCAAAAAATGGATAAAGTTTGTATACTAACAGACTCCAAATTGGCGGTGTTGGACATCGAGGCTGATGAACCAGGACCATATTACTTCCGCACTAGGGAAACTAAAGCTCTGTTACGTCAACTCATTAAAGAGGGCAAGTGCGTCGCCCTCCAGTGGATTCCCTCTCACTGTGAGATTCGAGGAAATGAAAGAGCGGATCGGATCGCAAGGGCTGCTTCCGGGGTGTGGCCGGTGCAGCCGGTAAGGTTCTCGATGACTAAATGCAGGAGGGACATAGTTGGGCTTATAACAATGGAGTGGACCGCAAGGTGAAACGGGGGGGACTACTGGCAGAAGCCTTTTCCGCGTCCAAGACACACCAGCTCCCCCAGACTGGTATCGCGGAGTCAGTAGACTGGTCTCAACCTTCGCTGCAAGGGCCAGAATGGGGCATATAATATGCAATTCGTACCTGAGACGATTCATACTGGTCGTCGAGTCACTGTGCTGTTTGTGACAGTGGAGAGGAGGAGCACATATTGTTGAGGTGTGGATCCATTAACCCGGCAAGAGAATCCCTGCGGAGGAGCTGGGAGATAGCGGAGATCCGATGAGAGTCATAATACGAACAAAGAAATATTGGACATTGGCCGCAGCAGTATACCATGGCATCGCCTGATGCTGGAAGCTCGTACAAAGAAGTAAGTAAGGTACATTGTTATCTCTTTGTAGATGATATCTGTATATACATATTGTGCCTGCTTGTAACATCTCAACCGCGGAAAGATCTTTGCAGTTAGTTATACACAGATTAGAGGAATGGTCAAGAACTACAAGTGAACGAATCTTCAAATTCTCTGCTTCGAAGACCCAATGTGTAGCATTAGTTGTTGTAGGTAACACCAGCAGCCTATCCTTTATCTTGATAGAATTCAACTTCAAACCACGGATGGTATTCAATTTTTAGGTCTTTTATAAAAGACTTTCATGGATCACACATGTTTGTGATTTGAAGGTGAGATGCAGCAAGAAATTGGATATGTTAAAGAGTCCTTAATGGTACGAATTAGGGAGCTGACAGAACTAGTATGCTTCGGTTTTATCGCATATAGATTATGGCTGTCAAGCCTATTCATCCGCACGACCTACAGTTCTGTAACCTCCCGATGCCGTCCACCACTCCGGACTTAGACTTGCTACTGGTGCATTTAGAACTAGCCCAAAGTCTTCTTGTCAAGACTGGGGAACCTACCCTTTCTAGCCGATGTCAGATGCTACAAATATCTTACATTTCTGGTCTTCGAAGCAAACCTAATCGCCCGGCATTCAAAATAGTCTTCAATAACTTTCTAAATCAAATTTACCATACACGTCAACATTCGACTGCTCCATTTCGCATACGACCATTAAGATTATTGGATAACCTTGAGTTGCATCTTCTTACTATGTTTGAACGATCAATGTGCTATCTACCTCCATGGATAATAAAAACGCCATGTTTGGATTTTTCATTGACCAGTTACATAAAACACAATACTCCTGATGTGGTTTACCACCAGGAAACCCATTACATAACGAGTTATGGCATCTGATTATGTGTGTTTTGCGAAACATTTATTGCTAGCTGCTTGGAATGACGACTGGCATACCGTGAATCAGAATAAGCTGAGGGAAATTAAGGATACCGTCCATCAATAGAGGTCTTCTATTTGTTCAAAACGTAGGGAGAAAGTGGTGGTTACACGCCTTCGCGTTGGCCACTCTTTTGCAACTCATGGATATTTGATGCGTCTGGAAGATCCACCAATATGTCAATACTGTGGGGATATCTTCACTATAAAACCATATTTTGGTGGATTGTTTTGGTTTAACCAATATTTCTGTTTTTTTTTTTTCAATGTGGAAGGCAGTTTAGAAGTGGTGTTAAGAGACGATGCCTCGGCCATTGACCGAATCATTGCTCTCTTGCACCATTTAATCATATTTTTTGAAATTTAATATTTAAAAATAATATGTTTTTATATTTCTACATATTTTTCCGTGTGTGTGTGTTTTGTGTATATTGTTTATTTATTTAAATTTCATATTTATGCTTTTGTTACAGTGGTATTGATATTTATTTATTGTTGTAATTATTTACTGTTATATTGTTCTTTTGTTATAAATTGTTTTATAATTATTGTTATTTTTAGTTGCATAGTTATTGTTACATCTTTATTGTTATATTGTTAGTAAGTTTTATAAGCTGTTCTTTATATAGTTTCTTGTTGAATTATATTTATTTCTTAGGTTTTGTATTTTGGTTATTTAATATTTGTTGGTTTATTTAGAATATTTTATGTTACTCACTTCCGTTGATAACCAAAATTGGTTTTTCGCCAGGGAAAAAATACAGTAGTCAGTTCATTCACTCTTATTGACAGTTATCATTATCCATGCATTAGCTCACAACGCTTTGTTCATTTTATAATGCTTAGTATATTTTTATGCTTGTTTTTTTTTACCGGATATTGTGCTGCGTTTCCGAATTTGTTTTACCTTCTTTAAACCTATATATCCTAGCTCATCCCAACACCCCTTAGGGTAACAGGGCATAATAGAGACACTAACACAAACTAAAAAAACACCAAACAAATGAGAAGAATTCAGATGTTTCTGGCCTGACTGAGGTTGCACTTTGTGTTGAACCATGTTACAAGATTTACGATAATCTCGCAAATATATAAAACAATTTTTACACATTTTATGTATATTTATGTAGATATTTATTAATGAAACCGTATATATTTTTAGTGTATTTGTGTGTAAATGAATTAAAATTTTGTATGAGTGTGAAAGTGAAACAACCAATGTGTTACTGCTAAATTACATTCAATAGAAGCAATATTTGTGAAGGTATGCTACATTTTTCTACCTAAAATCACATTAAAGTTCTAACCTATATGAATAATTTACATTTTATACGACTGTAATTAAATAACTTTTTTGTGTCATATAATTAAGATACTGTTTTTTATTTCCAAATTAACTTGAGTTGAAAATTTAGTTGTATTTATGTGAGATGTTTCACCCCTTTATTGTACAAAAAACAGTTTTTCAACAAAGGCAGTTCTAATGATGATATATAGAGAGGATTAGAAATTCTCAATAAAAAATATTATTTTTTCGGAGAAAATGTGAAAAAAATCGTAAGTTAAAGTGGTCAAGTTTATATATAAAGATACTGTATATAAACAAATATATTGTAATTGAGGAAACACTTTATACATTAATCTGTTAAATACAAAAAAGTATCAAACATCGAGAGATATGTAATCAACTTTATAGAGAACAAGAGTTTTTATATTGTGGTTAGTGGGTTACTCCTATTAGTTCACACTCTCCTTATATATATATATATATATATATATATATATATATATATATATATATATATATATATATATATATATATTTTCAAATTATGAATAGATAATAAAATACTTTTTATCCATCCACTCAAGTTCAAATAGATTTTTTAAAACTTGTAGCTGATTCTACTTGTTGTTAATACAGTTTTTCAAATATTAATCAATAATTAAATTTAATAATGAATTAATTTTAGTTTTATATGGGAGAAAAACTTTTCACAAAAGGGGTCAGGTATGCAGTGTTAGTTACTTTAACCCATTTGGCTTAAAATCAGTGATAACATGATTTCATAAAACATATGACTTTATGTTGTAGGGTGTGTGGTAGAACACATACGTTATATTACTTTATTTTTATCAATTATAATTATGTAATAAAAAGTAACTAAAATACATTTTTTCTTTGTTGACCTAAGTAGAAATTGACTTTTTTGTTTATATTACTTATGTATGATTATTTATTACATGTTATGATTAAAAAAGACAAAAAGTTTTAAACTCGATACATTAAACACTCTAATTTGAATAATTAATAAACCTAGGCATAGTGGATTTATAAAAGTTATAATTATTAGCAGATAAAAGTTGCTGAGGTCAGCATTAGCAAACAATTACATGAATGCAATATGCACATAAACAGTAGTTATGGATAGATATGTACTTGTACAGTACAAGTTTTTCAAAATATTTTTGTAATGTCCGATTGTCTTACATAATTAATTCTTTTAACATTTGCAAAATCCTCAAATATATTTAGGAAATGGAAAACAGTATCATTAAAATGTTTAGTTCAGAAAGTTCTCCACACACTTTTACTTGTTTGTCTATATTAATCTTCTAAGGTGACGTCCGTATTGGCTTTCCATTTGACAGGTATTTAAATTATGTATAATTTTAGTTTCTTTCGTTCTAGTTACAATTAGTATTAAACATTTATTTTATTTTGTTTAGTTGGTTAGTTTTATTTTGAAATAATTATTTAAAATAAAACTTTAGTTAGGCGATGATAACCTTGATAGGTTTTTCGCCTGGAAAAAAAAATCTATTTGACAGGTGCAAGGGGAACATCTTTACTTAAAAGAGGTACACTACTGTCAACATACTTGTGACTGAGCAGAGCATCAATCGCTTAGTCGACATTACTTACGCACCAAAAACAGTGACCTCAAGCCTAATGCAGAGAATCCTTGGAAACCAATTACTAGTGCTCTAGAATTCGAGCCCATATCCAAACAAATAAATTTGAATTATCACAAATTGAAGACGTTTGAATTATCCATGTCCTACGTACCGTCTTTAATCATTTTAAAGTGTAACTATCTAATTTTATATGTAGCAAAAAATAAGTATAACAAATTTTTATGTTTCTTTAATTTACAGTGGCGGTAAGTTAGTTGATCCTACTCCAGAAATTCAAAATGAACTAAAGTCTGAATTAGAAAGGGTTTCTAAACAATTTGGCGGTGGTGCTGGTGTAGACATGACCAAATTTCCTGAATTCAAATTTACAGGTTGGTTTTAAAAATAATATTTATTTCGCAAACCAAGAATTGGTATTGCTAAATTGATATAACTACAATTTTGAAAAACCAATTGAACATTATAAAATTAAAGTACATTATAATGAAAACGTTTTATAGTTCATAGTAATTAACTCTGGGTTAAATTTAGAAATATTTTATATTTACTAATTTACTAGTAACAATTTATTTTGCATTTAGCTTTATCTAAGGTAAAAGCAAAATTAGGCAGATAACAATAAGAGAAATGATATTTTAGATATTTGTTACAATAATTATGAATACATGGGCAAGGTAGAGCCATTGAAATATGATGATGTAACCAAATGTATAAGCAGCTGGTGAAAATGATTTGTGCCTACTAATTGAGATTTATTTCTGTAGTTTTGACCCTAAAATGAATGTTAACGTTATTTATACCAAATTCTTCAAATTTATTGAAGAATAAAAATTCCATAATCTGAAGTTAAACGAACAAATTTTGATTATTCCATCTCTAATTCTCAACACTTTCAGCTTGAGAATGCCTGTAAGACATTATTTCACAAAGGTAATTGAAATCGTAAATCATGAGAAAAAATAAGGCTCTTGAGACCTTGTAAATAAAGGAATGTAAATCCTGACATCAACTGTTTTCAGCTCCATTTAGAGGTTAGGGTATACATATAGATAGCAATATAGATATCCAAATGCACAAACACCATGCTATTCATTCTGATGTTTAGACAATCTGTAGTTAAGCCTATGTACTATGCTGACCAAAATTTACATTGCAGCTGGTCAATATGACATTTTGTTGATGTACAAGTATAATGCCCCTAAATCTCAAAATCCATTTTGTTTGTTAGGCCATTGAAACTATTTTCTATAAACATCTTTGACTCGCTGCAATGTCTCTCTCTGATTGACAAAGGACATAGTATGCCTGAAATATCTCATTATTTTAGTGATCAGATATATATTCATTAAATTTTATATTTGATTAAATATATAAGTTATTATTGTTAATCGTACACAATTATTCAACCACTAAGTGCAATTAATTTTCACATCATGTGATGAGGCACCTTTCGGTCACTTGACCATCGTCGAATCACTGAATTATTTTTCTCTATTTTCCTGGTGTTGGTGTTCGGTCTGTTAATACGTCATAAATGTTTTGTTTTGTACTGTCTGTTAGTTCATTAAGCTATTGTGTATGTTTTTATAGATGTGGTATTTTTCTAGTGAGTTTAGTTCTATTGGGTTATCATTTATTTACATTTATAACCAAATAGAACTAACTCACTAGAAAAATACCTAATCTACAAAAACATACACAACAACTTAATGAACCAATAGACAACATAGGCAGATGACCTGCTTTACAAGAGCATCATCCACGCAGCACAAAACAAAACATATATGACGTCAACAGGTACCAACATTACGGAAAAATAGAGAAAAATAATTCAGTGATTCGACAATGGTCAAATGACCGAAAGGTGCCTCATCACACAAGGTAAAATTATTGCACTTAGTGGTGGATAAAAGTATTTACAATAGTAATATATCAACTTCATAAAGTCAGTGCAACGGAAAAATAATAAACAACGTAAAATATCAATATATATATTTATATATACTCGTATAATGTGTTTCAATAGTTTCTTATTTGAAAGGAGCTGTGACTATTCACCAAATAATTATACATTTTTGTTTCAGATCCACCATTGGATGCTGTCCAGTAATCTTATTATTCATATGTAATTGTAAGATTAGAAATTATCTCCCATTTAGAACATCTGATTTACATGTTTTTGTATAATGTTCTAAAATAAAGTATTCAATCAGTCACTTTACATACTCAATTTTATTTAACCACTTCATTCATTTGAAATAACCTCCTTTGTTAATAAAAATATTGTCAAAAAGGAAATGATTAGTTCGTTAATTAAAAATGGTACATTTTTGTGTCTTGTTTTCAATTAAATGTACAATCTAAAGTATGTTTTAATATGATTCAAAAGATTGTAAATCCATTGATACTGTGGCCATCTATTTTATTTACTTAGGTTTTATAGCAAGCAAAAACAGTATAATATTAAGTTAAGAGCTTAGCTGGGAACAGTTCACAACAGTAAATATTAAGTTAAGAGCTTAGCTAATGGGAACAGTTCACAACAGTAAATATTAAGTTAAGAGCTTAGCTAGTGGGAACAGTTCACAACAGTAAATATTAAGTTAAGAGCTTAGCTAATGGGAACAGTTCACAACAGTAAATATTAAGTTAAGAGCTTAGCTAATGGGAACAGTTCACAACAGTAAATATTAAGTTAAGAGCTTAGCTAATGGGAACAGTTCACAACAGTAAATATTAAGTTAAGAGCTTAGCTAATGAGAACAGTTCACAACAGTAAATATTAAGTTAAGAGCTTAGCTAATGGGAACAGTTCACAACAGTAAATATTAAGAGTTAAGTCTGTGAACTTTAGTGTAATGCTGAAATTTGCATCCAATGGCAACCTCCTTCAACATAAGGGCATGTTCTTAAAAATTTGTTTTATTTATGAAGGCAGATTATATTCTTACATGATCTGCCTGCAATAATAACTGAAGTCACACTGTGCTATGAAGTACAGTAAACTCCCGATTATCCGTGGAATAGGGTGGCCCGGCAACGCCGGATAACGAATTCCCCGGATAATCCGCTATGAACAAAGAATACGCAAAACGTATTATACCATAAGTTACACAAATAAATGACCCCGGTTAATGCAATTCACAAATAATCTTCAGAGGACAAAATAAATATAGAAAATAATTTAAAATGTCGATGTATTCGTTCGTTGACGGATTATAACATGTACATTTATATGTCTAACTGTTTACAATACGTACATAAGTATATATTAAAAGTAAGTATGTATGTACATATTTAATTTCCTTTACACATAATACTTTCACTTTTTAAGAAAAAAATCTGTCACTTTCGTGTGTTTTTTTGTGAGCATTGATTTAACTTTAATGTGCGATCTTAGTTTCTTGAGAACCATTTTGTCGCACAGTGTCTAGTTGTGTTACAAAGCCATAAAGATCGATAATGTATATATGACAAACATGGATAATGCATATGTCACGTCCTAGACTATTTATAGCCGAGATTAGCTGACATTTGTTTACAATCTTATGATACACGTTAGGTTTTTAGGCGTCCAAGCATTTTGTCATTGTCTCTTATATACAGTAGTCTGCTCACCCCTTTTATTTCGCTGGCCCACATCAGGATGCTTCCCTTTCAATGTAAAAATTAGTACGTACATATTTACGTATCTATTCCCTTCATCTTAACTTCTATTAAGCCTTATATGTATTTACGTCGTAATTCACCGTTTGGAAATTTAAACACATGAATCTGATTGGAATAAAAATTGGATATTTGTAAAACAATGGCAGACCCCAGATAATCGGGAGTTTACTGTATATTGTAGTTGATAATTATCAGCAATAATCCTCTTAAACCCAGGCTGAGGATTATATTTTGTTAATATCCTCAGTACATTAGTACTATACAAAGTATGAGGATTACCAGCTTTTTACTTTACTTCTTTGCACAGGCATCCAGCTCAAGAATAGCCAATAGCCCGATGTCCACAGTATATTATCCCAATTCTTCTTGTTTAAGAGAATATCTTGCAATGCTGCCACTTAGGCTCTCAGGAAGTCCCTCATTGGTATGGGGTACGTGCAGTCGAACATAATGTGCTTTACGCTTTCATCTTCATTTTCACAAAGTGCACAGATTGGAGAATTCGAAAGATTAAATCTAAATAAATATTCCTCCGTCACTAGATTACCGGATCGTGCTCGAGCTACAATGTGGCCTCTTCTTTCCAAGATTCAGTCCAACATTTATGAAAGTACAGTCGGCGCCGCTTATTGTGATCACAGTTAATGTTATCATTCGGTTATTGTTATCGTTTCATTGAAAAACAAACACGGACGTATATTAATACATTGTAATTAGGCCGCTTATTGTAATCATCTGTTCGCTTATTATTATCATTTAATTTGCCATGCAAAATCATATGCGTCAACGTATACTAGCATAGACCAAGTAAAAATGTCTACAAAGTAGTGTAAACAGCACGTGCAACACACAATGACACCCAATTCATAGAATGTTTATTTTTAAAATGACAGAAATACTTTATAACGGTTTCAGCACTTAGCACAGTTCTCAGAATGTCTCCCTTACTCTTTGTTTACGAAAACACCCTAGCCTTGCTGAGTCGACTAGTTGTTTGTTAACATTAGTTGATGTTACTACTGAACCATTTACAGTACAGTCCTACTGTATTTTTTAACAGTGAATTTTTATGAACGTTTATTACAGTATTTGAGTGTGATTTTACATAATTTAATTTTTAAAGATCTTTTTCGTTTGTTTTGTAGAGTTTAGTGTCACTTGAAGTTTCAAAGGACAGTATAGCAAGATGTCCGAATCTCAAAAGAAACGACGCGATTTAAGTCTTAAACAAAAACTTGATATTCTAGATAGGCACAGTAAATTACCAAAAATGAGTCAAAGAAACGCTGATTCTCAACTTGGCGTTTCTCAACCTCTCTTATGTAAAATATTGAACAACAAAGAAAAAATCTTGTCATTATCAAACTGTAATGTAAATGTTGACAACAAAAGACATGGTTCTGGGAAGGATCCGCAAGTGGAATCAGCTTTGAAATTGTGGTTTAAAAATGTTAGCGAAAAAGATGCTAGAGTTGACGGCCCACTAATGCGTCTAAAAGCTGACGATCTTGCCAAAAAAATAGGAAAACAGGATTTTAAAGCCTCAGATGGATGGTTCAATCGATGGAAGAAAAGGGGAAACATTGTTTACAAGAAAACGTGTGGTGAAAAAAAATGCTGATTTTGTTGGAGCTGAGGACTGGTTACAATACGAATGGCCAAAGATTTTGGCCGAGTATTCTCCTAGCTGCATATACAATGCAGATGAAACAGGACTTTATTATCGTGCTTTACCCGAACATACTTACTTATGTAAAAATGAAAGTGCTAGCGGCTGTAAAATATGTAAACAAAGAATAACTGTTTTGTGTTGTGTTAACATGGTTGGTCATAAAGAAAAATTCTTAATTATCGGTAAATCTAAAAATCCACGGTGTTTTCAAGGTATCAAAAAGCTACCGGTTGAATATCATTCAAACTCCAATGCTTGGATAACATCAAAAATTTTAATGAATGGCTGACTAAATGGGATACCAGCCTCAAATACAACATTGTCCTTCTACTAGACAACTGCACTGCACATAATGACATAACCACTACGCTAAAACACATCAAAGTGATTTACCTTCCGGCCAATATTACATCAATTATTCAGCCATGTGACCAAGGCATAATTAAAAATCTCAAAAGTTTTTATCGACGAGAGATGCGTGCTAGAATTATAGAAAATATGGATGAATTTCAAACCCTTAACTCAAATGAATTGGCTAAAGAAACTTCTTTACTCGATGCTATTCATCTGATAGCAAAATCTTGGAATGAAGTTTCTGAAAAAACTGTGAAAAATTGCTTTAGAAAAGCTGGGATTTTGTTGAAGAAAATCAAGAGCAAGCTACATCTGAGGAAGACTCTGAAGAGAACTTGAAGCCTTTCGATTTGTCCTTAAAAGAATATACTGAGTGGATGGAAGTTGACGATAGTATTGAAACAGCAGCGGATATGACTGAAGACGATATTTGTGGGGTAGTTGCTTCATCATCAAAAGTTACTGAAGAAGAAGAAGGCACCGATGATGATGAAAATGATAAATGTGTACCGCAAAGATCTAAGCAGGAAGTTCACCAAGCTCTTGAGATTCTAAGACAGTTTGTTCAACAAATAGCAGAAAATTTCAACAAACATTATGAATATGAACAATTTATAAACAATATTTTACGAGAAGACTACAGACAGTCACATATAGAGGAATTCTTCGAGAAAAAGTAAATGTAAATTTGAAGTATAATTAAGTTTGAAGTGTTCTATAATGAGGTTTTATGTGTTAAAATGTTTTGATCAAGTGTTTTACGTAGTGCTATATATTTTTTTTCAATTATGCTAGATTCAGTGTTTTAAAAAAATCTACAGTGGAATAACATAAACTGACATGAAATATGCCCACTAATTTTAACAAGTAGAAAACTAAGTTACAGAAATTCTACTACTGTACATAAAACTGTCTGTAATAGCATCATTTGGTAAGTACAGTTTAACTATAGTGTTGCAGAATTAGAATTACTTAATGTAATGATAGGCTTACATATCGTTCAGAACAAACAGTTGTGGCCATAATACAGTGAGTTCAATGCAGTACGCTGTAGACTACATCGTGATTAAGCGTTCGGTTATTGTTATCAAATATGCTTCTAACAAATATGATCACAATAAGCGGCGCCGACTGTATTAATTTGCCGAGCTTTCTCAATACATGAGTGGATACTTATATCTTACTTGCGGACGTCCAGGGTCATGTGACTCCGATGGTCCGATGTCCATAATAAGTTACTGCAGCCAAGGTCCAAAACTGTTTATCGATCAATATTGTTTTGATGTTTCCCTGGCTTCCCAGCACAGACAGCAAAGCTGCTCTTGGTGGAATTGGTGAGGAGCATCGAAGGAGGATACGGTCTAGAGTCTTCTCCTCTTTTCTACAGTTATGGCAGAGTGGAGATTCACTCAGATTAAATCTGAAGAGATAGGTCTCAGTCACAATGTGTCTGATTCTTGCTCGTGCTTGCAAAGACGGCTGTAAATCTGGGAACCCCTTGATACATTTCCAAATCATTTGGTTCTTTTTGAATGTCATAGAGGTTTCTACCCTTGGTTTCTTCTGTCCAACGGTGGATTCATTTTCTTCTGACTGATGTTTTCATAACACTCAGGCATTTCTGTAGAGATTACTGTGGTAAGAAGACTGGGCCCATTTCCGCTACTTGTTTGGCGATTATATCTGCTTTTTCATTGCCGCAATGTGAGGGGATCTACTGGAGCTGTATTTGTTTCTCATCTTTGCTGACAGTGTTGAGTAAATTTGTTATTTCGTCTAATCTGAATGAGTAGCTACCTGGTTTCCGGTTCTCTATCATGTACAAGGCGAGTCAGTGAATATACAGAACTTCTCTGCTCGTAGTTGAAGGCAGTTTACCAAATACATGAGTGGATACCTGGCTTTAAATGTTGGGTACATATGGGATTCTGCTTCAGCTGTTTTATCGGCCCTCTCGTTTCCTGCTTTTCCACAATGCGCAGGTACTCATTGAAAAGTTATGTCCTCTGTGGGTGAATTAAAGAGAGCCTGGAGGGAAGATCTGGTGTCAGTGAATATGCATATTTTCTCCTTCTTTGTTTTGAAGCAACTTGCCAACACAGCATTTAGCGCCAGAAGCTCTGTGTCCATACTAGAGTGCGAGTTTGCAGGGACGTAAAAGCAGATATCAGTAGATTAGTTGAAAAAACCTGCCCCTGTAGTTCTCTTTTGTTGGTAAAGTGAGCCATCAGTGTAAATTCCATTGATCATTTTAGCTGGTGTCATTTCCAACATTTCAGTTTTCAGAACTACTGGGCGGTCCTGCTTAGCAGGTTCAAAGTAATTTTTATTCTTTACCAGGTAGTGGACGACCTGCGATAAAAATGAATATGCTCGGGGACAGAATTTGGCAACATGTCGGACAAATCATTTGCTTTGTAACTGAAGGATTCTTTAATTTGGTTAATACCATTTCCTGCATTGTGAAGAGGATGAGCTGGCTGGAGAGTCTTTATAGCCAGAAACTTTGACCAGATCCGTTTGTCAATATAGAACATGATGAGTATCACACCTAATTCCACCTCCATTGCAGCAATTGGGGTGGTCTTAGTACATCCCAGGCAAAAACGAAGTGCTGACGATGGGATTGCTCTGATCTTGTTTAAATGTGTCTTTGCCGCTGAACCCTAGACTTCACAGGCATAGGTGGCTCTAGATCTGACCAAAGCTAGATAAAACGTTCTAGGATTACCACCTATCTAATATTTTGTCTTAGTTTATAAAGAGTTATCAAAATGTACATAAGGGGGGTTTAAGTGAATAAAAAAACTATAGCTGTTTCATGTTCTTAATTCTGGCTAAAAATAGAAATAACAGTAGTCTTTTTGCCTTGAAGTTGTTAATAAAAGTTATCAGTCGCTCACAGTAAGTTACTTAACAAAAGAGATGATATTTTGTTAAATCTATTAGTTTCCTAATAGTCAATACTTTTATATATAGTATTCTCAAATTGAAAAAATGCTGTTATAGATGTTACTAATGAAGAATAAACATAGGATTTCAAATTTTATACAAGAAATAGTATCCTATTACTGAGTTAAACAAAAATATTGGGTTTTATGGATACAAACCCAGTACGATTTCTAGAAACAAAAAGTGGGTTATTATATAATTGTTAAAATTGTAGCACAGTAGCAACCCAAACCGGTGCATACTAAAACTACACAAAAATAGTCTATTGCCAAGAAAAATATGTTTAAAACAAGAAACAGCCAATTTCACTTGTGGAAAACATAAATAGGCTACTGCTTAAAATTTGCAAAATGTAAAACAACATAAAAACAGTAAACTAAAAAAATGTAGAAACATAAAAACAGTAAACCTAAACGGGTTTTTAAATATAACTGCAATGATATAAACATACACTATAATATATGTAAAAGTATCGAATTAGAATACATTTTTTTATCAAAACATAGTAACTGCAGTAATGATATACTCAATGGGAAACAGTTCACAACTCATAAAACGGTATATGTTTACGCACAATAGTAACTGGAACACTCTTGTGATAATACTACCACATTTCATAAAATGAAAGTTTATATACACCAAGATGTTCTAAATAAGAAACATGTTATTTTAAGAGGGTCAGACCAAATACTGCTTAAAATATGAACCTGAATATAACAACATACTCGTTACTAGAAGATGCTACATGTATCTTATTTATATAATAATTCATTACTCTACACATACATTACATACAAGGTAATTCGGTGATAATAAATTTGGTTATCAAAAAATAATAACTATTAATTCTAACACTGAAACTGGAAAATGGTTAAAAAAGAAACTTTTTCAAATATGAACATTTTCAGTTTATTAATAGGCAGTAGACCCTGTTATTCACTATAGTAATGTTGGATTTTAAATCCAGAAAGATTATGTTTTATATTTTTAAAAACAAAATCTATACTAAGCAGATTCTATATATGTATATTTTTAAAACAGGTTTGTTTTTAAGGTGAGCAATATTTATTGACATTTGTGTGGCAGTGGAATCCCTTGTTTATATTTTATACAGCAAAATGGAGAAATGCTATTGTTTATGTTCAGAAAGTTTATTAAAATAAAAAAAAATCTATCCTAACAAGATACTTTGTACATATATTTTATATTATTTATATGGTAATGTAGATTAACACAGTTATTACACAATAATTTATGTAACTTTTTAAGCAGTATTTGTGATTTGCCTCCAAACTGAAATAAACCGTTTCTGGTTGATTGAATTTTTGAGTAACATGTGTAGAAAAGTAAAAAAAAAATATTCTGTAGTAGAAAAGAAAAGTTAATAGAGTTGTAGCTCAAAGGAAATTCTTGGTGAGTGTAGGAGGTTTGGTATTTTGCCTCCTCTTATATAAATATCTTTGACTCGATATTCAATGGATTTGTCATTCATTTACTTATTAAATGTTAAGAATTATTGAAGAAAATTATAGTTGTAAATACCAACAATTGGATTACTATATAAAAAATTCAATATTCCTCAATTACTTATATTACAAGATCTGCTAAATACATTTACACAATCTACCAGGACTTTATTGAGAAACAAGATTAAGCAGCAAGATGTGGAACAATAGCTTTATGTTACAAACAACACAATTAGACTGATAGTATCAAGAATATTAATGTGCTTAGCCAGCCATATTTTTTTTGTTTTTATTAAAGTAATCAATGATTCACTGTAGCTATAATTCAAGTAAATTTATGAAAAATTTACTGAGGTAAGACAAAACTTTGTTGATAGTACCAGGTGATCATTATTGCCTAGGTTGACTGCTGGAAACGTCAACAGTTTGAAAAGCGGGTTTTTTATAATTTGGTCAAAAATTTACATGATTCTATTGGGTTTTTTACATTTAATATGTGTTTGTTTAGAGTTTTGTGTATTAGAATATTTTTAAAATTCATATTGTTCTAATGTGTTGAAATATCATTTCTTGTTAATATGGAGAATGTCTACCACAAATAAGTTATGACTGTAATTGTGATCTGTTTTGTTTAAGTGATTAGCAAATGATGAGTCGGTGGCATATTTATAGGGTGTATGAGTCCTTTAAATCTTTGTTGAAATCTGCAACCTGTTTGTTCAATGTAGAATTTGTTACAGTAATTGTAATTTTTTTTTTTTTTAAGAAATGTGTGTATGGTTTAAAAAATCACTACAAGCCAACCTTTGACATTAAAATAAATTGATATAAATTTTAACTTTTGAAAAACTAGTTATTTAGATAAATCCTTGTTATTAACAATTGACTTATTAAATTTATTTACTTCCTAATTAGAAAATATTACATAACAGTTATGTTGTGCAAAATTAAACATCTTTTACTGGAGTTGTTGTATAATTAGATCTTCTAACATGCTTTCTACTTTTTACAATGTTTTTTCATTTTAACAAACATTGAAACAAACTTTTTTGTTTTGTCCAAGAGATAAAAACAAAATGTTCATTGGTTAGCTGCCATTACTTTAAAAAATAGTACTTTTAGCTTTAAAGTATTTGAATATTTTTAAAATTCTGATAACAAAAATATCCATGTATTATTTTCAAATCCGCTGTATGGAACTATTCTTATTTGTAATGACATATTTAGGAAAGGAGAGAAGAAAATATAGCAACAGAAGTAAATACATTACACAAATACAGACTATTATAAAATACGGTATATTACAAGTTTATACAAAATTATTAATCTTTCAACCAAGCAAATTATGCAACTGCTTCTGAATTCATGTGAAGCATCCAATCTATAGTTTGAGCCAGGAATGACATTTTGAAATGTTGGGCAATGCTATAAAATGTTTTTAGATGTATTATTAGGTCATCTCCTGAGAGAAGAGTTTGAAAATCTCCGGCACATGAGCAATATTCTGATAAGTTTTCCATTTTTATCTAAAACAATAAAGAATACATTTAAATATTTATGCTATTACTTTGAATATTACGTGTTAAAAAGTTCAATTTTTTAACAATTATGATCACAGTTTGACATAGGCTGAAAAATATGGAGGAGTACATAAGGTTAAATACATATCACAATCAATCAAACCAGCCACTGACAACCACTTTCAAGGAGCCTTATGCTAATACCACTTGCTATGAGCAGTGCTGCTAGGTATGTACCATTTTAAAATTGGATGCACGAAGAGTTGCATGTGATTTGTGTAACATGGAGGCTTGTTAATTAACGATAATTTCAAGACCAAATAAAATAAAACGCGACAAATTATCAACTTCAAGACAAACTTATTTACCCCAACATTGACTAGTGCATTGAAACAAAAAATAGAACTGTACTACAAGACTGGATAAACATTGCAAGTATACATTAGAAAAAACACAAATATATATTGTGTGTATACATTTGTGTGTGTTGAGACGGCCAAAAAGTCTCAAAAGGAAAGATTTTGTTTGTGGCAAAATCTTTTCAAAATATTAAATTATGGAAGTTTAGAAATGAGATCGCTGCTATGAAATGTTGCGGACTAGCAACGTTGTTATCTGTTTAAGTAAACAAGGCCGGCCCGAACAGGTCGATTTTGTTCACAAAACGGAGCAAATGCAGGAAATTAATTATTTCTAGCTTTAATATAAAATAAATTTTTGTTATTTGTAACAAACCAAAACATAAAAATAAAATATGAAAATAAAATTATAAAACATAAAGTAGAAGAGAACTGTTTTATGACAAGAAGAAAGAAATTAATAAATGGTTAAATAAATTCTTAAGGACTTTGAAAAGTGTTCAGTGCGGATATATAATTTTTTCAAGTGACTTAAAGGTACAACTTACGATCGGAAAGGGCTAGAACTGTGATTCAAGTTTGTAACAACTTCTTGAATGGTGAAAAAGAATATGGTGTCAAAAATATCAATCTATTACACCAGAAGTGACACATATAAAGCCTCAGCAAAAAAACGTACAAAAATCTAATTCAGAAAGGTAAATTAAGACACTATCATACAAGTTCAAACAGGTCTTGTACAACCGATAAACCAGGCATTTCTGTAGAGATTACTGTGGTAAGAAGACTGGGCCCATTTCCGCTACTTGTTTGGCGATTATATCTGCTTTTTCATTGCCGTCGATGCCGCAATGTGAGGGGATCTACTGGAGCTGTATTTGTTTCTCATCTTTGCTGACAGTGTTGAGTAAATTTGTTATTTCATTTAATCTGAATGAGTAGCTACCTGGTTTCCGGTTCTCTATCATGTACAAGGCGAGTCAGTGAATATACAGAACTTCTCTGCTCGTAGTTGAAGGCAGTTTACCAAATACATGAGTGGATACCTGGCTTTAAATGTTGGGTACATATGGGATTCTGCTTCAGCTGTTTTATCGGCCCTCTCGTTTCCTGCTTTTCCTGCTTTTCTCGTTTCGCTGCTATGAAACGTTGCGGACTAGCAACGTTGTTATCTGTTTAAGTAAACAAGGCCGGCCCGAACAGGTCGACTTTGTTCACAAAACGGAGCAAATGCAGGAAATTAATTATTTCTAGCTTGTAAGATTTAATATAAAATAAATTTTTGTTATTTGTAACAAACCAAAACATAAAAATAAAATATGAAAATAAAATTATAAAACATAAAGTAGAAGAGAATTGTTTTATGATAAGAAGAAAGAAATTAATAAATGGTTAAATAAATTCTTAAAGAGTTTGAAAAGTGTTCAGTGAGGATATATAATTTTTTCAAGTGACTTAAAGGTACAACATACGATCGGAAAGGGCTAGAACTGTGATTCAAGTTTGTAACAGCTTCTTGAATGGTAAAAAATAATATGGTGTCAAAATATATTATTATATTACACCAGAAGTGACATATATAAAGCCTCAGCGAAAAAACGTACAAAAATCTAATTCAGAAAGGTAAATTAAGACACTATCATACAAGTCCAAACAGGTCTTGTACAACCGATAAACCAGGTAGCGGGGAAGGGGTGAGACCGCTAGCAAGGAATATTGGGGACTCGGCAATCGGCTTTAGAAGTCGACGGACGTGTTCTGTTAAGAGATCAAGAAACAGAATCCAGGATGCTCTTCCGTGGCTGAGGAGAACACCAAGCCCAGATGAACGTGTAGATTACCTGCTGTCGAACGCCCGCGAAACGAACTACCAATTTTTTAACAGCATAAAATGAAGTAATAAGTAATAATACGGCTCTAAAATCGATCGGTGACGATGGATGCAGAAAGAAGACTCCAGCAAAACCAGGACAATCACAGTCATCCCAGTGAGAGTTTTTATGGCAAGTCTTAATTTTAATATCATTAACCATTTATTAAATATAGTGAAAATGTTTCTAAATTCATGTAATAAACTTTCAAAATATGTAAAAAAGTTATTCTCTTATTGAAAATTAATAATTTAAAGAATATATAAACAAATGACAAATTATTTAACTGTATTAACATCATTGATAATGACTTGAAAATAAGATGAAATATTGAGCAACAAGTTCTATTATCTTAAGATAAAAAAATTAGAAAATTAACGTTTTAAATAAATCCAGGTATTATTCAATCAACTGTTAAACTTGATGCTAAGATCAGACTTACAAACAAGTAAGAACTTAATAAGAAATTTAAATTAATATCAAGTGTAAAGAATTGCATATAAAATTACTAGAAATACAAATAGCAAAGATTTACAGGAATTTAACGTAGAAAAATATATAATGTAAGAGAAATGGAAATTTTAAGTTATATTTTAATTTTTAAAAGCTATTAAAACACAAGTAAGAACAAACGAAAATTGTTTCAAAATTATTAAACATAACCTGTGGTAAAAGTAGTAATTAAAATTGTAGAAATTTTTCCATCCAGCAACCAGTAAAAAACTAATTAATTAAATTAAAGCCATAAGAAAGTTATAGATACAATTTTAGTATATCAAAAGTATAAAATATGTTTAAACCAATGGTGGGTTTTTGAAAAACAAAGTCCAGGAATTTATTCACTGGCAGATCATGCTCGACACACCACAGGTACCAGGATTTGGTAAGTCGGGTGCGATCATATTTTGACCGCGGCTATACTAGAGCGTTTCGGCCCTACAGTATCCATCGTCACCAGGCACAAATAGGTAGGTCGTGGAACGTGAACTTCGGGGACAAGGTTTCTGCTCCCTAGATGTGTAACATAATGGGCAGTGTATGTGTATATATATATATATATATATATATATATATATATATATATTGTATCTTAATTAAGTTAATAATGAATAATGTTATTACTCAATATTATTGACCAGTGAATGAAAATATTAATTTTTATTCCAAATTTTCAAGTGAAATATATGGGGAATATATAAGTTTATCATTTTCCAACTTATAGACTATATACATATATAAACTGGGACTCATTTAGAAACAAGGGGTTTCTAAATTTTTATCAATTTTGTTATCAGTAATGTGAACTAGTTTAAATTTCCTTATTATAACAGATTTAGCAAACAAATCTAATTTTTTTGGAATTTTTATATTTAAAGACTGTCACATACCGCCGTTTTGAGAATTCCTAACAAAAAGAAATTAAATAATATGAAAAAATAGAATTTAGAATATTCTCCCCCCTTTTTTGTTATAATGAACTGTGACAAATAATCCTCCTCAAGATGTGGATGATGTGCGCATACTAGAGGTAATATAATAATTATAATAGTAAAAAAACTAATTGAATTACCAGTTACGAGTCATCATTAGGTCTATAAGTTACCTTCAGCTAGTTACAGGCTTCCTCAAGAAGACAGCATACCCAGGAATATATAACCTCGGTCACCAGAAACGTGCAAAGGACCTGTTTGCTTGGACTCTCGGTATTGGTCTCCTACTTGACTATATATATATATATATATATATATATATGAAGTTAATAAATTACCAATTTTGAGTAATTTTATCCACCATTAAGTGCAATAATTTTACCTTGAGTGATGAGGCACCTTTCGGTCTTTGACCATTGTCGAATCACTGATTGTTCTCTGCTGTGGATGCTATGTCCGTGAAGTCGGTGTTTGTAGAAGTTACGCGCACTATTTCTTGATCTGTGTGTATGAGGTTTCTGTATAGTATGTCTTCTGTATATGTTGTTTGTAAATTCATTAAGTTGTTGTGTATGTTTTATAAATGTGGTATTTTTCTAGTGAGTTTAGTTCTATTGGGTTGTTATTTATTTCCAGTATGGTTAGGTTATTTTCGTAATTTGTAATTTCGTGTTTATGGGAAATTAGGTGTGCTGCAACATTTGATACTTTAGAATTTTTATTTTTGAATGCTCTATAATGTTCTTCAAATCTTATTTTAAACGTTCTGGATGTTTTTCCTATGTAAAAGGCGTTACAGTTGTTGCAAGTGATTTTGTACATACACAACAACTTAATGAATTTACAAACAACATATACAGAAGACATACTATACAGAAACCTCATACACACAGATCAAGAAATAGTGCGCGTAACTTCTACAAACACCGACTTCACGGACATAGCATCCACAGCAGAGAACAATCAGTGATTCGACAATGGTCAAAGACCGAAAGGTGCCTCATCACTCAAGGTAAAATTATTGCACTTAATGGTGGATAAAATTACTCAAAATTGGTAATTTATTAACTTCATAAAGTCAGTGCAACGGAAAAACAATGGATAATATTAAATATCAGGAATATATATATATATATATATATATATAGTCGGCGCCGCTTATGTTATCATTCGGTTATTGTTATAGTTTCATTGAAAAACAAACACGGACGTATAATAATACATTGTAATTAGGCCGCTTATTGTAATCATCTGTTCGCTTATTATTATCATTTAATTTGCCATGCAAAATCATATGCGTCAACGTATACTAGCATAGACCAAGTAAAAATGTCTACAAAGTAGTGTAAACAGCACGTGCAACACACAATGACACCCAATTCATAGAATGTTTATTTTTAAAATGACAGAAATACTTTATAACGGTTTCAGCACTTAGCACAGTTCTCAGAATGTCTCCCTTACTCTTTGTTTACGAAAACACCCTAGCCTTGCTGAGTTGACTTTAGTTGTTTGTTAACATTAGTTGATGTTACTACTGAACCATTTACAGTACAGTCCTACTGTATTTTTTAACAGTGAATTTTTATGAACTTTTATTACAGTATTTCAGTGTGATTATACATAATTTAATTTTTAAAGATCTTTTTCGTTTGTTTTGTAGAGTTTAGTGTCACTTGAAGTTTCAAAGGACAGTATAGCAAGATGTCCCGAATCTCAAAAGAAACGACGCGATTGTTTGTGTCTTTAGAAAACTTTCTTCCAACAATCCCATGTACGCAAATCTGTACATGGGATTGTTGGAAGAAAGTTTTCTAAAGACACAAACACACCATCCATTATGTTGGTATAGATATATAGATGACATCTTCCTAATTTGGACACAGGGTGCTTCAACACTTGAGGCATTTTTAGACAGCCTGACACAATTCTCCACACTTCAATTTACCTGGGAGAAATCTACATCAGCCATCACCTTTTTGGATGTAGAGGTAACAAACAGAACAAAATAAACTGTCTTTAATAACAGACTACCATCCTGGTCTACATAAACTCAACAAGATATTGAGAGATTGCTTCAAAATTCTTCAAGCTTCCGTCCACACCAAAAATCTTTTCAAATTTGGTACAAGCAACCTCCCAACTTGAAAAACATCCTAAACTACCAGACCCTGATGCAGAGAAACCACACAAACTTCCTCATGGCTCCTTCCCATGCAATAGACCTAGATGCAAGACGTGTCCAATACACCCCTCAGCAAATAGTTTCAACAGCCAAACAACAAAAATGGTCTTCAAAATACAGGGTCATCATAACTGTACATCGAAAAATGTCATATACCAGCTGCAATGTAAACTTTGCTCAGCACAGTACGTACGGATGGTCTGAATATCAGAATCAATGGCCACAGACATGATGTTAAAATTATGAATATGGATAGGCCAACAGCTCAACATGCTGCGAGTCACAACATCACAACTTTTGATGACTGCTATACCACAAAAATAATTAAATCACTCCCCTCTGATTGCAATCCCTCAGAACTGAGAAGGTGGGAACTATCATACCAGTGGTATACCAAGTCCAGAGAATCCCCTAACCTCAACATCAGATATATCCATTCATTTCTTTTTTTTTCCAAATAGCCTTATCTCTTTTCCCCTGACAGACTTATATAAACTATAATCACTCATATGCTCATGGAAACAATATATATATATATATATATATATATATATATATATATATATATATATATATATATCTTTAATCTGTGCATCTGTGACATCTGTTCTACACAATCTGTGATTACAATTATTTTATTTCATTCTCTCATATTTCTTTTTGTGTTTTCTCTTCGATTGACAAAGACCACTGTGTGGTTGAAATATATCATTGTTTAAGTTCTTTTATGTGTTTCTATTTCAAGACTACAGAGTGGACTCTTACCAAGGTAAGTCTGTCAGTCTCCTAGTCCAAAAAATCTAAATAATCTTTACCAACCAAAACTAACCTAAATATATATATATATATATATATATATATATATATATATATATATATATATATATATATATATAGTAAAGTTATTTTTTATATCTCACAACACAATTCAGGCATTTGTAATTTAAATTCTTTATTACAATTATTTATTAATTCAACAAGTAAACAATTAACACAATAAACAGAACAAAAATAAACTTAACAACTTTTAACAAAATATACTAACTCTTATTTTCTTTTAATTTTTTATAGCTACAACATTTTAATACCCTTGGCTAGTTTAAGATCTCTTGATATCTCGGGGTTATAGCATGGGCTATATTAACTCTTTTGTTACAATAAAAATATTGAAAAGAACCCCAATACCACAAAAATAATCAAAAATAACAAATAAGACAAGTTACTTAAGTTACTAAGAAGTTACTAAGACCGCGGAGAACGATTGGTATCATTCTAGTTTGTAACTTCTTGTGTGCTAGATTGTGTTTTGTAACTAGACCCTCTGATGATGATGACATGGTCATCGAAATGTACATAAGGGTTTAATCTTAAGTAACTTGTCTTATTTGTTATTTTTGATTATTTTTGTGGTATTGGGGTTCTTTTCAATATTTTTATTGTAATATATTGTACCACTGTGCTCTTGATATTGTGTAACTCTTTTGTTAATTAAATAAATTTTGAAAAACAATATTAAATTTTGAAATAAGTTTAATAAATATTTTCCTGATGGAAAAACTTAAATTTTGAATATTCAAAAAGGCTAAACTATTTGAACTGGATTATTTCTTATTACTTACTATTAATTAACTACAAGATATTCTATTGTACAAAATTAAACTTCCTTATTATCTTAATGTCCATTAAAATTGATTTTTATAGCGCTAATAACTTATCAAATATCGAAATTTCAGTTAGCTTACGTAAGATTCCGTTCTCTCCAAATTTGACTTTTTACACACTTAAATTCGTTTTATTTACTTCACTTTATATTAACACAGTATTACATTTTGTAATTCACTTCTCCTTAATTTAGTTTGGCCAATCTTCTTAACAAAACGGTATAATTTAGACGAACTCTTTCCAAAAAAATAGAATTTTGACTGGTCCTGGCTGGTCCCATATTAGCGCGTCACCCACGCTATCTCCAACTCTACTAACGCGTCCTTAGATTTCTAAAATTGTTTAAAATATGGCCGCCTTTCTTCTTAAAAAAAACACATATGGGTTATAATTTAGTTCGATTTCTTTCCACTAGACTTTCCATCAGACTTACTTTCTTCTGTTTTTACAGCTGATGTTTCCTTGACTTTCACACATGTTAATGTCAACGAACTATTTTCACCGTTTTACAGCTGATGCGTCCACAACGAGCTTGTTTAGAATGGCGTTTTAACTTGGTTAAACCTGGTTGAAACTTACTGTTTCAATTTTCCTATTCTTAACAAATCTTCCAGTGTTTCTTTAATTACTATTATTATTAGTGTGTGAAGTGTCTTTGTGTTTTACTTTTGAAATAGTTCTGAATTGTATGTGTTTTGAGCCCAATTTTTCAAACATAACCTTTCAATTCTCTTTTGTTTACAAACGTGTTCACTTTCTCCTTCAAGTAATTACTTAGGCCCTATGTTACTACAGTTTACAAATTTGTTTACACATAACTATTATTAGATTATCTTATTTTAATTTATGTGTTAGGTTATTTGATATAACAAATTTCCTAATACATTTCCAGTTCAAAAACCTTGTTTACAATTCTATGCTTCTACCTAAATTTAGTTTTCATTTAACCTAACCAATCTTTTAATGAATTTCTTTTTAAATTTTGTGTGAGTTATTTCTACTATATTCTTCCAATTCTTAAATAATATTATATAGCCCATTCTATAAATGTTACAATGTCCCCTAATTTAATTTAAATAAAAAAAATATTCCTATTATCTACATTACACATTCTTTACATTCTACAAGCTTGTTTAAATATACATATTTTTTTTTTAAATTAAATTTAAATTAACATTTATACTTTAAATTGTCCATTTATACTTAATTCCTACGACACAATATTATCTTAATTCTTTAACAATCAAATACTGAGCTGAACACTTCAAGCTACATATTACTTAACATATCTTCTAACAATACACTATACTTATAACTACATTCAATCAACAATTCTTTAACAATTCTAACATATAGTAACAATAAATCATGTTCTGGTATTTACAATTCCTTCCGTAACTATATATTTTTTTTTATTTTTTTTTTTTTATTACAATTGGAAACCTTCCAATCATAAGTCTGATTCAATATTTATTTAACATATATTCTCTGATACCGTGTCTTTAAATCCCAGCCTATCCGAGTCATAGTATGTCTAGATTTGGTCAAATTGGTTATAACATTTCTCTTTCCCTTATTTCTGTTTATTCCTTGTTTATTATTTATCTCATATTTATTTTGCTTTTAGCTTCGTCTAACTCTCAGTTCTAAGTTAGTATTTTATCTTCCCTTCCAATCTCACATCCAGTTCAATTATTTTCTTATATCATCTCAGTTTATTTTGTATGAAGTTTAACATCTAATATTTTTAAAGGTTGCAATTTCATATCCTCTATTTGATCATATCTACATTTCCTTCGATTACACTATCCCTATATCAACGAATATAAATTTTGTTTTAATACTTATTTATCAACGCAGATTCTCCCTTACAATACGACGAAGTTTAAATACACAATTACCATATTTTTATTACAACGATGCTTTAATATTTATTATCATAGATTCATATTTCTTTTATAATATATAATATATACGACGAAGTTCCATTATTTATCAACGCAGATTCTCCCTTACAATACGACGAAGTTTAAATATACCTAATTTTATCTTTATTCATTATTCGACGAAGTTTCTAATAAATTATCATAGATATAGTTACCATCCCTTAAAACGTATCTCCTGCTAACGTTTTCATATACACATAATCACCTAGAGTTTATTCATATTGCTTCCTTCACCTATATTTAATATCTCCCTTCCTATTTTATTATTATTTTCCTTTTCCAGTTCTCCTTGATACATGTCATATTACTGCCTGTGTCTATTAATGCCTGTAAACTTGTTTCCTCTATTTAATTTCTATTCCTGGGTTTCTCATTGTCTTAGTATTCCGATTGACTGTGGGCAAGCTGCTCTTTTCTTGTCCCCACGCCTGTCCTTGCCTTAACACCGTTTACATCTCCATTGTATCTCCCATCTGCTTCATAATTTCTATTTTCTGTGTTACTCTCATATTTAAATTCCATTTCCCATTTTCCAAACTCGAGTTGTGCCTCCACATTCATTAACATATCCGTACCTCTGATAAATTTTCTCAATAAGCCTTGTACCACTAAGCCTTGAGACGGACATTTAACTCCTACTATTTCTCCTATTACCATTTTCATTTTATTAATCTTTTCAATCTCCTTATTAGTTGCGGTTTGAATTGTTAAATCTTTTATTTGCCATATTTCTAATTTTCCTAGTTTAATTCTATCTTCTAACCTTCCCTGCTCTCCTAATATCTTCTCCCTTACATCTTCGACTTTCCTAAAACGCTCATCTGTTATCTCTCTTTCTCCTATCACCTTTAACTTCAACTCTCCTAAGTCTTCTGTGTTTTTCTTTATTATATTTTCTACTTTCTCTACCTCTTTTTTATTAATTTCTATCACATCAGCTATTATTTCTTTTGTTTCTTCAAAACTTGTCTTAATCTTCTCCTCTAATTCTCTATCTTTCTCCTCTAAGTCTCTTCTCATAACTCCTATTATAGCATTATTCTCTGTTCTCAACTGTTCCCTCATATCCTCTATCATTTTCTTACTTTCCTCCCTTATTTCCTGTGTTATGAATTTGAAATCTTCCTTCATCTCTCTCATTTCGTCTCTATTTTCCTCTAATTTTTTGTTTAAATCCCTTATTTCCTCCTTTATCTCTCCTTTTACTTCGTTTATATTCTCTTTTAATTCCTTTTTTAATTCTCTCATATCCTCCTTCATTTCCTCTCTCCCTTTTAGACTCATTTCCATGAGAGATCTCATCATTTCCCTCAATTCTTCATTCTCATTATTTCCCCGTTTTTGTTGTTGGGTTTGCATAGGTAGTAGTCCCCTAGCTTCTTCTACCTCAATGTTTCCTATTGGCATATCTGTGCCTTCCATTTCTTTCATTTCCAAACTTGTCCCTTTTTCCTGGTCCCCTACAACTACCAGCTCGCCTATAATATTTTCTTCTTTTTTTTTCTGTAAGTAACTTATTATACAAACATAAATAATTTTTATATATACTATAAACCTAGCCTTGATTCTATTCAACTCAGTGCTTAATTTTACAAAATTTTTTCTAAATCTATTTCCAGTTCAAATGTTTTTCATATAAAAAGTTCTAAATTAATTTTATTTCAAAATCTCTCTAAATAAATTTTATCGAGCTCCCACGTTGTTGCGCCAAATATAACATAATTTTTAAAGAGACACAATACAATATACTTATGTTTTACTATTTAATAAATTGAATTTTTTATTTAAGACAAATAAAACTACTCAGGAACAATTCATTAACATTTATTATCATTTCATCTCGACATTAAACAATACACACAAAACAAAATTTTACAACTTAACAATTTTTAACAAAATATACTAACTCTTTTTTCTTTTAATTTTAGAGTTACACAATTTTAATACCCTTTGCTAGTTTAAGATCTCTTGATATCTCGGGGTTATAGCATGGGCTATATTAACTCTTTTGTTAATTAAATAAATTTTGAAAAACAATATTAAATTTTGAAATAAGTTTAATAAATATTTTCCTGATGGAAAAACTTAAATTTTGAATATTCAAAAAGGCTAAACTATTTGAACTGGATTATTTCTTATTACTTACTATTAATTAACTACAAGATATTCTATTGTACAAAATTAAACTTCCTTATTATCTTAATGTCCATTAAAATTGATTTTTATAGCGCTAATAACTTATCAAATATCGAAATTTCAGTTAGCTTACGTAAGATTCCGTTCTCTCCAAATTTGACTTTTTACACACTTAAATTCGTTTTATTTACTTCACTTTATATTAACACAGTATTACATTTTGTAATTCACTTCTCCTTAATTTAGTTTGGCCAATCTTCTTAACAAAACGGTATAATTTAGACGAACTCTTTCCAAAAAAATAGAATTTTGACTGGTCCTGGCTGGTCCCATATTAGCGCGTCACCCACGCTATCTCCAACTCTACTAACGCGTCCTTAGATTTCTAAAATTGTTTAAAATATGGCCGCCTTTCTTCTTAAAAAAAAACACATATGGGTTATAATTTAGTTCGATTTCTTTCCACTAGACTTTCCATCAGACTTACTTTCTTCTGTTTTTACAGCTGATGTTTCCTTGACTTTCACACATGTTAATGTCAACGAACTATTTTCACCGTTTTACAGCTGATGCGTCCACAACGAGCTTGTTTAGAATGGCGTTTTAACTTGGTTAAACCTGGTTGAAACTTACTGTTTCAATTTTCCTATTCTTAACAAATCTTCCAGTGTTTCTTTAATTACTATTATTATTAGTGTGTGAAGTGTCTTTGTGTTTTACTTTTGAAATAGTTCTGAATTGTATGTGTTTTGAGCCCAATTTTTCAAACATAACCTTTCAATTCTCTTTTGTTTACAAACGTGTTCACTTTCTCCTTCAAGTAATTACTTAGGCCCTATGTTACTACAGTTTACAAATTTGTTTACACATAACTATTATTAGATTATCTTATTTTAATTTATGTGTTAGGTTATTTGATATAACAAATTTCCTAATACATTTCCAGTTCAAAAACCTTGTTTACAATTCTATGCTTCTACCTAAATTTAGTTTTCATTTAACCTAACCAATCTTTTAATGAATTTCTTTTTAAATTTTGTGTGAGTTATTTCTACTATATTCTTCCAATTCTTAAATAATATTATATAGCCCATTCTATAAATGTTACAATATATATATATATATATATATATATATATATATATATATATATACACACAAATTTGAAGATGTTGTTTTTTGTTAGATATTTATTTATTAAACTACAAATGTTCTTATGAAAGTTTAGAAATTAAATATTGATACACTGGTTAGTGTAAGAACACTGTTCGTTACAATCTACCTGTAGGGAACAAATGTTATTATAGGTTTTTGTATTAGACTTGCATAGCTGAAACGAAAAATGTTGTGTTTACTTTCAACTTCCATGTAATTTATCTCATGAAGTTTTTTTTTAATTGAGCCATTTTAAAAATTCTTATTACAAAGTCCTAATAAAAAAATACTATCACATGACATAATAAAGGCATTGTTTAGAACTATTTTCGAATTGGTTACACTCAGGTTTATATACAATTTTTTATTTGAAAATTTCATAACATAAAACAAAAAAAAAAAAAAAAAACAAAATCAGACCATAGGAATTACCTGTAAACATTTCTTGCATTGTAGATCTTGCAACATGTATGCCATTGTCTTTCTATTTACTATGTCCAAAATCAGATGTTCAATTTCAATATTATCATAGCTTGTGTTACACGATGGGCACTGCCAAGCAGGACTGCAATGCAACAAAACATGAATTTCAATTAACTTGTATTTAAAACAGAAGTATTTCAACAAGCTACCAAACATTCAAAATAAAAAATGACATTATATATATCGTTATATTTCACGTTGTCCAATATTTTTCGTTTGAACTGACTTTATAAAGTTATTATTGTTGTAAACAATTATTCCACCACTAAGTGCAATTATTTTACCTTATGAGATGAGGCACCTTTTGGTCACTTGACCATTGTCGAATCACTGAATTAATATTTTCTCACATATATATAGGAATTTTTTGACTAGATAGGAGACTGACAGACTTACCTAATGGCAATTGTCCAAAACTGCAATCTCTTGGAAATAAACACATATAAAAACTTAACTCACTATTGAAATATTTCGATCAAAAATGATCTTCATCAGTCAAGAAAGAGAAAAACAAAAGACGCCTTTTTTCTCTTTCTTGACTGACGTGGTTCACTTCATTCTTTTCTTTTTCTCTTTTTTGATTGTCAAAGATCATTTTTGATCTAAATATTTCAATAGTGTGATAAGTTTTTATATGTATCTATTTATTTATTTCCAAGAGATTGCAGTTTTGGACTATTGCCATTAGGTAAGTCTGTCAGTCTCCTATCTAGTCAAAAAATTCCTAAATAAGCTATATGCTCTACTAGAACTAACCTAAATATATATATATATATCGTGATATTTCACGTTGTCCATTATTTTTCCGTTGCACTGACTTTATGAAGTTATTATTATTACTTGTAAAAAGTTTGTCCCACCACTAAGTGCAATAATTTTATCTTATGCGATGAAGTACCTTTCGGTCACTTGACCATTGTTGAATCACTGATTATTTTTCTCTATTTTTCTGATGTGAACGTTTGGTCCGTGATGTTGGTATTTGTTGACGCCATACATGTTTCTTCTTGTGAATAAATAATAATCAAACCTATACTAAACACACATAATATTTTGCTATGGACAAGATACATAGATGATATACTTGTAATATACCAACTACCATTCACAACAAATGCATCATAATACGAAACAAATTAAATACATACAACAAAAACATACAATTCACCTTCGAAACAGAACAATTAACTTCCAACACACAAGATAACAAACAAAAATTAAATGAAGAATTAGATAACATTACAAAAATAGCAATAGAAAATGGATACAACAAACACCTTATAAAAAACATATAATGTACAATAAATTTACAAAAAAACCTAACCTCAACACGACACTACAACCTGAACACAAAAATAATAAAAATAAAAAATCTACCTAAAATATAAATACACCAATAACTAAATAGGAAAAATAACAAATATATACAACAAAGAATACTACACGAACATACAAACCAAACAACAAAATAATAAAATATCTTAATAACACAAACCACAAAACAAATACAGAAAAACATAACCTATCATTAATTTACAAAATTACATGTAACAACTGCAACGCATTTTACATGGGAAAAACAACCAGATCATTTAAAATAGTATTTGAAGAACATTACAGAGCATTTAAAAATAAAAATACTAAAGAATCAAAAGTTGCAGCACACCTAATATCACATAAACATGAAATAACAAACTACGAAAATAACCTAACCATACTTGAAATAAATAATAACCCAATAGAACTAAACTCACTAGAAAAATACCACATTTGTTTTTTTGTGAATTTATTGTATATATTTTTTATAAGGTGTTTGTTGTATCCATTTTCTATTGCTATTTTTGTAATGTTGTCTAATTCTTCATTTAATTTTTGTTTGTTATCCTGTGTGTATTTTATTGCTTTATTTATCATGTTATTGTAAGTGTTAATTTTGTGTGTCCAGGGGTGGTTAGATTTGTAGTGTATTGTGGTGTTGTTGGAAGTAGGTTTCCTGTATACTGTAGTTTCTATTTTATTATCATTTATATTTAATGTGATGTCGAGATAGTTGATTGTTCTATTTGTTTCTGTTTCAACGGTGAATTGTATGTTTTCGTTGTGAATGGTAGGTTGGTATATTACAAGTATATTATCTACATACCTTGTCCATAGTGAAATATTGTGTGTGTTTAGTATAGGTTTAATTATTATGTATGGGAAGTCCAGTTGTTTGTTTATAGTATTTATTGTTAAATTGGAAGTAATTTTGGTTACATATGTGTTTGGTTAGCGTAATGATACTATCTATTGTGTTTCTTTTTTCGTTATTGTGTATTAGTTTGTTTTTTATTATTTCTATGGTTTCTTCTATTGGGATGCTAGGGTACATATTAGTTATGTCATAACTTATTATTTTTGTGTTGCTGTTTGTTTTTATTTTATTAATTAATTCGTATCCATTTTTTATATTGTATGTGTTGTTGATATGTATTTTAGATCTTATTATTTTGTCTAGTATTTTTGCGATTATGTAAGATGGTGCTGTTGTGAAATTTATTAGTTGTCTACCACTAATAAAATAATAATTATATCGAGCTCCCACGTTGTCGTGCCAATTATAACATATATTTCCAACACAACAACGGTATTTTTCACTATTAAATATTTATTTGAATGATTGTCTCAAATTTCTATTTAAAACAACAAAAAACTACTCAGGAACAATTCATAATTCTTTATTATAACAATTTTTTTTCAACATTTAAACAATAAACAGAACAAAAATAAACTTAACAAATTTTAACACAATATACTAAACTCACTTTCTTTGATTTTTAGTTACAAATTTTCATATACCCTCGGCTAATTTTAAGATCTCTTACTATCTCGGGGTTTATAGGCATGGGCTATATTTTTTAATTCTTTTGTTAATTAAATAAATTTTGAAAAAACAATATTAAATTTTGAAATTAGTTTTAATAAATATTTTCCTCATGGAAAAACTTTAATTTGGAATAAGCAAAAAGGCGAAACTATTTGAACTGGATTATGATTCTTCCTACTATCTATCAATTAAATCCAAGATATTCTAATGTACAAATTTAAACTTCCCTATTATCTTAAGAGTCCACTAAAGTTTATTTTTTATAGCGCTATATACTCAACTTATCAAATATCGAAATTCTGCAGGTCGCTTACGTACGATTCCGTTCTCTTCAAATTTCACTTTTTACACACTTAAATTCGTTTTAGTTCCTTCAAATTATATTACCACTGTACTTTATCTTTAAATTCACTTCTCCTTATTTAAAATTGCCAAGTTTCTTCACAAATCTATATAATTTTGACGGCTTTTTTTCAAAAGGAATTTTGACTGGTCATGGCAGGTCCCATCTCGTAGCGTCACCACGCTATAACCAACTAACGCGTCTTTAGATTTTTAATAATGTTTAAAATATGGCGGCTTCTCCTTCTTCTAAAACACATGTTGCTATAATTTAGTTCGATTCCTTCCCACTAGAGTCTACTGTCTCTGCCCTACTTTCTTCTGTTTCTACAGCTGATGCAATAACGCGATTGTTTTCACCAGTTTTAATTTTGTTAACATACTGTTTCAATTTTCCGATCCTTAACAAACCTTCCAGTGTTTATTTAATTATTATTATTCGTGTGTGAAGTGTCTTTGCGTTTTACTTTTGTAATAATTCGAATTGTGTGTTTTGAGCTGAATTCATAGAACATAACCTTTCATTGTTTACAATCGTTTTTCACTTTCTCCTTCAAGTAATTACTTATGCCCTATGTTACTAATATTTACAATTTTGTTTGAATATAATTATTATTAGATTATCTTGTTTTAATTTATGTGTTAGGGGTTTTGATATAACAAATTTCCTAATGGATTTTACAGTTCAAATACCTTGTTTACAATTCTAGGCTTTTACCTAAATTTAGTTTCAATTTAATCTAATCAATCTTTTAATGAATTTCTTTTTTAAATTTTGTGTGAGTTATTTCTAATCTATTTTTCCAATTCTTAAAGAACATTATATAGCCCATTCTATAAATGTTACAATGTCCCCTAATTTAATTTAAATAAAAAAAATATTCCTACTATCTACATTTCACATTCTTTACATTTTACAAGCTTGATTAAATATACATATATTTTTTTTTAAATTAAATTTAAATTAACATTTATTTCCTAATTGTACATTTTATTTAATAACTAATTGAACACATTTTTTATTGAGTAAGTACCTCAACACTTTGGCTAACTTATCGTCCATTGTCTTTACTACTTTTATAATTGTCCACTTAAAAGTCATTTATACATTCATCTGTCCACTTTCGTCCATTTATACTTAATCCTATGACACAATTTAATCTTAATTCTTTAACAATCAAATACTGAGCTCAAAATTTCAAGCTACTTGTCTTACATGGTTTATGCTAGTTTAAAACTCGCATAATAATATTTCATTAATTTTATATGTTGTTATTTCTTATTCTATTTACTATCCCCCCTTTTTTTTAGCGTCCTCCCAACTATTCATCATAAATTTTTTCAATTAAAAATAATTTTTCTTTCTTAAAGTTTTGGTATTTTCTATATTTCCTTTTGGTCCAATTGGTTATAACATTTCTCTTTCCCTTAGTTCTGTTTATTCCTTGTTTATTATTTCTCTGATATCTCATATTTTGCTTTTAGCTTCATCTAACTCCCAGTTCTAAGTTAGTATTTTATCTCCCCTTCCAATCTCACATCCATTATTTTCTTATATCATTTCAGTTTATTTTGTATGAAGTTTAACATCTAATATTTTTAAAGGTTGCAATCTTATATCCTCTATTTGATCATATCTATAGCTCCTTCGATTACACTGTCCCTATATCAACAAATATAAATTTTGTTTTAATACTTATTTATCATAGATTCATTTTTCTTTTACAATATATAATATATACGACGAAGTTCCATTATTTATCAATGCAGATTCTCCCTTACAATACGACGAAGTTTAAATACACAATTACCATATTTTTATTACAACGATGCTTTAATATTTATTATCATAGATTCATATTTCTTTTATAATATATAATATATATACGACGAAGTTCCATTATTTATCAACGCAGATTCTCCCTTACAATACGACGAAGTTTAAATACACAATTACCATATTTTTATTACAACGATGCTTCAATATTTATCACCATAGATTCATATTTATTTTTATTCAATATTCAACGAAGTTACTAATAAATTATCGTAGATATAGTTACCATCCCTTAAAACTTATCTCCTGCTAACGTTTTCTTATACACATAGTCACCTAGAGTTTATTCATATTGCTTCCTTTACCTATATTTAATATCTCCCTTCCTATTTTATTGTTATTTTTCAATATCCAGTTCTCCTGGATACATGTCATATTATTGCCTGTGTCTATTAATGCCTGTAAACTTGTTTCCTCTATTTAATTTCTATTCCTGGGTTTCTTATTATCTTAGTTTTCCGACTGACTGTGGGCACCATGCTCTTTTCTTGTCCCCACGCCTGTCCTTGCCTTAACACCGTTTACATCTCCATTGTATCTCTCATCTGCTTCATAAGTTCTATTTTCTCTGTTATTCTGATATTTAAATTCCATCTCCCATTTTCCAAAATCGAGTTGTGCCTCCACATTCATTAACATATCCGTACCTATGATAAATTTTCTCAATAAGCCTGTTACCACTAAGCATTGAGACGGATATTTAACTCCTCCTATTTCTCCTATTACCATTTTCATTTTATTAATCTTTTCAATCTTCTTATTAGTTGCGGTTTGAATTGTTAAATTTTTTATTTGTCATATTTCTAATTTTCCTAGTTTATTTCTATCTCCTAACCTTCCCTGCTCTCCTAATATTTTCTCCCTTACATCTTCGACTTTCCTAAAACGCTCATCTGTTATCTTTCTTTCTCCTATCACCTTTAATTTCAACTCTCCTAACTCTTCTGTGTTTTTCTTTGTTATATTTTCTACTTTCTCTATCTCTTTCTTATTAATTTCTATTTCATCAGCTATTATTTCTTTTGTCTCCTCAAAATTTGTCTTAATCTTCTCCTCTAATCCTCTATCTTTCTCCTCTAAGTCTCTTCTCACATCCTCTACTACAGCATTATTCTCTGTCCTCCACTGTCGCTTCATATCCTCTATCATTTTCCTATTTTCCTCCCTAATTTCCTCTTTTATGGATTTCAAATCCTCCTTCATCTCTCTTATTTCATCTCTATTTTCCTCTAATTTTTTGTTTAAATTCTGGTTCATATCCTTCATCTCCCTCTTTATATTCTCACTACCTTTATTGATGTTTATACTCATTTCCATGAGAGTTCTCATCATCTCCCTTAAATCTTCATTCTCATTATTTCCCCGTTTTTTTTGTTGGGTTTGCATAGGTGGTAGTCCCCTAGCTTCTTCTACCTCAATGTTTCCTATTAGCATATCTGTGCCTTCCATTTCTATTTCTTGCATTTCCAAACTTGTCCCTTTTTCCTGTTTTTTATGCTTTATCTCCCTGCAAATTGTACGATTCCCTTTCATCAGACATATTTTTTCTTTTTTTTTTTTAGCTATTAGTAAACTTATTATCCACAAATAAACAATTTATCTATATACTATAAACCTAGCCTTGACTCTATTCAACTCAGTGTCTAATTATACAAAATTTTTCTAAATCTATTTCCAGTTCAAATGTTTTTCATATAAAAAGTTCTAAATTAATTTTGTTTCAAACTCTCTCTAATTAAATTTTACCTCTTATTATATCGAGCTCCCACGTTGTCGCGCCAATTATAACATATATTTCCGACACAACAACGGTATTTTTCACTATTAAATATTTATTCGAATGATTGTCTCAAATTTCTATTTAAAACAACAATAAACTACTCAGGAACAATTCATAATTCTTTATTATAACAATTTTTTTTTCAACATTTAAACAATAAACAGAACAAAAATAAACTTAACAAATTCTAACACAATATACTAAACTCACTTTCTTTGATTTTTAGTTACAAATTTTCATATACCCTCGGCTAATTTTAAGATCTCTTACTATCTCGGGATTTATAGGCATGGGCTATATTTTTTAATTTTTTTGTTAATTAAATGAATTTTGAAAAAACAATATTAAATTTTGAAATTAGTTTTAATAAATATTTTCCTGATGGAAAAACTTTAATTTGGAATAAGCAAAAAGGCGAAACTATTTGAACTGGATTATGATTCTTCCTACTATCTATCAATTAAATCCAAGATATTCTAATGTACAAATTTAAACTTCCCTATTATCTTAAGAGTCCACTAAAGTTTATTTTTTATAGCGCTATATACTAAACTTATCAAATATCGAAATTCTGCAGGTCGCTTAAGTAAGATTCCGTTCTCTTCAAATTTCACTTTTTACACACTTAAATTCGTTTTAGTTCCTTCAAATTATATTACCACTGTACTTTATCTTTAAATTCACTTCTCCTTATTTAAAATTGCCAAGTTTCTTCACAAATCTATATAATTTTGACGGCTTTTTTTCAAAAGGAATTTTGACTGGTCATGGCAGGTCCCATCTCGTAGCGTCACCACGCTATAACCAACTAACGCGTCTTTAGATTTTTAATAATGTTTAAAATATGGCGGCTTCTCCTTCTTCTAAAACACATGTTGCTATAATTTAGTTCGATTCCTTCCCACTAGAGTCGACTGTCTCTGTCCTACTTTCTTCTGTTTCTACAGCTGATGCAATAACGCGATTGTTTTCACCAGTTTTAATTTTGTTAACATACTGTTTCAATTTTCCGATCCTTAACAAACCTTCCAGTGTTTATTTAATTATTATTATTCGTGTGTGAAGTGTCTTTGCGTTTTACTTTTGTAATAATTCGAATTGTGTGTTTTGAGCTGAATTCATAGAATATAACCTTTCATTGTTTACAATCGTTTTTCACTTTCTCCTTCAAGTAATTACTTATGCCCTATGTTACTAATATTTACAATTTTGTTTGAATATAACTATTATTAGATTATCTTGTTTTAATTTATGTGTTAGGGGTTTTGATATAACAAATTTCCTAATGGATTTTACAGTTCAAATACCTTGTTTACAATTCTAGGCTTTTACCTAAATTTAGTTTCAATTTAATCTAATCAATCTTTTAATGAATTTCTTTTTTAAATTTTGTGTGAGTTATTTCTAATCTATTTTTCCAATTCTTAAAGAACATTATATAGCCCATTCTATAAATGTTACAATATATATATATATATATATATATATATATATATATATATATATATATATATATATATATACATACATACATATCGTGATATTTCACGTTGTCCGTTCAAAAACTAAAAAATAACAACTACATAATATTAAAATCAGATAAAACAAACACACTAGTAATAATTTAAAATACCAAATACATCAATTCAATGACAAACCACATAAAAAATAATAAATACAAAAAAATTCCAGACCAAACTAACAAATACCTTAATACAATAAAAACCTAATAGTTATACACAGAAGTACCCTAAACTATAACAATAAATTAAAATACCACACAAGACTACCCATTCAAACCATGTGCACAAATATTAAAAGGCATACCTAAAATCCACAACCCAACACACCATTTAGACCACTAATAAATTTCAAGACAGCACCATCTTACATAATGGCAAAAATACTAGACAAAATAATAAGATCTAAAATACATATCAACAACACATACAATATAAAAAAACGGATACAAATTAATTAATAAAATTAAAAAAACAGAAACAAACAGCAACACACAAAAATTAGTTATGGCATAACCAACATGTACCCTAGTATCCCAATAGAAGAAACCATTGAAATAATAAAAACACAAACTAATACACAATAACGGGAAAGAAAACACAATAAATAATAGAACTAAACTCACTAGAAAAATACCACATTTATAAAAACATACACAACAATTTAATGAACCTACATACAACATATGCAGACGACATACTATTTAAAAACATTATACACAAGGCTCAAGAAGAAATATGTATGACGTCAACAAATACCAACATCACGGACCGAACGTTCACATCAGAAAAATAGAGAAAAATAATCAGTGATTCAACAATGGTCAAGTGATCAAACGTACCTCATCACATAAGGTAAAATTATTGCACTTAGTGGTGGAAAAAATTATTTACAAGTAATAATAATAATTTCATAAAGTCAGTGTAACGGAAAAATAATGGAGAACGTGAAATATCACGATATATATATTGTAATAATTTCTTTTATTATAAAATATTATGAATGAATTCTTTAAAATGTATTTTTTCAATAATTTCAATCAAGGTAGGTTAGTAACTTTTCTAATTTATTTTAAGATAAATAAATTTTCTAGAGCTTTCCTGTTTTTATAACAAGTTTAATGTATCATTTAAAAACACTTTCTTAACAATTATAAGTTTTATTAATAAATTACAAATTTTTTTCTTTTTTAAAGTTTTACAAATTTACTATAAGTTTCCTCTTTTATTACAAGTCTTATTATTCTAAATTGTATTTCTCTTTTGGGCAGCAACAATTTTTATTTAATTTTGCATAAATTGATTTTTAATTTTGGTTTAGCACAAGCTCTCTTAATCTCGGGTTATCTGGTAGGTTTTAAATTTTGAATAATGAAATCTTATTTGGCACTCTAAAGTACAAGAACAAAAAAACTAAGCTATAAATGTTATAAACTATGTTACAAATTAATTTATTTCTAAGTAAAATTGTTTCTTAATATTCTCTCTAAATGTTTTCTTTTATAGTTTAATTTTATAATAAATTCACTGGTTTCTTTTATTTTATAAATGTCTGATTGCAAAATTTCAAAATGTAGTAATGGATCTAGCCTAGATACTCAAGTGTTTTAGATTGCAGATTCCACTTTTCAGCCTTTATCAAATATTTATTAAGTTCTTTTTAAATAGTTTAAATTAATTTTCTTGAACGTATTTCGTAGTGTTAAATGAATTCGAGACTAACACTCCCGCACTAAGTTTGAATTCTTCAAATTTTATTGGCCAATTCTGAAACACGTCTGTCTTGCTTGAGTAGGTGTGAAGAACTGAAGCCACGCTAGCTAAGCATTTCAAAATGGCTAAAACAAACTATTCCCCTTTTTTAAAAGTTTGTTACCGGCTTTACGGATGCTGTATTCACTGCCTTTTGTACATTTCATGTTCTTAATAACTAGATTTTACTTTCTTTGCAGGTAACTGCATTTAAATATTATATCTCCCGACGAAGTTCAAATTATCAGCCATTCTGTTCATAATGCTCGCACATCTTACTTAATACGCCAACCCGTTTTGGTCAACTAGTGTGCAATCTAAAATGGTTTCACTCTCTTAACACTTAAAGGCTTTTACTATTATTTACATTGTTTTAGTATTCTTTTTAAACTATTACACATTAAATTGTTTGTATTATATTGTTTGTTTTACAGTCGTTATTGTTCTAAACTTGTGATTAAATATTACGATTTTGCCAATTTAGGTTATGTTTACATTTTTCTCTTTTTTCATAATTAGTTATTTTATGGTTTTAATTTACTTACATATTTATATTATATTATACATAGTGCCTTTCTTACTTGCTATTCCAAAATGTTACAATATATATAAATCAGTTATAAGTATATAATGCATCTTACTGTAATGTAACTGGTTACTAACCACTTATAAATGAAGAGTTTTTTTTTTACTGAATTAAATTATATTTGACAGTAAAATCAAATATTTTAAAAAGGGGCTTTGTTGCTAATTCTTTGAACGAATTTTTATTTTCCAATTAAAATGCATTCTCCAAAATTATTTAATTATGTAAAAAGTAATAATAAAAAAGTAGGCCAGAGAGAATACCAAACCATTCTAATATTAAAAAAAGTTGGAAAATGCCTGCATAGTGTTTCTACATTCATTTTATACTAACATTCCCTCCTTTCCAGGAAATATGTCTAAAATGCATTTCTTTCAAATTTATCTTCTGCACTCTTCTACATTTTTAAGTAGAAGGTGACGAAGCAGAGACATTGTATTATTTATGTAAAATTTTATAGCTGTTCCGATGTCAAACAGCCCCTAACATTTTAATATATTTTGGCCATATTTATTGGGTTCATTTTTTGAAAGGGTTTTTGTTTAATGAACCTGTTCTTTCTGTTGTAGCTTTTTTCATATTTTTCTGATATTTTAATTTTGAGCTTTTTTCGAAGCCCAAATAGTACAATCTGATTATGTGTAATGTAACTTTGGAATACCTCCTTCTAGTGATTTTTGGCTATTTTGATAGTTCCACCTTTGCTGCCCACAGTTTCTGTTAGTTGGATACCTCAGGTAAGTGCAGTATTAAGGTGAATGTTGGAACAGTGTGTACATAGAGTATATAGGAAAAAAAAAAAAAAAAAAAAAAAAAAAAAAAAAAAAAAAAAAAAACTAGTATACATGGTTTACAACATTGAAGAACTATCTTAACTGGTAAAAATTCATTTTAAGAAATAAAGAATGAAAAAGTACTTGAAATTAGTTTACTGTGGTTTACAAAAATTGTTTAAATAATTTTTTGTTATTTAGTAGGAAATTTAAAATAATTTCTGGCAGATCAAACACTTTGTTTCATTTACAGTTTGTACCTATCAGTAATTATATCATATTTCACAAAAAATGTGTATATCAATATTTAAATCCCTAAAAATAGTAAATATTAAAAATAGTTTCCCATTAAAGGGATTAACATTGAATCTTAATACTACTCAGTAAAATATTAAGTGTTAAGAAGCTAGACAGAAATAAAGTTATAAAAATTAAATTCGAGAGAGATCATGGTACTTACGTATTAACCAGATGCCACTAATATAGGCATGTAGTAATGTTGTATAGAATTATAATCAAATCCATCTTGACTTGATACTGCATAGGTAAATGAATTGAAATAAATTAACTTCAACCAACACGCAAATTAACTGTGGAAAGCACACTAAAGTTAAGTTATGTTAGGTTTATTTATTCACATTTTAGTTGGGACTAAGTTTTTGGGCGCGGAGTAGCAACAGCGCACTGCACGATATTCAGACATGAATACAGACCCTACCAATAAAGTATAGAGTTACGATAGATTTGGTTGTAATTTTATAATTACTACGTACCTATATTAGTGCCCTCCGTATAATACGTAAGTACTGAGATTATATTTATTAACCACAGGAAAATGAAACTTATGTAATAATTATTCATATTAATGTTAAAAATTATAATATATAACAATACAATTAACAGTTTTTCAGATAACTTGATTACCTTCCATTAACAACAACTTTGTAGTTGTCTTTACACAGATCTATATCGCGGCAGTGATTACATGCTCGACATATCACTTCAGGCAGCATAAAGGAAACACATGGGTCTTGCCATTCTGCAATCTCGCTGAATTCACCAACCCCTATCAAGCGTAGCATATTTCGACGTAGCTTTGTTATTTCATCTTTTACACTTGAATCCAGAGAAAGTACCTGTATCCACAGTTATAAATGTACACTAAAATTTTATAAAGTTTATAAAACAATAATTTGTAACCCTCTTATTCTTCACTGTTCTTAACTGACTGAAGGTGGGCAGTGTCTAATTTCAAATAGTAAATGTTTTATTTTTTATTTGTTCATATTATTAAGATGGATTATAACACCAGGATACGTTACTCGGTCTTTTACATAACCTAAAAAATGTCCCATAAATTACAGAATTTACGGAGAAGCTAAAAAATGATGAAATCATGAATGAAGTGGGCGGCAAAGAAAAGAGCACCACCACTCAATTTTAGAGATGGAACCAAATCAGCTAAAATATATATTATATTTTTTTTGGTTTATATATGAAAGGAAACTTTTCCAAAAGTAAGGTAGTACGCAAGAAAAGGAAGACAAATTTGGTTAAATCAGATTAAAGAAAGAACAGAGGGGATATGTTACTAAAGGTATACTAAGATAAAAATGTTAATGTCGAATGTTTTAATACAAGAATAGTCCTTAATTAGTAGTAGCTAATCCCCTAGTTGCTTAAACTTGAGAAGAGAGTTTAAACTTAAGAAAAAGGCATATAGAGTTACTCTTTACAGGAAAAATATCCAATATGGTCACTAAAAATACCATAAGTACACACTCAATACATCTTTTGATGATAAATAAATTTATATCCAATTTAAAAAATGAAACAAAGACTTCTATTGACAATTGACAAAGTGCCACGACATTAAGAGGCAGCTGCACACTGGATATTAATAATAAAGAAAATATACTAGTTTTATTCACGTTTTCAGACCTGAGAGTTAAATAAAAAAGTTACAAGGAATATAAAAAACAAGTTTTTTTAATATACTATAGCCTGATGCCAAGAAAAAAGTTATTTTTGAGGTTTAAAAGACCTGAATAACAGATATTACTGCTACAAGGTGATGGACTTCTGATAAAAATAAATTTTGAACAACTGTGGAGCAAGCTGCTGCTAACAAAACTGTTACAGAATTGGCAAGAAATTGCAGAATTTTCAGAATACAACTTTAAAGAAACAGTGAATTTCAAATATTAATGTTCTAGGATTCCAGATCTGTAGTAATGATAAAATCTTAGTACTTTTGCTTGATAAATAGAAACAAAGATATTGAAGATGAAGAATATTATTCAGAGAACAATGAACAAAACATAAACTGTTTGAGCCATGCAAGTACATAAGGAATAGTGATGTGGTTAAAGAAGAAGTTGTTTTACTCAGCATTTATTATTAAACAGAATGTGTAATTTGGTAGAGAAAAATATTTTTCAAGGATATCATTCATGTGAAAAATGAAAACTGTCCTTAACACAAAACAGTGTTTCACAACAAATTTATACCATAACAGGCAAATGCTACTAATATTTTACTTTCATTATAGATAATTGTTATTGTGCTTTACTTTATATAGTTATCTATTCGTAAGAGTATTGACTCTATACATAGTTATTTCTTAAGACAGATAGTTTCCTATTACATAATTAATGACAGTAAGCTTACTATTAAAAATCAAATTAAACTAATAAAGATTAAAAAAATTACCTTACAAACTGATTTTACAAACTCCAGAGCGGGGTTAATGACCTTAGCTTGAACACCAGGTAGCAATGGGAAACTATTGCCATCTATTACTTGACTAGGAAGCTTCTTGTGAATCCGCTGAGTGATTCTATAAAAAAGAGGTAATACAATAATATGACATTTTAAATTTATATAATATATTCTATTACTGCCTAGAGTACGAAAATATTTTTAAATATTAAAGTACTCTAAAATTACAATTTTTTAAAATAAAAATGAGAATTACATTATGATTTATTATTAACCCTTTGAGAACTATGATTTCAGAAAAACATTTGGTTTTATGCAAAACATTTTGTATGTCTCTATAAAAACGGCTACACAAAAAGACAGCTTGCAGAAATGTGGTATAACAGTTTTACAGAAAAACTTATAATATGTATATAATATGTAGCTCAGTAATTCAAGTTATTTTATATTTTTTGAGGAAAAGTTGATGACTATTGTTTCATATGAAGGTTTACAAAAAGCAATTTAGTGTGTTAAAATTGAACAAATTTTAAAGTAAAACAAAATAAAATTCTGTTTAAAACATCAAAAAAAATTTTTACAAGAAGTAAATGAAAGGAAGAGCAAGTATTGTAGTATCATAACTTATAAAAGCATATCTTGTATCACATTTACAATGCAAAACCTTTCTATACCTGCAACTGCAATGTGGAAAGCACACTGAAAGAAAGCATTCTTTAATATGTTAATGATTTCTGGAATAAGTTGTCAGTGTTTACAGAGGTTATGTCTTTCTTTATACAAAATAAACAATAGAAACAAAATCAAATACCTAAAAATCAACATAAGTGGACAATAAAATATATACTTTTACTTTCCTTGCACACCTGTACATATTAATTAGAAGTAATATTTGAACATATTGCAGGCGCGTATCCAGCGACTTGCTTTGGGGGGGGGGCGATCGATGCATTATATATATATATATATAATATGTGTGTGCGTGCGTGTGTGTATGTAAAAACATAGAACAGAAAAAGTTCTTTCTACGCTTGCGTTAGAAATCGGTAATATGATAAAGATTCGTAGCAAATTAGACTTTTTAATAAATAATTATTCCAGGTTCGATAACACTTATGGCTAGAGAATATTATTAATTTCATAATAAGCTATTATTATAAAACTGATTTATTAATTAATATAAGTAGTTATTCTTCCAACACGAACAATTCCGGAGTCAACTGCGAATAGCCAAGCGGAGTTACGCTTGCAAAATTACGTATATTCGAGACTAAGCTTCTCTAGGGCTATCTGTTGTTAAAACGTTTACGAGGGTATGCCGAGGGAACGTGTCACATTTTCAAATTAAAAATTAAAATGTTATTATTTATTTTCAATAAAAGACGAATTGACTTAAGTAAAAGTCTAATTTAATAGAAAGTCCTAATTTAATAATATATTGTCGATTTTTAACCCAAGTTCTTGAGGGTTGGACTCACTGAAACCCAATCTAGATCAGTTGAATTTGAGGGTTGATGTCAACAAACTCATCTATTTAGCCTGACTGTAACTCTTGGATATAGATGTTCTATTTAGAATGACCTTTAACAATCTATAAAAAACTTCAGGAATAATGAAAAAAAGTAAAAAAAACTAAAAACTGTAGAGTATGTGATAAAAAAAGGTCACACAAATAACAAAGAATTTTGTGTTTTACTTGCCCTGGAAAACTAACACTTTCTGATGTAAAATGCTTTGACACAACTAACCAGGAAATGTAATAATAAGGCTTGTACAAATTGCAAATAGTTATATATTTACTATTTAAAACAATATCTTGACTTTGAAATAGGATACAAATTTTATGACATGAAGAAATTCATATTTATTATTGTAGAGAGAATACAAAGTGGTCTCACCCTGATTCATTGAATTTAACTCCCATACTATGGCATCACCAAATATCACCTTATTATTGGCTTTTTAAACATTTGTATGTTTTATAAACAGTAATACATTCTAGTTCCTCAAGCAAATTTCTTGCTTTACAGTGCCAACAAACATGTTTAGTTGAGTTTTAAATAAAACATTTATATAGAAGTTAATTATTTCTAATGTCTAGGACTGTGATCTTTCCCCACAAATTGCTAACAACTGGCCTAGAATTCTCACTATAAAATCCACAAAGGCTCACAAATGGGTACTTAGTCCTAATACATTACATTACAATTTTGAATACTAAATTCAGGACATTCTTAATGACTGACATTCAGTTAAAAGGGGTCTATATCTAAAAGAGTTACACATTTAGATGAGAAATAAAATAATATAAAAAATTCCATTTCACAAGCAGTTGGAATTTATTACAATAAATGGTGGTTCAAAACTCGTTCAAAAAAACCTTTTAACAATTTTTTTAAATGATACCTCATTCATATAAAAACTGAAAAATTTGTATAATTACCTCTCTTGTGATATGGGAAAAAACCAATTTAGCATATGCATGAATCATTTAAAAGATAAGGAAATATATAAAACATTCAGGAAAAATCTATGCTTCAGAAACACTAATAGCTGGGAAATGTTAAGGGAAGAGAAACCATTAGTTCTAAACAGTTTAGTGAATTTAATTCATACTTAGAAACAAATACTTAGTGAATGTCCAGGGCTAATCCAAATGTTTCAACACACCTTTATAGTAGCCGATCAGACATCACATAAAGAAAGAAGCTGGCCAATACCATTTAAACATTGGAAAAGAGCTGAGATATTGAAAGAATGGTGGAGTATGTAATGGGAATTGAAACTTTAATAAAAGAAACTTTCCAAGACACACGTGGCCTGACCTCACAGGTACCTTAAGCTATCAGGGCCAAGTAAGCAGAGTCCAACATCTTTTACCATATTTTTTAAAACTAATTTATTAACACCCTAATAACTTTTTACTCCTAAGTCAGGCTTAATTTCAGAGATTCTGCAACCTTAAAATGTAAATGGGTAGAATACAAAAAAGATCCACTTTAGCAATGCCATGGTATGTTACTAATAGTATATAAACCTACATTTTTTTCCCATAATGCACCCTCAGTGACCCTTAAACCACAGGTGTATTAACACATTCGCTACCGCAATGTTAACAAAATAACTATTGCTATAGACCAACCGGCTCACATATGCACCGCTCTGGGTCGACGGTTCATATTTGCAACAATGTTTGTGCTACTTTTGAATAACCTCTGCTTCTACCTCTACCTCTGACAAATCAGTGGTTTATTTTAATGGTTTGATATACAGTCGAACCTCTATATAAAGAACCTCCAGATAACGAAATCCTCTATATAACGAATTTTTATCTTGTCTCATGACATTTTAAAAGTTATACTGCTTATTTACCTCTATGTAACGAATTTCGGACCTCTCAATAACGAATTTTTTTCTATTTCAACCGAAGAAATGTAGTGTTGTATAGGCAGCTCACAATGGCATTTCCAGGAAATTGTTTATTTTCAGCAGGAAGGTCAACAAAACCAAGAATGGTAGACAAAACACATGTCGGCAATTGACTGCATGTTAAAGTTCGGTTCAGTTAACACGTTCAGCACAGCTAGCATTCCGGAACTCTCTGGGTTCCCTTACAGATGCGCTCCCAGCTTATTTCCTTAGATACGGCGAGCTCACCGGCATGCTCACTCCTAGGCTAATTGAAACTTCTCTAGTGTCGATATCTGTATAAAGGTTTGATTTTTACGTCAGTGCTTTAAAAGAGTTTGGAGAACATTGTGTCCGAGCTGTTTTTAAATCCGACCATCCCAAGTTAACTTTTGATGCTTCAACTGAAACAATGATTCTGGAAGTTTTATGAACAGATTTAATTTGGTTTTAGTTTGAACCATTTAACGCGGTAGAATACCCGGTAAAAACAACGATCATAAAAATTAACAAAGCTTTCTGAACTAACTCAAGAATAAACGATAACTGTCCTATTAGAGTTAATAAACCAACTGGAGGTGGGAACAGACTATTGTAAATATGAGTCATTGACAAAATACTTGGATGCCGAAAACCTAATGTGTCAACATAAGGTTGTAGTAAACAAATGTCAGCTAATCTTGGCTATAAATAGTCTTGGGCGTGACATATGTATTATTTATGTCTCCGTTTACATTATCGATCTTTATGGCTTTGTGGAACATGTGGCACAAATGTTGCTAGCTCAGTTACTTATTTTTATTCGTGCCGTAAAGTGCAACAAAAAATTACTAACTTTTTCAAGTAAAATTTTGAAAACTAGAAATAATTTAAAAAGTACCTATACAAAGTTACTGTATTATTGTAGTGCTGTATTACTGTACATCGTATTTTATGTTTAATTTGATACAGTATTTGTTTCTCTGTTATACAGAGGTTCGACTGTATTTTTATCGGACTATAGACATGTCTGACATTAACATTTGGTCTCTCAGTTATCAAAGTCAATGATGTCAAAATACTCCTGACACATTGTTTATTCCTTTGTGCACCATTCTATTCCATTAGAATCACAAATAATGTACTCTAAATGACATTTATCAACACAGGATGTAAACCTGTCACAAGTGATGAGTGCGTTTGTAAATATTATGTTGGCCTACTGTATATGGAACACAAATGTAAACCTATTTTGTCTCTGATACAATACCAAAGTAACATAACAGCTATACATAAAGTTATTGATGATTTCGATTTACTTGTTTTTTTTTATTATAAAATTTTGCTTGCTAATTTTTAAAGATATTTGCATTCTATTTAACAAAAAACAAGTACAGCAATCATCAATGCCCTGAGAGAGATATAACTGTTTATTAAGATTTAGTCATGTAAAATAATTATAATTAAAATTCTAATGAAAATTAAGAGCTTGTGCTCTAGCATTCAAATAAGAGGTGGTTAAATTAAAACCTAAGGAACACCTGAAACAGTCCTTAGGTTTATTTTCAACCATTAAATTAGTTATTCAGGTATAATCTGTTTGCACTGAAATGACATAGTAGGTTGTGAAAGTCATAGAAAGTTTTCTACAAAACTGGAGCCCAGCTGAGCAAAGCAATGACAAAAAAATTTAATTTTAACAAAAACGTATAATATCTAGTGTTGTAAGTTTGAGCACATTAATTATAATAATAAAATAAATGAAGTGTTAATATACAGGAATGTTACCAGTGCAAGTCAGGCACTTGCAGTGAGATTAAGAACTGGCTTTTGGGTGCCAGAAAGCTACCCAAATAGATTTCAACATAAGTAATCCACCAACATGTAAGGTGTGCAATGTAGAGGACGCCACCATTGGGTTTGCTCTATTAAATTGTACTGGACAGTGTGAAGAGATATAATGACTTGAAGAATTAATGAAAGACTTAGAAATTATAATCAATCTACTTCTCTGGATTCTGGCACAAAGAATTTATAAGAGATATTGAGAATTCATCATTTTTTGACTACTTGCTGTTTGAGAATGCAATTATTGCAGCCTGGCAGTCTATTAGAAATACTGCTTTTTGGTTTTGTTCCAAGTCTTCTAGCTTTTTTGCTGCCTCATGTATTGCAGTGATCTCCCCATCATAATTTGTGAGAGGCCCATCTACTACTATAGAGCCTTTTAAAGCATTGGAGATATATCCAGCGCCGGTATTCCCTATTCCTGGCATGGATGAACCGTCATTGTATATGCAGAGCCATTTTGGTTCTGGATATTTGACGTCGATCGTCTCTATCGTAGCTATCCTCAGTTCGATGTCTGATGACAAATGTTTTGGAAGAATGTGGTTCTCCAGGCATAGATCTGAGTTGGCGAGAAGCAGGCTGTTTCACCCAGGGGGGCATTTTGGGATCTCCAAGCACATTTTAGGAAGGAAAACAGTGGCACAGAGCAAGTGAGTCACTGCCATGTCTTTGAAAGCCAAGAAATTCTGAATGACTAGCAATGTGTGCATAGCCGTTTTGTGAGTGCAGAATCCAGATTTGTTAGTTCATTGATATAAACATTTGTACCTAATTGTTTTGTGTAACGGCATTAAAATTTTGCAGTAGAAATTCCCATTAAAAGTTTCCAGGAGGAAAACATTCATTGTGGATAATGCCTCTGATTCCAAAAAAGCAGTCACTATAGACTTGAAATTGCTGCAAACTTGGCGAACTGTTGTCACAGTCAAATTGGTGACTTTCACTGTGACAACTGCTGTCAAGTTTCAAAGTCATAACAGTACACTATGTTGCATCATTGATTACAATATTGGAGATAAAGTTAGGACCATCTCTTGCTGCTTTTTTGAATTCACTGCAGACGGCTTTGAAATTGTCTTTCTGGTCGCTGTTCAGCAGTCTTGGTACAAATTTCCAATGGATATTGTATCCAAATTATCTGTCAAGATTCACAGACCCACACAACATTCGTATAATTACAACATTAGCTTCTTGCACTTTGCCATTAACTGTCGCTTTTCTATCTTTGAATCGTTTTTAACACAAACAAATTTTATTGATACATAGCTTTCTTGTCAAGCATATGAGTTTCTACAGGTGTTTTTTAAAGCTTGAAGCAATGTTTGATGCAGGTTCTTTGCTCTTTACAATCTGCTATTTAGAAAAATACAGAAATTCTAAAATACAACATTATACAACCATACAAACTCTACAATGCAAGTCCTAACCAACACATCTATCGGAACACTGATTCACAAAGAGTCTGAATAGCTACAACAGGTCATACCACCAATAGTTCAAATGCACATAAAAATTTCTTTAACTTTTGGGCAACACCTTGCACTGTTCACATATTGTAATTCCCTCTATTAAGATAGTTTGGTATCTAGCAGACAGTAAATTTCCTGTCGTGGTTCTTCAAGCAATTAATAATTAAAATACTTTGTAATAAAAACTATCTACACACAACATAGAATGTTCTCAGTATCAACATTGGCAAAAGGTCTTATAATCTCTTAAATGGATTACAATTAATAAAAAAAATACTTACAAGAAAAGTTTTTGTGCCATCTCTTCTTCTATTAATTGCTTAGCAAATTCTGCAGTATTTTGATGAGCACCAACACCTAAAGGTAAGCTCTGTGTTGCTGCTTGGCTACCAACTAATGCACTTCTGTTGCGACGAGGTGTTCTCAATATCGGTTCATTGGTAACCAGGAACTGATAAACTGCACTCATATATCCTGCAATTACAGCTGAAAAATGCACCTGCACTCCAGCACTCTCTGGCAGATATTCCATCATGCTCCAGTTCATAATCACTTCAGGCTGTAATACATAGTAATGTTTACAAGTTATAGAAAAAATAGTTCAGCACACAAATAAAAACTGGAAACATATCAGTACTGAAAAACTCTGAGGTATCCAATAAATACTAGGAATTTGTAAAAATTATCTTCAAAATAAAATCAGTTTTATTAGTAAGTTTGAAATCTAGTATTTATTAGAGCAACTTGGAAACAATGTAGTAGAAATAATATTTTAAACCTACATCAATTTAGTCTTAAATGACTTTAAGAGTGTGTCTACTACACTATCAATCATCTAAAAAAAAAGTCAAACAAGTTTGTTATTGTAGTTACATATCTAGCATAAACATTTATTTTGTTCTTTCTATAAAACGACAGAGTTAGTAGTTTAAAAATACAGCACAAGTACTGATTTATTGTTTAAAACATTTTAATGTAACATGGCAGTTATATTTTACAGTTTATTGGAAAGATGGGATTTGGTATGCAAAAGTTTTTGTTCTGGTCCGTTTGTAATTTGTAAGTGTTTAAAAACAAATTTTGTATTTATAGTACAAGGTGTACAGAATGTCAAATATAATATAATTACCAAGTCTCTTATAATTTTAGAACTTTTTACAAAATCCATTTTTTGTAATATTTGTAGTTGTACTTATATTATTTCCAGTAACTTGTGTGAATTGTATGATTCTTTTTCAGCATAAAATTTTCTGCTGTATATAATGAAGTAAAAATAAAAGAAAATATTCTTTTACAGCAAATAAAAATAACTATTTCATTTTATATCAATAAAAAATATCATTTCAAAACATATTGTTTGTTTAAAGTAATGATAAATGTGATGTAAAAACACTATAATTTAGTCAGCTAAGGGTTTTATAATATTGGAATTTCTTTTAGAATAACCTTGTAAAATGGACAAAACTGTATAGTATTCAGTTATTTAAACAATGTACAGTAAACTCCCGATTATCCGTGGAATAGTGTAGCCCGGCAACGCCGGATAACCGAATTCCCCGAATAATCCGCTATGAACAAAGAATACGCAAAACGATTGATAATCGATTACTATACCATAAGTTACACAAATAATGACTTGGTTAATGCAATTCACAAATAATCTTTAGAGGACAAAATAAATACAGAAAATAATTTAAAATGTCGATGTATTTGACGGATTATAACATGTACATTTATATGTCTAACTATTTACAATATGTACATAAGTATATGTCAAAAGTAAGTATTATGTACATATGTAATTTCCTTTACACATAATACTTTCACTTTTTAACAAAAAAAATCTGTCACTTTCGTCTGTATTTTGTGAGCATTGATTTAGCTTTAATGTGCGATCTGAGTTTCGTGAGAACCATTTTGTCGCACAGTGAAGAGTCGTCTTGCTGCTCTATGTACTCAATAAGGCAATTGACGGACCTCAACGCAGTGTCATTGCTGATCTTAGCCTCCTCATCTTCTATATCATCATCTTCACTCTCTTCCAAGACCATGCCTATCAGATAAATAAATGATCTTACACAGATATATGAACATTTATAAATCACAAATTGAAAAAAATAAGTATGAATGAAGACTTACCTAATGCCGAATCGATGATTTGATTATCAGTGAAATATTCAAAACCGGGTTCACTTGCGTCACAGTTTATCCATTCAACGATGTTTTCTTCATCTACACTTTTGCCTCCAGGAACAGAGTTTGCTAAATTAGCCAATTCATCTACCTCAGCAGTTTCTTCAACCACAGCAGCTTCTTGCAAAGGATCAATCACACTTGGTAAAATTTTCCTCCAAGACTTTACTAGTGTGGATTGTTTAACTCCCTCCCAAGCGCCCCTTTTATTTCGCTGGCCCGCGTCGGGATGCTTCCCTTTCAATGTAAAAATTAGTACGTACTTATTTACATATCTATTCCTTTCATCTTAACTTCTATTAAGCCTTATATGTATTTACGTCGTAATCTACCGTTTGGAAATTTTAACACATTAATGTGACTGGAATAAAAATTGGATATTTGTAAAACAATGGCAGACCCCGGATAATCCGCAAAACGGTTAACCCCCTTTCGGATAATCGGGAGTTTACTGTATGTCAGCATACAATCAGTAATACTAGAATTAACTATTTCCAATGCCATTCACTACAATAAATTCTTAATAAACATTTTTTTTTTCAAACAGACATTAAGAAATAATGAATCTAAGAATATCTGTTTATCATGCTGATCGCTTTGAGCAACACAAAACATAAACAAATAATTTAATCAGTAATCAAGAAAATAGAACTAAATTCTTTTTATTCACTATAGTTGTGGTGTATTAATCACCACAAGATTAATCACAGTAACTAATTCCAAGATGTTAGAAAAGACAGTTTAAACTAAGCGGAATAGAAACATGCAAATTATTACCTACCCCATCGTCTTCTTTATCCAACTCTCCATCAATAGCTTCTTCTTCTTCCTCGTCATCCTCTTCCGCATGTTCTTTATTTACTTTATCATGTGTCTCCTTTTGTATTTCTCCTTCTCCAGCACCTCCAAGCCCTTCTGGTAATTTTCCTCTTATACCACCATGATTTGACTGTAAATTGATTCTTTAAAATACCTTACATTCAAGATAAGTGAGTAAAGTTGTATATTGCAAGCAACAGGAAATTTGTTTTTTTAGATGTTATGAAATACACACTAAAAATTGTAAAAAGAATAATTTTTGCAAGTTATCTCCATTCCTAATTGATCAATATTTGCCCAGCTTGTTTATGCATTGAGCAACAATAGCAAAAGTACAGAAAAGGGAAACAACATTTATTATACATCTCTCTTGTATAAAACAGAAGTAAACAATAAATTTAACAGATTATTAATTTAAAAAAAAAATGGATGAGAAGAATCTAATAACATTGTGTAGAAAAAAATCAAGCAAAATATACTAACCATATCTAGCCACATAAGGTACTCCCAACACTGATGATATGACATTTGAATACTATGGAATAACTCTTTGTTTCTAATGCTTGCTACGACAAACTCCACGTATCCAATTGCATCTTCAACAGTTCTTTTCTTTGTACATAATATGATTTTGTTGAAGCTAGCATATACAATGATAGAACCCAGACGCTTAAATTCTGCTATCAGCTGAAAATAGAAATAAACCAAAATGGTAAACTTTAATTTCAACTATCAGATATTCACTATCATTTGTGTAAACAATAAGAAGAAACAATTTGCAAATTTACTTATCGCTATCAGAATATAATACTTTGGAGCTGCAGAAAGAACACAAAGCGTTTACAATATATAAAAACACATACAAAACTTACAAATTAATCATTTATTAACTCATATGCGTTACAATGACAAAGTCATCATCATCATCATCAGTGAGTGTTACTACTACAAAATTTAACTTACAACTAGGGTGAAAGTAAGGTACACTTCCATATTTATACAGTAGGCGTCACCATCCCCACCTGTCGAAAGAACAGTTATTAACCCTACTTTAAACATGGTACATCAAATAGAAATTTTATACCTATCTCAATAATTACAATCAAATTTTTAACCATACAACATAATTACATATAAACAAAATAGTATTTAGTTTAATTAATATTTTAGTTTATTATTATTTCAAGATTTTATCCAAAAAGTTACAACAAAATTTTCTTGTGTCACATTAAATACAATAGTATAGAATTTTGAATAGGGCCTGGCTTATTATTTACAATATTATTTTTATTCCTATTAATATACAAAGTTTCCCATGCATCTAATTCACTTCACTTATCAACCTTTTTTAACAGGGTTACATCCTATACTTTAAACTGGATGCATGGGAAACTTTGTATATTATTAGGAGCAAAAATAATATTGTAAATAATGAGTCAGGCTCTATTGAAAATTCTATATTAATGTAATTAGTGTGATACAAGAAAATTTTATTGTAACCTTTTGGTTAAAATCTTGAAATAATAATAAATTGAAATATTAATTATTTATTTTATTTATATGTAATTATGTTGTATGGTTAAAAATTTTAATGTAATTATTGAGTTAGGTATAAAATTTCTATGTAATATATCATGTTTGAAGTAAGGTTAATAACTATTGTTTCAATAGGTGGGCGTGGCAACGCCTACATTTTTTGTGTATGTTTTTATTTGTTTTAACATAACCTCACAAGCTTAGCTCAAAGAATAGTTGTTTACAAGAATATAGTTTACAATATGTTAAACTGATAGGATGTCATGTTAAAATCCACAAACCCAACACACTATTTACACCACTAATAAATTTCAAAACAGCAACATCTTACATAATCTCAAAAATACTAGACAAAATAATAAGATCTAAAATACATATCAAGAACACATACAATATAAAAAATGGATACGTATTAATTAATAGAATTAAAAACATAGAAACAAACAGCAACACAAAAATAATTAGTTATGACATAACCAACATGTACCCTAGTATCCCAATAGAAGAAACCACAATAAATAGTATTATTACACTAATCAAACACATATGAAACCAATATTACTTCCAATTTAACAATAAATACTATAAACAAACAAATGGAGTCCCCTTGGGATCACCCATATCATTAGTCTTGTCAGAAATATATTTACAACACTTTGAAGAAATAATAAATTAAACCTATACTAAACACACATAACATTTTGCTATGGACAAGATACGTAGATGATAAACTTGTAACATACCAACCTACAATTCATAAAGAACACATCATAATACTAAACAAATTAAATACATACAACAAAAACATACAATTCACCTTCGAAACAGAACAATTGACTATCTTGACATTACATTAAATATGAACAATAATAAAATAGACAACTACAGTACACAGAAAACCAACTTCATACAACACCACAATACACAACAAATCTAACCACCCCTGAACACACAAAATTAACACTTACAGAAACATGATAAATAAAGTTATAAAATACATACAAGATAACAAACAAAAATTAAATGAAGAATTAGATAACATTATAAAAATAGCAATAGAAAATGGATACAACAAACACCTTATAAAAAACATATACAATAAATTTACAAAAAAACCTAACCTCAACATAACATTACACCTGAACACAAAAATAATAAAAATTAAAAAATCTTCCTAAAATACAAATTCACCAATAACAAATATATACAACAAAGTACACAACAATCCAACATACAAACCAAACAACAAAATAATAAAATATCTTAATAACACAAACCACAAAACAAATACAGAAAAACATAACCTATCATTAATTTACAAAATTACTTGTAACAACTGCAACACATTTTACATAGGAAAAACAACCAGATCATTTAAAATAAGATTTGAAGAACAATACAGAGCATTTAAAAATAAAAATAATAAAGAATCAAATGTTGCAGCACACCTAATATCACATAAACATGAAATAACAAATTACGAATATAACCTAACCATACTTGAAATAAATAATAACCCAATAGAACTAAACTCACTAGAAAAAAACCACATTTATAAAAATATACACAACAATTTAATGAACCTGCAGACAACATATGCAGACGACGTACTATTTAAAAACATACACTAAGCTCAAGAAGAAATATGTATGACGTCAACAAATACAAAAATCACGGACCGAACAACCACACCAGAAAAATAGAGAAAATTAATTCAGTGATTCGACAATGGTCAAGTGACTGAAAGGTACCTCATCCCATAAGGTAAAATTATTGCACTTAGTGGTGGAAAAAATTATTTAAAGTAATAATAATAACTTCATAAAGTCAATGCAAAAAAAAATAATGGACAACGTGAAATATCACGATATATATTGTGAAAGAACTCCAAATCATCTGGATGTATGCCATGTATTATTAGTGCTGACATTAAAGATTTGTGTAAATGTAGTAAGAATAAAACAGTTGAAAAAGTTGCTCATTCATCTGATCTATAAAGTCATATGGAATTAATGCTACAAGTCCTTACAACCTTGTTATTCATTTTGAAGTTTTAAATATTGGTTATCAAGTGTTTTATTTGTTTGTCAAGTAAATATTTGTTTTAATATAATTTTAAGTATAACACCATTACCTTTATATATAGTTTTAAATATACAAACCCTAATATACATTGAAATTACCTGCATGAACAATTTCTTCATTAGATTATGAAGAGTGCGCCTCAAAGCAGGGTCATACAGAAGAGCATTGGGGGAACGCAACCATCTGTAGAATAATTTAATTTATCAAATATTAACCACTATAGGTTAATTATTAAACTTATTAATAATTAGGAGATATTAATTTTTAAGTAACTGTTATCTCTTTTTGCTGTTGTCTAATCCAGTTTAGTTTATTACCAGGATCATATGAAAAAAAATGAGACTGAGGGTTTTTTTAATTTTTAGTAACAAATTATGTAATTTAAATTCAAATCTAGAATTGATTTATATAAAAAAATACCTACAATATAAGTTATCATAGCAGGTTACAAATAAAATTGTCTATTCTACAATAACCAATTTCTTTTTCCGTTGAAATATATATGTGTATTACAGAAATATAAACAAATTTTAAGTTTGAGTAAAATATTTAGAAAGCTATATAAATTTTAAGACAAGTAAGTCTACCTAAACAGCAATTCCATTAAAAAGTTTGGAATAGTTTTAAAAAATAACTCAAATGCTTGCAGTAAAATATCAGAATCTTTTAATAAAAAGACTAAAAGCAAAAAGAAAATTGTTTTATAACAATAATTTGTTTTCACCTGTAGAAGTGCACAATTTGAAAGTCAGCAAATACATTTCTATGTAATGAGACATCACGAATCCATGCATTAACCATAGAACGCAACACTTTAAAAGCACCACTGCAAAGTGCAGTCTCATCATAACTCGGTAAAATGGTTGCTTGTCCCCCAACAATATCATCTAATGAAGTTTGAGGCAGAGTATCAAATGCTACACATGAGCTAGTACCTGAAAAATAATTAAATTAGGAACAGTCTTTGAGACCAAGCTTATTGGCTTATTAATTATAAAAAACAGCTTAAAAAAAATCAGTTAAGTATGTTGAGTTTTGTGGAGATTATTCGTTTTACTCATTTGTTGGACTTCTTTATGAAAACGATTTTACAATTTTATTAGGGTTCAACAGAATTTAAGAAGAGTTCATACAGAATGTTAATTCCTGAGAGGAAGACTATTAAGCACTTTTAGAAAGGCAGAAATATCAAAGCACCAGATACTACATATTTACAGTGAAAATAATAATAGAGAAATATTAGAAACAAGAAAAAATTATTTGTAGAAGAATGTTTGTAAAACAGGTATTACAAACAGGAATATCTACTTATACTTATTTAAAGAGAGGTCTGGGATGTCTAGTAGAAATAAATTCGCTAAATGAGGACTATAAACCAGAAAAAATATCTTATTTGTATCCAGATAGAAAATGCAATATTTTGAAGTTCTGAGGTGACTCTAATACGGAATTCTATTCAGTGTAATGAATCTGATTATACAATTTGAAAATTTAATATGAGCAAGTATCAGAAATACAAGAAAAGCTAATGATGGCAAAATTAAATAACGTTGTGACCATAATCAACAACATAAAGAACTCTGATAAAATCGGAAGAGATGGTGAAAAATATGCTGGATAACCTAGGCTATTAATAGGCACGTAAACATGGAGGCGACTTTTATCTAATATAAGCAAAATGAAGACTTAATTTTTGATGATAACTAAATAAACACAATAAAATTGTCCAAAAGTAGAAAAACATGGTTGATCCTTAATTTAACCCTTTGATTATGTACCTGACCTGATATGGCTCCTGGGAGCAACATACTTTTGAAAAATTTTTACAATTGTTTCCTTTATTTTTCTCTAGTTTTTTAAAAATATACTAATATTTGTAATATTTTAATATTACTTGTATATTTAATATTTACTACTTTGTATTTTAATATTTACTTATTTTTTCATGCTAACCAAACTTTACCTTACATTACTGATAATTTCTTTGCTAAAAATTAACTGTTAATTTTTTTTCAAGTGTTAAAATACTTATTCATGGTAAAATACCGCACAAACTTCGAAAGGATCTGTAAACACATGAGAAAACCATAGACTTTGGACACGAAAGAATGGTGACTATGTACTCTGTGTAGTATTTTTGTTCAGATAGCAGCCAATATTTAACCTAGAATACATCACAATACACAACAAAACAAATCATAAACATAAGACAATGCTAATCTGAAAGAAATGATACATATATGGGAATGTACGCTACCAGTTGCGAGATCTCACGTACTGGTATGTGAATACTAAGACCAAGTTTTAATCAAAGTTAATAAAAGACTTGCCTTCAATATCGTTGACATGATGTGACTGAAGTAATGTATTCACAGCCAAACTGTCAATATCTAGCTCTACACATACAGAGGAATAACAACCAGAGTTGTTGGTCACGACACTTGTACTTTCTTCTAACTCTGTAAGTAATCTAAATAGAAAATACATTATAAATATTTACAAATAAATTATAAATAAAAAATTACAAAACTAATACAAATTTGTAAAATTTTCTGTAGTTAGCTCCAGTTAAAACCAAACATGACTTTAACACGTTGAGTGCGGAGGGCAAGCATGAACGCTTGTGTAATGCATGTGCTCAACTGGCGCCCGCGGTAGGCTCTCAATCTCAATTTATCGTGAAGTTAGTTGATTCTAGAAAACGTTGAATCGTTTGTCTATTATTGTGTAAGTCTTTGTGAACATTTTGTTTTTTTCCACCATTGCTATTGGACAGTTGACTGTGTTAACGTATTAGTATTACCTGAAGTGTTTTACATTAGTGTTTATTCGTTTTTGTACAATGAATGTGGATAACGAGAATGAATTATTAGAGGATGTCTACTGTAACAACATTTGTCTAAGTAGGCATTCTCCAACAGTAGGATGAAAAAAGAAATGCACCGAAATGTTCACAAAGATTAGAACAATAATGTACAAGAGACACAAAATTTTCCGTACATGAACTCCTATCCCCAGTAGAGCAAGGGTGTTCATGCACGCCTGCCGCACTTAACGTGTTAAGGTGACTGTTGAGTAACAAAATTATTAAAAACACAATGGTACAGTAAGAATTTAGCACTTCTTATAGTAAACTTTTTTGTTTTTGTGGTAGTGTGGGTTACCTAGTAACTGAGAAATTATGAAATCATGGTGAATATGAAGTAAATACATCTTCCAATAAGTTGGTTTCAAATGTTTCCTTAATGATGCTCATTCTGACATTAAAACATTTGAGGGTTAGTGAAACTTGTATGAAAACATACAGTATAACAAAAAATAGGTGAATAATTAAAAGATACTTAACTAAGTGAATATGTAAGCCCATACACTTAGTTAAGTATCTTCTAATTATAGTTTAATCAGTGAATTCAAGATGATTACATCAAACAACTTTAAAAAATAGGTTTTTATATTTGAGATGTAGAAAATATTTGCCAGACATTATTTTCTTTGTCTAATGTAGGTCACATGATCGTTTTGAAATTTTTGAAAGTTCGTATTGAATGCTCTATCTAGATCATACTGAAGTTATAGACACAATTGTAAGCTATACAAACCCTTATAGCTTAAAGCATATAAAATAGGCCCAAAATTAACTCTGAATTTGAAGATAACTAAATTGTAGGAGCTTCTATTAAACGAGTTTAATACATTTATTATCAGTTTGCCACTATATAAGGTTAGTTAAACTCCATTGAATAAATAATTAGGAGGAAAACAGATACCTAATTTTGGGTTTGTAAGGAACCCAACAAATTAAAATTGTTTAAAGTTGATCATCAAATACCTTAATTTTTATAAAAATCATATCCGATTACAAAATGATTCTGTATAAAATTAGAATTTGTCATTTGAATTATAAATACTGACAATGTATTGTCCATCAAATGAGCTTACTTTCTCTTGTGTAAAGGCCATTCAGGCAATATATCAAATGGAAACGATGGAGTAAGAATCTGTGAACTGAGCGGTTTACGTGTCTAAGTTTTAATTTCATCTTTTTAAGATGGAAATATGGTAAAGGTCATTTGAAAGACTTTTTGCATCTAATGAGAAACAGATTCGATCTTGATCCCAGCTTTTTTAAATAGACAATTACAATATATCTATTCCTCTTGAGCTCAGTTTCAGGCAATGATAACACACATTGTATAAAAACAATTTCAAGTGGACTACAAACTGTTGCCCTAAGGAGCGACTCAGACTAAGTTACAAAAAGAGAGATAACTATGCAGAAAAGTAGCTAGGTAAAAGGCAGGATTTTAATATTGTATGATATTTTGTAAAAATATAGACATTTGAATTGTCAAATAAAATGAAGAACAGTCCCTATTGACTAGCTGATAACTTATAGTGAAGATAAATGTAATTGTTGGTATAATATTTGTAAATTTTATTCAAATGGTCTGTTGAAATCTTTAAAATCGTACTGGTTCAAAAATTCAAGGGAAAAAGTGTCTGAAAGAATTGAGGTAATAATTATTTTCAACTTACTTTTTAAAAAACTTGGTCTTTTGTATAAACGTCTTGAAAAAAAACAACTTGTAATTCATTTCTTTTCCACAAATAATAAGTAAAAATCTAAAAACTGAGTTTGTCATAAATGTCAAATGTGTTCATTAGTCTGAAAACACTATCTGCTTTTTACTTAATGCTCAGGGGAACTAGTTCTTTCCCAAGTAACACAACTAATAAAAAGAGAATATTGTGTAAATAGTTACTCACTTCGAGCTAATAAAAGTTCATTCTTAGTGATAAAGTTAGCTAGTTTTTTGTCTATACATAGCTATTAATAATGCATTACTTGTCACACGATACCATAATCCATTCATACAATAGTCATTATGCACATTCTTTCTTAATTTCTTTAAACAATTTTATATTTTTTTAAAGATATAACCAATAAAACAAAATTCTTTTTTTCACTCAAATCTTTAACACAATTGTTCATTTCATATTATTACCATAATTTATTTCAATTACAACAGTGAAATTTATTCAATAACTAATTACAACTCAGTTACATATGCTTTGTATTACTAAACATAATCACACTATGTAAATTGTTTATATGGTAAGAAAATGTTATATGAATTTCATGTGAAATGAATGGCAAATTGATATGACTAATTGTTCAAAACAAATACATAAAATTGAAAGATAGCTGATGCAAAATAGAAGCGATATGGTATCTGGCAATAGTTAAACTGACGATTCACCCAAATAGAGTTTATCTGCTCAGAGTAGTAAATTTACTGAAATCCCACCAGTGTATTAATAGCAAGGTACAAATATACTGAAGAAGAGAAAGCAGTTGCCTGGAGCCACTGCTCAAACAATATGATTTTCCATCTACATGAATCTGTGAATACCATGGATAGTTTAAACATTTAAATAGCTTTTTATAATTTCATGGATAGCTAATGCAATATTAATGCATATCTCAGTAGAACACCAAACATAAATTAATATTCTAAAAAGAGAGCTAGAATGAAAATACATAACCAAGAAATTATTGCAACTCAAAAAAATAATGCTAATAAAACAACTTATTTAGCTTCACTAAGTCCAAAGAGTCACATAGTTAACAAAGAAATAGCTTTATTTACATGTGGATAAAAAAAAGAGAACCTGCTAATTTTCCTGAAATAGCAAGGGAGATTTTTAAAGGTTAAGAACTCTATAAAACCTAACAAAACAGCAAAAGCAACTAAACCATTACAGTAATTGTAAGCAAAGTAAAACGATAAAATGAAATAAAACACTGAATAAGGCTAAATAAAACACTGAAATGAAATGAATAAAACAATGAAATAAAACACCGAATAAAACATTGGCTAATAATATTCATTTGTTATGCAATCCACAAGAAATAGTCCAATAATTAACCCCACAAATGTTCAAAACTATAAGTGCTGAATTGAAACATAAAAACACAAATGAAGGTTTAAAAGACCTATCACTGAAGACATAAAAACCATCTACAATATGAAACATTTATGCCATCTGAAAATTAGAATAAGAGTAGAAAAACTGATTCTATGTTGTAGCAGATGCTAGAGATTTGCCCATAATCAACAAGATTTTGTTGAAGGGATCCCATTTGTGTCAGATGTATAGGACATATTTATCAGCACAGTGCATTGAATTGGCAGAAGAACCATCTAAATGTACCAGAGCATCACCCTGCAAACCTCAGATGTTAAAAAGTTGAACGGCTACAAAAAATACGAGAAGGTAAACAAAACCTCAATGGCAAAAATTTTTTTATATTAGAGTAAGATAAGGCATTAGTTGTAGCAAAATGAAGAAGAAATAAAAACCTGGAATTGTTCCAAGTATAAAATCAATAAACCAAAAATTTGAAATAAAAATGCTTTAATATATAATGAGCTTGATTAATCAAATTATTATTACTACACTTAACATTTTTGAAGCAAGAAATATTGTAGCTATTTCAAAACGTTACAATTAATGTTGCTTGTTAAGTAATATTTAATTATATAGTTACAATTAATACTGAGGTAACGTGATTTAACTTTTTGCACACTACGTAAGGAATTACAATTTCACTTGAGCTCAATTTATTTCAAAATATATTGAAATCATATTTGTTTTTAGTTTTATATGATTGGTATTAGTAGAAACGTACTTGTAGTTGAAAAAAATTGTATTAGTGCAATTAACATACCATTAGACAATTTTCATTATTATGGTCAAAACAGGTTGGAAATGTTTATTATAAGTTTTTGAAACTAATCAAATATATACATAAAAAGGGAATAAAAAACTTATACATAATATAAAATAACTATTTACCTAGGTAAATAAGTAATCAAAAAACTTCTGACTGGAAATTCAAAGAGCAGGCCAAAAGATGAACTGGAAAGAAGTTAACAGCCAAAGTGGGTGGGAACTCATATTACCTGTTTTCTGTTTCAACACATCCATTTTATAACCAATGTAGAAATCCTTAATATTATTAATCTTCCTTTTAAAACAAAAAAAAAGACATACACAAGACTTACAAATTAATCATTTATTGACTCATACGAGTTTCAATGACAAAGTCATCATCATCATCAGTGAGTGTTGCTACTACAAACTCTAACTTACAACTTTGATTTCTAAGTTAGAGTTTGTAGTAACAACACTCACTGATGATGATGACTTTATCATTGAAAGGCGTATGAGTCAATAAATGATTAATTTGTGAGTCTTGTGTATGTTTTATTTGTTTTAACATAACCTCACAAGTTAAGCTCAAAGAATAGTTTAATCTTCCTTTTGCTCAAACCTAACAAACACAATTTGCTGAACTGCCTGAAAGTTTGATTTATTTGACTTTTTTGCAAACTAAAAACATAAATTGTTTCATTCTCCAATTCATTTATCCAATTCCAAGTAGGTTGCTTTTGCTGTTGCAGCATCTGGAGGAACAAGCAGTCCTCTACTAGATCCTAGGATATATAAGAAAACGAACAAGCATAGTAAAACTGACTTTAAAGAAGTTGTAACATTCTCTTTAACCCTGTAAAATTATCTTTAAAACTACTTTTAGAAAACTAAAAGACATATGTTCTGTCTTCAAAAGAAGCTTTTGAAGACCTAAGTCTTTGGATTTATATAAAAGCATACCTAGGGATACAGAATGTCCCGTTTATAGTAAGGGGCCAGAATCATTGAACCATTGACAGCTTCTTGACATTCACATTGGTTTGCAATCGTGTTAAAGAGCCTGCTGATGGCTCTTGATGTTTGATAAGAAGGAATTTGTGTATTTTAGTACATCTGACATGTTATAGACACCGAAAAATCAATTTTACCCGACACTAGATAATTCATTAAAAAAATGTGAATATTATTTAAAACGAAGTCTTTCTTTGATATTTTAATTGTTTTTATATTGTTAGTGTATTTAAAAGTGTTAATTATAGATCACACAGATCCCTGTGTTAATGAAATTTTATCACACAGAACCCTTGGAACAAATATATCATTTCTTATTACTTCTAGTATGTACCTATTGTCATCAGCTTCTCTCCCTCCTAAGTCAGGCTTTTCTGTAGGTGAGCACCAAAGTACAAAATTATGCTTCTGTAAATGCCTGGCATAAAAAAGATCTGCACCAAATAGTGTGGGGTCGGCTGGAAGGTTGCCAAGAGGAATATGAAAGTATCGGCATTGTTCAGTTGAAAGTTGTAAACTGATTTTACTATTTAGATAATGCCTGATCATTACTTTAGCACCCACCCTCTGCCAGTCCAAACTGGAATAGAGTGTTTCAACATCCTGAAATATGTTAAAACAAGGTAGTTGAGTTCTTTAAACTTCAAATTTGTGTAATGTGCAACAAATTAAAATGTTCTAGAAAAAATATTAATAAAGTGAAGGCAATTTTACATTCTTGAATTATAAAAAGAAGCAAAAATTTATGATCGTTTTCATTAACATATATATTAACGCAAAAACATCGATATTATAACATATCCAATGTCAATTGTTATCTCAAAATTTTTCTTAGAATAAATTAAGGGAAGTAATTTATAAGTGAGAACAATGAAAATGGATCAATCCAAAACTCATAAAATAAAACACATATAATTACCAGCAAAACATATTATTGGTATATCATTAAATAAAAAATGAGTCATTAATGAAGTAAAAGCTATAACTCACCTGAAAATGGATTGGGACCAGTGGGAAATCATTAAGACCTGGCATAAGTGAAACTAGGCCTGGAATATCTGAAACATTTCAACACAAATTATCAATGTAAAAATTAAAACAGTTTACTCTAAATCTCACTACACATTAATTTATTAGAACAAACATATTAGTTTATTAAAACAATCACACTATTTTATTGATTTGAATTGCTCTCACTAGCTAAGCACTAATTAACTAACAAACTATCAATATTTTAAAAAATCATAAAACATTAAAAAAAAAAATGTTTACAACTCATTATGTTAACTTATATGTATAATATATTTTATTCCAATTTATAGGATTAAAAGCTTAAACATTCTTATTAAAAAATTAAAAACTAATGTGATTTTGAAAATACTTTTTTTTCTCATTAGAAAATAAAATAAAACTAAACTCTTATTCCATTACACAATATTTAAGTTTTAATAACACTCTTTCCTTTTATTTAATGTTTTCACTGTTGCAGTAAATTTCATGGCATAACCAAGGTGACATTTACTACGTCTATTGTTAAGTACAAGACTTAACCTATCCTTCAGTGACTCAAGTTATTTGCCGTGTCGTCTGCTTCGCGTATCACTTAGAATCAGCTGTTGCACTCTACACACAATTCAGTTCCACCGCTTACTCTATCTTCAATGCAGACTAATATCTGAGTGCTATTTGCTACAGAGAGATATTTCCTATATGATCTAGTTCAGATTTATAATAGTTTCGATCTAGGTACCCGCTGTTGTACATTTCCGCCTCGTCTACTTCTTGTATCTCAGTTTAGTGAGTATGACCGCTTTCTCTAGTCAAGTATTTTAGCCGATTGAATCGAAGCTATAATTTTTCTTATATTTTAGACCACATTATGAATTAGTTTCTAAAATGTCTTAAGACGCTGTCTATTCTAGATTCATGATTTTAAACATATTAAAATCTTGTAAAACCGCATTTCTTAGCTGGGATCAATTTCACATGTTAAACCGTGTGGTTAGTAACATTGCACAAGTACATTAATTTACAGTTAACTGCTTGTATGAACATACATTAATGCTTAAAGACGGTTCTATTGTGATCAATGATTGTGAAGTTATTTAAATCATACTTAAATGAGTTTTAGTTATATGCCACAATTCAAGGTAAACCTCGTTCATCTCTTCAAAACCACGCGCAGGCCTGTTGCTCTTCAAGAACCGCATGCAATTTAGTTGTTAAATGGCTTCTCATTAACTGTGACTCATGAAACTAATGCTATCTATTTAATTATATTTGTGGTGCTAAATTTAAATTCAGTGTTTCAACAAGTCAAGCAGACCTTGAACTGCTATATAAATATTTAAGGTGGTTCTCCGGGTTTAATTGTACAACCTCCTTATGAGTTCGACCTGCTCTCTTGTCTTGTTCTAATTTCTACTCTTCTTTCTTAGTTTTTGCTACCGAAAGTATACCTATATCGATTTCCTTCAAAAGAAGTTAAACAGAAGTTTAGCTTTTCAAATATTGTGGATGAAATAACACCCCAAGTTTGTGACCAGTGCTGTTTACTATAGAAGTCACATAATAATTTTATGTTCCTATTTGAACAAATATTGGACACTTGAGGATAAATTCCATTAAACATTTTTTTCAGTCATAAAAATAGTCACATACCTTTGTTGCAAATGTATATTATTTTTTCTAAACAGAAGGTGAAGAGTGCTACTATTCCATTGGCTATAATTTTATTACAGGGGTTTCAAAGCAGAAGTGTGCTCTCCAAAACAGAAAAATAACTCACTTTCTTGCCATTTTATTGTCTGTTGTTCCATCTATCTTTAGTCCCCATAGAAGGAGTGTACACTAGTTGTAAGTACTGAGAAGATTCATAAACAATTGTTTTATAACTAAGTGAAATAACGTAGTAACTTAGAAACAAATTGCAATGACCCATTTCAAAACCATTGTTTCACTTACAAAATGCACCTGCTACACAGTAATCTGTTATAATTTTATTGAGTAGAAGGCAGGTTTTGTAAATGAAATGATGTTTTCAAAACACATCCACACAATAACTTGTTATAGATTTTTTTACTTAGCTATAAGCAATTATTTATGACAAATCAGTGAAACCAATCTGATTACAACAACCAACTTTATAGAGAAGGGTTCGGTATCCCTCACAGTGCCTCCAATCAAACAACACAATACTTAAAATAAAACAACAAAAACACAGGCATAACACGTATAAACATTACCATATATTTATATATAACACATATATTTTTAGAGAGTAGACTTAATTTAGGTAGGCCGTAATGTTCCTATGAAAGTTATAATTTTCTCTACTGCTTTCCTTAACCTCTCTTTTCTCCACCTATCCTACCTTTCACTAAGGTGTAAAAGTGATAAGTAGATATTCTCATATTTCAGGTGTGTGGTCCTTTACAGACGAGCCAAATCCTTCCCTTTATCCTACATAAGTTTATCTCACATTAAGTTGTCCTTACCTTTTAACAAAATTCTATATTTACAAATCCTTCAACAACAACAATAGTCAAATTTATTGATAGTTTTAAAAGAAAAAATAGTATCTTTCAGACTCAGAAGCATAGACAATCTATAATTTTCAAAATAATATCTAAGAAAAACGCTACTACAGCAAAATGATTAAAAAATGTATTTTTAATTTAATAATCTTCTTCAATAGAATGTATTACAATTGTCATTGCATTTAATGAAAAACCTATAAATTTAAACAAGATTTTTAGAAACCTTAATTTCTTTTAAGTATGACAACATTTTAGAAGGGAAGGCAAAATAATCATTCTCAATCCAATATAATACAAGATTGTTGTTAAAATAAAAACTTAAGCAATTACTTGTTGAAACAGTTTGCTAACCTTGTTTATTGACATGAAAATGATCATTGGATATTTCTTCACAATGATTGAAGTATTGGCATGGTATTAAAGAAAGTAAGTTTCATATGCATTTCACTAACAATGATAACATATTCAAGCTAACCAATTTTATGTTGAAAGAAAAATTGATGTGGAATAAGCTTCATTCATAACTTTAAAGTTATTACCAAGTTATACTTGTAATGTTTTCCGATTCTAAATTTAGGAACTCAAGTGATATCACGCAGAATAGGTTTCCTCCCCTACTCAATATGAACAAAATTGTTAGAAGGCCAAGTTACATATTAGCTCCTAAGATAAATTATTTCTAGTAATGTTTATAATCATTGTCCAGACCTTCAACGTTATAGTAATTCTTTCAGAGTTTCTCACTAGGGAGGTGGTAAATGTAGTTTCTGGTCATTACTCAAGAAAGAGGTTCAAATAAGTGTCTGGAGCTGAAAAAATATTCTTAGACAAAAAATATCATGCCTTTTACTAGTGTATGAGTTCAACACGAAAACTATTTCTCTTTTTGAGGCAGAAGCAAGTGCAACTTTGAAATCTTGTTTGGGGCTCATAAAGTCGATAGACCCCAATATTCTTTATGAATATGAAAACAAATTTGGGTTTGCATTGAGGAAGGTTGAGGTTTTTATTCACAGGAACCGTAAAGAGCATGTCTTGTTATCTTCCGATGACTCCCCAGTGTGTGGTGCTACTTTTCTTCTCAGGATGGACCTTTTATGTTTGCAGTGTCAAGTTCTCTTTGAAGACGGTCTAAAAGATGCAAGTGTTCACTGGGAAGAGAAAATCCAGAGTAAAGTCAGAGGTGGGAAAAATCAAATGACTCCTATTTGAGGACGATCAAGCCAAGCACTGTCGATGTACATGCCCAGGATCTGTCTATGTAGTTAAGCATTTTTCCAAAGCTAATGTAGAGTGTCTTTTAGACGAAAGGTCTCCAGAAATCCTAAAAATTTATGCGAATACATTACAGTGAACACGGCCATATATGGGTAACTTAAATAGTTGGGGTGATTATGGTAAAGATAGTTATGGGCTTTGCCTGAATGGAATAGCTTTATGTGATAAATAAGCGCCCCATGTCTTTAAAAGAAAGTAGATGTACCTCGAGACACTAGTTATGGGTCTACTTAGGGAGGCAGTAGATTTAGCTATTACTAGAATAAAGAGAAATAAGTTGATAGGATCCGCTTTGTCTTTGACAAGTTTGGAGAAGAGAGTTTTTAATACATTGTTATATAATTAAACCATTTTAATTTTAACAAAGATTTAAATAATAGAAGAACGTTTTGCATAAGCTAATTTTTACACAATATAAACTTACCCAAAATAGACTGTATTGCAATAAGAGTAGGCCCCTTCTTTTCATCTCTATAGCTCTGCAATGCATTTTGAATTTGTCTACATGCCTGTCGAAAGTCTGTTTCTATTCTAATTTCAAAAGTTAGCTCACTTGATGGTAAAGTTTTTTCTTCCTTTCCACGACTTAATCTGGAATTGGCAAATATTGTTTAGTTACTTTATATCTAAGTAAATAATTGTAAAATACGTACAAATTATAATAAAAACGATTTGGTTAGGAACAATTACCGACAATAAAATTTGAAATAATCTTTAACTACATTTTCAAACCTCTCAAATCTTCTCTAGATACTAAAAATTATTATTATATTATCGTATATTGGGTATATTGTGACAAACCACACAGAAGTTGCTAAAATTAAATTCTAGAAATAAAATCTAAATACATTTTAGATTTAAAAATTTACAATTTTTATAAATCCAAATTAATTTGCCAAGTATTCCAAAGTAGTTGGGTCTTGGGGACAATGAAGGTTAACGGCCAAATAGATAGAAGCATTCTGTACAAATGGCCATATAGACGATAAAGCCTAAAAACTTTGTTTAAAACAAATGTTAGAAATAATTTTCTCCCTAAACTGAAAATAATTTTATAAAATTAATTATTAAAAACTAATATTAAACCCAGATTATCTGAGGTCGTAGGAGATGGACCCACTTCAAATAATTAATTTATAAAATTATTATATTCATACATAATATGCACATGAATTGTAATTGTAAAATGTCAAAAAAAATTGAATTTCATATATTATTAAAAATTATTCTATCTGTAATGCTTCTAATATTTTTCTATTTGCCCTAGTGAGATCACTAAAGGTTTTCGTTATATTCTAGGACTTCCAATCATTGTTCACTTCAGATATACACAAAATACTCTAATTATAAAAAATATTTACTTATATTTATACTAAGTAGTTTTTAAATTTAGAACTTTAAATATCACCACCTTCACTTTCACTTACTTTTAACAAACGGTCAACCTTCTACGACCACATGAAACACTGCTACTGACTGACACTGAGTACCAACTATACTGTTCAAAAGAGATCACTTGACATATCTCAATTACACATCACAAAAATTAGCTTCTTCATTCCATAAACTTAAAAATCAAGTCACTTTTAACACATCTAACCACTGAAAACCACTGCACAACAAGCACAACCGAGCAGGAGTATACAAGATCACATGTATCGACTGCCCCAGCTTTTACATAGGTCATACAGGGAGAAACTTCACTACATGATTCAAAAACTCATGAAAGATACAAAAAAATACACAACCCAAATAAAATTTATGTATAGAACACGCTAAACACATACACCAATATTGACACAAATTTAAAAGTTTTTCATTTCATCAAAAAAAAGCAATATACAGTCAACTCCCGATTATCCGGGATAATTACCGGCAGGGCCGTCACGGATAATGCGAAATCACGGTTAAAACAAAAACCATAATATCCACAGCTCTACTTCTACCCAATGACTGTAAAAACAGCTGATAAATAGTATCGCCTCCTGTTGTCCCGTCACTACTATACAGTTCGTTTTGATCAGAAGCAACGCATAGACTGACCACTGAGGAAGGGTAGTGTTTACGTTCGACTCGAGCGATCGCGTAATTCCGCGAATTCGGCGTTCGGATTTATTCTCCGAAAAACGGCCGCTCGCGCTCGGGGTTATCGCCCCTCCATGCATCACGTTCGATGCTTCGATGTGCTCTGATCTGATTGGACGTTGGAGATAACGCGTAATTAGGGATTCGCGCGTCATAGAACCGCGTGAATTTATAAAAGGACAACAAGAAATATAACGTAAACTCAGACATGCTGACCGAAACTCTGCCCGCGAGTGCGTGTCGCGGGGAAACAGGTAGGAAGGATTTAGGACACGGGGTGGCGACTGCGGGCGAGTTGACAGTCTATAAATTATTCCGTAAATGTTACTCTACGCCCCAACGACCGCCTGCGCTCGCATCCGTCCGCCGCGTTCACATTTGACTCCTCCCGCCCCACTGCTTCAAGTGGAGCTGACGATCCCGGTTGATCCGCAACCCGGTTGATGCGATCCCGGATAATCAGGAGTTGACTGTACTAAACATGACAGAAAACTTCAAAATATACAAAAAAAATATCAATCATTCACAACATATTCTAAACTTCAAAACACACTCACAATTGAATATTACATTCAAACACATAATTAACAACTACTTTATGAACAATGATTCACCACGGAACATTAAAACACCACAGACTCACAATGATACAATACACCTGAGCAACAATCTTGACCATGATTCACAGCATTGATCTAGTTTGAATCATGGCTGCTGAAAAATATCAGTAAGTAGTAGGTTTTTTGCCAAGTGATATCAATAAAACATTTAAATTTATTTATTAAAATCAATGAAAAATTTACATTGAAAATTTAAAAAAAAGAATACAAAAAAATTACTTCCTCAAAAACCAGATTAATTCAATTACATTTACCAAATACTTTTTGGGTTAGCTCATTTTACTTGTATAATTAAATTTATCATAAATGCGATAAGAGGATCCCATATGACTAAGATTAAACATATACACACATAAGTGTGTATACACATATACAATATTTTACTAAGAATATTATTTAAGCAAAAATGAATAAATTCCAAAATAATTTAATACAAATACATACTTTGCATTTCTTTCACTAGATAGAATATTGGAAAGGTTAGGCATCTGATTGGTTCGCACTGTATCTAGTACAAGAACCAAAGCCTTTTTAGTCGAGGGCATGAAGAGCCCAAACATAGCTCTTGACCCAGTTAAAGCTTTGTGATAATAAAAGTAAATGTGCCGTACTGTCTCTTCATCCTAGAACAAAATTTCTGGAGGTAATCATTTTTAATTTTAAGGTATGGAAGAAAGAATACTAATACATCATTTAATATTATTGATTTTTATATCAACATCACACATTTTTGTATTGACATTGACCAAAACTTTGATTTTATTTTAAATATATTTTTACCTGGCCATGCAGACTGTCTTGAAAACATTTTTAACAAAATATTACTGGTGCTGATACCCCAAACATATAACATTGTTTCTAAAAACATAACCTAACCATAAAATACATGGAAAACCTCACAACATTTTATTTTATCAATATCTAGTTTCGCGATGGCTTTAATGAACCATTACAAACACTATTATACACTAACTATTCAAAACAGGCAATAATTATGACATTTAATTTGAAAAAAACTTTTTCAAAATAATAAAATTTCAAGTAACAGCTAGCCGAGGCTTCATTACAGAGTATAAAAAAATCCTAAATCTTTTGGCTACAAATTTATGTTTTACATCATTATATATAAACATGTTTGTTATTATTGTCAACTGAACCATAATAGTTATGAGCTATTTAATTTAGACACTTCCACTATAATTTTCAAATAACTTAATTAATGGTAGTAATTTAATTATGCCAGTATGTAATTATATCAGTAATTACAATCAAATACAGAGCATTGGCTTGAAAATTATTAACTTTTCTATTCATCAACATTAGCTAATGCAAACAGGTTTAATTTAATTATGCCAGTGCTTGCATAAATAAAAATAAATCATTAAGTTTTTCATTCATTAACATTATCAAACTTTGGTTTTGTCCAAACAAATATAGCTATGATTAAAGGTCAGCCCAACATGGTCATATGATCTATGCCATTAGACAAGTAACTATTTTTTTTGGTTTAAATATGTTACTTAAAACATACACCATATAAACTCAATTCTTCTTTATGAAATAGACCACAAATATATATTATAATTAAAATACTGAGGGAAAAAGAAGTTGTTATAAAAAGCAAAAAACCAGGTTTAGTGAGTAACAATATTAATCATTTAAGACTCAATACTTTAATAATTACACTAAAATAAACAAACTATTTTACTCTAGTTTACAAAATATAAATAAGTCTATATGTCTTAACTGTAATTGGTAATCACTGATCTTGAACAAAATATTGTTTACTTATAACTAGGGATGGGTCGATTCCGATTCTCGATTCCAGGAATCGTCGATTCTAGGTGGTATCGAGGAATCGTCGATACTCGATTCTTCATCATAAAAGTGTCGATTCCGATTCCACACGATTCCGAATATTTATAAAAATACGTGTCGGACCAACTGGCCCAACATAGTTTTTTCCTACCGTAAATGAAACGTAAATAAACTCCGTCGGACCAATTTACCTGACATTGTTTTTGATTTAATTAAATTTTATTATCTGTGCAACACTGTTTTGATATTTTTTGTGTTTTGTGTTAGCAAGAAACAACAAAACCATAATTTCCTGTCCCAGCTACCCAAATAATAAACATACTGGTGATAAAAGTGTTTTGCGCCTATCACTAAGACACGTAAACGTGTCACATGTGATTGATTTGTGAGTTTATAAATATTTTGAATATAGAACTAAAGTGTAATATATTCTCTCTCTGATAAGTAATGCTAAAGGTCCAGTAAATACTATCCAAGATTCATATAAAGTAAAAGTTTCAACACCAAATAATTTACTTGTTAAGGAATTTACGTTATAATTTACTTCCTAGTAAGGATGAGTTTATCTAAGTGTATCAATGTTTGTACTTAACTTTCACACAGTCCGTTTTTAAGGATTATTTTACAACTAAATATTTAGTTAATATTTCCGACTTACTTTTAAGGTTTTGTGAAATTTTGAAAACAGTAGTGAAAATCATTACAATACGTTAAAACAAATATGTGTGTCAGCCCGTAACTACGGGCAAAAAGCTCTTAGAATAACATCATGTTTTTAATCCCGTCGTCGTTTATCTATCAAACAAAAACCATCGTAAATACATCTGTAGGTAGTGTGAAGCTTGTTGTTAAATACTGTGCCTTAATTTTTCCAAAAGTAGCAACACCAGCTGAGTAGTACTAATAAACATAAAGCGTTAAGAGGCCTGGCGGTATTCGGTTCAAGGTACTGGCCGTCACGTCAATTCGATGACGGTTAACAGAAACTGACGGAGGAAAACCACATAATATATCAAATATGAAAAAGCACTCAAACAACATTCATTTTGCCCAAATTTATCAACAAAAAAGATCTATACTTGAAGAAACTTTATCCTCAGACACAGGACCTACAAGTGATAGTTGGTTAAAAATCAACTTGGATTGAGTAATAAATACAAAATAGGCCTGAATCAGTTGCACTTGTTCCAGACACCTGCAGAAAAAAAGGTCCCACCAGATGTGGAGAAGGTATGCCCCACTAATCCAGAATGTTGGGGAAGAAGGTATCCCAGGGGAATTGACAGTAGAAGAAGAAGTAAACAATTATCTGGGGGAACCATTAGCCAGTCCAGATTGTGATGTTGGGAGGTATTTGGCAGTACAAAGTGCCAAATACCCTCATTTTAATGCAATGGCAATAAAATACCTGTCTGCCCACTCGCGACAGTGTTTTCTGAAAAACCTTTCTCACCTTCAGGAGCAATATGTGACTAGCGATGAAACTAGCTTGACCCAAAACGTGTTCAAATGCTTGTGTTTTTGAACAGAAATGTACATTACCTGCCAGACTTTTAAATATTAAAAACTATCCTATTTGTATTAATTTTTTACTTTTTATGTTGTTTGTTTGTTTTTAATTTTTGTTTTGTTTGGGAGACAATGTAAATAGGCTTAGGAATTTTTTCAAACATTATAAAATAAGTAAAGTTCACATGTTTAACTTTAAAATAAGTCATTACTTTATTCTGATATGTTTTTATGTTTAAAAAATTCCTATTGATAAATCAAGGTTGAAGGTTTTGTGTAGCCTATTACATTAAAACAGAACTTTTAAAAGGTTTTGCCATATGACCAAGATGTTAACTAAATTAATTATTAGAGAACTAGAATGTAAGCTAATATAACTTGAAAGAATCGAGAATCGACTAAAGAATCGAGAATCGAACGGAAAATTTTAGAATCGGAATCGGAATCGAAAATTTTAGGAATCGGCCCATCCCTACTTATAACAAATATTTTAATAAATTGTAATATAAATATGAAACTACTACAAAATCAATAGTTTTTAAAAAACAATTAAGATTTTTTTTAACATTACTTTATGACTATCCGAACTTTAAATTTTGTAAATTTGTGAAAACTTACTGAAACATTTTCCTACAACACATAGATATTCACCATTTTCCAAGATACTCACAAACAATACACACGCACACAAAATCATTTACTGGCACAGATACGTCAATGATATCATGACACCCGACAATGCGAAAAACTCCTCACCTACACCAATAAAATACACCAAAAACTTCACTTCACCTTAGAGGTTAAAACCAACCAATCCCTAAACTTCCTGAACCTAACCATAACAAAAAGCCACACCCAAAAAGACAGCTTCAACATTTACAGGAAACCCACAACACCTCAAACCACCCTATCCAACACAAACAAGCTGCCTTCAGATCCATGCTCCATAGACTTAAGGAAGTTCCAATGACCACAGAAAACATAAACAAAGAACTAGACACCTTTAAATATTTAGCATAGACAAATGGATACACCACAATAATAGACAAACTGTAGCACAATATATAAAAAAACACTAAAATCAACACTACAGACAGAGAAAACAAATACATCACAATATCATACAAAAATAAAACATCAAATAAAATAGCCCAAAAATTTCAAAAAACAGGATACAAATTAGCATAGAAAACTAATAACATTTACAATACAAAATACAACACAACACAAACAACAAAGATAAACTACAAGCACCAGGCATATACAAACTAAACTGCGACAAATGCAACTAATTCTACATTGGGCAAACAGGTTGCAGCTTTAACCTTTTCACGAGCACTCCCGAACATACTCGTTCGCGGACGGTGCGCAGTGTAGGAGCACTCCCGAGAATACTCTATTTGAAATTTCTTCTGTCAAGGCATACGCAATTATATTCTCTTTTTTTTTTACCCGGGTCTGAGCCCCCAAAACCCGCCCAGCCCTCGTGGCAGCCAACCTCTAGCGAGCTACCTCCGTCTCACATGCGCATGCGGTTAGTATCCCTACCGCGAATGAAGGAAACGGGATAGATGGCCCATGTACCAAGCTCATAAGCTCTTTCCATGGAGAATCAGGAGATAGTGAAATGAAACAGTGCGGTAAGTGTCGCGCTAAGAGCTGGATGAAAAAACCTGGCAAGAAAGAAACCCTGCCAGGAAAAATACCGCGACAGATCATGCAGGAACCCTGGGGGCTTGGATCACCTTATGCTAAGGAATAAGGAGAGGTATTACCTTGCAAATACCTTTTTGTCAAATGTCATTACTACACCATCTATTGGTTAATATTTGAACTTCTTCGGTATTTGTTAGGCCATCTATTGGTCATTATTTGAACTTCTTTGGTGTCATCTGCTAGGCCATCTATTGGTAAATAATCGAAGTAACTTTTCTGTAATGTTTTTTGATCAACCATCTGTAAATCAGCTGACATTTCATGATTGTCAGACAGGAAGTGTTTTTGTATGTATTTAACTTGTTATTTACCTATATTTGCCAATGTTTGTATAAAAATTGACATAACATCTCTTCGTAGGTAAGGTTAAGTTGGAAATTAACAAAAAAATTTTTTTGAAGAATAAATAGGGGTTTTGTATTTTATTTATTTTTTATTTATTATTTGGAACATTAAAAGTTAAAATATCTCAAAATCAGGAAAATATAAAAAAAAAACCTCGCTCCTATAGGTGACGCTAGTATTGAGAAACCCCGCCTCTGAAAAGGTTAAACAAAGAGTCAAGGAACACAAACAGAACACCAACTCAGCATTTTAGAATCACACAAGAGAAACAGGACAAAACACACAAACATTTACCATAACCTAGAAATCTTACACATCAACAAAAAAAGGACCACATCTCTACACCCTAGAACAATATGAAATTTACAGACACACAAAAACAAAGTACAAACATACTAAACGAACACAATACAAATCACACATACTCTTCGATACTATCGAAAACCTGCCTTTAAAACCATCACCGCTTAAGCCAACACTCCAAGCAGAAGACACTGATGAAAATCACCACATAGCAATCGAAAATATGTCTCAGTAAGTTTCACAAAATTTAAAGTTCGGATAGTCATAAACTAATGTTAAAGTGATTAATTAAAATTCACCGAACGTAATGGACTAGGAAATTCAAGAATTAAGATTTGTTGTAATTTCTCTATAATCATTCTCCCTTTACATGTAATAAAAAACCTAAATGTATAATTACCTCCTTCAGGTAATCCTGCTGTGCTAAGCTAAGAGACTTCAGCTGGTTTAAAGTGAATGTATTATTCTCTCTTGATGCAGCCGCAGCCAATCTTCTTGCCTCACTTCTTTCAACACAGCATACACAACCAAGTTGCAACAATGTACGAAACTCTAAAGTGACTTGGGTCTCATAAATGCCTTCAATATCTGGAGTGGATAAATCTGCCATTAATTCCCTGTAAAATACTCATTTGATGCGAATGACTATATAGAAATCTATTATCTAAAAAAGGTGTCCTGACTGACTGATCAGTGTGGAGCATAAACAACAACAGAGGCATGAATTTTGAGCATATCTTCGTTTTGTAATGTAAGTGCCCATATCTTTGTTTTGTAATATATAAAAAGGATTTTGTAAAATTATATTATTAAATGGTAAAAATTGCAAGTCAATTGACTACTTTAAAATTGATGTAAAGGATAAACTATAAAAGGTAGAAACATTTGTCAGTGCCTTAGTACCTTATACAGAATTTTGAAAAATTTTCATAATAAAGGGCAAAAATCACAAATTAACTTTCTGTCTTAAATATATGAATACAGACTCTAAGATATAATAGGTAAGTACTTAATTTTTATTACATTTCTTTCATTTTATAATTCAAGCCCCACTAAGAAAGAATTTTACAATGTTTTTTCATTGAAGGACAATAATTCCAAGTCAAATAATTAAAAAAAAAAAAAAAAAAAAATAGAACCTAAAATATTAATTTAAAAAAAATATAAAGTAGACTTGAAATTATATGTTTTCTAATGTACTACTTTAAAATAATACTTTGATTAATGTACACCTTACTAATACAATTTAATGTAGTAAATTAATGTATGTTTAAAGTAGTACTTTGTTTCTTAATCTAAGTACCCATTGAGAAAGGATTTTGAAAAAATGGAATTTAAAGCTTTAATTTCAAATGTTTTATTGATTTTGAATAATAAAAACCAAGCAATATTTAGTTGAATTAGAATTATTAATTGAATGAATCAAATTTATATCAATTAAATGGATTTCCAATAATAAAAATAAGTAGATATTTTGTAGAATATAATTCTACATGTCTGTTATAATTAATTCATGATTTGTAGAAAGATTTCGATTAAATCACAGACTAGCTTAATAATATTGAAAATTCATTGTTCAATGTTTTAACATTTAAACAATATCCCTTTCAGGGGTATTTGTATAACAAAATTACAATAAAAAAGACAACATTATGATAAAATTATACATAATATCAAAGAGGTTTAGCTTATAGCTAATATTGCAATATTATAAGGTAAATCCTTTTTTTAATATTGTGAATGAATAGTTTTATTGTAATAGTGATTTTTTTTTAATATTGTAATTTTGTTAAATAAATGCCCATAAAGAGACCATTGTTTATATGTCTAAATGTTGGGCAATGAATTTTCAATTTTAAATTTGTCTGTCATTTGATTAAAATCTTTTTTCAAAAAAATATCGCTTATTTGTAAATGTTGCTAAATTTTTACTTACAAAATGTAGTTTGTATTTTTAGAAAAATGCTATGCTTATAAAAAAAAATGGTTTAAGAAATAAATAACTTTTATTGTACAACCCTAAACTGGATATTAAAACAATTATATTAGATTAAGGCATTACAGTATTTAAAGAAATTTTATAAATAAAATCTAACTGGAAAAATTCACCTTTGATACGAATCAAATAATTGGTAATGTGAATGAGCTATATTAACAAAATTTATGACATTACAAATGTCTTACATTAACAAATGATGCTGGTAAGTTGAAAGACATTGATACATATGTTTGAAGCAAGAAATGAAATACATATCAGTCGACACAGTGCTAGAATTAGACTATGTGGTCCATTATACTATGAAGTTCTTGAATATTAGATCCTCCAGAAATTTCACTTCAATTTAAAGTAGAGGCCCCCAATCTTGTTAGTAAAAAGTCTTTTACTGCCAATGTTACTGTACTTGTCAACGAGTAACTGTTACAATTATTGTAAAGTAACTGAAATTATTAAAAAAACTGAAATGTAAAAAAAAAATAAATGAAGGCTATGGTCTTAAAACATAGAATTATTTTAGGTAGCCTTCAATAGTAATAAAGCTAAAACAATTTTTTGTTATCAATTATATATACAGTAGAGCGTCGAAAAACCAAGTCCCGATATTTCGAGCTTTAGTTAAATTTGAGCCTCGCTTTGAGTTGGCTAAGCCGCGGGCTAAAAACATTTCCACATCAGCATATAAGAAGTAAAGTGCTGATTGGATGGATAGAGAACTATTCAAAGAATGTTATATAATGAGTTTGGGCCCGAAACTTTATAAGTTTTTAAAAGCAAAGAATTTGCCTCTGAACGCTACTGTTAGACAAAGCACCGTCACATCCCGATGAAGATCAACTCTGCTCTGATGATATTCATGCTTTATTTCTACCCGCAAATGTTACGAACCTAATCCAGTTGATGAATCAGTGTGTTCTGGAATTTATGAAAAAAATATACAAGTACCTTCTACAATCTCTCTTGGAAGCGACAAAGGGGAAAAAGCAATGAAGGCTCTCTAAAAAAAATTACAGTTAATGGAGTTGTGTGTTGGAATGCCGAATCATGGAACAAAATAAAAGAAGAAACATCAAGTAATTTGTGGAATAATATCCTGAGTCATAATGAAACTGTAGACTCCGATATTGATCCACAAGAAGAAACAAATTTTACATTTTTTATCAAGAAACTTCCAGTTTGTTTATATTCCAAAGTAAACCATTCAAGATAACAGATTTTACCATTATTGAAATGGTATAAAAAACTACTGAAGGCAGTAATGACGGAAAAAAAGATGAAGGTTCAACCAATACAGTACAAGAAGGGGAAATTAGTCAAGTTGAAGGAACAACCGCCTTGGAAACTGCACTATACTATATTGAACAACAGACAGACACCACACCAACAAATGTGCTTCTGCTAAGATATCTACTCGACACCATAGCACGAAAACGATCTGATAAGCAAACGCAGAAGACACATAGCTTTTTCCAAAAATTGTAGCAACCGTGATGAACAATGTATTACAAAGCAACATTAAGTACTTTATGTAAGTACTGTAATCAATAAAGTTCTGTAAATTAACTTTGTGTATTCTTAATTATAGTATTAGGGTTCTCTGTAACTTCCGTTTTTTTTTAATGTACAGGAACGTATTTCTGTGAAATCCGAGTTTTCGATAATCTGAGGGGGTCTCGGTCCCATATACCTTGAATTATCGAGACTCTACTGTATGCCAAATTAAAAAATAACTTACTGGCTGTGTTCTCGATAAAGTTCTTCAGGAACTGAAAATTCATATAAATTGTAGACAGGATGTGAACGAGGCAGAATACGGTTACATTTCCTCCAAAGTGCATCAGATACATCGTCTTTTGGCACTCGCTGGTTAACATAAAATATTCTTGGTACTATCAACCGTATTTGATGTAACTCAGCTCCAACCATAGCCCAAAGCCTTAATACTCCTGGCTTGTTAGTTTCAGTTACCTGAAAAATAAATTCAATAAACTGTAAGTTTAATTAAATTATACATTTTGTTTCACACTTCAAACATGGTACTTCGGTAACTTTATGATTTTTACAGCGACTGTAAGTGTTTTTCCATAACAATTTTAGTTGAAAATCCAATTATCCGAATTGGGTATGGTCCCAAGTGATTCACATGATTGAAGTTCTACTGTACTAATTAATATCACAGTCTACCTCAGGTCTATCGAACTTACCCCCTGCAGTAGCTGTGGGTACTTTATTGGTAGTATTTTCATTGCATTGTGAAACTGTGTGAAATGCGAATTTAATCATTTATGGAACATTTTAAATTTAAACTTTTAATAAAAAACAATAATTGTGGTTCAAATTACTGGTTGTTGGTCCTGAAAATTTTCTTGTTGGGTTATTTATTAAACGTTCTAGTTTCTGTTGTCCATTGCTTTTTATGAAGCAGATATAATGACCTAGAATGACCAGTGCTTTTAATCTATTTAAACAGTATTTTGTGTCTTTTTATTTAAAGAAAACTGAATGTTATAAGACTCTTTTTATCAATTTAACAAATTATGTTTCAATTGCAAGAAACATATATTTCACATGACAGGTTGAGCAGACAATTGTGTCTTAGTTGAGCAGTGTTATTAATCATGTTTTGTAAAATTAGTAATGTATTCTCGAATAACAAAGCCACAACATACATAGTTTTAATATTATTACTAAATGGGAACATTTTATGGAAAACAAGGGAAAAGTAGTGTGTTTGTGGTATAATGGTAACATATCTAGACAATCAAAGAACAATGTAGAATGACATTTACCTCGAATCAAAACAAATTTAATAGTGAATTCCCCAGTAAATATGAATTAATGAAGGGCAAATTAAGAGGTCTTAACACTTAGCACGCTATGTAAGGAATTGTCAATTTTGCTAAACACTTTAGCTGCTGGACACAATGTCGGCATTTTTCCGGCGAATTACCAAAATATTTTAAGCTTATTTTTAAATAATGTGTACTTATATTTTGTTTTCCTATCATACCTAATTACAAAAATATGTTTCTTATTTAAAAATATATAAAAACACTTGTCAGGCCAATTGGCTCGCCATAGTTTTTTTAACAGCATAAATGATATGTAAATAAACTACTGGTACGTGAATGCTAATCAAGGTGTTAAGAATGAATTGCTTTATAGCAATATATTTATTGCTATGAATTGTTATTATAGCTACAATTTTTTAAAATGCTTTCTATAATTACTAATGGTAATTCATTTACTGGTAGACAAATGGTTTTCTTGCTCTTAGTCATAAAAATGAATTATTTGCTAAGTTCAAAAACGTTATAATTACATCAGATCGTCTTCCACCTATCACAATTTGTTTAAAGCTCTTTTAAGTTCCCCTAAAAATAATCCTCACTATGCAGAAGTAAGATAGGTTAGTAGGAGGGAAACACTGAAAGGATTTTGTAGTCTTCTAGATGAGATAAAGGAATTTCTAAAATTATCTCTTAGACATTGTTATGAAGATCATGATGACATTTCATGGTTGTTAAATTTAGTTTTTTTGTCAGAGATTACCTCTAAATTAAACCAGTTAAATCTGAAAGGAAAGATTGTGGCCTATTAGGCATGATACATTCAGTTAATGCTTTCCAAAATAAACTAAAACGATGAATTGTAAATCTGAACAGAGCTCTCTTACACACTTTTCAAGTTTGAAATCTAAAAAGGAAAGTGTCAGTTGTGGTTTAAGCAATAATATGCTTTAGGGAAATTTTAAACGCCCTTGTGACTGAATTTGGTGGCAGATTTAATAAGTTTTTTGAACTTGAACTAAAAAATCTATTAGTTTCTGCCAATGTTAATGATTTGGAATTTTGTTTTGTAAAATGTTTGAAATCCTCTACCTCAGTGCTTTAAATCTATTTAAACAGTATTTTGTGTCTTTTTATTTAAAGAAAACTGAATGTTATAAGACTCTTTTTATCAATTTAACAAATTATGTTTCAATTGCAAGAAACATATATTTCACATGACAGGTTGAGCAGACAATTGTGTCTTAGTTGAGCAGTGTTATTAATCATGTTTTGTAAAATTAGTAATGTATTCTCGAATAACAAAGCCACAACATACATAGTTTTAATATTATTACTAAATGGGAACATTTTGTGGAAAACAAGGGAAAAGTAGTGTGTTTGTGGTATAATGGTAACATATCTAGACAATCAAAGAACAATGTAGAATGACATTTACCTCGAATCAAAACAAATTTAATAGTGAATTCCGCAGTAAATATGAATTAATGAAGGGCAAATTAAGAGGTCTTAACACTTAGCACGCTAGGTAAGGAATTGTCAATTTTGCTAAACACTTTAGCTGCTGGACACAATATCGGCATTTTTCCGGCGAATTACCAAAATATTTTAAGCTTATTTTTAAATAATGTGTACTTATATTTTGTTTTCCTATCATACCTAATTACAAATATATGTTTCTTATTTAAAAATATATAAAAACACTTGTCAGGCCAATTGGCTCGCCATAGTTTTTTTAACAGCATAAATGATATGTAAATAAACTACTGGTACGTGAATGCTAATCAAAGTGTTAAGAATGAATTGCTTTATAGCAATATATTTATTGCTATGAATTGTTATTATAGCTACAATTTTTTAAAATGCTTGCTATAATTACTAATGGTAATTCATTTACTGGTAGAAAAATGGTTTTCTTGCTCTTAGTCATAAAAATGAATTATTTGCTAAGTTCAAAAACGTTATAATTACATCAGATCGTCTTCCACCTATCACAATTTGTTTAAAGCTCTTTTAAGTTCCCCTAAAAATAATCCTCACTATGCAGAAGTAAGATAGGTTAGTAGGAGGGAAACACTGAAAGGATTTTGTAGTCTTCTAGATGAGATAAAGGAATTTCTAAAATTATCTCTTAGACATTGTTATGAAGATCATGATGACATTTCATGGTTGTTAAATTTAGTTTTTTTGTCAGAGATTACCTCTAAATTAAACCAGTTAAATCTGAAAGGAAAGATTGTGGCCTATTAGGCATGATACATTCAGTTAATGCTTTCCAAAATAAACTAAAACGATGAATTGTAAATCTGAACGGAGCTCTCTTACACACTTTTCAAGTTTGAAATCTAAAAATTAAAGTGTCAGTTGTGGTTTAAGCAATAATATGCTTTAGGGAAATTTTAAACGCCCTTGTGACTGAATTTGGTGGCAGATTTAATAAGTTTTTTGAACTTGAACTAAAAAATCTATTAGTTTCTGCCAATGTTAATGATTTGGAATTTTGTTTTGTAAAATGTTTGAAATCCTCTACCTCTATGAGAGTCTTGACTTTGGCGGATAGGAATAAATATTCTAATATTGTTAGAGTTGCTATGAGGATATAATTGCAATTTGGTTCAACATATTTATGCAGAGTGTCGTTTTCACCTATGAATATAATTAAAAATAAAACCAATCCTGCCTGACAGAGTCACATCTAAACAATGGACTAAGCACACCGTGTTTTAATTTTATGCCTGATTTTCCTCAAATGCAGAAAGAATTTAGTGTCAAATTTCACATTAATGTAAGTACACTAGGGATTGTCGATATTTGTGTCAGGTGACTTCGTCACTGATATTTGTTTGTCGCTGGTAGTACCAATGACAAAATATGGAAAATGCCAATTCCAGTAACAATGGGCTTACAGCCCAGATCATAGTGCAGTGTCATTGACCACTTTACCTTCGCCATCAAATTTAGAGATAAATAAATAATTTATATTTATTTATTATGCATAATCCAATACCAAATTCTGATAACCTTCTGTTATAACCTAGGCTGTTATAGTAGGTTATGTTAGATTTAAATGATAAACTACTAATTTGTTTTGAAATAATTGAAAAGAGCAAATTTTTTTATGAATAATAAAATTAAACTATAGATGAACTAGAGATGATTGTTATAGGTACATACTTTTGAAAGCCTAAATTAGTACTTTTATTTTTTTCAACTATTAAACACTAACACGTTAGCTGCCAGTCATAATACGGCATCTTTCCCGAGAATTGCCAAACCTTTTAGGCTTATTTTTAAATAATGAGCACAAGCACTTTTTTTTTCTCTCCTATCATACCTAAGTATGAAAATATAATTTTGATTGTAATATATTTATACACACACACACACATATACGTGTGTGCGGTAAATATATTATATATATATATATATATATATATATATATATATATATATATATATATATATCACAAGGTAAAATCATTGCACTTAATGGTGGATAAAATTACTGGTGGATATATATATATATATATATATATATATATATATATATATATATATATATATATATATAGATTTTTTGGACTAGGAGACTGACAGACTTACCTTGGTAAGAGTCCACTCTGTAGTCTTGAAATAGAAACACATAAAAGCACTTAAACAATGATATATTTCAACCACACACTGGTCTTTGTCAATCGAAGAGAAAACACAAAAAGAAATATGAGAGAATGAAATAAAATAAAATATTATTTATTATTTTATTTCATTCTCTCATATTTCTTTTTGTGTTTTCTCTTCGATTGACAAAGACCACTGTGTGGTTGAAATATATCATTGTTTAAGTGCTTTTATGTGTTTCTATTTCAAGACTACAGAGTGGACTCTTACCAAGGTAAGTCTGTCAGTCTCCTAGTCCAAAAAATCTAAATAATCTTTACCAACCAAAACTAACCTAAATATATATATATATATATATATATATATTGTTTCCATGAGCATATGAGTGATTATAGTTTATATAAGTCTGTCAGGGGGAAAGAGATTGGAAACGTGTGATGAGGCTATTGGGATAAAAAAAAAAATTTCAGCTTTTCTCGACTCACACCTTTAACCCTTAGTAAAGAGCCTTCCATCACATACCCAGGACACCAACCATTTCATAGATCGACTTTCACAAATATCTGTACCTCTACCCCCGGTAACTATTTTGGTCACCATAGATGTCACCTCTCTCTATACCAACATCCCTCATGCACACGGCCTATCTGCAATAGAGAATTTTCTAAACAATCGCCCAGGCAAGCCTTTTCCCACTACACCTTTTCTTATGAACCTGACCAGGTTCATCCTCGAGAAGAACAACTTTCAGTTTTGAGGCAAGGAACTACCTTCAAATAAAGGGAACAGCAATGGGCACTAGAAAGGCTCCATCGTACGCATATCTGTACATGGGATTGTTGGAAGAAAGTTTTCTAAAGACACAAACACACCAGCCATTATGTTGGTATAGATATACAGATGACATCTTCCTAATTTGGACACAGGGTACTTCAACACTTGAGGCATTTTTAGACAGCCTGACACAATTCTCCACACTTCAATTTACCTGGGAGAAATCTACATCAGCCATCCCCTTTTTGGATGTAGAGGTAACACTCCAGAATGGAAATATCAACACAGGAATTCACATCAAACCGACAAACCATCTACAATATCTCCATTTCGACAGCAACCACCCAATAAACAAAACGATCCATTCCATACAGTCAAGCAATCAGGGGTAAGATAATCTGTTCGAAAAATAGGGAATTGCAAGATTTTAATAGAAAGATATCAACAGCCTTCCAGAGAAGAGGATTCCCAAAAAGACTCATTGAAAACCAAATTCATGCAGCAGAATCCTTGGTTCACCCCAAACCACAAACAGAACAAAATATACTGTCTTTAATAACAGACTACCATCCTGGTCTACATAAACTCAACAAGATATTGAGAGATGGCTTCAAAATTCTTCAAGCTTCCGTCCACACCAAAAATCTTTTCACCGATCCACCTCAAATTTGGTACAAGCAACCTCCCAACTTGAAAAACATCCTAGTACATCCTAAACTACCAGACCCTGATGCAGAGAAACCACACAAACTTCCTCATGGCTCCTTTCCATGCAATAGACCTAGATGCAAGACGTGTCCAATACACCCCTCAGCAAATAGTTTCAACATCCAAACAACAAAAATGGTCTTCAAAATACAGGGTCATCATAATTGTACATCGAAAAATGTCATATACGAGCTACAATGTAAATTTTGCTCAGCACAGTACATAGGCCTGACCACGGATGGTCTGAATATCAGAATGAATGGCCACAGACATGATGTTAAAATTATGAATATGGATAGGCCAGTAGCTCAACATGCTGCGAGTCACAACATCACAACTTTTGATGACTGCTGTATCACAAAAATAATTAAATCACTCCCCCCTGATTGCAATCCCTCAGAAATGAGAAGATGGGAACTATCATACCAGTGGTATACCAAGTCCAGAGAATCCCCTAACCTCAACATCAGATAAATCCATTCATTTTTTTTTTTTTTTAATCCTAACAGCCTCATCAGACGTTTCCAATCTCTTTTCCCCTGACAGACTTATATAAACTATAATCACTCATATGCTCATGGAAACAATATATATATCTTTAATCTGTGCATCTGTGACATCTGATTTCTGCTCTACACAATCTGTGATTACAACTTATATTTATTTTATTTCATTCTCTCATATTTCTTTTTGTGTTTTCTCTTTGATTGACAAAGACCACTGTGTGGTTCAAATATAACATTGGTTAAGTGCTTTTATGAGTTTCTATTTCAAGACTACAGAGTGGACTCTTACCAAGGTAAATCTGTCAGTCTCCTAGTCCAAAAAATCTAAATAATCTTTACCAACAAAAACTAACCTAAATATATATATATATATATATATATATATATATATATATATATCATAACATACATGTTGGACATATTGGCCAACATAGTTTTTTTCATAGCATAAATGATACTTTAAAAAACCGTGTCTCAGAGCTTGTCTCACTATCCCTTGTCACCAGTACTAAAGTAACCAGTAAAAGTCACTGATCCCAGCCTGGTGCTGTCACTAAATCGTCGATCCGTTACAGACACCGGATCGACTATTCCTAAAGTACACTATAAAAAAAAGGACCAGTAAAGTTCCCCTATTTCAATATTATTAACCTAATATTATTAACATTTTTAATAAATATTAATTCTTAAGGTAATTATTATTAATACTATTATCATTATCAACATATTCAATATAGTGTCACATGGTGACCACACTTTCACACCTGTGAGTCAGATGTGCCCTTATAGATACAAATGTTAAACAGATGTAGTATATATATTCTTTTTCAACATTTACTAAATAAAAATCAATCCTGACAATTTAGGTTTTTTAGATGTGTTTTTATAGATGTGGTATTTTTCAAGTGAGTTTAGTTCTATTGGGTTATCATTTATTTCAAGTATGGTTAGGTTGTTTTCGTAACTTGTTATTTCATGTTCATATGATATTAGGTGTTGTTACATTTGATCCTTTTTTTTTAGTTTTCAATGCTCTGTAATGTTCTGAAATATACATGTACATATACATGTGAAAGATTCATTTTTCCAAAAAAAAATTTCAGATGTATGAAATTATTTAGCTATCAAACAATACCTGAATAATTTGCCAAGGAGTATTCAAAAGTGTGCGTTGAGCTTTACGCAAGAAACTTCCTAAAGTTCCTGCTGCAGGAGAAGGTACGATTTGTTCTTTCTCTCTTCTAATTCTTTTATCTCCCATTCCAAGTTGACTGTTTTCTAAAGCTCTTTTTTGGGCTTGCCAAGCCCATTTTTTCTTTTGGAAAGCCAGCCATTCATTTCTCTCAGCCTATAATCAGTAATAAAAAAAGTGAGTTAACATTTACAACTTTCACCAGAGAATAATTAATAAAGATATACATAGCAACTCTATTTATTTAAGTTGCTATCACTAGCACAATTACAGAAACGCAAAATTCTCACCATAACATTTGTTACTGCCTTATTGCTTTTTTGTCTTTGTTTTAAAGCATTTCAAGCAAATAGCCTCAAAACTGCAGTCAGTTAATTGTTTTACAGTTCTGATATTTGAAGGAGAAAATGAGATACTGTTGATAAAAATTATGTGTGGTGCATAAAAGGTATGTAATTGTTTAAATGTAAAATTTATTTGATAAAAAGCTTTTGTTTATTTTTTAAAATTTTATTAAAAAATATTGTAATACAATGTGAATGGTTATTTCCTTCCATATTAACCTAAAAGAGGGCGCATGCGGAGTTTTTCATCGCATGTATCATTATTTGTTAAGAAAATGTCTTTCTAGTTGTCAGAAGTTTATTTCTGGCTTGTTACTCCACAACCTGCATTCTAGGAAACTGCCCAACCTATTTTTGTTAATTTTTTTCATAGATTTAGTGTGAATTTAATCTTTGTTACACACGGTCAAATTGCGGAATTATGGCCCTCAAGCGCCCTTTCGTGTAAGTTATTTGTGCGGAGTTCCTCGTGCAGTTATTTACATTACAAAACACTTTGTGGAGTTAAATTATTACTGTTTTTATATAGTATTTAATTGTGAAGTCACCCAAATATAAAATCATAAACCGTTTAAATGTTAAAAGGTATTTGTCCGGAATAAATTTCCGAAAGCACCCACTACTGTTTGAAATTCTATGCGCCCTCTCAACGTTTAAAATAAAATCGCCTGATTTTCTCGACTTCAGATTTTTTGTGCATGCATTTGTATGGACATTCTTTATAATCTAAATTTTGTAGAATTATATCTGATTGTATTATTAAATTAAACAATTATTTATTTATTATTATTTACAGTGACCTCTGAAGAAAATACAACAGGCTTTGTTGGTGAAATTTAAACAGTCTTCGCAACTTTAAAACTATTACAGAAAATTTGAAAAGTACAAAAATTGAGAAAAGTACTTTTTTTGTTACATACTACAGATTATGAAGAATGTTATTCTATATTTTGTTTAAATTAAATGTATATTCAATCTGAATGAAATTTTTTTTTACATATACATAAAAGAAAGAAATAATTGTTTGTTATATTTTCAAGCTTGTGCAGAATGGAACAAGTTTTTGAGACAGTGATTGTTTCAAAACAAAATAATGTAAAAAGAAGAATCTGGTTGGTCAAATGTGGCTAAGACTGTTGTGACCAATAGGAAAGCTTCACACAGTAAGAGATGGAGTACAGGGTATAAAACACTTAATTTCATATCGAAATCTTGTTGCTGTTCATGACGAGCTGGTTGTAAATTACAAATTACACTTTTGCTATTACTTGCGTCCAGACATTTGTTAACTAAAAGTTGTTCATTGTCAACTTACACTTGGAGGAAATGTTTTCGTCTTACGACTTCTTCAGCCTCGGCTTAGTTTCACTTAAGAAAGTCCTAACATTCATTTTTCTGATATCTGGGAGAAAGGATCAGGTTTGGGTTAAAATTTCAAAATTTATTTTTGGCAGTATTGAATATCCAACAGAATCATTCCATACAAAAAAATTAGTCAATGCACGAGAAATTAGTTAATAATTTTCAGTTTAAAATTTAAATGCAATTCTAAAAATATAATACTGACATTTCTTTACATTTATCTTTTAATTTCTTTTTTGTTTCTCCCTCACAAACTTTATCCCAGAATTCACATTCTCCATTTGTCACATTATTTCAAATGGGACATTATATTTACTTGGTTTGTGAAATTTTGTTTCCCTCAAAACATTGGGAAATGCCTCAAGTAGTGACTCCCTTGATTCCATCACCATTGTTTCAGGTGGTAGTAACTGAATATTTTATATTTATTTAGTAAAGGATGCAATGGAAGCCCCTTTTCATTTTTGTGTAATGTGTCATCAGATTTTGATGCCTACTTTTTTAATGTACTATCATGTTATTCTCAACCGTCTTAATAACTACACTGAACTCTAGATGAAATAGTGGGATCAAAGCAATCAATCAACTTCAATTTTTTATTAAATACATAAAACCTCAAAGTCACAAATAATTATTATTGAAACATATTTTGCTGAAGATGATTGTTGTTTAATAAAAATGTACATCAGAATTCGCGATTAAGACATTTTATTTATTATATTCAAGTTTTGTGTTCAGTTCTAAACAGTTTGAAGAAGACATCTCAACAGAAGTGGCAGCAGTAACATAAACCTTTCCCTCAGTACTAACTTGACAACACTTTGGGAATGTTTTAAGTTAAGGAAATGTTTTTAGTAATGATGAAAAGGATAGTATTTTCTTCCTTGAATTTTGGACAGATGAAGGAAGAAAATGGGTACCATAACAACGCATATTGGCATTTTTTAAATTATCATTATGATCTTTAATGCCACTCTGACTCTAACTTTAGGCAGGGAAAGAAATGTGCCTAAATCGCTTTCATTTTATATAAATCTATAAAATTTGTGATGTAAAGTCTCACAAAAAGCTGTTGGTAATCTGTATAAATAAATTTGGGAAACAATGGTCTTAAAAATATAAATTAAATGATGTCATGGGAATGTTTTGATTTTGATCAATCTTTATAATTTAAATTACACTGACCACTGACTTAATACTAGCTCAGACCTGATTTCATCAAACATGGCCATAAATCAAATCTGGATGTAAAGACCCCTTTGGGAAATTCAAGGATATATATGGGCTAAGGAACGTTGATCATTAAAAAAAAATCACCATTTTCAGAAGAGAATGATTTTTAGTTTCATTATTTGACCCGACAATCAAGTTGTAGATCGGAAGGATAGAAGGAGGTTCAGGAAACCTCCATATACTCAAAGTTCATTCGAACAAAATTGCTTTGTTCATTAAAAAGGCCAATACTTCAACCTTTACTCAATTAAACATTTTAAAAAATAGTAGTGGCTAATCAGGTGTTTATGTGACTGGTATCGCCACTTCACTATCATTATCAATAACAGCCTGTCTGGTGAAACTGGACACTCTCTTCCTCCAGTCAATAATGAAATGATAAAATTTCTATTAAAGCAAACTATAATGTCAAATGTTAAGGGCAAAACTATGAGAACAAATATACACATGAATCACTTTCGATTTTTACAACCTCCAGAACTCTGGAGCCTTAGTTCTTCCACAGCCCAAGTGGCTGAGAATCAGTCAAGAATAATTTAATCTGTACACAGGTTTTACAATGTTCACCTATGTACAGAGACTGGAGACAGCTACCGTAGCAGACCAGAGACCTCAATATCATCTTCACCAGATCAGGCTTATTTGGTAGTATATTTACTATGTGAAAAGTCAAGGAGTTATATTATGTTGGACTTGAGTAACATGATGTGTTACGTGTTTCTTATCAAAATTCCAATTCCATCACAGTAAATTTACAAAAAACATTTTACTGTTAGGTTAAATGTATCTAATCCAATTAAAATTGATATGAATGCTAATTTACTAAATAGTATCTTTGAAACAAAATCAAATTCTTTATAAACCAAGATGTTAAATGCTCCCAGAGCAAACAAATTCCGAATGTTGTATTTGGTATCCAATTAAAAACATGAAGTTAGCATAACTAATAATTGGTACCTTAGTATTTCCAAAAGGTGGCGGCGTTCCTAAGGCTTCCCTCCAACTGGTTGCAATAATTTGGCTACCAGTAGGTGATGGTGAGCGTTGTCTTTTATTACAGTGTGCCACAGGTCTTGGTGACACGGCTTGCTTTCTTTTTCCAAAATCCTCAATGTCTGTTATTTCCTCTGCATTCTACAATAAACAATTATATATATGTATGTATGTATATATATATATATATTCTTGATATTTAACATTATCCATTGTTTTTCCGTTGCACTGACTTTATGAAGTTAATATATTACTATTTTTGAGTAATTTTATCCACCATTAAGTGCAATAATTTTACCTTGAGTGATGAGGCACCTTTCGGTCTTTGACCATAAGACTTTGAATGGTCAAAGACCGAAAGGTGCCTCATCACTCAAGGTAAAATTATTGCACTTAATGGTGGATAAAATTACTCAAAAATAGTAATATATTAACTTCATATATATATATATATATATATAAAGGAATTTTTGGACTAGATAGGAGACTGACAGACTTACCTAATTGCAATAGTACGAAACTGCAATCTCTTGGAAATAAATAAATAGATACATATAAAAAACTTAACAGACTATTGAAATATTTCGATTAAAAATGATCTTCATCAATCAAAAAAGAGAAAAAAAGAAAAGACTGAAGTGAACCACAGATGTGTATAAATATCAAAATGTCACAGATTTATAGTTTATGACATAGTGCTATATGTAATTTGTGTAAATATTGATTATTTGAAACTAGATATTAATAGTCTGTCAGAAGGAAGGTAAATGGAGTTGTTAAAAATTATATCAGTTTGGGGGAATGTAAAAGGAAATTTATCTGATGTTGAGGTTAGGAGGCTCTCTAGATTTGGTGGACCACTGGTATGATAACTCTCATCTTCTCAATTCTGAAGGATTGCAATCAGAGGGGAGGGCCTTAATTATTTTGGTGGTATAACAATCATTGAAAGATATGATGTTGTGACTAGCAGTGTGTTGAGCGGTTGGCCTGTCTATGTTCATGGTTCTAATGTCATGTCTGTGGCCATTCATTCTGACGCTCAGACCATCTGTGGTAAGGCCCTCAAACTTATATAATTTTTAACAATTCCATTTACCTTCCATCTAACAGACTATTAATATCTAGTTTCAAATAATCAGTATTTACACAAATCACATATAACACTATATCATAAATTATAGTTTATGATATAATCTGTGACGTTTGTGTGTGTGTGTGTGTGTGTGTAAATATTAAACCTAGAATATTATTTCTTGTATTCACTTATCACGTACACTTTAATGTACTTAAAGAAGAATCATATTTGGTATATTTACGAGTTAACTTTCGATAGCTATTAATTACAGTGCTCTCATTTTCGAGCTTTTTAGAAGACTTCAGGTTCTTGTAGTAGTTAGGCAAATGACAATTTCGTTACCACATGGTATAACAGTACGGTTCTATTTTCAGCTTCATTGCACAATGGGTTAGTTTTGGTCTGTCTTATATTAGGACAACTTGGGAATAGCTTTAAATTTATAATCATAAAAATAATATAATAAACAAACAAGTACAAATAGAATTAAAAAAATATAAACTATTCCACTTAATACACAAAAAACTAACCCATAGTGTAGTGAAAATGGAAATAGAACAGTACTGTTATTCTCAACGGAATTCTCCCAGGCTTACCTGCTGCAAGAACCCACAGTCTTTTAAATAGCTCGAAAATGAGAGCACTGTAATTAACAGCTCCCGAAAGTCAACTCGCAATTATAAGTATTTACTACTTATAATAAGTAAGATTACTTATTTGCTAAGTAAGATTCTTTTTAAGTACATTAAAGTGTAAGTTGTGTGTGTGTATAAATTTCAATTAAAAAAATCTGTAAAAGTTCAACTGTAAAAGGACAGTTCAGCACAATCTTTTATCAGAGAAGGGAGAGTCAAGTGTTTACACTAAGGATAGTTAAACTTCTTTCTGATGAATTTACAAGTAATAACTACTAAACTAATTTCTTTTTTCTAAATATGATTAACATTTTATCACAATCACATTAAAAATATAAACTGAAATAAACTCAGCTGCAGTCTAAGAGAGAAAAAGACTAAAGAAGATATAGACTAGATGACTAAATTAACCTCTTCACTCAACACACTTCTGCACTTAATGCCCAAAGCTCTTTTTATACTTCACTAGTCATTAGAAAAATCATAACTCATCAGCCTACTCATTCTATATGAGAAAAAACTACAAAAAATTAAAATCACAAACAGTGCTTTCACAATCGCAGGTAATAAGGTGACTATCATAAACAGTGTTATGACACTTATCACAAAGGATGTAAACATATCACAAGTGGAATAATGATGGGTGGGTTTTTTAAACATTTTCTATGTAGACCTAAAGTCTAAATATACTCTATTGCTGATACAATATTTATAGTGTAAATAGACATACTGTTGACTGTAAACATATCTTCCCTGGTGTATTGAATGCCTCAGATTCAATGCAACATTTACTATGTCATCAATGCCAGTCATTACATATGGAAACTTAGGTTAACATTGTTAATAAATAAATTTTCAAATTTATAGAAATTCTAATTCAGTTCTACTAGGGGTAAAACAGAAACTATCTATGGCAAATGCTAAATGAATATATTAACCATTCACACTCTATGTAAGGAATTGCAAACTAAATTTTAAAAATTGCTTAAAAATAAACGTTATATTATTTTAGTTCTATAGGATTGGTATTAGTCAAAAACACTTGTGTTTAAAAAAAAAGTATTAGTGACGATTAACATTAGAAAATCTTCATAATTACGGTCAGGTAATCTTCATAATGTTCATTACTTACAGGCTTCTTAAAAATGAAAATTAATTAGTTTTATGAAACTAATAAAATATACAATACATACATAAAAACGGGAACCCAAAAAACCATAGATAGCATAAAATAAATAGCTAAAATTTAACCCGAGTATGACAGATTTCATAACTCCTGCTTGGGTGTAGAGCAGGTGTGTCATTTCAGGTATTACAAAAATATCAATTTTCCTAATTTTTTTCTGAGACATACTACACATTTTGCTGATCTTTTGGAGCTTGGGATGGTCATTCACGTCTTCTTAGAGGTGAAGATTGTGATGCCATCTTCTGAACCACCAAGGACTTGTTTAATTTTTAAAAAAATTCTTAGTCTGTCAGTGTTTTTCTTTAGTTGTCCTTTTAAACTTTTTGGTAAAGAATGTATCAATTTATTATCCATATCTCCAGTAGCCAAAAAATACATCTTCTTGGACAAATTTCCAGTTCTACAGTAAATTCATAAGACCAACATTTCTTAGTAACTTCATACGGGGATAATAAGTGGTCACAACCTCCACTGTTCCCTTGTACGAGGGCGGTCCACAAAGAAACCGCCATTTGGGCGTGGCGCGATAAGTAGTGGGGGTAGCGCCGCCATTCTCACATCGGTGTGCGCAGCCGTTCAGTATGCTTCTAGCTGTGCAAGGGAGAGTATCGTATGATCGCGCTTTCATTTGTTATAATGTAAAAACATGAACGCCGCGATAGAAAATCCCGCCAAGTGTGAAGTGCGAGGTGTAATAAGATTTCTGTGGTCGAAAAGTTCACAGCAGCTGAAATTCATCTTGAATTGAGTGCGGTGTATGGCCCAAACATTATGAGCGAAGGTGTAGTCCGTCAATTGGTTCGGTTTTTTAAAAATGGAAGAACGAACGAACGTTCACGATGAAGACTGGAGTGGTAGGCCATCTCTTGTCAGTGATGACTTGGTGAACAAAGTGGATGAGAAAATTCGCGAGAACCGTCGCTTCACAATCTCGGAACTTTCAGATCATTTTCCTGAAATTTCTCGAAGTCTTGTGCATGAGATAGTGACAGAAAAACTAGGCTATCACAAGTTTTGTGCTCGTTGGATTCCAAAAGTGCTCACCGATGATCACAAAATGAAAAGAATGAGTTCTGCCATAGACTTTCTTAGTCGGTATGACGTTGAAGGAGAAACATTTTTGAACAGGATCGTTACAGGAGATGAGACTTGGGTAGCCTATGTGAATGCCGAAACAAAACAACAGTCAATGCAATGGGGTCATACCGCTTCGCCAAGCAAGCCAAAGAAAGATCGCCAATCCTTTTCAGCGAGAAAATTGATGGCTACAGTTTTTTGGGATGCTAAGGGCATCTTGCTTGTTGAATTTATGGAGCGTGGTACGACCATTACAGATGCAGCTTATTGTGAAACCTTAAAACGGCTACGACGAGCAATTCAAAACAAGTGTCGTGGTCTTCTGACATCTGGCGTTGAGTTTGTCCATGACAATGCCCGCCCTCACACAGCTCAAAAAACAACTGAACTTTTGGACGTTTTTGACCACCCCCCCCCCTACAGCCCGGACTTGGCTCCCAGTGATTTCCATCTTTTCCTGTACATGAAGCGGTAGCTTGCATCTCAGAGGTTTGCGAGTGATGAAGAGCTTCAAAACGTTGTAAGAGGCTGGCTACATTCTCAGGCAGCACATTTTTTTAAAGACGGAATTTCAAAAACTGTTGAAAGATATGATAAGTGCTTGAATTTGTATGGTGAATATGTAGAAAAGTATAGAAAAGCTGTAGTTTTAACATGTATATAATAAAAATTTTGTATCTCAACTGGTTTATTTTTTATTTCAGAATGGAGGTTACTTTGTGGACCACCCTGGTATTTTGTAATCTTAAATATTTAGTTTAGTCATTATGGCCTATTAGGTCATTTATTAGGAAACTCAAGTCACATCTGATTTGCTTCCCTTTGTCTGAGTACTCAGTATGTGTGGAACTTTTATCTCTCCATACTAGCACAATTACATTATTTCTTTGAGAAACAATGCCACCTTTTTTTTTAGATTAGGGGCCATGTTTTTTCTTGTGGTCATTATATAATACCAGTCAAGTAGATATTCATGCTAAGAGGTTCATTTGCAAATTCAGAACTCATGTAACAATGATCTGTGTAAAGATGAAACCCAGTCGGGTGCTGGTGGGTTCTTTATTATTACTGACTGGAAAGCATCTTTATAAATTGTGTAGTTTTAACAATGAAGAATATGAAATGAGATCAGTTTTCTATATTATATGGCTATTATTACAATCAAAAAGACAAAAAACTAACTTGGTTGGCTTTTGTATGTTATAAACACGTAAATTCACCTTGCCTTTGAATGAAATAGTACATTCATTTACATCAACCTTATTCCCTGGAGTGTAAAAGAGTTTGTTAACATTGGTAACACACTCCACAATAGGTTTAATCAAAAAGCAAACCCCTACCATTAATGTGTCTGCAATCATGATTAAAATGAATATTTCAAAAGATGTTCAGGAATTTACCTTTGGAAAAAAACATCCCCATAGAATTCTATTTGCTTTTCCTATTTTGCTAAAAGTAGGACTAAATCAAACATTTTAACACATTCAATTGATGTTTTTGTGAACTTAACTTGTTATCGCTTTCTAATAAGAAATAGCAAAGCGAAGTGATAATTACAAGATATGTAGTATTCTACTTATTGTTTACAAAGTGTCATAGCTTAAAATTGAGAAATAAAAAGACAGGATTTATCAAATACACTTATCAATCAGCTGTATGTTAAGACTAAAATAAAAATAGTAAAAATATTTATAAAATATTATTTACTGATAAAATTGTCATGTTTATCTACAAAAATCTAGGCAAATATTTTCCAAATTCAAGTATTATAGATACACTCAACTAAATTTAAAGAAAACTGATAAGAACTAAACTAGAAAAAACTTTTGCTAATATACTTACATCAGAAGTTTCTGTATTTGTTTCAGGCTGCGGTTTTGTTATAAACCATTCCTTAATTCGTCTTTGTTTTAATGTATCATTCTTTTCCAGCATCTTTTTGTGAAGCCAGTCAGGATGTCTAACTCGAGGCACAGGATTAGACAGCTAAATAAACAAACATTTATTACCCATTTATAAAACAAACATAAACAAGTACAAAACCGCTTCAGTTGTTTTTTTTAAGCAAAAGCTTTAAACAATTAGAAAAACACATATTGAAATAAGCTTTAAAAATGTTGTTTTAAAGAAATTTTAACTTGAAATTCTGTATCTTAGCCAAGATCAGAAGATTTTTCATTATTTATAATCAATTATTTTTATTATTTATAACATTTTTTCCAACCCGTGTTAGTAACGGTACCCTCACATCCCACTACATAAAGTTCGTCTAAAGAAATACCTACCTGCTGTCATATAAGAGGTAATACTATGAGCGATATCTTGAGCATATCTACTTGAGGGTGTGACGTGGCCAACATTGATAGATCCAGGCTCTTGTATTATGGAATAATGTTCTTCTTTTATGGTGCTTCTAAAACGTTTGTTGCTGACATTCTCAATTACAAGAGTATTATCCTTGCTTACATCGAAGTAAAAACCTTGGAGGGGTTCGCGTTCTTCTGAGCTCTGGTTTTGAAGTTCTCTGTGTTTAGCTGTTTTCCTCTTCTTATTTTACTTTTATGAAAAACATGGGGGTTTATAAAAACTAATTGACAATTATACTATACAGAATAAGAGGTTTTATGAATTGACAGAACACTCGATATATTTTGAAGTTTGCAGTAAATAATATAGTCTTCACAGCAAATTAACTTTTCATTTACTTAAACCATGACTATGTAGTTTATGCTTTATAACTTTTATAACAAAATGCTCTAAAAACCAATTCCTGGTCAGTGGTATCCAATGAAGGTTTTTATCTTATAATATCTTGTGCTACATTACAATGAGCTAATTTTACTTAACTTTATTTAATGTCTGTTAATAACTATCCAATTTTGTTTAAGCTATTGACAGATCACAGACCAATTCATGTTTTTACAAATACTCTACGCTTCGATTTTCTACCTGAAAATCCTTTTCAAGAGCTCAAAATTTATTAATCTAATATTAAACCATAGCTTACAGTTTATAAAACTCATAACAATACTTTTAAAATCAATTAAAACAATACAATTAAAATCAAAGATTTCACTACTCTTAATAAGAGATTTGACATTTACATGTTAAATAGCATGCAAAAAAGTTTACACTTTTTTATGCGCCAGCTTTGTACATTACACTCAATAATATTATACTGTTTTCCTGTTGCTTGACTAGCAGAACATACTGCACATAATATCCCTTGTATTACCAGTTTTACAACAAATCCTTATTTCTTTCATTCAGACACCTTCTAGCGAACACAAACTGAGAACATCAACACCAAAGGAAGAAAGTAATCTGAGGGAACCAACTTCACCTAACATTGCAAATGAAATATTCTGGCAAAATTAAGAGGATGTAAACAAACAATCCCAGTGAAACATGGAAAACGGATGTTAGTGATTTAGTTTTTATTACTTGAAAATACTCTTTATGCTTAAATTCATCAATTATAATACATGCCTAGATTTTCTTGATACAAAGAAAGTTACTATTATCTATGTATTACTATAATACTACAGTAATACTACTGTTAATAGTAGTGTAATATTACTAATATATTACATATATTGAAATCTTGTTGCTGTTCATTATGAGCTGGTTGTTAATTACTTATTACACTTTTGCTATTACTTGCGACTAGACTTTTTGTTTGCCGCTAGGAATGCTGCAGTTGTGCTTCCTCAGTACCATTTTTTGAAAGGTAGAAGTGGCGTGATCGAAGAGTATTTGTGATCTGTGCCGCGTTTGTTCATTTAGGATGTCATTTTTATATGTGTTGCTATGTCTATATTTTTCATACTCAGTCAGTCAGTCAGAGAAGGAGGGGGTTTGGTGGCCCCCGAGGTTATGCAGCGTCTGTCACGCGACACTGGCTGCGGGTAGGAATATGGGAGCTGGGCTTTTTGGTTTGGGCTGGATCTGAGGAGAGGTTTCTGCAAGGCAGGACGTTTTAGTGGGTGGGACGGATCCGGATTTTATTCTGGGGGACAACGTTTATTTAATTCATGTGGGACTGGCTGACTGACTTTTTTTTTTTTTTTTTTTTTTTTTTTTTTTTTTTTTTTTTTTTTTTTTTTTTTTTTTTTTGACAATATTTTTTGCACATGTATTTACATGTGTGTAGAGAAGGTGTTGTGACATATAGTGTAGTAATGTGTAATATTTCATAAAGAAGTTTGACATACAATTTTTCACATGTGGTAGCATGTGTGTAGTGTAGGTGTGGTGACATATGAGTGTAGAAATGTGTATAATGCTTGATGAAATGGAGTTAGGTAAGGAGGGGAAAAGGCGTTAAAGGTTGTTGTTATGGGGGGTCCAGTAGGATTTTGGGACGAGGGCGGAAGATAGGAGGAGGACCGGTCGTATCGCTTAGGGCTCGGATGTGTGAGTATTTTGAGCTTTCGGCGGTGCCGAAAAGCTTAGCGGACAGGGCACGTGTGAATTCGGACAGGGTGGGAGCGTGAAAGGATTTGCGTATATTGAGGTTTGAGAGGAAGAGAGGAGAGTTTGAAATGAATCTAAGAGTTCGGGACTGGACTGCCTCGAGACGGTTTTTTGAGGTTTTGGTGATAAGTGGCCACCAGACAGGTGCGGCGTAGGTGAGGACGGGACGAATGAGCATTAGGTAAAGGAGGTATTTGACTTTTAGGGGGATAGGACTGTGACGGGAGAGGAGGGGGAAGAGCTTGAAGCGGATGGCTAAACCTTTTGAACGGACAATGTTGGCGTGTTTGGAGAAGGAAAGGCGCTTGTCGAGGATGACGCCAAGGTATTTGACTGAAGACCTCCAAGCAATAGACCTCCCGTCAAGAGTGATGGCTTTGGTCTGCGGTTGACGTTTGCGGGTGAAGCATATAGCTTCAGACTTGTCAGTGTTGACAGCAGTTTTCCATTTTCGAAGCCATGGAGATAGGAGGTCTAGTTGCATTTGGATGGTCTTGCATGTTTTGGGAATGCTCCAGGAGCTGGTAAAGAACATGGCGTCATCCGCGTACAGTGATAGGGATACGTCTGGAAGGAGAGGAATGTCGTTAGTGTACAGGAGGTAAATTTTTCATACTGTTCTAGTGTGATTAATTTATGGTCTTTGTTGCATGTGGGGAGGATGCTCATGTTATTTTCCACTTTTGCATGAGTGTTTTAACATGAAAAACGTGAAATAAAGAAAGTTTGAGGTCAAGAGGTTTTTGTGTATTTATTAATAAACTACCAACTAAACTAATGACTAAAAAGGATGTTTAATAAATAGCAAATTGCATATAGGATTAAGAAAGGGATAAGAATCCTTCCAGGAAATATAATACAAGGGGATTATGGCTCACATAAGCAGGGTTACTTCCCTAAGTTAATTGTAAAATATTAGGTTCAGTTATTATAGTTTGCTATCTTAACATTTTTGTTTTACCCCTTGCATTGCAGCTGGGATTGTTATAATCTTCTGAATTGTTCCTCCTAATCGCTCAATGTAGTAGTCCCAGTCCAATACCTGTCTGATGTCAATGTTGTTCAAAGTATTATCCTTTAGCCACTTGCGTAGGTAGTGACGTTTCACACTAGCTTCTGCTTGAAATATAGCCAATGGTATAGCCCTAGTAAAACAAATCTTAGTACACAAAAATGTAAATTATTGTTAAAATTTTTTTCTCAAAATCATTAAAGTCAAGAAAATGTATATAAAATAAAAAGCATGTAGCTGTTTATTATCTAAAATAACAAATCAAAATGAAATACAAGACTTAGGATATTGTGACAGGAGATGAATTGTAAACAATCTAATTTAGTATATAAATTGGGGATGAATGTAAATAGAGTTCAATGATTATAGACCAAAATTCTACAGTTTGACTAAACTATCAGAGAAGAAAAAAACATAATTAAACCACTATTAATATGTTGAATATAAGGAATAATATAAGGCCACTGAAAGCAATAAATGTTTTTTGATTTATTTAATAAAATATTGAATTAACAGATTATTATGTTTACCCAAATCTGATTTCTCTATAACTCCAAAGCAAAACTACAATTAATTATGCAATAAAAATTATACAACATATTCAGATATTTTAAATGTTAGACAAACTGACTTTCATGTATATATTATAATAAGGTCCTGCTGATGTAATTACCCTAAATTTTGAACTTAGCTGTGTTTATTTGTTAAATTATACTTGATTACAAAAAAAAAAAAAAAAAAAAAAATTGAAACACACACAATGCCAAAAGATTTGGAAAGAATGAAGCTCAACTGCCCATATGGCCATGGGATACCAAGAGCAATGTAATTCTTAACCACAGAGGCAAGTTAGACCTTGGATGTGCAGGGATAAAAATGTTTTATGTTTGATACACTAAAGACAAACTTGCTCTTTTATCAGATATGACACCTAGTTCAACCCAGATACTTAGGAAAAAGTGTATGCAATGTTAAAATCCAAGAGCTCAAAAGATATTTTCTGAGAAAAAAATATATATAAAAGGGAAAAATTTTAAGTCAACTCGTACTGAGGTGAACACAAAAAATATTTTACAATTTGTACAATTTGCTGGATTTCAAATATGTAGTTCCTCAGTTCAAATCAGACTGGGACATCAAGTGTTTTTAAAAATTTAAATTAATGAATAAATATTTGAAAAAAAAACAAATTAAAATTATTGAATAAATATTTGAAAAAACTGTATTAACATCAATCGTCATCCACTATATGATTAAAAAATGTCTTTGCACTTGTTTCTATGAATAAAAACACATTTTAAAGATCTAGTTCTTAATCAAGGTATCTTTAGATAGTTGCTTTAGGACATTTAATGGTAAAAACTGTCCAATTTCTAACTAAAAGTTTATACCATAGTGTGACACTATGACAATTTTTATATTTGTGCTGCAACATCAGATCAGAAAATACAACGCTATTCTGATCTTATGCTGACTTATATGACAAGTCAAACATGAAACCTTAATTTTTCAAATACACAGTTGTCTTTCTGGCAGGTCAACATTTTTTACTAAATTTATGGAGCATAAGATAACAGAAAAGTTAGATAACAAAGTACAATTCATGTAACATGATTTGTGTACAAGTTTATTTATATTTAATATAATTTATCTAACTGAATTCAATTAAACAAGTGATGTGCACCTTACCCAAAATTCCATCAGTTTATCTTTCAATTTCACCAACACATTTTGAGATATTACACCTTTAGTTAAACGCACTAAAATATGTAATGTAAGCATTATTTAAATACTGCTGTCAGGAGACTCAACAAGTTTTTAAATACAGGCTTAATATTGACTGAGAAGAAATGTAGCCTTGAGAAAGTGTTGGTGAATATGAAACTAGGTGCTTTAAAAAGAATTGAAATTGGCAAAAGAGCAAATAAAATAGTGTTGGCTTTAAATGTCGACTCCATTGGGTGGAAGAACAGGAAAACAGAAACTGAATCTTGGTATTTGAAAAAAATGTGAATCAAATCTCTAAAGGAAAGGAAAACTAAGAAATGTGAAGCCTACAAGAAAGTTAGTGGCTTATTTCGGGACCTATCCAAGAGAAGACAGCCTTCAAGTTTTATTATGAATTAGAAGAGAGGGTGAATTCAGAGCAAGCAATGGCTGGTTGGAAGAAGCAATACGTGAAACAACTTAGTATCTGTGATGAAATAGTTTTAATGAATTTAGATAATTTACATATTTTAAGGACAAATTTCATAACTTTAAAGAAAAACATACCTTAATAGGCTCACAGGTTTACAATTATGATAAAAGTGCTTTAAAATTTTCATATACTGCAGACTGAAAATTTAGCTTTACAAAGAGAAAAAATGCCCATGATTGTACTATTATAGCTTTTAGCAATGCAATAGAACATAAAATCAAACTATGATTGACTGGCTAAAAACATAATCTATGGATGGGGAAATCAATTTTTAAGGGTAAGATTTTTCAGAAGTTTATCCTCATGTAGATTTTTTTTAATTAAAAAATTCCATTGAGGAAACCAGTTCTCATCTTGGACAGTGCTATAACCCATCCTGATGTTGAATATTTGGTGGGGAACTACAGCACTCTTTATTCGATCAAACATTACCACACACAGTTAGCTGTACGAACAAAGCATTTTGGCTGCAGTAAAGAATAGATATAGATGCAAGGTTGCAAGGTTTTTTTACTTTTGCCTATGCTCGGATCTTATCAATAAATTGAAAGAGAGTGATTTGCTTGCTGTTATTAGCTGAATCTCTGAAACTCTAATCTGCTTTTGCAAAATACTTTTGGGCCACTTGGCAAATGTATTTGCCGCTGTATTGGAAGAGCCTCGCTGTAATTCTAAATTGATCAGCGTTAAAAAAATAACAATGAAAAAAATATTCAGATGGGAAGATACTTCATTCAACAATGTTGAAAAATAGAAGGAACTTGATAGAGCTAGTAAATCACTTGCAAAAGAAAAAAATATTCAGACAGTGCGATACTTCATACAACAATGTTGAAAAATAAAAGGAACTTGATAGAGTTAGTAAATCACTTGCAAAAGAAAAAAAATATTCAGACAGTGCGATACTTCATACAACAATGTTGAAAAATAAAAGGAACTTGATAGAGTTAGTAAATCACTTGGAACAAAAAAAAAATATTCAGATGGGAAGATACTTCATAAAACAATATTGAAAAATAGAAGGAACTTGATGGAGTTAGTTGTTTATTTAGGTAATTCTTTTCTGAATGTTACTTTATGTTAGATATTCAGTAGTATTATTATTATGTAATATTTAATATTGTGAATAGATTGATGGAGGTTAATAAAGCAGGATAAGAAATCATAAAGTTTGCAGACATTTACAGTCTTTCTTGTTAATCAATCTTATATTCTGGTTAACACAATCTTAAAATCTACACTAATTTGAGTTATCAAGGTTTTATTGTAATACATTTTTTTTCCTTATTATTATTTTTTCATTTCAATATTTCTGTGATTTTCTGGATAGCCCTCCTACATCAGTAATTGATTTTGATTTACAAACAAAAGTCCCTCTCAAAGTGTTTCAGATTCATTATAATATTTTAATCACTGTTAAAAAATATTGAACACAAAGATATTCATATTTTACATTTATATTCAAGGTTATACAATTTTTTGTTGAGAAAACAACATTTTAAAAGTATTTTGTTTCAATTAATTCATTTAGATGTTAAAAGTAGAGTAGTAGATGTCTGAAAGAAAAGTAATGTATGACAAACCTCTCTGTAACTGGAGCTCCTTCAGGTTTACGGGAGATGATAAATTTACAAGCAAGTCCTGCATCCTTTACCATCTGATCACCCAAAAATTCAGCCAGCCTTTTGGCGGTACTAATAGATGTAGACTTTTGAGATCCATAGTCCTCTAGTTTTCGAGACATTGACCGATTTTCAGAGATCAACTCAAAAAGTTCTGAATCAGGCATGTTGCATGCCTAAAAATAAAAGAATTGCCATTTTGTTGATAAAACAATTAATTATAAAGTAGTAAGGTTCTGTCTATTGTAGTTGACAAAAACAATTAAAGTTTGCTACATTACAAAAATAGGCCAGATTAATTTTGGGTTGATAAAAAAAGAATTACATAAATGTTCAGTTTATGGACAAACAATTTAAAATAAAAATATTGAAAAGAACCCCAATACCACAAAAATAATCAAAAATAACAAATAAGACAAGTTACTTAAGATTAAACCCTTATGTACATTTCGATGACCATGTCATCATCATCAGAGGGTCTAGTTACAAAACACAATCTAGCACACAAGAAGTTACAAACTAGAATGATACCAATCGTTCTCCGCGGTCTCTATATATAGGCGTGAGGTAAGCTCCGCCCCCTCTCCGCCCTCGACCGACAAATAACGATCGGCCATCAGGAACCAAATAGGTTATGTCAAAAATTACATTATAATAATACATATGTAATAAAAACTACAGCAATAACAATTAATAAACTAAAAGTAATTAGATTAAAACATCGTAATTTGAAGAAAGCTATTTAAGTAAAGTATATAATGGTGAGTAAGGAATAGGTCCTTTATCTGCATTCATTAATTTACAATTTGATTTGACTATAAAAACACTTTCATAACTATTAAGTAACTTTTTTGAGTTTATACATTTAGCTAAAATAACATTTTTATCTAAATCATGCTGATTACTAAGGACATGTTCTGCTACACTTGATTTTTCAGGTCTTTCATATTTAATATGGGCAAGATGTTCTTTAAATCTGGTTACAATTTTTCTTTTAGTTTGACCTATATACATCTCGTTACAAGTACACATTAGTACAAATTATCTTATAAATACCTACATTGGAATTTTATCTTTCGGGTTACACAATAAATGCTTGAGTTTATTTTGAGTTTTATAGGCTATCTTAACATTTACCTTTTTAAAAATAGAGTCTAACCCTTTTGTTAAAATATTATCGAAAGGTAAACTAATAAAAGTACATTTTTTAACTTCTTTTTGAAGAGTGGTAGTTGTGTTCAAAACATATTTTAATCTTTGTTTTCTAACAATATTATCTATAATTTTAGCATCAAAATCGTTATATCTAGCCACTCCTTTGATATAATTAATTTCCTTATAAAAACGTCTAGGACTAAGTGGTACATTGATAGCTCTGTTAACCAAACTGTTAAATGCTGCTATTTTATGTGTATAACAATGGTTGGAACTATTTAAAATATATCTGTTATTGTTAGTAGGTTTCCTGTAAATATCAAATTCAATTTTGTCATGATTTTTAATACACAGAATATCTAAAAATGGTAAACGATTATTAGTTTCTAATTCATAAGTAAACTTAATGGAACTATGTATACTATTAAGTTGGTTTACAGAAACATCAACATTACATTTACTGCTATCAAAGATCGCAAAAACATCGTCAACATATCTTAACCAAATCCTAGGAAAATAAATAATACTATTCTTTAAGTTTTCTTCAAATCTGCTCATAAAAAGCTCAGCAATGAAAGGAGACAAACTGTTACCCATAGCAGTTCCATCACATTGTTTATAAAATTCATTATTAAATTTAAAGAAATTTTGGTACATACATATTTCAGTTAATTTGACATATTCGTTTATTTTAATAGGTTCGATGTTGTTTTCTTTTAAAAAATCTTCAACAAACAATATAGTTTCTTTAACAGGAATGCTAGGAAACAACGAACTTACATCAAAAGATACCATAATATCAGTACTACTAAGTTTTATATTCTTAACCTTGTTGACAAATTCTATGTTATTTTTAATAGGAAACATACCACGTTTTTCTTTTAAAGAAGTAAATTTATAGGCTAACCATTTTGATAAAAGGTAGGTTGGGGAATCAATCCCAGAAACTATAGGTCTCATTGCTTTCCCTTCCTTGTGGATTTTTGGAAGGCAATATAACCTAGGTATAACAGGATTAGAAATTTTAAATTTATAAATATCTTTCTTAGGAATGACTGAACTACAATTCTTAATAGTATCGTTTGTAACTTGAACAAACTTATTTAGTGGGTTTTTAACAATTTTCTGATAAGGGCCTTCTTCTAACATTTTAGTTACTCTATTGACATAATCGTTCTTATCTAAAACTACAATTGTATTACCCTTATCAGCTTTTAAATAATAACAATCTTTGTTACAAAGACCTTTAACTAACTCAAAATTATTTTTAACATTAGCCGGTTTATTGGCCATACGAATATTATTTTCCATTTTAATTTTACAGGCGTTTCTTATGTAATTTTTATCTGACTCTTTTAAATTAGAAATACTACTTTCTATATTAGCTACTATATCAACTACAGTTTTGTTAGTGTAATTACAATGTGCAAAATTTAACCCTTTACTTAATAAATTAATTTCTTCTCTATTAAAAGTTTGGCTAGATTCATTACGAACTAGCGAACAGGTAGGGTTTTTATTATTATTACCTATTTCATCCAAATTTAAATGTTTACTAATTGCTACAAATTTCTTATCCAGATTTTTTACCTTACAATCAATTTTATGCTTATTTATTACATACATTTTTCTACAAAAATTATTCCAAACAATAGCGTTACTATCCTTTGCTAATTTGAGGTGTAAATTGTACTTTTTTAATTCTAAATTAGCTAATTTACTATAAAGATATTTAATTTCTAATTTTAACCATTTGAGTTTCGCAAATTCGATAACTCTCTTGGTACGTGAATTATTAAGATTAATGCGGAAACCGTTTATAAATTTAGGAAAAACTTTAAAACGTTGACATTTTTTCAAAAAACCGATATCTACTTGTAATGAACTTATTTTTAAACTTAACTTACTAAAAAGGTTTTGCTCAGTTGACCGGGAAGCCATGATAATACACAATATCAAGAGCAAAGTGGTACAATATATTACAATAAAAATATTGAAAAGAACCCCAATACCACAAAAATAATCAAAAATAACAAATAAGACAAGTTACTTAAGATTAAACCCTTATGTACATTTCGATGACCATGTCATCATCATCAGAGGGTCTAGTTACAAAACACAATCTAGCACACAAGAAGTTACAAACTAGAATGATGATATTGTGATATTGTGTAAAACAATTTAAAATTAAATTTATGCAAAATAAAAGTGAAAAAGTTAATGGTTACAAACATAATGTTTAATATATCTTTTAAATCTAAATGATAATTAATTTTCAGATAGTTGTAATTACTAAGATATATTTTATTGAATAAATACTGTACTGAAATAATATTTCACATTTTAATGATGATTTCAATCTCTTAAGAATCAACAGATTGGTAGCTAGCACTTCATGTGTCAAATTTGATAGACTAAATTATATTTGGTATTCGCGAAAGCTATTTTTAGAAGCAATATGAAACCTCCAACTCCCTTTAAAATTAAGAGTACTGAAACTTACTGAGGCTTAAAGAAAAAGTTATTAGATTGTACAAGAAAAATTTATAATAATAACAATAAAGGCACTCGAAAAAATGTTGTTCCTAGTTGAATAATTAAGAACCAAAACAAAACAAACAAATTCTGAAAGATTTGAAAAGTTCGGTTGATAATCTAAAAAAGTCAAATTAAAATTGTGAATTTTTAAAAATCCACTTTAGAAAACTCTATACTTTAAGACTAAATAAAAAATTTACAAATAAGACAGAATATTTTTTCATGTATACCATGTAAGGTTATTGTGTGAGGGTGATGCATAAGTATGTCTCTTGCTCTTACAAAACTGGACGACTGAATGCAAGCACATGCCATACTTGCCAAAGGTAAAATATTTCCTAACTTTTACTAATGAATAGTTAATTTCGCCTTAAAATTCTAATGAGTAACAAAAATAATTAAAAATTTGCATGGAATGTTTAACATGCTATCCAACAGATTTTGCAAAAATTTACTGGGATAAAAAGAACACTCCGGGTTCTTATATTCAGAGAAAATAGGCCAAACTCTCTGTTAATGCTATTTTTATTGCAGGTACATCAAAAATTATGTGCCAAGGAGAAGGGATCATTAATGAAGTGTTATTATTGTCTGTAAATTCTTACTTTTACAAAAACACTTTATTTTGTTAATGAAGCACTGAAATCTGTGTGCATAGCTTATAATGGGATGTGACATAGAAGAAAAGTATAATACTTTGAACCAACACTGTGAGACAACAGTTTGTTTCTAAGGGAAATATTTACCTAACATATTTTAGTACTGAAAACAAAAATCAACTATACATACATCATAATAATTTAACAGTACAGGATAGCTGTTCAATTTTTAATAAAAGAGCATAATAATCTTTTAGAAATTCGATCACTAGCTCAGTCTAGAGCAAAATAAAAATACACCTAAAAAGATTTCTACAATGATTTAAAATTTATTGCACCTAATGACTACATCGGCACTGTAGAACTAGCACGAAAAAATTTAATTGGTTTCACAAAAATAGTTTTAGATTTCTGAACTTGTTATTTATAATAACTGTTAAAGCCACTTATCGACACTGAAGATAGTTACATTTGTTATATAAGCAATCACTGAATGTGCCTATATTACTACAATTACATCATAATTAAGCAAAGGTTGTGGACCAGATGGCATCATGCCGAGGTTCTCACCTACTTGGAACAATATGAATTCTTTTTGTAACCATCAACCAGACCTGGTGCAATTGCATTCCTGACATATGAAGCAAGGCAAACATTATACCAATCACTAAGAAGGTAAAGATCTATGTGCCTTCAAGAGCTATTGACCTATCAGCAGTACCTCTAAACTATTCACAACCATTGAAAGGACGGTGTGAAAAGTAGTAATAGATATGGATAAAAAAGGATAAAATGGAATCTTTTGAATTAAAGAAAAAAGTAATAAGTTTAGATGAGAAAAAAAGGGTAAAACTAAATAGTACATACAGGGTGCGGCAGCATAACTTCCTTTTTTTAAATGCTCGCCATTCAGTTAGTTGATGTCATAGCGGAGCGCTAGTGGTCTCGTTCAAGAGGGGGTACAGTAAAGTTTTGTCCCGACACGTTTCAGTCGCCATCATGCGTTGGAATAGTGAGGAGCGTGCCTTTGCCGTTGAGGCCTACTTTTCAAGCGGATGTTCGGTTATTGCAACACAGCGTGCATTTCGGAATCACTTTAATTTAGCCCCGTTGGCTCCCGTCCCAGACCGCAAATCAATTGTTACATGGGTCACTACATTCAGACAAACTGCAAGTGCAACAAAACGAAGAACTGGAGTCCCTCCAGTTCCCTTAGATCACCTGAGAACATTGAAGCAGTGAGAGCGTCAATGTTGCGATCACCACGGCGTTCTGCGCGCAAACACGCATCTGCCCTTGGACTATCCGATCGTTCTGTGAGAAGAATTTTTCGTGATGATCTTCATTTTCACCCCTATAAGATGGCGATAGTGCAAGAACTTTCAGAACGTGACTTCAATTCTCGGATGAACGGGTGTGAGCTTCTTCTTGATGTCGTTCCCGAGGGTGCTATTGTTTTTTTTTAGCGATGAAGCCCATTTTCATTTGTGTGGGTCGGTTAACAAACAAAACACACGGGATTTCTATGGGGTTTTTTGAAATCCCGTGTTTATGTGAACCGTCCAAGAACCCTACAAGATTTGAAGACCAACATCCAAGAAGAAATTACCAACATAACACCTGCTACGCTAACAAGAGTCATGACAAACGCCAAAAATCGGTTTACGCAATGTATAGAGAATGAGGGACGTCACCTAACAGATCTGATCTTCAAAACAATGTAAATAAAAACTTTAGATATGTACCTACATTATAAAAAATAAATAAATATTTTCAGATGCATACAATAGTTTTTATTGAGTTTTCAAAAAAGGAAGTTATGCTGCCGCACTCTGTATTTGATTGAACTAGTGGTAGCACAAAACAAATTGGTGAGTCATTCCATGAAATAAATATTGAAAACAAGAATTATTTACAACCACTGAAATTAAAAAAAAAAGTTTTCACAAAATTAGAGTTGAATACGTTTAAATAAAATATTAACTAAAGCAACTTATGACCTACCTTACTATATAAAACATCCAACCAATAGTCTGCAATTTTGGCTACGGATTCATAACATTTTTCTAAAGAATCTCCTTTCAAAAATGCTTCAAAAACAGAAGACTGAAATATTTTAACTAGCTGTAACTCTCCCCGGCGTTTTACTTCAAATCTGAAATAAATCACAAGTTATAGCCTAACAACTAATTTTTTATAATTTTTATATTGAGTAAAATATTACATGAAACTTAGCCATTAGATTGATTTTTAGTTATGCTCATTAGCACTTTTTATATTACAGTTACATTTTTTCTGAATGATAACTCCTTCCACAAAAAAATTGATTTAGTAAAGAGTTTTTTATTTTTTCTTAACCTCACTTTTAATAGGAGTATGATTTCTTGTTTTACTTAGCCATTCTGAAGAAACAGCAAAATCAGCACCTACTGAACACACCTTGTTTCATGAAGTAATAAACTTCCATCCCAACTAACATTTGCAGTTTCAGTTCCCAAGTTTGATTCTATTACTTCATTGGTTCATGACACTGGACTACCTGATCATACATGATTTAACAAGTTCCTAATTTATTGTTTACACCCTATTTAAGTTCTGCTACCTCATTGTAAAGCCTTCTATTTTTATTTGATATGTCATTCATTTTATTATTGGTGGTAATTACACACCCAATTAATTTTTTTACTATGTTATTAACTATTTGATTAGTATTCACGTACCAGTATGTGAAATCGCATTACAGCCAGTAGGAGCATTCCCGTATATGAACGTTCTATCATTTCTCTCAGATTAGCATTTCCGTATCTTACGATTTTGTTTTCTATTTTATTGTACTGTAATCTAGGTTCAATATTTCCTATCATCTGGACAATAAATACACAACAGAGTACATAGTTACCATTTTTTGTTTGCAAAGTCTATGGTTTACCTGCGTCATTACAGATCGTTGCATGATTTTGATACAAAAAGATCTGGCATTTCTAACAAATTTGTTTTTCCATTGGAACCTAAAGAATTAGACTTTTCAAAATATTTTTAGATAGAGATTTGATCAATAAAATTGTTACGGAAACCAAAGAATATTACAACTTTGTGTGTGAAAATACTACCATGTCTCACCATTCAAAACTAAAAATGTGGGCTGCTACTAATGATTAAGAATGTGTACTTTCTTTAATAATAAATATTTTCATAACAAATATCAAAAACAGTACAATAATTAAAAAAAAAAAAAAAAAATTCAAAAACCTTTCAAAAATATGTTGCTTTTAAGGGATTTATCAGGGCATACATATGTTGCTAATCAAAGGGTTAAATTCCAAAAAATAATCCACAAACTTTGGCCAAAACATGATTATTCTTGTGGCTACAAAGGTTATGGTACCACTTTTCTCTTAAGTTAAATGAGTTAAAATTTTTATCTTTATCTGATTCAGAACTTTTTTTTTAGTGCAGAACAATTATTCAGCAAGCAAGTCTTGACTGTTGTTCAGTGTAAACCTACTATTAAGCATATATTATACATGGAAAGGCTTATGTTCTAGTACACTGGAATCTCTGAGATTTACTTTGTAAAATAAATGAATTAAATTTGATGAAGATATAGTTTAATACAAGCAGTCTGTTTCTGTGAACATTTGGTTAGAAAGTCCTTAATTTTATAATAGTTTTTATATTGAGTCTCTCCAAAATATAAACTATATTTAACACAGCAAACACATTTTATGTATAAATAATTAATTTTTATTCTAATTATTTTAAAATTTATTTAGTGAACAAAATTCAGGATCGTCAAAAAAAGGAAAATACTGGGATTTAAAGTAAGTCCAACTAAAAAACTATTGAAGACAATTTTACATTAACTTCTTTTTTCCTGCACATTCTTAATGCAAAATTGCCAAATTATTTTTAATAGTTTTTTAGTTGCACTTACTAGATATTCTGGTATTGTTTTTTGATGGCCATGTGTAACAACACTGTATACAATTGTACTTAATACAGGGTGAGGTAGAAAGGACAAATATTTTTTACAGTATATCATAATCTGTAAATCAAAAATTTTTTATATGCAGAATAGTATTAACAATGTGTTGCCACTTTAGAAAATTAAAGCTTGAAAACAAATTCAGCCAGATGACAACCATTTTGAGCGATGCATTTCACAAGCTGCTCTCGAAAGTTGGCTTCCACTCTCTCTAACATCAATTTAAACGAATTCCACATGAATTGCTTTGTTCAGTTCTTCAAATGCATGTGACATATTCTCACATACACGTGTCTCAATCTCACAAAATGTAGTTGCACAAGGATAGGTCTAGGAAACGAGGAAATCAATTAATGTTACCAAAACCACAAAAAACTCTCCCATTTACTTCAATTGAAATATTTGCTGTTGCCCTATCCTGCTCAAACCACACTTGTTGGACAGGAATACGTTTTCTTCTCAGTTCAGGTAGAAAGAATCCAATGATCATCTGCCTATAACGTTCCAAGATTAGTGAAACTGTTCCCGTTATCGTCTTGGAAAAAGTATGGACCAATAACTGTACTGCTCGCAGCACACCACACTGTTACCTTGGAACTGTGTAATAGTCTCTCATGCATTAGTTTCAGATTTTTATTGTCCCAATAATGACAGTTCAGCTGATTCACCTTACCTTTCGAACGGATATGCACTTCATCAGTCATAAAGGAAATAATGTTATTTTGCTCAAGTATGACCTCTATTTCTCGAGCAAAATTTAGCTGCTGGACATAATTTTTAGGGTTTAATTACTGGGGATTTTTGTGGGGATGAAACCCTAGATCACTATGCAAAAAAAAGATTTACTGACCGATTACTGAGGTGCAGTTCAGTAGAATATCTCCTAGCAGATTGACCAGGAGTATGAATTGTCAAACTCTTTCCACATTTTCTGGAGTGGGTACTAAGCGAGTTTCTGTCGGTTTTTTATTCATCACTGTTCCTCGTAAACGAAATGATTTAACCCACCTTAAAAGTGTTACGAGTGGGTACACTGTCATGTCTCGCAAGATTGAAATGGCAACAACACTGACATTGAACTCTAATGATAGACTTATTATTAAGCACAAAACGGTCGTTACCAAACTCACGATGTTGTACAGTATAAGGTTCCATGACAAAACAGCAGGAGCTAATGAACACATGTCCACATCAGTCGCCCCACTCCTATAACCTGATGCAGAATACTATCTGATCTAAAAACATCCATACTTTCTGTCTCACCCTGTATATTTATAATAAGCAAAAATAGAATTATTTCATAAACCAAATTTATATACAAATTTTCAATATAAAATTTGTTGTAACATTGTAAGGAAAAATATCATCTTACAACATAACATTTTACTCCTTAAAATAAATTACATATAACTGTTAGGCAAGTTTTGCAACATAGGAACATACCCTTTCAATTCAGCCAAGGAGCCATCAAAATTAAAAACTGCATATCTCTTCTTCAACCTCTTTCCTTCTTCTTTTGATGCAGGTAAAACCATAGCAAGATAAGGGCCATCAACTTCAAAAAAAATTGAATTTTCACTACGCTGAATGTAAGTCAAATTTTCAGGGTCTACAAGCTCGTGGTATGCATGGTTTGTGAAGTGGTCCTAAAAAAATATATATACTTTTAATTAATAAAATAGCGAAGAATATAATCACTTAAATAATATGTTTCCAATATTATTAGTAATACAACACTAACAAAAAAATTAATTCCTAATATAAAATGAAATTATAAACTAGTTAGTTATGATTATTTAGTTTATACTGTCCATTTTACGTGAGTGTACAAAGTTAAAACACTTCTTGTTTTAATGTTAAATCACTGTAACTTTACCAATGTAAAAATTATTAAAATTTGATGATTCACAACATTTATTAATTAACAATGGTAGTCATCTCACTTTTATCAATACAACTTCTTTGATGTTTTAACAAACAAAACACAAATTCGTATCATCTTTACCATACTTTCCTTTCGTGAACAATTCTTTAATTCTTGTTTAAAAAGGTCTTTTCCATATTAAAGCTATCTAAAGCTTTAATAATTTCTCCATTTAGACATATATCCTTTAGACCAGGGGTTCTCAATATTTTTCAAAGAATGTACCCTTTAATGAAAAATAAAAATGTTGTGTAAATCGTCCTTAACAATAAGCTTGTTTCTGTGTGTACGTTTTAGATATTTTAAGCTCGAAAACCCTTTTTCACACAGCTATGCAGTTGAAAAACTGATAAGAATCTTTACAGCAGTATTTGAAAGTTCTTGGTATTCCTTTTCAACACCGATCCAAAGATCTAACAACGTAGCACTGAAATTTTTTTAAACGTCGGATCACATAATAGTTTAATCAGTGGTTCCTTCTGGAATGTTGTCAGGTTGTTCAAAGTTTCAATAGCATCAAACGGAAAGGGGTCACAGATCCAGTACAACTTTTTGTCTGCGGGTGAAAAGTATTCTCTCTTATTGGTCTTCAATGTTGGTTCCAAGTAACTCGATCACACAAGTATTCAATTAGATTCCATTATTAAATTGTAACCATATGTGATTACGAAACAAAGAAATAAAAATGGTTAATTTTTCATCAACCTGTACCACAGTTTATGAACCCCCGCTTTAGACGATTTATTTTCAAGCAAATAAAATCTATAGTTTTATTGCCTGCTAAACAAAAACAAATTAAATTGAATAAATCTTGTGCAATGTTATGTTTAATTGATTGTATGTGCTCGTTATGAAACTCGGCACACATGTACAAAAAAGGACCACATCTAAACACACTAGAACAGTATGAAATTTACAAAACACAAACATTTTAAATGAACAGACCAAATACAAATTACATGCACTCTTTTAAACGATTGAAAACTTGCCTTTAAAACTGTTACTGCTGAACCCAACAACAACTCTAAGTGGAACATTTAGATACTCATGAAGACTGCCACGAGCGATTGAAAACGTAATGTCTCAGTAAGTTTTTACAGATTTACAAAAAGATTATTCAAGTTCGGATAGTCGTAAACTACTGCATTAGTTTCGCCAAACATAATGGACTACAAAATTCAAGAGGTTAAATTACCTTAACCATGGAGTTCAGCACTGCATTGGGATACGAAATGGTAACCTTTGATTTGCCTGGATGTGTGGAATGGACGACATAGTTTTCAGGAAACGATGCAGGCAAAACACACCATATTCCATCAGTATCAAGTTCTAAAGGTCGACCAACTTGTTCGATTATCTCTCTAGCTCTCATGATTATATTGGCTCCTGTACAACATACAATTCCAGCCATTTCCATACTAAACCAGCGAGCTCTATAATGAAATTAAACAATTTTCTTTAATAAAAGATGTCTGAAATATTTATATCACTACAAAAATTAATAGAAAATTATATGCCTAATATAAAAGGGGACAAAAATATTAAGAAAATTTAATATTGCTGAATGAAATAGCCAAAATAACGTTTTTCTCCTTTATACCTCTACATTTTTGTGAGATTTTATACCATACAATATAATGTTCAAGACTTATAGAGTTTAATAAATAATTTGCTTGAAAACCAAAGTTAAAAGATCAGGTTATTGAAAATGACATCAACAAAAGAAAAAAGAGTTTGGACTTACATTATTCTAAAAAAACTTTACAGAAGATTTGCAGAATTAGTGAATTTTTGTAAAGAACAAGTCTTACAAAAGGGTATATAAAAGTAGATGTTTTTTTTATAAAACAACCAAATAAATTCTGATTGTTAACTTTGTATGAGGTAGTAGTTTTTGGCAATTTCTATATACTATAGTTAATTAATACTGAGTAGAGGTTTAGCTTTGTAAAAGGAACGATTGTTTCGAAAAACGTCAGCAAGTAAGCTCTTAAGTATTCATTTAGTTACTATTATTTAGTTATACAGTCAACTCCCGATTATCCGGGATAATTACCGGCAGGGCCGTCACGGATAATGCGAAATCACGGTTAAAACGAATACCATAATATCCACAGCCCTATTTCTACCCAATGACTGTAAAAACAGCTGATAAATAGTACCGCCTCCTGTTGTATCGTCACTACTGTACAGTTCGTTTTGATCAGAAGCAACGCATAGACTGACCACTGAGGAAGGGTAGTGTTTACGTTCGACTTGAGCGATCGCGTAATTCCGCGAATTCGGCGTTCGGATTTATTCACCGAAAAACGGCCGCTCGCGCTCGGGGCTATCGCACCTCCATGCATCACGTTCGATGCTTCGATGTGCTCTGATCTGATTAGACGTTAGAGATAACGCGTAATTAGGGATTCGCGCGTCATAGAACCGCGTGAATTTATAAAGGACAACAAGAAATATAACGTAAACTCAGACATGCTGACCGAAACTCTGCCCGCGAGTACGCGTCGCGCGGAAACAGGTAGGAAGGATTTAGGACACAGGAGGGTGGCGACAACGGGCGAGTTGACAGTCTATGAATTATTCCGTAAAGGTTACTGTACGCCCCAACGACCGCCGGCGCTCGCATCCGTTAAGCCGCGTTCACATTTGACTCCTCCCGCCCCACTGCTTCAAGTGGAGCTGACGATCCCGGTTGATCCGCAACCCGGTTGATCCGCAACCCGGTTGATGCGATCCCGGATAATCGGGAGTTGACTGTAGTTGAAATATTAATTATGTATATTTTAACCCGAGCTATACACGGGTGTAGGCAGTGGCGGTTTGTCCAAAAGGGCTCTGGGGCGCAACCCTCCCAATTACAAAAATTAATTTTTAATTAATATTCATTTATCTTAAATTAGGTTAAGAAGAGCATAGAATTATTTAAGTAATGTTAAAACCATAAAATATTTAGCACTTGACGCACGAAATTAGCCCCAAGCTCCACGCAGGGCTCACAGCAGAGAGCCCCAGACTAGTGCATGGAATAAGCTGAAACAGCCAAAACCGTGCGGTGACGTCACTCAATGGGCGTGTTACGGGTGGCCTGGGATGGAGTCCCGTCATCTTGCGCATGCGCTGAGAAATGACTAATCAGTGCTGCTGAGTAGGAAGCAGCATTGTAGGCTTATTGTAATGTTCTCACAAATAAATGTTGGTGCGTTTGACTCAAAGTAAACAAATCAAATTTTATATTTAATAATAATATGCGTTTATGAAACTACTATTTTAAACTCATTTTAAAGAATAATATTTATGTACTAGATAAGTATTGTTTCCATTTATAGATCCTTTGATGCGCACACAACAGTGGCCTAATATACTCTTAAAAGTAAAACATGATTCACACTACTCGTTGAGTACTCGACGCTTTAGCAACCAATAGGCGATCACTTAACTACCCAACCTTACAACATTTCGTAAATCACACCGTAATACGTCTATTAGTTATAGCAATGTTAATATATTAATCAATAAGTATAACTTAATAAAAGTTGTAGGTGCTTAGAATATAAAACGAGTTAAATGGGTATCAAATTTCAAAATTTTCTCTGCACCTCGTAAATCTGGGGAGACCCCTTGTCATGAGCCCCACCAATGTAATTGGGCAGGAGCCGCCACTGGGTGTAGGTAACTAGTATTAACTAAATGACCCGATTTATAATCAGGCATAGGCTTGAAAGTGTTAATAGTAATGCATAAAATTGTATTTTTTTAATAAAAATAGAAAATATATTAAATAAAATGGTTAGAAAGTGAAAATTATGCATGTAAAGTCAGATGTAAAATAATTACAACCAATTATTTAAAAAAAATTTAGAAGTGATTAATAATATCATACTAAAAAATGAGTACTTGGATATATCTAATGAAAATGATTTATTGATTTATTTGAGATGTGAATATTTTTCACAGGGGTTATGAGTTATTTCAAGTACCAATGTCTTAAATCAGATAGATTACTATAATCATACCCTTTCCTCATGACATATCCATAGAACGAATTCAAGATACACTTGTGTGCCAATTGTAGAGAGTCATACAATACTTCTCTGTTTTTAGCAGACTTGATTTCTCCTGCATCTCCTTTAGCTACTGCCTCACTAACTTGTTTCTTAGCAACCTGGAAATATCATTACACATTAATAAAATATTTTTAATCAGTTTTACTACTTGAAACACAGTTTCAATGTTATTTCAATAGATATTGGTCATGTAAATAAACCTTATTTGAACAACAAAGCAAGCTATGTTAGTAGTTTATTTGCTTATATTTGTTTACTAGGGATTAATTTTTCTTTGGTTTTTATTTATAAATGAGATTTATAAAATTTAACTAAATGATTTAAATTTTTTATCCAATTATTATGAAATTCAGGTATTCAAAGAAATTTGGGATAAGCTAAAAATAGCTTTTGAAGATCCAGGTCATACATGTAAAGAAGTGTACTAACTTAAAGAAGCTCTTTAATAGACAAGAGATTAAAAAATTGCTTAAATACACAAAAGTATGTTGATAGGATTATCAGTACTGCTTAAAAATTGAATTATTAGATTGTATGGTTGCAAATAAAACGGTCACTTTTTTAGTGTTTGCTGGATTGTTTGATAGATAAGGCAATGATCATGGAGATAGAGAATTCAAGCTCTGCATTAAAAGCTGAAAATGGGAAAATAAAAATACTACAAAAAAGTGCAACATAATTCTGAGTTGAGAATTAAAGAAACTGTACATTCCTTGAAGAAACCACATAAAGATTCTAGAACTTGTACCAAGATATAATATACATAACCTCTAAGCACAAATATTTTTATTTTAGTTTTATGTACATTTCAGTTACAAAGTAACCATCCTCCGAGACATGACAATACATGAGGATGTATTAGGATGCATAAAGATGTATTTTCATGTCTCTGAGGATGGTTACTTTGTAACCGAAATGTACATAAGACTAGAAAAAAAATATTTGTGGTTAGAGGTTGTGTGTATTATTTATTAGTAATAAATATATAAATAAATACGAGTAGTTATAACTGCTACAGGATTCACATCTTACTCATGTCCCAATCCACAGGGAAAATAAAATCTTATCCAAATTTTGTATATAGCTATGAAAGAAATAAAAGCAGTATGATAGTTCCAGTGATAAATTATTGGTTTGCTAACCTACATATCTAGATAAGTGGTATATAGACTCCAGAGATACAAATTATAACACTCAATTAAATGTTATTAATTAATTTCAACCCAATATCTGAAAAGTCAATTTCTATGGCAAATGATTTTATGGCTTGATGAAATATTAGTAACGCTTACATTAAAGCGAGTTAATTACATTTATTAGATAATTTCATTTGAATCTCTAGCATTTTAATTGGATGGGATTTATGAAAAATAAACATGTAAAGTTTTCATTGTAATTACATAAAATTGTAAAACAGTTGATGATATTAACCTTATTTAATGCTTTGTATTCATATCGACGATCACGAAAAGCTCTAACAGTGTCTACGTAGAAGGAATTCTCTTTCTGACAAATTGTTGTTGTTCTTTCTTCAAGCCTTGTAACATGAGTTTTCTTATATGCTTTGCGGCAGTATTCTGAGAGACGTTTCTTTTCAACAGCTGCTTGCTCTTCTCGTGGAAGCTGATGAAAAGCTCTTACAGAACCTCCAGGGAATAACGGAGGAAATTTCTCGGTTTCTAGTTGTTGTTGAATTCGTTGAAACTCGCTTCGGCTTGCAGGCACTGTAAACATATTGGTTTTTATACAAAAGTTCTAGATACCATGACAATTTCCATATATTATGTGAAGGGTATGGAATAATAATATAAGTATTTAATAATTTTGAAGAAAAGCCAAAAATTAAAGATATTTTAAGATTCAAAAATAATGAAAAGTAACAATGTTTAACACCGAGAAACAATTTTTATGGTGTAAATATATTAAATTTTAAGAAAGCACATTCAAACAATTACTAAAAAAAACATTTCAAGCTCTCAAATGACCTAATAAGAATGAATCAAACATAAAACTAGGTGTAACCATATTTTTAAGACACAGGTTTTGGAGGGGCTAACTTGATTTATATTCTGTCTTTGCTATGCTTGCTAAAAATTACATTTATTACTTTCAACTTCATGATTCTATAAGTTAAGAACTTTAAAGTGCATAAAATAAGAGTTAAGAAATATTTTACTCACTATATTCTCCACGCCACATCCATGACATACTACGCTGACAGGTAGCACCTGGACGATTAAAATCACAGGCTGCACATATTGCTTCGTCTACTATTGCTGATGGCTGTAGTCTATTTGTTAAAATAATATTAGGGTACATGGCACCTGTAAAACACATCCATTTAAACTATAATAAAATTTTTAATAACATAGTTTTCTAAAAATAAATATATATTTTTATAAAAAGAACATTTTCTCAATAAGACTGAAATATCTGACAATTACAAAACATATTTCAGTACCAGAGAGCAGATAAGTAGATAATTATAAAACTATAAGAAGTATTTAAAGATATAAGTATGAGTACTTATTTTGTTGTATCAGTAGAAATAAGGGTAAAGACCAATAAATAAAACTCTCTGTACAGAGAAATAACTTCTACAGTGGATTTTGAATTTATACATAATATTAACAAAATATAAACAAAAATTTATTTGTGCTGCCAAAATTTATACTGTAATAAAAATGCAAGAATTGTTGATCAAAAGGTTTAAATTAGTTATGTCAACTTTGTACTTATATCATTTGTTTTACACAACACGTCCTTAGTACTGAGCTTATCCTCACTGTAATTAAGTAACACATTCACTGGTTTAAAGAGACTGCTTACCTACTATTTGTACAATAAATTATTTACCTAATTTCATTTTCACACACATTACTGTTATCTGCAACAGCCAAATGACCGTTGCAATATATGTAATAGTGTTGAAAAGGGTACAACAGATAATGGTTGATATTACAAAATTTGAATTAATATTGTAAAACTCCATAGAATATTTTAATTCATAAACATAGCCTAAATCATTAAATAGAAAATACAAAATGTAGCCTCAGTGTCAAAGAACAAACAATTGTAAAAACTAATAGCCTCAAAGCAGGTGACAAAAAAGTATAAAATCATACTGAATTAATTAGACATATGCATAACAAGTTAGTAAAAATTTACCAAGGATGGTGGGAGGAGCTAAATATTAATTCCTGTTTAAATGCCTACAAGAATTGTCTGAAATGATATTTAGTGAATGAAGACTTCTAAGAACGGGGAAATTATTGAAGCACAAGAAAACTAAATAAATACATTTAAAGTAACCCACTGTTGTAAAGAGGAAGGACAAATGAAGAGTAAAGTCATGTGGAAATAAAAGAGGCGCTTCACTTCAAAAAGCTTGGGGAGTCTAACCCAGATAGTCGAAGTAAACAGACGCTATTTTATTATGATGCTATATCCAGTCAATATGAAGTCAATTAAAACATTTTGTGCATGATGTAAGTCTAGTGAAGTGATGAATGGAGCCTAGACTGCAAAAATTCTTCTAGGTTTCCAGAAGAGCAACCTGACGATTTAATATTATTTGAATAACGTCTAAAACATTAGACACCAAGTTGTACAGAATTTTACAAGACACCTTACCAAGAATTTTTGTCATCTCATTTTCAAGCATATTGGAAAAAAATTCTCAGGTTCAAAAAAATGTCTGTTCAAGTTTGTACTAGGTACTGACCAATCTAACAAATTTATCATTATTACATATATAAATGATAAGCAAAAGTAAAAAAAAAAATACATTTACAATTTGTAATGTTGCTAACAATTACAAAAGTTACACTTTTTTGTATTAAAGCAAAAAAAAACAACAAAAAAAATTTTTGTATTTTTTGTACAAAAACCGCAAATTACAAAAGAATTAAAAGAATTCATTTTTTAAACATATTCCTAAATTCATTTATATTAAAAATAATATAAAATTTAACTATTCATTTACTGAAATCTTTTCTTGTAATTTTTTGAACACTATATTTATATTCTAACATACAAAAAGCAAATACATACCGACATCCAAATGATAAATAATAGGATTTTCCATTCGCGTAGGAGTGTCTCGAAGTTCACTTAGTTTCATTTTAACATCGGCAGAAATTTCGTCAAAATTTGTGACAGTATTTATTGGTATTTTTTCTTCTACTTCTATTGCATGCTTCAAGGCTCTTTCTACACCGGCAATTAGCTTTTCAAAGGCCTCTGGAACCTGAAAAATACATTATATACTATTATAAAATATAATTATTAAGGCAACTCTAACACTTCTAACATACCTAAAATAATTGAAATTAATAAAACACAATAATAACAATTATATAAATTATTTTGAAGTGTAACCGGTGATGAAAGCAATAGAGAATATGAGTACACCTCTTTAGTAAAAAGGATAATGTTATATGATGAAAAAGCTTTTTTTGTAATTTCAACATCTGCAAGGCTTAATTTTGAAAAGTTTTAATTACACACACAAAATCATGAGTGTGTATGCATTGTGTATGTGTGTTTTCCCAAAATGTGTGTATGTGTGTTATATTAGTACCCAAAAGGAGCCACTACACTAACCTAATATGCAACTATTTTCACAAGCTCTAAAATTCTAAAATAATATTTCTGCCTTGTCAAATGCATGAGCACAAAAGCTGGATATCTAGTATTGCTCTTAAACTTCAATACTGACTGTTTCCTGCCTTTCATTCGCTCTACAAGATTCATTGTTCAACTTACACGGAATTTGTAAGCTTACACATCGAAGATCTTTAACTTTAAGTTCTATAAGTCTATAAGAAAACCTCATTCTCTTGGTAAGATTAGGTTTAATATACACTATGATATTTTCTTAATATTTTCAGCAGCAGCAAACCTTATAACTTGCCTGCTTCTTGAGAATTTATTATCAAAGACTAAAATTACATTGTGGCCAGAAGCGACCAATAAAAACATATAGAATATATTTACAAAAAAAATTAATGAAATAAAAAAGAAACAAATACAACTAAAAACTGAAACATGCATTTAAAATATCAAGTTTTAAAAGTTTGAAAGACTAAAAATTAAATTTATAAAACATGTAAAGATAAAAACAAAGTAAAGATAAAAATGAGTAAAGCATAATATATGCATATTAAAAATTAAGCATACAAGTTCGGTTTGCTCCCCAATAAGTACCACTAACGATTCATAACATACCTGATTATTTGTTGCATCAAGTCTTCAAATCATACAGACGAGAAACCCATTAAAGTTATTTATCAAACAATATTTTTTAAAAATTTCAGTCAATTCCTACTGAGGCCAACAAAGAAAAATTGTATTTTAGTTTGTATTTTATAATTACAATTAATATAAATATGACAGAATCACAATATTAAGTGCCAAAATAGAAAGCAAATGACCATGAAATCTTCCATTTTTTTTCTATACAGTATATGGCGTTGGACTATTAGTTTTGTTTGTTACTAATTATTTGCTTTCTTTTTTTGTTACTAATTTATGAAGCTGATGGTGATTTATAATTTATCATTCTATCCATCTCTTGTATTGCTTCATTATTACAAGGAACCTTTCTCTTATAATTTCATATACATCTTTAACTAATAGATTTCTAACAATGGGAAAGTTGGTAAGTGCCAAAGTCCTGGATTTCAAACATGTAGTCATTCAGCTCGAATCCTACTAAAATATCAGTTTAAAAAAAATTTAATTAATGAATAAATATTTGAACATGATCAGATGAATAAAAACATTGTATTAACAATTAGAAATTTGTACAAGATATATATAAGGGGAGTGTGAGCTAACCCAAAGCTTCTAGAATTGAAGGTTTGGAGGAATTGGAGAAGCCCAAAAATCTAACACTATCCATTTGAAGCTAAATTCCACTAAGATAGGATAGGCTCCCATTGTCTTGTGTGACTTACTGTTACAAACTACTTCTTCAAAGCAAAAAACTTAATTCTGTAGCTTTTAACCATTCCTGGAACCTGTTTATTACTAATTGAAGAGATCTTACTGTTGTCATACCTCAAGCAGGTAAGTATATACAAACATAGAAAACAGTGGACTGGAAACTGTACACCAGCAGTGAAACAGTTACTGGCAATGGTAAACAGCATTGTGCTTAGCATGTTATCCTGTTTTTCATAAATATTAGAATTGTGCCTCCACAATGTACATAAAAAACCTGTTAAATAAAACACTCTTGATGAATGCAAGAATTTTGCCTTTCATACTCCATAATATAAAAATCCTTCTTCTTCATGGTATTTTATATGCTTTCTCAAGGTCAAAGTAGTCAACAACGACTGTATGACACAAAATAAATTCATTTTGTTCAGCTGGCAAACAAAAGCAACTGATAAAAAATGTTCAAGTCTGAAACCACTAAGAAGCTCACTGATTGCTTGGTAACTGACAAGATACTACACCAACAGTTTATATAATGCACATGTTAGTGAGATCAGACGATAACTACAGAGATTGGCTTTATTTTTTTTATTTAGAAGAAAAATTTATTTAGAATCTTAACCATGCATTGAGAAAAACATACTCTTAGAATAAATGATTGTATACTTGAAGAAGAACAAAGTTTTGTAGATAATGGTAGATATAATGGGGTATACAATGAAATTAGAGTCTGGAGTAGAATCCTTCATTGACGAGAGAGCTAAATCAATTTACCTATTGAGAATGAAGTATTCAAAGAAGAATCTCTAAGGAACTAAACATTGAAAGGTGTCTCTTCTTTAGATGTGCAGGTCTTGAATTTTTTAAATTACAATCAGCAGGAGAAAATCATGAAAATGATGTTCCCAGAACATTATTAACATCATCACGGTTTGTGATTCATCTTGGTAGGATTACTTTAGCCCAATTACTGGCATTAATGGAAGTACCACTGACCTCAATTTTTTCCACACATTAGAGGATGGTAGTTATTCTTGAAATAGTAAAGCTCTAGCATGCCAACAACCTCTTCTATTCTGTGTCAACACAAACAATTTATAATCCTCAAGGTTTATAAAATTAAGATCAGATTGTCAATTAAGTCTCATTAGCGCTTGTCATAAGCAGAGAATTTTTGTTTCTCACAATGGAATAAATAGATGTCATGGTTGTAAAATACTAGTATTTTCTAATTGCATTTATAACAATTCTATCAATGGCAGACCGATAGTATATGTCATATTAAATATTTTCAAAAAATGTCCAAAATTGCTTTTTCAAAATCAAATGAAAATCTCTTAACAATGTGAGAAGAATTTTATAGGTATGTATCCCCTACCTTGCAAATTGATAGATACACATCTACCAGTAAATGCTGCTAAATGAATAAGAGGTCCATCATTTAGCAGACATTATGCAGTTCCGATTTAATACTATGAACGATTACCCTTAGAAAGTTGCAAGTTGCCAATCGTCATGAAAAGAGCATTAAAATCTCCCAAACATAGATATGGAAATAGTAACTGGTTTATTAGGTCTACATCATTGTTTTGCAGGTTGTTATTAGAAGAAAGGTAGATAAGACAAGTGATCAGGTTACAAGGTGCCGCTGTTTGAATGGTTATAAGATTATTAAATTCAGAATAACATGATCGATACTGCCATGGGCTAGAATGACTAGGCTACCACTAGCTTGATCATCTGTAATGAAGTCATACCTAAAAATTGAATACTCATTTACTTGGAAATTTAGGGATTTATGGAGATGTATCGTATGGAGATGTAGACATATAAACAATGGGCACAATCTCTAATGCCAATATTGCCTTTATCACTGTTTTATTAATTGACGACACTTCAGTTTAGAAAGAGACTATCTAACTACTATTGACGTTACAAGGAAAAGACTTAATAGCCAACGCCCAGCCTTGGCAGTTGAGCCATTTGGCAATGAGCTGACCAGTAGAGATGGCCCTCCTTGAAGATGGGATTGTTGTAATACTGGGTCCGGTCCAGGGCTGTGCAATCTTTAAGGTGTTCGGCATTCATCAATTCACCACCACACAGCAGCAGACACTCCAGTAGCACATGGATGCGGTGGAGGTGCATAGCAAGGTAATCATGAGAGCTCTTCAATCTGAAAGCTGCGACGCTAACAGCTCGGGGCAAATTATGGTCAATTGGTCTCCGCGTCACAAGACTTCCCCACCGATTTTCCTGCTGAGAGTTCCCTAAATCGAACATGATTCACCTTTTCGGTGAACATCTTTATTAGGGACCTGGAGGACTGTAGTGAACTCAGATGCTCGGGCTGAAGGAGGCTTGTTCTCTGCTTGGATAGCTGATCAGCCTTTACATTACCAATGATGTTTACAAGGCTCAGGATCCACTGGAAATCAAGTACCCACCCAGTATTTATGAGATCATTCAGTTTTCTTCTACAGTCTATGGTACTACTTTAGTCAGTCTGTGAGTTCCCAGAGAGGTTCAAGATGGCGGTCTTAGAGACAACAAGGAAAACTGCCTTAGCTTAAGTTTAATTGCAAGCATATATGCCTTCTACCTCTTTGTCGTAGTTGTTAAGGAGGGCCCCGACACCAGAAAATACCGCAAAATATATGTAGCCCATGTTTCGTCTGATTCAGGTATAAATGATCTATCAGTGTAAATTTGGAGCCATTCTGGTACTTACTTCTTTACTTCTATGCAAAGGCATCTAGCCTCAAGAGTAGCCGATAGCCCGATGTCCATGGTATATTATCCTTGCCAACCTCCAATGCTTCTTGTTTATGAGAATATCTTGCCATGTTGCCACTTTGACTCTCAGGAAGTCCTTCATTGGTATGGGGTACGTGTAGTCGAACAAAATGTGCTTTACGCTTTTGTCTTCATTTTCACAAAGTGCACAGATTGGAGAATTCAAAAGATTAAATCTAAATAAATGTTCCTCCATCACTAGATGACTGGATCGTCCTTGAGCTGCAAAAGCTGCAATCGGACGTGAAACTTTCCTGAATTTGCCCTCACTTAACGGTTCAGGCTGAAATTGAAAAAGGTGACGACCTGTGGCCTCTTCTTTCCAACATTTAAGAAAGTATTTATTTGCCAAGCTTTCACAATACATGAGTGGATATTTGGTTTTAAATGTTGGGTACATATGGGATGCCGCTTTAGCTGTTTCATCGGCCCTCTCTTTTCCTGGTATTCCACAACGTGCAGGTATATTGAAGAGTTTTGTCCTTCCCCATGTCCTTCAGGTTGTTAGCAAATTTTCTTATTTTAGCAATGCAAAAGGAGTAGTCCCCTGTGAATCAATTTAAGAGAGCCTGGAGGGCAGATCTGGAGTCAGTAAATTTGCATATTTTCTCCTCCTATGTTTCGAAGCAACTTGCCAATGCAGCATTTAGCACCAAAAGCTCTGTGCCCATACTAGAGTGCGAGTTTGCAGGGAAATAAAAGCAGATGTCAGTAGATTCGTTGAAAAAACCTGCTCCGAATATTCTCTTTTGTTGGTGAAGTGTAAATTCTAATATGATCATTGTAGCTGGTATGTATCATTTCCAACGTTTCAGTTTTTAGAACTACTGGGTTGTCCTGCTTACTTCTTCTGCTTGGCAGGATCAAAGTAATTTTTATTTCTGACCAGGTAGTGCTCGGGGACAGAATTTGGCAACATCATTTGTTTTGTAACTAAAGGATTGTTTAATTCGATTTCCTATTTTGGTAAAACTTATTTGTTGATCAGGGATGTAAATTTTGAATAAGGTAATTACAGTCATTGCTTATTCTTATTTTAAATTTACCAAGTTTAAAGTTGTCTTGGATAATGACTTCTAGCTCCTCCACAATAATAGTCATGAACCAAGGTCAGTAAACCACTCCCTCTTCTATTCCACCTTGAAAGATTGAAACTTTGAAATCCTTTAAACCTTGGATGGTACTTTCTGTTTTGAGGTAGGGAAGACTCTTGAATGCAAGCAATCTCGACTTTTTTCTTCTCTATGACTTTCTTAAGCTCGTCAGATTTACCCTTTATAGATCTCGTGCATAATAATTATTTCCTTTAGTCCAGTTTCAGCAGAACACCGATCTTTTGTCTTTTCTTTTTTCGACTTCCATTCTCGGAAAGTTGTGCCAATAGATATTTGCTCTCTATCTTCTTTAGCTTTCATTTTGGCCATTTTTAGAAATGAAAATGTGAAAGAACTATTTGGGTACCATAATTAAAATCTTTGGATAGATCTCACACCTCTGCCTCATGATGAGGACAATGTTGTAAACATGCCGTATTGATTTAATACTATTTCCTTTCTGGTGTAGGTTATTTTTCATTGACAGTCGGAGGGCTGCACTTCTAAGCTCCTGATCCGAAGAGGCATGCTTCGGCAAGGAAAAAATAAAACAGCTGTTTTATGTAAACAGCATAGAGCTGTATTACTTGATCTGTTTTTGCTTTAAACTTTTTGGGCGAATTAGGACAGTCTTCCCGTACCTTATATGGCTAAAGTATATGATTTTTGTTAACCTTAGATTAACCTATGACCTTTCTACAGTGGAAAATAATTGTTTTTTTTAGCCATGATGCTCAAGAAAGTTTTCTCCTCTTTGGATTACACAGTTGAATAAGTAAGACAAGTAATTCCCACCAGAGTTGACATCCTTATAATCATGCCTTAATATCACAATGGCTGTTTCAAAAAAAATGTAGGTTATTGAAAGGTAGGGCACATAGGCCTACGATAGTATACATGACATTTATGCATATATAAATTCAAGATTCAGCTGTTTCCCAAAAGTAAATGTGAATGACGGTGTTGAAATTTTCTTATCCTGGCCCATCTTCCTAATGGGCACCACATCAGTAACTGACAAAGACCCCAACCTGGACTTGATTTCATCTAAAGCTATTTACATGTGATGATCCTGTGTGAGAAATTAAAATATCAGTGAGAAACAATAGATATTATGGCTCCATCAAAAGGTCATTTTGCAAATGAATTGGTCTCTCTCTCAAGACATGTTGAAAAAAATTTCCCTATTTTAAAGTTTCGTAATAAAAAAAAAAACAGGACCTCCTGCACATCTAGTAATGACCTAATTAATCAAGAAAGAAAACACTTATTGCCGAGTAAATCCTGACATAGACTTATTTATCTAACAAAGTTTTCACTGTTGTATTTTCAAAACAATGGTTTAGGATCAGATTTTTAGAATTTGTATTGGATGTCGTCCATGAGTACACCCATGGATGACCTACAATTATCTATAGAACCCCAGAACTCTGTAGCCTATAGTTTTCTTATCATCAGAGATAAAATACTCACCATGTATTATATATAATTCAGAAACTTGTAAGAGGATGAGTACACCTCTACCTCCCGATAAAAAATTAATGAGCACTTACCATTCTAAAACGACAAGGAAGGTCTGATCTAAAAACACCAGATTCTAATGCCTCGACATGACCCCCTACATATGTTTCCTGGTCCAATACATGTCCATCGGCTGTCATTTTATTCAGTTCTGTTTCTTGTTTATTTGGGAAGATGATATTTGCATGAAAAGCTTCCACCATTAACAATGCTTCACATAATGTTCCAGATCCCTTACGTAAAACCTGAAATAGCAAAATGTGAATATTATATCTCTGCATTTGATATAATAGCAGAAGACTTACCTCGGGAGTAGTCCTAGGATATTTCTTCTTAACAGACTGAAGAATAGGGACATAGTACTACTACCAAAATAAGATATTCTTCTTCTAACCAATTTAAAAAGTCTCAAATAAACATTTGAGCTCTATAATAAAACTAATATAAACAAGAAATATTTATTTATATAAGTTTAAAATGAATAGATAGAAAGTAGAGATGGGACAATCCTGATTTTTGATTCCAGGAATCGTCGATCCTAATGGTATCAAGGAATATACAATATCAAGAGCACAGTGGTACAATATATTACAAAAATAAAGGTGAAAAAACCCTGGTCAGTCTAGTTTGTTAATTTCTTTGTATTCTAGATTGTACTTTTGTAATAGGAACCTATGAAGATGATGACTTTGTCATCGAAATGTACATAAGGATTTAATCTTAAGTAACTTATTTTAGTTATTTTTTGATTAATTTTTGTGGTTTTGGGGTTTTTCACCTATATTTTTGTAGTATCAAGGAATCATCGATACTCGATTATCCATCGATTAAAGTGGAGTTTCTGATTCTTGTTTTTTTAACTGTTAAAATACATATGTGGTGTAATTTATAGGAAATACAATTAATTATTAACTATGTCTTATTCAAGTATTAGTTGCTTTGATTGAATTAAACGATTAAAGCAAATGTCTATTTGGGTTCACAAAAACATTATTATTATTTATAACCCAACAACGTAAACATCAGAAGTATTTCTGGTTTGTTTGTCACCAGTCTTCTCACTCTGCTTTCACTCTCACTCGGGAGGGCTCGATACACTCTCTCCCCCCCCATCTCAATAAAACACAAATAAAAGCTAGTTCCAATTTCCCCAGATATACAAACTGAAATGGCTATTACTGAAGTTATATTAAAATTGTGAACCTATATTTTTGTAGTATCAAGGAATCATCGATACTCGATTATCCATCGATTAAAGTGGAGTTTCTGATTCTTGTTTTTTTAACTGTTAAAATACATATGTGGTGTAATTTATAGGAAATACAATTAACTATTAACTATGTCTTATTCAAGTATTAGTTGCTTTGATTGAATTAAACGATTAAAGCAAATGTCTATTTGGGTTCACAAAAACATTATTATTATTTATAACCCAACAACGTAAACGATCAGAAGTATTTCTGGTTTGTTTGTCACCAGTCTTCTCACTCTGCTTTCACTCTCACTCGGGAGGGCTCGATACACTCTCTCCCCCCCATCTCAATAAAACACAAATAAAAGCTAGTTCCAATTTCCCCAGATATACAAACTGAAATGGCTATTACTGAAGTTATATTAAAATTGTGAACTTCAGTTCATATTTGTAATTTTAAATAAATCATTACTTTTATCCAATATTTTTCTCACCCTTTCAAAAATTCCTATTCATAAACTAAGGTCGAACTTTTTGTGTAGCCTATTACAATATTACAACTTTTAAAAAGCTTCTCCATATGGCCAAGATGTTAACTAAATTCATTACTAACTAGAGATATCATGGCCTACATAACTTGAAAGAATTGAGAATCGAAATCAAAATTTGAGAATCGAAATAAAAAACTTTAGTTATCGGCCCTAAAAGAAAGCTTTGTGCATCTGCTGAATAAATCAGTAGATAGTGGTTTTTTGCCAAGTTAATACAAAAAAGCGTAATTTATACAAAAAACCTCAAAATTACAACCTCGACCTTACAACAGAAAAACTGCAAGTTTTAATAAAAATGTGTTTCAGTTTTAATTACAAAATCATGTTTTAGTGTTTGTGTCTGTTATTGGAATTAACATATTGTAACAATCCATTTAAGTCCAATAAACGTTTAAAAATATTTTTCTTTCCTTGGGAATAACAGTATGTTACAATAACAAATAGATTCTGTGTGACACTGAACTAGGGACAGGGAATTCTACTTTAAAAATATTTCAAGAAAATGTTTTTCCCCCTTGAATGAAATAAACATATACCCTTAAAAGACAAACATCTACAGCACAGGATTGGTTAGTAGTGAGGAAAAGTTAAGTGAGTAAAAAATTAACTGTTGAACTTAAATCGAGAGTTAGCAGCAAGTGGGACAAATTTGCAAGTGACAACTGTTAGATGTAGATTTCTTGATGTTGGATGGAAAACTCTTTGATGAGCTAAAGGCTACAGAATTCAATTCTAAATACAAATTGTGCTATATTAGCATTTTTGTAAAAAGCATTCGATTCTGTAAGAGAATACAAAAAAAAAACATTTGAACATATTAAATAATAACAAAAAAGAAATATTTTTTTTTTCAATCTCATTCGACTAATCAATTTCATCTTTAGTCATGTAAGAATAAGGAAAAATATCTATAGGTCTTGCAGAAAGGAAATAATTTTTGTAAATAAAAATAAATAAACAATGCTGGATATTAAATGGATTGGATAGGAAAAATGGGTACAAATTAATTGGAACGGAAAGAGTAACACTTGTCTATGCCTTTTTCATTTTCTACTTGGAAATATATTATGTATATTAAGTATTATGTGTATCTCATATTCTAAGGTTAGTAATTAGTTATAAACAATGTTACTGACTTTTAGTGAACAAGTTCAAAATTGTTATGAATGTGTGTAATGTACAATGTTTGTTAACTTTCCTTTGGTCCTTATGGTTGTTACAATCACATTGTATCAAATACATTAAATACAAAAATTTAAAATACAGTGAAACCTGTCTTAGACAGACCCTGTGTTAGGCGGAATCCCGACTATCGCGGAAAACTTTAAAAGTCCCAACTGTCGCCTATTTAATTTACCTGGTTAATGACCTTCAAAAGCCGGAAACTGTCTAACGCGGAAGCGGAATAAGCAAAAGGATGAGTGATACGTATTTACTACGTCTTAGTTCTGCATAAGCCGGAAAATCTGATCATATACATGCTGTAAAATATAAAGTTACAATGACTTCCGTTTAGACAAAATACAGTTTATAATGTATTTTTTTACCATAACAAAATTCACAGATAGGTCTGCTTAATTGTAACGGATCATATTTATTTCTGAGAACTCTGTAACAACGTTAAGGATTGTTGATATGCACAAGATAACAGATAGGCTATGTGTCAGCACTCGTTTCCTTCAAGATAACGCAATGAATGGTTTACAAACATCCCCGGCCAGACATATTGATGTCCGAGTCAGCAGTCACTTCTTCCGGTTTTGTTACAGCGACCAGCCAATTGGTCGCCTTATTTTCCGCGTAAGCAGATCATACGTACAGTAGCCAGCCTACGAAATTATTGAAATGGAGACTAATGAGATTATAGAAAGTGAAGAAGAAATTGAAGACAGACCAATCATAGAAAACAAAATAAAAACTTGGCGAGGCTTTAATGAAAATTTGTGAGTTAGAGGATTTTGAGGTACGTATTAACAGCCCGGAAATGCATCACCATTTGTTACTGTTGAATGACGTTTATTTAGAGGTTAAAATGTGATAGTTTTCTTGTGATTTAAATACACTTGCTTTATATGTTGAAGTGTTATCTCTGTAGGAAATAAACATTCAGCACTTAATCGGAAATAAATAATTAAATTAAATACTGTATTAGAACAAATGTAGACACGACGACAATTGTCCGTTATCTATGAGGTGTTAGTATAGCGCCATACAGTTGATCAGTAGAAATAATAGTCTTATAGCTACGAATCCCCGTGGCCTACCCTCACCCCAACGCTAAAAATAGACTCGGAAAACGTTTCGTGATGTTACCATCATACAGTACACTACAACTGTATAAGGCGGAAACCTGTCCTTAGACGGAAAAAATTGCCGGTCCCAATGGATTCCGGCTTAAACAGGTTTCACTGTATATATATCACCAACAATCTAATGCAAACCTAAATAAAGTATTGTTTCAAGATAAGTGTGTTTGTTATCTAGTACCACCTAAAAATTATACAAAAAGACAACAGAAAACCTTTAGCACATATTTTGTAAAATCGAAATAGTCGGTCAAGGGGGCCAATAGGATAGATAAAAAAAGTTATTAAAGCAAATAAGAAATGTAAATATTCAGTGAAAGTACTTTTATCTTGCAACTGAAAGTATTTGCAAGTTTGAAAATTTAAAAGTATGTGTTGTTTGAGTAGAGTACAAAGGCTTAGTCAGTAGATGAACCAAATCAACTCCTCTCATAATGGTACATTCCATAAAAAAATAAATTACATAGAGTGGATATTAATTGTTTACATTTGCACAATTTTATATGTAAGTAAAAAAACAAATCATATGGCTTACTGTATATAAAAATGATCAATTGTAAATTTACCTCATCTGGTTCCATCGGAATAATTGTACAAAGAGCGAATATAAATGGATGTACATATTTCATGTATAAATAATATGTTGCAACAGCATCAGATACTGAATAATTAGACATTACTTGCGGCTCCTCAGAAGCTAATCTGATTTCAACGACAAAAAGAAAATAAATTGATTAAAAGCTTAACAAACAAAAAATAAAACAGATTAACAAAATTGTCACCAAACACAAATATTGTAAATGAAAAAAAAATCATTATAATCATTAAAATAAAAACATGCAGAATATATATATATATATATATATATATATATATGAATTTTTGGACTTGATAGGAGACTGACAGACTTACCTAAAGGCAATAGTCCAAAACTGCAATCTCTTGGAAATAAGCACATATAAAACACTTAATACACTTTTATTTGAAATATTTCGATCAACATGATCTTCTTCAGTCAAGAAAGAGAAAAACAAAAGATTGAAGTTTTTCTCTTTTTTTCTCTTTCTTGACTGAAGAAGATCATGTTGATCGAAATATTTCAAATAAAAGTGTATTAAGTGTTTTATATGTGCTTATTTCCAAAGAGATTGCAGTTTTGGACTATTGCCTTTAGGTAAGTCTGTCAGTCTCCTATCAAGTCCAAAAATTCCTAAATAAGCTTTAAGCTCTACTAGAAATAACCTAAATATATATATATATATATAAAGATATTTCACGTTGTCCACTATTTTTCCGTTGCACTGACTTTATGAAGTTGATATATTACTATTGTAAATACTTTTATCCACCACTAAGTGCAATAATTTTACCTTGTTGAGATGAGGCACCTTTCGGTCACTTGACCATTGTCGAATCACTGATATTTTTCTGGTGTAGATGTTCGGTCCGTGATGTTGGTATTTGTTGACTTTACACGCATTTTCTCTTGAGCTGCGTGTATAATATTTTATATAGTATGTCTTCTGTATATGTGTTCTGTAGGTTCATTAAATGGTTGTGTGTGTTTTTATAAATGTGGTATTTTTCTAGTGAGTTTAATTCTATTGGGTTATTATTTATTTCAAGTATGGTTAGGTTATTTTCGTAGTTTGTTATTTCATGTTTATGTGATATTAGGTGTGCTGCAACATTTGATACTTTTGTATTTTTATTTTTGAATGCTATATAATGTTCTTCAAATCTTATTTAAAATGATCTGGTCGTTCTCCCTATGTAAAATGCATTGCAGTTGTTACATGTAATTTTGTAAACTCCTGATAGGTTATGTTTTTCTGTATTTGTTCTGTGGTTTGTGTTATTAAGATATTTTATTATTTTGTTGTTTGGTTTGTATGTTGGAGTATAGTATTCTTTGTTGTATATATTTGTTAGTTTTTCTATTTTGTTATTGGTATATTTATATTTTAGGTAGATTTTTTTTATTTTTATTATTTTTGTGTTCAGGTTGTAGTGTTGTGTTGAGGTTAGGTTTTTTGTAAATGTTTTTTATAAGGTGTTTGTTGTATCCATTTTCTATTGCTATTTTTGTAATGTTATCTAATTCTTCATTTAATTTTTGTTTGTTATCTTGTGTGTATTTTATTGCTTTATTTATCATGTTACTGTAAGTGTTAATTTTGTGTGTCCAGGGGTGGTTAGATTTGCAGCGTATTGTGGTGTTGTTGGAAGTAAATTTTCTGTGTACTGTAGCTTCTATTTTATTACAAATAATATGTATATATATATATATATATATATATATATATATATATATATATATATATATATATATATATAGAGAGAGAGAGAGAGAGAGAGAGAGATTTTTTGGACTAGGAGACTGACAGACTTACCTTGGTAAGAGTCCACACTGTAGTCTTGAAATAGAAACACATAAAAGCACTTAAACAATGATATATTTCAACCACACAGTGGTCTTTGTCAATCGAAGAGAAAACACAAAAAGAAATATCTATCTATCATATTTCTTTTTGTGTTTTCTCTTCAATTGACAAAGAACACTGTGTGGTTGAAATATATCATTGTTTAAGTGCTTTTATGTGTTTCTATTTCAAGACTACAGCGTGGACTCTTACCAAGGTAAGTCTGTCCGTCTCCTAGTCCAAAAAATCTAAATAATCTTTACCAACCAAAACTAACCTAAAAATATATATATATATTTCACGTTGTCCATTATTTTTCCGTTGCACTGACTTTATGAAGTTATTATTATTACTTGTAAATAATTTTTTCCACCACTAAGAGCCAATAATTTTATTGCAATAAAATTATTATATATATATATATGAAGTAATTATATTTTTACACCTATATATTTTAATGATACTAAAAACAACAGTTGCAGAAATTGGTTTTAAAATAATTTAATATTAATACAGATACAGTATAATAATATAACATTTCTCTTAAATCTGTTGAAAAAAATCAGTAACTGTAATATTCAACTTGGAATTTTAATGGATTACGTTATATATTTGTGTATATGTACAAAAAACTACACCTTATTTGCCACACAACTTATCATATAGAACACTTACAGATATAACAATTTTTACCTGCACATGTCTTCTGGGTCAAGCTCAACAGGATCATATCGAAGCTTTGCTTTGGCCACAGCTTTCAAGTTCTGAGACCCAACAGGAAGGTATGAATCTCTTTTCACCCAACTATAAATTTACAAAGAAATTTAAACTGAATCAATTTAAGTAGTCAGTCTATGTGAGTAGTTGTTTGTATTAAATACTAACAACAAATTGTTTAATTAAATGCACATTGATTAGAATATAATATGTTTCTACATAGTATTTAACATGTTTGTCTGTCTTGCATTACCATTAACACACTCCCTGCAGGTAACACAGATCTGTGTACTAAGGTACTGGCACTGCATGCAAATGATGTAGAACTGTAACCCCTTCTAAATCTCACTTCATTTCTAGAGTGAGGTTAGCAGTTGCCAAATACAAATTAGCTGCTTCTAACTTTTTATCAAATATTTTAATCAAATATTCATGTTCTAAACCATTACACATTTTTGGTACAAATAAACCAGTCAAACTTTTTTATGCCAAATTCTAAATAACGAAATCTTTTAAGTAACGAATATATATCTAGTCCCTTAACATTTTAGAAATCATTATAATTTGTCTCTAGTCACAAATTTCGAACTTATCAATAACAAAATAATTTCTCCATCTGAAACAAAAAATGTTGTACTGTATCCGCAGTTCATAAAGGCATTTCCAGGAAATTGTTTGTTTTCAGCAGAAAGGGCAGTGAAAAAACCATGAGGTTGTCAGGCAATATGCAATACAGTTTCTTTAACACCGGAGATAGTATTGTATTATTGTTTACTTCCTGGCCTCAGTAGACTAAAGTTAGTGGAAAAACGGATTCGAAGAATTTGGTATGTATAGCCACATACTCTTTCTTTTTCCCACCAGTAAGAAGGGACTTCTTCTTCCCAATAACTTTGCTAGTTCAGTTACTCCGTTTCATTCATGCCGTGAGTTTGTCGAGCTTTGAAATAATGTCAAAAAGAAGGCGTTTAATTGTTGAAGAAAAATTGAACGTTATAAAAAATGTTGATGAAGGTGTAAAGAAGCTGGATGTTTCAAAAAAATTCGGTATACCTCAGAGTTTGTTATCGACTATACTAAAAAATCGGGATCAGATTTTAAAACAAAGTGGTACTTGTGACTTACAAAAAAAGAAAATTAAACTGTGTACATATGACAATATCAGTAACTCAATGTTAAAATTGATTATGGTAATCCGCAAGAAAAATCTTCCATTATCGGAAACATTCATTTTAAAAAAAGCTTTGGAATTTGCTGCATCATTAGGACACAGTGACTTTCATGCACATAATGGTTAGATAGACAAATTTAAAAAATGAGATACCATCATTTAAAAAGTAATATCAGGAGAAAGCGCAAGTGTTGATATGGGTAATGTGAATTTTGAAAGGAAAACATATTAAAAATTTTTTTAATGACTATTCACCAAAGGACATGAAACTTCAAATACAATGCTAATGAAACTGGTCTAAATGTTTACCTAACAAGACACTGACTTTTAAGAGTGACCCTTGTTTTGGAGGAAAAGCAAGCAAAGAATGAATTACCGTATTAGTGGCAGCTAACAGGTTAGGAACAGAAAGCAAAAGGTTGTGATTGGCAAAAGCAAATACTCACGATGTTTCTGATGCATTAAGTCTTTAAAAGTTGAGTATGCATTTAATAAAAAGGTGTGGATGACGAACAAAATTTTTATTGAATGGGTGCTAAAGCTAGACAAGCAAATTTTCAAAAAACAAAAAAAAATTTCACTGATAGACAACTGCCCTGCTTATCCGCACGACAATAATTCTAAACTAAAGAATGTGAATGTGGTTTTCTTTCCACCAAATGTAATTTTAATACTGCAACCTCTCTATCAGGGAGTTATAATAAATTTGAAGTTACACTATAGAAAGAGAATTTTTTAAAAGACTAAAGAAGAGAACAATGAAGCTATAACTAAAGAAATCGTGAATCTAAGAGACTGCATTGCTGAATTAGAAAAAGTATGGACAAAGGATGATAAAAAAACAGTTTTTAATTGTTTCTCCAAAGCTGAATTCAATACTATCACATATGAAGAAAATGATGAGGATAACATCTTGTTAAGTGAATTAAAAAAGCAATGCCATTTTCTGAAAAGTTCAGAAAACACAAGTGATGATGTTCTTGAACATTTGAACATTTTATCGGAACAAAGATGTTGTTGTTTCCGATGTTCCAAACGATGAAGACATAATTCAAAGCGTCCAAATGACAAATCCAAATGAACTTTTGAAAGAAAATAATAACTGTGACGATGAACCTGAAGAGAAGAAATCTACAGACACTGAAGATTTACAAGCTTTCAAAATCTTTGGATGAGGATTTCAAATAAGAGATGGTGTACTAGACATTTTTTATTGTCTGAATATATGTGAAACATTCTCATTGAACGTTAATGTTTTATTTAAGTACAAAGTCCAACAAAAAATTACTCACTTTCTCAAGTAAAACTTTGAACACTGGAAAGTAATGAAAACTTCTTTTTTATATTAATTTATGTTTCATTTAATGTTTTTGATTAATGATTACCACTTGTGTAGTGTATAGCACAGTTTGTGTTGAATGTGTAAAGTATTTAAATTAATAAAGTGTTAATACATTAATGTACTGAGTGTTCTTTGATTAAAATTTAGTACTGAAGGTTAGAGTTATGCTTTTTGGAAATGAATTACATTAGTAAGTACGCTTATTTATTTTTATTTGTTGATTCCATCTTTACGTGAGCTACTAGTTTTCATTAAACACTTGTAAATGTTTATAAACTTGCCTATAGTAGCACTTACTTATATTTGATGAGGACGGCCGTTTCGGGAGATGTGACCCATTGTCAACTCTGACCATAACTAGTTACTCAGACCCAGACTAAGAGTTACGGTCTGAGTTGACAATGGGACACATCTCCCGAAACGACCATCCTCAACAAATATAAGTCAGTACTACTATAGGCAAGTTTGTAAACATTTACAAGTGTTTAGCTTATTTATTACCATATTTATACAATATTTTTCTTTTAGCATTAGATTACTTATCATATTAGGCTATACATACTGTATTTCATACGGATATCTAATACAGTTAAAAAGAAACATTTTGAACACATTGATGAAACATTTTTAGATTTTCAATAACATAAATCTTGAAACACTCTAAACTGAAAGATTATAAAAAGTCCTCGCATCTTAACGTTGATCTATTACCTTATAAATGCCCACAATATTATACTGTTTGGTTTATGACTGCCCGTGCGATCTTATTCTGGAGTAAGATAGGGTGGGAGTATTCTTGGCAAGACTTCTCATTAACCCTTAGCACTCGACTGTCGGGGGAGCCCCGCCAAGCGTATATTGCAGTTTACTCGGGGGTCACCTGACACGATTTTCAAATGCCTATAACTCGTCTGTGGCGAAGCCCACGACATTCAATCTTTTACCGTTTGGTGCTACACTCTATTGACAATAATGTGAACTAAGTTGAAAATGCCTAGAAATATGTGAGTCATCACAAAATCTAGTTTGCCACTACGTTGTAAGCTGCAAGTAGGTTACAGTTTTGCAGGTTATTTATTTACTCGTAGTTTGCCGTGGCTTCACGTGCAATTAGTGATTCTGAAATTCCTGATCTTTTACTTGATCCTGATTTATTAGAATGTAGTTTAGTTTCATAAACAAAATAATTAAACCAACAGGTATTTGAAAATATAACCAGTTTATGGGTGGTGTAGATTTAGCTGTTCAATATGATAAACCATGCAGTTTTACGAAACGAACAAAAAAATGGTGGAGGAAAATGTTTTTCTGGCTATTAGATGTAGCTGTAGTAAACAGTTTTATTATCTATAATAACAAAAAAAAGGAAATGAGAGAAAATCCTGTTAAACTAAAACAGTTTCGCCAAAACTTGGTAAGGGAACGCATTGGTGATATCAGGAATATCCTGTATAGTAAGAAGAAACTACTGACAAAGAAGAAAGACTGAATGGGAAATTACATTTAATCTTTTCCAATGATAAAGGTAGTTCTAAGAATTGTGTAGCTTGCAGTAACAGGAAGATAAAAGGAGGTAGAAGGGAAACAATTTTTCACTACAAAACATGCAGCAGAAAACCAAGACTTCATCCGGAAGACTGTTTTCAAAGATATCATACTCTGCAAAACTACAAATAAGATAATAAAATCATGTACATACAGTATTAGTGAATAAAAATAGTTTAATTTACTAAAATTATGTAAGAAAAAACAAAGTTTTCCATAAACAATAATGAAACTTGCAGGTGAGGAATTTGTCTCAATTTAATTACAAGTGGGGAAGCAAAGCATGTTTAAAAAATCCGAGCGCTAAGGGTTAATGAATACCTCTACATAACGCATTTTTTATATACATAATCAATTTCATTATACAGAAGTTCAACTGTACTAGCTTTAATTTTAGGACTAAGATACTCCTAAAAACATTTTACTTACTAACAAAGAGTGTCAAAATTTTGCTTTAACTATTGTATCTGTATCTGTGAAGTTTCTAAATTAGCATAACCAGTTTACTACAGTATTACAGGAGCCGTTTCAACAAATACTTGCTTGTCATATAGTTTCAAGCGTATTAGTACTGAGGTCTTGAATTAACACAGAATTAAATTGAATCAAATACAAACGGTGACAATTCACCTCAAGTGTGAAATTATAAATGGTGTTCATTATAAAATTTCAATAGCAGGCCAACAATTAATTAATTACCATAAACAGTCCATATGCATAGAGGGTCGACATGAATAGATGCCATCTTTGTTTTTTGAAAACCCTATTTCTTGTTTCATGTCCAAACCATGCACTGCAGCTCGAGCTTCTACAAATGGCCAGTCAAAGAAGTCACCATTGTATGTTACAAATATGTGTGGGCGTATCTAAAGAAAAATATTTTACAACAGGTAAATTTTTAATTATTAGTTATTTTCTAAAATAAGTAGTTCTAATTAGATAAAGTGTTTCAATACTGTTTACCCATTGTTAAAATTACTATAAGTAAGGTCTGTTAAAAACTAATCTAGTAAAATGGAATAATTTATTCAAATACATATGATATTATCTTTATATATACACTATAACTTATTTTTATTTTAATAATCTACAATGGGGTTTTTTATTATTGAATGAAGATATATAATTTCTATTTACAAACAAAACTCATTAATAATTTAAATTCTTTATTATAACAATTTTTTAATTCACACAATAAACAGAACAAACAAATAAAACTTAACAAGTTTTAACACAATAGGCTAAACTCAATTCTTTTAATTTTAGTTACAAGGTTTTATACCCTAGGCTATTTTCTAAGATCTCTTAATACCTCGGGGTTTTATGCATGGGCTATATCTTTTAACTCTTTGGTTAATTAAATAAATTTTGATAAACAAGATTAAATTTAGAAAATAGTTTTAATAATTAGCTTCCTGATGTAAAAACGTAAATTTCGAATAAGCAAAAAGGTCCCTAAACTGTTTGAACTGGATTAGGTTTCTTACTACTAAACTATTATTTGATCTCAAGATATTCTAATAATGTACAATTTTAAATTTCCTTATAATTTTAAAAGTTCACTAAAAGTTAATTTTATAGCGCTATGTACTTATCAATTTTCGGAGTTCGGCTGTTTGTTCATTTAGGATTCAGTTCTCTTTAAATTTTATATCTCACACAATTAAATTCCCTTTAGTTACTTCAATTATATTAATACTGTATTATAGATTTTAAATTCACTTATCCTCGTTTTAATTTGGCCAAGTTTCTTCACAAATTCGTATAATTTTGACGAGATTCTTCAAACGGGATTTTGGCTTCTAAGAATGCCTTCGCTTCGTTCGGCCACCCACGCTAGACTAACACGTCGTTTTTACTTTTAAAATGTTTAAAACATGGCGGCTATTCCTTCTCCCAAAACTCATCTTGCATGTAATTAAGTTCGATTTTTTTCCACTAGAGTCGACTGTAACACTGACCTATTTCCTTGGCTTTAAATCTAATAAGCCAACGAAATTGTTCTCACCCGTTTTAATTTGGTTAACATACTGTTTCACCTTTCCTATCCTTAACAAACCTTCCAGTGTTTATTTAATTACTATTATTTGTGTGTGCAGTGTCTTTGCTTTTTACTTTTGTAATAATTCCGAAATGTGTGCGTTTGGCCTAGGTTAATACAAACATAACCTCTATCTCATTGTTTACAATCGTGTTTTACCTTTTCCTTCAAGTAATTTCTTATGCCCTATGTTAATAAAGTTTACTTTTTTTTATATTTTATTATTATTATTATATTTTGTTCTAATTTTATTTATTAGGTTATTTGATCCAATAAATTTCCTAATGCATTTTACAGTTCAAATCTTTTTTAAATGTTACAACCTTTTCTAGGCTTTCACCTAAAATTAGTTTTAATTTAATCTAACCAATTTCTTAATTAATTTCTCCGATTTCATATTTTGTGTGTTATTTCTAATCTATTCTTCCAATTCTTAAACAACATTATATAGCCCATTCTATAAATGTTACAACACATGTTAGGTCAGTTTGTATACACTTCAAAAAGTTCTGCAGGGATTTAGGTCAAATTTTACCAACATACAAGCAACATCTAATATTGTTTTTATCTATTTTTCCCATGATTGATATATTCGAGAAAAGGAGAAAAAAAAAGTTTTTAATGGTCAGCTATGAACCAGTAACTGTGTGCCATTTGCCAAAAACGAGGGAAACACTCCTCATATTTTAATCTTTATATATAAAAAATGTAATGTCGGTTTGAGTAGGCTTCAAAAACTCAAAACATTCTGCAGTGTTTGAGGTCAAATTTTTCCATGACATACAACTTGCTTTAAAGATTGTTTTATCTATTTTTCCAGTTAGTGACATATCTGTGACTACAGAAAAAAAGCTTTTTTAAAGGTCAGGTGTGTATCAGCAACTATGCCATCTGCTGTAAGGGAGAGGAACACTCCCCATACATAATCTTCATACAGGGTGATTCCCGAAGATATGTGGAAACTTTGAGAGCTCATTCTACATATAAAAATGAAAAAAAGTATAAACATGGATCCGTAAATGCTTTGTTAGCGAGTTATGGCTAGCTAAAAATTTTGCCAGGATTTCAGCTCACCATGTAAAACGAGGTCTTCCTGAAATTCTGGTAATTTAGATTAAAGAGTGAATTAAATTATTTCTTATGGTTTTTGACCTGATAAACTGAATAAAACAGGTCCCAGAAATGTAGGTTAAGTAGTTTTTGAGAAAACCCGTGTCAAATGCAAACAATTGGAGTGAAAAAACACATTTTTTCATCTTTGGGCAACAATAGCTTTGTTATTTCACAAAGAAAGAGATCAAAATTTGTAATAAAACTTGTAGAGTTTTATTCTGAACAAAACAGTGTAAATAAAGAATACAGCAAGCAAATATATGTTTGATTAAATGCATTTTTATTCATAACAGCACAACAAGCCTTTTACAGACTGACTATAACTTTGTTAATTACCCATTAAACAAATCAAATTTCTAATAAGAAATTGTAAATTTCACGTATTTGATACAAGTATATTTTATTTACTGATGAGTCACAGTTCAGTCGTGATGGTATCAACAATTTACAAAATCAACATTCATGGGCAGAAGTGAACCCTCATGCAACAATTGAATGTAAATTTCAACAGCGTTTTAGCATTAATGTATGGTGTAGTTACTATTCATGATCAGCTGATTGGGCTGTTTATTTTTCAAGAGTGCTTAACCCATTCGCTTACAATTTTGTTTACACCGACTTAGCCATAAAAAACTAATTTTTTAGACAATTTTTAAATGCTTTTGTTGATTACTTCTTTTCAGTTCATATTTATGTTTCTTATGGAACCTATTGTTATTTCTATATTCAGAATTACATTTACTTTCAAAATATATACTAATATTGATAATATCTTTTCTTTTATAATTTAATAATATGTAAAAAACTAAAATGTTTCAATGAAAAGTATTATATTTTATTTTTTTTTTAATTTCAATTATCCTAAAATAAAAGCATATTTTTGAAAATACCGCAAAATATTCTTCATAGTGCAAAGAATATGTTTCAATTTCACAAGAGTCAAGCAAAGTTAACTTTAGTGTGGTATACTTTGAAACATTCTGGTAAGTGAAGTGCGGCGAGGCACAGTTCACACTTTCACCGACTGTTACTGCATTTGCCTTGAGCAATACAAACCTTGCACCTTCTTGAGGGAGTTTGTTTTATTTCATTGTTTATTTCAACTCTACTTCTTGTACTAAATCTAATAGGCTAGGAACAAGGATCAAGAAAACTAGGGTCATCAGCCTCCTCACTAGCAGTAAGAGACAGAGGGGCAATAATTCCATCACGGTTGATCTGATCGAGTAGCTCAATTGGATTGGATATCTGTGAGCTTTCATCATCTGAATTAGATGGTAATACTTTATTTACATAAAGTAATTTCTGAATTACAAATTACTATATTTACATCTAGTGGAACAAGGCAGATTACATTTTTCATGATCTAGTGAACCTGTTATATTACTGTATATTATGATTGTATTTGATTCAGCACTTACATCTTCATCTATTTGAGATCCAATGTTCAACTGTCCTATTTCACTTATTTCATTATCACTCTCAAATGTTTCATCCAACAAATTACTCTCACTTTCACTGTCACATTCTCCACTATCACTTACACTATCAGTCGATATAAAGAGTGATAATTCTTCATTACACAGTTAAAGAAACAATAAAGATACTCAAACAGATGTTAATAAAAAATAACACATCAGACAACACAACTAAAGAAATAATAACACTAACAGAAACAATCACTTCTCAGAAATTCTTCACATACATCGACTTAGTGTGAAACGCACCTGATGAAAAAATCAGTAAGTAGTGGTTTTTTGCTAACATAACACAAACAAGTGTAATTTTTATAAACACCTCACGATGTACAACACAAAAACTGCAAGTTTTATGTTATTATACATCTTTACCTATAATTTGTGATGAACTAGCCTATATTATAAATAAAATATATATTGTTAATAGTACATGTTAATTGAAAATATAAAAAAATTTGACTGACGAACAAAATTGTGTTCAAATTTGAAGAGTAAAAGGCATAACCAAACCAGATATAAACCACATCATTGAGTATAACTCGTCGGTGTAATACATTCGATTGTTTTCTGCAGAAGTACCTGAAAGGTGGCTTAATAAATATACTTAATAAATGCAACAACTGTTATCAATATGTTTGAGTATATTATTCTGCCATTCCTAACTTTTCAATATTCTCTTTTGTTGACGTGTTTCGGATTAACTTCAATAGTACACTCAGAAAAATGTACTCAAACATATAGAAATATTCCTAACAGAAACGAAGATGAGTATATTAATAATTCCAACTGTTATCAATATTGTTTTTCCACTGTTGTGTATGTGGCTGAGGGGTGTGAATATAAAGTGTAAAGAGCACGAAAAAAGTATAACTTGACTCCAAAAACTTATCACTCAGTATTTTATTATAGAAATATTACCATACTTTTAATGCTATTGAGGCCACAGATAGTTGTTATCACTCCCAATATTATCAACATATATACTTTTTTTAATCAATATAAAAGGTACAATATTAAGTACATGAAAAAACTTGATGAAAAAGAAGTAATGATCTAAATGTAACAAAAAAATACACATCCAGAAAACAATGACATCCCTTTCTATTATCAAGTTTAAAAATAAACTATATGATAAGAATAGAAAAAAGGTCCTTTTATACCATGAACATAACTGAACATGTTCGCTGTGTGCAGCAACTACAGTTGTCACTCTGAATCACCAAAATTGCATTCTATAATTAGTTACCACCAGCTCTATATTCCGAAATAGTACCAAAGTCTAACATTTGCTATGGTAGCGACGTTACCACCCGAGGCGAACTTATTAAACAGAGATGAACAGGATAAAGCTCTCCAGGATGATTAATTTGAAGTTGTCATCTACATGCCTCTTAAATCATTATTTTAATTCTTTTTACTACTGGTTATTCAGTTCTTGTTAAACTTATGCTGGATGTTGAACACATGTTCTTCACTGTTGTGTTCTTAAAATTATATTTCAATAGTTTTTAGAAAAGATTTTAGTAGTTTCAAATATTTAAAACTGTTTTATTTAGTTGTTAACAAATAATTACAAAACCCGGTTTTATTTAGTTGTTAAACAGTATTTATAAACACATTTCTAGTATGCTATGCTAATTTTTGTGTTGCTCATAAATGATGGTAAGAGTTAAAATACTAATAAAATTAATATTGTAAATTAATAATAGTGTTCATAATTAACTAGTTTTACATACACTAGAGATATAATGATTTAGGTAGCAACCAATAAACACCTGCAAGTCAAATGCAGATAAAACTTTGAAAGGGAAAGGATGTAAATTAAAACCACTCAATAGTAGTTAATGTCCTTAACTTGTACATGAGTTAACTTTTCTTTAATTAAAAAGAAACAGGATGAACTAACTAACACATTTTTTAGAAATCTAATTTACAATTTATTGAAAATGAAAAATCTAATTAATCACTTAAACAATAGTTTATGACTATCCGAATTTTATATTTAGTAAATTTGTTAAAACTTACTGAGACAGAATGTTTTCGATCGCTATGTGGCGATCTTCATCAGTGTCTTCTGCTTGGAGATGTTTACCTTTAAAACCGTCATTGCTTGACCCAACATCTCCAAGCAGAAGACACTGATGAAGATCGGCACATAGCGATCGAAAACGTTCTGTCTCAGTAAGTTTTAACAAATTTACTAAATATAAAGTTCGGATAGTCATAAACTATTGTTTAAGTGATTAATAAGATTCGCCGAACGTAATGGACTATGAAATTCAAGAAAAATCTAAATATTTTATCTTATTTTCAAATATAATTAATTTAAAAGAATCGTTTGGTTAAAAAACAAATGTTTAATAATAATATTTGATTCAAATATTCATTATGCTCACCTCAAGAATATGGTCAAAAAATCGTTGAATAAGAGTTGCTTCATCCGGTTCATTAAATATAGTAAAGAATCCTTCAAACTCTGGTTTAGGCGTGTATTCAAAATCATCAACATCTGCAGAAATGATTTCTCTGTTAGTTATTAAATAACCCTGAAACAAAAATCACAAGCTTGCTTATATCCTGTCAGTTAGTATATATGTTTTTGCCTTAATACAACAGAACAATATCAACTTACAATAATGTTCTGAAAACAATGTTTTAAATTTAAAATAAAAATTTAAATAATCACTTTTACATTAATATATGACTATCTGATTTTTAAATTTTGTAAAATTATAAAAACTTACTGAGACGGAACGTTTTTGATTGCTATGTAGCAATCTTCATAAGTGACTTCTGCTTGGAGTTGTTAGATTAAGCGGTGACAGTTTTAAAGGCAGGTTTTCGATTGTATCAAAGAGTATGTGTGATTTGTATTGGGTTTGTTCATTTAATATGTTTGTACTTTGTGTTTATGTGTGTTTGTAATTTCATATTGTTCTAGTGAGATGTGGTCCTTTTTTTGTTGATGTGTAAGATTTTTAGGTTATGGTAAATGTCTGTGTATTTGTGTCCTGTTTCTTTTATGTGATTGTAAAATATAGAGTTGGTGTTATGTTTGTGTACAACAACAAAGATAAACTACAAGCACCAGGCATATACAAATTAAATTGCAACAAGTGCAACAAATTCTACATTGGTCAAACAAGTCGCAGCTTCAAACAAAGAGTCGAGAAACACAAACAGAACACCAACTCAGCATTTTACAATCACATAAAAGAAACAGGACACAAAGACACCCACATTTACCATAACCTAAATCTTACAAATCAAAAAAAAGGACCACACCTCAAGACACTAAAATAATATGAAATTTACAAACACACAAAACACAAAGTACAAACATATTAAAAAAAACAAACATAATACAAATCACACATACTCTTTGATACTATGGAAAACCTGCCTTTAAAGCCGTCACCGCTTAATCTAACAAAGACACTGATGATGATCGCCATATAGCGATTGAAAACGTTCTATCTCAGTCAGTTTTTATAAATTTACAAAATTTAAAGTTCGGATAGTCTTAAATTTATGTAAAAGTGATTAATTAAGTTTCACCGAACGTAATTGACTACAAATTCAAGAAAAGTTTAAAGTCAGGTGTATTTTGAATTAATTTTCTATTCTGTAAGAAATACTTTCAGAGAAGAAAGACAAAAGTTGAATAGATAGAAAATAATGTAAATCAAAAGTAGAAAATAAACAGGTATATACTCTACTTGGTTTAGGATTTTAAAGTCAATATTTCAGCTCTAAAAAACTACACCCTAATGGTCCTAGAGAATAAAATGCAATCTAACTCTACTTGTTAGTTTGAAACCACCTGTGAAATGAATTTATTGTAAGAGTAAGTCCTACTAATGTAATGAAATGGTCTCCTGGTGTTACGGTCAATGAGATTGTTTAATGAGGCTATTTTATTACCTAGAAAATAATAATGTGCAAAGAATGCTTGAATTCTAGATAACAAATCTATATAAACTCTTACTGAGTTTTAAAACTTGATATTAGAACTAAGAGAGTTGGTTTAGCATTTCCTCACTATTATCATGCCTCAAGATTTTCTTAAATCCAGTTACATAAATAGCTGATATTTCTGGCTGAACATTTTCAAAAATTTATTGTACTTTTCATTATTTGATAACTATTTTAAGGCTTAATGTTAAAGGGCATATCATTAGTTGATCTATTCTAAAGATCAACATAGAGGTTTTAAAACTTTTTAAAGCGAACCGCATTAAGTAGCTATCAACATTTGATCTACTTAAAAAGTAAGTTTCTACAATGAATAGTCTCCCCATATCACTAACATGTATATTTTGAACTAGTATACAGTTAAAACTTTAATAAATGTTATAATTTTTTACCAATTTCATTAGGAGTAACAAAATTAACTCTATAATAAATAATTCACAAATTAATGTTAAACAGATTTACCTGGCCATCAATCATGTATGAAATCATCATAATTTGGTCTGAAGCTGCATCAGGAAATTTAAGAGGCAGTTTTGTTGTTTCAATATCAAAAGCCAATACTATGGTGTCAGGTCGTTCAATTAAATCATCTCGCTTTGTTATAACTGGAGCAATGTTTGCACCATTACTTTTTATTGAATACCATGATCCAACAAAAATTTTTAGATCTATTGACACTCTCACATGATATGGCACATCATATTCTCTGAAATAAAACTTATTTTAAATTCAAATATAAATCATAATTATATAGCTTAATAATTATATAACACAATTATATAAGTTTTAAAACATTTGATAAAAAAAAGTAGAAAATAAAAAAGGACTATATTTGCATGGATAACGCAAAGTTTACTATGACAATCTCCACTTACACTGCTTCCATTATAGATGAAGTATTACGAGTTTCCAGAATATGATTGAACAACAAATTGAACTATGCATTCAACAACTGAAACAGCCCTTCAAGTAAACTCAATTTGTAAAAAGCTTTTTGGTAGCCTGCTTCAAAGTATATTTCGAAGGAACTTTTTTTGTGTACTGAATGGGGGAAAAGTTCTGAGTGTACTGCTAATACATGAGACGGCTATTTCAATATTTCTGCAAGGGAATTTTTGAACCCACTATAGTTACTTATTATGAAGTAAAAATATAGTTTGAAGGAAAGTAAATGGATTTATCTGATTTTGAGGTTAAGGGACTCCATTGATTTTATATTTTTTCTGGTCATAAATTTCTCTGTAAATATGATGAAAGCATGAATAGCTTACCAGAGTTTCAATCTTCATATATTCTTATCTGAATGACAAAGAGAACTTTAACCTAAAAATCAGTATTTCAGTATATATCTTCATTATCAATATAGACGCTAGAACTAATAGTAAAGTATGTTTGTCATTCTCCTAACCAATCCAACAATTTTTAAATAAGATTTAGACCTGTATTAGAAGTAAAAAAGTAACACTATATTTAAAAAGCCAGGAAATGTACTTGGAAAACTTACCAAATGTGATGATAGGCGTATTAAGTCCAACTGCCTTCCTGGTGTGTTTAATCCCCTTATTTTTTTGCACGATTTGATCTCTTTTAAAATTTTTAGACAGCAATATATTTTATGGATTTTTAAAATATCTTACCTTTTATTATATTATTTAGGAAATGATAGTCTATGAGTTTTAATAGCTTAAAATACACAAAAATGGAACTGTCAAGTACAGAATCTTAACCTCACTTTCCCTAAACCACGTTTGTTGACATCTGTCATTATTTTCGATATAACCTAGGAACAGCTGGTGTTCCTTACCACAGTTCAATCTCCACCGCCTACTAGACATTCGTTGCCAGCCAGAATCTAGACTTCTTTTACTGCAAAGAAATAGTTTTGCGATCCAGTTACCAGACGCATTGAGCCTATTCATCTATGTTTTAGACTGGGTCCACGTAGTTTTTGATCTAGTTGCTTTTGCTAGCCTTTTCCGCCATCTAAAAAGTTACACACTCTTGCAACATGGCTGTTTACTAGTGCGGCTCTCCTGTTTCTATTCAAGTGCTTTAGCCGATTAAATCGGGTTTAAACCGCGTTATAATATTACACCGCTTACTGATTATGTTCAGTTAATGTCTTAGATGCGTTCTAACTATAAATTACCACATTCAAACTTTAATAAGTCATTTTAACCGCATTCTAAGTTTGATGGCCATTGTATTAGGCAAACCGCGTGGTATTTCATTACACCGCAGACAATTAACTCTTTAACCTCGTGTGTGAACTATCAAGTGTTGATTAAAGATTGGCTATTGTGACTATTGAAGTGATTTTAACTTTCTATTAATTTTAAATGAGTTCTAGTTTTATGCCCTTCTTCGCAAGCTACGTTCATCACTTCAGGACTTAACCCAGGCCTGGGACAACCTCTTCAACTACCCTGTATAGCTTGGAATGGTAAGTGGCGTAGACTTAACTTCACTCATAAAATTGAACTATTTCTTTTAATTAACGTTTAGTGTTTCATTTAAATTCAGTGTCGTTTTTATTAATAAAGCAGACCCCATACTGCTCCAACAAAGCGTGGGTGGTCTTCCGGACTTTTTAGTACAACCTCGTATGATTTGAACTACCCTATTGATTTCTAATATTTTACATAATTTTCTTTCTTTAGTTTTGCTACCAAAACTATACATGGTCAACACGGGGCAAATAATTTCAATCACATAAGCCATAGGTTACAGTTCATCTTCAAAATTTCCTTAATAAGTCTTGTAAAAATGTCAATTAATACAGATTATTATTTTTCAAAGTTAAACAACATCATTGAGGACCTGGAACAGGTCATTAACATAATTGCTGGAAGCGATATCCCAACAGGTCTCATTAGTGAAATCCATGGCAACTTTATTGACACGTACGAATAAATGGAAAAAACTTTTGAGCATGAAGTCGCTGAAACCGCAGAAAAGGCTTTTCAATTGAAAGCCAAATTTCAACTTTTGTACTTACCCATCCTGGCTAAATGTCCAGGCATTATAAAATCTGAAGAAAAGGAAATTTCACCAGTTAACCTCACTAATAATTGCATCAGTCTGCCAAGCCTACAAGTACCCACTTTCTCAGGCAATAACAATGAATGGACAGACTTTATCACTAATTTTGACTCCATGATCCACTCTAATGTTAATCTTACCGCAGTACAAAAATTTCAGTATTTAAAATCAACTTTAAAAGGCGATGCCTTAGCAATCATTACCGGCTTAACAATTTCAGACAATAATTATGCAATAGCTTACAACGCTTTAAGAAACCGCTATGCAAACCCAAGCAGGCTAGCCGATCATTATTTTAAACAAATCAAGGAATTTAAATCAATGAAAACCGCTTCACAATCAGAACTCGACCGCTTTCTAACTGCACACTCCAACGCAGTATGTCCCTTCAAGGCCATTAACCTACCGGACTTAGAAGATTTTCTGTTGTTTCAACTGGCAGTTAATAATTTAGATCCGAACACTCGTCTTAATTTTGAAACTAGGCTAGGCACCAACACTATGCCTACTTACCGCAGCTTAAATGATTTTGTAACCGAACAAGCTAGGGCAATGGAATTGCTCAACCCGCCTTCGAGTTCAACCGCAGCTAGCACAAGCCAACAACCCCAACTATCAGTCTATTCTGTCAACGAACCTGACTTAAGTAATACACCTCCTGAGAGTCTAACACCGCAGATCGAATACCCCACTAAACTCATGACGCTGATATCGATTACCGCAGCCTCTACAAGTAACCTGGCCGACTACGCAGATGAAGCCGCACGGCTGAATGAAGGTCATCACCGCACTGCAACACACCACACCGCCAGGACTCAACCGCAGGCTTTGTGACCACCAGTGATAAGCCAACGCATCCAGTTCAACCGAAGAGCATCCGCACCGCAACTATCACCGCTTGTTAGACAAAATTTAACCAGATCTACCAACCCGCCTTGTAACGATCTGTCTGCAGCACAGTGTTTCTATTGTTCAGCCATTCACAATATCTTTCGTTGTCCAGACTTTCTCAAACTAAAAACTCAGGAACGTCGCGAGTCTATACGATATATGCAGCGCTGTTTCAATTGCTTCGGCACCCAATACCAAAACAAATGCAGGTCACTCAAGACTTGTAAACATGCAACGGTAATCATCACTCCTTGTTACATGACTCTAACTCAGCTTCGCCCCAGCGACCGTACACGCATCGACACCCAAACTCAGCCAATGACTGCAATCATTAAACTACCAATGGAAAACCTCTCGCCAGCGCCGATAACACTAACGTTGCTTCTGCCTTATTAGGCACCGCTCAGGTCATTGTAAATGATCATTTTGGAAATCCGCATATCCTTCGGGCAATCATTGACCCAGGCAGTCAAGTGTCTGTCATAACAAAACCCGCATCCGCAATGTTGAGCTTACCTACTAGGAAATCAAATGTTTCTCTTGTCGGGGTCGCTTCTCAAACCACACATATATCAGAATATGTGTCCCTACAAATCTCTTCTAGATATGCCTCAAATTTCAAACTTGATGTCGAAGCTGCAGTACTACCTCACATCACTGACCCTCTTCCAGCAACCTCACTATCACCCAGTATACACGCACGCTACAGTCATCTCCAACTTGCTGACCCTCACTTTGACACTCCTGCCCAAATTGACTTAATGCTAGGATCTGACGTATTTAACCGCAGTCTTATTAATGAACCACAGACCATAATGAAAGGTCAACCTGCTGCCCTAAACACCTTCTTCGGATGGATTATCTCGGGGTCACTTCCCGACCATCTATGTCGTCAACCTCATGCCTTCACTACAAGATTAAACGCTCGTTACACCGCTGCACGTCGATCCATGGAGAGGAAAGAAGTCATTCGCACCATTAAAGACACTCAACGCTACAAGGATTTGCCCAAGGTTACCACCACCAGTGGCTCCGTTAGAAGAGTCAACCATATCACCGAGTCTCTTCGTCCTCTAGTCGATGCCTCCGGAATGCTCATTGTGCATGGCAGAGTTCATCAGCCTCCACAAAATCACCCTTTAGAAACCGCCACTTCTTCAGCAGATGTCCAACCGCTTCTGTCATTCTTGGTCCACCTCTTACTTGCGCAACAACTCACCAACTCTTGGACATCCATCCATCTCTTAGCTATCTGCTGACCTCCTGGAGGTTTCTTTCTGGTTCTTCGCCCTTCTACTAACCCCACTCGTCTATCTTTCCCTTCTTCAGTTCTAAAACATTCGTTTTGGTGGGCGGTATGTTAAGTACAGAATGTTAACCTCACTTTCCCTAAACCATGTTTGTTGACATCTGTCATTATTTTCGATATAACCTAGGAACAGCTGGTGTTCCTTACCACAGTTCAATCTCCACCGCTTACTAGACATTCGTTGCCGGCCAGAATCTAGACTTCTTTTACTGCAAAGAAATAGTTTTGCGATCCAGTTACCAGACGCATTGAGCCTATTCATCTATGTTTTAGACTAGGTCCACGTAGTTTTTGATCTAGTTGCTTTTGCTAGCCTTTTCCGCCATCTAAAAAGTCACACATTCTTGCAACATGGCTGTTTACTAGTGCGGCTCTCCTGTTTCTATTCAAGTGCTTTAGCCGATTAAATCGGGTTTAAACCGCGTTATAATATTACACCGCTTATTGATTATGTTCAGTTAATGTCTTAGATGCGTTCTAACTATAAATTACCACCGTCAAACTTTAATAAGTCATTTTAACCGCATTCTAAGTTTGATGGCCATTGTATTAGGCAAACCGCGTGGTATTTCATTACACCGCAGACAATTAACTCTTTAACCTCGTGTGTGAACTATCAAGTGTTGATTAAAGATTGGCTATTGTGACTATTGAAGTGATTTTAACTTTCTATTAATTTTAAACGAGTTCTAGTTTTATGCCCTTCTTCGCAAGCTACGTTCATCACTTCAGGACTTAACCCAGGCCTGGGATAACTGCAGCATCACCTCTTCAACTACCCTGTATAGCTTGGAATGATAAGTGGCGTAGACTTAACTTCACTCATAAAATTGAACTATTTCTTTTAATTAACGTTTAGTGTTTCATTTAAATTCAGAGTCGTTTTTATTAATAAAGCAGACCCCATACTGCTCCAACAAAGCGTGGGTGGTCTTCCGGACTTTTTAGTGCAACCTCGTATGATTTGAACTACCCTATTGATTTCTAATATTTCACATAATTTTCTTTCTTTAGTTTTGCTACCAAAACTATACAGGAACCTTACAACACAGAGGATCACAATAAAATTAAAGATCTCTATAACACCAGTTGGTACAAATGCTTTAAGGTTGTGCCTTTGATACCAAAAACACAATAAGAGAGTTTTTGTTACCCCTGGAATGGTTTTTTCTCACTTACTGGGGATTCTACTGAAATAAATAGGTAACTGTTACATCACAACATATCTCATCTATAAAAACTGCATCATACATGACATAACTCCAAAATATGCACACATTAAAATTAAATAAAAAAATACATCAGCACAAAAAATGATAGAACAAGCAGAAAAATTATACATTAAAAGGTTATACACACAAAAAGACATACTTAATACCAAACTTTACCACCAACACCAAGAACTCATACAAATACTACACAATACTGAACTCAAAAACGTCATACAATTCACAAATGAATAAACACTCAAAATACAACAAATACAAAATAAACATAGCCTCAAAATCAACAAACTCAAACATCACACACAAACCAAAATTAACACCACATATACATTTAACAATCCTACTTTTAACACAACAAAAATAAAATTCAACAAACAAGAAATGGATTTATTCAACAAAGGCCTCAAACAGAATTTACACAACACAAAAAGCTCACTAACAAATTACTCGACTTTGAAACAGCCATATTAACCACAGACACCAACAACCAAGAATACCTCCAATTTAAACAAAATAAAACAAACACACCACAAAAACAGTGAAACAAAAACATTAAACTCAATAAAAGTGTAATTTGAAATAAATACTATGTTATACTTGAGGCAAAAGTTGTGGGATGAATTTTGAATCAGGATACTCCCTTAACAGCTTGCATACATTATGCTACCATGAAAAACAATTTTCATGAATAAATACTGAATTTGTCAACATTTCCATTTATTTTACTTATGGAAAGTCATCCTGAAAAATCATCATCTTCAAAAGAAATATCATTTGACAATCTCTTCTAATAAATAAAGTTCTTTAAAACTTTCACAAGGTATTGCAAAAGTTTCTTATACAAATGCAAGCTTGTTATACAAATTAAGAGCCACTACAAAATTTATAAATAAATGATAACACAAGATTACAAAACACTGTACAGATATGTCAAAATATAGCCAAGATTACAAAACATTGTACAGATATGTCACAATATAGCCAAACTAGTCATACCTCTTCATCAGATGTTTATATCACAAAAATTGCCGACTTGTACAATTGTGTGACTTATACAGGAGCATTCTAATCAGACTTTGTATACTGGTCATATGAATTATGTGTGCAATATTTAGAACCTTGCATGTTTACTATTACAATAATGGTTTGATATAATTTACCTGATATCAATGATATTTTCCATATGATCAGACAGTTTCTTTGTAGTTCCTGAATCACCCTTGTTAATTAACGCAGACGTTAACATTTCTGTATAAAAAGTGTTGCTTTGGTCTCTTACTCGATTTTTCTTCACTGATGGCAAAATAACTTGCTTTACTTTTGTCAACTCATTCATGGTGGCAAATGTGAGTTTTAAATATCTCTGTTTCAAACCAATCAAGTGATTTGGCTAAAACATAAATAAATTATTATTTGAAAATAAAATAAATATTCAACAGTATAAACTTCAATGATATATATTCCAGTATGCACAGTACAGTCTGACTTATTTAACTGTCAGTTTTTTGACATTTCATTTTATCTAACACAGTATAATGTATAGACCATAAAATATTTTTTGTAATTTAATTTGTATTTAGAATACAATTGTTTTTTTGTAAGTTAATAAACATTCTTGCTAATTCACACAAACAACTAGGAGAAAATGTGACTAACTCATCATATTCTACAACTGCAATGTGAAAACATTTGAGAATAATAGACCTGCTTAACACGTTCAGCACGGCTAGGGTACCGGCACGCTCAGGGTTCCCTTATGAGGCACTGAGAGAGTGCTGGTGTGCTCTCCGCTTCCCTTCTGAGAGACAAGCGCACCGGCACGCTCACTCCCAATCTAATTAAAACTTCTCTAGTGCCAATAAATGTTTGTATAAAGGTTTGATTTTTACGTCAGCGCTTCAGAAGAGTTTGGAGAATATTGTAGCTGAGTCGTTTTTAAATCCAATCATCCCAAGTTAACATTTTGATGCTTCAACTGAAATAATGCTTAAAGGAATTTTATGAACAGATTTAATTTGGTTTAACTTTTATATTTTAATGTTTTTTTAGTTTTAACCTCTTAACGCTGCAAAATATTCGGTAAAAACAACGATCATAAAAATAAATTAAGCTTTCTGAACTATCGCAAGAGTAAACAATAACTGTCCTATTAGAGTGAAGAACCTATTCGAGGTGGGAACAGACTACTGTAAATATGTCACTGACAAAATGCTTGGACGAACGAAAACCTAATGTGTCATCATAAGATTTTAGTAAACAAATGTCAGCTAATCTCGGCTATAAATAGTCTCGGGCGTGACAATGCAATATCTATGTCTGTGTTTACATTCTCGATCTCTATTGCTTTGTGAAACACATGGCAGAAACAGTAACAAAAATTCCGAGTTAAACGTTGAGTGGTTAATTATCTTTTTTTTCGCTGTCTTTTTTATTGTTATATTATTAGTATTGTTATATATTAATGTTTTATTATTTGTTATACAGTATTTTATCATTTGTATTTCTTTTTTTAATGTGACCCGATAAATAAAACAATATTTTAATGTCTAATACACTGTTTTGATGTCCCCAATAAACCTGTATATGGTAGAAATAAAATTATTGAGAAGAAAACAACGGGTACGATAGTTAGATGCAACAACAAGCTATGCAACCCGCATAGCATTTCAACAATTCCACCGCCATCATATGTGGAAGTTAACGAAAAAATAGCCAGTAGTTTGATGAGATCTCCAATATCGCCGCCGTGCTGAATGTGTTAAGCAGATTTCTGCGGTTGGAGTTATGTTTCTTGAACGACTTATTGAACAAAAGGATTCTTAAGCTAATATCTAAATTAAGAAAAAATGTTAACAAATACTTCACAATACCAGAAGCAAAACAAACTCATAAACTAACTAACATTACAAAATGACATGATTTGAAAAAAGTAAAAGCAACTGACTGCAATATACTTAGTGAAATATTAATGTTTGTATTTATGACAACCACTTATTGATCAATAAAACTATTACTAAATTTCGTTTTAGTAAGCTGATGGCTAGGTAGTATAATACTATGGCTTAAGCAATAATCACCTAAAAGAACAAATTTTGTAGAAACTACAAAGGATTCTTTGCCATTTTCTGGAGAAGTCATGATAAAATTAGACATTTCAAAAATGTGCATTAGCACTGAATATTGGAAATGAATCATTTTTATTTTACTTTTTTTATAGTTTTATAATAAAATTATTTGTATTCTACCATGAAAGAAGTTAGATAAAATTATCATGGCTGTAAAATTAGAGGTTATGGAGAAAACAGTAAGAAAAAAGTACCATAAAAGCAATACTTAATTGTTTTCAATATTTTTTTACAGTTAGTCCCTTAAAAGTTGTCTTCTTGTGGTTTAATTGTCTACTTCTGCCTATTCAGTCTAAACGTCTAGTACCTGCATGATACCTTTCTTTATCCTACCTGTTCTTGAATGTTTTTAAAAAGTTTATAGTCTTAATTTGTGTTTCTTGAACTTAGTTTGTCTTTCTTCAAATTACACAGATTTTTTAAAAATACCACAAAAATTGAATAATGATGGGTTAATAATTATGGAATTACTACTTTGTACAGATACTTACCAAGTCTAAATCTTCTTTGGTAACTTGCTCAACTGACAATAGTGAGCCGCTAAATTTTTTACTAAGAAAAACAGAAATTTCTTGTAAATTTTCTTTTTTTGCCAGAACAAAGAAGTATGGGCGAAAAGGCATAGATATTTTAAATCTACTGCCATCTTCCTGAATAAAATAGTAATCTACAGCACTGATCAACCTCTTATCTTCATCCAAAATTTCAGTCTATAAAAAATCATTCACATTATAATCAATTAACTTATAGTATAGGAGATAAGAAATTCAAATTAAATTAACGCTCAATATTTAATACCAGTTCTTTTGAAAACTAAATGCACAACAAAACAGCAAAACTTATATATTCAAAGATAAATGACTACTAACAAGGAGAACACATCAACAAATTGTGATGGTTATAATATAAACAGAAAGTTTTTTACTATTAGATTAATTTAAAATATTCAAGTTGAATTACTATGTTTAAATTTTACATGTTTATAATTTGATCTACATGATTTAAAAATTTTTTAGGTAAATCTTTTCAAACAGAAGATTTTATTAAATACGGCAACAGTATTGACTATAAATTTCATTTTTTAACCTTTCTTACGGGTTAGGATTTTTTATTCAATTTTGCTTCTTTTTTTTTGTTTCACTATTTTTATTATCTATCTTATAGGTGTTTATATCTACGCTGGCACTTGACCGATTGAGAGAAATTCTGTACCAGCCTAGATAAAAAAACAGTATCTGCTGTCATGTAGGTTGTGTCAATTGTCCTTCCGGCACTCGTGAAGGTGCTCCAATAGATGAAATACGAAATGTTATAAGTGATGCATGTCTACTTGGATAGTGCATCCAAGTGCACCGTATGGAAGATCTTGGAAATAAAGTTGTTTATCAGCTGAAAAACACATGCAAGGACTTTAAATGGTTCTCAATCTCTCTTGATGAATCACCTGATGTCACTGACTTGGGTCAAGTTCTTTAATTTGTTCATGGTGTTAACAGTGATTTTTAAAAATCATAGAAGGTAAAAATATGTCTGGTACAAAAACTGGGCTAGTTGGAAACATTTGCAATTCTGTTAAAACACCTGGTGGTGAACAACCCCTGAATTATCACTGCATTATCCATAACAAACGTTGTATGGTAAACACATAGATCTAGTTGAAGTAATGAATGTAGTTGTAAAAACAGTTAACTTCATTAGATTAATTTCATAAGTTCCCTCAAACACTGCTAGTTCAAAAATTTCCATGCTGAAATTGACAGTGCTTACCAAGATGTTCCTACAAACTTCGTGAAGTGATTGACATTTTCATATCTGAACAGCATCACCCTGTACCTGAAATTTCTAACAGTATGTTTGGAAATTGGCTCTTTTGTTGACTCCACGACACATATTAACTTTTTGAACTTGAAACAGCAAGGCAAACATTTTTCAGTTTGTGACTTATACTGGGATGTCAAAGCTTTTAGAAAAAACTCATACTTTTCAATAAATATTTAGGATCTATGAACTTTGAATCTTGTTAGAATTTAAGTGCACTTAGCACTGCTACCTTCCCCAAGTATTACGTTTTAGAAATCATGTCTAAGCTACGTCAAGAGTTTGAAAACCACTTTGAAAAAGGTGACATTCAGATATTTCAAATTCCTTTTAAGTGTGATATTGACAAAGTGCCTGCAGAAATGCAGTAAGCTAACAACCAATGACTCACTCAAGACTGATTTCCAGGAATGCTACAAAGAAGATAACCTACTTACATTTTACAGTTCTCTCCCAGAAAAAGTCTTTAAAAACATAAAAAACCATGGTCAAGCTATGTTTACTCTTTTTGGATCTACCTACAAGTGTGAGTAGCCTTTTCCAAAAATGAAGTTTGTTAAATCTAAATACTGATCTTCCTTGTCAGATAAGCATTTGAAATCAATCCTAACGATTGGAACTACAAAATTTGACCCTAAATGAGCAGAAATTTTAAGTGGCAAACAAATGCAATCGTCTCACTAAAAAATAATTGTTTTTTTTAAGCTTTACACATTTTGTAAACTCATGTATTGTCCAAGTTTTCTTTAAATTGCAATAAAGAACATTATAATATTATTATTTGTTTTGTCAATTTTTTTTACAATCACATAAAGAATTTTAGTTAGGCAACAACAAAGATAATAAGGAAATATAGCAACTTAATAAACTAAGCAAGAAAATCTCAAAAAATTGCTCCACTGAGCTCTTGGTTAGAAAAAACGTTATGGCAGTATAGGAGGAGAGCTAGACCTTCTGCCCTGAAATGATGGCCCGGCTTTCCTCCAAAAGTTTTCGATATGGCCTTTAAGCAAAAAAGGTTGGAGACCCCTGGATAATCCCTACAACCTTTGCCATGTTTAGGTGGAGTATTTTGTTCCTCAAACGTGATTTGCAATCATGATAGCAATTATACTGCAATTGACTTCTTAATAGTGACAGGGCAATTAGCTACTTTAGTTTAGTACACACGTAACTATCTCAGAATAACTACTTTAAGAAAATCTACATAGGTTAATTGGGTAGGCCTACTTTAAAAATAATTTCACTAAATATCAGCAATTTGAAGTTAATGGTATAAATATTAACACAAATATATATATATATATATATATATATATATATATATATATATATATATATATATATATATATATATATGACGTTAATATATTACTATTTTTGAGTAATTTTATCCACCGTTAAGTGCAATAATTTTACCTTGAGTGATGAGGCACCTTTCGGTCTTTGACCATTGTCGAATCACTGATTGTTCTCTGCTCAAACAATCAGAGAACAATCAGTGATTCGACAATGGTCAAAGACCGAAAGGTGCCTCATCACTCAAGGTAAAATTATTGCACTTAACGGTGGATAAAATTACTCAAAAATAGTAATATATTAACTTCATAAAGTCAGTGCAACGGAAAAACAATGGATAATATTAAATATCAAGAATATATATATATATATATATATATATATATATATATATATATATATGAAGTTAATATATGAAGTTAACTTATCTTCAGTTAATATATGAAACTGTAATTAATGGTGGATAAAATTACTTACATAGTAATATATTAACTTCATAAAGTCAGTGCAACGGAAAAACAATGGATAACGTTAAATATCAAGAATATATATATATATATATATATATATATATATATTTAATTTGTATAATTCAATTGATAAAGTTACAATCCTGGATTGTTGAATTCTAAATAGTTTTAATATTTTGTATTTAAATAAATAACTTAGGAGTATAGTAAAATAAAATTTTTTAAATTCATTAGGTAATAAAAAGGAAAAACTCTGCACACTAAAATACAAATTTTAATTACTAAACATTCATGTATCTAAACTTCAAAATTGGAATAAAAAAGTGATTTACAATAAATATTAACAATTAATATAAGTTATCATAATAACTCTATTTTTCCTAACTTAACTTACACTATGCATGTTAATAAGAAAACCAGTTCTTTCCTGATGGTCCTTAATACGATCAAATCCATATTTTGAGTCAATAGCATCATTTTCAAGAGATTGTCTTATACGAACTTCTGAGGAGTCTTCCCTTTAACAAAAATAAAAATATATAAACTGTAACACTCTTAAAAAGAAGGTGTTACATATAAATTCATTTATATATTTGATTTTATTTAATAATTATATCGTTCCAATATAAAAAAAATTTTTTGTTTTCTTGGTGCACTTTGTGAAGCTAGCATAGATAGTAGCACCCCTAGCGGGTAAAAATGTAAAATATCGTACGAGGTAGTAACTCAGGGTAATTAACTGACATCACCTCATGTGACGCAAGCATGGTCTGATATCGCCAGATCCAATGCACCAATCGAAAAATTCGAAATAATAACCAAGGGTGGGATTTCCGTTGGCGTGCCCCTTCAGAAGCCCCAGTTCTCCAAAAGTCTTTGAACGAGACGGACGTAATGGCACTTTCGGACGTAACCTAGAAATTTATAAGCTTCCAGCATTCAAAATTTTAAGATATCAAGGCCGGTACCAAATTTTATTAACGCAACCAAAGAAGAAGTCAGAAGCGATTATTTATGTATTTCAAATGAGTAAAAGTTGATATCATTTTTGTTTAAGTGCGCTGATTTGCAAGAGCGATGTGTTAAGTGATTAGTGATTCCAAAAGCCATGGGCAATATTTAATATGTTTTAAAGTGTTTTATAAGTGATGTGCACTATCAGGTACGTTTTAGATAATAATAAAGAAAATGTATTTTAATGTTAACTAAGTTGAAGAATTTTTAATTGATAAACGGTTAACACATGAACGGTAGAAATTGTCCTTTGAATAAAAATTCAAAATTAATTTGGAAAAACTTAAGTTACTATCTTGTCGATATAAATACAATTTTAAAGGTTAATAAGTAATTAAAAAGTATGGAATAATTAGCAGTAATTAAAAGTGAATTACTCGACACTTTGGTGTCATTTGTTCTTTTGTAATTTGTCACTGATTAATAAATTGTCTAATTTTGTATTTTAAAACTTTATATCTTCATTTCCCAAGTAACCTAATTCTACCTTCCGAAGATATCGGAAGATCGTTTACAGAAAGACATTATTATGCCTGGCTGAAACAGAGAATTAGGAGCCTCTGGTAAGTAAGGTTAATTAATTTGTTAATTAGTAATTAACATACATTTTTTAATAAAGCCCTGATAAATACTTACCCCAGGAAAAAAGGCTCATGTGTTACAAAACTACATTTTCCTTATTAACACACATAAGATTGTAAAACATGAAATGAATCTGGGAAACTTTAATCCAGCTTCTTTAACACAAGAATGGTGAACTTATATTATATTTAGAAGTTGTAATAGCTACAATTTCAAACCTACTTCTTTTCTGATGTATAAAATCCTGTATAGTTTAAAAAATGATAAAAACTGTCATGCATAAGTTTATAATTAACATTTTAAAAAAATTTATTGAGACTAAATCTTCAACTGCATGATGCAATCATCATAGAATCTAGATTGGCTACCAGGAAACATTTTTTAGCTACACTCCAGAGCTTTTAAAGGCAGGTATTCTATAATGGTTAAAAACTGCATTTGATTTGTTTTAGAGTAATAAGTTAATTTAATGAGGTTTTATTTTGTTCTAGTATCTTAATAAATTATATTTTGTTCTGGTGTGTTGATGTAATACTTTTATTTATTGTTGTGCAGAATTTCAAACAACACAAAATTCTACACTTGGCAGGTTTAACTTTTAGACATCTAGACCAAAAGTAAAACTTCTCCATTCTCGCCAACAAGAGGTACATTCCTTTTATTGTTCTAAAATCCAGAAGTAATGTCATTACCAATTCCTGTTTTTTTTTTTTTAAAAACATATCAGCTGTTACATTGCACAGCCCTCCTTAGTTAAATTTCAAGAAAAAAATTATTGACCAGCCTGAATACCCTTACAAAAAAAATCACTGTAAAATTCCATTTTTGTGTTGAAATTATAAAGCAGAGGACATTGTTGTAGGAAAGAATCGAGCTTCTCAAACCATAAGAAACTTAAAAGTAATACATTGAAAACGATAAGAAATTATGCTTAACTGGCCCAAAAGCATTTCTAAGGTTCAACTATGCAACATAGATTTGTCACTCATATTTACAAACATCCTGAAGCATTTTCTTTCAACAATTCTGAGTGCTCCATACACCCAGAAACTCTTGATACAAAATGTTTTTAATACTGAGATGAAATAAGTTGTTTGAGTTCCTGCTTCTTGACCCTATCAACTATAACTGCAAAGAGAATTTTATCATCAGTATTGGTTATTACTACTGAACTGCTTGATAGGATTATCACATATTTCCCTCTTTGAAATTCATCTCATAATTCCATAGCTCAAAATTTGGAGAAAGGATTGAATTTTCCAAAAACTTTAGAAGAATTTCAATAAATGGAATAGAAAGACGGTCAATTATTATACACTAAATATGGAATATCATTTGGCCCGGGAGTTAATTTGTTTCTTTTCATACAACAAAAAAATTTATCGAGTAATCCTATTCTACAGCACCCAAATTTAAAATTGTAAAACACTATATTTTGTCTGCATGTCAGAGTATACTGTCCCAAAATATTCTTCTCCTGTTCTTTGGAAAAGTTTATATCTTCCTTGATGTCCTCCAGCTTTATCTACACATTGCCGAACCTATTTTTGTAAAATTGCACAACTTTCACAATTTTTTTTTCATGCTTCTTCTAGCTTCCTGAATCAATTTCAGCAAAAAGTGGTAAATAATATTATCGCAAGGACTACCATCTTTTTGAATTTTTGCCTCCTTTAATTGCTTTCCCATTTTTTTTTTCTCAAGTGCTAGTTAAACAGATTTCCCCCAAGCTTCTAGAGGCAGCTCTACCACAGTCCATTGACACAAATACATTCTGAAAATAATCACACTTTAATTTATCAAAAACTTCAATCTTACTGGTTGGATTGGATATTAGAAGTTAATATGATAAAGTTTTTTATGTATCCATGCCGTATGATTTACTTGTGTTATTTACAAGGTTTGTTTTATACATATAACAGGAGGACGCTAGTGATTGGCTATCTGATTGGTGAGAGAATTGGGGGTTAAAGGTAAAATATGTTTGCTTTGTTAGGCTTGAAGGATATCTTGGATTTCAGTGATATAGGATTGTGACATATTGTTCTTGCATTAGCTAGAATTTTAGGACGTAGAGTTATATTTATTGGAAAGTAGATTATTGTCAAATGAGAGTATTGTTGGATTAGAGGTATATTTGCCTTATTTTATTTATGCCTGTTATGCTTTAAGTATGTATTTGTTTTAAGATTAATTAGTTACCTAACTAGTTTGTCATATGTTTTATTTGTTCATGTGCTGGGACATTCTGCAGTCTATGATGTTTAGAAGACCGTTTGGATTACAAAATCTACAAGTAGATTTTTGGAAAAACTCAGAGAATAAGTGTTTTGGGATGAATATTCTTCAGACACAGAATTTTTATTCTGTATTTTTCCGTCCTTAATCCCCCATTATGCTTTACCAAAAGTTATATTCTCTGCTAATTCATAACTCTGAAGATACGTTTTAGTCTTAAGTTAATTACTATAATTAGCTTTAAGTCTATACTTCTAGAGATGAGAACCCTTTTTAGCTTTAAAATGTTGACTAATTTTTAAATCTCACACACACACATACTCATAAAGAAAAAGTCAATCAGGCAATACCCCTCATGAATTAAAAAAAAAATAAAAATTTTAAAAAAGTAGATGCTCTGCTTCGTAAAACGTAAATTATTTCAAAACGCATCATCAGGTAGGCCCCCGATTATTCACTTAGTTAAGTATTACTTAATTATAGTTTAATCAGTAAATTCAAGATGATAACAACAAGCAACTTAAATAAAAACTGTCCCGAAACATAACAAAGCCTAATCTTTGGCTTACCATACACAAGGCAATTTACATTACAAAACAACTTTACTTAGTATCAGCACAAAACCAAAACTCCTGTTCGCCTATTGTTAGGACGTTTTTTTTAGGCTGAATAATAAATAATCTGAATTTATTAGAGCATACTTCTTAAAAAACAAAAAAAAGGATATATATATAGGGTGATTCAAGAAGATAGGCAGAAACTTTGGGAACTCATTCTACATTAAAAATAATGATAAAAGTTTACATAAACATGGATCTGGAAATCGTTTGAAAGCGAGTTACAGCTAGCAAAAGATTTTGCCAGGATTTCAGCTGTACTTCCAACATGATGGCACATTGCCACATTTTACAAATATTGTTTCCACCTACTTGAATAAACAGTTTCCCTAAAACTTACAGTTTTTGTGTTGTACAACAACATAACACACCTGAGCAATAGTCTTGTCAGTGATTCACAGCATTGAATAATGCTCTGATCTAGTGTGAAACCCGTCTGCTGAATAAATTAGTCAGTAGTGGATTTTTGGCAAGTTAATCCAAAATAGTGTAGTTTCCATAATTTTACTTTGTGCTGCTATGAATATAAAAAAATCATTTGTAACGGGTTTTCTGAAAAACTACTAAACTTACAGTTCTGGGACCTGCGTTATTCAAATTATCTGGACAAAAACCATAAGAAACAATTGAATTGGCCTGTTAATCTAATTAAAGGGCGACCTAATTTACCTTACCAGAATTTCAGGAAGACTTCGTTTTATTACATGGTGAGATGAAATCCGGGCGAAATCTTTCACTGGCCATAATTCGCTAACAAAGCATTTCCGGACCCATGTTTATATGAACTTTTTTCATTATTATTTCATGTAAAATTAGCTCCCAGTTTCTGCATATCTTTGTAAATCACCCTGTATATTGCCTAAATGTTTGATTACATTAAGATATAGTCCTTTTGTCCTTTCCTATCATGAGATGGGACAATTAAATCATAATCATATAAGAAACTTTATCTACTAGATGAACATGAAATTTTACAATGCAATTGTAGTTTCCAAACTAATTAAAAAAAAACACCTTTTACTGAATTTCATCTCGCATTAAATATATTTTGTTTCTGAGTCATAAGTCACCAGACTCACTGACTCAGCAAGAGCATATTGAATATAAAGTAAGATCACATTTTTCTATATTGTAACAGATATTTACATACAATTTTGTTTCAACACAACAAATTTATTTCATAAAAACTATAACGGTAAATGTATTTTTTATTTTGTAAAAAATATTGATATTTGATGATTCCATCATCACGTGAGCTACTAGTTTTCACTAAAAACTTTTAAATGTTTATAAACTTGCCTATAGTAGCACTTACTTATGTTTGTTAAGGACGGCCGTTTCGGGAGATGTGTCCCATTGTCAACTCAGACCGTAACTGATCTCAAGGTTTAAGTAGGTTAGGGTGTTAGGGTGGAGGTGGGATATTATTGTGATGTGTGTGTATTTTGTGAGTATTAGGAGTTATGATGTCAAAAAGTGCATGCAAGTTGTAATGTAATTGTGTATTGAGTATGTGTGTAGGGTGTAGTTTGAAGAATCTTAGTTTGATAAAATCTTAGTCTAACTTTTAATTGCCTATATTGGCTACTTAATCGAAACTGCTTATATCGCCTATCCTTTTGTATTGGTATTTCATATATAAAATTCAAAATTTTCCCAAAACAAACTGCTTTTAAATCTTTCCTTAAATCAACATACTGTAGAATGCCTACTTTACTGATAAAATACCTGTTATTTAAAAAAAATTATTTCAATTATACTTAGTTACATAATAAAAATTAAATTGAAATTTTGTAATAAATTAGTTTGTCTTACCAATCATAGCAAATTTGTAAGTTAAATGGCAAAAAGCTAAGTTCAAACAATATTTATTAATTTTTTTAGTGTCATAAATTTTAGGATATAAATCAAGCTTTAAAAAGACAAATTACTAAAATAAAATAGAGGAATTTTTATTTACCAAAGAAATTCTTCTGGAATTCAAATGTTTTCTAGGTAGAGTACCTGAGTTTTACCAGTACACTACCAAAAACTTTACTTTTGCACTTTGCGAAGTTACATTGTTGCTGTAATAACTACTAATAAAATTTATATTTATAAAAACAATATTGTATAAAGCAAATAAATTTCAAATTCAATTAGGTTGAAATTTATTACGGCGGCCAAATTTTTTTTTTTGTGGATATCGTACCTTTTCGTGATTTTGAACAATAATCCAAAATATGGAGTGGGGCCGCCGTAATTAAAAATAACCTTTAATTATTACACATTAGAATCAGAAATTACATTTAAAAATATAGTAAATTTCTAATACATAACCTCAACAACTACTTACTTTGGCCCAACAGACGTTTTGAAGTCAACTTTATCAGATTTATAACGCCCAGAATTCTGCAACACCATTTTAAATACAAAATAAATCAATGTTTTAAAAACTTACTATATAAGTATTTTTGTTGATCAATAACTTGACAAAAATAATTCTACCACTCTCTAAATAAACACATTAATTCCCGCCAATATGTTATTAATACAATCCCACAGATTGAACCTCTTTCCTCTGAGATTTGAGTGTTAAATATTCAACACAGTTACTATATTAAACGTTTAAAATAAAAACTTGTTCCTACTACCCATATGTTTTTAATAATAATGCTCACTTCGTTGTTTTCAGTTACTAATACTCAACAGACATTTAATATTTGAGTTTAACGTCATTTATTATTCCTCTTGAATCTTTGCATCTTGAAAACTTATATTGTCCTATTAACCTTGGAAAAATCATACTATTTAAAAAAAATTAAGGACTTCCTCTTGAAGGTTATCTCAATATTTAAAAATCATTATAAATAATTAAAACCATTGTAATGGATATACCTCTTTTTAAATGCCAAATTTTCAGTCTATACGATGTACAAAAATATATTTTTTTTTCATAAATTGTTAGTATTTAGGTCATGCAAACATAACAGTTGGTTACTTTGTCACATTTACTAATTTGTAATGGGCCACTTTTATGTGGTGTCCATATAATCCGTGTCAGTTAGGACGACGTCCTTTTCATCCATTACACCATTCACGTACAGAATTGGAGCTGAATGTTCTCTGCTTACGAAATTCATTTATAATGTCTTCAGGAGGAGCAGACTGCCATTGAGGGACCTTAACATACAGTAGAGTCTCAAAAATCTGAGTACCGATTTGCCGAGGCTCGGTTAAATACAAACCTATTTCTATTTCAGGCTATCTTATCTATTTCAAAAAAATTAAAATGGGTAACTGTTGGACTTTGCACCATCACCGTGGTCTGATGACATCCGTGCTTTATTTCTACTTGTAAATATTACGAGCCTATCCGGGTGATGGATCTCGGTGTTCTGGAATGTATGAAATAAATATAGACGTTATCTTTTACAATCATTCTTGGAGATAACTCAAGGGAAGGAAGGATTTAAGGCTTTCTAAAAACAATATACGTAAGGAAGTTGTATACTGTATAGCCGAATCATGAAACGAAATAAAAGAAAAAACATATTTGTTGATTCCATCTTCACGTGAGCTACTAGTTTTCACTAAATACTTGTAAATATTTTTAAACTTGCCAATAGTAGCACTTACTTATATTTGTTCAGGACGGCCGTTTCGGAAGATGTGTCCCATTGTCAACTCAGAGGTAACTGATCTCAAGGTTTACCTAGATTGTTTAGGTGTTAGGATGGGGTTGGGATATTATGGTGGTGTGGGTGTATTTTGTGAGTATTAGGAGTTATGATGTCAAAAAGTGTGTGCGAGTTGTAATGTAATTATGTATTGAGTGTAGTTTGAAATGTCTATATTTCCTATTGTTCGGTTGTGAAGCAATGGTTATTTCTATGTTGTTTATGAAGAATTTGTAGGTTAGCTGTGTCTATGTAGTCATATTTTGTGGAGTTGAGATGACTGACGAAGTTTGATTGGTAGTTATTGTTTGTTAGTGCTTTTATATGTTCTTGGTAACGTGTGTAGAAGGACCTCCCTGTCTGGCCTATGTAAAAACTGGCGCACAAACTGCAAGTTAGTTTATAAACACCAGTGGCGTTGTAAATGTCGTCGATTTTGTTGTTTGGTTTAAATTGTTTATTGAGAGTGTTGTTTTGAGTAAGCTATTTTGTAGTTGTATTTTCGTAGTATGTTGGTTAGATTGTGGGTTTTGGATGATCTGTATGGTATTGATAAGTATTTTATGGGATTGTCCTGTTGTGTGTTTGTATTTGGGTTATTAGGTTTATTTTTTAGGCGGTTGAGTAATTTGTCAATCATTGTTGGGTTGCATCCGTTAGTTTGTGCTATATGTTTTATGGTGTTTAACTCCTGGTAGTGTTCTTCTTTGTCTAACGGTGTTTTAAGCAGGCGATATATCATGGTGATGTAAGCGGCTAGTTTATGTTGGTGTGGGTGGTTTGAGGAGCTGTGAATGGTTGTATTGTTACTAGTGGGTTTTCGGTATATGTTGAATTTGTGTGTTTGTTTGTCTGTTCGTTTAATTGTAAGGTCTAGGAAGTTGAGAGACAGGGAGCTTACAACTTCATCCTTGGACAGGGAAGTTGAAATTACTCAACTTCATCCAAAATAACATCACTACACTAAAAGAAGACCCAACAACAAAATACAACATTCAAATAAAAGTAGCAATCAACAAAACAAAACCTATTATCCCACACTGGTTATAAAAATGTCGACAATAAGGATGTACGTCAAAGGATGAGTAATGACAAATGTAAATATCGATAACACATTTTACGACTATTGAGATGGTAAAGGAACTACTAAAGAAAGTAAGGACGAGAATAAAGATGAGCGTTTCACCGAGACAGTACAAGAAGGGAAAATTAGTCACGTTGAAGTTACGACCACCTTGGAAATTGCTCTACGCTAAATTGAAAAACCGACACCACGCCAACAGAAGTGGTTCTAAGACGTCTACACAAAACCGCAGCTCAAAAACGATTTGGTAAGCAGGCCCAGAAGACACTACAAAAGATAACTTTTCCAAAACCTATAGCTTCTGTGATGAACAATGTATTCCAAAGCAACATTAGTTTATATAAGTATTGGGATCAATAAAGTTCTTTGAAGTTATTTTGTGCATTCTTAATTTTAGTATTAGGGTTTATTACAACTCCTGTTTTTTCTAATGCACAGCAACATATTTCCATGTAATCCGAGTTTTTGGTAATCCCAGGGGGCCTCGCTCCCATCTACCTTGAACTATCGAGACTACTATATTTTCAAAATAGTTGTATCATTAAAAAAACTTGAAACTGGCCTTATTTCTTGGTGTTCTTGAATCCAGCAGCAAGAATTGTATCTATTATTTCTGTATTTTTGATAGTTAGAAGGTTAGAACAAATCAGACTATTCATGCCCCTGAACATTTATTTCAAAACACTAACAAAAAGATTTATTACATTTTTCAAAAACAATAATTTATTATATGCAGTTAAAAACAACAAATGAGCTCTTAAATTTAGAACACAAGATAATACAACACAAAGAGATTTCAATTTTGTAAATTAAAAAAAAAGATCAATTTTCATTTACAAAATTAAAATCTTTTGTGCTGTAAACATTGTGACTTAAATATCATGTTTATTAAAATTTACAAGCTCATTTGTTGTTTTTAACTGCATATAATAAATTTTTATTTTAAAAAAATGTAAAAAATCTTTTTGTTTGTGTTCTAAAATAAATGTTCATGCACATGAATGAACTGATTTGTTCTAACAAAGATGCAGAAAGAAAAGATACATTTTTGCTGCAGAAATTCAAGAATACAAAGAAGAGGGCCGGTTTTAAGATTTTTTGATGATGTTCGAGTCCATTGTCGTAAGAGGTTAGGTATTATACCCAAAGTACTTATACTGTTTCTTTGGACTTAATAACTCTCTTACATGCAATAGCACTCAAACAGCTGCCCCATACAGGTTCATTATTTGTTGGGTCTACTTGCTACTGAATGACAACCTTTAACACCTTGACTTAGTAAGCCTAATAAGCCAGATTATGTTCTTATTGTTGGGCTTTGCACATGGTTAGTCCTGTGCAATTTGCATAGTAGGGGCCACATTCCTGTCAAGATATCTTTTTGTGATTTCTTATCCTGTTATATTTGGCCCTGTTGCATTTTAGAAACTGTCGACTGGGATAACTTTTCAAAATATTTAGTTACCCCATCTTCTACCCAGGGGTGTCATATTTTGTAGTGTTCCTGAACTAAGACTGGAATTTCTCTTCTGTAATAAGTAAGATTTGGGCACAATCTACAGTATTTTAATTTTGTTTTAAATGAAGGTTTTGCTTATCAAGAACTTACCACTTTTGTTGGCCAAACTTCTAGCATTTCACTGAAACAAGACAGATCCAACCTCTATTTTGTCAGCCTCGTGTATATTTTTTGCTATACTACTGGCATGTTATCATGACAAGATTTGTACCTTCATATGTTTCAATTCATTTCTCAATTTGCTTGAATCTTCGTAATAGTGACACTAGATCTTCTACAAAGCATTAACCTCTTATTCACATAATTCATTTTTGCTTTAATTGATATATATCTTCTGATATATTATTACAAAGGATTCATATTATGGCATTTAGCCTAAACAAATATTAAAAAAAAAAATTACATATGCATTTTTATTTTCAGTTTTACTCTGAAAGAGCCATTTTTATCTTTGGCATTAATATTACACATAAGGTGGCCACAATCTTGTTAAAGTGAATGCTGATGTTCAGTTCACAAGTTTCAAACTGTTATCCAGGAGCAAAATGAAGGAATCGATTGACCCCGTTCTCTCCATAATATTCCTGTAAAATTAAGTATTTATTTTGAAGGTGTCATGATTTTGATAAGAATGAAGCTTGCTAATGCAACTAATGTTGGTGATTGTAAGATTCATAGAAGCATGAGTGTAACTCACAACTCAAGTGTAAAAGTGAGGCAAACCGCTAGAACCATATAATTACTGTAGAATAGTAATTTATTTTATGTTTGTGACATGTGTTTTGAGAGCACTCCAATATTAAACTCTACCACTGGTTCTTCATAAACTCATGTGTTACATGAGGTAGTCCTCCTACTAGAGACTATAATGTTTAGTAAAGTCAAAACAGTTAACTCAAAATCTCACAAAGAATTAGGTTTTTAATAAACACACACACAACAAACTAGTTTTGGCGACAATGTCGCCTTCCTCAGTGCTTGGCTACTACTAACATATTGTCAAGCTATCATACAAGTCAACTAAAACAAACAAGGTAAAAATACAAAGTCAAGCAATAAAATGAATCTATTACATAGCACAACACTTATTACTCAGGATATATATATATATATATATATATATATATATATATATATATATATTTACATAATTGCTATTATTATTAATATTTTGTTCTTTATCTCCCCCCCCCCCTTATTTCACACTATGATCAATAAACAAATCCTAAACACAGCTTACACAGTTAAAAAATAACAATCATATATTATATAAAAATACACGTTATAAACAATTCACTAAAAATCAATTTATACAAAATTAAAACTAAAAACAGACTAAAAAAACACTTATACATATTTTAACATTTTTAACAAGGTAGCAGTAGCAACTAATGTAACCCTTATTTAACATTTATTATATTTTACTTTACTTTATCCAACGCCTGCCCTTGGTAACTCGACCATTTGGCATCGTGCAGACCAGTAGAGCTTGGAGAGTCTGGTTTTTGGGTCGCTATTGTATGCTTCGAGCTGTGGGCAGGCAGGAAGGTGGTCTCCATCCATCTTTCCTGTTTGGCACAAGGGGCACCGATCCGTGTCTGCTAGCCCAATGCGATGAAGGTGCGCCTGAAGGTAGTCGTGTCCCGTGGTTAGACGGAACAGCGCAACACTGATAGGTCGAGGCAGGTTTTTTGGAATGGGGTTGGTGCAAAGTTCTTGCCATCTCTTTCCAACAGCCAGGTTTTCTTGTGATGTTTTCAAGTACGTCTTAGCTGCTGCGTGGATCCTGGTGTAAGCAGAGCCCAGTGATATTTTGATTTATGGCTGTGGTAGACGGCACCCACTCTTGGCGAGGTTGTCAGCTTTTTCGTTCCCTGTTGTGCCAACGTGGCTGGGAATCCACTGGAGCGCAATTCTGAAGCCTGCCTCTTGGCATAGTTGCATTTTTTCTCTGCACGACACTGTCAAGGTGCAGTCAGTTGGTGTGTTAGAGGAAACTGCCAAAATCGCTGATTGTGAATCAATCAGGAATACAACCTGCCGCGGCGAAAGTCGCTTGACGCATGATGCTGCTTCTCCTATGGCCACAACCTCACCATCAAAATTGCTGCAGCAGAGGCCCACAGCTACCGAGCCCTGAAATAATTTTGAAAAATATCCTGCTCCAGTTTCTCCACTTGAAGGGTTTGAAGATCCATTTGTGTAAATATGAAGCCAGTCACTTTCAGGGAATCGTTCGTTGATGGTCATTAATGTTGCTTTCCTGAGTTCAATATCCATAGTGTGTGACTTTGGTTTCACCTGGTCAACAAGGTTTAGAAAAACTGGAGGTAGGTTGTCAAAGACTCGATTGTGTTGATTTAATGGGGCAGCTTCTGCATGAAGGAAAAGGTTATATATTTGTTCCAGCTGTAGAGCTTTGATTACTGGAGTAATCTGAGTTCTGAGGCGGGAAGTGGCAGCTTTATATGTTTCCCAAAACTTTCTATTTGTTCTTTTATTTTTTTCCCAGAATTTTAGGAGACACTTGTCTCTTCTGACTTCCAAGGGTTCCAGTCCTGTTTGGATTTCCATAGCTAGTATTGGAGTCGATTTAGCTCCTCCAGTTATGAGCCTCATGTTATTATTTTGAACCTTGTCTAGCTTCTTTAGGCAATTTGAGCTGGCCAGGTTGAGCACCTCTCCTCCATACTCCATTGTTGGTCGTACATAGGTCCGGTACGTTGAACTTAGGACATCCTGGGTAGCACCCCATGTAGTTGCTGTTAACATTTATTATAACACATACATTAATTTAAAAAAAAAACAGTTATGAATCACATGCTTAGCGGAACAACAAAGAAATTGGAAAGAGAAAGGAGGAATCCTGGACTGGGCCCGACTCATTGTTTACTGAGACATCTCGAAATTTGTTAATAAACCATGTCTCTCAAGCATCCATAGTATTGTACCTCATGACTTGCTTCAACAACTTAGGATGGTCAGACGTAAAATAATGCTGGTGGTCCAGGCAATGCTTGGCCACCGCTGAGTATTCCGGCTTGTTGTTTTTAAAATGAGCAAAGTGCTCCCTGCTTCTTGTCTTAATACTCCTACGGGTTTGGTCAATATACAATGCATCGCATATCTTACATTCAATGCTGTAAATCCCCGATTTCTTACAGTTATCTATGAAGTCCTTCGGAGATCCAAGCATTCTTCCCAAACTCCATCCTGAAGCTGCCGAGATTCAAAGTCTTCCATACTTCATGAGGCACTTCTTGGCAACGTTATATAGTGAAGAGTTATAAGCTAACCTAACCCAGTTGTATTCTGGTTTGTCCCTGGGTAAGGTTGTTCTAGAAAATCTGTTTTTCTTTAATTCGGCTTTTTTATGACACTCCGTACCAGATCAAACCCGAATCCGTTAAATTCAGCTATTCCATATATCAGGTTTAGTTCTTTCAAAGAGTTCTTTCTTTTCTCTTGATAATGGGAAATGAACTAAACAGTGTGCCATATTACGAAATGCCGCTAATTTGGGCTCTTTAGGGTGATGTGAATCATATGAGATGCGCCTGAAACTTTGCATAGGCTTCCTATAAACATTAAAAGAAAGCCTACCGTTTGCTCTCGTCACCATTACATCAAAAGAAAGGTAATGCTATTCTTCGCTTCTACCTCAGTGGTGAACTCTATCGAAGGAAAAAACCATTAAGTTCCCGACAAAAGTCATCAAGGTTTTTCTTTCCATCAAAAATAACAAACACATCATCCACATACCGGATCCAGACACTTGGAAAAAATTTTTGTCTCCTTAGCTTTAGTCTCAAACCTGCTCATAAAGAAATTTGCCAAGAAACTAGACAGAGGGTTTCCCATTATGGTACCGTTTTCCTGCTTGTAAAACTTGTTAAACTGGAAACTATTCTGACTCATGCAAAGGTTCAAAAGGAGGAGATATTCTTTAATAGTAGATTCCTCAAGGTTATTATCTTTGAGCCACTCCTCTATCATACACATAGTTTCCCTAATTGGAACACTGGGGTATAAAGAGACAACATCAAGGGATACAATATACTCAGACTCAACCAAGTTAACATTTTCCAGAATTTTAATGAAATGAAAGCTGTTCTTTACTGAAAAAGTCGAAGTAGGTTTTAATTTATTCAAACTTGCTACTAACCATTTAGCAATCTGATAGGTAGGCGAGCTTATATCAGAAACAATGGGCTTCATACTTTTGTCAATCTTATGAACTTTGGGTAAACAATATAGTCTTGGCAAAAATGCATTGCTAAAAGTTAGCTTCTTTTTGAGACCTCCATCGATCAAATTCTTAAGGCATTTTAATATATCATTGGCCTCAGTCACAAATTTCTTTATCGGGTTTTTCTTCACGTCAATATACAGACCCGCTTTTATTAAGTTTTCAACTTCATTAAAATAATCATTCTTATTCAAACTGACAATCGAACTAAGACTAAACTTTTGTCCGCTTTTAAAAAGAACAGATCTCTACTTCTCAAACCCTTCACCTTGTCAAAATATTTATTGTTTAACTAATAAATTGTCTGTAACAAAGTTCAATCTAGAAACTGAATGCTCCCTTATTTTAGTTATTCATAGAGATGTGTTTTTTGAAGATATTTGTAGATTGGAGATACATCTCATGTGATTATATTCAGATCCGCCATTGATGTGGCTTCTAACACCATTGATGTTCCATTATATCAATGTTTTATGAAATCATTACAAGGCTTTATTTTAAAAGGAGATCATCTGGTCCTCATTGATATTTTCTGTTTTTCATGAGGCTTTGAAAGACGTCTTGGACTTGGAATCAAGGATTGAATCTGTAGTGTTTTGATGTAGGAGGGGAGGGTTTTACCATGTCTTTCTAGAATACTGGTTTTCATGGTACTAGATTCTGAAAAGGTCGATTTTTTAGATGCAAGGGCAGATTTATTTGTATCAACTTTCTTTCTAGAAGAATGTTTGGCCTTTGCCTGGGTACTGACTAGAACTTTATTGAAACTTAGCAATTTCGGTCACTAAACTTGACTAGAGGTCACTGTCAGGAGTTTACTCTTTGTATTGGGTTTCCCACCAGAGATGCTACCTCAAAGGGAAAACAATAGGTTCAATTATCAGATTAATTGCAAGATCCAACAAGTAATTAATGGTGAAAGTCAGAAGCCAATTTACTCGCTCTATTAAAACTTCATTTTTTTTGGTCATATTAGCATAGTTTTTACAAGACTTAGGGCGTGAACAGTACAAGTGAGTTGCGGTTACAGTCGAAATCCATTTAAATCAATCACACTGTAACATACGAAGCCGAACATAACAGGTAAGTCAAGGTGGAGGTGAATAGTGATACCCTCCAGGATGCTTACATTGCTGCTTTTTGAAAACAAACTGATTTGATTTTATAGGGATGCTTAGTGCTCGGTAAGCAGGCTGCTTCACTCTGACTGGTCTGTTTAAGGTCATCCCGCCCTTCCACACCACATCACGGTGTGCGAGGGAGATTCTATTGTCAACATCAGTAGTGCTTTTCCTCGGATAAAATCTGAATATGATGAAGGTTATGGTGAGAAATGAAGGTTATGGTGAGAAATGAAGATGTTCAACTGAAGAGTAATATTTTCAAGTAGATAAGTGAATGTCTCAGGTGTCATCCTCAAATAGGAATGGAATCGTTCACGGTCATCTCTTAGTTCAGTAAAAAAGTGGTGGTATTCACCTAAACTACTTCTTTTCTTGGTTATTGAATGAACTGGAAATCTATTAGGCAGATTATCTATCATTCACCTCTTAGCTGGTAAATGTCGTCACCACGTTTACTACATGTTGTCACTATCTTCTCTTAACATTGTGAACAAAATATGCACTTACAACAGAGAACATATTGCTACAGCCTCCTGAGCTTAGCTAAGCAGAGCAGGTGACCTCCTCACTACATGCTGTTGACATCAACCTTGACTGAACTAATGTCATCCACCGCGACCCGCTTGCTGTTCCCCCCTTAGTGGTCAAAACAGTCTTTGGTTGAGACATTTTAAAAATTTTCTTAACCTCAGAAAATCAAACAATGGTTCTGACCAGTCCAAAATCTTTAGAACATAATAAAACTGTTTTTTGATTGAGTTATTAATAATGAGTTGTGAGTGTATTGTGGAAGAAAGTATTGTCAGTGGTGTTATGTTAGATTGGAGTACCCCAAGGAATGTGAAACCAATTTTAGTAGGAGTAGCTAGTCCAAACTCGCCTGCGGGTTGCAAAGAGTAAAATAAAATATGTAACAAAATAGGAACACAATATCTTTACCATTGCAACAAATTAATCCTATTGATATTATTACAGAAAAGGACTGTAAATAATTAATAAAATACAAAAATGATCTAGAAAGAACCAAAGATCAGATTATATCTTTCAACCAATAGAATAATGTCAGCAATGCTGAAGAAACATTAGCGTTGTGAAGATGTGAACAGAGGAAGCATGTTATAATAAATTGATTTATGTCTTTCTCTGAAGAATTCTTATTATTACAATTTCTTATTGAGAAGTTATGGTATTTAAGGGGTTAGGGTTTCTCCAACTAACCCTGATAGCATCTGTCTAAAATCTATTGTCAGACTAGGATTTTGGTCTAGATTTTTTTACCAGAAAACAACAAAACTGAACTTTTAAACAAGTAGCATATATTTATATATAAATTATAGTGGTTAAAATTCCAAAACAAATCAACATGATTACAGTGCCAAAGAGTTCCAAGTTTAATCAAAGTCCAGGGTGTCAAAAATAAACAGCTCAACACTTTAAAATGGGATAACAAAACGTAAACATAAACTGGCAGATCTAGAACAGGTGTTGCTTCAGCAATCATTATTAATGACTCGATCAGTTACAATTCATTGTTAATAATAAACTGTTTGTGAAAGTAAAAGAATTGTAATTAATATTCAAGACACTAACACATGAAATAAGAACTATAAATGTCATTTCTTTGGTAGAATGGTAATAGTTTTATACAAATATTATATTAATTGATTTGACTGCAGTGAGATATGCTGTTTAAGTGTATTAATGGTCCTTTATAAACTATGCACTAAGACTATAAGACTACAAAATAGAGATTGGAAACCAACCAATCACTAGGTAAGTAAACCATGATTGGTTTTATTGCTGTATGGCTTCCATATTTTAGATCTGTAAAAATTAATGGTAACTGAAAAACCTTTTTACCAATAGCATTTTTACTGATAAATATTTGTCACAACACATTAGTGGTACAGGGGAGCTTGCAGTCAAAAGTCTCCCAAAATGATTCTCTTTGTTGTGTGTTAGTTTCAAGTTATCAATTACTTCAAATTTATCGACTCAGTTATTGGTGAGTTCATTTTTTGATGGCTCATGTAAAAACTACACATCTGCTCTGTCTAAAGGATATTTATCATCTCTTGAGACTACCACCATAGATAACGGTAGATATTTATAGTCCATAAGTTTTCCTTTTATCTGACGTTCTAGACATGATAGTGGAATTTTAAAATAGATCTTAAGTCAAGTGGAATTTCTTTCTCAGTATAGTTGTTAGTCATTCTCAGTCAGTAGGTGATGTTTGTTGTACTGTGTGAACTTGATCGTAATGCGGTCATCTGCAGATTTTAGTGAAATTGTAAATTTAAAAACTAGTTTGTGTAAATAAATTTGATAATTATACGTAAAAAAATTCTGTACATCCAAAGAGAACAATAACATGAGGAGTCAAGAAGCTTCAACTGCAAAACTTGTTTTCAATAATTATGATTACAAATAATACTCTTGAATTTTGTAGTCTATTACGTTCGGTGAATCTCAATTAATCACTTTAACATTAGTTTATGACTATCCAAACTTTAAGTTTTGTAAATTTGTAAAAACTTACTGAGATAGAACGTGTTTGATCACTATGTGACGATCTTCATCAGAGTCTTCTCACTGATCAGTGATTACAGTGTCTCTAATGTTAAAGTGATTAAATACAAATAATAATTAATAACTCTTGAATTTTGTAGTCCATTACGTTCAATGAATCTCAATTAATCACTGATGAAGTCACTGACGAAGATCGCCACATAGCAATCAAAAACGTCCCGTTTCAGTAAATTTTCACAAATTTTACGAAATTTAAAGTTCGGATAGTCATAAACTAATGTTAAAGTGATTAAATTATTAACTAAGGTAAAAAATTATGAATGAAAAATTGCACTTATATAAAATATATAATATTTAGTGTTTTATAACTGAAGTATTTCAAAGAGAAACACAACTCCTCTTGGCGTGGGAATTAATTCATACCTACTGAACTGAGAATAAATTGATACACAATGGGTTAATGCCATTAGATATCTAGAGTGGCTATTAAAGACAAAAACTTCATACCATGCCTTCATAAACAATTTTAAAAAAATGAAGAATCAAGTTTCTGGTTCAGAAAAAAGAATGTGGAAATCCAGTAGGACAAACAAATGAGAATTATCATTAATTCAGTCAGTATGTAAAGTAGAGTTTAATGCAAAAATTTTGAAAAACTAATAGTGTAATTAAAGCAATAGACAGATAACTAATAGCTCAAGTTCAAGACAGAAACCATCACTAGTAAAACCATAATGGGGATTTTCCATTGTTATATAAGTGATTTTAATTTTAGTAAATCTCTCTAAAAATAGGACTAAAACTAAGGAATTAAGAAATAAGAATACTGATTATTTTTAGAAGAACTTTAATTTTTACATACTCCTATTACAAATTTGTATACAGATTTGCTTATCAGTTATAAAATATACCATTTTTTTAATTGTTATATTTCAAACAACATAAACGTTATAAATAAGAAAAAAATTTAAAAATAAAAATTACCTTTAAAAGAGCACAAATAAGTCCTTCATAAACTTAGTTTGTTCATCTAGTTAGGGAAGAGGATAAATGATATTTGTAAAGACTTTGGAACAAGTTTTTTGTATACATTCTATTCTATATTTAGAGTATTTATGTATTTAAAAGAAAAAAATGTTTGTCTGATTTATTTTAGTTAATATATTAAATAATTATTAGTTTGGGATAAATTTGTGTGTAGTTTTATGTTTACGCAAATCACCAATTTGGGCAAACCCTTTTCCACATATGTGGCACTCAAATGGTTTTTCACCAGTATGCGTTCTTACATGCACAACTAAATCTGACCGTTGTCGACACTTTCTTGGACAATATGGACACTGATAAGGACGTTCGTCAGTGTGCATTTTCAAGTGTGACAATAAAATAGTCTTGGTTTTGAAACATTTACTACATTTATCACATTTATGCGGCCTATCTTCAGAATGAATTATTTGATGATTTTTCAACTGACCTTTTAATGCAAAACATTTTCCACATACATCACACATAAAAGACATTTTATGTTTTAATTTATGTTTGTAGAAATGAATATAAGAAAAAAATTCTTCATTACAAACGTCACAAACTCTCTTTTCTTTTGTATTACATGTCGCTATATTAGCAGTGATACCTGAGCATTGTGACATTTCATGACTCCTTAAGGCAGATTTTGCAGGAAAGCTTTTTCCACAAGAAGAACATTGAAAAGGGGTTTCACCTGTGTGCCTTCTAATATGATCTTGCAGAGCAAGCTTACTTCCAACAACAATACCACAGATGTTACATATGAAAGTATGTTTTGGGCGAACATAACCTGGTCTTGGAGTAATAGATTTACCTTCATGTATTGTTTTGTGATGGTTTCTAACATGATCTTTTCGCTTGAAAGTTGCACCACACACTTCACAAGAAAATGGGCGAGAGTCTGAATGGTTAAACATATGTATTTTCAAGTTATTCACAAAATTAAACTTTTTCCCACAAACCGAACATTCACATAATTTCAATTTCCTACGCTTTTTAAAAACTTTAGGTGTAATAATTGTCTTATCATGTGTGGATGCTTCCATTACATCTGTTGAATCCTCCAGCACATTCTCTTCAAATTGTCTGGAAATGAAATATATTATTAGTACATTTATTTAATTAATTCTCCTATTTTAGTGAAATGACGCAAGCAAGCAAATAAAAACTCTTTAATTTAAAAAAATTATTATTTGTGAGCTATTAGTAACAAAAATTACTAAAAGTAATCCTTAAGAAAAAAAAATTATTTCTGTGTGGAATGTACAAATAAAAGTCCTGAAACTTAATCAATCATGATAAAAAATATATAATTTTAAAACTCGCAGTTTTTGTGTTGCAACGAGTCTGCTGAATAAATCAGTAAGTAGTGGTTTTTTGCCAAGTTGAAGCAGAAGTGTAATTTATAATCTTAAGAACATATTATATTAAACAGGTTGACAAAAATTGTTAGAAAGAATGAAAAAAAAATCCTTTTGGTATATACATTTTTTTTTTTTATATATAATTGGTAAGCTCATCTCGATTATTTGTTGAATTACTAAAGAATAACAGTTGTGTTATAGGGACTGGGTTGAAAACTCGCTTCGATATTCCTAGTTTGAAACAGATTTCAAAGAATATAAACCAAAAAAATTGAGGCTATCTGTAGGTCTTCAGAAAGAATTTTATACGTTATGAGGAGAGATAATAAGGATGTTGTTCTTCCCACACTTCATGCTGACCTGAATTTTGGAGAAACTAAAACACCAAAGAGGAAAAAGAGTGTTCATAAAGAAATAAAAAACCTGATGTCATTATTTATTATAATCAGTGTTCATCAAATAGACCAACAGTTAGCTAGTTTTCTAATTTGGAGACGAACAATCAAACCAAATAAAAAATACTTTTATTTATTTGATCTTGTATTATTCAATTCTTTTTGTATTTACAATAAATTGAAAATTCTAACACCGAAAGAGCAGAAACATTATACAGATTATAGAATGAACAGAGAACAGTTACTGGTAAAATCTGATCTCTCAGAAAGATTCCCCTAGGAGTAAAAAAATAGGATTACATCCCCAAAACTCTAGGAGGTCAGCATACAAAGTCTACATAATCTAATGAATGCATGGAAAGATTGAACATTCTGAAAGGAGGAACTAGCTGATAGTGGGGAACAGAGAAATCTAAGTTGAAAATGTTTCATAAGATCAATGAAAACTGACTATTGTGAGGGTAGGGAGCAGTCAAGAAGTTACATACAAACAAAATGCACAACATTCAGTCACCAGCTCATCTCATTTGCCTAAATCCAATAGCAATAGTGACAGCATTAATAGAAATAGAACCTGGAGGTCAAGTGAAATATTCAAAAGACAACTGTAGATTAAATCTCTCTATCATTCTTACAAACAAAAGTCAGTCTATCCTGACTTCTGACAAAAGGTAGGTAGAGAATAGATGTGATTTATTTATAAACCTGAAAAGAATTGCATTATCCTTTCCTTTAACTCAGACAGGAGGTTTTATATCTTTACCATTATTATATTAGTAAATAAGTATCAACAAAATTATTGTTAATAATTTACCATTAACAATAATAATTTATTAATTTTACATTAGTTTATGATTATCCAAACTTTAAATTTTGTAAATTTATAAAAACTTACTGAGACAGACCGTTTTTCATAGCTTTGTAGCAATCTTCTGCTTGGAGTTGTTAGGCTAAGCGGTGACCGTTTTGAAGGCAGGTTTTCGATGGTATCAAAGAGTATGTGTGATTTGTATTGGATTTGTTCGTTTAATGTGTTTGTATTTTGTACAAACACAACACCGCTTAACCTAAGATCTCAAAGTAGAAGACACTGACAAAGACCGCCACAGAGCAATTGAAAACGCTCTGTCTCAGTAAGCTTTTATAAATTTACAAAATTTAAAGTTCGGATGGTCATAAACTAATGTAAAAGTGATTAATCAAGATTCACCAAACATAATGGACTACAAAATTCAAGAAAAAATCATTTGTATTCTCTTCAAGGGGAGAAATTGTAAAAATACAATTATCATAGAGCACACAAAGAAATCCCAAAGTGCAAAAATTAGCTGTTGTGCTGCAAAATCTACACCAGACGGCTTTCTGAATAGATTCACAATTACCACTCTTGTAAAAAAAAACTTCAATTTCATTATATGTGATTAAAGCACATTACATTAACCAGCATACAGATCAAACGTAAAGTGGTAGGAGATAAACCCATTTTAATTTCACCTACATCTTGAGTAACCACAGCTTAGCTGGCTACTACAACTATGGATACCTAGTCTGCATAAAGGAAGGATTTTGTTGTTTATGATATTTAACAAATAGTTTAGCTTGAAATTTTGTAATATCATAACACTGATGAGGATGGCTTATTGCAGTTGAAAACAATTTGTCCCAGAACGTTTTTTTAGTTTCAACATAAAAATTAAGAAGTTTTTGTTTCTCCTGCTGACAACTTGAATAAAATATTTCAAATATTTAATATATGAATGAGAACTTGATGTGATGCTTTTTGAAGTAAACCAGTAAATTTATAATTACAAACCCTTTGCCCATTTACTCAATACGCCTACGCTAGTAATAACGTATAATTGATTTACATAAATAATAAAATAATAATTGATGTTTATTGAATGGTAATATTGTTTCTGAAGCCTACACAATATTTTTGAAAGGTTTACACAAAATATGCTGGTCAAGGTCTAAATTTGTTTTCAAATAATGGTAAAGAACATTTTTTTTGTATCTTGATAGTTATATTTATTTAACATTAAAATAAAATTAAAAGAAAAACATAAAGAAAGGTTTTTTAAAATGTAAAACTGAAGAGTTTGATGTTAAGAAGGGAATAAAAAAAGGATTTTTATGAAACCTGCTTGTTCAGGAAACCAAAACATTGTGTTATAAAATGCTATATAAATCCCATAGCTAAGAAAATAAATAAAGAAATTCACCAATTTACTGTGTGTTTCCCTCTTTATTTTTGTCAGAGTCTGTGTTATTTGATTTTTTTTCAATTATCCATGATACTCTCATTATACATACTTCGGACAATCAAGGCTCTACTGTTATTTTAATGCTCAGCACAACTTTCCAAACATGTTAATGTAAAGTTTATAAGGTAATATTTCAATTACATTCATGAATGGTTCTTATCCTAATGAAACTGCTGAACTTATACCTATGATATCTTAATCGTCATGAATGCTCTAAAAATCTCAAAGAATATAAGGGTTTGTTGAGCACCCCACTACCAAAATCTGCCTTTCAACCCCTAATTTATTACTTGCCATAAATGCAATGTACACATATTGGCCCATTAAAATAGTCATAAACTATTGTTTAAGTGATTAATTAAAATAAAGTTGATAGATCTTTAATATCAAAAGAAAATTATGCAGAAATAAGATCAATGCAGGTTTATATTTCCACATTGGCTTAGTGAAGATTAAATGGCAAAAATTATACTCTAAGAAATAAAAACCATCTACTTCCTAAGTCACATTAAACCTGCTAACATCATTATTATTTTATTTTATTTTTGCCCGCAGGTCAAGTCTTCTATGGTAATAAGCTTATTTGACTGTACTCTTTCATTGTCTGTATGTCTTTCCTCTTTCTGTTATAGATTTTTCTAGTGTTATAATTGTTACTCTCCTTTACTCACTTTGTTTATTTTAATCCTACTTTAACTGCCCATTTAGAATTTATAACGTCCCACAAATACTAAGTTTCATTAACCGAAAAATTTGATGGTAAATATCAAATGAGGTTTTGTCACATTATTCAACAGTTGTATCAAACATACCTGAAGATCCATGAATGTTCCCAATTGTAACAAAAACAATTTGAGCATAAAACTAAAAGGCTAATATTATATTTTAGATTATTAATATACTTTGGAAAAAAATTAAACTTACGGTACTGCAAAAGATGGTTTGTCAGCTTGTGGCAACAATAGGCATGTGTGAAAGACGAGAACAAAATGAGCCCTACCAGGAATTTCTATCAAGGTATTATCCAAGGAAAATAGATTTTTGGTTTAATCAATGCTTAATTAAACTGTTGCGTAATCACCAGGCATTTGTAGAGCATGACTCAGAGCAGATGCAGTCAGGATTTTTAAATAAAAATCTCGCTCATCACTTTAATGTTGATTTTGAGAACAAATGTGTTCATTAGAAAACTAGGTGAAGGTTTCTTTAGATCCGCTCATTTTGTTTTTTTTAAGAATATGTGAGGTAATGGATAGCTATGTTTAAAAAAGCGTTTCCCAGAATTACAAAATTCGACAAAAGAAATATTACCTACATAAGTAGATAATTAGAGTTAGGTAATAATGAAGAAACAGGTTGTTTAATATCATTTGTAATGTTATAAATACGTACAAATTATGTTAAAACTTGACAGAGTTGTGAAGATTTGTTTTTCAAGCTTAAAACTACTTCTATTTATCTATTTCAAGCTTAAAACTACTTCTATTTATCTATTCAGGGGTTTTCATATTATGATAATTATGCAGGGGTGAGTGTGCATTATAATTATCAACTATTGAAATGAAACCAACAGATTTACACATTAAAATTTATATCCACACAAATTTTGTGGATACTGTGAGAAACTCACACAGGAGAGAGACCATTTGATATCAAGTTTGTAGAGGATGTTTTGTGAGTGATAGGGGACATAATTAACATTTAAAATAAATTTATATACCAATTAAATTATATCTAATCACTTTAACATTATTTTATGACTAACCTAACTTTAAATTTTGTAAAAACGTACTGAGACAGAACTTTTACGGATGCTCTGTGGCGATCTTCGTCAGTGTTTTCTGCTTGGAGTTGTTAGGTTAAGCGATGACGGTTTTAAAGGCGGGTTTTTGATAGTATCAAAGAGTATGTGTGAATTGTAATGGGTTTGTTATATGTTTCTATTTTGTGTTTTTGTAAATTTAATATTGTTCTAGTGTGTTGAGATGTGGTCCTTTTTTGTTGATGTATAAGATCATTAGATTATGGTAAATGTCTGTGTATTTGTGTCCTGTTTCTTTTATGTGATTGTAAAATGCTGAGTTTGTGTTCTGTTTGCGTTCCTCGACTCTATGTTTGAAACTGCGACCTGTTTGCCCAATGTAGAATTTGTTGCAGTTTAATTTGTGTATGCCTGGTGCTTGTAGTTTATCTTTGTTGTCGGTGTCATGTTGTATTTTGCATTGTAAATTGTTATTAGTTTTGTATACTATTTTGTATTCTGTTAATTTTAGAGTTTTTTTTTTTAATATGTCGTGGCATAGTTTGTCTATTAATATGGTGTTGTAGTAACCATTGGACTACAAAATTCAATAGTTTAAATTTTATGATTGTGAAATAATTAGTTGTACTTTTGGGATAATGTAAGATCACCAAAGAACTCTTACACAAGGAAGGTGTTTATATTTGTGATTTGTAAAAAATGTTTAAAATAAATAACCTCTAAAAATAGCCTGGTAAAATACACAGGGATTTAATCGGTACTCTTTCATCCAAGTCTGTAACTTGTGCATAAGCAAGCAAATCTTGACATTATAACTGTAATTAAATAATACTTAACTAAGTGAATACGCAAGGGCTTACTTGCTGATGCGATTTGAAAAAATCGTTTCTTTTACGAAGCAAACCCTCTACTGGCGGCATTTCCGCTAGGTACAATGGTTAAGTTGGTTGTGTGCTATGTAATGGAACAAGGTGTTGACCTCAAACTGTGTGTGGTCAATATGTTTTTTTAATCTGTTCCATTACATAGCACACAACCAACTTAACCCACCCCCTGTACACTTATAAATTTCACAACAACCTTCGTACTTGGCAGAGACGCCGCCAGTAGAGGCTTTGCTTGGTAAAAAGGAACGATCTTTTTGAAAGGCGTCAGCAAGTAAGCCCTTACGTATTCACTTAGTGAAGTATTATTTAATTAAAGTTCAATCAGTGAATTCAAGATTATTACGAGCAAAACTAATTATAAGTTGGTGAAAATAGATATTTTATATGCTTTATGATATCATTATAAGTATTTGTAAATAAATTAAATCAAATGAATTATATAATAGGTGGTATTTTCATCAAGATTAGGAAAAGGTAGATCAGGACGAACCTGGCTTTCAGATCTAGAAATACTATCAGAATACCTAAAAGGAGCCTTGAAAGTGATCTTTGTAGTGTTCCAAGATATAGTAAATAACTATAGTCTCATTCCATAAACAAATATATTCAAATAGTAATTTTGTTTGGGGCACTAATCTCTTATATATTTAGTTTTAAATGATGTGTTTAACTAATTATTGTAGTTGTAATAAACTGAACAACCCTTTCCATAATATATTAATAGAATTTAATCTAAATCTAAATCATCATTGTTGTATAAGTAGGAAGAAATTAAAAATTTTATGATTAATTTCTATAAAACATCAATAAGCGAAATTCACTAAAAACTAGTGGCAAAGTGTTTAGCATTGCTAGTACATAATTCCCCTCTTACTCAAAAATAACCTAAGTAAAACAACATGTAATTTTTCCATTATTTGTGTCTTTTCAATTTTATTTTTATATTAATCTGTGCTAAGTAATTTAATTTTAAGCATACGAGAAGCTATTTTTTTATTTGATAGAATTACACGCAAGCTCTTTCTAACACCTCAGTATGATTCAAGTTTTGAATTCTGTGCTGGGAACATTTTTTTATCAGCTTATTAATATATATACGAGGTGTGGCTAGAAAAAAACCGAACTGATGCTATAAAAAATTTTTATTTTCCATTATTTACAATTTGATGTTATCTCCTTCAATGTACTCTCCTCCTTGGTCTATACACTGCTCCATACGAATTTTCCACTGTTCATAGCAATGCTGCAGATCATTTTCGGTAAGTCCATACATTACTTCTGTCGCTTTTTCTTTTACTCCTTCAACACTCTCAAATCTAGTTCCTTTCAAAGCTGACTTGACTTTAGGGAAAAGAAAAAAATCACAGGAGGCCAAATCAGGTGAGTAGGGTGGATGGTCTAAGATGAGATTGTTGTGATTGGCTAAAAACGTCTACACTGACAACACATAGTGAGCTGGGGCATTGTCTTGTTGCAGGATCTTATATCTTTTTTTTCCACAAATCGTTCCGTTTTCTCCGTACTAGCTCACGTAGGGTAGTCAGGACGCTAATGTAGTAATGCTGATTCACTGTTTGTCCCTCTTGTACCCAATCAATGTGTAAAATCCCTTTGACATAAAAAAAAACCATCATCATTGCCTTGAATTTCGATTTTGACATTCAAGCTTTTTTTTTGTCGTGGAGAATCAGGAGGTTTCCAATGCATCGATTGGCGTTTGGTTTCGGGATCGTAAGTAAAAAACCACGATTCATCACAAGTAATAACATTTTGTAAAAAGGTGGGATCACTTTCAATGTTTTCTAGGATGTCAGAACAAATCATTCTTCGGCGTTCCTTCTGTTCAATTGAGACACTTTGGAACCATTTTTGCACACACTTTGTTCATGTTGAAACTTTCATGAAGAATCTGCCTAACACTTTTCTTGTCAATTCCTGTCAACTCAGACATTGCTCTGATTGTTAAACGGCGATCTTCTCGAACAAGTTTACCGATTTTTTCAATGTTTGCTGATAATGGTCTGCCAGTGCGAGCGTCATCACTTGTGTCTTTGCGGCCATCTTTAAATCGTTTAAACCACTCAAACACTTGTGTTCGCAATAAACAATCATCGCCGTACACTTGTTGCAACATTACAAATGTTTCACTTGCAGATTTTCCAAGTTTGAAAAGAAATTTGATGTTAACACGCTGTTCTTTCTGTACACTCAACATTTTTCCGACGCACAGACAAAACGTCAACTACTTAGAACAGACGCCAAAGGCAGACTGAGTGCAGGAGGCAGATGAAACTCGAGTAGTAGGCGGAGCAAGAGTGACGTGACAGGCCAGGCAACTTTCAGCCTTATTGCATTTGTTTTATTGTTTCACCTGTGCTAGTTCGGTTTTTTTCTAGCCTCACCTCGTATATATATATATATATATATATATATATATATATATATATATAAATATAAAATACGTTTTCTTGTTTAGTAATTTAAAACAAACACAGGTTATTCAAATACAAGAATATTTATTATTTTATATCCATTATTTTATCTGCCTTTACTGTAATAAGATTATTATTTTGTAATTTTTGTTTTAAATCTTTAATTTCTGAATATTGTTTCTTATGTGTTTTATTAACTGTATTTTTTTTAATCAATTTTTTAATTTCATAAGCTGCTTCGATTCTGGTATTTTCTTGTAAGCTTGTATTTAGTTTACTAATAGCTAGTTCTGTATCTACTATAATATTATTATTTATGTCTGTTTTTATATTGGTTTTATTGTTTTCAAGTAGTTTTATTTCATTATTATTAAATCCAGTATTTGATAGATTAACTACATTAGGGTGAAAATTATGATATTTAATTTCAGGAGCATCTTTTATTTGTTTTTCTAACTTCAAATTTTTAAGTTTTTTGTTTATTCTATTTATTTTTATATTTCTAATTTTATTTATAAATAAATTGATTTTATTATATTTTTCTTCCCATTTTATGTTATGCATAATAGAAGCTAATTTTATATGTAGCTTATATATTTCAATGGTTAAAGTATTTTTCTTTTGATACAAGTTTTTAATTTCATTCTTAACCCATAATTTTTCAGCTTGTTTACATGTTTTTTGAGCTATATTATTTTTGTTTTTTATTGTAATTTTTGCGTATTTGGGAATTATATTATTTATAATAAATTGTTTATTAAAGTATACATTACAGTTTGTATTCATTAGTTGAATTTTACGTTTTTCAAATAAATTAATGTCTTTTGTGAAGGCAACATTACAATTATTAATAGAAATCATTTTAAAATATATTAGTATAGAATAGGCTGTATTATATTGTAAATATTTGCTTCTAGTTGTATATTATAAAATATTTGTTTGATCCAGTATCAACTTGTAAAGATGAAAATCTTCAGTATAATTACTTTAGAAATGATAAAAATTATATATCTTGAGTTGTTTATAATATCTTTTTCAATTATATGTAATAATACACACAATTCTAGATATTTGATCGATTAATCAGTATGTTAAATATTAAATATGTTATCAAAATTTTTTTGAATTAATAATCAAGTCTGAAATCTAACCTACAATTATAACACTTACATTGATTGCACAACACTTTTTATATAACCCTGTAAGGTTAATTTTATATAAATATAAAATACGTTTTCTTGTTTAATAATTTAAAACAAACACAGGTTATTCAAATACAAGAATATTTATTATTTTATATCCAGTAAAATAATAAATATTCTTGTATTTGAATAACCTGTGTTTGTTTTAAAATATATATATATATATATATATATATATATATATATATATATATATATATATATACCAGCAGGGGGGTGCGGACTAGCCGCACCTACGAGGGATTTGGCGTCCCTCGCGGTACCTTAGCCTAACACTACACCACTCACAAAGCATACACACACACATACACACACCAACACAATCTATACACATTTCAACACTTACATCTTCGCTTAGGGAATTTTGACTGGTCAGAACCGTTGCGCGTTGGGAGTGCTGAAAAGTCCAGAGCGTGACAAACTCTGGTCTGGGACGCTGATGTGAGCTTGCTCTGCCGAAGACGTAAGCGCGGTTTCTGGTCTACCAGCAGCTTCGGTCCTTGGTCAGGGAGTGTCCGCGGTGCATGGGTGTCGGAGCCTGTGCACAGTATTACGAGTACTCGACTGATGCCCATCCAGTCGAGCTAAGGACAAAAGCTATAGGGCTCAGAGTTCTGAGGATTGGAAATGATCTTATTGTGATCCATGGGTGTACCCGTTCCTACAGTCTCGCCCGTAACACTTGACACGATGGCTGGCTTAAAAAATTTATGGATTCAAAAACCCCGTCAAATATGACTAGTTTGAAAAGAACACGCCAGGATTCTCCTGACGATGTAATTAGTAAAGATTTGAGTAAAAAGTTGATGGTGGCAACGTCACAGACATTGCCATCAGCAAAGTACTTAGTTGTATCTAGTGCCGAAGAAGGGAAAGATCTTTCCAAAGTTTCTCCTTTCCTGATCAACAAGGCTATTACTGCCTGTGCTGGAGGTCCAGTAGCCTCTATTAAGAAACTCAGAAACGGAACACTGTTAGTTGCGACTTCCACCGAGAGACAAACCCGTGCTCTATCTAAAATGACCTCTTTCTTTGACCAGGTCAAGGTATCTGTGGCTCCCCACAGATCCTTGAATTACTCAAAGGGGGTCATCACATGTAGGGATTTAATGTACATTTCAGTTGATGAAATTAAGTCCGAACTGTCGTCTCAGTCAGTTACGGACGTTGTCCCTATCATGAAAATGGACAAAGGAGAAAAGGTAGCAACAGCTTCTTTTATCGTCACCTTCGGCAAACCGGAAATACCCGAATATTTACATGCAGGTTACCAAAGGCTCTCAGTGAGACCATACGTGGCTAACCCTAGGCGCTGCTTCAAGTGCCAGCGATTTGGGCATATCAGCTCTACGTGTTCGAAGCAGAACGTATGCGGTATATGTAGCGTTGAAGGCCATGATGATAAGGATTGTGTTAATTCTCCGAAATGCGCCAACTGTGGTGGTGACCACCCAGCGCGATCCTACAACTGTCCTACCTTTAAGGAAGAGAAAGCTATCCTAGACATCATGGCGAAAGACAAGCTGTCGCTTCCAGAGGCCAAAAAACTCTATCGATCCACTCAGCCAAAGACAGACAGTAAGACTTATGCCGCTACCCTGACTGCTTCAAAATCGTCTTGTTCCAACTGTGCTGAGCTGTCCAAGAAGATTGAAGCTCTAACTGAACAAGTGTCTCGCCTTTTGTGCTTAGTCACAAATGGTCCGTCCTTGAATTTGGTACAACCTGCAGCAACGGATAATGTTTTACCTCGTGTCCCTTTTCCCTTCCACTGGGGGGATGGGAGCACGAAATAAATCACTAAGCGAGCCTTGTGTTTCTGTGCAGAAGATATTATCAACGGGTAATAAACCTTCTGTGCAGAAGACGGAAAAATCACAACCACGTAGACCAGTGTTACGACAGACCACATCGAAAACCGTCGTTACCGGGCATTAAGAAAAATGCTAACAAAGGAGGGAATGTAAAAACTACCCCTCCTAAACCCAAAACTTCCTCAGATTCCATCCCTGAACGGGTGGATATGGAATCTGAGAAATGTAAGCCTGAGACGTCTAAAAACGTCCCAGGCAAGAAAGGAGAGAGCACCAATGGGTGTCAAATAAATCCTTTGCTAAGCTAATAAATGTCTTTGCTTAGGAAGTCAGTGATACAATGGAACGTCAACGGTGTTAGGAGTCACATAGAAGAACTTAAAGTACTCGTGCGAGATGTGTATCCAATGTTTGTATGTCTACAGGAGACACATCTCCACGAATCGCATAATTTCTATTTAAGGGAGTATTCAGTTTTTAGATCGGACTACGTTACAGAAGATCGAGCTAGAGGTGGCGTAGCCATCCTAGTCCGTGACTGTATCGATGCTGTTTCTCTAAACTTAATAACTCCTTTACAAGCAGTAGCCGTTCAAACAGCTGTCCCGTATAAAATCACTGTATGTTGTGTCTACTTGCCACCACAAGAAAACCTGCATCACAGTGATTTAGTAAATTTGATAAGCCAGTTACCAACTCCGTTCTTATTGGTAGGGGATTTTAATGCCCACCATTCGTCTTGGGGATCTCCGACTAGGAACTCTCGAGGTGATCTTGTTGAGAGTGTAAGAATGGAACTAGACTTATGTCTGCTAAATGACGGTTCTCCTACTCATTTAGCAGCATCTACTGGTGGATGGACAGCTGTTGACCTATCGATTTGCAGCCCTCAATTAGCTACTAGATGCACGTGGTTGGTACTCAATGATTTGTATGGAAGCGACCATGTGCCTATTAAGATCAGTTTATGTGACTCCCAACCCTGTTATGCTCAAAATTCCAGTTGGATTTTACGAAAAGCCAACTGGGACTCCTACTCGAATTACCTTGTATCACTTGACATGGATTATCTGACACCCATTGATGAAAATATAGAAAATTTTACAAAAGCAATTTTAAATGCCGCTGAAAAGACCATTCCGAAAACCTCTGCGCATCCACGCCGACCGCCTGTGCCGTGGTGGAACGATGAATGCACAGAAATCCTCCGTTTACGACGAAGAGCTCTTAGGAAATTTAAACGACACCCAACGAATGGAAACCTTCAGGAATATAAAATACTGAGTATAAAATAGGATATTTAGGCTGAGTAGAAAGAACTCTTGGGAACAGTACATTAGCACAATTAGACGAACAACTCCGTCCTCCACAGTGTGGAGGAAACTAAGATCAGTTTGTGGTCTTCCATTTCGTTGCCAGCCATTGCGCTGAAACAACCAGATGGGAGATTAATCACAAACAGTGATGGCATTGCTAATGTACTTGGAACATCTTTTTCTAACTTTTCTGCTACTACAGCCTATAATATATTGTTCCAGATGTATAAACTGAAGGAAGAAGCAATACCGTTTACCGTTGGGTTGTCTGATGACTCTACTTTAAACACCCCTTTCTCTATAGGGGAATTGGAGTCAGCTCTTGCATCAATGAAGGATTCTGCACCAGGTCCTGATTCCATTGTGTACTCCATGCTAAAACATCTATCATCATCGGCAAAACTTGTCCTCCTTCGAGTATACAATCGTTTATTCGAGGAGCGCTCTTTCCCCGATGCATGGTTAGAATCGACTGTAATTCCTCTTTTGAAGCCAGGTAAGGACAAAACCAACCCCAGTAGTTACAGGCCTATATCACTTACAAGCGTCTTGTGCAAACTACTGGAGAAGATGGTCAACCGCCGTCTTGTCTGGTACCTAGAAACCAACAACCTTCTTAGCAACGAACAATGTGGTTTCAGACTAGGACGCTCATCAGTTGACCAATTGGTTTTGTTAGAATCCGCTATTCAAGATGCCTTTCTCTTGCGTCAAACGCTCGTTGCAGTTTTCTTTGACCTTGAAAAGGCATATGATATGGCATGGAAAAGAGGAATTCTGAACACTCTGAAATCATGGAGTATACAAGGGAATATCCTAGCATTCATCGCTAACTTTCTTTCAAACAGATCTTTCCGCGTTCGATTTGGAGGCACGTATTCAAACAGCTATACACATAAGAATGGTGTACCAAAGGGCAGCGTGCTGAGCGTCACGCTGTTTGCCGTTGCAATAAATAGTATCACCAGTAATATACGATCTCCGGTACACTGTTCCCTTTTTGTGGATGACTTTTGTATATATGTGCCTGCTCGTAGTATGGAAACTGCGGAAAGATCTTTGCAGTTAGCAATATACAGATTGGAGGAATGGTCAAAAACTACAGGTTTCAAATTCTCTGCTTCGAAGACCCAATGTGTAGCATTTAGTCGTCGTAGGCAACACCAGGAGCCGATCCTTTATCTTGACGGGGTTCAGCTTCAAACCACGGATAGTGTTCGATTTTTGGGTCTTTTATTTGATAAAAGACTCTCATGGGGTCCACATGTTCGTGATTTGAAGGTGAGATGCAGCAAGAAATTGGATATGTTAAGAGTCCTTAGTGGTACGAATTGGGGAGCAGACAGAACTAGTATGCTTCGATTTTATCGCGCAGTCGTTAGATCGCGCATAGATTATGGTTGTCAAGTCTACTCATCTGCACGACCTACAGTTCTTAAACCTCTTGATACCATCCACCACTCTGGACTTAGACTGGCTACTGGTGCATTTAGAACTAGCCCAATCCCTAGTCTTCTTGTCGAAGCTGGGGAACCTGCCCTTTCTAGACGACGTCAGATGCTACAAATATCTTACGTTTCTGTTCTTCGAAGCAAACCCAACCACCCGGCATTTGAAATAGTCTTTAATAATACGCTAAATCAAGTGTACAATACACGTCAACGTTCGACCGCTCCATTTGGCATACGAACGTAAGGAATATTGGATGACCTTGAGTTGCAACTTCCAACTATGTTTGAACGACAAATGTGCTATCTACCTCCATGGATAATAAAAACGCCGCACTTCGATTTCTCATTGTCCAGTTATATAAAACACGATACTCCTGTTGTGGTCTACTACCAGGAATTTTTATCCATTTATAAATCTCACCAACACAGTGAAATTATTTTCACTGATGGATCTAAACTGGACAATGGCGTTGGGTGTGCGTTTTATGCATCTGGATGTACCTATACGTACGGATTGCCCTCAGCTTGCAGTGTTTTTACGGCAGAACTATTTGCTATTTTTAAAGCTTTGGACGTCATTCAATCTCGATCCTCGCATTATCTTTTGTGTTCGGATTCCAAAAGTGCTCTTCAGGCTCTTCAGGATGTTTTCTCTAACAACCCTTTAGTTGGGGACATTTTGTGTGCTATACACAGGCTTCAATTGAGGGGTGTGGGGGTAACTTTCTGTTGGGTTCCTGGACATTGCGGAATACTTGGAAACACAAAAGCGGATGAAGCGGCGAAGAAAGCTACAAGTTTGGTGCCTATTACTCAACTGGTTATGGCATCTGATTATGTGTGTTTCGCGAAACATTTATTGCTCGCTGCTTGAAATGACGAGTGGCATACTGTGATTCAGAATAAGCTGAGGGAAATTAAAGATACCGTCCGTCCATGGAGGTCTTCAATTCGTTCAAAACGTAGGGAGGAAGTGGTGGTTACACGCCTTCGCGTTGGCCACTCTTTTGCAACTCATGGATATTTGATGCGTCGTGAAGATCCACCAATGTGCCAATACTGCGGTGATATCTTCACAATAAAACATATTTTAGTAGATTATGTTAATGTAAGCAATATTCGTGCCCTTTTTAATTTAAAAGGGAGTTTGAAGGTGGTGCTAAGGGACGATGCCTCGGCCATTGACCGAGTCATCGCTTTCTTGCACCACTTGAAAATATTTTTTGAAATTTAATACACAAATACATTTTTTTTTCATTTATACATATAATTCTCTGTTTCTTTTATTTATTTTAATTTAAATTATTTTGTGTTCTTGTTATTGTTATTGAAATTTATTTATTGGTAAACTGTTACCTATTATTGTTTTAAATATTGTTATTATTTATTTACTGTTATATTGTTCTTTGTTGTTATTTTGTTATTTAGTTTTTTAAGAATTTTTTCGTTGTTATAGGTTTATTGTTGTTTTCTGTTATTTATTGTTGTTGTTTTTTTGTTTTGTAATTTTTGTTGTATTTAAATTCATTTGGTTTTATTTAAAATATTGCGTTCGGTTAGATTTTGTTTGGCGATGATAACCACAATTGGTTTTTCGCCAGGAAAAAAAATAAATAAATAAAAAAATAATTAAAATATATATATATATATATATATATATATATATATATATATATATATATATATTGTAACATTTTGAAAATAGCAAATGAGAAATTGGCTAGATTAAAATTGAAACTAATTTTAGGTAAAAGCCTAGAAAGGTTGTAAAATGTAAACAAGATATTTGAACTGTAAAATGCATTAGGAAATTTGTTATATCAAATAACCTAACAAATAAAATTAAAACAAGATAATCTAATAATAATTATATTTAAACAAAATTGTAAACTTTATTAACATAGGGCATAAGTGGTTACTTGAGAGATAGGAGGTGAAAAACGCGATTGTAAACAATGAAGTCAGAGGTTAGGTTAATATAAATCCAGCCAAACACACATTTCGGAATTATTACAAAAGTAAAAAGTAAAGACACTTCACACACAAATAATAGTAATTAAATAAACACTGGAAGGTTTGTTAAGGATCGGAAAATTGAATCAGTATGTTCACCAAATTAAAACGCGATTGTAAACAATCTCGTTGTTGCATCAGATCTGGAACCAAGAAGTAGGTCAGTGTACAGTCGACTCTAGTGGAAAATATCAAACTAAATTACATGCAAGAAAAGGTTGGAGGTGGAAAGGCCGCCATGTTTTAAATATTTTAAAAGTAGAACGACGCGTCAGTCTAGCGTGGGGTAGCCAAAGGAATAGGAGCAGTTCTTAGAAGTCAAAATTCCATTTGAAGAATTTCGTCAAAATTGTACAAATTTGTGAAGAAACTTGGCCAAATTAAAACAAGGATAAGTGAATTTAAAGCTATAATACAGTATTAATGTAATTTGAAGTAACTAAAAGGAATTTAATTGTGTGAAATATAAAATTTAAAGAGAAATGAATCCTGTATGAAGATCCAGCCAAACTTCGGTAATTTATAAGTTAAGTATATAGCGCTATACAAATAAACTTTAGTGAACTTTTAAAATCATAAGGAAATTTAAAATTGTACATTATTAGAATATCTTGTAATTAATTAATAGTTAGTAATAAGAAACATAATCCAGTTCAAACAATTTAGGGACCTTTTTGCTTATTCCAAATTTAAGTTTTTTCATCAGGAAGCTATTTATTAAAACTATTTTCTAAATTTAATCTTGTTTATCAAAATTTATTTAATTAACCAAAGAGTTAAAAGATATAGCCCATGCATATAAACCCCGAGATATTAAGAGATCTTAGACAATAGCCTAAGGTATAAAATTTTGTAACTAAAATTGAAGGAATTGAGTTTAGCCTATTGTGTTAAAACTTGTTAAGTTTTATTTTTTTGTTCTGTTTATTGTGTGAATTAAAAAATTGTTGTAATAAAGACTTTAAATTATTAATGAGTTATATGTTTTGCGTTACAAAAATATTTATGTTATAAAAAAGAAAATATTACAATATATATATATATATATATATATATATATATATATATATATATATATATATATATATTGTAAGTTATTCTTTTAGTATGATATTATGAATGAAGTTTTTAAAATGTAATTTTTCTAATAATAATTTCAATCAAGGTAGGTTAGTAACTTTTCTAATTTATTTTAAGATAAATAAATTTTCTAGAGCTTTCCTTTTTTATAACAAGTTTAATGTATCATAAGAAAAAACACTTTTTTAACAATTATAAGTTTTATTAATAAATTGCAAATTTTTTTCTTTTTTAAAGTTTTACAAATTTACTATAAGTTTCCTCTTTTATTACAAGTCTTATTATTCTAAATTGTATTACTCTTTTGGGCAGCAACAGATTTTATTTAATTTAGCCTAAATTGATTTTAATTTTGATTTAGCACAAGCTCTCTTAATCTCGGGTTATCTGGTGGGTTTTAAATTTTGAATACTGAAATCTTATTTGGCACTCTAAAGTACAAGAACAAAAAAATCATTTAATCTATAAATGTTTTAAACTATGTTACAAATCAATCTATTTCTAAGTAAAATTATTCCTTAATATTTTCTCTAAATGTTTTCTTTTATAGTTTAATTTTATAATAAATTCCTCTAATTTCTTTTCTTTTATGAATGTCTGATTGCAAAATTTCAAAATGTATTTATGGATCTAGCCTAGATACTTAGGTGTTTTTTTAGATTGCAGATTCCACTTTTCAGCCTTTTATCAAATATTTAATAATATCTTTTTTTTTTAATAAATAGTTTCAATTTATTTTCTTGTAAGTATTCCGTAGTGTTAATTCAATTCCAGACCAACACTCCCGCACTAAGTTGAATTTGTTAAATTTTGCTGGCCAACTCTAAAACACGTCCGTCTAGCTTGAATATGTGTGTAGGACTGAAGCCACGCTAACTAAACATTTCAAAATGGCTAAAACAAACTATTTCCTTTTCTTAATTGTTGTTACCAGCTTTACGGATGCTGTATTCACTGCCTTTTGAACATTTCATGCTCTTAATAACTAGATTTTAATTTCTTCGCAGGTGACTGCATTTAAATATTATATCTCTGTTTAAATTGTCAGCTGTTCTATTCACAATGCGCGCGCATCTTATTTAATACGCTAGTCATACGCTAGTTCAACTTTTGTGCTTCTTAAATTGGTTTCACTTTTCTTAACACTTAAAAGCTTTTATTTTTATTTACATTGTTTTAGTGTTCTTTTTAAACTGTTACACATTAAATTGTTTCTATTATATTGTTTGTTTTACAGTGGTGATTGTTCTAAACTTGATTAAATATTACGATTTTGCCAATTTAGGTTATGTTTACATTTTTCTCTTTTTTTCATAATTGGTTATTATATGGTTTGAATTTACTTACATATTTATATTATATATATATATATGAAGTTAATATATTACTATTGAAAGTAATTTTATCCACCATTAAGTGCAATAATTTTACCTTGAGTGATGAGGCACCTTTCGGTCACTTGACCATTGTCAAAGGAGGACAATGGTCAAGTGACCGAAAGGTGCCTCATCACTCAAGGTAAAATTATTGCACTTAATGGTGGATAAAATTACTTACAATAGTAATATATTAACTTCATAAAGTCAGTGCAACGGAAAAACAATGGATAACGTAATATATATATATATTGCCTTTCTTACTTGCTATTTTCAAAATGTTACAATATATATATATATATATATATATATATATATATATATATACAGTAAACTCCCGATTATCCGTGGAATAGGGTGGCCCGGCAACGCCGGATAACGAATTCCCCGGATAATCCGCTATGAACAAAGAATACGCAAATCGATCGATAATCGATTATTATACCACAAGCTACACAAATAATGACCCCGGTTAATGCAATTCAAAAATAATCTTCAGAGGACAAAATAAATACCGAAAATAATTTAAAATGTCGATGTATTTGACGGATTAAAAAATGTACATTTATATGTCTAACTATTTACAATACGTACATAGGTATATGTCAAAAATAAGTATGTATGTACATATGTAATTTCCTTTACACATAATACTTTCACTTTTTAACAAAAAAATCTGTCACTTTCGTCTGTTTTTTGTGAGCATTGATTTAGCTTTAATGTGCAATCTAAGTTTCTTGAGAACGATTTTGTCGCACAGTGTCTACTTGTGTTACGTGTGTCACAAAGCCATAAAGATCGATAATGTATATGACAGACATGGATAACGCATTTGTCACGTCCTAGACTATTTATAGCCGAGATTAGCTGACATTTGTTTACAATCTTATGACACACATTAGGTTTTCGGGCGTCCAAGCATTTTGTCATTGTCTCTTATATACATAAACAGTAGTCTGCTCGCCCTTTTTATTTCACTGGCTCGAGTCGGGATGGTTCCCTTTCAATGTAAAAATTAGTACGTACATATTTACATATCTATTCCCTTCATTTTAACTTCTATTAAGCCTTATACCTGTATGTATTTACATCGTAATTTACCGTTTGGAAATTTAAACACATGAATCTGATTGGAATAAAAATTGTATATTTGTAAAACAATGGCAGACCCCGAATAATCCGCAAACCGGTTAATCCACCCACGGATAATCGGGAGTTTACTGTGTATATATATATATATATATTGTAATTGTTTCTTTTATTATAATTATATGAATGAATTCTTTAAAATGTATTTTTCAATAATTTCAATCAAGGTAGGTTAGTAAATTTTCTAATTTATTTAAGATAAATAAATGTGCTAGAGCTTTCTTTTTTTTAATAACAAGTTTAATGTATCATTTAAAACAGTTTCTTAGCAATTATAAGTTCTATTAATAAATTACAATTTTTTTTCAAAGTTTTACAAATTGACTATAAGTGTCCTCTATTATCATAAGTCTTATTACTCTAAATTGTATTTCTCTTTTGGGCAGCAACAATTTTTATTTAATTTATCCTAAATTGATTTTAATTTTGGTTTAGCACAAGCTCTCTTAATCTCGGGTTATCTGGTAGGTTTTAAATTTTGAATAATGAAATCTTATTTGACACTCTAAAGTACAAGAACAAAAAAATCTAAGCTATAAATGTTATAAACTATGTTACAAATTAATTTCTTTCTAAGTAAAATTGTTCCTTAATATTCTTTCTAACTGTTTTCTTTTATAGTTTAATTTTATAATAAATTCACTTTGGTTTCTTTTCTTTTATAAATGTCTGATTGCAAAATTTCAAAATGTAGTAATGGATCTAGCCTAGATACTTAAGTGTTTTAGATTGCAGATTCCACTTTTCGGCCTTTATCAAAATATTTAATAAGATCTTTTTAAATAAATAGTTTTAATTAATTTTCTTGAAAGTATTTTATAGTGTTAATTGAATTCGAGGCTAACACTCCCGCACCAAGTTTAAATTCTTCAAATTTTATTGGCCAATTCTGAAACACGTCTGTCTTGTTTGAGTAGGTTTGAACAACTAAAGCAACGCTAAGCCACGCATTTAAAAATGGCTAAACCAACTATTTCCTTTTTTTTAACCGTTGTTACCGGCTTTACGGATGCTGTACATTTCATGTTCTTAATAACTAGATTTTAATTTCTTTGCAGGTAACTGCATTTAAATATTATATCTCACGACTAAGTTTAAATTTATAAGCTGTTCTATTCACCATGCGCGCGCACCTCATTTAATACGTTAGTCATCCCGTTTTGGTCAACTTTTGTGCAATCTAAAATGGTTTCACTTTCTTAACACTTAAACGCTTTTACTTTTATTTACATTGTTTTAGTGTTCTTTTCAAACTGTTACACAATAAATTGTTTCTATTATATTGTTTTTGTTTTTTATAGTGGTTATTGTTCTAAACCTGTGATTAAATATTACGATTTTGCAAATTTAAGTTATGTTTACATTTTTCTCTTTCTTCATAATTGGTTATTGTATGGTTTGAGTTTACTTACATATTTATATTATATTATACATAGTGCCTTTCTTACTTGCTATTCCAAAATGTTGCAATATATATATTTAAATATATATATATATATCGCAATATGTATTCTTGTGTATTAATAAAGAACTAAGTCAAAATACAAATACAAGAATTATAATTGAATTTACAATTCAATTATAAATTGAATTGTAAATTCAATTATAATTCTTGTATTTGTATTTTGTCTTAGTTCTTTATATATATATATAAATATAAATTATTCAATCTAATAGACAATATAAACCCCAAAACGAACGTTAAAAACAGCACAGTGCAGTGAAGCTAAAAATAGAAGTTAACGGTACACCAAGGTCAACGGCAAATTCCACACAGCTCGCAGTCCAAAACACGTTCAGTATGCCCGAAGATGGAGACACTAACCAGTCTCTGAAAGTACTCGCATAAATATCAAGTAAGATTCTTGTTTAAGTACATAAGTGAAAGTGATAAGGTATACAAGAAAACAGTGTTGCATAATCTACAAATATATATATATATATATATATATATATATATATATATATATATATATATAATGGCCTATATGTTTTACAGTGCATTAAAACTCCTGACAAATTTGAAGTGTATAATGACTAATTTTGTGGATCCACTAAATGTTTGACTAGTTGAAATTCATAGGCAAATAAAACATGTTTATGGTGACAATACAATTAGTGAGACTTTTATGAAAAAACTGTGAATAATGGTTTTCAAACTTTTGCACAAATTTTAAGATAACTTACAAAGTTAATGACAAAGTACCCTGGCTATTAGAGAATATCTGCTTTGTGAAAACCCAAGGTGTACCCCTGGTAATTTCCAAAACTAGAGGAATTTTTCTATAGAAATAGTTTGTAGCAATGCAAATCTAAAGGATACAATCTTTAGATGGAATCATTGTTATACAATCTTAGATGGAAGAGAAGAACATTGGAATTGAAAAAAAACTAGTCACAAGTTATAAGTGCTATATGACAACTGCCTACATTGAAAAATAGATTATATTAATGTGACTTTCTAAAATAAAAGAAACTAAACAGGAAACAACATCTTTCGCCTTGCTTGGAGATTCTACTTTGAATATTCACTTCCCAAAAAATGAATTAGTGTCAGCTTTACCATTAAAAAAAAAAAAAATACCTCTAGGTCCTGATGACATTGTTATCATTAAAATGGCACCATCAACATAACACATTTTTCAAATTTACAATTGTTTATATGAAGAGCAATGTTTTCCTGGTGTATGGTTTGAATCAACAGTTATTCTTTTTCTTAAAACCAGGAAAAGATTATCAATATCATTCTCTTTAACAATGACTGTCATTTCAACTACTGGAGAAGATGATCAACAGCCATTTTGTTTGGTACCTAGATATCAATTAATGATCTTTTCAACAAACAGTATAGTTTCAAAGGCATTCTTCAGTAGACCAATTAGTTTTGTTAGAGTTAGCTATAAAAAAGGTCTTTCTCTTGTGTCAAACACTCCTTACATTTTCCTTCTTACTTGATAAGGCACATGATATGGCATATAGAATAGGAATTTTAAACAAGAGATATATTAGAAATTACGAGATATATAAGATAGCATGCTAACATTCAACAATTTTCTTAATAACAGGTCTTAAGCCTCAATATTTAATTGCCAAGTACTAGTAATGGAGTTCCCAAGTACTAGCCAATGGCCAAGCGTTACAGTTTTCCATTGCCCGTACTGGTCGCTGCCTATACGCTGCTAATACCCATTGTTTGTAGATGGGTTTTGTATGTAGGCGATTGCTAGAACTATGATACCAGCAGAAAGGTCTCTTAAAAAAGTAATAAACAGGTTACAAGAGTTGGCTAAAATTACAGGCTCTAAGGTTTCTACTTCAAAAACACAATTTATTCCACCTTGGGACTTTTCTTGATAGGATGAGGGTTAAACTTCAGATAACGTTGAAAATTTAGGTCTTTTATTTAATAAAAGATTTCTTGGTTCTCTTGTCTATGATTTGAAAATTCAATATAACAAAATATCAGATATATTAAGTCCCTAAATACACTTATTGGGGAGCAAACAAACTAGTTTGCTCAGTTTCTATCGCACCATTGTTGTGCATAGATTATCGTTGTAAGTCTATTCATTAGTTCTGAAAATTTTCAGAACTGCAGAATGCACCATCCTGGTCTAAGACTGAGGAAGCTGCTCTTTCATGATAATGCAAATTTTATATTTACTGTCTCTGAAGAAAACCAAAATACCTAGCATTGAAAGTAGATTTCCATAACCACTTTCAAAGAAGAAAAGTTCAACTGCTTCATGTGGAATATGAACTTTGAGCAGTTCAATATGAAACCTAACATATTCAGATTATTTTGGATGGACAATGTTTTATATTCCTTCATGAATAATAAAAATGCCAATTGTTGTTCAGGAATTTGAACAATAATTCCGATGTTACATATTGCCAGATTTGGCAATTTTAAAGAGTTCATTAACAAAATGTGTTTATATCCAGAGATAGTTCTAAACTAGAGAATGATGTTGGATGGACATTTTAAACCTCAGCTTTTTAACAATAATTGAATTTACATCTCTACATTATCTTATGCGTTCTAACTCCAGAAGTACTCTTCAGCCAGGAAGTTTCCTATACATATTGAAAATAGTCATGGACTCTCATATTATACTCAAGTAATTACTATTTTGCACATGAATGAAGAATGGCATTCTGTGAATCAAAACAGGCAGAGTTATATCAAGGATACAATCCATTCTTGGAGGTCTTCTATTAGTTCCAAATGAAGAGAGAAAGTTACTGGACACTATTCTTATTAACTCAAGTATGTTTGATATAAAACAATAATCCTCCACTGTGTGAATTCTATGAAAGTACTAACATAATCAGTTATATAGTGGTTGAATGCAATGAGTTGGGGGGCTCAGTGGTGTAGAGACACTGCCATGGCAATTTTTTTGCACAAACTAAATGCATTCAATAGTTTTAAAATGTATTCTTGTTAATTTTAATTAATTCTTTCAAGTTGTATAGTTACTTTAATAATTAAACATAGTAGAGTGAATCAAATATAAACAGTAATTTTGTTGTCACATTAGCAAGGATGTTTAAGCCGGATAAAGTTGTGAGCGATTGTTGTTTGGTTTATTACGAATGGGGAAACAGGCTAGTTAACAGCAGCACTCTGTTTCGCCGTCAGTACCGACACGACTGAGCAAGAGGTATATCCATCTGTTGCGCAACTCATAGAAAAAACATTTTTAGCCAATGAATGTGTTGAATCTTCAGAAATGTTTAATCATTTGCAGACGCATTTGGGGGACATTGCAACGTCTCAAAATCAAGTGTGAACATGGACCAGAGAATTACAGTTCATTCTTTCTCGGATTTTGCTCAGAATTTTAAAGAACTGCTCCGATTGATATCAAATTTAGCACACACATAGGAAATATGTCAAAGAAAAAAAGTTATACAGTGCCGATTTGTGCTTTTACTCTTGGGGTTAAAAGTAGAGAATTAAGATGGAAGATGAAGAATAGCTAAGGATGACTAGAAGCAGAAGCAAGGACAACAATTCAGTGTATTGATGAAACAAGAGGGGGAGTTTAATGGATCCGATTAGTAAAGGACAGATATCAAGAACTTAACAAATTAAACCATCATTGTTTTCAATAAACCAAGAATTAGTGGTAAAATTGATCAAAAATATAATACCACTACAGTAAAACCTCATTATAACTGAGGGCTGTAAATTCTCCTGTACGAAATATACAGCCACTTCAAACTACACCCTTCACACATACTCAATACACAATTACATTACAACTCACACGCACTTTTTGACATCATAACTCCTAATACACACAAAATAAATCCACACCACCAAAATATCCCACCCCCACCCTAACCTACGTAAACCTTGAGATCAGTTACGGTCTGAGTTGACAAAGGGACAAAGGGACAAACGGCCGTCCTCAACAAGCAAAGTAAGTGCTACTATAGGCAAGTTTAAAACATTTAAAAGTGTTTAGTAGATTTTACTTACAGGTTTGTGTAGCTTCTGTAACGTAAAATTTAATGAGTGTTGAACGTTTTTTTTTCAACTTTTAGTGCCTCTTCAGACTGAAAGCATTTTGACATTGTCACATTTAAAGCTAGTGTTCACAGTGATAGTTATGTCAGGGTGTATATTTGTTTACAAAATATTTCAACCAATGATAGGCCAGTATTATATATATTAGTGTTATGTTAACACAATTTACAGTTCTCTTAAACAATTTTTAGAGGAATACCACTTGACAGAAGGTATAAACTGTTATGTAGATGTTACTGGTTGTGCACGGCCTGTTTATGTAGCTGGCAGATGGTGTCTGATCTTCTAAACACATTCAGTTGTAAGCAATGTCCAGTTTAGCAGGGTCTGTTATAAAACACTTTCTACTGTACACCAACAGTTAGTGGGCAAGAAAACCAAACTTGACAATTTTCAGAAGTAGACAACTTAAAAATGGTTGGTCACAAAAAAGGAATAAATAAAGACTTTTTTCAATTTTCATTTTGGAAATAATAATTTTTTCTGTATGGCCAGTCTTTGATAAAATTTAATTGTAGATTTTAAGCTTTAAAGCACATATTGTAAATCATCATCCATAAATTGTTTGGACTTATATAAGGATTGCCATCATTTCCCACTAAATTACACAAGAAGAACTGTTACCACAATATCAAAAGGGAAACCTATAATGCCTTTAAGGAGGTGAATGTAAGCGGTAAAACTTATTAGATTTAAAACACCTTTGTGTTGAAATGTTTTGTTTTAGTGTGAGAGCAAAGTAAATTTTTTATAGAAAATGAATGTTTAGTGTAACATGTGTTTGGTTATGTGTAAGCAGTGTTACCCATGTCAAAAACCTGAATGAGAAACAATTCACAAGATTTAGTAAGCTTCCTAAGGTGAAGCTATTAAGGTTACAAGAATTTAAAGACCAAAATAAATGTTTATTCAAATTGTTTACACTGAGATGTTTATATCAAGTTTATTTAATTGTTAATGAAATGAGATGTGTAAACATATTTAATGAATAATTTCACTGTAGTAAAATATTTTTACCAAGATTTTTATCTGTTTTTGAACAATACTATATATATTCTATGTAAGTTGAAAGGAAACAAAAGTAGGCTGAGCGAATACATACTACAAAGGCATCTAGGAACAAAAATAGGAAACAACTTTCAATTTATTTTGTTACAAACATGGTAAAATGTAACAAAAAATGTATTCATACTAAAACTGTACCAAAATACTGAAAATAACTTTTTAAATCAATTGTATTCCTTTAATATTCTTTGTTACAATTATCTTTAAAGTAAGTAAAAAATTCAATATATATATATATATATACAGTCGGCGCCGCTTATTGTGATGACGGTTAATGTTATTATTCGGTTATTGTTATCGTTTCATTGAAAAACAAACACGGACGTATATTAATACATTGTAATTAGGCCGCCTATTGTAATCATCTGTTCGCTTATTATTATCATTTAATTTGCCATTCAAAATCATATGCGTCAACGTATACTAGCATAGACCAAGCAAAAATGTCTACAAAGTAGTGTAAACAGCACGTGCAACACACAATGACGCCCAATTCACAGAATGTTTATTTTTAGAATGACAGAAATACTTTATAACGGTTTCAGCACTTAGCACAGTTCTCAGAATGTCTTCCTTACTCTTTGTTTACACAAACCCCCTAGCCTCGCTAGAGTTGACGTTAGTTGTTTGTTAACATTAGTTGATGTTACTACTGAACCATTTACAGTACAGTCCTACTATATTTTTTAACAGTGAATTTTTATGAACGTTTATTACAGTATTTCAGTGTGATTTTACATAACTTAATTTTTAAAGATCTTTTTCGTTTGTTTTGTAGAGTTTAGTGTCACTTGAAGTTTCAAAGGACAGTATAGCAAGATGTCCGAATCTCAAAAGAAACGACGCGATTTAAGTCTTAAACAAAAACTTGATATTTTAGATAGGTACAGTAAATTACGAAAAATGAGTCAAAGAAAAAATCTTGTCATTATCAAAGTGTAATGCAAATGTAGACAACAAAAGACATCGTTCTGGGAAGGATCCGCAAGTGGAATCAGCTTTGAAATTGTGGTTTAAAAATGTTCGCGAAAAAGATGCTAGAGTTGACGGCCCACTAATGCGTTTAAAAGTTGAGGATCTTGCCAAAAAAATAGGATAACAGGATTTTAAAGCCACAGATGAATGGTTCAATCAATGGAAGAAAAGGGGAAACATTGTTTACAAGAAAACGTGTGGTGAAAAATGAAATGCTGATTTTGTTGGAGCTGAGGACTGGTTACAATACGAATGGCCAAAGATTTTGGCCGAGTATTCTCCTAGCTGCATATACAATGCAGATGAAACAGGACTTTATTATCGTGCTTTACCCGAACATACTTACTTATTTAAAAATGAAATTTCTAACGGCTGTAAAATATGTAAACAAAGAATAACTGTTTTGTGTTGTGTTGACATGGTTGGTCATAAAGAAAAACTCTTAATTATCGGTAAATCTAAAAATCCATGTTGTTTTCAAGGTATCAAAAAGCTACCGGTTGAATATCATTCAAACTCCAATGCTTGGATGACATCAAAAATTTTTAATGAATGGCTGACTAATTGGGTACCAATTAATTGGATACCAGCCTCAAACGCAACATTGTCCTTCTACTAGACAACTGTACTGCACATAATGACATAAGCACTACGCTAAAACACATCAAAGTGATTTACCTTCCGGCCAATACTACATCAATTATTCAGCCATGTGACCAAGGCATAATTAACAATCTCAAAAATTTTTATCGACGAGAGATGCATGCTAGAATTATAGAAAATATGGATGAATTTCAAACCCTTACCTCAAATGAATTGGCTAAAAAAACTTCTTTACTCGATGCTATTCATCTGATAGCAAAATCTTGGAATGAAGTTTCTGAAAAAACTGTAAAAAATTGCTTTAGAAAAGGTGGTTTTTTTGTTGAAGAAAATCAAGAGCAAGCTACATCTGAGGAAGACTCTGAAGAGAACTTGAAGCCTTTCGATTTGTCCTTAAAAGAATATACTGAGTGGATGGAAGTTGACGATAGTATTGAAACAGCAGCAGAAATGACTGAAGACGATATTTGTGAGGTAGTTGCTTCAACATCAAAAGTTACTGAAGAAGAAGAAAGCACCGATGATGACGAAAATGATAAATCATTGCGGTGTACCGCAAAGATCTAAGCAGGAAGTTCACCAAGCTCTTGAGATTCTAAGGCAGTTTGTTCAACAAAAAGCAGAAAATTTCAACAAACATTATGAATATGAACAATTTATAAACAATATTTTACGAGAAGACTACAGACAGTCACATATAGAGGAATTCTTCGAGAAAAAGTAAATGTAAATTTGAAGTGTAAATAAGATTGAAGTGTTTTATAATGAAGTTTTATGTGTTAAAATGTTTTGATCAAGTGTTTTACGTAGTTCTATATACTGTATTTTTTTCAATTATGCTAGATTCAGTGTTTAAAAAAAATCTACAGTGGAATAAAATAAACTGACATGAAATATGCCCACTAATTTTAACAAGTAGAAAACTAAATTACAGAAATTCTACTACAGTATATAAAACTGCCTGGAATAGCATCAAAATTTGGTAAGTACAGTTTAATTATAGTGTTACAGAATTATAATTACTTGATGTAATGATAGGCTTACATATCGTTCAGAACAAACAGTTGTGGCAATAATACAGTGAGTTCAATGCAGTACGGCTTTAGACTACATCGTGATTAAGCGTTCGGTTATCAAATATACTTCTGACAAATATGATCACAATAAGCGACGCCGACTGTATATATACATATATATATATACATAACCCTGTCTAAATAGTGAAAAAAACTAGTTCTAAAGTACAAAAATTAGTCTTGAATAACAGTTTCGAATTTGTTATCTTTTTGATGTATTCTCAAGTGTTTGGTTAGATACCGTTTGTCTGCAAAAGTAAACTGACATATTGAACACTTAAATGGCCTAAGTCCAGAGTGAAGTTTTTTATGTCTTTTCATATCATATTTAATGTAAAACTTTTTACCACAAATATCACACATAAATTTTTTTTCTTTGGTGTGAGTTGTAAGATGGTTGACCAAGTGATGACTTCGATTAAATCCTCGATTGCAATGAGGACAAATATAAGGCAATAAATCATTATGACTTTTAATGTGAATAGTCAACGCAGATTTTGCTTTAAAAGTTTTTCCACAAGCATCACAAACATATGGCCTTTCTCCTGTGTGAATTCTTCGATGGTCCTCGAATGATGCTTTCACTGTAAAACCACGGCCGCAGGTTTCACAAATATGGTCTTTTACTCTCATATGTACACACTTTATATGGATACCAAGTCCTTTATTCCGTACAAAACGTAAACCACAAATGTGACATACAAATGGTCTTTCTCCTGTATGTGTCATTTTATGTGTAATATAACTTTCTCTATATTTAAAACGTTTACCACATTCTTCACACTCATGTATAACCGGATCTTTATTAAACAATTGTTCATTAGAAGTGTCACTCATTTTATTTATAGATTTAGGTTTTGAAGATCTTTTACACATAGTATGGCTTCTTTTATGCTCATTAAATTTTGAAATGTCTAGAAAAATTGCCTTGCAATATTCACAGTTGTATTGATCTGGCACGTTTTTTTTAATGCTTATTCCATTTATTGGCACAAGTAAATACTTTTCTCCTAATATATTTGTGTTATGAAATGAGAGGTTTGTGATCGGCGACCTGAAAAAAAAAAAAATGTCCATCATTACTTTCGCCAAATATTTTTTATCTTCTTTATTATTGTGATGTAATTTTATTTGTAGTGCAACATGAATTCTATTCATTTGCAGTTTTATTTATATCAAAAGTGTTTACATTAGAGCCAAAATGCTGATGTATAATGCTGATGATTCATTTTAAAAATAACCTTTTCAAAACTTGCAAGCAAGCCATTAACAATATATTTATTTAATTTTTTTTATTAACACACTTTCAATTGTGAAGAGTTTTTAACATGTTTACTTAAAATTTTTTTCTCAATTTTATAAATAGACAGTACTTTAAATAAAGCCAAACAAACCCTTTTGTCCAGAAACATACACAGATCTAGAGGAGGTACAAAATTCACAAAAAATGGAGATCAACTGTTTCATATCTTATGGATTTCATTTCTATTGGTTTATCAACATTAAAAAAAAAACATACCTAACTAAACTTGTGTACGGTAAACCACTATTTATTTTCATAATAACCATATTTGCAATTTTAATGCCTTTGGTTCTCGATTAAACCTTACTAATATAGTTGTTTGTAATCATCTTAAAATCACTGAATAAATCACAAGTAATTATTATTATTATAAGTAATTTTAACTTACTTGTTAATGTGTTTCGAAACAATAGTTTCATTGACGAAGCAAATCCACTACGAGTATGAACAATTGTTTCGAAACGCCTCAGCTAGTAAGTTAAAAGTTTTCACTCAGTTACACGATAATTACTTTTGTTTATAAGTGTTGAAATACTTACTTATTTGTGGATATATTTTGTTTTTATTATTTTACGTCTAACAAAACTGTTAACTTTTTCCCATTCTTATAATTATTTTTCCTAGCTAAAATTAATTTGAATGAGTATCTTTGCATTCTGTACCAGTTATTAATTTTAATTATGCTTCTTTTGACTGTTTGTGAAAATGGATGAGATCGATGAAATCAATGAACATCAAGATATTGGCAAAGCTCAGGAACAGATGATATAAAACTACCTATATATTGTGGGTTGTTTACAGCAATAATTCTCTACATAAAATAATCAAAATATTCAATTTTATTAATCATTTCAAAGATACCAAAATGGCAACGATATTGCTAGGGCAGAATAACCTTCAACCTCCAGTATGAATAAAAACATTAATCATGAGCGATAAAGCATACTTCCTTTGCACTAATCAATTGCTAAAAAAAAGGAAAAACTGAATAACTGATTACTTATGAACATAATTTAGGTATATCAACAATACACATAATCCCATTAGTGTTTTATAAAATCTGAGCAAAAATAATGTAGAAGTTTCTGATGAAAAAGCTAATTTTTTTTGTTTCCAGTCCTCGCTTTATACTTTCAGTTTAAGGTTATATTTGTAAAACCAAGATTATTATTCAAAGATCACCTATTTAGGAATTATCATGGTTTCAACTGAATTTTTCCATTTGGCAACACAATCAACCCTACTCAACTTTTGATTTAGTCAGTAGCTTGGGTACAATATTTGCACAATTTCTTAAAACCCATCTCCAATTAGGATTTTATGTACCTTTAATTTACCTACATTAAGTTAATCAGGAACTGTTATTTCTAACATTTTTTCGACGAATGGAAAAGGGACGGCACACATTTGTATCAACAAAGAAAGCTGAAGGTAGTTCGGCCTTACATTATCCTTGCTATTTTCCAAAAACTTAATTCACAAAAATCAGGTTTTCTTCAGAACATTAACACTGCAAACAGCTTTCATAATATAGGTAATTTTTTGAGATTTTTTACCGAGCTTCATCAAAAATTTGATCTTGAATTGTTGCTCAGTGATTCTGTCAATTTATATTTCAATAAACAGTAGAAATAAGGATAACATAAATAGACACAACCAGGTACGTTATGTATAATCATATGGCAGTCACTTGAAAGAGTGAAGTATATATGTTTTTCATTGTGTATAATTTATTTCTAATAAACATGATACTACTCCATGTACTTTAATTTCATAAAATCTTAAAAATACAAAATTGACTGAAGTACTATAATTACGGCAGCATTTCATATAGGCATCAATATGACAGCCAGTGTATATTTTCGTTCAGTCTAATAACAATATTGCAGCCGGTGTATATATTATTCCCACACCACTAATGATACGAGAACCAACAGTGTTGCCACTATGGTGCGACTGTCTGACTACTCAAATGTTTAGACTGTAAGACACTGGGTGTGTGTAATCACGGTGAAAACATAAATATTAGAATGTCCCTTCTTCATTTCATCTGGCCAATTATTTACTCAACTCACATAAGTCCTGGTTGTTAGTTTTCATAAACGTGTACAACTATCGAAAGCTGACGGGGATAGAAGTGTGTGCCTCTACAGGAGTAGCAAAAGGATCAATTAGGGTAAAATATCAGAACCCCAAAAAAGCTAGGAAATAATCAATTGGGGTGTTTTTAAGGATGCTGAGTTCACTACTGTGAACAAAATTAAAAGGGGATGAACGGGCGGTGCTCTATGAGAGTTGTAAAGGAGTTATACTCCAATGATGAATTGGAGTATAAATGTGAGAAGGCAAAACAAAGCTAAAATATGATAAATCGTAGTGTTTTGGAGGTAGCTGAGTCCGATACCGTCTTCCATATTAATCGGGAATGCACGGATGTGGCTCTACGAGAGTAGAAAAGGGGTGAATTGGGGTACAATTGTCAGAAGGCAAAAAAACAATTGAAAATGATCATTCGGGTGGGTTTTAATGGTGCTGAGTCTTTCACCGTTATTGAACGTCAATGGGGATGCACGGGTGACCCTCTATGGGAGTAGCAAATGATGAATTGGAGTATAATTGTAACAAGGCAAAACAAAGCTACAGTATGATCAATCGTAGTGTTTTTTAGGGTGGGTTTTAATGATACTGAGTAGTTTACCATAATCGAACGTCAATGGGGATACACGGGTGACCCTCTATGAGAGTAGCAAATGATGAATTGGGGGTATAATTGCGAGAAGGCAAAAAAAAAAAATAAAAAATAGAAAATGATCAATCGTAATGTTTTGGAGGGTGCTGAGTCCAATATCGACTACAATATTAAACAGGGAAAGATCACTGGGAGGGTATTAATGGTCCTGAGTCTTTTACTGTTATCGAACGTCAATGGGGATATACAGGTGATCCTCTATGGGAGTAGCAAATAATGAATTGGACTATTAACTTGCTTTACAAATTAATTGTCATAGCATCTCTATCTGATTTTAAGAATCTAAAAGTGATTATTATTTGCTGTATATTGTTACAATTTGGTAACATTTCAAACATGTTAACACTAGTCTGCAACACATGTATTAACAGATGTAACACTTAATATGGCCTACGCTATATATATTCACTTAAAGTTAATACCAATGTATTTTATAAACATTAATAAAATAAAATATAGACTACCAGCGGCTAAAGTCGAGGATAGAAACATATGTTTCTGTCTTTATACGACCATTTTGACGTTGGGAGAATACCATAAATTATTTACGTTTACGCCATATGTAAATGAGAGAAAGGGATGGAAAAGATAGAATACAGAAAGTCAGTTTTTCGAGCCTTCGTCCACGAGAGTACTTGTCGAGTGCGAGCTTTTATCTTTGTGTGGCTTGGACCTATGTTTGTTTACACCAGACAGCCTGATATCGTAATATAAACTGACAATACTCTCACAGATGTCATTTAGGTTCGTGTATACAATACAGAGATTAACGAAAGATGATTTAGTATTTATTAACCTTCAACTACCGTCCTGCAATTTCTGTCACATTACTACTGCCGTTGTAGCTCACAGGCACGAAATGTCTAAGTGTGATTTATTGTGTGGTTTAACAATTTATCTTGCATTTACTTTATAAAAATTGTTTTTAAATATTCTGATTGCATGTGACTACTGTCTGTTCAGAATGTGTTTGCGCCAGGGAGTGGTGAACTGTTCACGTGAACATAACGATTTCGGCAACCCTATTGGCTGAGTGACCTCGTGACAAAACTGAAATATCCTGAAGCCCGATTAACAGTTAGTCTGGAAACGTCCAGGGTTACATTTGTTCGTCTGTTTATTGTGCCTAACATTTTTTAATTGTGAGTGGAATAATTTAAGATCGTTGTTTATTATATTTGTGTTTGTGAGTTTGTGGTGTTGTTAAGTTTTTAAGGATTAACTTTTAAGCAATGTCATCCCCTGTCAAAAAAAATAAATGAGGACAAGTAATACACTCCGGGCAAAGACAAGTTATTTTACGCCTTTATACAAATTTAAAGGATGAAAATCCAGAATGCCGTATCAAAGACATCTTGCAGAAAGTAGCGATATCTGCAGGAATTTCTGCTCGAAGTGTTTTTTCAATCGTTAAAGAAAAAAAAGAAACGGGTACGCTGAAGTCTCCTGCCAAAAGGAAACCAAAAACCAAAACTATTTTTAATAATATGGATGACTTTTTAAAAACTGCTATAAGGAAGAAAGTACATGAGTTATTTTTTAAAAACGAACTTCCGACTTTAAATAAAGTACTACACTTAGTTAATACCGACGAACAGTTAAGCTTACCTAACCTAAGACGAACCACTTTGTTTCACATATTAAAAAAGCTAAACTTCAGGTATGAGAAACGTAACCGTAAAAGTATACTGTTGGACAAAGAAGATATTATTCTATGGAGAAGAGATTACTTAAGAAAAATAAAAGCCTATCGCGAGGAAGGTCGTACGATTTATTATTTGGACGAAACGTGGGTCAATGCAGGCCATACGAAATCAAAGGTTTGGACAGATAAGTCAGTCTGTTCCAGTAAAGATGCTTTTCTGAGGGGTCTGTCGGCGGGTTTAAAATTTCCAACTGGAAAGGGTAAGAGACTTATTGTCACTCATATTGGGTCACAAAAAGGTTTTGTAGAAGATGGACTGTTGATTTTCGAATCAAAATCAGATACTGACTACCATTCAGAAATGAATGGTGAAAATTTTAAAGAATGGTTTTCCGCGATAATACAGAAATTGGACAACAACTGCGTTATCGTAATGGACAACGCTCCGTATCATTCTGTACAAGTAGAACGCTTACCTACGATCCGTTGGAATAAGCAACAAATTCGAATTTGGTTGACTGACAAAGGGATTTTTTCAGATGAATCCATGTTGAAGGTCGAATTACTAAAACTCGTTTCCTATCATAGGCCAAATTACAAAAAATACGTTATCGAGGAAATTGCTAAAGAAACAAATAGAATAGTTTTGAGAACCCCTCCTTATCACTGCGAATTAAACCCAAAATAAATGGTATGGGCTGAGGTTAAAGGTTATGTTGCGTCTAACAATGTTACTTTTAACATTAAAGAGGTGCACAGACTGTTAACCGAAAGTGTCTCGCGTGTTACACCTGATAAGTGGGAAAAATATGTGAAACATGTGGTGGACGTTGAAGAGTCAAATATGTGGAAATTAGACAATATAATTGAAGACATCAAGCCATTCGTCATAGCTGTTGACGACAGTTCCTCGTCGTCATCGGAATCGGATTTTGCAGACCCCTTAAACATGAAATAATAACATGGTAAGTTAAAAACTTGTAGCATAAATTATTGAATAGTCTTATTACTTTCATTAGTCTATAATTCTCTTTTTCGAATGATTAAGTGTACCAGTGTAAGACGTAGCCCAATTGCCGATGCATGATTGTGAACCGGACTCATAGCTTACCGTCCCTTGCACGTGTTCGCCTCGTGATAGTGTTTACATCAGGCGCAAACACATTCTGAACCGACTATAGGTTAAACGTTGTTTTATGAGATAAGTTATATTTTATTTACTAATTTAAAACTGTAGTAAATAAAACCTTCTACAGATTTTAGCGCAGTTTAGCTAAAAAGACTTATAATCGCACGATAGACAACATACACTAATTTTTTCTTGTTGATTGATTGTACACACTTAACTTTATATACAAGATAACATTTGACACATTATAAGCTTTATTTATGGAAACTGGCATTAGAAATAATAACTCAATTTTGACAGCAGTATTTACACAGCGTCTCAGAACATTCTAGACATATTGGCTGTACAAAGACAGCTTACAAAGTGTAACTAGTCTTTCTATTTTTTGTTGCTGGACAAATTCTACATTGTTTGTAACAATCTATCTATACAAATAGAAAATTTTGTAAATTTCTGGAGGTTGCAGTTTTTCAAAATCATCTTCATCGTCTGATGCACTTCGTTTAGATTCGGTATCAGGATTTTTTGCTCAATTACTTCTTCACTCTGTTGCACAATTCCCATATTCTCTTTGATGCCTTCTAAAAGTTGGTCATTAGATACAGCAGCTGAATCACTGTCTTCTTCGGTTAACCCATCGCTGATGGTCAGGCATGATGACGGTAGTTAAAGGGTAAGCTTGGAATTTGTAGATATTGGCATAATAGGTTTTCTGGATATATAAGCTGATAAAGATAAGTCGATGGAATGATGTGGGTCAACAAATTCTCTTTGTCGTTCATTATAAGTTGTATAAAGGTTGAAATAATATAAGGTCTACTTATTTATAGTTTGTTTAATTCACGGTTATAAAAGAATTTTTTCATTAACGGATAAATGAAAAGTCATTCCGCTGCCCCCGCTAACGATACCATCCTTTTTAAAAGAACAAAAGAAAATAACACGAAAAGAGAAGAAAATTAATTACCCGAAGAAGAATGAGAAAACAAACATAAATATTTAGATAGTCTAAGTAAAAATGGAAAGAAAATATATGACAATTACAAAATACATTTTAAAAAATATTAAATAAAAAATTTAATTTTTATAAAATTATCAATTTGGGACAAACTCTTATCTTTTCAAGTTGAATCGTTCAAGCATACAGTCTTTAAAATTCTTAAAGCACATGGACAGGCTGCATTGAAACACTGATCCAAGTTAAAAAGATTAGTATGACAGACATGACGTAAACAAACGTGCTAGAACTGCTATCGGAGTGCCACCTGTTTATATTTTCATATCACAAACATTTCAGTAAATAGATGTAGCATAACTTCTGTCCAAGACAATGTCGCGAACCCGACTCTTTCTGTTGGTTATGTTGCATAGTTGGAAACATGCCAATTTCGGGAGATTTATTGTTAATGGGATATATTACCCCAAATCACCCCTTGGTAACTCCGTACATCCTCGACGAATTCTGATGACAAGGGACTAGGACCTTCAAATGCCCAATTTTGATTTAGATTCTGGCAAGTTTTACCTCAATTCACTCACAGCGACACCGGCAGTCCCAAGCCGGAATGTGCATGGTCAACTTCGGTGCTAGGATTAGACTCAGCATTATTAAAAACCCCGAGAGATCATTTGATAACGATCTCTTAGCCTCTGACCATTTTACCCCAATTCTCCCTTTGCTACTCCCGAAGAGCCCCCACCTGTCCATTTCTGGTGTCTTTTGATGATGGTATTGAATTCAGCATCCTCAAAAGCCCTAAAGTAGTTATTTATCTGACAATTTCACCCCAATGTATCCCTTAGGCACTTGTATAGAACCATCGCAGTACATGTCCGGCGACGGCATTTAATTCAGCCTCCTCAAAAACCTCCGAGTGGTAAATTTCAAGTATTTTTTTTACTTTTGACATTTTAACCCCAAATCATCCCTTTGGCACTCACGTAGAGTCACATACGTCCATCCCCGGTGAATTTCGATGACGCCATTGAATTCAGCAAGCTCAGAAACCCCCGAGCGGTTATGTTCCAGCGATTTTTTTTTACTTCTGATATTTTCACCTAAATTCACCCCTTTGCTACTCGCGTGGAACCACACCAGTGGATCCCTGGTAACTGCATTGAATTCCGTATAATCAAAAATCCCCGAGTTGTTATTTTCTAGTAAATTTTTGACTTCTGACATTTCTACCCCAAATCATCCCTTTGGTACTAACGTAGAGTCACAACCGTCCATCCCCGGTGACTCTAGATGACGCCATTGAATTCAGCACGCTCAGAAACCCCCGAGCGGTTATGTTCCAGCGATTTTTTTTTACTTCTGATATTTTCACCTCAATTCACCCCTTTGCTACTCGCGTGGAACCACACCAGTGGATCCCCGGTGACGGCATTGAATTCCGCCTCATCAAAATTCCCCGAGTTGTTATTTTCTAGTATTTGTTTTGACTTTTGACATTTCTACCCCAAATCATCGCTTTGGTACTCATGTAGAGTCTCATCTATCCATCCCCGGTGACTTTCGATGGCGGCATTGAAACCAGCATCCTCAAAACCCTCCAAGCGGATATTTTCCAGCGATTTGTTGACTTCTGACATTTTCACCCCTTTGGTACTCGCGTGGAACCACACCAATGCATTCCCTGTGACTTTCGGTGACGGCATTGAATTCCACCTCATCAAAATTCCCGGAGTTGTTATTTTCTAGTATTTGTTTTGACATTTGACATTTCTACCCCAAATCATCCCTTTGGTACTCACGTAGAGTCTCATCTGTCCATCCGCAGTGACTTTGGATGGCGGCATTGAATCAGCATCCTCAAAAACCTTCAAGTGGTTATGTTGAAGCGATTTTTTGACTTTTGAATTTTTTACCCCAATTCACCCCTTTGGTACTCGTGTGGACCATACCAGTGCATCCCCGGTGACTTTCGGTGACGGCATTAAATTCCTCGTTACCAAACTCCCGAGAGGTTATTATTTGACTGTTGACTTTTTTACTCCAAATCATCCCTTTAGTACTTATGCAAAGTCACATCCGGTTCATCCCCGGTAACTCTAGATGACGCCACTGAATTTAGCCTTCCTCAAAAACCCCCGAACAGTCATTATCCTGCGATTCTTAGGCATCTGACATTTTTACCCTAATTCAACCCCTTTTGTACATGGGTTTAGCCTCACCAGTTCATCCCCGGTGACATTCGATGACGGCATTGAATTCAGTATCCTCAAAAACCCTCGATTGGTCACTTTCCAGCGATTCTTTGTCCAATTCAAATATATACATTACGTAGTACGATTGATATCTATGTGGATGCCAGCAATGTTGCCAAGTTTGTGGCTGCCATAATGTTAGGGAATGGTTAAAATATACAGTAAATTTATATACAGGAGGTGACTATGCTGCCCCTGCCAGAAATGTTACGAACTTGTGATATACAAATCCCGTTCACTCTGTTATCAATACGACTACCGTTTGGTTATTACAAATTATTTTAAAAAAATTCAGAACGACCATAGAACTTCCAAATATAGTATAGCTCCAATAAAACACTTCTTTTTACACTTATTGACATGATTTTTATTTTGATTATTGTCAAAGGATGTTACATTATCATGGATTACTATGTGGCAGCCGTATACGGCTGCCACAAGTACCCGGCTGTATATAGATTATAGCAGATTTGACATTTCATATTAAAAACTTTCAGGTTGTGAAAATTCTGATGTGAACAATTTGAGATAACATCGAATTGAAAGGGTACAACAAACTACTGAAGCCAGTGATGACAACAATAAAGATGAAGGTTTAACCGAGACAATTCAAGAAGGGAGAATTAGTCACTGTGATGGAACAACGACCACCTTGGAAACTGTACTATGTTATACTGAAAAATAGACAGACACCATGCCATCAGATGTGCTTCTGATAAGACATCTACACAACTCCGTAGCACGAAAACTATCTGATAAGCAAACGTAGAAGACACATAAAAACTTTTTCTAAAAAATGTAGCAACCGTAATGAACAATGTCTTCCAAAGGAACATTAATTTATGTAAGTACTGTAATTAATAAAGTTCTACAAACGTATTTTTTGTGTTCCTTGTTACAGTAGTAGGGTTCATTAGAACTTCAGATTTTTCCAATGTACGGGGACATAATTCTGTAATGTCTCATTTAATAAGAAAAACAAATAGATCATTTAAAATACGATTTTCAGAACATACAAAAATAAAAATGTGTCAAATATATCAGAACACCTAATATTACATAGCTATAAAATAACAGATTACGAAAATAACCTAACTATACTAGAAATAAATAATAATCTAATAGAAATGAACTCACTAGAAAAAGTCTACATTTATAAAAACAAACGCAATAAACCTAATGAACCAACAGACAACATAAATGGGTGACACACTCTTCAAAAACATCATACACAAAACACACAACAAAACCATATGACTTCAACAAGTACCAACATTATGGACTGATAAATGACATTAGAAAAATAATTCAGTGATTCGACAATGGTCAAGTGACCGAAACGTGCCTCATCACACAAGGTAAAAATTAATTGCACTGAATGGTGGAACAATTGTTTAAAATTAACATATAATAACTACATATATACACGCATGCACGCACACAAACAACTGTATGTATGTTTTTGTCCCTACAAAGAAGGCATCACTAATTTAATGTCAGCTCGACATTGTAAATCGGTAGTTAGGAACATAAAATCAACATAAGGACTTATTTTTATTATATAGGTTTAAACTGTTAAGGGCAAGAAAGTTTGGAATGTTCTGACATCTGTTAGTGTCAAAGACCTCAAGTAGGGTGAAAACCTCCTCAGAACTGATAAATATTCATCAGTTGCGATAATATACCATAGCAGAGAAACTGTTGAAAAAATTGTTCCATTGGTTCAAAGAGTAAAGACTGAATTCTGATAAGCCTAAACATTTGCATTGGATGCGAGATAAAGGTAGAATAAGTTAGTAGTTGTGCATTGGTTATTAGTTAAGGAAATTTTTTTAAAGTAATGATGAATGTGAAAGGAAAAGATTTTATTAAATAATTGTAAAACACTTTTAAAAAATTTTAGTAGGGTGTAAGGGAAGGAAGGTTGTAAGCAAAATATTGGGGTTAAGTTGTGGAAGGTAGGTTAGCAGGAAGTTATTGTGTGAATAAAATAAAATCTACGTTAGTTTTGGTGTAATCCAAAAATCCAACCAAAGAAGAAGCTTCTACAATCTCATAAGTATACACTTGTAATGATTTTTTTTCTAAATAGAATTATTCAATCTAATCTTTAGTGATTTTAAATACTTTGATAAAAATTTATCAATTGATATAATCAGTTAATTATATTTTAACGTTTCACCACTATTTTTCAACAGTAAATACTATCTTATTACAACCCAGAGATTGTTGATATCCAACATTAAGTTTATACAAATTTATCAAATATAAGAATGAGAATTTTTACTAAAAAGCCTCAAGAGCCAAATTATTCAAGAACTAAAGGAATTCTTATTGTTATAAAATAAAAAGGTTATGTTAAAAAGTATACCAAAATATCCCAGATAGCTTGCCTTAGCAACTGGGCGGGTCCACGGGTGGTGGATAGTGGAACGGCCTACAGATATGTAGGTTACTTGTGAATAAGGATTCCGGAAGGTTTCTGAATAAGCAGGCCCGGACCAAGGCAATGGTTCAAAGGTGAGGAATTATCCCTCCTCTTCAGTCAACCGGTTGCGTGTGGTAGAAATAACTGCTCTGACTGGGGACTGGGGTAGTTGGGAATTAAGTCCTCACAATGCTACTCTCACCTCCCAGGTGAACCAAGGGCAATGCGGCTGTGAAGTAAGGGCGAGAAACTACCCTAACGACACAGTTGTAACAAAAGAGAGTAAAGCAGGCTGTTCGCTCCATGAGCAACAGATAATAATGTCCTGAACTTGGGGTGTGCTTCAAGGTCAGTGACTGAATACCCAATCCAAGGTGGAAGGCATCGTGCCGATGGATGAATGGCTGCAGGGTATAAAATGCAGTAAATAGCACACGATCCCTTTGAGGAACCAGACAAATTCTCATTGTATGTTGTCTTGCCAGGGCAGTGGGGGTTCTGCTCTGGTTGACTGTTCTTTCCCCCATACTTGGGAAGCTAATGGACCAAGTAAGTACACAAATTGATGTTGAGTCTGCACAGACAGCGGGTGCCAATGAGACGGCAAACCGTGAATCTGTAGTAGATGTGTCAACGGCAACCACCACTGGGGGTGCGGGGGCGGCTACCAAGCTGCCGACTGCAGAAACCAGTGAAATGGTTGTAGAGTTGAGCACGCTTTCTCTATGGAGAAAGCAGCGGGAGGGCCAATATCCTGAACACACAACGCAGGGGAGGCTAAAACCGAGCCGAGCATGTTAACGTCCAGGGCTTGGATGTTGTGAGGGGTGAAGTGCAACAGGTGGGAAGCAATCAACCACGAGCACCAAACCCCAGCATGGACATTGCATACTCGAACAACTGGGCTAATCTCCCAGATGTTTCGGAACATATGAGTATCGAGTGCGTGGTCAAAGAACCTGTCTTGGAGATGGGCAGTGACCACCTTACTCGGACGTTTGCACCTGACCAGGCCCACCAAACTATGATGGAATGGTCAGGGTCAGTAACATCGGAGCTTAGATCTGGTACACAGATTGCTCCAAGATAAACTTCGGCACTGGAGCGGGGGTGTATTGTAAAAACCCAAGGGTAAAACTAGTATTTTCCTTGGGGAGACATACCTCTGTCTTTCAGGCCGTAATATATGCTATAAATGCCTGCCTGGGAGAGATAGCGAGAAGGGGAATACACAGGACCCGGATTGCTATTTTCTCTGACAGTCAGGCAGCAATTAAGGCACTAAACGGACATGTGGTCACCTCGGCCATAGTCAGGGAGTGCCTAAATAACCTAGAAGCCCTGGCAAGGCACAATCAAATCAAGATAGGTTGGGTGCTAGGGCATAGGGGAATATTTGGAAATGAAGCCCCAGATGCACTGGCCAGAGAGGGGTCTTCAACTCCCCTAATTGGACCAGAGTCGGCGGTAGGTATTTCCAAATCCATGGTCAAGATTGCAGTGTGAAGGTGGATGGCTGAAAGACACTGTGAGCACTGGGTCAGGGCTGAAGGAATGAGGCACGGTAAGTTAACCCTTAGGAAACCTTCCTTGGGGCTGCAGGAGAGTCTCATCTATCTGTCTAGGCAGGAATTGAGGATAGCCACAGGTCTACTCACGTGACACTGTGGACTAAGGAAACATATGCATAATACGGGTATCTTCAAAGATGAACCAGTGTGCAGATTATGCGGGCAAGAACTGGAGACCGCCATACACATCATTTATAGATGTGAAGCACTTGCCGAGAGGCGCTTCAACCTCTTTGGTGATAGCACAGCTCTGGAAGAGGATGCTGAAGGTAAAACACTAGCCAGGAAACTTCTAAACCTGGTAAGAGGGAAGGGGCTCTTTGATTAGATCAGGGAGGTAAGTACAATATACCTAAGGTAGCGGTGCTCGGGCAGTTTAAACCCGCTCCCAAGTTAATAAAAAAAAAAATACCAAAATATATATTAACTTCTATTATTACTATTTTCAATTTTAATTTGAAAGAAAAAACTTTTTTTATTAAAGGAATCCTAATTTTTTAATCTAGCTTTTTTTAGTATCCTAACAAACTGACATTTGAAAATTGAAGGAAGTCAACTTTTAAATGATGATACAATTAACATATTTCATTGAAATAATAATTTTAATTATTTAGTTAAAACTTAAGCTTCTTTAGAATAATTAACTATAATGACAACCATTGTGAATTTAAAACAACAACCATTGTGAGTTTAAATAAAGGTTATAATAAAATCCATTAAGTTGTAATGATTTTCTATCCATAATAGTTGATATGTTACAAAATTATTTATTAAATCATTTTGGTTATGTTGCAATATACATATAACTCAATTATATAATTAATTTAGATGCATAAAATATACCAAATAAATTAATTTATTAGTCCACTGGCAGTTTCATTATATTTAATTTGATGACGAGCTTTCATGTGATTCTTTAAGTAACGTTTTTGTGCAAAGGGAAATGTGCACAGAGGACATTTAAAAGGCTTTGCATCCGAATGAACTCTTTTATGCCTTGTTAGATCATTTTTTACACCAAAACGTTTTCCACAAACATCGCAAGTATGATTTTTTTCACCAGTATGAGTCGTTAGATGTCCAAGTAATTGCTGTTTCCATCGGAAACGACGGTGGCAAAATGTGCAAGAATGAGGAAAGTCATCTGTATGAGTTTTACTATGGATATAAAGAGAAGCTTTTGTTTTAAAAGATTTGCCACAAGAATGACAAACATATGGTCTTTCTCCAGTATGAATTCTTCGATGATCTTCCATTGCTGCTTTCATAGCGAATGTGCGACCACATATGTCACAACCATGTTCCTTAATTCCAAAGTGAACATGTTTCAAATGATAAGAAAGTCCACCATTGTGAGCAAACCTTTTTCCACATATGTGACAAGTAAATGGCTTTTCCCCAGTATGTCTTCTTTGATGTGATTTGTAACTTTCTTTTAATTTGAAGCTTTTGTTACACTCTTCACATCGGTATAACACAGTTTCTTTTATATCTAATTGTTTCTCATCAGAAGAAGCACTACTTTCACAACTACTGTCATGATTTCTCATTACTGAACTTTTATGCTCAATTATATGTTTATTATAATGAGATAATATATGGAAAACTTTTCCACAATCTTCACAAGGATAAGATGTCACTTCTTTCTTAATAGTACTTGGTCTTTGGCTACCTCTGTTACTGTGATTTTTTACTGTCATACTTTTAACTGATTGTTTTTTGTTTTTCCTTTTACTTTGTAAAAGAAAATTGTTTGTTTTTTTATCTGAATCATCAATATGACTCACTATAGCGGATGTTTGTTGATGCCATTTCATATGATCAACAAATAAAGATTTATTGTGATGGAATAATGTATCACAAAGTTCACAATGGAATACATTATTTGAATGTACTTTAGATAAATGAGTTGCTAATTCACTTTTCTTTAAAAATGTTTTTCCACAATGTGAACACTTAAGTAATGCTTTATCAGAATACAAATTCTTTATTTTTATCTTGTTATTCAATATCTCAGATGATTTCGGGCACCTGAAAAACCAGTTGCCCATTAACACTGAATGATCTCTCAATTCACTTTCGTTTGAAAATGTTTTTCCACAATGTGAACACTTTATATATATTTCTAGTTTTGATGGAGAAAAACAATTCTGTATTTTTATATTATTATTTAATACTTTTGTTTCAAGAACTACTTCGGATGATTTTGGACATCTGAAAAACCTATTCCCTCTTAACACTGAATGATCTCTTAAATCACTTTTCTTTGAAAACGATTTCTCACAGTGTGAACACTTGAGCAATGTATCTTGTTTTGATGGAGAAAAACAATTCTGTTTTTTTATTTTACTATTTAATACTTCTGCTTCAAGAATTACTTCGGATGATTTCGGACATCTGAAAATCCAATTACCTCTTAACACTGAATGATCTCTTAAATCACTTTTCTCTGAAAACGATTTCTCACAGTGTGAACACTTTAGCATTGTATCTTGTTTTGGTAGAGAAAAATAATTGTGTATTTTTATCTTGTTATTTAATACTTCTGTTTCAAGAATTACTTCGGATGATTTCGGACATCTGAAAAACAAATTGTCCCTCATTTCTGAATGATCTCTTAATTCACTTTTCTTTGAAAATGTTTTCCCACAGTGTGAACAATTAAGCAGTGTTTCTTCTTTGGACAGAGAAAAATAATTCTGTATTTTTATCTTGTCCCTTAATACTTCTGCTTCAAGAATTACTTCGGATGATTTCGGACATCTGAAAAACAAATTGTCCTTCATCACTGAATGATTTCTTCAACTATTATAAAATCATTAACATTTCAATACTGAATTAATGTGATTAACAGCATCAAAGTAATTCAATATATTAATCGCTTTATTATTCATTAAATAAGAATTAGTAAATTTTAGATTCCTTGAATCAGATTTTTCTATTTTCCAATAAAATAAACAGTTTCAAAATATCCATTAATTATAATCTGTTCAAACATTAATGCTATAAATGATTCCTATAAATTAGCTCACGATTTTACAAAACAATTACCATAATTATTTTACAATTCTCACTTTCACTAATTAAACTACCTTATTATCCAAGCGGCAGACATATAATATGTTTTTATGATTAATAAAGATTTTTTTTAACTTCACATGATTTAAGTTTTTACTTTACTTCTCAGCAAATGAATTATTTACAGTCTGGAATTCTTTTTATGAAAACTGAAGACTTTTATACTTTGAATGAAATAGGTTTAAGATTTTGAGGCTTTGGTTAAGAATATTTGAAAGTTAACATAGAAGGTATTAGTACAGAAAACTTGGAAGAGATTTAAGTAGTTTGTTGCAATACTTTTACTTGATGCCAAGACAGTAACAAAGGAGATTAGTAATAAAACTGAGGTAGATGTCCTATCCACCTCCAATCTGATTGGTTGGTTGTAGTTTTAAATGCAGTATCTGAACAACCACTGTCTACATCTAACTGTTAATTGAATAGTTGTTGATTCCATCTTCCCGTGAGCTACTAGTTTTCACTAAAACACTTGTAAATATTTTATAAACCTGCTTATGGTAGCACTTATTTATATTTGTTGAGGACGACCATTTCAGAAGATGTGTCCCATTGTCAACTCAGACCGTAACTGATCTCAAGGTTTTCGTAGGTTAGGGTTTTAGCATGGGGGTGGGATATTATGGTGAGGGTGTGGGTGTATTTTGTTATTTCATAACTCCTAACGCACACTGACCTTCAGATCAGTTACGGTCTGGGTTGACAATGGGGCACATCTCCTAAAATTGTTGTCCTCAACAAAGTAAGTGCTACTATAGGCAAGTTTGTAAAATATTTAAAAGTGTTTTAGTGTTAATTTAATGTAAGTACAACTCCCTTCTTCACACATAATTCATGCAAGAACTTTGGTGAATTTATAAATTTGCAGCAAAAACGGTTTAATTAAGTTTGACATCCACAAAGTTGTACATGTTTTAATAATTAAAAAAAAAAAATGTATACACATTTAATTACACCACCCCCACCTTGATAAATCAAATCCCATTAGAAATAGGTAAAAATTCAAATTATCCAGAAATTTTGAAACAATGAAGATTAGAATTATTATCAGAATCAATAATAAGAATTATTTGAATTTCCTTTTATAAAACCTTTAGAAAAACAAGATTTCTTATATATATAAATATATCTCATCACTGAATATTAGTTACCAACATAACCAACATGTATGCTAGTATCCCAATAGAAGAAACCGTAGAAATAATAAAAAACAAACTAATACACAATAACGAGAAAGAAGAGTGTTATTACACTAATCAAACATACATGTAACCAAAATTACTTCCAATTTAACAATAAATACTATAAACAAACAACTGAACTCCCCATGGGATCACCCATTTCATCAGTCATGTCAGAAATATATCTACAACACTGAACAATTATTAATTAAACCTATATTACACACACATAACATTTTAACACATCATAATACATACAACAAAAACATACAATTCACCTTCAAAACAGAAACAAACAGAACAATTACCTATCTTGACATAACGTTAGATATAAACAATAATAAAAAGGAAACTACAGTACACAGAAAACCAACTTCCAACAGCACCACAATACACAACAAATCTAACCTCCCCTGTACACAGAAAGTTAACACTTACAGTAACAGATAAATAAAGCAATAAAATACACACAAAAAAACATTACAAAAATAGCAATAGAAAATGGATACAACAAACACTTTATAAAACACATTTACAATAAATTTACAAAAACCCCTAAACTCAACACAACACTACAACCTGAACACAAAAATAATAATAAAAAAATCTACCTAAAATATAAACACACCAATAGCAAAGTAGAAAAAATAACAAATATATACAACAAAGAACACTACACTCCACATGCAAACCAAACAACAAAATATCATAATAACACAAACCACAAAAGAAATACAGAAAAACATAACCTATCTGGAATCTACAAAATTATATGTAACGACTGCAACTCATTTTCCATAGGGAAAACAACCAGATCATTTAAAATAGGATAAGAAGAACATACAGAGCATTCAAAAACAAAAATACAAAAGCATCAAATGTTGCAGCACACCTAATATCGCATAAACACGAAATAACAAATTTCGAAAATAACCTAATTATACTTGAAATAAACAATAACTAAACTCACTAGAAAAATACCACATTTATAAAAACATACACAACAATTTAATGAACCTACAGACACATATGCAGACGACATACTATTCAAAAACATACACACGGCTTAAGAAGAAACATATATTACGTCAACAAGTGCCAACATCACGGAACGAATAACCACAGAAAAATAGACAGATAATACAGTAATTCGAAAATAGTCAAATGACTGAAAGGTGCCTCATCACAAGAGGTAAAATGAATTGCACTTAGTGGTGAAACAATTGTTTAAAATTAACAATAATAACTTTATAAAGTCAGGCAATGGAAAAAATAATGGACAGCTTCAAATAAATAAATAAATATATATATATACTTATTTATTTTTAACTTTGTTACAGTTTTCTTGTATTCACTTATCACTTTTAGTATATGTACTTAAACAAGAATCTTACTTGGTATTTATTCGAGTAACTTTCAAAGATTGATAGTATCTCCATTGTCGAGCATCACTAACGATTGTAGGAGTCTTTTAAGTTTGTCTTAGGGTTAATTTTGTCTATTAGGTTGAATAATTTACAGTTTTTTTATATTTTATTTGTATTTGTTTGTTTATGATATTATTTTTATGTTTATAAATTTGTAGTTGTTCCCAGATTGTTATTTTGAGGCCTTTTTGTACTTATTTTATTAGGTGTAATATATAGGTTACATATATATAGGTATAATATTAGGTTATTTCTGGTAATTGTAATAACATCATCCTAAATTAAATCAACAACTTACACCACAACATAAAATTCACCATGGAAGAAGAAATAAACAATAGAATAAACTGTCTAGACCCAACAATAACCAGAAATACAAATAACATTGAACACTCAATTTATAGGAAACCCACACAAACCATTAATACAATATCAAACTACTCTAACCACCCCCCACAACATAAAATACCTGCTTACAACTCACTCTTATACAAAAATCTAAAACCACCTTTAAAAAATGAAGAAAAAGCCAAAGATAAACAAACAATATATCAAATAGCCCAAAAAAATGGATACAATAAAAAAACTATAGATAAATTAGAATTTAAAATATTAAATAAATTAAAACAACCTAAAAACGAACCACAAACAACAACAAAATGGGCCACATTCACATACACAGGGAACAACATAAAAGGAATAACTAAAATACTAGAAAATAATAATATTAACATAGCTTACGAAAACACAGGAAACATAATCAATAAAATAAACCAACCGTAAAAAATATGTCCCATAGTTAATAACAGAATATATAAATCGAATGCCCAGACTGTAATAAAATATACATAGGCCAAACAAAAAAGAAATTAAAAGACAGATATCAAGAACACCTCAATGCATACATCAAACCTCAAACTTAGCTACACATGATCAAACAAACACACATTCCCCACATTAGAAAACATACACCGTATAAAATGTACAAAAAGGCCTCAAAATGACAATCTGGGAACAGCTACAAATTTATAAACATAAAAATAATATCATAAAGGAACAAATAAAAATAAAATTAAAAAACCATAAATTATTCAACCTAAAAAACAAAATTAACCCCAAGACAAACTTAAAAGACTCACAGCTCAGTGAATCTAAAAAGAGAACAATATTGGTACACTACGCGACAATGGATATTCCACACCTAGCAGTCTACTACAACCCCCCAGTCAGTGATGCTCAACAATGGTGATACTATCAATCTTCGAAAGTTAACTTGCATAAATACCAAGTAAAATTCTTATTTAAGTACATATAGTAAAAGTGATATACAAGCACACACGCACAAACGCACGCACGCACACACACACACATATATATATATATTTTCATTATTTTTCTGTTGCACTGACTTTATGAAGTTATTATTATTATTTGTAAACAATTTTTTCCACCACTAAGTGCAATAATTTTACCTCTTGTGATGAGGCACCTTTTGATCACTTGACCATTGTCGAATCCAAAATCCAATGATTCCAAAATAGTCAAGTGACCAAAAGGTGCCTCATCACATAAGGTAAAATTATTGCACTTAGTGGTGGAAAAAATTGTTTACAATTAATAATAATAACTTCATATATATATATATATATATATATATATATATATATATATACAGTAAACTCCCGATTATCCGTGGAATAGGGTGGCCCGGCAACGCCGGATAACGAATTCCCCGGATAATCCGCTATGAACAAAGAATACGCAAAACGATCGATAATCGATTATTATACCACAAGTTACACAAATAATGACCCCGGTTAATGCAATTCAAAAATAATCTTCAGAGGACAAAATAAATACAGAAAATAATTTAAAATATCGATGTATTCGTTCGTTGACGGATTATAACATGTTTTTAAGAAAAAAATCTGTCACTTTCGTCTGTTTTTTTGTGAGCATTGATTTAACTTTAATGTGCGATCTAAGTTTCTTGAGAACCATTTTGTCGCACAGTGTCTAGTTGTGTCACAAAGCCAAAAAGATCGATAATGTATATGACAGACATGGATAATGCATATGTCATGTCCTAGACTATTTATAGCCGAGATTAGCTGACATTTGTTTACAATCTTATGATACACGTTAGGTTTTCGGGCGTCCAAGCATTTTGTCATTGTCTCTTATATACAGCAGTCTGCTCGCCCCTTTTATTTCGCTGGCCCACATCAGGATGCTTCCCTTTCAATGTAAAAATTAGTATGTACATATCTATTCCCTTCATCTTAACTTTTATTAAGCCTTATATGTATTTACGTCATAATTCACCGTTTGGAAATTTAAACACATGAATCTGATTGGAATAAAAATTGGATATTTGTAAAACAATGGCAGACCCCGGTTAATCCGCCCACGGATAATCGAGAGTTTACTGTGTATATATATATATATATATATATATATATATATATATATATATATATATATATATATATATAAAGCAGTTATATTTTTCCTTTAGTAATGTTACTTTTTGTGAATGGAAAATAAATAATTAGACTGTCTAAAATGGATAATTTTATGTAAATGATTTTATTGTTATTTCCATTGCCTTAAACTAAATGATCAAGCTTACTTGAAACAAAAGGTTTTTAAATTTTTTTTTTTAAACTGATATAAAAAAACATTTATTACTGTTTATCTACAGTTATATTAAAAGTTTCTGTACTCAAATAGACATAAATTGCTTAATGTCAGGTACAATCATAAAATTAATAATGTATTATTTACAATGAATGTTATTACAGAATTACTATCAACTATAATTAGTTGTGATATCATTTAGTATTATTATAGTAGAATACTGTTTACCACTAAATTTTACCAATTTCAATACTTGTTGCTCAAAACACTTTCTAAATGAAACTTACCTTAACACTTCACGTCTATTACAAGATGATTTATTATTATTTGTAAAAACTGTTGACAAACCAATAAAAAGCCATTCCAAAAATATAGAATATATATGACACATATTGCTCTTTATTCATGTACAGTTGAATAGAATAAAAGCCTACGGGAGTTTAAAAACCAATAACAACTAATAATAGAAGTTTTTGCATATACATTTAAAAATCACCTTCCAAAGTTAGGTGTTTATTACACTTTATTCTTAATTTTCGGTTTCTTATTTGACTTGCTTGGTTGCATATTTCTTCTCAACATGAAACATAGATTTTAAAAGGTATGAAATTTTATTTTTTAATTGGATAATTAATGATGCAGATGATTTATTTTACTATTAACATTGTCACGGAATCTGCTACTAAATCATACTAATGATCTATTTTTGCTAAAGTGCAATTTTTGTAAGATTAATATAAAGGGCCCATATTTCAAACTTCGCAATTATACAAGGTGTGCCACTAGTGCAACCTTATCCTTCCTTAACTTCCACAAAGGTCATGAATGTAATCAGTAATTAATGTTTTATCAGATTATCTCAAATCATTCATGTTTGACAGGAGGTTTCTGTTTCAGCACTTTTAATATTTCAAAAAGTTGAGTTCTTGTATACTGTTTTTGCAGATGCAATTACTCTAAATGTGTACTTTTTCTATCATGGCTATTCCAGTAAAAATAATATGTAAACAGTAGGATAAAGAGTTTTCTTTGGTGTTCAGTTTACTACACGAGTGCTAACAACCCACCATGTAGGATTGGTTGGTTCTATTTTCATCCCCCTATTTGTTAGCAACTTTGTCTCAAGGGTGAAATGAAAAATACTTAATTTTGTGGATACTAGGAAGAAGTAAAAGAAAGAAACTATCGACTTACCTATTGTTGCAGTCTATAATAAGGAGGTATAGTACAAAGCAGGTGACAACATTTTCAAGTGCCATGGCTAACTCTAAAAGATTATGTTGAGAAAAAAGAGTAAACGTTGACAAGAAGTTCAAGAAAGTTATTGGTAAAACTAGTGTTTTTAACTGTATTAAAAGCTATTTTCTATATATTGTAAGGACATGGAACAAACATTTTACAGACTGATGCTGAAAGGTTTAAAGTGGATGCCCTTGAGTTTGCAATCTTCAATAACGTTTTACATCCATTCTTAGTAAAAAAAATAGATGGTTAAGGTATTCTTTCATGACACCCAACTTTTACTGCTACAATAATTATTCCTAGCTTGAAGCTCAGGTTCTAACTCTGAAAATGTTCATAATTTTGTTTCAGTTAAGAAGCCTAAATTAGAAAAAGTCCAATTATAGTTGACAAAAAGGAAATTACTATTTTCCAAGACAAAGCTGAGAAAATTGTGGCTATGAAGGATAAATGTTTGTTCATAAGTGATCTTCTGCTAAAAGAGGTTTGTTGGTTAATGTGCATGCCTGCAGCCATTATGTTTGTGCCTCCTTTAATGATTTTCTTCCAGAAAACTGATGAAAATAGATTCTGAATGGAGGACTCCAAAGAATTATAAGTATGGATGAATAAAAAATGTTGGATCTTTGTTATATCTCATACAAAACCTGCCAAAGATAATTCAAATGTGTTGATATTGGATGGACATTACATTCTCTTAACAAATATAATTTACCTTGTCCGAGAGAATGGCATTTTGGTTGCATGCCTGCTTCCACATTCGACAGCAAAATTCCAGCCCCTTGATGTGCCATTTATGTTTCTATTTAAGACAATCTAGACTCAAACAATAGAAAATTGGCTGATTAGTCACCCTGGTAAGATAATTGGAAACCTTTAGACAGTTCAGCTCTTTAATAAATTCAACGAACATTCTATAGTAGAAAAATTGTGATGAATGAATCTCAAACCCTAGAATTATATAGAGCCAACCAAACAATACACAAAACATATACAACTAAACAAAAAATCCAATAAATTCCAACTAGTGACCGAAGAATTTGGAAAAATATCTTGAAGATTCTAATGTACCCAAATATAATGAAGACGTGCTTGTTATGCAATAAATATTTTCAGATCAAAATGGTGAAAAGTGGATACGATCCCATGGAATGTGGTTCTCTTGGCCTCAAGAATTTTTGCTGAGGGGCAAAAAATAAGAAGAAATTCATTTGTGACATATGTTAGTAACCCTTGTGGCACTAAAACCCCGTTATTTGAAAAGAGGGATGTTATTTTTTCCTTCTTTCTTGTATTTGTGGAAGTTATAATAAATAGGGGATGAAAAGGGATCAATTTGTGTTTTTTGACAAAATTAACATCTATTAAATCAACACTTTTTACCCAACAAAAACTAGTTTAGGGTTAATTAAGCACAACATCCATGTTTATAAACAGTAGATAGTAGTAAATGTGAAAGTATAAAATTTTAATTTTATAATTAAGAATTTTAAAGACCAGTGTGTGAGTGGGGAACAAAATTCGAGTCCTTTGTCTTACTTAATATATATTTCCTATTTATATAAGATAATATTTTAAAAGAAATATAAAGTCATGATAATTTTGGTCTAATAAGATAATTATATAATAAAATATAAATTACAACAATAATTTGACAGACGACTTTATCCAGTACAAAACTGAACAATTTGGTAAAGTGGTGTACTTGTATAAATTTTACTTAAACCTGGTAAATTATTATGGTATAATTTAGAAACCATATATAGCTGATTTGTCATGGTTTTTGCATTTCTAAATTCAGTATTTTCAATCAGGATGAAGATCAACTAAAAATAAGCAAAAGGAGGCAATTCAATCTCTTATTCCCGCAAATTATCATTTCAATGTCCTAGATCTTATTAATGCACAATAAGGAAACTAGGTCAAAATCATAGTTTCTCATAAAATTCATACGACTCCAAAATTAAAATATACATTGAAAGGATGTTGTTACCTAACATAATAATCTCTTTAGACTTCATTCAATGTGAAGCATGTTTGATTTAATAATGAAAAATTGCATAATATGGGTGTGCTATGATAAACAAATTTTTAGCTTTGTCTTTTTTAGGAACGTAACAAATTTCCACATAAAATAGTTTTAGGGACCTTTTCTTACATTAGAATAAACTCAACGTATTCCTGGTACTTTGATTAACCTAAACTCAAAAAGGGAACTTGAGTTTTGTTTGGTGTGTAATTAAAGCATAAAACATAATTCGGATGAATTTCTATATTTATATTTAGAAACGATAATTAGCATTTTTTTATAAAAGTTTATTTAAAATTGGAGGAAAACTTTTATCTGTATTTTTGGGAAGGAGAAAGATATAAGCTAATTTTTTTTAAAATTTGATTTTATTAAAGAGTCATGGATGATTTTTACTATTCCAAAATGAGGAAAAATATTTCTTTTAGTAATTTTTAAAATTACTGTTGATTCTTAATCAATTAACGCCGATGATTTTTAGAATAAACTTTTGTTAAATTTAATTACTGAACTTTTTTTTATCCATGTGCAGACACAATATGCATAACTTTACCACAATATTTCCTACCTGTCTCAAATGTTGAGGTGTCCTAAAAATAGGACACTAGGTCAAAGAAGTAACATTAGATTAATTATGAAAATATATTCAGAAATAATATTTTATAACAATTATTATTTCAAATTTGTTTAAAAGTACTAAAGATTATTGTGTCAAAATGAAATGATTAACTTGGAAATTGAATACATCATTCCTCAACGTGATAAGGGATGAAACTGTCCTTGCACAAAATTGCACTACACTTCGTACAAAAAGTCGGAGGATTCAGATTGCTGTCTCTCCTTTGTTTCCTCTTGATATAAAATTACCTCTTTCATCGTATCTGACGTCTGTGATGGGTGTGAAGAGATTATATTGGCTGCTCTTCCTTGCTTTGAAGGGTTTCTTTTCAAATATGCAATGGCAACATTTCTTCTGAATTCAAGGAAATCTATGGTAGAGCGAGACTTTTCTGTACATAATCCAGGCATTTACAATTACCATGTCAAGCTTTTGTGTAAATAAACACCATTACCACCTTTTACCACTAATAGAAACATTATTTTCCCAACTGACCAATCATTATAGTCACTCCATCCATGTATTTGTTTTAGGATTTTATGACATTTGGTTGTGGAACAGACAGCTTCTGCCTTGATATCCTGCGCCACTGTACAGGGGATACATAGTGTCCCTGTTTGTCCCAACTGTGACACTTGTCATTCCATACCACAAACAGAACGTCATCTTCTGAATCAAAAGTGCCCCACAAATCCTTCAAAAGACCTTTGCACAGACGGTTCTGAATCAGAATGCCAGTAGCTCTAAAACCAACAACTCTCAAATGACAGGAAGTCTTTGCTGGTAAAGAGGTTGTCGAAAACTATCTGATAGCTTTTTTACTCTTAAACTGGACAGGCATATTTAGAACTACACAGGACCTTAAAACCAAATCTACTTTTTTACCACAATATAAATTGAAGTCGAAACAATATCCACTTGACAAAACTACAACTGATTTCCCAAGAAACTATATAGCCGGTTTATTTAAAACGTAAACCGGCATTGTTTCCAACGTATCACACAGGGAATAATCAAACTAATCATAAAACACACAACACAAACTTTAAGAAACAATCAATCATCAAACAAATTGCAGAAAGTAGATAGCACTTTACAAACTCAGTGCCTGACGACATCAACTGAGGCCTCAATGTCCCAGCATCCTATTAATAGGACAGCATGATTCCAAGACGTCCCACACAAAGATTAAACAAAATCACATTCTCTCCTTCAATTATACATTCTATGAAGCATAATAGAATATGAAAACTTTATGTCAAACTTGAAATAATATCTCCCAATCAAACCGTTTTAAAATGCCTGAGAAGAAACATTCAATGAAAAAATTACTGTAATACACGTAGTACCTTCTTCCATAAATAGTAACCTAAAAACAATAACATGTTATGAGACAAATTTAACAAATTAAAATGTGAGGACCATATACAGACGAATTCCCTGTAGATATCAAATTAACAAGACAAATTTCTACCTAGATGACTGATCTACAATCCGGTTATGAGTTGTTACTGAATACCAGCTATGTTTATTAGACTATAATATTGTAGACATTCAATCGGATAACATGAAAAACAACAGGAAATAAAAACTGGGCTCATAACACATATTTAGAATTTGTGTTACTAAAACACGACTGTGACAAATTTTTCAAGTAATAAAGTACTTCCTCAATGAGTATTTGAAAGCTGAAACTTTTCAAGATAAAAGCAAAATCTAATCAAATTCTTCAACGTTGAGAAAAATTGTTATTTTAACAATATCGATGTTAAAATTTTTTGAAATGAAAAATTCTTTACGAGCGGCGAACAAAACATGAGATTAAATCATTGATTTCGTGTTACGTTATTTTTTAAAACGCATACCTTACAGCATATATTTTCTAAATGATAACAGTTGATTTTGCGTTATAGGTTATGTCATAGAACAGCTTTTTACACATCAATTGTTAATAAATAGTTGGTTTTGATCAGTTAATAAATATATGAATTTATTTAAATTTTGATAAATTTCAATACACTTAATTCAATATAACAATAATAATAAATTATGTATTTTTAATCCAACTTTTGAAAGGAAACCATTTTTAGTCTTATTAAAGGACTGAATTGAATTGAATTTGTTAAAAAAAATTGTATTCAGCAAAAACTAATAAATGTTTTTTGTTACCCACATTATTTTATTATTAACTTCAATATATTCGTTTTTATTAAATATAATCTTCAAATAAAGATTTTGTTGCAACAAAATATTCCATTTTGTTATGACTTCTGTCGGGGCTCGCCCGAGTGAAAGAACAATTTTTATTTATTGTTACAAAATTTTATATAAATTCACATTTCTAATTATATTAAATATAAACGTTTTACTTAGAGTTGAATGCTTGGCAATTTGGTTAATTTAAAATAAATTAAAGAGACACACTTGCAATGAAAGCAGACTGCCCAATTAAGTTATTACTACACATATGCTCTTATATTTTATTACTTGTGTAAAATTGGCTATCGCAAGAGCTGGGTCTGATGTGTAAGTTAAGGTACATATAGAACAAAGTATACAAAAGTTGTATAATCTGTGTAATTACTTGATCCATTAAGGGATAATTGTATGATTTCATATACTATTACTTATTTTTGTCTGTACCAAACAACTGTATTGCTACAATTAATACTTTTCTTGTAAATTTGGAAAAAGTAATTAGAAAACTAGTTATTAATGCCTGTCTCTAAACAATATAACCTAAAAAAAGTAAAAGTTATAATTTGTTAATTTTTATCACATATTTACATATTACATATCACTGTTTACCTTTTAATAAGAACTTCAATTATGAAAATTAATAACCCAAAAAATATAAAATGTTAATCTATAACAAAATAAAAAATAAAATATACTAGAAAAGATTACTTTTTTTAATAAAGGTGATTGGTTTCTAGTGAACATCTAATAAAATCAATTTCGTAATATTTATGACAGCCTACAACTAAAATAAAAACTACAGTTGCAGGTGTCCAAAATGTATAAGTCAAAGGTACATTTGAAAAAAATGAAATGAGAAACATTTTGAAAAAGGAGAAAGAAATGGAAGAAAAATCACACAACAGCCTTAATACACTTAAGCTTTACTGTAAACAAATTGGGTCGTGGTTTCTCTAATAAAAAACAATGGATAACAGACATTGTCCTCCTAAACCATCAATTTAACTAATTATTATATTCCTTTGTTAAAGTTTTTTTTTATTCAAACGAAAATTGTTATGAAGGACGTGATATATGTTTTATTTTCATACCAATCTTACTCCTGTTTAATTTGCCGACCTATACTCATATATTGTACTTTATGTACTGTACTTCAATTTTATTTTAGTTCTAGCTCATTAATGTTTGAATAAGGCAAAATAATATTATCTATGTAAATTGTATATATTGTCAAATATTAGAGTTATATTTATTCTGAAAATTTTAGTTTAAATTACTGCACATTATAAACTAATAAATTATTTTATTGTTATTGAGGTGGTGAATTAATATAAAACATTTTAAATCATAACAATCGTCCATGATGAGTCTTCATATGACTTCTCAGGTACCTTTTTTGTCCAAAGCACAAACCGCATATAGAACACACATGAGGTTTCTCTACCGAATGAGTAAGTCTGTGCCGCGAGACTTCATCTTTTACTCCAAAACACTTCCCACATATATCACATGCATAGGGCTTTTCACCAGTATGTGTTCGTATATGATTAATCAGTTGCTGACGTCTACGGAAACGCTTATCACAAGAAGTGCACTGGTGTGGAAAGTAATCTGTATGAATTCTACGATGAACATAAATTGAATTTGGTGTAGGAAATGCTTTTCCACAAGTATGACATATATAAGGCCTTTCTCCAGTATGAATTCGCCTGTGATCATTTCTAGTCCCTTTATTAGCAAAACACCTGCCACAAACATCACACTGATAATTTTTTATTCCATCATGCACACATCGCAAATGTCTCATAAGATCTGTTGAGGATTTATACTGTTTACCACAAACATGACAAGTAAATGGCCTTTCTCCAGTATGAACACGAACATGACGAACAAATCCACGTTTTGTTATAATATTCTTACCACAGGTATCACAATGATATACAACATTTCCATTGATTTCAAGTTTAGCACGATTTAAAATTTCTATATCCATATCGTCAATTGTATCAATGTGCCGTCCTTTATACATCTCTCCTTCATGACTCCTATACATATGCTTGCGAAGATCAGAATTCCTTGAATATGAATTATTGCATTGGCTACAATTATATTTTTTAATTAAATCTCTTTTCTTGATTAGAGCAGGTTCTAATGGATCCCGTCTTCGTTCTTCTATTGTATGACTTTGCCTTCTGTGTCTCAACATATCATGTTTTCTTGTATAAGTATGATTGCATAATGTACATTTATACTGCCTAGAAAAAGATTTATTTTCTGCAGTAATTTGTGGAGGAGATGTCACAGGTAAATCTAGGTGTCTGCTAATATCATCGCTGTTTACTGAATAATCTGATGTGCTATATGACATATTATCATCAACATCGTCTATTGACAAGTGCTTATTTTGATGATCTTTATAGTCTTTTACATTTTCAAAAGATTCTCTGCAAATTAAACATATATGAGTAGTTATTTCACAATTAAGATCAATTTCACTTTTCAGAGTGACAGCCTCTATATCAATAAAATTATCATTATTCTGGCCATTTTCAGACAACTGTTTTTCAACCAAACTATGGTCTTTCATTTTATGTTTTTTTAAATCATATTTTCTTGAATAGTTTTTACTGCATATATCACAAGAATATTTGTTTTTTTCAGAATCTGAGTTATAATCTCTGTTTTCATCAAAATTTTTTAATAAATTGTGCTGTCTTTCTCTATGAAACTGTACATGAAATTTTCTAGCAAAACTTTTCCCACAAATATCACAAGGATATTTCCCAGTTGCATCAATTTTAATATTGTCTCCACTATGAAATGCTTTTTTGTGTTTAAACACATCAGTTTTCTCTTTAAACAATTTCCTACAAATATTACAAAAAAATTCTTCTGATATATTTTCTTCTTTTTTAGTAAGTACACTACAGCTTTTGTTATGATGCTGCAAATGGAATTCAAGACCTTTGTTTTCACTAAATCTTGTATTACAATAATCGCATATGAATGTTCTTTCTGCATGATCAATCTTTATATGGTTTTGCAAGTCTATATTCGTTAGAAATATTTTATCACAATGTGTACAGGGAAATGGCTCGTTTCTTATTTCTTCAGTTTTAATGGTGAGTTGTAACCTTGTAGAAGAAAGATTCTTGAAAGCAATTTTTGACTGATGGTATGCTTTGAATGAACTGATTGTCGTTGCACACCTGCAAAATAAATTGCCACCATTATTCATAACCTTCTTCTAACAGTGAAAAACTTGTTTTTATTTATAATATTGTCAAATCTGTCCTTGACATGTTAATATCCAACTATTTGGTTTTATGTCCAATAATAAACATTTTAGATAAAGTTTAAAAAATATTTTTCTTGTACATATATCTATGGTTAACCCTGATAAATAATAGTTCCACCATACACTGTAGAAATAAGCCATTCATAATTGTTTTGTTGCAAACATTTTATTAAAAAATAGAAACTTAGGTTATATATGATTTTGTTCAGGAAAACTATCATTTTATTAGGAATTTTTTTTTAAAGCGTAACGTTTTTATGGTTCACAAGTTTTTTTAATGATAAAAAAATAGAGACATGTCACAGGCAGGTGAAAGTTTCTAAACAATATAGGTATTTGAAGATATTAAGAATTATCGGCAATTTTTGTTTTTCAATGAGGTATCACTTAATATGAACAATTGCAAAACTAAGTGGTGTACAACTAGCAATCTTTTAATTAACTTGTAACAAGTAGTAACATAATACAGTTCAGAATTAATATTTATTACAGGTTATTGTATAAATTAGGAAACCATGTCAAGAAGAGCGTCCTGGCCAGAGATTACAACACATCCACTTTTTTTAACTTCTTTGAACAAGTGATATTAATATAAATTCACTAAAGAAACTAATGACAAAAATTAGCACTCTATATATTCTGATGCAATAGTTTGTAAGAAACTGACAAGGAATTGTATACAATACATATAAAAACATTTCACCTCAAGAATTATATTAATTAAACTACTCCAAGTTTTTTGCCGATGGTCACTGTCTGCATTAACAAGAGCTGGTAATTTGTTGACAAACAAAATACACACACACGCATGCACACATACGCATTTATTAAAGTAGAAACATATTTTTACGCTTGAATTTTGTAGTCCATTATGTTCGGTGGAATTTAATTATCATGTTTATATTAGTTTATAACTATCCGAGCTTTAATTTATTTTGTAAATTTGAAAAAACTTACTGAGACAGAACATTTTTGATTACTCAGTGGCTATATTCATCAGTATCGAAATTTTCTGCTTGGAGTTGTTGTTAGGTTAAGCAGTGACGGTTTTAAAGGCAGGTTTTCAATAGTGTTCATTTTTTTACTGTTGATAGTGTCGAAGCTAGTGTCAATCTTAAAAAATATTTGATCTTACTAATTAGTTCTGGAATTTTCCTGCAATTGCTGAATCAGCTCCATTACTCTGAATGAAGGTGTAATGTTTATAAAGGTTGAAAAAATTGCTGCAATTTTGAAAAAACTAAATATGAATATTGGGTGAAAGATGTAGTTGATAACATAATTATAACTGATTATGACTATTATTGATAAATCTTCTACTGACTCCAAATTAAAACAAAGACAGCAATGAGAAATTATCTAGTAAAGGTAAATACAAATATATTGGAGTAGTATTTTTTTTTACAAATAAAAACAGCAACCCTTCTTTGCCAAAAAAATCTGCACGTAAATTAAAAAATTTAACATTTTTTAAAAATTTTTAAAGAAGGAAAACATTTCCGATTAATATAACACTAGCAAGAAAATATTATAAGAGTAAGATAGGGGAATAGCTGGTGTTTAGCAGTAAATGCTTTAGTTTTGGGCTACTTGTGATGTAACTATTTACTGTAGATCAGCCCTCTTTCTCTTAACACATGCCTTGTAGAGGTACAATTAATATCTGTGGACTTTAAATAAAGGCTTTTGCTAGATTTGGACATGATAATTTATCACACTCATCATAAACCAACTATCAACAACCTAAAAGTCCCAGAGGATCAGGTTAGCATGTTGAAATCATCTCTCAGTCCAACTATTATCCAGACGTGACAGAGTGTTATACTGCAGGTGTCGTCAAGCAGTAATTCACTGCCTACAGCAGGAACATAATGAAGTTTTTGTAATTTATATTACAAAAAATAGTAATACGCTTTGGGTGAGCCTCTGTTACAAACAATCGAGACTAAGCCAATAGCCATTACAGTAACTATTATTGGTCCCAAAGAGGATGCTAAACTTTTAAAATAACACTTTTCCTGATGGGAATAAAATGAGGAAACCACAAAGCGATATTTCTGATTAGTACCAAACAATGGAACAGTTTTCATTAGTTAATAATTATATAACTTAATTTGTAACATTCAGCTTTGGAAATAATGAGAGAAGCCCATGAAGATACCCCATCATTATAAGCAATTTTTTAGTGGAGCTCTGCATAAGGCTAGGCATATCATCACATGTTTAATTTTATCTTGCAAAATTCAGTTTTTAACAGATTCAGTTAAACCAGCTTCTTATCACTAAAAGCAATATGTAAAACCACCTTCAGTTGTGACTATGCGTATTGCAAAGCTTTATCAAATTTTTTCTTACAGAGTTTATGAGGTGTGACAGAATCATGATTATTTCAACAAATTTCATATAATCAAAAGACCTCGGTCAATGTGTTTCAAGCACAATAAACTTATATGAATAAAGTAGGTGTTTATTTTTAATTATCTAGATAATAAAATTTTTGTCTGGGTACAAGGAGCTGAATGTCACCTATGGTGATACTCTGTGCAACAAGATATTGCACTCAGATAGAAACTGATGCCTTACCTTTACTTTATAGCTAAAATATACTATATAGAATACACCTTTCTTAGCTGCAATTTGATAATGTACAATTGGAAGAATAATCCTATCAGTGAAGATAGTTGTTTGAAGAGACAGACCCATATTAAATTTGATTACTTTTTTAAAACTCTTTCCTCTTTATAAACATTTTTTACTTTTTGTTACTTCATAATATATTGACATTGTTTTATTAGGTGTTTCCAATACAATAGTTTGCTTCGAGGATTATTATTAAAAACCAATAAAAACACCCATTCAAATGACAATCTTTTTGTGGATTGTAAGTACTCTTTAAGCTGCTAATATCTTTGAAACAATTTTCTGAGAATTTATTTTAAAAGATAGAAAATATGTCTAATTTATTTATTTTATAATAAGATTCCCATGACTTGTAAAACAATATACAAAATAAAAAAACAAATGAATTTTAAGACAATTTTATTTTGTTAACTGTTTTTTACTTGCTATTCTCCATTTAATGATTATTTATGGCTCATTAGTGACTACAATGAATTACTGTATTTTAGAATTAAAAATGTATCCAGTAGGAGTTTTGGTCCTTATAGTGAACGTATAAAATACTGTAAATGGTTTAACACTGACAAGAACAGTAAAATAACCAGTTAAAACCAACTGCCTTGAAATTCATTAGTTTCCTGATTATTTTAAATTTATTTTCTTAAGATGAAATTGATATGTCAAAACTAATAATTTTTATTAAAACGAGATATTTTGAACCATTATATATTTCAAGTCTTTGGACAAATGTGATAAAATTTACAAAGATGTAAAAGAGCTGTATTATTCTATAGTTTATTCAGATAGACAAGTTTTTTGTGGTTAAGTTGAATAGCAGATATGACAATGTGAACCAAGTTTAATTAAGCCATTTTAAATAAGATTATTGAAGAACTTGTGTGCCAAAATGTGGTCTTTTAAATGACTGTTTATATATGTTAAATTTCTCCAAAAGCCTGGACTCACAGATATCTAATTAAAATCATCATAAGTAATTATTAAGTAACAGAGTACTATTAACTTGATTACTGACATGTTTTTTCCATTTATTCAAAACACGTCAGCAAATCAATAGTTTTTACTCAGTTACTCAATAATTACTTATGATTTATTCAGTGAATTCAAGACGCTTACAACAAGCCACTTTAAAACTATCAGTTTTATTTAAAATTTAATTATTAAAACACATGATAACTGTCCTAAAAAAAAGGAAGACTATGTATACAATTTTCACTTTAGCATGAATAACAATATAAAATTGATTATAAAAATAATTACTTTACATACATTAAATGTAAATGTGAGCAAATTTAATTGTGTAAATTTATAAAACATTAACATATCACTTATCATTTAAAAATAGAACTACTTATTTATTATTTAAATAACTAGAAATTTATTTAAGTATCTATATAATAAAGATTTTTAGTTCTTTAACACTTCGATGGCAATATTCATAGCAACTACAAGAAAACTATGCAAGCAGATTTTTATTATTATTACTTGTAAATGGACGTGAAATATCACGATATATATATATATATATATATATATATATATATATATATATATATATATATATATATATATAATATCAAATGTGTTTTCCTGTTAGAATATTTTTAAGATCAAATAATATACACAAATACAAGAATATTTAATTTATTGAATAATAAACTCAAAGCTTTTCGTTGGTTTACATTACCAACATCCTCAGGAGTTGCAAATGTAAACCAACGAAAAGCTTTGAGTTTATTATTCAATAAATTAAATATTCCTGTATTTGTGTATATTATTTGATCTTAAATATATATATATATATATATATATATATATATATATATATATATATATATATATTTTTAGGTTAGTTTTGGTTGGTAAAGATTATTTAGATTTTTTGGACTAGGAGACTGACAGACTTACCTTGGTAAGAGTCCACACTGTAGTCTTGAAATAGAAACACATAAAAGCACTTAAACAATGATATATTTCAACCACACAGTGGTCTTTGTCAATCCAAGAGAAAACACAAAAAGAAATATGAGAGAAATATTTCTCTCATAAGAGACCTTCTCTCAAAGACCACTGTGTGATTGAAATATATCATTGTTTAAGTGCTTTTATGTGTTTCTATTTCAAGACTACAGTGTGGACTCTTACCAAGGTAAGTCTGTCAGTCTCCTAGTCCAAAAAATCTATATATATATATATATATATATATATATATATATATATATATATATATATAATACGTTTTCTTGTTTAATAATTTAAAACAACATAGGTTATTCAAATTCAAGAAGATTTATTAATTTATATTCAAAGCTTTTCGTTGGCAAACAGTACCAACATCATCAGGAATGAAAATTACAATAATGTAAGCTATAGGCCTCATTAATAATGAGGAATATAGAAATATATATGGCAATAGTCCAAAACTGCAATCTCTTGAAAATAAATAAATAGACACATATAAAAACTTATCACACTATTGAAATATTTCAATCACCCAATGATCTTTGTCAATCAAAAAGGAGATAAGATTTTGGACTATTACCACTAGGTAAGTCTGTCAGTCTCCTATCTAGTTCAAAAATTCCTAAATAAGCTTTAAGCTCTACTAGAACTAACCTACAAAAAAAATAATAATAATATATGTATAGAACAATCCTCATAGAGTGTGATGTATTCATTCCATTCACTGGAAACAAACCAAAATGTTAAATGTTTTAGATGCTACAGATACAGCCATCAAAGTGTAAAGATAAATAAATCAAAGAAATGACAAGTTTACATTCATGATATTGTCATTTTCAATATTGTCTGTTCTTCCATGACGGGATTTTGCATGGTTTTTTAAATAACGTTTTTGCCTAAAACGTAATCCACAATCAACACAAACAAAAGGTTTTTCTTCTGAATGAATAACAATATGTCTTAAAAGTTCACCACGAATACGAAAACATCTTCCACATTTATCACAAATATGAGGACGTTCACCAGTATGAGTAGTACTGTGTGACAGCATTTCTTGTTTCCGCCGAAATCTTTTACCACAATACATACACTGATACGGAAATACATCAATATGGAGTTTATTATGAATGTACAATGCTGCTTTAGATTTAAACATCTGTCCACAACTATGACAAACAAAAGGTCTTTCTCCTGTATGAGTTCTTCGGTGATCTTCTAAAGTAGCACGATTTGCAAACCACTTGTTGCAAAAATCACATGGATGTTTTCGAATCTTTGCATGTACATCCTTTGTATGTCTAGATAGTCCTCCTGAGTCCGTAAAACGCTTTCCACATTCATTACAACAGAATGGTCTTTCACCTGTATGAATGCGTTTGTGTCTTTCATAGCTGTCTTTTAATCGAAATAATCTCCCGCATGTTTCACAAGTAAACATTTTATTCTTTTTAGAATTTGCCATAAACTGATTAATATCTGTAACTTTTATTAGTGCAATTTCAGTCTCACTCTTAATTTTGTCAACATTCTGAACATCAGTGCACTGTACTGTATTATGTCTCTTTAAATCATAACGCCTACCAAATTCTCTGCTACAAAAGTCACATTTATAAACTTTTTTCTTTTTTGTTTTGCTTGCAAGATTCTGCTTTGTTTTTCTGTCTTCATCAGATCCACTTTTTGATATTTCCGTGCATTCCACCATGTTAGTTTCAACAAATACTGTTTGTTCATTGTTGTGTAAATTTAAATGTAACTCTAAATGGTAAACACTGGTGACTATTTTACCACATTTAGGGCAGGAATACTTATGTAGCTTCATCAGCTTCTGCTTCAGAGCGCATTGTGCATTTTGAAATTCTTTGAACGAAAGAGACCTGGAAAATAAAGGAGCCTATCATTCATTCTTCTGTTCAGCGCACTTTTAACAAAAATTATTCCTGTTTTTAGAATTAGTGAATTTTTTTTCATTTTATTATTTATAAATTTAATGTGTTAGAAATCCAACAAAAGTAAACGGGTCATTATTTTAAAAGAACTTTAAAACTTCAGGATTAAATACATTTACAACAAAAAACCTTATAGCAATTTTTGGTTTTTGCATAAGTATGTTACTAATTAAGTTCAGAATATCTAACCCAGTGGTTTCCAGAAAGAAGAAAAAAGGTTCATTAAAGTAGTTTTAAAAATGAACATTAAAAGCCCATTTAAAATCCAACTTTTATGATAACTTTCCCCTTAAAGATAATTTGATTCAATAATGTGTACCTTTATTAAAAGAGCTTGTAGGAACTAAAACTTTCAGAATATAGACATATTATAAACAAGGAGTAACCTACTTGGACGTATCCTATCTACTTTCATTTTCTCGTTTAGTTGGGAGTACGGTGGAAGTAATGATCACATTATTTAAGCACAGTTTAAATGCTACTAGTTTTGCTGATAACATATGTAGCATCATGACTTTGTAAAAATCCATGATTTTAGCCATCTCATAAGACAAATGTGAAGTATACATGTTTTTCTTTTGCTATTTCATAAATGTATTTTTACAAAAATCCATATTTGTCTTATTTTTAAAAACTTCAAGAATGAATTTTTTTCCTGAAGTCACCTTTTGATTTTTACCACCAGCTTGGAGAAAAACCTTTTGAAAATCTAGGCTAAACCGAAACTGAACACAATAAGGGAAGAAAGTGAATCACTAAATCTATAAACACCTTTTAATTTAATTAGTTAGTTGAGACAACTTCAATTATATCATCTGATCATAAAGCTTTCTTTTGCTCTTCATATGTTATATAAAATAGAGGAATTAGGTAACATTCAATTATTTGCTAACAAAGTTACAATATATACAATTTACAATTCCATGACAATATAAATTTGATAATTATTTTTCCAGAAAAAAATTTGAAAACATGCTAAACTACAATGAAAGTTTTGTTCGTTTCATTACTGGCCTTCATGCTTTAAACGGTATATAATGATGATTAAGTTATACTAATTAATAATATTTTTTCACAATAGAACTATTTCTATTATTATTACAATTTGGTAGGATATTGGGTTTTTAATTACCTACAAGGGTAGGGTGAGAAGTTCTATGCCTGGTCCAGAGATGACATTCCAATCAGTGAAAATTTATTTTTCCTGCCTTCGTGCACATGCCATTAGTTCGTATGATAAGCTTTAACTTGTTCGCTCAAGTAGTTTGTGTACAGGATTTTTTTTTAGTAGATGTCTTGTGTATTTTTTGTTAAAATGGATTGACTTGAATATTGTGTGGTGATAAAATGTTTCGTTTTGGATGAATTAACCCCTATTAAAATTCATCCGTAGTTGACAAAAGTGTATGGAAACTCTGCTCCTTCAATTTCAAAAGTTAAAAAGTGGGCAGCTGAATTTAAACGTGGTAGCACGATGCTGAAAGATGGCCCAAGAGAAGGACGTCCAAAAACTGCAACCACATCTGAAACTATCGAAAAGGTGCACGATATCATGTTGGACAATAGGAGAGTAAAGGTCTGTGGCTGTGGGGATATCAGAAGAAAGGGTGCAGAACATCTTGCAAGAAGTATTAGCGATGAGAAAGCTCTGCTCAAAGTGAGCGCTGCATTTGCTAAATGCGGATCAAAAGCAAATTCACAAACAACATTCATAGCAATGTTTGGACCGATTTAAGAAGGATCAGACTGATTTTGTGCGGCAATTTGTCATCATGGATGAAAGATGGGTCAACCATTACATGCCCGAAACTAAACACCAGTCGAAACAGTGGTTAGAAGCGCCAAAGAAAGCGGAGTTGATCGGATTTGACCGAAAGGTCATGATCCATGTATTTTGGGATGCCAAAGGGATCTTGTTAATTGATTACCTTGAAAAAGGCATAACAATTAAGAGTGAATATTACTCTAAACTCTACAGTTAGATGTCAAAATTCGTGAGAAGTGGCCTGATTTGAAGAAGAAAAAAGACATTTTTCATCAAGAAAACGCACCTGCTAACAAAAGTGTGTTGACAATGAAAAAATTGTGAGATTTGGGGTGTGATTTACTCAGCCATCCTCCCTACTCGCCTGGTTTGGCACTCTTAGACTTTAATCTCTTCTCAAACCTGAAGAAATTTGTTTCTGGAAAGCGCTTCACGTCCAATGAAGATGTTGAGAGGTTCTTAAATGAATATTTCAACAGCCTTCCAGACTCTTACTTCCGGGAAAGAATACTGATGTTGGAGAAATGGTGGACCAAGCGTGTTGATGTCACAAGAGATTATGTAGAAAAATAAAATATTTTTTAAACTGAAAATTATGATCTTTCATTGTCAGGCTGAGAACTTTTCGCCCTACCCTAGTACATTATCAAGCTTAAGTATAGCAAATTAGAGGCACAATTACATAAACTATTGTTAAACATCTGTTACACTTAAGTATATATATACAACTATGCATCAATAAACTAACAAGAATAGAGTCAGATATCTCAATAAATGCTTGTTTTTACAGCAATTTAGATTAACTAAAACACAGAATGGCCAACAGATAGCACAGAAATTTAGTTTTCTGTCACATCAGACACCACATAACTTAGTTCTACCTAAAACAACTTATAGTTTAATAAATGAACGACAATAACCCTTGCTACAAATATTTAAATACCCTTGATGTACATTTCGCTAACATTGTTAGTATCATCAGAAGGTTAGCTTGCCTTAGCAACAGGGCGGGTCCACGGGTGGCGGATAGTGGGACGGCCTACAGATATGTAGGTTACTTGTGAATAAGGATTCCGGAAGGTTTCTGAATAAGCAGGCACGGACCAAGGCAATGGTTCAAAGGTGAGGAATTATCCCTCCTCGTCAGTCAACCGGTTGGGTGTGGTAGAAATAACTGCTCTGACTGGGGACTGGGGTAGTTGGGAATTAAGTCCTCACAATGCTACTCTCACCTCCAAGGTGAACCAAGGGCAATGCGGCTGTGAAGTATGGGCGGGAAACTACCCTAACAACATAGTTGTAACAAAAGAGAGTAAAGCAGGCTATTCGCTCCATGAGCAACAGTTAATAATGTCCTGAACTTGGAGTGTGCTTCAAGGTCAGTGACTGAATACCCAATCCAAGGTGGAAAGCATCGTGCCGATGGATGAATGGCTGCAGGGTATAAAATCCAGTAGCACACGATCCCCTTGAGGAACCAGACAAAACCTCATTGTATGTTGTCTTGCTAGGGCAGTGGGGGTTCTGCTCTGGTTGACCGTTCTTTCCCCCATACTTGGGAAGCTAATGGACCAAGTAAGTACACAAATTGATGTTGAGTCTGCACAGACAGCGGGAGCAAATGAGACGGCAAACCGTGAGTCTGTAGCAGATGTGTCAACGGCAACCACCACTAGGGGTGCGGGGGCGGCTATCAAGCTGCCGACTGCAGAAACAAGTGAAATGGTTGTAGAGTTGAGCACGCTTTCTCTAGGGAGAAAGCGTATGAGTGGAGCGGCCGCCAGAAGGCGGCACCGAAGAGATCAGGCGAGAGCAGCGGGAGGGCCAATAATCCTGAGCACACAACGCAGGGGAGGCCAAAAAAGAGCAGAGCATGTTAACGTTCAGGGCTTGGATGTTGTGAGGGGTGAGGTGCAACAGGTGGGAAGCAATCAACCATGACCACCAAACCCCTGCATGGAGATTGCATACTCGAACAACTGGGCTAATCTCCCAGATGTTTCGGGACAAATGAGTATCGAGTGCGTGGTCAAAGAACCTGTCTTGGAGATGGGCAGTGACCACCTTACTCGGACGTTTGCACCTGACCAGGCCCACCAAACTATGATGGAATGGTCAGGGTCAGTAACATCGGGAGCTCAGATCTGGTACACAGATGGCTCCAAGATAGACTTCGGCACTGGAGCGGGGGTGTATTGTAAAAACCCAAGGGTAAAACTAGTTTTTTCCTTGGGGAGGCATACCTCTGTCTTTCAGGCCGAAATATATGCTATAAATGCCTGTCTTGGAGAGATAGCGAGAAGGGGAATACACAGGACCCGGATTGCTATTTTCTGTGACAGTCAGGCAGCAATTAAGGCACTAAACGGACATGCGGTCACCTCGGCCATAGTCAGGGAGTGCCTAAATAACCTAGAAGCCCTGGCAAGGCACAATCAAATCAAGATACGTTGGGTGCCAGGGCATAGGGGAATATTTGGAAATGAAGCCGCAGATGCACTGGCCAGAGAGGGGTCTTCAACTCCCCTGATTGGACCGGAGCCGGCGGTAGGTATTTCCAAATCCATGGTCAAGATTGCAGTGCGAAGGTGGATGGCTGAAAGACACTGTGAGCACTGGGTCAGGGCTGAAGGAATGAGACACAGTAAGCTAACCCTTAGGAAACCTTCCTTGGGGCTGCAGGAGAGTCTCATCTATCTGTCTAGGCAGGAATTGAGGATAGCCACAGGTCTACTCACGGGACACTGTGGACTAAGGAAACATCTGCATAATACGGGTATCTTCAATGATGAACCAGTGTGCAGATTATGCGGGCAAGAACTGGAGACCGCCACACACATCATTTATAGATGTGAAGCACTTGCCAAGAGGCGCTTCAATCTCTTTATTGATAGCACAGCTCTGGAAGAGGATGCTGTAGGTAAAACACTAGTCAGGAAACTTCTAAACCTGGTAAGAGGGAAGGGGCTCTTTGACTAGATCAGGGAGGTAAGTACAATATACCTAAGGTAGCGGTGCTTCGGGCAGTTTAAACCCGCCCCCAAGTTAATTTAAAAAAAAATCATCAGAAGGTTACAAATATACTCATATATTATGTAAGTATATTGGTAACTTTCTGATGATGCTAACAGTGTTAGCAAAATGTACATCAAGGGTACTTAAATATTTGTAGCAAGGGCTATTGTTGTTTATATATTATAATTATGCTACTGTGCTATGTATAAATTTGAACTTATAGACTGTAAAACAGGAATATGTATGTGTATGTTGACATGTATTAGTAGACAAGATACAAAAATTATAGATTTTATCTATAGAGATTTAAATATGGTGTGCAATATTTATTTGTACCAACTTGAGACTATAAGGAAATGTGTGTTTTTTCTGTGTAATACAAGACAACTGAATATAAGAAATTTAATTCTCACCACTCTTCAGTAGAGATACTAAACAAATATTTTACTAGATGTGTAGAGCTCCTATTTTAAAAAAGACTGCGGTCTAACTTATAAGATGAGATATTTAAAGTATTTTTATCCTTGGTAAATATTAAACATTTAATAGAACATTCTGTTTTATTATATATAGGTATACTAGTAACTATTTCACATTATAAATACAAAATCGTAATTCAAAAAGACTGATATTTATTCAACATCAGTTATGACATAAATCCTCACTAACTAAAAATATTTCATTGCTCAAAATTATTGTGCTTACGTTCAACTTATTTTTTGATTATCATGCTTTGCCTGAACATATTTATGTATTAAATGTAAAACTGTGTTGTGTTGCGTTAACATGGTTAGACAAAAAGAAATACTTTTAATCATCAGCAAATCTAAAATTCTATGCTGTTTTCAAGGTATCAAAAAGCTATCTGATTAATATAATTAAAAATCCAATGCTTGGATAACATCAAACATTTTTAATGAATGGCTGACTTAATAGGATACCAGCCTGAAACAAAACATTGACCTTCTAATAGAACTCCGCATTGCACATAATGACGTAAGCACTATACTAAAACTTATCAAGTGATATACCTCTATGCCAATACTACATCACTTATTCATTGACAATGTGATCAAGGCATAATTAAAAATTTGAAAGCTTTTAGCCACAAGAGATGTGTGCTAGAAAAATAGGTATGGATGAATTTCAAACCCTCAAATAAATTGGTTAAAAAAAATTTCTTTACTTAGTGCTATTCATCTTGTAGCAAAATCTTGAAATCAAGTTTCTGAAAAAACTATGATAAATTGCTTAGAAAAAGTGGGTTTTTGTAAAAGAAAATGATGACCAAGCTTTTAAGACAGTTGCTTTAACATCAAAAGTTACTGAAGAAGAAGATACTGATGACAAAAATATAGGCAGGATATTCACCAAGGTCTTGAGATTCTTTGATCGCAGTATGGTTCATTAAAAAGCAGAAAATTTCAACAAACATGAATATAAACAATATTTTACTGGAAGATTACAGACAATCTCATATTCAGGAATTTTCTGTGAAAAATTCAATAATTTTTAAAGTGTAAATAAGATCGAAGTGTTTTATGACGAAGTTATAAAATGAAATATTTTTTTACATAATTCAATAATTTTTTTTAAATTATGGTAGATTCATTAGTAGAAAATTCATTAATTATGCAAAATATAACAAGAAGAAGACCTAGATGCTGAATTTTACTAAAGTACATAAAACTATCTGGAGTTGCAACATTTGGTAAGTAATCACTCATTATTTCCATATGCCTGAATTACACTGTAGTTGTAGTGATATAGAAAAAAATGACTTACTGTTCAGTAAACACTTGTGACCATAATACAGTGAGTTCAATCCGGCACTTCTATACAATGTAATTACACTACCAGTTATTGTTATCAAATATGTGCGATTAAAATCAGTGGCAGCTACTGTATGTTTATATATATATATATATATATATATATATATATATATATATATATTCATACAGATTTTTTGGACTAGGAGACTGACAGACTTACCTTGGTAAGAGTCCACTCTGTAGTCTTGAAATAGAAACACATAAAAGCACTTAAACAATGATATATTTCAACCACACAGTGGTCTTTGTCAATCGAAGAGAAAACACAAAAAGAAATATGAGAGAATGAAATAAAATAATTGTAATCACAAATTGTGTAGAGTAGAAATCAGATGTCACAGATTAAAGATATATATATTGTTTCCATGAACATATGAGTGATTATAGTTTATATAAGTCTGTCAGGGTAAAAGAGATAAGGCTATTTGGAAAAAAAAAAAAAAAAAAAAAAAGAATGGATGGATTTATCTGTACCTCTACCCCCGGTAACTATTTTGGTCACCATAGATGTCACCTCTTTCTATACCAACATCCCTCATGCACATGGCCTATCTGCAATAGAGAAATTTCTAAACAAACGCCCAGGCAAGCCTTCTCCCACTACACCTTTTCTTGTGAACCTGACCAGGTTCATCCTCGAGAAGAACAACTTTCAGTTTGAGGGAAGGAACTACCTTCAAATAAAGGGAACAGCAATGGGTACCAGAATGGCACCATCGTACGCAAATCTGTACATGGGATTGTTGGAAGAGAGTTTTCTAAAGACAAAAACACACCAGCCATTATGTTGGTATAGATATATAGATGACATCTTCCTAAATTGGACGGGTGCTTCAACACTTGAGACATTTTTAGACAGCCTGACACAATTCTCCATACTTCAATTTACCTGGGAGAAATCTACATCAGCCATCACCTTTTTGGATGTAGAGGTAACACTCCAGAATGGAAATATCAACACAGGAATTCACATCAAACCTACAAACCACCTACAATATCTCCATTTCGACAGCAACCACCCAATAAACATAAAACGATCTATTCCATACAGTCAAGCAATCAGGGGTAAGAGAATCTGTTCGAATGATAGGGAATTGGAAGATTTTAATAGAAAGATATGAACAGCCTTCCAGAGAAGAGGATACCCAAAAAAACTCATTGAAAACCAAATTCATTCAGCATAATCCTCGGTTCACCATAAACCACAAACAGAACAAAATAAATTGTTTTTAATAACAGACTACCATCCTGGTCTACATAAACTCAACAAGATATTGAGAGATGGCTTCAAAATTCTTCAAGCTTCCATCCACACCAAAAATCTTTTCACCGATCCACCGCAAATTTGGTACAAGCAACCTCCCAACATGAAAAACATCCTAGTACATCCTAAACTACCAGAGCCTGATGCAGAGAAACCACACAAACTTCCTCATGGCTCCTTCCCATGTAATAGACCTAGATGCAAGACGTGTCCAATACACCCCTCAGCAAATAGTTTCAACAGCCAAACAACAAAAATGGTCTTCAAAATACAGGGTCATCATAATTGTACATCGAAAAATGTCATATACCAGCTACAATGTAAACTTTGCTCAGCACAGTACATAGGCCTGACCACGGATGGTCTGAATATCAGAATGAATGGCCACAGACATGATGTTAAAATTATGAATATGGATAGACCAACAGCTCAACATGCTGCGAGCCACAACATCACAACTTTTGATGACTGCTATACCACAAAAATAATTAAATCACTCCCCCCTGATTGCAATCCCTCAGAACTGAGAAGGTGAGAACTATCATACCAGTGGTATACCAAGTCCAGAGAATCCTCTAACCTCAACATCAGATAAATCCATTGATTTTTTTTTTTCCAAATAGCCTTATCTCTTTTCCCCTGACAGACTTATATAAACTATAATCACTCATATGTTCATGGAAACAATATATATATATATATATCTTTAATCTGTGCATCTGTGACATCTGATTTCTACTCTACACAATCTGTGATTACAATTATTTCATTCTCTCATATTTCTTTTTGTGTTTTCTCTTCGATTGACAAAGACCACTGTGTGGTTGAAATATATCATTGTTTAAGTGCTTTTATGTGTTTCTATTTCAAGACTACAGAGTGGACTCTCACCAAGGTAAGTCTGTCAGTCTCCTAGTCCAAAAAATTTAAATAATCTTTACCAACCAAAACTAACCTAAATATATATATATCCTGATCTACACTAGAAAAATATCAGTGATTCGACAATGGTCAAGTAACCGAAAGGTGCCTCATCACACAAGGTAAAATCATTGCACTTAATGGTGGATAAAATTACTTACAATAGTAATATATTAACTTCATAAAGTCAGTGCAACGGAAAAACAATGGATAACGTAAAATATCAAGAATATATATATATATATATATATATATATATATATATATATATATATGAAGTTAATATATTACTATGTGAGTAATTTTATCCACCATTAAGTGCAATAATTTTACCTTGAGTGATGAGGCACCTTTCGGTCGTTGACCATTGTCGAATCACTCAGTGATTCGACAATGGTCAACGACCGAAAGGTGCCTCATCACTCAAGGTAAAATTATTGCACTTAATGGTGGATAAAATTACTCACATAGTAATATATTAACTTCATAAAGTCAGTGCAACGGAAAAACAATGGATAATGTTAAATATCAAGAATATATATATATATATATATATATATATATATATATATATATATATATATAGAGAGAGAGAGAGAGAGAGAGAGATATTTGTAGCCATTCCAGATTTCTGAAGAGTTCACAGAATTAAAAATGCTATACAGTTATATAATTATATTTACCCAGTCAGACATTTAAAATAATCCACATATTTATTTATTACCAGATTGACAGGAATTCCATATTAATCCCCCTGGTTTATAATCACTATTATATTATATTGGTTGGAATATGCTACATACAGAAGAATGGGACACAGAAGAATGTTACAATACAAATATTACAGGTCCCATATATTTTTATTTGACCGCATTGTTCATAGGTTAGATAAATTATATAAGAATTATTTAATATGTAATGTAAAATTAAAGAGCTAATAGTGCTATGTTGTAAAACACCTAATATTTTAAAAAATCACTCCTTATGATAGCTACATTTTTATAAAGTTATTAACACATAAAAGAACCACTTATACTCAATTACTGTACTCAGTAAAGTAGTTAATGTAAAATTTATTAGTTTGTATAAACTGTAAAAAAAATTAATTATAAAGAACAAATATAGAGGCTCGTTTAGTGCATATTTCACAGCATTAAAAATAAGATAAATCACAATAAAGGTGAAATAAATAATTGTACTCTTAATCTGATCTGAAAACTTTCCTCTAAAACAATATCATCCCTATAAAATTGTAATCACATATTTATAGTAATGCCTGATTTTAAATATCAAAATTTATAACAATGTAAAACTGTAACACCAAGTCTACTGTATATGAATTACTAAATATTTATTACAAAATCTTTAGAATACTTTTTGTAATTCTCCCTTTATGCTAGAACCAGAGCTTTATTATCCAATAAATATAATAAAAGGAAAATTTTTTTGGTTATTGTGCACTTTAGTGAAACAGTTGTATACCAAAACTTATATTGAAGTTTATTGCTAAAAGGAATAAGAGTTGAGTTTGATCTAACGATTACTTTTGATATTGTGGTTTAAAAAAAAACCTCTTTGATCTTTTTTCTTGTGTAATGTTTTCTTTAAATTATTTTTATAACTTAGATTTGGGAGCGTTTTAATAACTTTTAATTTTCTCTTTCTTTCACAAATTTAATTAAGAGTGTCAAAACATATTTAAATGATTAAAATATTTTTTACAATTTCAACTATTTTAAATTGCATTAAATATCAGTATTACTATAGGAAATAAATTTATTTTGCATTTTTCACCAGGTGACCCATGGATTGGTTATCTAGTGTTGGTGATAAGGAATGCTTACTAGACTCATTATATGTAAATGGGCCTAGAAACATAAACTGAATATTGTTTTATCCATAATTCTGTCAATCCAATATATCCCTTATCTATATTTTAAGAAGGTAAGCTCTTAGCAGGCCTAAATCTAGCACATTCAGCACGGTGGCAATATTGGAGATCTCATCAGACTACTGTCTGTTTTTTCGTTAACTTTCACATGACGGCAGTTGAATTATTGAAATGCTATGTGGGTGGTATAGCTTGTTGCATCTAACTCAGGGTGTCTAGTAAAATAGCTTGAAGAAATTCCCTGAGTTTTCCCTGACTTTTCCAGAGTGTCTAGTAAAATAGCTTGAAGAAATTCCATGAGTTTTCCCTGACTTTTCCTCTTTTAGATGTCTATAGAAAGCCCAGTTTACATTGGGCCCATCCATTGATATCTGAAGGATCTTGGATAAATCCAGACTTTGAAGAACGAATTGAGTAACTCTTTTGCTTTTGTGTCTGTAAAGAACACAGAACCAAAATATCGAGCTTTCACTTCATCCGTCTCTGCATCCCAATACCTAACACTCAAATCCATTTGGGCTCTTTGTGATATTTTGTTTAAACTTTCATCAAAGCCAATTACATAGTTAGAATTTGAATTTAATGATGTCAGTAACAGGTCTTTAATATAATTTGATAAACCGAATACAACACTATAGGAAATTTTATCTTTCCCCAATCTCATATTCTGTGCAATGGTGCTATCAGGGAACATCCTTAGAAAGAGGCACACACTACCTTCTGCATTGCGTAAAGAAGTGTTGCATTACTAAATTCACGCACCATATAATCTCTGCTTCAGTCACTTCATCTTTTAATTTATATTTATCCTAAGGAAGGAGGGGAGGTAATGACGACATCTGCATGACGCACTTGCCCGCTACAACAATGAAAACTGGAACCTTCCATGTTGAAATAAACAGTGTACAAATAATCACCGTCAAATAAAACACATACTACCACGAGTCTAGACAAATAGCTGGCTACGAATGTTTACACAGCGTTCTGTGTGATCAGAAACAGACTGAGTTATCTGTTATCCCCACCTGTCCATATGATAACAGAACCACTGCGCACCCCAAGGCCACGGTCCAGGCTAAAACCTCCCAGCTGTACCAACTCGACACGTTTAATGTTTATTGACATAAGTCCTGAAGTCATAGCATTGGGCTTATCAAATAAATAATGGGCATCTAAATAAAGAAGTGTTATTTCCTGACTGCCCTGGCCCTAAACCAGCCCGCTGGTTTACAATAACAAATATTCGAGAGCAATAGCCACTAGTTTTGTTTCTAATCAAAATAAATATTTTCCCGATTTTTTAAAATTTTCCCTGACTTTCCCCTGAATTTTCCCAGAATCTTAAAATTCCCTGACTTTTCCAGGTTTTCCCTGTCACTAGACACCCTGTAACTATCATGTCCGCTGTTTTCATCTGAATAATTTTATTTCTACCACATACAGGTTTATTGGGGACATCAAAACAGTGTATTAGACATTAAAATACTGCTTTATTTATCGGGTTACAATTAAAAAAAGAAATACAAATGATAAAATACTGTGTGACAAATAATAAAACTCAATAAAAAGACAGAGAAAAAAAGATAATTTTAATAAAAATTTGAAGTACCTACTACTAAAATATACTACATACTAAAATTAACCACTCAACGTTTAACTCGGAATTTTTGTTTCTGTTTGTGTAATGTGTTTCACAAAGCGATAGAGATCGATAATGTAAACACAGACATAGATAATGCATATGTCACGTCCGAGACTATTTATAGCCGAGATTAGCTGACATTTGTTTTTTCTACAATCTTATGATGACACATTTGGTTTTCGGGTGTCCAAGCATTTTGTCAATGACTCATATTTACAGTAGTCTGTTCCCACCTCAAGTGGGTTCATTCACTCAAATAGGCCAGTTATTGTTTATTCTTGCGTTAGTTCAAAAAACTTGTTTATTTTTATGATCGTCGTTTTTAACGGATATTTTGCCGCGTTAAGTGGTTAAAACTTTAAAAAACCATTAAAATATTAAAGGTTAAACCAAATTAAATCTGTTCATAAAATTCCCTCAAGCATTGTTTCAGTTGAAGCATCAAAAAGTTAACTTGGGATGGTCAGATTTAAAAACAACTCAGGCACAATGTTCTCCAAACTATTCTGAAGCACTAACATAAAAATCAAACCTTTATACAAACTTGTATCAACTCTAGAGAAATTTTAATTAGTCTGGGAGTAAGCGTGCCGGTGCGCTCTCCGCCCCTCAGAAGGGAAGCGGGGAGCGCACCGGCACGCTCTTAGTGCCTCGTAAGTGAACCCAGAGAGTGCCAGTACGCTGAATGTGCGAGATTTGATTTAACATTCTCCATCAGATGGTTACAAGAGTTGCAGATCAATAACTTCACAAAACATGATGAATATTAAATCACTGACCAATAAAAACAAAGTTGGTAACTGGGTAATACAACCTAAATATTCATACGATGCAACGCTTGATGGAAAGAAGACACAAAAAACAGCTTGAATTTGACAGCTGTTTGAAAAGATACTGCATATAAGGAAGCTATTAGGTTTAAACATGGGTATTATTTACTTACTTAAAAAATACTATTATCTCTCATCATTATTTTGAAATAATGCATGAGAGCTAATTTATTAAATAATTGTACTCCCCAATCACTACAATTCAGTTAAATACACCTACAAAGAAAAGAGTACGAAGTCAATATACGGTCTGTGGTAGAATGCCAGCCTGTCAGGTCTATGGCAGCTTTCACCTGATTTAACTATGACTACACGATCGAGTTGTTTGTTAGTGATTTGGGGTTTCTGTGACAGACAAATCCTTCTCAGTAGGTGTAGCTAATCCCACATCTGAGAATGGTATAGACATTTTCTCTTTATTGCTTGGTTTAACATGAAATTTTAATGATAATATTGAGATTAAACAACATAACACATACTTAAAAATACCGACTTGTTTTCTTCATTACAACAAATGTTTTAATACAGCAATTTGCATAATTGATACAATTCTACAATCTTAAGAACCGGTTACAATTCAATAATTTAAGGAAACTGATCGAGGGAAAACTATAATACAAATTTGATTAATCAATTTTATTTGGAAGGTTTAATAAAAAAAGTAGTTGAACAATTTTTAAAACTTTTGAAATTATTATAAGAGACCATACACAAAACTTTAGTGTATTTGAAACTTTTAATATCTTTTTTGTTTCGAATATAAATTTTTTAGATTTTTTGGACTAGGAGACTGACAGACTTACCTTGGTAAGAGTCCACTCTGTAGTCTTGAAATAGTAACACATAAAGGCACTTAAACAATGATATATTTCAACCACACAGTGGTCTTTATCAATCGAAGAGAAAACACAAAAAGAAATATGAGAGAATGAAATAAAATAATTGTAATCACAGATTGTGTAGAGTAGAAATCAGATGTCACAGATGCACAGATTAAAGATATATCTTTAATCTGTGCATCTGTGACATCTGATTTCTACTCTACACAATCTGTGATTACAATTATTTTATTTCATTCTCTCATATTTCTTTTTGTGTTTTCTCTTCGATTGATAAAGACCACTGTGTGGTTGAAATATATCATTGTTTAAGTGCCTTTATGTGTTACTATTTCAAGACTACAGAGTGGACTCTTACCAAGGTAAGTCTGTCAGTCTCCTAGTACAAAAAATCTAAATAATCTTTACCAACCAAAACTAACCTAAGAATATAAATTTTTGAAAGATATATGTGCAACTGTTGGATTAAAATATTAGGTTTTATATGATACTATGAAGGTAATCTAGTTTCTCATAGATATCTCAAGATTAATTGAGACAAAACTGTGTTAAAACCAGTTTTAAAACAAAATTAATCAACTATATTTATTTTGATTTTTCAACCAATTGATAAGCAACATGTGCCTGCCCTGGTATAGCCCTAGGAGCAACATTTCTTAAAATACTTTTACACTTTTTTTCTAATTTATTCCTTTATTTTTCTTTATTATTTTAAATTATAGTAATGTTTGTTATTATTTTTTTAATTTAATTATTTTCTTGTGTTAACCCAACTTTACAACTTCTTTGCTACAAATTATCTGTTAATCTTTTTTTTTTTTGTAAAATACCTATTCATTGTAAAATTGCACACAAACTTTGAAACTATCTGTAACACGTGGAAAAAACCATAGACTTTGAACAGAAATGAATTTCTTACCTATTAAATCTCCTATTCATTGTAAAATACCGCACGAACTTTGAAACCATCTGTAACACGTGGGAAAAGCAATAAACTTTGAACACAAAAGAATTTCTTCATTATTCAAACGCCTATTCATTGTAAAATACAGCACAAACTTCAAAACAATCTATAAATACATGGGAAAACCCTTAGATTTAGAACACAAAAGAATGGCGACTATGTACTTTGTGTAGTATTTATTGTCCAGATAGTTGCAAATATTAAACCTGGAATACAGCACAATTCACAGGAAAACAAATCGTAAACATACGACAATACTAATCTGAGAGAAATGGTAGAACATACATATACGAGAAAGCTCTTGCTGGCTGTACCGTGATCTCACATATTGGTACGAATGCTAACCAAAGGGTTAATAACATAGAATATACATATACTCTTACCTTTCGCTTGATGTCTCCACAGCTGTATTTTCATTTCTTTCAACTTCTTTTTCTTGGTTCTTTTCTTCAGTATCTTGAATAGCCATAGGTACCTTAACAAATAAGATATATTTTTAAAAAATACTACCTTCTGTTTTAAAAAAATAATACAAATTATTGTTATCACTTTTGCAAAAATGCACACGCAATAGGATGCATATTTTAAAAGTGTTAACATTCAAGTCTCCTATTGTGTGATGACAGACAAAATTTTAACGTAACTCCCAATTAACTATAAACAAAAATCTTCCTCATAATTGCAAAACAACCCTTAAATATATAGTATTATGTTTATACAGTAGAGTACCGATAATTCGAGGTGAGTGGGATTGAGACCCCGTCGAATTAGACGGAAAACGTTCCGGAGAATTAGAAAAAAATAGGACTTCTAATGATCCCTAATACACTAAAACCCCTTATATCCAGATCAATGTGGCAGCAGCCCGAACTGGATTTATTAATAGTGGGAATAAAGACCAGTTCAGCTAATCATGAGTGTCATCACTGCTTGTTGTTTTGTTTGCTTCAAGAGAGTTTATTTTCTGATTTGTCACGCACAAGACTAGACATTTTTGCAGGGATGTTTGTTGACTGTCAAAACTTACTAGGTAAATTAACACCAACATAAGTAACCCACTGACCTTCTATCAAAGGACTTCGATGCAAGCTATTCTGAGGTTAAATATAAGTGGACAGGACTAAGTAAAGCCCTAATTGGTCTATATGTTACCAGCAATGTGTGAAACCAGACTATCAATAAAAAAGAACACCTTATTCTACACATTGCCCGAAATTTATAAGCAAAGTATTATATAAATAGTATTTCATACTTTGTTCAAGCATCAAATAGAATGTCTGTAGCAACTCAGGCAAAACAAAGATTATTTCTACAAACTTGAAACTGTATGCAGGATTTTAAAACCAATTTACTCAAGACATAATTTACATTGTGTAAGAGAAGCCTTATTCAAACTGAAGACTAAAGCCTAATCATCTGGGAATAACTAAGGTTTTGTAAGATGTACCTGAAAATGTAAATGGCAAAAAAATGTTTTTCACATGTAAAATAAGAGAAGAAGGTGCATATCAAACTGTAACAGATTTCCCTTTTTGTATATAAATAATAAGTAAGCCGTTAAGTTTTTATTTTAAAAATAAATAATAAGTTTACAAATAAAAAGCAAACGATTCAGCAAATAAGTAATGTATAAATGAATTTGTAATTACATAAAACTTACTTCAACTTGTAGTTCTGTATCAATTTGTAGTTAAAAGAATATATAAGTTTTGCAAAAATTCAGTTTTTATTAAATAAATAATTGGCAGTTTACATATTATTTGTATGTCGCCGCACAGGAGGTAGTTTAGTTACATTAATCCATGAGACACTCTCAGTGGAAAATGAAGAAATTATTGTAAGAGATGAAATTGAGTTAGCTAAATATAAGATACTAGTAAGCAATGGCATCACCTTCACCCTCGTTAATGTTTATATACCGAATCAGGGAATTAATGAAGAAGATCTTAACGTCTTACAGATCAATGATAAGAATGTGTTATTGGTGGATGACTTCAATAGCAAACACTGTAGTTGGAACAAAGGCCCAGTTAATCAAAACGGTCAAATACTCTTCAAGTGGTTGCTAAACAATAATCAGGTACTAGCAAACAAAACATTCGAACCGACCTTCCAGTCGGCTTTAACAGGTAGTTTGAGTATGTTAGACTTGACTATTTCATCTCCAGCAATAATGAACAAATTATTAAAGTGGCATATAGGCCAGGACTTGGGAAGTGATCATTTCCCAGTATTCTTCGAAATTGATGGGGGAAGCAAAACAATTACCAACAATACGATTGTCCACAGTAAATACAAACTTTCAAAAGCTAACTGGACTCTTTTGGAAAAAGAAACTCAAATTGTCTCATTAGTGGAAAATGTTACTTCAGAAATCATTGAATCGATTCTTGTGAACGCAGCTGAAAAATTAATCCCAAAACAAATCCCAGAATGGAAACAAAAAATATATGAACAGCTGGTGGAGTCAAGAAATCCAAGAATTGAGAAAAAATAGAATTTCAGCCAGGTAGAAATGGAAAAAATCCAGGTCATCACACGACAGGATTTTATACAATAAATGTAATGCTACCCTGTGCAAAGCCATCATCGAAGCGAAGCGAAAATCATGGAAAAGTTTTGTTGGTTCAATGAACGCGAACACACCATCAAGCACAGTCTGGAAACGATTCCGTGCAACAAACTGTCAAAGCTCTCAGAAAATTATTTCTATTAGAAAATCAAATGGAGACTTATTAACGGATGACAAATTAAAAGCCGAAGAATTTGTTAAACATTACTCAGAAAAAGCAGGGCGAAGAATTGCCTGGCCGAAGGCTCTTACCCCTATTGAACAATTTCTAACATGTAGAACAAAAACAGCGAAAATCATCCCCCTCTTAAAACTGGGGAAGGATGGGGAAAATATTACCTCTTATCGGCCGATAGCGTTAACATCTTGCTTGGGGAAGTTGATGGAGAGGTTGGTCAACAAGAGATTATCCTGGAGGCTGGAACATGACGAAATGCTGGAGAACCAACAATTTGGCTTCAGACGGCATAGGAGCCAAACTGACGCACTCTTATATTTCACTAATAAAATTTACGAAGGGTTCGACCACAAAATGACCAGTGGCCACTATGGTGGACTTAGAGGCAGCATTCGATAAAGTTCCACATTCAACCATCATCTTACAGTGCATGAAGCTCAGAATACAAGGTAAAACGTCGCAATTCATATGGAATTTTTTACAAAACTGTCTGATAACAGCATCAGTAAATGGCTCACTATCTTCATTGTTCCGAAACAAAAACGGCATTTCTCAAGGAGGAATAATTTGCCCCAACCTATTTAATATATCCCTCAACGACATGGCGGACGAATTTCCACCTGAGGTAGATAGTATGCGTTTTGCTGACGATATAACGATCTGGATCACATCCACTAATCATTTAAAAGCATGTGAAATCCTTCAGTCCTCACTGGATAAATTCACTAATTGGTGCTCTAAATGGTCTCTAACTATATCAAGGGAGAAGACCGATTGCACTTTTTTCACCCGTCGAAATAAATTGGGATCTTTCGCTCCGGAACTCAAAATACTTGGCAAGCGATTGAAATATAATAGGTCCCCTAAACTACTAGGGATGCTTTTGGATCCGAAACTGCGATGGGGTAGTCATATGGAGTATGTTATAGAAAAATGTGTATCAAGACTTAATGCTTTCAAAGCCGTGGCCAGCCGCGATTGGGGCGCCGATACAACTACTCTAAAGATGTTTTATATTGCCTTCTTGAGATCTAAGGCAACCTATGCATGTGAAGTGTGAAGTTCGATGCCGAGGTCTCACCTGAAAAGACTGCAAACTCTACAATCTGCTGCAATCCGGTTATGCCTGGGGTGCACCAAAACCACCTCTATAGCAGCCATGGAGATTGGATTGGGAGTTGAACCTATTGGACTCTATATCAATTTAAAAATATGGACCAAATACTTGTCAATAAAGGCTCTTACACCAATCCACCCATTAAGTAACATGGTGTCATATGATTCCAACATAAAACAGTCATTCAGCTATAAAATTAATCAACTCTCCACCAAATTGCCTTGTTTTGTCCCTGTGAAAATTCCGACTTACTATATAGAGCCCCTAAGTAGATTGCCCGAGATAAACATTGCACTTGACCTGCCACATGAGGTGAGCAAGAAAGATCATGTACAACTATTAAAAACAATAACATTAAACATGATTCAATCTCAATACAAAAGCCACATAAAAATATTCACAGATGGCTGGCTCGACCAGGAGAAGAGCTTATCGGCAGGATACTATAATGAATCGAACTGAGACTGTTTTTACATCCCAGCCAATTCCAATTCTAGCATGGATACTGAGCTTTTGGCTATAACTGACTAGCTGTGTGCATTTAAAGGGCAATTCAAAAATATGCATCCTATCGGATTCGAAAGCCGCTCTTTAGTCATTGTTAAGTAATTCCACAAGTTCATACTAGTTTCGAATATCAGAAATAAGAAAAACCATCCTAGAACTAGTGGACCGCGGGAAGGAATTAACTCTTCAATGGGTACCTGCCAATTGCGGAGTACCAGGAAATGAAAAGGCTGACGAAATTGGGAAAATAGCCTCAACCATGGGACCTACAAGGTCTGTTCAAAAAATACGCGGACTGAGGTCATAAAAAAAATGTACTTTATTTGGAAGTTACACGTCTGGGTCTCCTTCAAAGTACTCTCCTCCCCTACGCACACACTTATCCTAACGGTGTTTCCACTTGTTAAAACAGTCCTAGTACGTTTCTTTTGTGATGGCGTTCAGCTCCTTCGTCGTATTTGCCTTAATCTCCGAAATCGTTTCAAATCTTCTTCATTTGAGGGTTTTTTTTGAGTTTTGGGAATAAGAAAAAGTCACAAGGAGCAAGGTCAGGTGAGTAGGGGGGGGGTGAGAAAGAACAGTGATTGAGCGTTTGGCCAAAAACTCACGAGTTTTGAGTGCTGAGTGAGCTGGAGCGTCGTTGTGATGGAAAAACCAGTTATCACTTCTCCACAGTTCTGGCGTTTTGTGTCGGACGGCCTCCCTCAGACGTTTCAGTACTTCAATGTAGGTAATCTGGTTGATTGTATAGCCTTCAGGGAGGTACTCAAAGTGAACAACACCCTTAGCATCAAAAAAAAACTGTCAGCATCACCTAGACATTCGACCGAACTTGGCGAGCTTTTTTGGGTCTTGGGGACGTTTGACTCACCTATTGGGACGATTGGACCTTCGTTTCAATGTCGTAACCATACACCCATGATTCATCACCGGTTATAATTCTTGACAAAAAAGTTCTCATCTTCATTTGAACGATCAAGCAGTTCCCAACAAACCCAGACACGATTGGCGTTTTAGTCGTCGGTCATTAGGTGTAGCACAAATTTTGCAGCGACGCGGTGCATCTTCAATTTTTCGGTCAAAATCTCGAAACAAGATCCAACTGATATCCCACACTCTTCGGAAAGCTCCCTAATGGTCAGACGTCGATTTTCGCGCACCAAGGTGTTGATTTTGTCAACGCATGGGTCGTCAGTTGACGTTGAAGGACGTCCAGGAAGCTCATCATCATCAATCGACTGAAGGACGTCCAGGACGCTCATCATCATCAATCGACTGTCGGCCACCCTTGAAACGTTCATGCCACTTGAAACATGCAGTATGCTTCATGGCACATCGCCGTAGGCCATGTTAAGCATGGCAAATGTTTCTGTTGCAGATTTCCCTAGTTTTATACAAAATTTCACAGCAATTCGTTGCTCCTTCAGGCTGTCCATTTTAAAATCCGACAAATGAAAAAAACACTCTTTACTAAACTGCATGTAACTCATCAACAAATAAAGATACCTGCGACTCAAATACCACGTTTTAATTAGCTGATTTATACGAACCCAGCGACACCAAGCGGATTCTCCTGAAACTAACTTGAGCCTTGTGATTCAAAAAATCCGCGTATTTTTTGAACAGACCTCGTACAGATGAAGGCAAACACTCTGCCACATTGCAAAAGTGTAAGCAGGGAAGTTTTCCGAAAACTTTGGTGTCAAAATTGGGAAAAAGAGTTTACTGGTCGACACCTTTACCAGCTCCAACCAGAACCACCAGTCGAGGATAAATATAGGGAAGCAACACGATCAACAGCATCTTTTGCTGCCAGAGCAAGAACCGGCCATCTGGTGACACAGGAGTAGCTATTTCGTTTTAATCTCACAGAGTCTCCGTTGTGTGCGCTCTGTGGTGTGGAGAGCGAAACAATTGAACACATCCTGCTGAACTACCCTTACCAATTACCTACAAGAGACATCCTCAGACCAATTGTGACAAAGTAGTAAGCTATTCTAGTTAAGAAGAACCTATGGACCATAGCATCATATATATATATATATATATATATATATATATATATATATATATATATATCGTGGAAATCGGGCCATCGGCTACAGTTGAGCTGGACGCCTGCACTAAGAAGGAAGTACATATTATTTGTATAATAAAAATCGCTGCCTTAGAAACATTTGGCATTCTGTTATACACAATTCTTAGCTAATTAAAGTATGTAAAACTATGAAATTACACCCTGATTTCAAACTTTACCAAAATTTAGTACACAATACTTAGAATGTTAAGTTATTCTATATATTGCTTACAATACATAAATTTCTAGTAAATCATGAATGAACTTTAGAAAATGAAATTTAATTGATACTCAATTATTTATCAATCGCGAATTATTAAAAGGTCATCAATAATACTTATTAATCTATTGCTTTCTTTAATAAATTAACACAAGTATTATCACAAAACTATTATGGTGCCAAACTATTATCCCAAAAACAAATAAAAGGATTTACCTTGATGATATTTCATTTACCTCATTTGTATTGCTTGTACTGCTTAGAAAATTAACTTGAGAGGATGTGCTTGGGTTAGTGGTAGCGTCCTCCTCTTCATCAAACTCAATCTCTATGTCACTCATTTCTTCAATACTTTCAACCCCATCCCCTTCATCTACCTTTTCTTGAGCAATGGTTTCCTGAAACAATATGTTTCTACTTAATAGTTTTCATGACACACATTATTTTGTTTTCAACTATTTAAATCCAATTTATACTCCAGTGTGAAAAATACACTTTATTCTAATTTTAAAATATTTGAATAGTGTAAATTCATACTAACTAATTTCAGCAGGATGCTTACCTGCAGCATAACAGTTTTGGTTTAAGGACAGTCATTAAGTTCCTAAAAAGGTCACATAAAGTTAAGCAGGTACCAAAAGGCCTTTTCTTAGACTGCGGACATACATAAGGCAGCTGGTGACGGCAACGCAACGCAACGCAACACAAACTGAAGTTGCTTTTTCACAGCATACAGAGTAGAATGAACATATTCATAGCTAAGTGATAGCGACACAGAAACTAGAGTTACTCTGATACTTGCTGTAAACTTGTTGCTCAGTTTCTCAGTTGCCAGCAGTATTTGTTGTGTATGTGTTTCTCAAGAGTGCTATCGTATTTAAATAATAATTATTTTTATTTGCATATTTCGTGTTTCTGTTTCTTTCAATAATCTTTTATTATACTGGTATAATATGTCAGAAAAACAAAGCATTACTGGTTCTGGTCATGATTTGTGTACCCAACAACTTCAAGACGATACGAATGATTACCAACATTTTCTTCAAAATATATAAAATCTGTACTTGGTACTATAAAATCTCATTTGTTTTAAAAACTAATTTTTATTTCATTGCAATGTAAAGTTATTTTAAGTATTGCAGTTATACATAACAAAGAAATACATATTAAATGAGCAATTAAATTTAGCTGAGTGTTATTGTTAATCTTTCTGCACCTGAAATCGGTTCTTTGCCAATTAGTTGTTTTTTCTTGATGTTCTCAAATACATGACTTAAAAGGTAGTCATAACTGCTAATGCTCATATGATAATAATTTTAAAAAATGGTCTGGGTAGATTCATAAGTTTTGTACAGCGTATTGACTTTGTCTAGCATGAATAAGGTTATAGAGATGTACACGGAATTGTCTTCTTTTGTAACGTTTTTGTAGCTTCTTTCTTAAAATATACACAATGAGGCATCCTCCTCTGACAACTAATTAGCAACTTTATATGAACAATCCTGTAAACAGACTAGCAACTTTTCCAATAGCAACTCAAGTTTGCATGCGTTGCCGTCACTAGTTGCCTTCTGTATATCCGAAGTTTTACCCTTACCCAGAATCACCAGCTCTGCTCACCTCCGGCTAACTCAATCTCCAACCTCCCACTCGCTGATGTAACACCATTAGACACTGGTCTTTTATAATATTGGAGGTTTGGATATTGTACATTTTTTTTGTTAAATTCAAAACGAAAATTTTTATAAATAGGTTTTTGGGATCACTTAGTAAGAATATAATGTCAGAAAATTTAATTTTGCAATTAAAATTTTTTTTACAATAGCAGGTATGTTTTGTATAATTATCGATTACATAGCAGAAATAATACTAAAAATCAACTAATTTTTTAATGTACAAAATTTTGATAAAATGCATACTAAGCTTGCAAAATTTGTTTTAAATTGCAAATATACGAATTTTGTTAGCAATCATTACAAAATTAATTATTTATATGTTTTTTGAGGTCACTGAACGAGAATATGTTGCCAAAATGTTACAATGAAGTGCAAAATTTTTTTGAAATTATTTTTTTTCACAGTAGCTAGGAAAAAATAATTTCTGACTTACTATCGACCACCTAGCTGAAATAATACCAAAAAATAAAAAAAATTTTTAATGTACAAAAGAGAGCATTATTTGAAACAAAACATTAAATAATTTTTTTGCTATGAATGAATATGAGCCTCTTTTGTATTTTTTCAGGTCCCTATTACTTACATCTATCCCTCTATATATTTCATTTTATTCCGAATTTCTCACTGACTCCTTATACTTTGTATTAATTTAAACTATAATTTTCCTCAAAATTAGACTTTTTCATAATCAAAATTTGTAAAAATTGAGCATTTCATCAAGAATTATTATGCTAATATATAAAAAGTACTTACTTTCTTGAGGAGTATCAATTTTTCAAAACTTATATTTTATGCGTCTTCAAAGTCGAAATACATTTGACGCTTGGAAAAAATATCAATAGATTACCTGTATGTTCTCTTATCTTATCAATGTTGCAGCAGATGAAAGTTATGATAATAAGAAGTGAGAAATGTAGTTTTTATCTAAACAGAACAATTAACTATCTTGACATCACATTAAATATAAATAATAATAAAATAGAAACTACAGTACACAGAAAACCAACTTCCAACCACACCACAATACACTACAAATCTAACCACCCCTGGTCACACAAAATTAACACATACAGTAAGATATAAATAAAGCAATAAAATACACACAAGATAAACAAAAATTAAATGAAGAATTAGATAAAATTACAAAATTTGCAATAGAAATGGATACAACAAACACCATATAAAAATATTATACAATAAATTTACAAAAAAACCTAAGCTCAACACAATACTACAACCAGAACACAAAAATAATAAAAATAAAAAAATCTACCTAAAATATAAATACACCAACAACAAAACAGAAAAAAAACAAATATATACAACAAAGAATACTACACTCCAACATACAAACCAAACAACAGAATAATAAAATATGTCAACAACAAAAACCACAAAACAAGTACAGAAAGCATAACCTATCAGGAATTTACAAAATTACATGTAACGACTGCAACGCCTTTTAGATAGGAAAAACAACCAGATCATTTAAAATAAGATTTGAAGAACATAACAGAACATTCAAAAATAAAAATACAAAGCATCAAATGTTGCAGCACACCTAATATCACATGAACATGAAATAACAATTTACGAAAATAACCTAACCATACTTGAAATAAATAGTAACCCAATAGAATTAAACTCACTAGAAAAATACCACATTTATAAAAACACACACACAACAATTTAATGAACCTACAGACCACATATACAGAAGACATACTATATAAAAACATCATACAAGCAGATCGAGAGAAAATGCGTGTAACGTCAACAAATACCAACATCACGGACCGAACATCTACACCAGAAATATAGAGAAAATTAATTCAGTGATTCGACAATGGTCAAGTGACCGAAAGGTGCCTAATCACATAAGGTAAAATTATTGCACTTAGTGGTGGAAAAAATTATTTACAAGTAATAATAATAACTTCATATATATATATATATATATATATATATATATATTTAACATTATCCATTGAGTGATTCGACAATGGTCAACGACCGAAAGGTGCCTCATCACTCAAGGTAAAATTATTGCACTTAATGGTGGATAAAATTACTCACACAGTAATATATTAACTTCATATATAAATATATATATAAACACAACCAAAGGCCTTTACCAACCAAAAACTAACCTATATATATATATATATATATATATATATATATATATATATATATATATATATATATATATATATATTGTAACATTTTGAAAATAGCAAATAAGAAATTGGCTAGATTAAAATTGAAACTAATTTTAGGTAAAAGCCTAGAAAAGGTTGTAACATATAAACAAGATATTTGAACTGTAAAATGCATTAGGAAATGTGTTGTATCAAATAAAATTAAAACAAGATAATCTAATAATAATTATATTTAAACAAACTTGTAAACTTTATTAACATAGGGCATAAGTAATTACTTGAGAGATAGAAGGTGAAAAACGCGATTGTAAACAATGAGATGAAAGGTTATGTTTGTATGAATTCAGCTCAAAACACACATTTCGGAATTATTACAAAAGTAAAACGTAAAGACACTGCACACACACAAATAATAGTAATTAAATAAACACTGGAGGGTTTGTTAAGGATTGGAAAGTTGAAACAGTATGTTAACGAAATTAAAACGCGAGTGAAAACAGTTCGTTGACATTAACAGATGTAAAGCAAAGAAGTAGGTCAGTGTACAGTCGACTCTAGTGGGAAAAAATCGAACTGAAGTACATGGAAGATGAGGTATGGAAAAGGAATTGTCGCCATATTTTAAACATTTTAGAAGTAAAAACAGACGCGTTAGTTAGTATAGTGTGGGGACGCCAAGGAAGCGGACCTTCTCTTAGGAGTCAAAATTCCATTTGAAGAATTTCGTCAAAATTATACAGATTTGTGAAGAGACTTGGCCAAATTAAACAAGGATAAGTGAATTTGAAAGCTATAATACAGTATTAATATAATTTGAAGTAACTAAAAGGAATTTAAGTGTAAAATAAATATAAAATTTAAAGAGAACTGAATCCTACGTGAGCAAGCAGCCAATCGCCGATATTTAATGAGTTAAGTACATAGCGCTATATAAAAATAAACTTTAGTGAACTTTTAAAATTGTAAGGAAATTTAAAATTGTACATTATTAGAATATATTGAAATTAATTAATAGTTAGTAGTAAGAACATAATCCAGTTCAAACAGTTTAGGGACCTTTTTGCTTATTCCAAATTTAAGTTTTTTCATGAGGAAGCTATTTATTAAAACTATTTTCTAAATTTAATCTTGTTTATCAAAATTTATTTAATTAACCAAAGAGTTAAAAGATATAGCCCATGCATATAAACCCCGAGATATTAAGAGATCTTAGAAAATAGCCTAGGGTATAAAATTTTGTAACTAAAATTGAAGGAATTGAGTTTAGCCTATTGTGTTAAAAATTGTTAAGTTTTATTTTTTTTTTGTTCTGTTTATTGTGTGAATTGAAAAATTGTTGTAATAAAGACTTTAAATTATTAATGAGTTATGTTTTGTGTTACAAAAATATTTATATTATAAAAACAAAATATTACATTTGGCGCCCAACGTGGGGCACGATTATTAGAAACATAATATTAAGAAAAAGGCACTCTGAAGAATAGAAATAATTAAATATTTGTACTAATATTGCTTACCTTTCAGGACTTTACAATCATAAGTCGACAATTTTAATTAATTTCAAAATTTAAATATAAAAGTGGGTTTTGAAGTTTTAACTAATAAAATATAATGGAATCTGAAACCGGTGCATAAAATTTAAGGGGGAAGAAAGCTAAAATAGACGAAAAGGAAAAAGAAACTACCATAGGCAAAATAGAACTGGGAAAAGAGACAAGCTTGGAAGTGCAGAAAATAGAAATGGAAGGCACAGATATGCCAATAGGAAACATTGAGGTAGAGGAAGATAGGGGACTACATATGCAAACCCAACAGGAACGGGGAAATAATGAGAATGTAGATTTAAGGGATATAATGAGGACTTTAATGGAAATGAGTGTAAACATAAATAAAGGGAGAGAGGAAATGAATAGAAAATTAAATGAGAGAAATGAAGAAATAAGGAAAATAAAGAGAGAGATAAAGGAGGATTTAAAATTCATAACAGATGAAATAAGGGAGGATAATAGGAAAATGATAGAGGATAGGAGGCGACAGTTGAGGACAGAGAATAATACTGTAATAGAGGATGTGAGAAGAGACTTAGAGGAGAAAGATAGAGAATTAGAGGAGAAGATTAAGAAAAATTTTGAGGAAACAAGAGAGATAATAGCTGATGTGGTCGAAATTAATAAAAAAGAGATAGAGAAAGTAGAAAATATAACAAAGCAAAACAGGGAAGAGTTAAGAGTTTTAAATAGGGAGATAGGGAAAATGGAGGACAAAGTGGAGAAAAACACAGAAGAGTTAGGAGAGTTAAAATTAAAGGTGATAGGGGAAAGAAAGATAACAGATGAGCGTTTTAGGAAAGTCAAAGATGACAGGGAGAAAATATTAGGAGAGCAGGGAAGGTTAGGAGATAGAAATAAAATAGGAAAAATAGAAATACTGTCAATAAAAAATTTAACAATTCGAACTGCAACTAATAGGAAGACTGAAAAGATGAATAAAATGATAATGGTAATAGGAGAAATAGGAGGAGTTAATTATCCGTTTCAATGCTTAGTGGTACCAGGCTTATTGAGAAAATTTATCATAGGTACAGATATGTTAATGGATGTGGAGGCACAACTCGATTTTGGAAAATGGGAGATGGAATTTAAATATGAGAATAACAGAGAAAATAGAAACTATGAAGCAGATGAGAGATACAATGGAGATGTGAACAGTGTTGAGGCAAGGACAGGCGTGGGGACAAGAAAAGAGCAAGGTGCCCACAGTCAGTCAGAAAACTAAGAAAAGTGATGAAATTTAATAAGAGCTCCAAATATACTAATAATCTAATTATAAATAATGTACTTATAAATAGGGAATTTTTGGAACAAGAGAATGAGGAGAGAAATTATAATTTAGGAATTGATAAGAAAATAAGGAACCCAGAAATAGAAAGTAAAATAAAGGAAACAAGTTTACAGGCATTAATAGACACAGGCAGTAATGTGACATGTATCCAGGAGAACTGGATATTGGAAAATAAAAAAATCAATAAAGTAGGAAGGGAGATATTAAATATAGATGAAAGAAGCAATATGAATAAACTCTAGGTGATTATGTGTATAAGAAAACATTAGCAGGAGATAAGTTTTAAGGGATGGTAACTATATCTACGATAATTTATTGGTAACTTCGTCGAATATTGAGAATAATGAATAAAGATAAATACGAATCTATGATAATAAATATTAAAGCATCGTTGTAATAAAATATGGTAATTGTGTATTTAAACTTCGTCGTATTGTAAGGGAGAATCTGCGGTGATAAATAATGGAACTTCGTCGTATATATATTATATATTATAAAAGAAAAATGAATCTATGATAAATAAGTATTAAAACAAAATTTATATTCGTTGATATAGGGACAGTGTAATCGAAGGAGCTATAGATATGATCAAATAGAGGATATAAGATTGCAACCTTTAAAAATATTAGATGTTAAACTTCATACAAAATAAACTTAGATGATATAGGAAAATAATTGAACTGGATGTAAGATTAGAAGGGAAGATAAAATACTAACATAGAACTGGGAGTTAGATGAAGCTAAAAGCAAAATATGAGATATGAGAGAAATAATAAACAAGGAATATATATATATATATTCACATCAAACCTACAAACCACCTACAATATCTCCATTTCGACAGCAACCACCCAATAAACATAAAACGATCCATTCCATACAGTCAAGCAATCAGGGGTAAGAGAATCTGTTCGAATGATAGGGAATTGGAAGATTTTAATAGAAAGATATCAACAGCCTTCCAGAGAAGAGGATACCCAAAAAAACTCATTGAAAACCAAATTCATTCAGCACAATCCTCGGTTCACCATAAACCACAAACAGAACAAAATAAACTGTCTTTAATAACAGACTACCATCCTGGTCTACATAAACTCAACAAGATATTGAGAGATGGCTTCAAAATTCTTCAAGCTTCCGTCCACACCAAAAATCTTTTCACCGATCCACCACAAATTTGGTACAAGCAACCTCCCAACATGAAAAACATCCTAGTACATCCTAAACTACCAGAGCCTGATGCAGAGAAACCACACAAACTTCCTCATGGCTCCTTCCCATGTAATAGACCTAGATGCAAGACGTGTCCAATACACCCCTCAGCAAATAGTTTCAACAGCCAAACAACAAAAATGGTCTTCAAAATACAGGGTCATCATAATTGTACATCGAAAAATGTCATATACCAGCTACAATGTAAACTTTGCTCAGCACAGTACATAGGCCTGACCACGGATGGTCTGAATATCAGAATGAATGGCCACAGACATGATGTTAAAATTATGAATATGGATAGACCAACAGCTCAACATGCTGCGAGCCACAACATCACAACTTTTGATGACTGCTATACCACAAAAATAATTAAATCACTCCCCCCTGATTGCAATCCCTCAGAACTGAGAAGGTGAGAACTATCATACCAGTGGTATACCAAGTCCAGAGAATCCTCTAACCTCAACATCAGATAAATCCATTGATTTTTTTTTTTTCCAAATAGCCTTATCTCTTTTCCCCTGACAGACTTATATAAACTATAATCACTCATATGTTCATGGAAACAATATATATATATATATATCTTTAATCTGTGCATCTGTGACATCTGATTTCTACTCTACACAATCTGTGATTACAATTATTTCATTCTCTCATATTTCTTTTTGTGTTTTCTCTTCGATTGACAAAGACCACTGTGTGGTTGAAATATATCATTGTTTAAGTGCTTTTATGTGTTTCTATTTCAAGACTACAGAGTGGACTCTTACCAAGACTACAGAGTGGACTCTTACCAAGGTAAGTCTGTCAGTCTCCTAGTCCAAAAAATCTATATATAGTTCTAGTAGAGCTTAAAGCTTATTTAGGAATTTTTTGGACTTGATAGGAGACTGACAGACTTACCTAAAGGCAATAGTCCAAAACTGCAATCTCTTGGAAATAAGCACATATAAAACACTTAATACACTTTTATTTGAAATATTTCGATCAACATGATCTTCTTCAGTCAAGAAAGAGAAAACAAAACAAAAGATTGAATATATATATATTTAGGTTAGTTTTGGTTGGTAAGGATTATTTAGATTTTTTGGACTAGGAGACTGACAGACTTCCCTTGGAAAGAGTCCACTGTGTAGTCTTGAAATAGAAACACATAAAACCTTTATGTGTTTCTATTTCAAGACTATATATATATATATATATATATATATATATATATATATATTCTTGATATTTAACATTATCCATTGTTTTTCCGTTGCACTGACTTTATGAAGTTAATATATTACTATGTGAGTAATTTTATCCACCATTAAGTGCAATAATTTTACCTTGAGTGATGAGGCACCTTTCGGTCGTTGACCATTGTCGAATCACTGATTTTTCTCTGCTGTGGATGCTTCGTCCGTGAAGCCGGTGTTTGTTGACGTTACGCGCACTTTTTCTTGATCTGTGTGTATGATATTTCTGTATAGTATGACTTCTGTATATGTTGTTTGTAGATTCATTAAGTTGTTGTGTATGTTTTTATAAATGTGGTATTTTTCTAGTGAGTTTAGTTCTATTGGGTTGTTATTTATTTCCAGTATGGTTAGGTTATTTTCGTAATTTGTTATTTCGTGTTTATGGGATATTAGGTGTGCTGCAACATTTGATACTTTAGAATTTTTGTTTTTGAATGCTCTATAATGTTCTTCAAATCTTATTTTAAATGTTCTGGTTGTTTTTCCTATGTAAAAAGCGTTACAGTTGTTGCATGTGATTTTGTAAATTCCTGATAGGTTATGTTTTTCTGAATTTGTTATGTGGTTTGTGTTATTAAGATATTTTATTATTTTGTTGTTTGGTTTGTAAGTTGGAGTGTAGTATTCTTTGTTGTATATATTTGTTATTTTTTCTATTTTGTTATTGGTGTATTTATATTTTAGGTAGATTTTTTTATTTTTATTATTTTCGTGTTCCGGTTGTAGTGTTGTGTTGAGGTTAGGTTTTTTTGTGAATTTATTGTATATATTTTTTATAATGTGTTTCTTGTATCCATTTTCTATTGCTATTTTTGTAATGTTATCTAATTCTTCATTTAATTTTTGTTTGTTATCCTGTGTGTATTTTATTGCTTTATTTATCATGTTACTGTAAGTGTTAATTTTGTGTGTCCAGGGGTGGTTAGAATTGTAGTGTATTGTGGTGTTGTTGGAAGTAGGTTTCCTGTATACTGTAGTTTCTATTTTATTATCATTTATATTTAAAGTAATGTCGAGGAAGTTGATTGTTCTATTTGTTTCTGTTTCAACGGTGAATTGTATGTTTTCGTTGTATGTATTTAGTTTGTTTAATATTATGACGTGTTCGTTGTGAATGGTAGGTTGTTATATTACAAGTATATCGTCTACATATCTTGTCCATAGTGAGATATTGTGTGTGTTTATTATAGGTTTAATTATTATTTGTTCAAAGTGTTGTAAATATATTTCTGACATAACAGATGATATGGGTGAACCCATGGGGAGTCCTGTTGTTTGTTTATAATATTTATTGTTAAATTGGAAGTAATTTTGGTTACATATGTGTTTGGTTAGCGTAATGATACTATCTATTATGTTTCTTTTTTCGTTATTGTGTATCAGTTTGTTTTTTATTATTTCTATGGTTTCTTCTATTGGGATACTAGGGTACATGTTAGTTATGTCATAACTTATTATTTTTGTGTTGCTGTTTGTTTTTATCGTTTTTATTTTATTAATTAATTCGTATCCATTTTTTATATTGTATGTGTTGTTGATATGTATTTTAGATCTTAGGATTTTGTCAAGAATTTTTGCGATTATGTAAGATGGTGCTGTTGTGAAATTTATTAGTGGTCTAAATGGTGTGTTGGGTTTGTGGATTTTAGGTATCCCTGATAATACGGGTGCGCATGGTTTGAATGGGTATAATCTTGTGTGGTATTTTAATTTATTGTTATAGTTTAGGGTGTTACGGTGAGTGACTATTAAGTTTTTTATTGTAATAAGGTATTTGTTAGTTGGGTCTGGGATTTGTTCGTATTTATTTTCTTTTATGTAGTTAGTCATTGAATCGATATATTTGGTATTTTCTATTATTACTGGAGTATTTATTTATTATTACACACAAAATTAACACTTACAGTAACATGATAAATAAAGCAATAAAATACACACAGGATAACAAACAAAAATTAAATGAAGAATTAGATAACATTACAAAAATAGCAATAGAAAATGGATACAACAAACACATTATAAAAAATATATACAATAAATTCACAAAAAAACCTAACCTCAACACAACACTACAACCGGAACACGAAAATAATAAAAATAAAAAAATCTACCTAAAATATAAATACACCAATAACAAAATAGAAAAAATAACAAATATATACAACAAAGAATACTACACTCCAACTTACAAACCAAACAACAAAATAATAAAATATCTTAATAACACAAACCACATAACAAATTCAGAAAAACATAACCTATCAGGAATTTACAAAATCACATGCAACAACTGTAACGCTTTTTACATAGGAAAAACAACCAGAACATTTAAAATAAGATTTGAAGAACATTATAGAGCATTCAAAAACAAAAATTCTAAAGTATCAAATGTTGCAGCACACCTAATATCCCATAAACACGAAATAACAAATTACGAAAATAACCTAACCATACTGGAAATAAATAACAACCCAATAGAACTAAACTCACTAGAAAAATACCACATTTATAAAAACATACACAACAACTTAATGAATCTACAAACAACATATACAGAAGTCATACTATACAGAAATATCATACACACAGATCAAGAAAAAGTGCGCGTAACGTCAACAAACACCGGCTTCACGGACGTAGTATCCACAGCAGAGAAAAATCAGTGATTCGACAATGGTCAACGACCGAAAGGTGCCTCATCACTCAAGGTAAAATTATTGCACTTAATGGTGGATAAAATTACTCACATAGTAATATATTAACTTCATAAAGTCAGTGCAACGGAAAAACAATGGATAATGTTAAATATCCAGAATTTAATACCTACCAAGGTAAACAACTGTACTGTAAATATCTTAACCTAAAAATTAAACTCCAGAATTGCATCAACAAAATACAGTTTAATAAAAAATGCTTAACACTTAATATAACACCAAAATACGCAAAATTACACATAAAAAATAAACAAAACACTATTATCAATAAAGCAACAAAAATAGCAGAATCACACATTATTAAACAAAACATTAAAGCTGCCTACCATAAAAAAAGCCAAATCAATTTACAACTATACACAACCAATTTGGAAATAATGAAAACTTTTGACACTCTCACACCTATTATTCACGAAAAAACACAACAAATTATAATAAAACATAAAACAAACACTATTAACAGACAAAACAAAAAAATCGAAAATTTATCAAAACAACTTAACCTAAAAAATAGCCTAGAACCAATCCACACATCAAAACAACAACATAACCTAAAAAATAGCCTAGAACCCACCCACACCTCTAACAATAATAAATTCATAAACTTAACTAAAACACAATTTACTGAAAAAGAAAAAATAATAATAACAAATTCCTTCAAATATAACCTACCTAACTTCAACAAAAAACAAATAATAAAAACCTAATAGTTGACACAGAATCTAACATCCACAAAATTACCCACCAAAATACTGAACACATAAGAAATAATATTAATAATAAAATTAACCTAATAAAAACGGAAAAAAACAAAAAAACGGAACAATATATTAATAAAAAAGAAATTATAAAACTCAGAGAAAAACTAGAAAACAACGACTACTTAATATTAAAATCAGATAAAACAAATACTCCAGTAATAATAGAAAATACCAAATATATCGATTCAATGACTAACTACATAAAAGAAAATAAATACGAACAAATCCCAGACCCAACTAACAAATACCTTATTACAATAAAAAACTTAATAGTCACTCACCGTAACACCCTAAACTATAACAATAAATTAAAATACCACACAAGATTATACCCATTCAAACCATGCGCACCCGTATTATCAGGGATACCTAAAATCCACAAACCCAACACACCGTTTAGACCACTAATAAATTTCACAACAGCACCATCTTACATAATCGCAAAAATTCTTGACAAAATCCTAAGATCTAAAATACATATCAACAACACATACATTATAAAAAATGGATACGAATTAATTAATAAAATAAAAACGATAAAAACAAACAGCAACACAAAAATAATAAGTTATGACATAACTAACATGTACCCTAGTATCCCAATAGAAGAAACCATAGAAATAATAAAAAACAAACTGATACACAATAACGAAAAAAGAAACATAATAGATAGTATCATTACGCTAACCAAACACATATGTAACCAAAATTACTTCCAATTTAACAATAAATATTATAAACAAACAACAGGACTCCCCATGGGTTCACCCATATCATCTGTCATGTCAGAAATATATTTACAACACTTTGAACAAATAATAATTAAACCTATAATAAACACACACAATATCTCACTATGGACAAGATATGTAGACGATATACTTGTAATATACCAACCTACCATTCACAACGAACACGTCATAATATTAAACAAACTAAATACATACAACGAAAACATACAATTCACCGTTGAAACAGAAACAAATAGAACAATCAACTTCCTCGACATTACTTTAAATATAAATGATAATAAAATAGAAACTACAGTATACAGGAAACCTACTTCCAACAACACCACAATACACTACAATTCTAACCACCCCTGGACACACAAAATTAACACTTACAGTAACATGATAAATAAAGCAATAAAATACACACAGGATAACAAACAAAAATTAAATGAAGAATTAGATAACATTACAAAAATAGCAATAGAAAATGGATACAACAAACACATTATAAAAAATATATACAATAAATTCACAAAAAAACCTAACCTCAACACAACACTACAACCGGAACACGAAAATAATAAAAATAAAAAAATCTACCTAAAATATAAATACACCAATAACAAAATAGAAAAAATAACAAATATATACAACAAAGAATACTACACTCCAACTTACAAACCAAACAACAAAATAATAAAATATCTTAATAACACAAACCACATAACAAATTCAGAAAAACATAACCTATCAGGAATTTACAAAATCACATGCAACAACTGTAACGCTTTTTACATAGGAAAAACAACCAGAACATTTAAAATAAGATTTGAAGAACATTATAGAGCATTCAAAAACAAAAATTCTAAAGTATCAAATGTTGCAGCACACCTAATATCCCATAAACACGAAATAACAAATTACGAAAATAACCTAACCATACTGGAAATAAATAACAACCCAATAGAACTAAACTCACTAGAAAAATACCACATTTATAAAAACATACACAACAACTTAATGAATCTACAAACAACATATACAGAAGTCATACTATACAGAAATATCATACACACAGATCAAGAAAAAGTGCGCGTAACGTCAACAAACACCGGCTTCACGGACGTAGTATCCACAGCAGAGAAAAATCAGTGATTCGACAATGGTCAACGACCGAAAGGTGCCTCATCACTCAAGGTAAAATTATTGCACTTAATGGTGGATAAAATTACTCACATAGTAATATATTAACTTCATATATATATATATATATATATATATATATATATATATATATATATATATATATATATAGATTTTTTGGACTAGGAGACTGACAGACTTACCTTGGTAAGAGTCCACACTGTAGTCTTGAAATAGAAACACATAAAAGCACTTAAACAATGATATATTTCAACCACACAGTGGTCTTTATCAATCGAAGAGAAAACACAAAAAGAAATATGAGAGAATGAAATAAAATAAATATAAGTTGTAATCACAGATTGTGTAGAGTAGAAATCAGATGACACAGATGCACAGATTAAAGATATATATATATAAATTGTTTCCATGAGCATATGAGTGATTATAGTTTATATAAGTCTGTCAGAGGAAAAGAGATAAGGTTATTGGGACTTGGTTCTCTACCAAGTCCAGAGAATCCCCTAACCTCAACATCAGATAAATCAATTTTTTTTTTTTTTTTTTTTTTTTTTTTTCCCCAATAACCTTATCTCTTTTCCTCTGACAGACTTATATAAACTATAATCACTCATATGCTCATGGAAACAATTTATATATATATATCTTTAATCTGTGCATCTGTGTCATCTGATTTCTACTCTACACAATCTGTGATTACAACTTATATTTATTTTATTTCATTCTCTCATATTTCTTTTTGTGTTTTCTCTTCGATTGATAAAGACCACTGTGTGGTTGAAATATATCATTGTTTAAGTGCTTTTATGTGTTTCTATTTCAAGACTACAGTGTGGACTCTTACCAAGGTAAGTCTGTCAGTCTCCTAGTCCAAAAAATCTAAATAATCTTTACCAACCAAAACTAACCTAAAAAAAAAAAAAAAAAAAAAAAAAAATATATATATATATATATATATATATATATATATATTCTTGATATTCTTATATGAAGTAATATATTAACTTCATATATATATATATATATATATATATATATATATATATATATATATAGATTTTTTGGACTAGGAGACTGACAGACATACCTTGGTAAGAGTCCACACTGTAGTCTTGAAATAGAAACACATAAAAGGACTTAAACAATGATATATTTCAACCACACAGTGGTCTTTGTCAATCGAAGAGAAAACACAAAAAGAAATATGAGAGAATGAAATAAAATAAATATAAGTTGTAATCACAGATTGTGTAGAGTAGAAATCAGATGACACAGATGCACAGATTAAAGATATATATATATAAATTGTTTCCATGAGCATATGAGTGATTATAGTTTATATAAGTCTGTCAGAGGAAAAGAGATAAGGTTATTGGGACTTGGTTCTCTACCAAGTCCAGAGAATCCCCTAACCTCAACATCAGATAAATCAATTTTTTTTTTTTTTTTTTTTTTTTTTTTTTTCCCCCAATAACCTTATCTCTTTTCCTCTGACAGACTTATATAAACTATAATCACTCATATGCTCATGGAAACAATTTATATATATATATCTTTAATCTGTGCATCTGTGTCATCTGATTTCTACTCTACACAATCTGTGATTACAACTTATATTTATTTTATTTCATTCTCTCATATTTCTTTTTGTGTTTTCTCTTCGATTGATAAAGACCACTGTGTGGTTGAAATATATCATTGTTTAAGTGCTTTTATGTGTTTCTATTTCAAGACTACAGTGTGGACTCTTACCAAGGTAAGTCTGTCAGTCTCCTAGTCCAAAAAATCTAAATAATCTTTACCAACCAAAACTAACCTAAAAAAAAAAAAAAAAAAAAAAAAAAAATATATATATATATATATATATATATATATATATTCTTGATATTCTTATATGAAGTAATATATTAACTTCATATATATATATATATATATATATATATATATATATATATAGATTTTTTGGACTAGGAGACTGACAGACATACCTTGGTAAGAGTCCACACTGTAGTCTTGAAATAGAAACACATAAAAGGACTTAAACAATGATATATTTCAACCACACAGTGGTCTTTGTCAATCGAAGAGAAAACACAAAAAGAAATATGAGAGAATGAAATAAAATAAATATAAGTTGTAATCCTTATATATATATATATATATATATATATATATATATATATATATATATATATATTTAACTGCTAATAGGAAACAAATTATTTATTTTATATCAAATTTTATAAAGTATTTTATAATTTGATTTACAGTATATTGGTTTTCTATTTTTATATATAAATTTATTATCAATTGGATTTTCTTTTACATTTTTTAAACATATTTTACACAAACAAGATTTATATAAATTGTATTTTTATTTTTTTATTAATAAATCAATCTATAATTTATAGAAGAAGAAAATGCTTATTAATTTCCTAGCTTCCTAACCTAAATAGTGAAATTGTGCAAAATAGTGAAATATTTCCAATTTACTAACCTAACCTATTACAGTTATGAGTTATTACACTAAATTCATTATTATATCGCTTCATCGATATAATTTTTATTCAAGTTCATATAACAAACTATCTTTTTATAATTTACAATTTATATGCCTACCTAAGAAGTACAAATATCAAATTATAATACATGTTACAATAAAAGCCTAATTATTACAGTTATGTTTCATCTCAAAATATAATTGTTCAACTTATGTTCTATACCAAATTTTCATTTATCATATCGTTCATATTATAATTGTTAAAATCTTTAATCATAATCCTACAATGTACAGTTATGAAAATCAGTTTAAAAAAAATACAATCAGCAAAGTTATTTGTTTAGGTTAAAATGTCTGTTTCAACACTTTAGCTGTCATTGGACCGACAGCCTAGTAGTCTGAACTGAATACCATCGGGCCACTAGGCTGGACATTGTTTTCTAGTAACAATTTTGTTTATTCGTACTACTCAACCGTTGTTGCTACTTTTAGAAAATTGAATGCACAGTATTAAACAACAAGCTTCACACTACTTACATAAGTAATTACAATAGATTTTGTTTGATACATAAATACCAACGGCAATATAAACATGATGTTGTTTTAGGTGCTTTTTGTCGGGAGGTTCGACCCGACACATATTTCTTAACAATTTTAGTGAGTTGATTATTCCAATCAAAAAAATTTATTTATAGAATGTAGTATATCTTTTTATATTTTCATAATAAATTTAATAATTTTTAATGATGAATAATACATCATTGATTTTCACTATTATTTTCAAAATTTCACCTAACCTAAAAATAAGATAGAAATATTGACTAAATTTTTATTTAGTCGTAAAATAATTCTTACAAAAACTGTATTGGATGAAGTTAAGTACAAACATGGGTACACTTGGATAAATGTATCCTTACTAGGAAGCAAATTATTATGTAAATTCCTTAAAGAGTAAATTACCAAGTTTCAAAACCTTTACTTGTTATGAATCTTGTGTATTGTTTATCGGATCTGAAACATTACCTATCATACAGAGAATATGTTTACATTTCCGTTCTATACACAAAATATTTATAAACTCACAAACAGACCACATACAACACGTTTACATCTCTTTGTGATAAGCACCAAAACACTACTCGCCAGTCAGCTTATTAAATGGGTAAATGGGACATGACATTGTGGTTTTGTTGTTTATTGTTTATATACAAAACACAAAAAATATTAAGATGATAATGTACATATAAGAAAATATAAATACATCAATAAAAATGTAGGGAAAATTTGGCCCGACAGAGTTTGTTTAGGTATCATTTACACTATAAAAAAACTATGCCAGGCCAATAGGCACGACATGTGTTTTTATATATATTATGAAAAGAAACATATTTTTGTTCTTAGATATGATAGGGTAACCAAAAATAAGTACACATTATTTAAAAACAAGCTTAAAATATTTTGGCAATTCTCCAGGAAAACGCCGATATTGTACCCGCCACTGTATTATTCCTCCAAAACTTAAGCTCAATCAATTATATTATAGACAGATATCACTCTCACTGTGATGTAATATATTTCAGAGCAAAAAGAGCATAAACACGATTGTAATAGCAAATGAAACTATTTATTACATGATAAAAAGATCCATACAGTAGCTACAAATGCGGCAAAATAATGTACAAAATTATAAATAGTGTGAAATAGTTCATGTAGTTTAACAAACAAAGCAAACGCGTCACTGTATACTTTAGCTGCCGGCCACAATATCGGTGTTTTCATAGAGAATTGCCAAAATATTTTAAGCTTATTTTTAAATAATGTGTACTTATTATTTGTTCCCCTATCATATCTAAATACGAATATAAGTTTCTTATCATAATATTTATACAAATATGTGTCGGGCCAATTGGCCCGACTTAGTGATTTCCTACCGTAAATGATACGTACAAAAATCCATCGGACCAATTGGCCCGACACTGTTTTTTATTTAATTAAATTGTGTTATCTGTGTAACATTGTTTTAATATTTTTTGTGTCTTGTGTAAACAATAAACAACAAAAGCACAATTTCATATTCCGGTTACCACATAATAAGCTGCCTGGCGAGAAAAGTGTTTTGGTGCTTATCACTAAGACATGTAAACGTGTAACATGTGATTGATTTGTGATTTTATAAATATTTTGTATATAGAACGGAAGTGTAAACATATGCTCTCTCTGATAAGTAATGCTTCAGGTCCGATAAATACTATCTGAGATTCATAACAAGTAAAAGTTTTAAAACCAAATAATTTACTTCTTAAGGAATTTACTTTATAATTAACTTTTCAGTAAGGATGAGTTTATCTAAGTGTATCAATGTTTGTACCTGTTCTGTTTTTAAGGATTATATCAAAACTAAATATTTAGTCAATATTTCAAACTTATTTTTTAGGTTTTATGAAATTTTGAAAACAGTAGTAAAAATCAATATAATACGTCATAACAAATAAGTGTGTCAACCCGTAACTCCTGACAAAAAGCTCCTAGAATAACATCATGTTTTTAATCCCGTCCGCGTTTATCTATCAAACAATAATTTAAGAGAAGTTAAAGTTTATAAAAACCTATTCTAATTTTTAGATGTCTGGCAGTGTCCTATCATTGAAGTCAGTATTCCCTCAGTAGAGCATTTGGTAAACTGTAATCCTTGTCTTCTTTTAGTAAATTTACATTCTGAATAGTTTTACAGAATTCGATAATTTATAATTTTGACTCACTTTCTAAATATCACTTAATTTATGGCATCTTATAAAAGTTTATAAAGTTTGGCATCTTGGATATTCAAAGTTCTTGCTACAATATCACATTGTCAAGATTGGTAATTTATGATACTTGGGCATGAAGACCAAGCATTATAAACATCTTTTGATCACATTTTTGCACTACAGGGTATCTATTTACTCCGTTCTAGCCATTATTCCTGGAGAACTTATCAAACACATCCCACTGTTTCATCAGCTTGGTTTCTACTAAACTCTTAGGGATGCTACAAAAATTGTTTGTCCCTGTGAAATCCTTGTAGCTGCCGTTTTTCCATTTCCTCCAATTATAATTGTACTAGCCTTGTCATAGTAACCAGTTTGTTTATATGTATTCTCAACCCCATTCTCATTAGTTTTTCTTTAATTATGATTTCTTTACTCTTATAACAGTGAATAATTTTACGAGGTGCGTTTATTTAATTTTCGAATGTTGTTATAATAATTTCCTTATTTTTATATATGTCACGATTTACTTAATCCCATCTTCTAATTTCTGTAGTTAACCACTAGTAGCGTTATAAGCCTTGGTCACAAGATTTTATAAACTTTTTTTTATGTATGAATACATTCGATGACTTTATTTATTTCGACACCTGTTGTGAGGCTATTATTTTTTAAATCTCTTGCCCTTAAAGAGCAAAGCTATCTACTTGACCTCTATCTACAATTCTAGGTTATTTTCTAAAATATCAATAGTTTAAACAATTTTAATTCATTAAATTTGAATTTAGCAACATCTGCATTACATTCTTAGAATGAACCTGCCTCATTACATTCTATATAGCCAATGTATAATTTATAATTGTAAGTCAAATATAAAAAATGCCATTAAACTTTAAAACTTTGAAAACATCTATTATTTATAAAAATTTCATATTTTCCATTTAAGACCTTGTTATTACTTGCAACCTAAATTAAGTATCTGTTACAAATTCATAACAAAAATAATTATAAAAATATAAAGCGATAAATAAAACTGATCTTCTGACCACTCCTTACCTCTTTAAAACAACTTTCAACTAGGTGTCTAAGTTTCTTATCTGCTTGAATACATCCTACAGTTAAGTCATGCCACGCAATCAATGTTGAAGCACATTGGTAACATAAATTCACTGGCATTTCATCCTCTCTAGACACCTAAACAAACAAACAAAATTGGAAATTTATCAAAATTATGTTGATCAGTTTTGGTTTGCAACTTAATATACACACTTATAAGGACGTTACAGACCCCGTGACTACACAATTACAAATACAACCATTTTAAGAATTTAAAGTTTGAGGGTACCAATGAGTTATTTTACAAATGCCAATGACGTTACCCAAGAATGCACAAATTGGTAAAGTTCCACACATTCCATTCTTTCCTTTTACCTGTTAATTTCTCATGCATCTGTTTAGTTAACTGTTAATTCAATTAATGCCAAGTAGTTGTTATATGTTTAAATAACTGATTCTCATAATTATAGTTTCTCATAATAAAAAAAACTCATGAAAATAGAAAAAGTTAAAAATTTCATTAAAAAAAATCAATGTTGTTTGCAGTAGACCATAATAGGAGAATTTACAGAAATATTTTTAAAATCAGATGAATTCATAAAAACTGCATCCAATCAGATAACTAATCTAAATAAAAGTGAAAACTTTTCCTTCAAAACTTTTGCCTTTGAAGAAGTAAATGAAAACTTTTTGAATTAAATGAGTTAATTCATGTTTTGAAGCCTATTGTTCCTCCAAAAACAAAACAGTTTCTTGAAATGCTGTTTATAAGGAAAACAAACAAACATATAATGTATCACGTTTATGGTAGAAATATTTGGTCTAATGAGAGCAAACACCAGGATATAAGTCCATCATGATAATAATGTTTAGCATTGCAGCAGGATCTCACAAACTAAAGGATTTAATGAGGGGGAAATCATAAAACCTAAAAACTTTAAAAGCTTTGTAAAGCACCAATGTACACAAAATATAGAAAACCATACTGAAAAAGGTTTAAACACGAATGATCTTATAAAAATTTTACATCATTCTTCAAGTATTTGAATCATAAATACTATGTGATAGTCAGTTAGCTTGCAATCTACATTTGTAAAGTTTTACTACCTGGAGAAATATTTTGAACTGAAATATGGGCAATCTAATTTTAGTAACGGTATGATAAAATAATTTTGAAAATAGTAATTCTGTAACTAGTGATAAGCTTTAAACTAGTATAGCAAGTTAAAGTTTTGTAAGCCAGCACTTGTATTGTTGCAGAGCATGAGAAGGAAACGAGTTGTAAATCTATAGGGAAGGGATTACTGTGTAAGGTTAGAGGCAGATGCTTTTAAAAATGAGCATTTAAAATAATTTAAAAAGTTAGGGTGGAAGCTCTATGAATGAAATCTAGCAGACTGTTAAATTTAGAAGAAGCAGAGCCACAGAAAAAGTGAAGTCATGATATCCATGAATATTTCTCAAACTAGAAGTTTTTGGAAAAATACGTAAATTTAAAAACCGGATGCATAAGAGATTTGTTTATTAGCTGGGGTGTCAAGGGAAGAAGCCAGGATTGGTTGAAATGAGCATCAAAGAATCGAGGAGGAAGGAAGTCAAGACCTAGAAGACAGGGGTGCAGGTGTGGTGGATTTAGGATGTCATGAGAGTTACAAGTTCCAAAGGAGTGACATTTAACTGACCGAAAAGGAAGAAATTCTTCCATCATCTTGGAAACCAGGTGGACCATGCTGGATCCAAACCAGTGGAAAACACAGGAGAGACCAATATCTTACTCAAATTTACTAAGTATTATTTAACAAATTATTGAAATTTAAACTTTTAAATTAAATTCTCAAAGTCAAAAGAGTAGATTCAAAGAAGTGGCATTAATAAATAAACTTATAATACAAGCTATCACAATGTAACCTTACACCTCGAGATATATTCAATTAATTATGCAGTATGTTGTTGATGAAGACAATTTTAGACTCAAGACTGAACAAAATTGTTAATGTACAGTTTCTTTTTATGTCGTTTCAATATTGCTAGCTAGTATTAAATTTCAATAATATTTTGTCAATTTCTATTACAATACATTGTAACATTTTGAAGTAGTATATATATAAAAGGCACTTACAAAATAAGATAAATATATAAATAAATTCAGTATGTAAAAAAAAAAATTACTAAAATATACCAGGAACGAAATGTAAACATAACCTAATTTCACTTGTGTAGAAAAATGCACATGGCCACATTTTAGATCTAATCACAAGATTTTATATAAAAAGAAAAAAAACACACAAATCACTATTTATAAGAAAATGTATTAGAAGTAATTGATAGATAACAATTTAAATAGAACAATAGAACGATATAAATACACTTAAAACTTTCAAACAGCAAGCTAGTGAATGTTCTGTAGTAAACAAGATGTAGAACGGATTTGTAGAGTTGCGTGCGCATGACCGGCAAAAGATATTCGTTTTAAATATTTCTCGTGGATATATAATCTAAAACAGTTTGGGAAATAAGATTTAAATGCAATTGTTTTGCAAAGAAATTTAAGTGCAGTTGTTAAGAAGAAGAAGTGTATCAAAGGCGGTGAACATGACATCCGTAAAGCTGTTACTTACAAGGAATAAACGAGAAAATAGCGGAAATTCACGACTTGGCCATTTTATTGCTAAAAAAGGTAGCGTCAGTGGGAGTTGGAACAGAGCATTTGAACGAGGAAGACGTGTTCAGAATTGGCTGTAGAAATTTTATTTTTTTAACTGGTGCGGAAAGTGTAGTATCGTATTCAATCCTAATTACAGAATAACATTAAGCCAAATCATTGAACTGATCGATTAAGAAGACATTATTCAGGAAATTATTTAATTAGAAACCAAATAACTTGTAAAAAATTTTAGCTTGTAAGAATTGTAACTTAGATATTTTTTTGAAAGTGCCAACTCAAATTTTATTATTCAAAATTTAGAAACCCACCTATTAACCCGAGATAAAGAGAGCTCAAGCTCAAATTGAAGTAATTAAATCAAATTCAATTAATATTAAAATTTATAACTAAACTTCTTGCTGCCATAAACAAATTTTAGACTTAGGCTAATAAAGCTTAATTTTTGTAATTCTTTGTGGAGGAAATAAGAATTTGTAATTAGTAAGTGACTTTGTAAAAGAAAATAAGGAATGTCAAATTAAGATATTAAAAAAATATTGTAACAAAAGCAGCATTGAATCGTTATTTCTTTTAACTTATAAATTTTTATTAAGATTATAAAAGGAAATTACCAATTATTACAACATATAAATTATTTTATGAACTTGAATATTTTATATTGATTGTTGTTATTAAAACTAATTTAAAATTAGTAAAATTTAGTGTCACTAAAGTTCAATTAAACAAGTAAATTTGTTAAGTCCTACACTAAATTTATTCTGTTTAAAATAGACTTGGCAAAAGAGCAAAATTTAGCAAAGGCCCTTTAAAAGGTGATACAAACTATATTAAAAACAGACCACCTAAAGCTAGTTTTTTGCTAAAATGTAATGACATATTGCTAAAAATTCATGTCTTTTATTTGTGGTTATCTCTGGGCCTAGCCCAAAGTGTATAAAATCAGAAATAGAATTTGTTTATTTTTGTATATATTGGTGAAAGTCATATGTCTGTTAAGTATCTTTATAGACAAAAATTTCTTACTTAAATTCGCCTTTTCTACTGACCTATTTGAAAGATTAAATATCATGAACGAATAATTGAAGGATTAAAAAAAGCTTCTATTGTGAACACTTTGATAAAAAGTGTTTATACTTGTTCTTTAAATCAATTGCATGTGAATAGCTTGATGTTAAAATACAAAGTAACTAGTGTGCTCATTAACCACTTATGAAAATTGCAGCTTTATTTTTAATATTATTTCCTTAGAGGTGAAATTAAATCAATAAAATGAGTTTTATCACCACGAGTTTACTTAAACAAAATAAAAGTCATGAAATAATAACAGTTAAATTTAGACAACATATTTTTTAGAATTAATACAATATAGCAGAATTGGGTTGAACCTTATACAGGTTATTATCATGGAAACCAACGGAAATTATCTGTACAATAACGATTCAACATATCTAAAATGTTTGGCAAACCATTGGTTCAGACTGACAAAGCTATCTCGTCTTTAGAAATGTGTTTACCGGGCATATAGAAGAGGATTTCTCATCATCGATTTTTTATTTTGATTAAAGAAATACAAAATATTAAAATATTGTGATTAAAGAGTGGTTTGCTTTATTTATTATAAATTTACAAGATTTTTTTAAAAATAGTCCTTCCCGAATAGACAGCCATATTAGCAACAGCAGGTAAAATAAACTTTTCTGGTATTTTATGAGGCTTCATACATTAAACAACTTTATAGGTTATCATTACTGTTAACTTGACAGTGTTTAGAAAATGCAGACTTAGTCTCCTGCTGTAATTTTCCTTGCAAAGAAGTGCATTAGTTTTCCAAGTATTGGTTAAGTTAATTTGGAAGCATTGATTTGATAGAGCCATAATCTAAGTATGTATCATTAGATATACCTAATTTTATGAGATTATAATGGAACTCCTAATGAGATCTTAGTGCATGAATATGAAACTATGTATTATTGACATCAACTTTAGAGCTGTTTTTTTTTTACTGTTTTGTATATACAGTAAAACTTTGACTAGCAGTCACTCTTTTAACCCTCAGTTTTTGTTAACAGTCATCAAACTAACCCGACAACCGGTACCCTGAACTGAATACCATCGGGCCACTAGTCCCGACAATGTCTAGGAACGTTTTATGTTTATTCGTACTACTCAGCTGGTGTTACTACTTTTAGAAAAATGAATGCACAGTATTAAACAAGCTACGCACTACTTACAGATGTAATTACGGTGGTTTTTGTTAGGTAGATAAACGCTGATGGCATTAAAAACCTGATGTTATTCTAGGAACTTTTTGTCAGGAGCTACGGGCTGACACACTTATTGTTAGTAACATTAATTTTCAGTACTGTTTTTAAAATTTCACAAAACCTAAAAAAATTGGTCGGAAATATTTAGTTGTAAAATAATTCTTAAAAACCGGACTTGGTTGAAGTTAAGTACAAACACTGATATACTTAGATAAATAACCTAAATTCCTTAAGAAATAAATTATTTGGTTTTAAAACTTTTACTTGATATGAATCTTGGATAGTATTTATTGGACCTATCAGAGAGAGAATATATTACACTTTAGTTCTATAAACAAAATATTTATAAACTCACATATCAGTCACATGTGACACGTTTACACGTCTTCATAATAAGCGCCAAAACACTTTTATCGCCAGTCAGCTTATTGAAGTGGGTAACCGGAAAATGAAATTGTGGACAATTTTGTGTTACACAAAACACAAAAAGATATTAAAACAGTGTTGCACAGATAAGAAAATATAATTAAATGAAATACAGTGTCGGGCCAATTGGTCTGACGGAGTTTATTTACGGTAGAAAAAAACTATGTCGGGCGGTTTTTTTAAATATTATTATAAGAAGCGTATATTTGTAATTAGATATGATAGGGGAACAAAAAATAAGTATACGTTATTTAAAATAAGATTAAAATATTTTGGGCATTCTCTGCAAAAACGCCGATATCGTGGCAGGCAGCAGTATTAAGGTGCACAGTGACGCGTTCGGTTTGTTTGTTAAACTGCATGAATTATTTCACATGTAAGTTTATATTACTGTACATTATTTTGCTACATTTGTAATTACTATGAAGATCTTTTTATCATGTAATAAATAGTTTGATTTACAATTACAAACGTGTTTATGTTTTTTTCGCCCTGAAATATATTACATTACTGTGAGAATGATATCTGTCTATAATACAATTGACTGATATTAATATTTTGGAGGAATAATACAGTGTTTCTGTTATCTGTCTATTCGCTCAATCTTCATGGCCACGGACCCGACGGTGACGGATAATCGAGTTTTTACTGTAGTAAATCAAATATGATATAACATAAAAAAATATGCTTTGGGTAATGTGGATTGTATACAACAGGATATTTTTTGTATACATGATTGGTGCAAACTTCGGGAAGCTTTTAATTATATGAATGATTTTATTTTGCTAATTGTTAGAAAAATTGTTTAGTAAGATGAAATTTCATAAGAATATAAAATCTATTGAAAGATTACCTGAATTGGAAGGTGTTTCTTAATTTTCATTTCCAGTTCATTTTCTATTCCTTCTCCTTCAAAAATTGGTATAAGATATTCACTAGCATTACCACAAATTCTACACAGTTGAGAGATGCCTGTATTATTACACAAATTTACAGATGTTTCTCCATTTGGTTGATACAATTGTTCAACTTCCATTGTTTTATACTGGCTGATCCTGAACAAAACAAAAACAATATGAAACTTGGAGATAGTTAACTACATATGGTTGATAACTAATATATGAAACTTGTCTTGCGTTTCATAACTAAAAATAAATTCAAATTTTTGGTTGCCTGAGGAGGCATAAATAAATTTTTATCTTCTTTACCTAGTATAGAGTTGGTTATTCAATTTTTCAATTCCGTTTCATTTTATTGCTTTTATATTTTCCAAACAATTTTCTCAGGATACTATTGTAATACTCAAGGACTAGAAGATATCCTAAAATGTTTTGTTTCAAACTACATATACACAAAAATTAACAAAATAAAAAACATTTGAGTTAAAAAAAAATTGTTGGTATCTATTTCATAAATAATTTTTGTACAAAATAGTACAACAAGTACAAATTACTTTTATACCATTTTGAAACTAAGCTGCTAGAATCAAATATATCTCCTTTTTTTTCATAAATTTGTATCATTTTATTTCATCCCATCACTGTTGCTTTTAACTTCAATATTATATTTGCAAACAGAAATTAATTTGGAGATTTCAGACATTGTCACCGGAACTAATCTGATTGTATACGAACCAGTGTGTTTGTTTTCATAAATTAATGTGTAGTGAGTTTTAAACAGTTTTAATTTTTACCGTTGTGAATAGTTTTCACTAGTTAAGCTTTAATTAACTAAAGAAATTTATTAATAGAGTGGTAAGCTGTTTATAAATGGCTATCCAAACACTAAAAAAAGCTAATGGACTGTAGGACATGTCAATGCACATCAAAGACAAAAGTGTTAAATGAACTATCATACTGCAATTAACTCTTTGTAGTTAAGGAACAAATTTCCCTTTTTACCATGAGCAGCCATTTGTGTTATGCTATTTTATCATGGGGTAATCATAGCAAAGTAAACAACATTAATTTTTTCAGAAAAGATTCATAAGAACTATCTGTCAGGTATTAAAGTACATCTGATTGATAAGGCAGCTTGAAATATTAATAGTACCATCTCTCTTTGTGCTTGAATTATGTTGTATACAAAGAATAATTTCAAGGCAATACAAAGAAAGCTTCACTATACATTATGGTTTGTTTTCTTTCATCATCTTCGGCAGGCGCTGGGTGTGTGCTCACTAACTCTATAATATCACTAGTAGTAAACTCATGAACTAGATCCTCTTTTATCCATTTATTCATGCCAACACTGTTGATGTCCTTATAACTACAAATGTTTCAGAGATGAACGACAATTTCTTCATTTGTTTCAGACAAACAAGGTCTTTTGTTTGTAATACATTTGCAATTGCCTCATTGTCATGATCTAATAGTTTTTAACATGATTTAACTTGTGTTACTGGCCTGATTGCATCCCATGCTGTAACAATTTATAAAGTGACATCTAGCAGGCGTATTTTTTTTAGGCACTCATGAACACTTCTTCCCGCAATTATAGCTATTAATTACTTACCGGAATATACACGAGGCTGCTATTTATTTTTCTGGCCTAACCAAGAAAATACAAAATTTTAAGAACAAAATCGGTATTATTGTTTTTCAAAATATTCTCCATGAAGATTTATACACTTGTGCATATGTTGAAACCAATTTTCAAAGCACTTTTTCCACTCCGATTCAAAACATGGGTTTTGAATGCAACAACTGCTTTTTAAGGTGTAGGAAACCGTTGCCCAAGTACTTTTTCCTTGATGTTCAGAAACAAAAAAAGTCATTAGATGTCAAGTCAGGGCTGTATGGCATATGACCCATCAATTCAATGTTTTGCCCTAAAAAAAAACTCCATTGTTTCAGCTGATCTCATAATGAAGAATAATGCGCCTTTTCTTTGATTTTTCCCAAAGTTTCCCAAATACTTCTGGCAAACAGATAGTAGTGTACCATTCCGAATTGGCCATCTTATGTTGCTGTAATGACACAGTCGCCACATGGTCGGTAAACCCAAGAAACATGCAACCATTTGCTTTGATGTGCTTCTTCCACAAACAACTTTGATGAATTTAGCTTGTCTTGAAAGACCTATACGGTGGATTGCTGTTTTGTTTCAGGATCATATAAGTATATCCACAACATGCAGGTATTACTAACTGCTTCTGACGCACCTTGAGCAAATTTCTTCAACATTTTCTTGCACCAATCAACACGAGCCTCCTTTTGAGTGTTTGTCAGGTTATTTGGTATCCATCGCAAACAAAATCTTATTGTTGCTTGTTATACTAATTCCTAAAGATGCCTCAATCTCACGATGTTTTCTGGCACAACAACTGATGTTAGAAGAGCTTCACGGGGTTCGTCCTGGAGTGATTGTTGATCACAATTGAATTTGTTATACCAGTTTTTTACGATGCTGTAGGAAGGTGCTTCAATACCATATAAGGAATTGAATTCATCTATGCACTCTTGTCGTTTCATACCACGTCGAAAGTTATGAAAAATTGTTGTACAAAAATGTTCACGATTTAATTCCATTTCACCTAAGATCAATTTTTCAACCTGGTGTCAATAACACTAACAACAATGAATTTTTTAGTAATACATTTTTATCTTCAAAAGTTGTAAAATTCTTAACATAGTAAAATTGTATATATGTAACCTAACTAAAAGTTCAAGATTTCCTCTTTTGAAAAGTGTCCCTAGTTTTAAGATTAGAGATGTTAAAAACATCTCTATAGCAAGTTAATCATATGAGTAAATGTGCACTTTAGGGAACTAATCACACATGTGTAAAGAAACATTTCGTCTTACTATTTTTGCTTCTGCGGAGTAACATCTTTTGCAAGCTGGCGTCAAACAAACACTATTCCATGCACACAACAGAATATATAGCTTTCACAATTGTTTTTATTAAAAGTATTGTGTTTCTGTACAAAAGTAATTAGGGGAGGGGGATTAATGAAAACTTATCTGGCCTAACCAAATAGAACATAAAGTAAAATGCGAGGTGAAAATAGAGATCACGTGATGGCAGCTAGTAAAAGATATGAGGTAGTACAGACTGCGGAAAGAAAATAAGCCGTACTAAAATTTGATAGAGAAAAAAATTCTGTAACAATAAATATCAATATTGTTTTAGAACATGCTAAGGAATGTTTTCATGCCCATGTTAAAAAAGTTCCCAAATCTTCATAACTACTATCATAGGATGACACATCATGTCAAAAATGGCACTGACCATTTATACACACATATGCATCGATATCAATGCGTAGTTGCATCGGGTTAAAATCCAAACTTTTTCATTATTGAGCACTGACTTTAAATTGATATGGCCATTTTGGGTTAAAATCCAACCTTTTATTATAGAGTACTGACTTTTAATTAAAACTTCAGGACATGTTTAGGAGTGATTGGTAATTATTAAGATCAGCGACATCAAGATGTGCCACAAATCATTCATATGAATGTAATTTTTCACTTGTTTGCAAAAGTAATTCTGGTTGAAATGCAATAGCTCGGCACCATACGATATTTTGGGAAATCGTTCACAACCACCAAATTGGACGATATCCACAAGAATTTTTTTTAAAATTGAAGTAGGAAAGTTACTTTTTTTCAATTTAAAGTAGGGTATTAAATTCAGCGGGGATGTAGAAGTTGTGAATAGGCGCGGAGCGATACTTACGTCACAGTGCTGCGCATAAGGTTGTACGCATTGTCCGCGGTACCTCACGCCACCTTACGTGTGTAGATATTTGAGAAACAACTTCTCCAGTTAGGATAGATTTGGTTTTAAATTTATACAATACTGTACACCTATATTAAAATTTACCGAAAAAGTGTCGTCAGGTTAGATTTGGTTTTAATTTTATACATTGAAATTCAGTTGTAAAATCACGAAGCATTTGTATAACTCTGCGTCTATTCACAACTTCGCTTAATTTTTATACATATAGTTAAATATACTTATAAAGTCTCCAGTTAGGATAGATTTGGTTTTAAATTTATACAATACTGTATACCTATATTAAAATTTACCGAAAAAGTGTCAAGTCAGGTTAGGTTTGGTTTTAATTTTATACATTGAAATACAGTTGTAACATCACGAAGCATTTGTATCACTCCGCGCCTATTCACAACTTCTACATCCGCGCTGAATTTTTTACGCTACTTTAAATTGAAAAAAAAGTAACTTTCCGAGGTCAATTAAAAAAAAATTCTTGTACATATCGTCCTATTTGGTGGTGTTAAACCATTTCCCAAAATATCGTATGGCGCCGAGCTCCTGCATTTTGACCGAAATTCTTGGTAATTACTTAGGGAACTATTCAGACATCTGTATAAAATCATTTGGAAATTACTAAGATCAACGACTACCGCTCTAATAATCAAAATTTTTTTTCCTGATCAATTTGACCTTGCTGAACACAAATCTGAAGTATTTTTTTACTGCAAACACATATTTACATAAAAAAATAACCCGACCTGACTTAACTTTGGTGCTTACTAATGCTCCGATCGGCAAAATGTTTTTTTTTGTGATAGATTTGATCTTGCTGAACACGAATCTGAAGTTATTTAATGGCAAACACATATTAACCTATAAAAATCAAGTCAGGTCAGGTTAAGTTAGCTTATTATTATTATTTTTTTAAAAGTGTTTGCAGTAAAAAAAACTTCAGATTCGTGTTCACCAAGGTCAAATTGATCAGGAAAAAAATATTTTGCCGATCGGAGCGGTAGTCGCTGATTTTAAAAATTAACAATGATTTTATACAGATATTTGAATAGGTCCCTAAAGTATTTACCAAGAACTTCTTTTGCAAAAAAGTGAAAAATTACATTAATATGAATGATTTGTGGCATTCGCCTACTTCTAAGTTAGACATGCATAATTATTACAATTTCGGTCAACTATAAACTGCTAAAAACGACTAGAAGCATGTTTAAAGAATAAAATTTGTCATACTCAGAAAATGCCATATCAAATAACCATCGAATTTAAACTTTACAGCTTGGTATGCAGCCACCATCAAGTGATAAATATTAGCACTTTATATTACAGTTATAGTTGGTAACATACATTTCTTACAATTTCTGCAATATCGGTGACGTTTGGATAATCTACATTATTAACTATGTAATTAATTTTAAAACATTTACTCCAGATGACAAATATATTGGCAAATAAAGTTCATGTGATAATTAGATAAAAACGTTACTATTTATATAATTTTATTTTTTTTAATTTGAATTAAATGTATAGTTTTATCAAACAAAAATAATCTTACCTCAGTCACACAAAATTTCTCTATACATTATAAACAAAACTTTGGTTATACACATTTCAACTACTATGGTTAGTGTGAAGAAATGTTTTAAAAACTTAATACTTATAACATGTTCACTTAATCTTCATATTTAAGTTAAAAACATAAAGTTCACTTAAATGTGTCAGGTTTATACAAAAATATTTAACCTGTAACCAGAATATAAATAAAACCACCCTAATCCAACATGTTTCTTATAAGTATAAACAACTACAACCACAATATGGCGATTTTTCCATTCCATTACAGGGATATTCGTTCCCATTTATTGTTGCCTTCTATATTACTCATAAACTGGAGGAAAAAACAAATTGTATTAAATTGGAGTCACTATATAATTCATTTAGTTCATAAAATCTAAAAAAAGATTAAGTTGCGAGTAAATTAAACAATACAATTCTAATGGTTTTTTTTAAGACTTTCTCAATTATATGACAGTTAAATATCTGATATATACTGGCGTAAGAACCAATCTACCAAATATTTAACCAATTGAGCATCAATATGTCAATATATACTTTCATGTAATTTCTTCAGAGATAACTTATTTGTATAAACTTGAAGACACATTTTTCCTCTTAATGAAAGTGAGGTTTAATTTAAAATGTTAATCGAAATTCAACTTGATACCAAGTGGTATCATCACGGCGTCATTTTCCACTTTAAAAGTTTTGTTACAAATAAATACCTGGAGCAAGTTAGCAAAATTATTGATTAATAATTTTGAAGTTCTAGCGTCAGTTACATAATTGTCTATGGCCGTGAATGTGTAAACCACTATTTTGTATAAAGGTTTAATAAATAGTTATGTATGAGACGGATACTAATTTAAATTAATAAACTTATTGGCATAAGGGTGGATAGAAGTCAGATTACTCAAATAACATTAATTTTGCTTTTTGTATACAAATTATAAAAAATATATAATATAAATACACTTTTATATTATGAATAATAAAACAAAATTTAATAATTTTCCTTTAAAATTCCTGAAGCCGTAACCGATTTAATAAAATTCCCGTTTATAGGCTACCTAATGTTTTCGTGACGCTAATAAGTCCCATATAAATCTCGATGGCTGGCCACCCTCGTGTGTATTAAAGTGAAATTATAGGAACGAATTTTGGAAGAAACTTTAAAAGTTTTATGAAAATTGACAATATTAGCATTGTTCAAGAACAATTTCTTTGTAAAACATATTACTACTACTAGCCAACTCCCACTCTTGGCAGTTGAGCCATTTGAAGACGCGCTGACCAGGAGCAATGGGTCTTCTTGAAGATGGGACTGTTCTAATCCTGGGCCCGGTTCAGGGTTGTGCAATCATTAAGATGTTTGGCTTTTATAATTTCACAATCAAAAAGCCTACATGTCGGAGTCGGTAGCACACGGATGCGGTGGAGGTGCACAGCAAAGTAATCATGACCAGCCTTCAACTGGAAAGCTACAATGTTAACAGCTCAAGGCAAATTATGGTCTCCTCGACACAAGATTTTCCCACAGTTTTCATACTGAGAGTTCCCTAAGTCGAATGTGATTCCATTTTTTGGTGGACATTTTATTAGGGATCTGAAGGACTATAGTGAACTCAGATGCTCGGGCTGAGGGAGGATTGTTCTCTGGTTGGCTATTTGATCAGCCATTTCATTGCCAGTGATGTTTACATCGCTTGGGATCTATTGGATATTATGTACCACCCAGCATTTAGTTTTATTCTACAGTCTATAGTTATACTTCAGTCGGTCTGAAAACTCTCAGAGATGTTCAGGATGGTGGTCTTAGAGTCAAAAAGGATATTGGCCTTAGCCAGAGCAGTCAGGTTCTCAAGCTCAATTGCTGCAGCATATATGGTAGCCACCTCACCATTGCAGTTGCTAAGGTGGGCCCTGACAACAGAAAATCCATCAAAATATATGCAGTAGTACACAGCACCTATTTCGCTCATCATCAGGCACAAATGACCCATCAGTGTAAATTTGGAGCTAATCTGGTATAGGGTATTTTTTATTGAGAGTTGGAAGGCTGTACTTCTAAATTCCTGATCTGAAGATGCATGTTTTGGCAAGTGGTGGTCTGTCAGGAGGGCTCCTGGAAGCAGTAAGTGGAGCCAGTTATCCATACTTTTTATAAAGGTCCTGGTAATAGGCAAGGGGTGTTTGCTGGGTTTTGAGTCTGTCTGTGGATTTACAATATTTGTTTGTTCATTTAAATTACTCTTAGAATCATAGGGCAGATGTCTCCCTGTGTTCAGTTTGAGATTGAACCGCTACAATATGGGTGTACTTATTGTTATCACTCTTAAGGGATTGTTTTGAGCTGAATCAAGTAAATTTGTGACGCATTTACTGGCTGTGACAACCACCTCACTCCCATATTCTAAAATCAGTCTTATATAAGACATGCAGGGAGTTTTTGGAACATCTTGGTTAGCTCCCCAAGTAGTAGCTGTTAGTCTCTTGAGTAATCTTGTTCTTTTTATAGCCTCTTCAGCACACTAAGCAACATGTGGTTTCCATGACATACGTCGATCCAATGCAACTCCCAAGTACCTTGATATATCGCTGCTAGCCAAGATTGAGTTCTTATTCGATGTTAAGCTCGCTTTTGGGATTCTGATGGAGGTGAGAAAAGTTGGAGGGTTGTAATGGTTATTATGCTCTCCCCATTTTTCAAGTCCTTAGCAAAGCATTGTTCAAACACTTCTGTAGAGCAATGATGCTACCGCTGCTGGCCCATGGTAAAGATCGTCAGCCAACATCAGGGCCTGAATATTAGATATGCCGTGCATGGTCTCTGACATCATTTATCATAAGGTGTATATGAAAGTACTACCCTTTGGGGTAGGGCTTGCCTCTTGATAAGAATTTTTGATGGACTGTTAGAAAAATTGACTCAGATTTCCTTGTAGGACAGAAAGGACTTAATCCAGTTCAATAGGTTGCCAGATATCTCATAGTCTATCAATTTATGGATGAGCATGGTTTGCTAAACTGTATCTTAAACAGCCTTAAGGTCTGCCAGGACTGCTAGCGTTGACATCTTCCTATGGAAGCCGTACTTTACTTGTTGAGTGAAATTCACATGGTCCATGGACCCTCTATACTTTCTAAAGCCTGCTTGGGTATTATCGATTATTCTGCATGACTCTGTATACTACATAAGTCAGTTGTTTATCATTCTCTTAGCAACTTTGTTGCAAGTACTGGTGAGAGATTCTGCTCTGTAGCTCTCAGCTTCGCTTGCTTGTTTTCCAGGTTTAAGGAAGGAAATTATTTCTCTATTGTTGTGGAACATGCACTTCAAGCGAGATTGATGACAGCAAGCAAGATAAGTTTTCCTGTTTCCAAGGTTTTTTAGGAATTCTGGTAGAATTCCATTCACTGCTGCTGCTTTCCCATTTTTTGTCTGTTACAGGGCCAAGTCCAGTTCAGCAATTGCAAAGACCTTGTGGCATTCTTCATTGAAATATAGGTTTTTTGGATGTTTTTTAAAGCCTTATTGCATTCCTCTATTACAGTTTGTGCGGCTGGCATTGGCAAAGAGTTTACAAAGTACATTTGCACTGTCTTTCGCATCACTGAGAGCTTTATTACCACAGATGAGGGGTTGGAGTTTGTTTTGGCCAGACATTGTTGGGGCGCGAGATATACTTGTGGGCCTTAGTGCCATATTTCCTAAAGTTCAGCTTACTTAGAGTTTCTTAAGGCAGTTCACTTTGAGCTTTTTATTTCTTGGTTTAGTTATGTCTGGTTCTTTCTTAGTAAGATAAGATATTTTGTTGAATTAAACTTTTCTCATTTATACCTAGCTCTGTCACAGCTCTTTTTAAGGAACGTCAGAGTCGCATTCAAAAAAGGTTTGTAATGCCTGACTTGACTTCGAGGTATTGATTTCTGAGTGCATTCCAGTGGAGTTGATGTTACCACAGGTTGACTCTGGTGAGTCAGTAATTAGAGCTGAGTTCAACAATTCATTTGTAAGTCCTTTGAATCTGGGCCAATTTGCTCTTTTTATCTTTCCCTTAGCAGTGAGTTTCTGCTGCCTTGAAGATGGTTGCTTTAATTAGAAGTGCTCTGTAGCCACAGGATTCAGCTCTATTAGCAAATTTACTTTTGTCTTATTTGAGGTATGATGGAGAACCAGCCCAAGGTTGGGTCTAAATAGTCGACCAGCGAAAGATAAAAAGGTAGGAGGCTTATAACTTCCAGGAGGTTGTTGTATATCATTTCTTTGAGCCACCTTCTCACTGCTGTTAGTCTTGGGTAGCCCCATTGTGGAGATGAACTATTAGTTTCCTACAAGGATTGTGTTTGGTTGTACCCCCCTTCAATGGTTTCATAGGCAGGCAAGTTTTGGAGTGTTGTACAAACCAATGATACTGAAATGTTGTTGGTTCTTCCAAATGTCAACTGCGACCGCCTCCAGCTTATCATCCACCTCCATTTCATGCAAGATCCGAGTTTATGCCAGAACCAATTCTTTACAGCAAATGAGGATACCAGAGGCCACTTGTCTTGAACTTTTCAGTACAATACAGTGGTACTGTAGCCATCAATCTAGTAAAAATCTGGGCTATCAGGTGCAACTCCTGTTTCAGTGATGAAAAATAAATCCACAATGAAGTGTATAACATTTTGTAGGAATTTAACTGTAGGAATTTTACATTATTACATTAGAATTTTACCATTTGTTGAAAAAAGTGTAGAATTTTACATTAAAAGGCCTCCAGCATTTCAAAATATAATGCGGAGGTCTATGTCAAAGCCCTGTTTTTTGTAAGGTTGTTCACCATCTTAAAGTTAGCCCGTTTACAGGCATAGTTTAAATTACGCAGGGGCCAACGCGATCTGGCAATCTGTATCCCCCCCTCTTTAAAACATAACTGACAGCATATATTGTTTTAAATTTACTCTGATGACAATTACTGTAATGTACCCTTCCCTTATCTATTACTAATTATATTTATTTTCATTATGTAATCATTTCCTGTTAATAATGTGTAGATATTTTTAATTTTGTTGTTTATTTATTTTAATAATTTATCTTCCTTTTTCCTAATTTCCCCTTTTTACTCTTATTCTCTCTCCTTATGCTTCCAACACCTGTTGTACTAGTTTAACTTAGAATTCCTCTAAACTTCCTCCTGTTTCATAACTCCCAATACTCTTCCACCATGAACTTCTGTACTACATACTGTATGTCTCTTGCAATCTTGCAAGGTAGTGATCTGAGGAAATCCGACATGAAAATCTGAACCTATAACTTTCCAACTTAGACTTGCTATGAATAAATTCCTAAATTTATCCAAGTAGCGAAGTATTTTGTCAGCTAGCAACTACTCTGGGGTTGTTTATGTTTTGAAGATGTTATTTAATTGAGACCTTTAGATAAAAGAAACAGTCATTAAGGAAACGACACAGGATTTGCCAAAGGACATTACACTTAGATTATGGAACATTTAATTATTACACAGTCTGGGGGTTCTTCGGCTTCTCCTAGACCAAATTGACCGTAGAAGAATTGACAACTGCAATCCAGGAAGTCAGATGGATCGACAATGGAGTTCTGGAAAAGCAGTACCACACGATTTACTACCTCTGCCATCCATATCAACATATATTTGGAACAGAGTTCATAGTGGAAGGCAGAATGTGTTACCTTATTAATGGATTCTCCCCAGTTAACCACAGATTATGCATCTTAAAATTAAATAGTAGATTTTACAACTACTACTAGAGGCAACTGAAATGCCTCTACAGAATCAGCATCTGATGAGGAGAAGGATAAATTCTTTGATAAGCTGAACAGGACTATTGATGGTTGTCCCAGGAGTGGCATTAAAATCATTTTTGGAGACATTAATGCCAAAATTGGAAAGAGGAGATATACTTTCCAACCATTGGCAAATTTAGCTTCCATAATGAAAATGGGAAAAGGCCTATAAACCTTGCTGGATCAAAGAATCTGACAATTGGAAGTATCCTATTCCCTGGGAAGGACATTCATAAAGGAACCTGGAGGTCTCCGGTTAGATCCACGACCAATCAAATTGATCATGTTTTAATTAGCAAAAGGCACAGAACAAAAACATACTCAGGAGCAAACGTGGGCAGTGATTATTTTCTGGTGGTCTCAAAGGTTAGGTCTAGGATATCGACAACACAAAATGGCTATGTAAGAATATCTCCGATGTACTGCATAACAAAACTCAAAGATCCTGATATATTTAACCACTACCAGGAAATCCTGAACAGTACACTTTGTAACACCAGTATCACTTTAGGTACACCGTATCACTGATACACGTAACTAGCTACACCAATGTCTTATAATATTAGTAAAAATGTTAATTTTTGTCAGTAGAAATGGTTTGTTACTGTGGTGCCACTTCTATTTGAAAAAGTTACTTTTTTAGTAATAATATATCTGTATATTGTTTGTGTTTATATATTATACAAATTGCTTTCTAATATAAACACAGTTTTACATGAAATTAGTAGAGATGGCTGCAAAATTGTTTTTTTCATATTAATTATTTTTAATAAATTTAATGAACTGTGAACATCTAGTAAATATAAATAATTATAATTAAAAGCTAAGTTTGAAATAGAATTTATTGTTAGTAATAACAACATTACTATGATATTGCTGTTGCTTAGCAATAACAAAAGCTTTTTGGAAAAATGCTTTTACAGATAGTAACAAAATTAATTCTCATTCAATAATTCAAATTAATGTGGACTAAGAGATAGTAATATGGTAAAGACTACAAAATTGATTTCACTTGTATGTGAAGCCATTCAGACTTTGCAAGAAATAAATGGCTCCACTCTGTACGATGTTGCAAGTGTACCTAGTTTGGCTGATAATAAGGCCATTACACCTGAAAAAGTACACATGGCATTAAAATTGGCAGTTAACAGAGGAATACTAGTTAAAACAAAAAATGGAAAATATAAATTAAGATACGGAAGAGAATTTTGTTCATTTTTTGGCGAAAATGAAAATGATGAAAAGAAATCCAGTAAAACAAAATTAAAATGCAAGAAAACGAGATCGAAACATCCAAAGCGTAGACACAAAGCTAAATGTAAATCTAATGGAAGCAACAGAAAAAAATCTAGAAGCAGAAATAGCAAAAGTAACAGGGGCAAATGTAAAAGTGGGCACAGTAAAAACAAGAGATTCAAATCTAAGAGTAGAAGTAGTAAAAGTATAAAACGCCATTACAAAGGCAGGCATAGTAAAAGTAGAAGACTAAAATGTAGAAGTAAAAGCAAAAGTAAATCTGGAAGTAAAAGCAGCAGACATAGCTCTAGAAGTAAACACAGTAAAAGGTACAGATCTAAAAGTGGCCATAGCAGAAGTAGCAGTCGTAAATCAACAAGTGGATATGGCAAGCATAAATCTAAAAATAATCATAGTAAAAGTACCAGGTCAAAGTCTAGACAAAGGCATAATAAAATCTGCAGGCGCAAAACTAGAAGCAGAAATAGTAAAAGTAGCCAAAGTAAATCTAGAAGGCGACAGAGTAGAAGTCGCAGGCGTAAATCACTCATGTCTAGAAGGAGACGAAATAGAAGCTTAAGGTAAGATTTTATTTTCTTATTTCATAAAATTGAAGAGAAGTTACAGTAGAAATAATATTTCATCACTATTATTTTTTATAGTTAAACAAGTCAACTAAATATGTCAAATGAGTGAAAAACACTATTTTGGATCAAACTTATTACAACCAGTTCGTCATGAACAGCAACAAGATTTCGATATTGGATCAAACTATTACGAATTTATAATAAAAAACACAAAACAATATATGGCCACAATATTAAAAAAAAATTTATATGTTATTTATAAATAAGTAAAATAACATTGATATAATTATAATAAGAGTTTTCTAATTTATTTAGGCTTCATAAACTCAGATCTACCAGAAAAGGAAAAACAAAATGCAGATCACAAAGAAAATTAAGAGCTGTTAGGAGACACAGTTCAAAGGCCAAATGCAGAAATTCTAGAAAAGGAAAAGCTCATAAAAGAAGACGATCTAAAAGTAAAGTAACCAGAACGAAGAAAACACGGTCAACTAGACATAAAGAATTCAGAAAGAAGTTAAAAGGCAAACTGAAACGAAGAAAGTCCCACAAAAAAAGATGTTGAATATAATTTGTGTATAAAATATTTATAAATTATATAACTTTATTATTTAAAATATTTTTAAAATAAAAACCAGTATTCATTAAGGTAAAACCCTTAGAATATTAATTAATGTTGTTACTTTAATCACATCGATTAATTGTTTTAAAAAACTAAGTGAACACTATAGCAACTTACTGCGTGATGTTTCGAATCTGTTGTTTCATTAACGAAGCCTAACTGATTTCACTCTAGGTTTCAAGTGTGTTGTGTTATTTATGAGTGTGGAGGGGTGTTAGATAGGTGGGTTGTACACTATATATTGAAAAATGGGTGTTATATTCAAAATGTGTGTGGTTGTTTATATGTTTTTTCATACGATGTTTGTATATTTCAAATTTTTCTGCAAATTGCTATTTTTTTGCTGTTTTAGTAAGTGGAGATTGTTTAAATTAGTCTGAATATTTGGATATATTAGATGTCATTTATGTCTTGAGTAACCAAATTACGAATTTGTTTTTTATGTCAGTGAAGTTTAAAAAAAAATTTTATGTTGAATAATCTAACAGTTTGGCCAATGTAGAAGCTTAGCCAGTTGTTAGGTTTTATTTTGTTAATAAAAAATAGACTTTATTTGTTTGCTTGGTGTTTAGGAGGTTTTTTTGTATGCTATGTAATATTTGAATTTTCTGAAGATAGATGCAATTTTGGGTTTGTTGTGGTACGTGATGGAGATATAATGATTGTTTGTTTTGTTACTTATTGTCAATAAGCCTGTGTTTGTAGCCATTTTTTAGGGCAATGTATTTCACTGCGTTACTCTTTGACATGGTCTTTTTGTAGCTGTAAGCTATTTGCACAGATGGCGAGTTTGCTGTATCAGCATCTTGGACATGACTCATGACTGTTTTCATAGTTGGATCCTAGCCCTTGTGGTAAAATATATTTATCAACTATTTAGTTTATATAGTCTAGTGAACTGTTGTGCAGCCTGCCCTACCTTAGGCTAGGACAGATTAATCCCAGCTGCAGTTAATAGAATTTCAAATAGCTTAGGTATTATTTGATATGAAATAAGTAGGCCTAAAAGATTTTACATCATTAGGCAGTTTTTCTAGCTTTGGGAACGTGATTATCTCTTCCATTTTTTTGCAAGTTTGATGGTTAAACAGGTATAATGCATTAAAAAGCTGTGTTACCAATAGAATACTCATTCCAGTTAGTTTCTTTAAGTTCCCGTAGTAATTTAAGTTATAATCTGGTGTTTTGAATGGACTGAGAATGTATTTCTTCAGCAACTTCTTTTGGCATCATAAGTGTGATTCTAACAGATTTACTTTTTTGTTTATGTTTTCCTTTCAGAATTCTTCTAATTGGAGAAATATATCTATCTTTCTAGTGAACATCCAGAAAAATAATTTTAACATTTCTTTCATTTAAATTTGAATTAATTTTCAACTATCATGAGTATCTCTTGCTACATCATGTATGCTGAAAAATGTCACCTGAATTTAGTCATGGTTCCTTCTAACACAACCCTAATACCTTCCAATACAAATGTTGAATCAATGTAACATGGGAAAAAGTGTTCTTTAAAAAAATAATAATAATTCCAAATGCAAAATTAAATGACTTATATTATGCATACATTACATACAAAAATATTTTACAACAAAAATTTCTGTAAATAATATAAAGTGAAATAATTAGAAAATAATAAACTTCTAATATAACTTAATAACTGCATTAACATAAGAAATGCATTGAAACATCTTCAATCAATATTGCTTTGCAGTGATGCAAAAGTAGGTGCTTGTATTAAATCAGGATTAAGAAATGTTAAATTTTCAGGAAAACAATCTCTTACAATAAATCTTTTTTCTGAAGTATCAACTACTGTCTTCACATAGCTAAACCAGTAAATAACTAGGCCAGGTCCAAACCTGTAAAATGAAAAAAAAAATTAAAACTAATATTAGTTGATTCCATCTTTACTTGATCTACCATTTTTCCACTAAAACACTCGAAACATATAATATTAATATATTACATTTGTCTCCAAAAAAACTAAAACTACTTTGAACAAATAACAAGGCGGTTGAATATAGAGTCAACAGTTTATTTATTTAGTGTGACATTTTGGCAACTGATTTGTTGCTCTTGCCAAACCTGAAAACAATTTTTACATTACACTGCAAATAAGCATAAAAATACAAGTACACTCACAACAAAAATTTTTTAAACTTTAAACAATTTTCTATGAAATTTTAGTCAAAAAACTTAATAAAATAAATCCACTTACATGATGAGTTTTACATAATTCCTCTAAAATATAATTAAAAATAGCAACACAACTGATTTTGATAAATTATGATGTATGTATAAACCATTGTTGTGTAAATTAAAAGCATCCAAGAATTAGTTAATGTTGGTTGTATGTTATCATTTGTTGTTTTATGGTTTTATGTATGACTATTAACTTTGGGTGTTTTTTGTGTTTATATTGTTGTTCTCTCAGTTTTGTTGTTGTTTTTAATTTTTAATTATAATTTAGATGAATTATGACTCTCACCATGTAAGTGAGTTTATTTTATTAAATTTCAATGAAAATTGTTTAAAATGAAAAAAAATTTGTTGTGAGTGTACTTGTGTTTTTATGCTTATAGTGTAATGTAAAAATTGCTTTCAGGTTTGATAAGGGCAACAAATCAGTAGCAGAAACGTAGCACTAAATAAATAAACTTTTGACTCGATATTCAACCAGCTTGTCATTTGTTCAATGATTACCTCGATTGGTCAAATAAGTATGAATAAAACTACTTTAATGTGCTGATCCACATATGAAAATATTTTGTACATTTATGTGCACCGGTCCCTTTTAGATACATGGCGAGTTATTTTGAATAACTGTAAGAAAATGAATTAAAATACAGAAAGTTTGAAAATGCAAACTGACATAAAATATTATACTAAAAAATTATATGGGTTTTCCTTGATATTAGTGAGGTAATTCTCTCTTACTAAATATTATAACAGTACAATGATACAAAAAAAAAAAAAAAAAAAAAAAAAAAAATGGCTAACCTGTTCCAGTAGCTAAGATACTGGTCTTTAACATATTGTTTGTGTTGTCTTTCACTTCCAAACAGGGCTTTACTCTCTATCCAATTAACAACAAAACCATCTACAGCAACAGGAGTTTCTAATTTGATATCGGGTGTTTTGTCATAGCCCTTTGCTGTTAAATCTTTTTCGGTCTTGAACAACAAACCGACTTTTCTGACTTGTTCTTGCAATTTCATTTCATATTCATTTCCAATCATGCTGGAACATAAAATTAGCTCTTATAACACATATAATAAGGCATAACTGAAAATAGTCTTTAATTAACATTTTAATTTGATTTAAAAGTGTATCTTTTGATAATCAGTAAAATTTCACAATGCAGACAACTATTTTATATAGGCTCATCCAGCTACAAGTCATATAGTCTAATTCTATTTGATTTCTATCAAGGATGTTTCTGTCAAGACTCAAAGCCTACAAAACATGACTACCATAACATAGAGTATTGAGAACATCTGCAAGACATTGACTTTGATTGATAATGTCAAGGTAAAACAAATCCATCGACTGATCTATTGACTCTGGGGTACTGTGAGAAACTTAAGTTTCCTCTTCTTTAATAATATTCTCAAAAATCTTCCCATTCATATGAGTCCAAAAAATCTACAGCACAGATAAGTTTTTGGTTTGAAGTTACAGTAAAACTTCTCATATCCGAAACCTACTACGATATTCTAACGTAATATGGTGTCTTTATTCCGTACGGCGCCTTGTGTCGAGCCAATTCTCTGGCGCTAGCATTCAGCTCTTCGTTTTTTTCCGACTCAAACAGTTGTGTTCGAGTCTTCGTATCATTAAGTTCACTAGTGTTCTACAGATTGGCATATTATTCAATTTAATGAGTTGTGTTTGAGTCTCCTAATCCTTCATTTTTCATAAATTCTACAGGATTTTGTGTAATAAGGTAATTTATATTACCCAGAATTTGTAATCTACAATGTACAGTATAACAGAAAAAACTGTCTTCTATTGAAGATAAGATTTATGGAACAAAACTATTAGGTGCGAAAGGGACATATAAAAAATTGCAAATGAGACGGATGTAGGACCTGGAAAATCTCAAATGGCTATATCGCCTTAAGTTAATAACAATTATAATCATGAGTATGGATGCAGGAAGAAAAGTTCCAGAGTGCCTAAGAAATGTAGACATGCTAGATGTCACTTTATGGATTGCTACAGAATGGGATGTAACTAGGCCGATAACACTAGTTAAATCATGGTAAAAACTATTGGATCATAAAATAAACAATGATGGGATTGAAAACGTATTACAAATGTAAAACTTTGTTAGTGAAACAAATGAAGAAATAATCGACCTTCTCCAAAACATCCCAAAAAGTTACTTTTGTTCAAAACAAAATGTTTTCAACATTAATCTGAAAAATAAGAGAAAATATTTCTTAGCACAGTCATCGAATTTCCCATGACAGAAGCTGCAGCGAATGTCCTTACTGAATTTTAATCACTGTTACTAAAATATATATATTTTAAATTAGTTCATTTCTTTTTATTAACTTTTATTTTTATATCTGTTTTATTTTAGTCACTTCACAAGAACATTTTGCTTCATAACGAACTTTCATTACAAAGGTATAATCTGTCTATTGTGCCATAGTTTGTCTATTATTGTGGTGTTGTATCCATTTGTGTATGCTAAATATTTAATGGTGTCTAGTTCATTGTTTATGTTTTCTGCAGTCATTGGAACGTCTTTAAGTCTATCGAGCATGGATCTGAAGGCAGCGTGTTTGTGTTGGATAGGGTGGTTTGAGGTGTTGTAGATAAGTGTGTCTGTCGTTATGGGTTTCCTGTAAATGTTGAAGCTGTGTTTTTGTGTGTGGCTTTTTGTTATGGTGAAGTTGAGAAAAATTATAGAGGTCGGTTGGTTTCAATCTCTGAGGTGAACTGGAGTTTTGGGTGTTATTTTATTATCAAACCATCCTATCCAACACAAACACGCTGCCTTTATATCCATGCTCCATAGACTTAAAGAAGTACCAATGGCCACAGAAAATATAAACAAAGAACTAGACACAATTAAATATTTAGCATACGCAAATGGATACGACACCACAATAATAGACAAACTATGGCTCAATATACAAAAAAACACTAAAATTAACACTACAGGGACGGAAAACAAATACATCACAATACCATACATAAACAGAACATCAAATAAAATAGCCCACAAATTTCAAAAAACAGGATACAAAATAGCATACAAAACTAATAACAATTTACAATACAAAATAAAACACAACACCAACAATAAAGATAAACTCCAAGCTCCAGGTTTATACAAATTAAACTGCAACAAGTGCAACAAATTCTACACTGGTTAAACAGGTCGCAGCTTCAAAAAAAGAGTCGAGGAACACAAACAGAACACTAACTCAGCATTGTATCACCACATAAAAGAAACAGGACACAAATACAGATACATTTAATATAACCTAGAAATCTTACAAATAAAAAAAGGACATCTCAACATACTAGAACAAAATGAAATCTAAAAAAACACAAAATACAAACATATCAAACGAACAAACACAATATAAATCACACATACTCTTTGACACTATCAAAAACCTGCCTTTAAAACAAATTTACAAAATTTAAAGTTCGGATAGTCATAATAAACTGATGTAAAAGTGATTAATTATGCATTATTATTCCTTCACATCGAGTTGAATGCACTTTACTAGAAAACGTGTAATCTATTTTGTTAGTAGATAACCTTGTAAATCTTTCGAACAAACTTTGGGCTGTCTGTTAACTTTACCTAAACTTTAAATTTTATAATATTGTTTTACATTTAAGTTACAAGCAGAATTTCCACTGATATTTTTAATTATTCAGGGTGGTTCTCCGAGTTTATTACTATTTCAAAATTGTTAAATTTCAATAAAATTAATTTCTCAGCGCTTAACCTTTCTCAACTACTTCTCATTCATGTTATTTCCCCTACCGAAATTAAACAGGTCTTCTATACACATTTGTTTCAAATGTGTGTAGTCTGTATGGTGAAAAGTAGTTTGCAAGAAATGCTCTGAGTTTAAAGCCTGTATTACAATTTATAGAACAGTTATATATTTCAAAAAGCTATTTTATTATTATTTTTAGAAAGATGTATTATTTCTGTTTTTATTTTTATTAGCTTAGGTAGTGAAGGATGTTTCTATCAATCATTTGGAAATTTATTACTATAATGCAAACACCTTAGAGATTATTTTCCATATGACCTCAGAGTAAGTCTTCAGTCTCGGGGCTGTCTAATCACCCGGAGTTACAAGTTTGAGATTCGGTTCTTGAGAGCATGGATTCACTTCCTGGATTTTAAGTAACCCTTAAAATTGTTTGTATGTTTGTGACTTTCTCAGAGTAAGGGACTACAGGCGATCGCCTAGGTGCACTTACTAAACTTTCTTCATGTTTCACAAATTTCTATCTCCCTTTTCATTCCACAAATAAGTATAACATTATTTATAAACTTACTGCTTTATTTGGTCAGAATATGGTCCATACTGGTCGTCTTTCAACACACACTGAAATAAATTACAAAAGTAGTTAAAAATAATATCTATAACACAAGGGAATATAAATATTCAAATGAAGGAAACATATTTTTAAACATTTGTATTTTTAGATATTTCCAACTTTAGGCATATAATACAATTATGTGTTAAATTCTTCAATCTGAATAGTTCACAAACTATATGGTCTTATGTCACTTCTAGATTTCAACACTTCTTATAGGCAATCAGTAAACTACTTTGGGTAATATTTAATAAGATGGTTATCAATTATGTTGCACACCACTCTGAGTCGGGTTGTACAGTAGTTACTCTTAATCCACTGAATGTGTATTCAAACTTATTGACTTACCCCAGGTAATGAATTTCTTTTTGCTTGAAATTTGTAAGGGCGGTTATATTTAGCTCCAAAAATACAAACCTATTTTATTTATGTAACTCATAATTAGATTTTATAGGTATTTATATGTGTTTGACAGAGGAACCAAACATAACTGGCAATGGAGTGTATATGTAATCCACAACACAAGCTTTCATGAATAAGACCCATAGTTCCAAATAATTACCAAAAACATTGTTAAAATACACAAAATGAATAGAAAGCTATAAAATAAAAATGAAATATCTAATTCTACATGTATTGTATATTATTAGAAATATTAAATACAATAAACAAAAACCCATATTTCTATTCAAAACAATAACATATTACTAACAAATATAAGCAACTCATACAAATTCAATATTTCCATTTTCAAGTAGCAGTCAATAATGAAACCTTTTACATATTAAAATCAAACAAATTCTAAAAAGTTTTAGTTTGTCATGGCAACTCAAAGAGTAGTTATGCTTTTATAAGGTTTATGGGTTTTATGCTTTTTATGGGTTTATAAGTAATCATCCAGTCTCCTGAAGTGTCATACCCCAAAGAAGTGATTTCTGGCAGAGATATTGAATCTGCTTACTATTTTTTTACTAAGATGTAAATATCGTTTAAAAACAAAAAAGTATTATTATTTATTTCATAAAAATAAACTAAACTTTCTGAACTAACGCAAGAATAAACGATAACTGTCCTATTAGAGTGAATGAACCTACTCTCGAGGTGGGAACAGACTGTTGTAAATAAGAGTGATTGACAAAATGCTTGGACGCCGGAAAACCTAATGTGTCATCATAAGATTGTAGTAAACAAATGTCAGCTAATCTCGGTTGTGAAACACATGGCACAAGCAGAAACAAATACTCCGAGGTTAACTTTAAGTGGTTATTTTAGTATGTAGTATATTTTAGTAGTAGGTACTTTAGACTTTTATGTAAATTATTTTTTTATAGTGGGATGCTCATTTTAGAGTGAAAAACAGTAAAAATGCTTTCAAAAATAATGCATAACGATAATTCCATCTAATGTTTTTCTCATTAAATGTTAATTAAAATGTATTATTTACCTAAATCTAACCAGTCTTTTAGCTAAAAGTTATTGTTTCAAAAGTTTTTGTTATTCTTACTAGGTATGTTTCAAAAGCTAAATCCTTGTCTTCAATAAGAGATGTATCCTTCATAACTTTTTGAATAAATTGTTTTGTAACACCACCTACAACAAATTACATCATAGTGTATAAAACATTTTGAATAATATTGGCAATTATACAATTATTTAGTTACAAAAAATACTTTTTTTAATAGCACAAAATTGTATATAAGTCAACAAAAATTATAATTTTAGTGTATTGGTAGCACTGAAATTGGTCTAGAGAAATTTATTTGATGTCAATCGCAAATGGTCTATGTATGGATTACTGAGAGATGACCTTCTGAATGGCAATCAAATTCAACTAAAAAAAGAACTCAAGGCTTATGATGATGAGAAATGATAAGAATTCACTAGTTGTAAATTGGGTGTAAGTAAAATAGGCAACAATTTTATTCATACAACTATATTCCGAATTCATTACATGAAAATTTTTTTTCATGTAAGTTACAATTTTTCAGCTTAAATGTCTGTGCTACTAAACACTCATGCAAAAGTATGGAAAATAACATGAGCATCCTCCACACATGCAACAAAGGCCATAAATTAAACAAACTAGAACAGTATGAAATATATAGACATAGCAACACACATAAAAATGACATCCTAAATGAACAAACACGGCGCAGATCACACATACTCTTCTATCACATCACTTCTAACTTTCAAAAAATGGTACCGAAGAAGCATAACAGTAGCATTCCTAGCGGCAAAAACACGAGGCTGAAGAAGACGAAAACGTTTCCTCCAAGTGTAAGTTAACAATTTAACAACCTTTAGTTAACAAAAAGTCTGGTCACAAGTAAAAGCAAAAGTGTAATAAGTAATTACTAGATTTACACTTCTTATTATTGTCTTATTAAACGTTATTCAACAACGTGTTAGCAAATGGTCAACTACTAATGAAACTGCATAATTTATTCTTTAGCGAACATTTAAACTCAGCCAATTAAAAGTGTTTTAGTGAACAGTTCTAGTGGAAAGTTGTGTGCACAGGCGATGCCTTTAACTACACCTGAGAAGAACATATTTAATATAAGTAAGTTTTCTAGCAATTTTTCATTACTCAAACTTTGTTCCTAATCTCTTTAATGGGTTCTTTTTGTGTTAGCGCCAAACCGCCGATAAATGAGGCAAACGGTTTCATTAGTCGCCACAGAGGGCAGCTCACTACAGTCTCTGTTTATTATCGGCCGTTCTCTAAGAACTTGATTTTTCCAATTTTTTAAAAATTGAAATAGTAAGTCAAATAGGGAGTCGAATAAGAGAAGCCAAAGGGTGCGTATCATAAGGGACCAGGCAGGAAAAGGCAGGTGCTAGCGGTAACCAACGGGCCAATCTCCGATCAATCGGATTTACTCCAAGGAATCCAGCTATGGAGGTGACCCTTATATCTTAATACAATGACAAAAGGTAAAGCTTTCAATATTTTTAATTTATAGATATAACCTCTATTATAAGTATGCACACCCGCCACAGCTATTTCTACAGCCTACACCTAATTTTCTATTTTTGTATCCAAGTTTGTATTCCACTATGGCAGCTACTTTCGAGCAATGTGAGGCAAGAGTTAGCTTATTAATTCTTAACCTTGAACCAATTTCTGATTATATCAGCAATGACTCTGTCCCTGAAGCTGTAACCAAAAAGATCTACAGCATCCAAGAAGCTTTTGACAGTTTCCAAGGACAAATGTAAAATGCTGCTTTGGCAGAAGGAAAATCAATAGGGTCATTGAATTAAAATACAACTTAACAAAATCTTTTACCTATTAATTCTGAAATGTGCAAAACTGATAAAAAGGAAACTGACACCAATCCTCTACAGTTACCAACTAGTTTGCCTTTATTAACTGTACCTCATTTCTCTGGATCAGTCAAAGACTGGGCCAATTTTAATGAATTGTAAATCTTTGATATATAACAATACTGAATTGAACGACATCAATAACTTTAATACCTCCAAGATGTGTTAAAGGATGACACATCAGAAATTATCTCAGGGCTACCTGTCATACCTGACAACTACAAAATTGCTTACGAAGGTGTTATGCCAACCCTTATCGGATGGCAGATTACCACTTGAAACAAATTCAAAACTTCTTCATCATGAAGAGAGCTATTAGTATATATATTTTATATGTCATCATGAAGGGAGCTTGTATGATGTTTTTATGTGTGTCTATTTATTTATTTCCAAGAGATTGCAGTTTTGGACTATTGGCACCAGGTAAGTCGTCAGTCTCCTATCTAGTCTAAAAATTCCTAAATGAGCTTTAAGCTCTACTAGAATTAAGCTATATATATATATATATATATATATATATATATATATATATATATATATATATATATATATGTGTGTGTGTGTGTGTGTGTGTATATATATATATATATATATATATATATATATATATATATATATATATATATATATATATATGTGTGTGTGTGTGTGTGTGTGTGTGTATATATATATATATATATATATATATATATATATATATCAAAACACTAATGCAGTCAGTGCCCTTAGGGCACTGAACTTGTCAAACCTTTTACTCTTTCAACTGTCTGTCAGCAATCAGGACCTTTCAACTTGAATCAGTTTTAAAACACAGCTGACAACCGCTAACTTTCCTTCTTTTGAAATTTGTTTGTCACTGAACAGGCAAGGGCTAAGGAGCTCCACATTTTATAAATTACTGCTTATTCAGAGAATATATTCTCAACTCCCTTAAAGATCTTTACCAACATGAGTTAATGTGTTACTGCTTTGCTTGGCAAATGAACATTTCAATTCTAAACAACCTAAATTTGCAAGTGCTACTACGTTTGAATGATTTACATGCTGTCTCCTTCCGTGGAACATGAACAATTTATTCTGTAGTCAGAGACAATAAGGGCATTGAGACGTCACATTGTTAAAACATATTAAACACAATACAGTAAACATTTGTTGTCTGGCATCCTATACTCTGCAAACTATTAATGATCCGCCATCTCAGGAAATCGAGTATAAAAATTAAAATTTAACATCCTAAAATTAAAATTAACATTTACAGTAGAGCCTCTTAATTCCGTCACCCTATTATTTACAAATAATAACAAACATCGTCTTCAAGTCTTCACTGTCATGTAGTATAGGCCCCAACCATCAGAAAGGCTGATACCAGACATGAGTTATTCTATTACAGGGAACACATTCTTTTTCTCACACATCTCATACATGTGGTAAAATATTGTAGAAGTTTTCAGTAATCAACTGACCGCAGCATAGTTGACAGTGTTGAGTTGCATTATAAGTTACACTGTAGTTTATACAAATTGTATTTTACAGTTCAGTTTTCATTTTCTTTCTTCATTTTATAATTTTTTCCAACAGTGGTTCTATAAAGGGAAAATGTCTAAAGTCCACAGTAATTATAAGACTTTAACATTGGTTGATAAGTATGACATTCTACAACGGTTACGAAAATGTGAAAGTGCAGTTAAGCTATCGTTAGAATTCGGAACTCCTAGAATATCGAAATCTTGTTGCTGTTCATGACGAGCTAGTTGCACTTTCATATTACTTGCAACCAGACTTTTTGTTAACTATAGGTTGTGAAATTGTTAACTTACACTTGGAAGAAACAAGTTAACTTGAAGGTAACATAAAACAGACAAACAAAGCAGCCATAAAAAACAATTAAATTCGCAGAAACAATGTACATCAAAAAATCAATAAAAGTACTTTATGTAAAGAAGGATAAACTTAACCTAAAATTGTTACTATTACATTTAAACATTTCTAATACATACAGACATGAATTCACATGCGAACTAATTATAGAATCACACAAATTGGCCACTAAAACATTATAAGAAACACATAAAAAGAAAATAAACTTTTAAATGAGAAAAATAATAATCCAGCAAAAAAAAGCCAAAACACTTTTTTAATGAAAAAACAATAAACAACACTAACATCACATTTACCACTGAAGAAATAGAATTACTAAATAAAGGCCTAAAACATAATATAGACTACAAAGATAACAATAAAACAAGAACAGCAATTATAATTTACACAGAAACCAATATACGACAGAAATACAAGATAAAGAACACTTAAGACATTTAATTAGTAGCACAATAAGAACACACAAGACCCAAAAGTACATAACACGCACCAATGCAATACAGACAGCCAAAACACTAAAACAAAATATCAGAGAACACAATTTAAAATACGTAAAAGCAGATAAAGGTAATACTACAGTCATTACATCAACTGACATAAATCATGTATAGTCGAGACCATTTAAGCATTCACTTGGCCTTGAGAGATGGACATAGGCGAGATGGGAAATAAAGGGCTGTATTGTAAAAACTTTCCTAGAAACATGATAAAGACTGTCAAAACACTGACTTGCATTGAAAGGTTGGTATTAGATAAATTCGATGATAAATTAGCTTAGGTATGAAATAACAAACAATCTTGGAATATGTGTAGACATATATGCAGAAGCTGCTGATGTATTGAACATTCTGGAACTGTAACATGTTTTCAGAAGTGATAATACATGAGAAAGCGGGAGTGAGCAAGTGCACGATTAGCTGGACGCAACAGTAATTACATTACTTACATTACATACCTATTTAAATATTTATGTGTTATGTTTACCCTACAATTAACTGTTTATTTCACAACTTGCGTAATTTGACTTTTTCTCAAATTTGTTACCTCCTCGATTCCGAACATGACGAATTAGAGAGGTTCTATTGTATTTGTAAGTTTTATATTAAAAAGTATATATTATCTGTTTGATCTTCTAGATATAATCTAGCAATAATATAGTTTCAACAGAACTCTACAAAGGCTTTGATTTGATTTTCAGTTGGTTCCAAAATTGGGGGAATTTTTGGGAATTAAACATTTTGACAGTGCTGAACAATTCAAAGAAGTGTTATAGCTTTGATCATTGGCCCCTGAAAAATATGTCCATTTCAAAAAACTGTTACACGCTACAATAAATACCTTGAGATCTACGGCAACATCAAAATATAAATTGACTAATACTGGAGTTTGTATTGATATCTTTGGTTTTTATTCAGTTGTAGAAAAACACTTTATTTTCTGGACATCCAATTTTAATTAATATATTAAAATTTCATATTTAAAGTCTTTTATGTTTACTCAATTTAAAACAATATTATGAAGAATCTACTGCTTACATAAAATTTTTTTTTATCTCTTATTAGAACATTTCTTTGAAAATTGTATAACATGGAAAATGTTTGCAATAATCTCAATTATTTATGTTGCCAAGTTTTTATCTTTGAAAAATCAATTACTTTTTATCCCTCTGTATTGAAATATTTTAAAATACACTAAAACTGATTTCAATTTGAAGTGTATTTTATTGTATATATAATTGGAAGTTTATTCCCTAAGAGCATTGTAGTCATCAGGCTATAAATAATTATTCTTGACGCTTTAAAACAACGTTTATTTTTATTCTTAACTATTTCATTCTAGTGATAAAATGGTAACTTGCAGTAACATATCTTTATTAGTTACTTAGTAATGCAAGTTTTGAACAAATCAGAACTTTATCAACAATACATATACAAAGGGGTTTGTTGGTAAAGGCTGTGGGGTAAACTCAGCTCCTAACAATGATGAAAAATGTTGTTTTTATATTGTGCTCAACTTGTTGAAGTTATTTTACAGGTCATTTTCGATTTCGAACAATATTGTGTGTGTCGACTTATTACTTATCAATCATCATGCTTATACAGTAAACTCCCGATTATCCGTGGGCGGATTAACCGGTTTGCAGATTATCCGGGGTCTGCCATTGTTTTACAAATATCCAATTTTTATTCCAATCAGATTCATGTGTTTAAATTTCCAAACTGTGAATTACAACGTAAATACATACAAGGCTTTATAGAAGTTAAGATGAAGGGAATAGATATGTAAGTACTAATTTTTACATTGAAAGGGAAGCATCCCGACGCGGACCAGCGAAATAAAAGGGGCGAGCAGACTACTGTATATAAGAGACAATGACAAAACGCTTGAACGCCCGAAAACCTAATGTGTATATCATAAGATTGTAAACAAATGTCAGCTAATCTTGGCTATAAATAGTCTAGGACGTGACATATGCATTATCCATGTCTGTCATATACATTATCGATCTTTATGGCTTTGTGACACAAGTAGACACAGTGCGACAAAATGGTTCTCAAGAAACTTAGATCGCACATTAAAGCTAAATCAATGCTCACAAAAAAAGATGAAAGTGACCGGGTTTTTTGTTAAAAGGTGAAAGTATTTTGTGTAACAGAAATTACATATGTACATACATACTTACTTTTGACATATACTTATTTATGTATTGTAAATAGTTAGACATATAAATGTACATGTTATAATCCATCAAATACATTTTAAATTATTTTCTGTATTTCTTTTGTCCTCTGAAGATTATTTGTGAATTGCATTAACCGGGGTCATTATTTGTGTAACTTATAGTATAATAATCGATTATCGATCGTTTTGCGTATTCTTTGTTCATAGCGGATTATCCGGGGAATTCGTTATCCGGCGTTGCCGGGCCTGATTATAGTATTATTCTGCCAGAGTAATGAAACTATTGTTGCGAAGAGACTGATTTAGTCATAAAGTGGTCTCATAATACTGCTGGTTTGAAAAGTAGCTTAAGTACTGGCTATAAAAGTCTGCTATAACTAATTTGAAGCGACAACAATCAATTGAATGGTTTCTTTTTTTCTGGGTGCTTTTCAACATAACATGTGTGACCTTCAATTGGTTTTTGCTTATTTTCGGGTTGTAATTATTATTCTATGGTTGTAAAATTTGATACTATATTTATTTGAGAGACAGATGTTCAAAAGTTGTGTCCAGCATTATTACTCAACTTGTGACCACATCACAGAAGATATTTTCCACTTCAAAATGTGTGTGTTACAAATAGATATTTTGAACAAGTTAGCAAAATTATTGATTAATACTTTTGAATGAAGTATTAAAAAGTTGTAGTGTCAGTTGCATGTTTGACTATGGCAATAAATGTTGGAACGTGCTAAATAATTTTTGGTTATAATTCAGCAAAAATATTTGTTTTATTTTAGCTAATGAAAATCGGCCTAGTTAAAAAAATGTTTTTTTCTAAATATCTTGTAAAACAACGTTAAGAAAAAGGATGCAATGATAAATGCCGTGAACCAATGATCTTTTAAGGATGGGGGATTCAGTAACCTACTGTGAGAAACTGCTTCTGATCTGTCTTTCCCCAGCCATGGTAGAGGAAAGACCGCCATGAGGCGGCAATCGTTAATATATTTATTTGTGTTGGAGCCTTGATTAAAACTTTTAACAAAGTACTTTTCAAAATTTAATATCAAGTGAAAATGTTTTAGTAAATTTTAATAAGTAAATTTTGTATTTTAATTAATGTTGTTAGACTTGTTATAATAGAAAGTTTGAACTTGCAATTTTTTAAAATTGTCTTTTTTGAAATTTCAAACAAGAACTCTAATGTAACCTATCTTTCTTCAGAATGATTTGAAGAGACAGCGAGTCTGCCTCATCGTAAGATACAATTGGTAAGGAAAATAATTGACCTGGTGAGTCTTTTCAAAGTATAAAGAATAATTAATACTAAAATTAAGGGATTGTTTTAAAATAAATTAAAGCGCACACAATTTACAGATAACCGGGAGGTTACAATGTGTTAATCTATCATATTGTAGAAAAAGTTTAAAACAATATTAGGTATAATACAGATATTAATTTAATGAATAAACATACTGAGATAAGGCTGGGTAGAAGTTAGTACTCAAATAAATTTAGTATTTATATTTTACAAGAATTTATATGAAGTTGTAATAATCTTAAATTCACTGTAAAGTAGGTGGTGCAGATGATGTCTAATGACTCAGTGTGCTTATCGCTACACAAAAAAATAACCGAATCATCAAAATTACTGTATAATCTCCTCCAATTTTTTTCTGATACTAACAGATTGGATTTTTGATACAATTTTTTTCTAATTGTATCAATGTACTTTGTTACATGACATGAGTCTTATTTACTTTAGCTAAACATTCTTCCTACTTTTATATTGGCAAAACAATTCTTTGTCAAGGAGTTTATATTTCTCAACTTTGCAAGCCTTCTCAATATGTCAATGTATTGTGCCATAGTATTGTCTACTTTGGCTAACAACTCTGCATGTATTTATATAATACTTTCTTCACCAAGTCATTTATATTTCTCAAAGTTTTCAAGTGTAAATTGTCTGTTAAACTCCTAAGGCCTTTCGTCATAAATGAAGAATTTTTTGCACTGATCATATCAGCACAGAACAGGGGGTCATCATGGATGTAAAGAGGTTTAATGTATGGAAGTTGCAGCATTGAAATAGTTATAAATGTGTTGATGAGCCCATCATGAAAGTCAGATAATCCATGTCTAATACCATAACTTCAGAGGAACTTTCTCAGTTATTCTTTTTTCAGGAGCCAACATTATGTAAAACAATCACAACAGGATGAAAGTCACATAAAGTGATCTTTATAAGAATATGGCCACTAGCATGAATAATGCACAGTACTGATTTTGTTAACCTTGTAGTCAAAACAGGATTGCAAGATTGCAAACTGTCAAGTTAATAGTCATCCATCTATCTGCAAACACAGTAAATGTATAGAGCATCATCATTTACCAGGCATAAATCCAGTTTTGATAAAAAAACTCAACAAGGCATTGCAAGTTGTTGATCCCTACAAGAAGTAACAAGCCAGTACCTTGAACTACAAGAAAATAAACCAATAAAAATGGGGTGGGAAATGAGTTTATATGTTTTACAACTTCATTATACTGCAGGATTTCATTTGGTGAAAAATAGATCTAACTAATGGTATGTTCAATGGGGCAGCTATATGTTAGGAACTTGTTAAGCTTATTAGATCAACGTCTATACAATCAAAAGCTATAATGGCAACACCACCTCTAGTTTAATCTCCTGCAATAAAATATATAATCCAAAAACTAAACACTCCTCATGTAAGAGACTATTGGATTTGTGGAAAAGTATCTTCAGATCCTCTATGCAACTTCTAACATCGTTGTAATTCATTATATGTTTTATTATAACGAATTCTACTCTTTACATTGTTTTAGATATCCTACTGCTCAAAAAAAATACTTACCAGTTTCAGAAAATTGTTTATAATGCTGTTCTAATATTAATCTCGCTAATTGTGAGGGTGAAAAATCAATTTCTAGTGCTAATTTAAGAAGTACACCAGGCTCTTCTCCAGCATCTATAGCAGTTATATACCTTTAAATAAAAAATAAATAAATGACTAAGTAAATATAGATGACTATAAATAATAAAGACTATATATCTAACCAACTAATCCAGATGATATCAATATATGAAATTAATAAAAGTTTTGAGAGGTTTACTTTAAACATTGTTGTTATTTAAATATTTGTACTTTAATAAATAAATACTATTTAATTTTTCTAATTACATTCTTTATTTTTGTATAAACAATCACTTTCTAAGTTTATACAAACAATATATAAAACAGTATACCATTTAAACTACATTATAGATTTTGTTATTTCTATAAACTTTTGACACTGCCGCTACAGGCGGAACACTCGTCATATTTATATAATTATGCTGGTAATAAAACTTATTTCATATTTAAACACTATTTATTACTTCACATCTTTCTTAAAACAAAACTCTAAACAAAGAACTGAGAAAAACCCTAAAACAAATTACAAATCATCTGTTAATTTATATAATGTTCTTTTTCTTTTTTTTTTCCATAGAGGATTGTCATAGAGTATTATATTATTGCATTCACAACATACTCCCACCTTTTGAGTTATGGTTTAACTCAAAACATTAAAAAATAGTATATTGTTAAAAGATTAATCAACAAATTTTTGTGGAAGCTTAATTTGTCTGCCACTTCTTAAATATGTCACAATTTTATTTTCTTTTGTCACATTATCTTCTTCCAGGTGTAGTTCATGTTCATTGGTTTTTGTCACTTTTGGTTTAATCTTTTCTTTTAATTGTTCTTGGATGGTTTCTTCTTGCATTTCAAGAGGATATAGTCTTTGTATTGGTCTCAATAAACTTCCAAAAGCAGTCTTCAATTGCACTAATCTACACACTCCATCTCTACTAATGATAGTCTTTTCTATCAGTCCTATTGGCCAATCAATTCTTTTTTTATTTTCAACTTCAATCAGTACTAATTCTCCAACTTTCAACTGTCTGCCGTTTTTCTTACTTTTTAAAGCTAATTGTCCTAAATACTCAATCCTAAATCTTTTTCGCAATGCTTCTCTCAGGTGTTGTCGATAACGTACTCTCTTGTTAAGACTTTTTGTATTTACATGGTCACAATCTGGAACTCCAATTTCTTTTAAGTCATGTAAAAACATATTTGGAGTAATAGCAGTTAGGTCTGAAGAAGTTTCAGATAAATATGTCAAAGGTCTAGAATTCATGATACTTTCACAATCACATAAGATTGTCTCCATTTCCTCATAATCCAATGACGTTTTGCCCAAGGTTTTGCGTAGCAACTGTTTCATGAGTCGGATGAGTCGCTCCCACCATCCGCCCCACCATGCAGCAGAGGGAGGGTTAAACCTCCAGTCAATTTGTTGGCATGAGCTATATTTTAAGATAGCATTCCAATCTAGAATTTTAAATGCCTTTTCTGTACCTGTGAAATTGGTACCATTGTCACTATATATTATTGATGGTCTTCCTCGCCTTGCAATAAATCTTCTAAGTGTATCTATAAATGCTTCGACAGAAAGAAACTTTACTAACTCCAAATGAACAGCACGGTATACTGCACAAGTGAATATGCAGATCCAAACTTTACTGCCATCTCGTAGAAACAAAGGTCCCGCAAAATCAATTCCAACCACTTCAAATACTGCGGCATCTCGTACTCTACTTTCAGGTAAGGGTGGAGTGATTGTTTCTACATTTTTTGAATTATGTCTCTGACAAGGAATACATTTTTTCAAAGTATTACTTATTGTTTTTCTTCCTCTCAATATCCAATAGTTTTCTCTTAATAAACTTAAGAGACCTTGAACTCCCACATGACATGATCTCTTATGTATTGTAAGAATAAGAATATCTACAATGTCATGTTTTGATGGTAGAACAACAGGAAATTTAAAATTTTCCAAATCCTTTCTTTCTGTTAATTTTGTCTTTAGCCTTATAATACCATCAGCAGCCATAAATGGTGACAATGAAGCCAATTTAGGCTCCCTTATTCCTTCAAATGATTGCTGTTGAACAATTCTAATTATAAAATTGTTAGCTTCAATAATCTCCTTACATGACAAAACTTTACTCACACACTTTTCCTTCTTTGAGGGGTTACAATTATGAATAAATCTCAGCAACCATGCAAAAACACACACAATCTTATCAAAATCATTTGAAAAGTAATAAAACCAATCTTTTGGGTAATTATTACTTAAAAGTGAAGGTGTAGGTCCTTTCTTTTTTTCTAAAGAAATTAATTCTTCGTCAGGTTCAGGTTCATTTGATGGCCAGGTATCTTCAGGCAACTTCAACCATGACGGGCCCTCCCACCATCTGGAACTAATCAACCTGGAAACTGAACATCCTCTACTGGGCAAGTCTGCTGGATTCATAGTGCCGGGAATGTGCCGCCAAGATGTTCTGGAAGTGAGGCTGCAGATTTCTTCAACTCTATTTCTAACAAATACTCCCCAGTTTTCTTCTCTTTTAATCCAAGCTATTACTGTAGAAGAGTCACTCCAATAAAAAAATTTAATATTACATTCAAATTTGTTTTCATCTCTTAATTCTTGCACTACTGAAGAACCTAATCTAGCACCTATAGTAGCAGCCATTAGTTCAAGTCTGGGTATTGTCATCTTCTTTACAGGTGCTACACGTGACTTTGCCTGGATTAGCTGTAATTGAATACATGTACTAAGTTCAAAACGCATAAATACTGCTGTTGAGTACGCAAATTTGCTGGCATCACAAAATATGTGAACTGATACAGAAATGATTACGTCATCCACACCTTGTAGCCATCGTGGAATCTTCATCTCTTTTAATTGATCGAGTTCCTGAAACCATATATTGAATCGTTGTTTGATTTCTTCTGGTACTTCTTTGTCCCACCCACAATTATCTTTCCAGCATTCCTGCAATAATAACTTAGGGCATATGGAAATAGGACAAGTGAATCCAATAGGATCGAACAATCTGTGTGCAGTGGACAATATAACACGTTGTGTTACCAAGTTCTCTTCTAAATTTACTATTTTATGAAAACTCACAGAAATTGTGTCTTCTTTCTTGTCCCATGTGAGACCTAGGACTGAAGCCTCTGTCTTGTCTTCCAGACCAGGTTCAGTATATTCCCATCCTCGCAGCTCAAACTTTCCCAAAGAAAATATTTGTATTGCTTCTGAAATGAACTGTTTCAAATCCCTTTCATTATTTACACCTGTAACACAGTTATCAACATAGAAACTTTTAAACAACTTTTCTATTGTACATTTAGAAAATTGATTGTCTTCAGCACACGGTACTAAATACTTCTGCAGGTGGTAGTTGATGACGGCATTGAGCAAAAATGGACTACTTGAGACTCCAAAAACAACTCTTCTATGTCGGAAAATCTTGAGTGATCCATCTGTGTTTTGCCACAGAAATCTTAGGAAATCTCTGTCCTCTTCATACAAACTTATTTGCAAAAACGCCTTTTTTATGTCAGCGATAACTCCTATTTTATAAAGTCGAAAACGTAAAAGCAAAGCTGGTATTATTTCAATTAAGTTAATACCTATTTCCAAACACTGATTAAGGGAATAGTAACCCTTTTCTTTAGACGAGGCATCAAAACCGGTCTTACTGCAGTGGTGCTGTTTTCTTTTATCACTGGTCTATGAGGTAAATAGTGACCTTCATCCCATTTGCTTATTGGGATTTCCTCAATAACACCATCTTCCAGCCAATCTGAAAACACATTGTTATATACATTATATAAACTTTCATTTGTTAGCTTTTTCACTGAGTTTTCAAGCCTTTTTTTTGCAAGATTGAAATTTCTTGGAACTTCTGGGTGGTCTTCGGACCAAGGTAATTTGACTTCATAGCGTCCTTCTTCATTTACTCTCACAGTTTCCAAAAATTGTGTTTGAACAGAATGTTCAATTTCTTGTTTGCTTCTGGTCTGTAGTGGGTCTTTTATACCTAAAACATCCATTTCCCACAGCTTGCATATTGAATTACTTTGTACAAACATAGAAAGTGCTGTCATGGAACTAAATTCTTTACTTTCTTGAAATTTTCCTGTCAAAACCCATCCTAAATGAGTTTCAAGGGCTATAATACCACAATCTAGAACCTCTTTTCTTCCAGTTAGAAGTTTCCCATATATGTCAGCCCCAATTAATATCTCAATTGGACTGTCTGCATCCTGAAACAATTTAATACCTCTTTCCATCAGTTCATCAGTCCATCTTCCTGGTTTCAAGGCAGGAACATAAGTACAAATATTTATTTCACTAAGTGCCTTGAAATTACAAGAATATGTTTTATCTATACTTTGTAGTCTGACTTTGTAGCATGCATGATTGCGAGGCTTAGTGACCTCTCCTCCAAACAGGCCATGTAATAATGTTTCTTCACCACAAGTGTCATATTTCATTTTTTCAACAGTCGATTTCCTTATGTATGACCTCTGGGATCCACTGTCAAAAAGTAAACGCACATTGAGTTCTTTTGTGTCACTAACAGCCTTGACAACAAGAGTTTGCATGTAAACCTGATTGCCATTCACATTGGACAAGGAATTCTCAAAATTGGGCTCAGCTACTTTTTCCTCGCATTTAGGTTTAATGTTAGACCTATTAAAATTATTCTGCAACTTTGAACACATAAGTGGTACATGTTTTCCATTACAAATAATACATTTAACAATAGCTCTGCAATGTTTACTTAAATGTCCTACTTTTGTACAAGAAAAGCAACACCTTTTGCTAGTAAGAATATTCTGCCTTTCTTCTAAAGACATGTCCCTAGCTTTAAAACAGTTTTCACTTAAATGACCACCGTCACAAAACACACACATCGATAACTTCGTCTTATCTGTGCTTACTGTAGACGTATTTGATTTTACATTTACAAGGCCAGCTGCTGTAACATTGCTGGTAGGCCTTCTTGTATTTTTAATATGCTTATCTTTACTTGCAAAGTCTCTTTTATATGAACTCGTAGTATTATCACCTGTTGATACTTTTGTTTTTTGTAAACCAAATCCCTGTTTAGCTAAGTTTATTCTTTCTTCTCCCTCCACTTCAATTTTCAAAAAATTCATTAGGCTATCTAGCCTACTTTTACTTTCTGACGCGGTCTCGTCCTGTTGAGAGTTAGGCCTACTTCTCTGCCAAGCTATTAATAAATCCTCCCTGAGACAAGATTCTACTAATGGGAAGAGCATAGCAGCGTACTTCTCCTTTGTTACACCTAAAGTTTCTAAACACCTTAGTTTTGACTCAATTTGATCATAAAGTGAGGAAATAGTAATTTTACTTTCACTGCTATTTAATGTTATTACAATTTTCAAGATTTCTCTTATGTAAAACTCTACTAACAGGTCATCTTTGGCAAAGCGAGATTTTAAATGTTCAATAGCCTGTTCATAACTACGTCCACATGGGGGAAAACTCTCGACAATTTCCCTAGCCTTAGTATTAGGGATAGTCGCTTGCAGGAGATACTGATACTTGTCATCAGAATCAATACAGGGGTCTTCATGGATTTTCTTAAATTGGCCCCAAAACGGCAACCAATCACTAATATCACCACCAAACTTTTTAAACTCAAGTGTGGGTAACTTAAATTTACGTTTTTCTACATTCACACTAGTATCTGTCTTAGGCCTAGCCTTGTCAATAGCCTGTTCAACTAAATACTCAACTATTTTAAACTTGCCTGAGTATTCATCGGCAGATTCTACCTCATTTTCTAAAACTTCAGTAGATGCATTTTCATTTAGTAAAACTTCAATAATTTCTCGGTCTAAGACCTCCAATTGATTATGTTTTTCACGTAATAGCTCTAAATTAGCTTTTAACAAAATCACATCATCTTCATTTTTTATGGATTCTAATAATGTATTGTGTAAACGTGAAAATCCAGTTCTAAACAATTTTCTTTTCTTTTTCAGAGCATCCATTATAAAATACTTACTAATGGATCATAGATTTTAACTGTAACCAAATTATTATCCTGTCACGGTCGCCATATGTTGTTTCTATAAACTTTTGACACTGCCGCTACAGGCGGAACACTCGTCATATTTATATAATTATGCTGGTAATAAAACTTATTTCATATTTAAACACTATTTATTACTTCACATCTTTCTTAAAACAAAACTCTAAACAAAGAACTGAGAAAAACCCTAAAACAAATTACAAATCATCTGTTAATTTATATAATGTTCTTTTTCTTTTTTTTTTTCCATAGAGGATTGTCATAGAGTATTATATTATTGCATTCACAACAGATTTATTCATCTATCTAATTTTAATATTGATATTTCTATAAACATTGTGAGTTACTTTAGTTTCTCTCTCTGATTGACAAAAGATACAGTGCGTGCAAAATACAACATTATTTTAGTGTTCATGTGTGTTTATTTTGTGATTTCAACTTGAATATTGCCGAGGCAAGTCTGTCATTCTCCTATCTAGTCCAAAAATCTCAAATAAGGCAAAAAGCTTTGTTAAAACACACACATACATATATTTAACTTGACGACACTGTCTTTTTGTGTTCACTTATGATTTACACTTTAGTGTACTTAAACAAGAATCTTACTTGGCATATATAGAAGTTGACTTTCAAGAGCTATTAATTACAGTCCTCTCATTTTTGAACTTTGAGCTTTTTAGAAGATTAGTAGTAGATAGGCAAGTGAGAATTCTGTCATTTGGTATAATGGTACTGTTCATTTTCATGCTACTGTAAGGGAGTGAGTGAGAGAGATACTGAAATTGAAGTGAGTTACATATGTGTATAGATGTATTGACATCCAAATCTTATAGATACACAGATGTGTAGTTAAGGTATATTGTATATATATATATATATATATATATATATATATATATATATATATATATATATATATATATATATATATATATTCTTGATATTTTACGTTATCCATTGTTTTTCCGTTGCACTGACTTTATGAAGTTAATATATTACTATTGTAAGTAATTTTATCCACCATTAAGTGCAATAATTTTACCTTGAGTGATGAGGCACCTTTCGGTCACTTGACCATTGTCGAATCACTCAATGGTTGTTGAATTATTATTTATTTTAAATACCTAATTCAAAGTGCACTAAAACTATTATCTGTTAAAATCAGTAAGCGTAATATTCCATATAATATTCTATACACATGTGAAAATAACCTTTTATGGTTCTAGAAGTAACAATAAAACTGTTCTACTACTCTTGGGAGTTCTATTGGTAAAGTCCTTTCGGCAGCCAAAATTATGATAGTTTATTTTTTATTATTTAAATTTGTTTAAATGTTTTTTAACAATTATATCAATTGTCTTACAATTATTAAAAAAATTGTCATAGAATATTTTCAGCTTCTAGTCAGATTTGGATTTGTCATTCAGCAGTGCATGTGTTACATTAGAAAGGGCCTAGTGTGTGGTAGTTTGTACATTATTAAACAACAAATAATATATATTATTTTTGTGGATTTTACTGTGAAAGCGTTTTAGGAAAGCTTTTATGTTGAACTAAGCAATATTGTGATTTACATAATCTCATAAAGTTAAGTTTTAGAAAACTTACTGAGACAAACTGTTTCTACCCATCATAATTAGTGGCCATTATCAGTGTCCAGGCCTGTTGTTCTCCAGCTTTTTTAACCGATGGCTCCCTTGAGGTAAAATATATTTTTTGGTAGCAATCTTACAGAAAATAGTCGTTATTTTGTTATGTTACTTTTAATTAAACTTTTATCAATTATTTTTTTACAAATGAATTTTAATAAGTACAAACACATACATGTACATATTTCAGAAAATATTCTGAAAAATAGCCAATATGCATTGGGTTTAAGACTGACCTAGGTAGTTGACATGAGTTACAACAAGATTATTATGTTATTATTAATAAAAATCTATTCACTGGGTAAAAATAAAGACAGAATAGTTGTTCGAGTTAGCGCTCGAAGTTTCAATTTGCTTTGACCTACCTAACAGCTGTACCGTGACGTATTGGTCACGTGATCTCTGACCCGCTAATCGATATCCGAAAACTATTGATTTTCTTGGATGAACTCTATGCACCCCCACTCCCTTCTTATTTTTCTACGTTAATTTTCGCTTCAACACAAAGTAGAATCGTTCTGACCCTCGAATAGTGCAGTCCTACGTTAAACCTCGTAGCCTATTCCGCATGGCTTTTGTTTCAGACAATTTAAAGTACCGCTTTCGTTCGTTAATTGTGCTTAAAGTGCGGACCGCGTTAATGAACATTTAATGAACATTTTAACTGTATATTTTTCGCCGTGTTAGTAAAAGTGTCGCCCGATTTCGCCGGTTGCGCAATCTTAGTGCGTGTACTCGCGGCAATAAACTAAGTGCTTTGTAAGCTTAACTTTACGTTTACTCATAATTTCAATTGAGTTTTTTAGTTGCGTGATCGCCTTCAAGAATTCTACGCTGCCTGAGACGACCACAGTACTGTGGAGGCTTCACCTCGATTCCAACATTGCATCACTTCTTACCTATGGTAAGTGCGTAGTTAAGGAATATGAACAATTTATAATTTATTTGTATTAAATTCAGTGTCGTTGCGTTTTTAGTGTTAAATGGCTCTATTTTGCTTAGAACAGTGCTTAAACTTGCTATGTTAAAGATTAACGTAAATTACGCAATCCAGAGTAACCTTGTTAACAATAGGGCTTACCGCACCTCGTGGTTTTCATTCTAACTTTTTGATCTGCGGATTAAACATTGGTCCCCACTGGGCCGGATTATTTGAATTATTTCAGTGACCTAGGGTTTTTTCTTTAAATTTCACGATAATTGTATTAGTGACCACGTGGTTCCTTTGTAACCAAATTAAACATTTGTTGAGTTATTTCAGCGATAAAAATTTACAAATTTAAAATTTTTAAAGCTGTGACTAACATAACCATGTGCTTACCGCGACGTGGAGAAATGTGCGTCACATCGATACAGGAAAACGGTAACGATAAATACCGGTGCCACATTGCGCAATAAGCCACGTGGCTCATAGTTGCAACGATCGATACACGAGTACGAACAAGGAAGTGTTTATGCTTGCTACGACTTACAAATTTTATACAGTCCACTTTATTATCGCGTTTGAACTTATAATGAGTTTTTAAATTTTAATTGTTTGCGGTTTTTGAAATTTATTATTAAAATGGAAATTAATACGGAGTATTATTTGTCTAAATTGAGAGATATTGTAGGCGGCTGGAACAAGTGAAAAATGTGCTTAACGATAAAGAAATACCAGAAGGCCTCGCACGGGAAATTCGTCGAATTCAATCCAATTTTATTGAAACTTATGATATATTGGAGAAAACGTTCGCCAGTCAAGTTGCCGATCTTGCTGAAAATGCATTTAAAATTAAAAAGCAATTTCAAGATATGTATTTGCCAATGTTGGCTAAATATCCGAGCATTATTAAGACCGAGGTGAAGTTAACCTCGCAGGTCAACCCCGGCACAAGTTCGCCTCACTTACCTAACCTTACAATGCCTAGCTTTTCAGGTAATAGTAATGAATGGATTGATTTTATAACAATGTTTGACTCAATGGTACATTGCAATAGCAATATTAATGCAATACAGAAATTTCAGTATTTAAAGTCAGCGCTTAAAGGAGACGCGTTAGCCATTGTTACGGGACTTACAATATCTGAGCATAATTATGATATCGCATATCAAGCCTTACGCAATCGTTATGCTAACCCTCGCCGTTTAGCCGATCATTATTTTCAAATCATTAAAGACTTTAAGCCTATTAAGAACGCGTCTCAGAGTGAACTTAATCGATTTTTAACCGCACATTCAAATGCTGTGTGCGCAATAAAGGCTGTCCAGTTAGACGACTTAGCGGACTTCTTGCTTTTTCAAATGTCTGTTGGTAACTTAGACGCACAGACTCGACTTAACTTTGAAACCAGATTGGGAACAAATCAAATGCCCACGTACAGACTTTTAAATGATTTCGTCACTGAGCAGGCTAGGGCAATGGAGTTGCTCAATCAACCCTCTGCCGCGACTGCAGTTAACTCAAGATTAGGTCAGCAACCTCGAGTGATGGTTTCTGCGTTGAATGACTCAAATAACAGCGGTGCCCCTAATTTAAATATTGAACCTGTCGAAGCTAACCTCGAAGCTGAACATAGTCCAACGGTCCAGCCGTCGACGTCTTATGTTAATACGGCTACGTCTCAAATGCTACCACGCACTTATGCGCCCAGACCTGTGATGCAGAGCCCCATACGGCCGTCTGCAGGAGGGAGACAAGGAAATGTGCCGCCAATTATGAACGCGCCTAGGCTTTCAGTTTTCCGACATCGGTTGCCACCGCTTCACATGGCTCAAGCCAACATATCAACCACTCATACTGGGATGTGTTATTATTGCGGCTCAAACCATAATGTTTTTAATTGCCAGTCGTTTCTGGAATTAACTGTGTCCGAACGTAAAAGTGCCATTGGAAAATTACGACGTTATTTTAACTGTCTTGGATCGCACTTTCAGTCCAAATGTAAATCTATGAAACAGTGTAAACAGTGTGGAGAGTCACACCACACATTGTTACACGACAACTCTCCCGCACAACAACGACTATTTTCACCGCGACATACTCGTTCAACAGCTAGACCTAACCTCACTTTGGGTCACAGCCCTAGATGTCAATCAGTAGCGTCAAATGACAATAGCCATCAGAATAAGGACGCCCAAGTTACTATTCAGTCCAAACGTGCTGCGCCAGTCACTATGCAACCGGTTAATCAACCACTACAACCTAACTTGTTGCCTATTATGAGTGCGCCTAGAACGTCAACATTTCGCAATCGCTCGCCACCGCTTAACCTCAATCAGTCTAACATGCCTACCACGCGTGTAGGTAAATGCTACTACTGCGGAGAAAGTCACTGCATCATTAATTGTCAACGATTTATTTCTCTTACCATAGCGGAACGCATTAACGCTATTTCAAAATTACAACGGTGTTATAATTGTCTCGGCTCTCATTATCAAGCTCAGTGTCAGTCTCGTCATCGTTGTAGACAATGCAGCCAAGCACATCACACACTGCTGCACAACGACGCACCGCCACAACAATGACTAGTTTCACCGCGACACCCTCGTTCAACAGCCAGACCCGACCTCGCTACTCAATCGCTACCGCATGCTCTTTCTTGTAATATTGAAACTTCTCTCGCCCTGTTAGGCACCGCGCAGGTCATCATTCAGGACCAATTTGGCCGACCGCTTCCATTTAGAGCACTTATAGATCCAGGCAGTCAAATCTCTGTCATAACTAAACATGCGCTCTGTTGAATTTACCCGCTCGGAAATCAAATCTTTCTTTGATTGGTGTCGCAGCCAAGACAACCCGCATTCATGAGTACGTCACTTTGCTTATTTTCTCGAGACATGACCCAGGTGTCATGCTCACCGCAGAAGCCGCTGTGCTTCCCCGCATTACTGACCCGCTTCCATCTACCGCTTTGGCGCCTTGCATACGCGCTCAATATCAGCACTTACCGCTGGCTGACCCTCAGTTCGACACCCCTTCCGGTGTTGACATCATTCTAGGTGCTGACATTTTCACACAGATACTTGTGAACGGACCTTGTAATATTATCCACGGACAACCCTCGGCACTCAACACCAGGTTAGGTTGGGTCATCATGGGTCCCATACCTTATAGCATGCCTCAGCAGCCACGTGTATTCATCACTACTCTGAAGTCAATCGATGACAACCTTAGACGCTTTTGGGAAGTTGAGGAAGTCGCACCAGCAAATCACCTCAGCCCTGAAGATCAACTGTGTGAGGAACTGTTCGCAACCACTACTGATCGTGACGCAACGGGAAGATACATCGTAGCACTTCCATTTAAGCCGGAAGCTATCTCGCTTAAGTCTAACCGTAACACTGTTCTTGCAAGTTATCATGCGTTAGAAAGACGTTTAAGCCGCCAGCCTGAGGTAGCCATACAATATCATCAGTTTATGGCCGAGTATATCGCTCTCGGGCACATGTACCCTGCCCTCAAGGCTTCTGACTATCTTATTCCGCACCATTGCGTATTTAAGACCACCAGCTCTACTACTAAGCTTAGAGTGGTATTTAACGCGTCATCACCAGATTGCCACGCAAACACTCTGAATCAGCAAATGTTATCCGGTCCTAAACTGCAAAAGGACTTGGCTAATTTAATCATATCTTTCCGTTTATATACCTACGCTGTCTGCACCGACATCAAGATGATGTACCGTCAAATTTTGGTCCGACCTGAGGATCGTTCTTACCAACACATACTTTACCGTGCTTCACCTCAATCTCCGTTAACTGAGTATGAACTTGCTACGGTCACCTATGGCCTAACCCCTTCCGCTTACTTAGCTTTGCGAACGCTTGAACAACTAGTAAAGGATGAAGGAACCCGCTATCCTACAGCCTCCGAAGCAATCCTTCATCAGACCTACGTAGATGACGTCGTCGCTGGAGCCGACACGCCTGAGGCCGCTAAGACGCTAATACAAGAACTTATTGACATTTTCGCTCGCGCCGGCCTGGAACTCAGAAAATGGTCGTCGAATGAACCCTCGCTACTCGCAACGCTACCTTCCTCTCACTTGGAAAATCCGCTGTTGTTTCAGGACGAATCCGCTGCCATTAAAATATTGGGCTTGCAATGGAACCCCTCGTCAGACTCGTTCTCGTATCAAACTCAAACTTTTACGCTGGTGCCCACAAAACGCACCATCTTGTCTTACGTCGCTCGCACCTTTGAACCGCTTGGCTTCTTAACGCCTATTACCTTTTGGATTAAGTCTTTTCTTAAACGCTTGTGGTTGGAGAAACTGGACTGGGACCAGCCTCTGCCAACCCCTCTACTCGATCAATGGGACAGCTTCATTGTCCATTTCGCTTGTTTGTCCGATATTCAAATTCCTCGCCATGTAGGCACGCGATCAGCTAGTCATCGCATCGTTGGGTTTTGTGATGGTTCCGAAGCAGGCTATGCTGCTTCTATCTATTTGAGATCTGAGCTTAACGGGTTTGTCAACGTCAGCCTGTTGAAAGCTAAAAGTAAGGTAGCCCCTGTTAAATTACTTACCATACCTCGTTTGGAACTTTGCGGCGCAATACTGCTGGCTAAGTTATACAAATCAATTCAACCAGCTCTTGATTTCATTCCTATCGCTAACACTATCTTCTTTACTGATTCTGAGATAGTGCTTCATTGGATTCAGACCCCGCCTCATCAATTGAAAACTTTCGTAGCTAACCGCATCACTGAGATTGTATCAATCACCTCCATGGATCATTGGTTTCATGTCTCGACTCTTGATAACCCCGCAGACGTTGCGTCTCGCGGTTGTTTGCCTGATCAACTTGCTACACACCCGCTCTGGTGGCATGGACCTCCTTGGTTATTACATTGTCCTACCACTTGGAATCTGTCTAGGCCTAAAAGCACTAACCCGGATCAGACGGAAACAAAGGTTGAGGCTAAGGTTAATTGTACCGTCTTCGTTTTCCCTACCACTTTCTTCTTCGGCACCCTCGGGTCCCGGTGCTTTATGGTTCTTCGCCCCCCACCCACCTGGCGGATTAAAAACATTCGTTTTGGTGGGCGGTATGTTCGAGTTAGCGCTCGAAGTTTCAATTTGCTTTGACCTACCTAACAGCTGTACCGTGACGTATTGGTCACGTGATCTCTGACCCGCTAATCGATATCCGAAAACTATTGATTTTCTTGGATGAACTCTATGCACCCCCACTCCCTTCTTATTTTTCTACGTTAATTTTCGCTTCAACACAAAGTAGAATCGTTCTGACCCTCGAATAGTGCAGTCCTACGTTAAACCTCGTAGCCTATTCCGCATGGCTTTTGTTTCAGACAATTTAAAGTACCGCTTTCGTTCGTTAATTGTGCTTAAAGTGCGGACCGCGTTAATGAACATTTAATGAACATTTTAACTGTATATTTTTCGCCGTGTTAGTAAAAGTGTCGCCCGATTTCGCCGGTTGCGCAATCTTAGTGCGTGTACTCGCGGCAATAAACTAAGTGCTTTGTAAGCTTAACTTTTACGTTTACTCATATTTCAATTGAGTTTTTTAGTTGCGTGATCGCCTTCAAGAATTCTACGCTGCCTGAGACGACCACAGTACTGTGGAGGCTTCACCTCGATTCCAACATTGCATCACTTCTTACCTATGGTAAGTGCGTAGTTAAGGAATATGAACAATTTATAATTTATTTGTATTAAATTCAGTGTCGTTGCGTTTTTAGTGTTAAATGGCTCTATTTTGCTTAGAACAGTGCTTAAACTTGCTATGTTAAAGATTAACGTAAATTACGCAATCCAGAGTAACCTTGTTAACAATAGGGCTTACCGCACCTCGTGGTTTTCATTCTAACTTTTTGATCTGCGGATTAAACAATAGTATTATAAAGTGTTTCAGCTCTTTACTCTTTAAAAAACACCATTTTGTAATTTTACTGCTAAGACATACTGTCACACATTTTTTTCTCATATGTAAACTTCATATAATAAGGCAATAAAAATGTTGCACTGACAAATTTCTTTTTTAATAATATTTATATTAATTTAAATTATTTTCTCAACACATACCGATGATATAATTTTGAAGCCATCCTTTGAACATAGCCATGATTGGTCATCATTTTATACTGCCATTCTGTTCCTATAATGCTGCCTAAAGTACTTGGAGGTATTCTAAAATATAATAACAAAAATACAATTATTCATTTTAAAATAAAATAAGAAGTTTTTTATTTATTTATTTATATAAAATATATTTTACAAATATTGTGTATTATTTTTTCCCTAATTTTTATATTGCTAAATTTCTATATATTTTTTTGATAATATAAATATTGTTTAGACCTAATTTCTCTAAAGTTATTTGAATGGATTACATATAAAGTTTTTAACACTTATGCCAAGAATTTATATAATAACAACAATATATACTCGTACATTTTAAAAAACCATTTAATTAACTCTAAATATTTATAATTCCAAAATTTCATGATAAATATTTATAGCAGTAGTTTATGATTATCTGAACTTAAATTTTTTGTGTAAATTTGTAGAAACTTACTGAGACAGTAGCAAGTTTTACCGACCGTAATGGACTACAAAATTCAAGAGTACTTATAAGTTATACAAGAAATGACTACTTGAAGAAACTGTATCATAATTTAAATTATGGTACACAACTTAAAGAATTAAATTGAAAGTTAATTTGTGGTCAAGAGCTTGTATTTTATTTAAATTATGAGTTTTATGTTATCACCTTATTAACTGAAATTTTGCTGTTGGCACCTATAAATCTATTATCTACCACTATCCACTATCTATCCATATTAAAATTCGATACTTAATAGAGTTCATATTAATTTATTCGGAAAACATAATTTGTTATAAAAGCTGGATATTTTTTTTTCAAATCTAATTATCAGAACAGAACTTGTGTGTTTTTGAATACTGAAATTAATGGCTGATAAAAGCAAAGACTTCCATTCAATAGTACCATTATATGAAAAATATATTTAATGACTCTATATTTATATTTATTGACAAAATTTGTACTTGTTACTGACAAAAAGTTTATCAAAAAAATTAATTAACAAAATACATTTTGAAAAATTTTCTCTTGATTTTGGCTTTCTTTACACGTGTTTTATTTTTCTTTTCAGTGATACCCTTTTGCTCTCAAGAATAAACTGAAATGTTTTTTTATGATGAGATTAGTTTTTCTTGCTCAGCAATTACGACGGTGAAGTTGCTGCAGTCTTGGCCGCAGCTAAGGAGCTAGAGCAGATCAACCAGGCTATAAACACAGTTTTTTTGGTTGATTCCCAGGCAGCTATCCATAACCTAACAAGTAACACAGAACAGATTGCCCAAGAACACTAGAGTGCCAACGAATTCTACATACACTCTGACAAAAAGGATGGCTTGTCAAACTTCAATGGATCCCCAGTTATGTCAACATTTTCGGAAATAAAAGAGCTGACAAACTAGCAAGGAAAGGGACTACACTCCAGCAACCTGAGTGCCAACCATCTCTAAAATCTTCTAAACTGCAAATAAGTGCTTCAACAGAGAAGTGGGTCCGACAGCATCTAACCCGAGGCAGCTGGTAAAAAATGGGAAAGCCTTGTCACCGCTGGGCCTGTTAGAGACGATCTCCTGCGAGCTGTTGCTGCATTCCGCATGAAAACAGGCCATGATTACCTGGCAGCCCATCTAAATCGCATCAAAGTTCTCCCAACACCACATTGTCAACTGTCCAGCTACACTACAATGGACGCAGAACATCTCGCTGCATATCCGGCACTTGACCATTGCATTAAAGAAGGAGAAAAAGTATGCCGGGCAGCTCGTCTCTACTGGTCAGCACATCACCAAATGGCTCAACAGCCAAGGGTGGGCGCCGGCTAGTAGTTAAGTAAGTTTTTCTTGTAGGAATTGTTTTTAATGCATAATTGGTATATTCTTGGGTGTTCTCTGATGTGATTTTTGTCTCAAACAAGGTTCATTTCTTTCTTGATTTTTCTCAAACAAGGCCTATTTCTTTCTTCAAAATTGCCTAATACATTCTTGTGTCTTTTGCCTAATACAAACAAATCTTACAAGGGTCTTTCGTTACACGTTTTTTCACAATAGCTTAAAGCATAGTTATTGAACTTTATCATGTCTTCTCTATTTCATTTGTGCCATGTTTATCTTGGAACTCTGTTAGGCATATACTCTGAGATTAAAATTTTACTTTGTTAGAGATGGGAACTAAATTATTCTGTTTTTCTTAAACTTAAAACACATCTGATAAGCAAGAGGGTGTAGACTAGCTGACACTACTAAAATCAATTTGGCGTCCCTTGCTCTATTCATTTAAAAATCACACTATTGAAAAGACTCATTTCCACAATAAATACAGGTATATATTTGAAAATTCATATGATAACGTAGTTATTACCTGATATTACTTAGAACCACTTGTTTCTTGTTTAGAATATATGTTGAGTAACGCACGTGAAAGTGAAAAAAAATCAGAGATAGTAAAACCTAATTAGTATTATCTAAGGTTTTATTGTAATAACAATGTAAGAGGACTATCAATAAAGACATTTGAGCCTCATATCTTTAATTAACATTTCTCTTTACATTTAATGCATATCTACTTTAATATGACAAAGAATATACGATCATTTATTTATTTTAACTTATTTACTTCTAAGATCATTCCGTCAAAGATTTGAAATCTTATATGCCAGCTGTTACTCCAAAAATAAACAAATTGAGAATGGTTTTCATGGTTTCTATGTGCAACCGATAAATTAAGTATTTACAAACTTTATGAAACTGATTAGTTATATGCTCCACTGCATTCAAGTTTCTTTGGTAAATATTAAGATCAGCAGCTACCACTCTGATCAGAGAAATTTTTATTGTTCTGGTCAATTTGACTATACGAATCTTAAGTTATTTTTTATGGCAAACCTTACCGAACCTAAAAAAAATAACTTTTGGGTAAATATTCTGTATTAACAGTAGGATTTTCATTATAAATATACTCATTTTTGTTTGTAAAATACGAATAACTACTTTATTTTCCACGGAAAATACGGAAAGTTAATTTTTACTTAGAACTACTTTTTGATAAGTTGGTTTGCCTGACCTAATTTTAGCAATTCTTCAGCGGAAAATAAAGTTGATAATATAATCCAACCTAACTTTAGCGTGTTTCTGCGAAAAACCAAGCTAAAGTTAGGTTAAGTTATTTTACTACTTATTGAAAAGGTAATTATTTACATTAAGGAATTAATTAACTTCTGCTTCCACAGAGTAATATTTTCTGCCAGGTGACGTCACAACTGAATTCTTAATGAGTATATTTTTTTAATAGCGGCCACAAAAATTTGTTGATCTAATCTAACCTAACTTTACCGTGCTTCCGTGGAAGAGTTGATAACCTAAATGTAGAATGTTTCTGCTAAAACAAGCAAAAGTTAGGTAAGTAATTTATTATTACTTTCTGTAACGTTTCCCATAAAATATAACTTCAGATTGGTATTTAGCATGGTCAAATTGCCCCGAACAATAAAAATTTCTCAAATCAGAGTGGTAGTCGCCGATCGCAATAATTACAGTTTTTCTAACAGGGTATAAAAATTGTGTAATACTACATCTAAAAATGTACCTTATATTATCCTTGTCTTTACCTTGATAACCAAATTTTTAAAAAGTGATTTATTTTGTAAGATTTTACAATAATTAGTTAATATCTCTCAGGTGGTCGCTCTATCTCACAATTACCTAGAAAATCTATTACTACACACCCATTACTTGACACAAACATATACATAACCTAATTTAAACACCTATATAACCTAATTTTAAAATGTAATCTGTCACCATATTTTGAAATATAAATAATACTCACTCAGGATACTCTCTTATCATCAGTTTTCTGCATTCACGTGCAGAGCCCCTGAAGTTTTTTATTGACATAACTATACTATTGTAGGTCTCAATTTCCATTTTCAAAACTTTAAAAAAATATTTCAAACTTCACCCCCCCCCTGTTTTAAATTAAGTTAATAAGCGAGATTAACTAGGGTCTTGACAGACAAGACAACTGGCGGTAAGTATGCAAACCTTACGATTTCCTGTAACTTGTATAAATTCACTGATAAACTATTCCTGAAACTATATTGATAATTATTATTTTTATTATTGCCACGGAGAACGGAAGTTTAAATTTATAAACCTACTAGCGCCCCCATCGCAGCTTTGCCCGCGCAAGTTTAAAATTACCACCATAATCATTGTTGACAGTATATAAAGAATAAACATAATAATATAAGGAGTATTTATTGTTAATTGAGTCATTTAAATTAGAAAAAAGTAGTTTAATTTAAAATTTAATCTATCAAATCTGTTGACAAAAATCTATAAAGTCATCTAATACGGTGATAGTTTTTTAAAGTTCAATTACTAAAATACGTTAGTTTTATTTGAGTTTTTTTCAGTGCCGATAGATAGCGTAGGGTATCTACTTTCGTACTGAACGATTCAAATTAAGTGACAACTCTTTATTGATATGTAGTAAAACTTTTAGTTCCTTGTTGGTTGTTTTGAGTAAGAGTGCCATTTATTTTATATTAATTTTAAAAAATCAATTATGTAAAATTTTAAAACATAATTGTTACATTATTTTGTTCAGAATATTATGTAGCATTTTCTTGGTATATTTTTTTTAACTGGGAACTTGTATGTTGTTATAACCTTAAAAAGTGAAGTGAAATTCTAACAATTTTTGGTGCTTTCTAATATCAACTTTTAATGTTATAACAATTACTATTGTATTATTTTTTTTTTGCAATGTACCAGTAAAATTAATGCGATAAACTATAATTATAAAGAAGATATAGTTTTTTTAAAAACATATTTAGGCTAAGGTTTTTTATCACTATATGAGCTTACTTTTTTGTAATTTTTTAAAATTGTATTGTGACTTCTAAACGAGACTCAAAGTTAAACATTGATGAAGACAAATCTAAGAGGAGAGAATACAACTCTAGTGATATCATTGAAGCTCATAACATGGTCAAAAATGGTGTTTCAATTTATAAAGCATCCAAAGATTGCATCGCTCTGTGTTCCACACTTAAAGGGTATGTTAAAGAGACATGTGAAGATGAACAGACTTTTGCTAGGTAAGCTTCATGCTTTAACTTCTTAGATGGAAGTTAAATTGCATGATTTTATAATTAAAATGTAGGTGATAGGGTTTGGTCTAACAGTGCTGAAGGCTTATAAAATTGCTAAGAAAGGAGGAAGAGCACACCATTTCAATGGTCCTAGTTCTAATGAAAGAAATATTGCTAGTAAAATGTGGTGGTTTCGCTTTAAATCTTGATATGGTCTGACCCTAAGAGTTCCAGAAAACCTTTCACCTTATCGAGCTTCTTACGCCAATAGAGTGATTCTAAATGATTTTTTTAATAAGCTTAAAAGTCTGATCCAAACAATTGGTGTTTTCAACAATCCTTCAAAACTATGGAATGTTGATTAGACAGGTTTACTGTTTATGGTGAATCAGTCCAAAGTAACAAATATCGGCAAAAAAATGTCTATAGAAAGCAGTATTTTGAAAATGGACAAACTCAAACACTAGTTGGGTGCATATGGTACTTGGATACCTCCAATTGTCATCTTCAAAGGAGTAAGGTGGAATGATAACCTTACAAATGACTGTTTACCCAACTGCCAGGTCAAGTTCTCAGCAAAAGGCTGGATAAACTCACAGCTATTTGAAGAATGGTTTTGATTTTTTTTATTGCTTCGATTCCACCTGAACGGCCAGTGGTGCTATTGATGGATTCTTATGATTCTCATGTAACTCCTGAAGTAATTGAAAAGGCCAAACAAAATGTCATATATTTACTTACATTTCCAATTCACTGAAATCCCACTGTAGTAGAAGAATAAGTGAGTTTATGGATTACAATCCTACTGAAAAACCATCTCGATATAATTTTCATTCATTATTTAATATAGCTTTCATTGAAAGTTTTTCTAGATCCAACATAAAAATGCTTTCAAGAAGACTGGAATTTCACCATTTCTAAACGGCTATATCTCCGTCAGCGCAAACCGAACTTCAGCCTTTTATGACTTCATTTCTATCAGACACACCATTTGCTACTTCAGCTTCTGATAAAGTGAACGATCAACCAAGTATCAACACTTTTTTAATGAATTTCGGTGATATATTGGCTATACCTCCAACCTCAGGTCATCAGCTTAAAAGGAAACGCTCCAACATATACTCTCCTACAGCAAGAATATTATCACCAACCGATAGGTTTGTAAAATCAAATCTTGGACATCCATCATAGGCAGGAAAGTCAACAAACAAGTCTACATCTGAATCCAGTGAAGTAGTTAGTGATGACTGGAAATGTCAAGAATGTGGTGGGCTTTATTCAGATGATGTAAAAGAAAGAAATGGTGCAAAATGGGCTCAATGATCAGTTTGTATGTTTCCCTATCATGAAATATCCCATTCTCCAGATTTTATTGAAAATGAAGGTGTTTATATGTGCGATTTGTGCTTGCAAACAAATTAATAATAATTTATGTAGCCTATATTGCCTGTTATAAAATTCGAATGGACAATTAGGTAATTAATTGAAACAAATAGGTACTGTATTGAGTTATAAAAACTAGAATGTTTAGTAATCACTGGGCTAGGCCTACACATTATTAAAAAAAATAAATATACCTTACTTTATAAAAAAGACAATATTAAAGGAATAGTGTCAACATTTTAAAAACATGAATTGAGTGACATAAATGTGTTTTAATATGTGAATTTCAAGTATTATTCTTAACATTTGTTGATTCCATCTTCGCGTGAGCTACTAGTAATCACTAAACACTTTTAAATGTTTTAAACTTACCTATAGTAGCACTTACTTTGCTTGTTGAGGACGGCCGTTTCGGGAGATGTGTCCCTTTATCAACTCAGACCGTAACTGATCTCAAGGTTTACGTAGGTTAGGGTGGGGGTGGGATGTTTTGGTGGTGTGGGTGTATTTTGTGTGTATTAGGAGTTATGATGTCAAAACGTGCGTGTGAGTTGTAATGTAATTGTGTATTGAGTATGTGTGTAGGGTGTAGTTTGAAATTATACAACCTAAAAAATATACAGCCTGAAAAATAAGCATAATAACCCAAATACAAACACACAAGATGACAATCCCATAAAATACTTATCAATACCATACAGATCACCCAAAACCCACAATTTAACCAACACATTACGAAAATACTACTACAAAATAGCTTACTCCACACACAACACTCTCAACAAATAATTTAAACCCAACAACAAAATCAATGACATTTACAACACCACTGGAGCTTACAAACTAACTTGCAGTTCATGCCCCAGTTTTTACATAGGCCAGACAGGGAGGTCATTCTACACACGTTACCAAGAACATATAAAAGCACTAAAAAACAATAACTACCAATCAAACTTCGCTGATCATCTCAACTCCACAAAACATGACTACATAGACATAACATTTAACCTACAAGTTCTTCATAAACAACACAAAAATAAGCAACGCTACACAACAGAACAATACGAAATATACAAGCACTTCAAACTACACCCTACACACATACTCAATACACAATTACATTACAACTCACACACACTTTTTGACATCATAATTCCTAATACACACAAAATACACCCACACCACCAAAACATCCCACCCCACCCTAACCTACGTAAACCTTGAGATCAGTTACGGTCTGAGTTGACAAAAGGACCCATCTCCCGAAACGGCCTTCCTCAACAAGCAAAGTAAGTGCTACTATAGGCAAGTTTAAAACATTTAAAAGTGTTTAGTATTATTCTTATTTCGCTTGTGTCACCAAATAAGAAATCATCACCATATAAGAGTTTCAAGAGGTAACTCCGTATTTTGATTTAAATTAGTTATTATTAAAATTATCTAACTAACACATGCACGTAGCTAACGAATTAACTAATCTTCTTTCTTATCATGCAATTTCTTTAATGGTTGCAAAGTATAGTGAAGTCTAGTTTTCTAAAATTATCATCATATTAGTTGGCTTTGCCCAATAAGATGTTTTACTAATAATAACTTTTTCCCATGAAATATAATTTTTTTTAAATATTTGAAATGCATATGGATCCATCTGTAAAAGGTCCAAATATACAAAAATGAATTTTAAATTATTGTAATATTATAAAAATGATTATTAAAAATTAAGCCTACTTATCTTATTTTATTAAAAAATACTACTAAAGGTGTTGGATATTTATTTTTAACTTTTGTTGATACTTTGATTATCTTAAAACCTCTTTATATATAACATTGGTGGTTCTTCCACCTGGAGCAAGAATCACTAAAGTATTAGAAGAGCTTACTCTAGAACATGGGTTATCAAACTGGGGGGCGTATAGGCAAATCAGGGAGGGGGGGCACGAGACAAGTTAGAAAATAGTAAGATAAATTCTCATTTACTTAAAGTATATAATTTATAAACATTTAAAACTAAATACACCTCAGATATTTTTTACGGTAATTATTCCGACGTGCGACTACGGCTATTTTCGTGAAATTCTTTTGCTTTTCTTATGTATTTTTACGTCCTAGACACGAATCCAACATTAATTATTGTCGCTGACGCATTTTTTTTAAATATACTTATACAAAAATAACCTTATTGACGTACGTTCCGACGTGCGACAACCGCTATTTTAGTGAATTTTTTTTACTTTTCTTATGGATTCTTACGTCCTAAACACGAATCCAACATTAATAATTGTCGCTGAAGAAGTTTTTTTAAAATATACTTAAAAAACATAACCTTTATTGACGTAAGTTCAGACGTGCTACTACCGCTATTCCGACATGCGACAACCGCTATTTTCGTGAAATACCTACGAATGACTACCTACGAAGTATCCAGTCAAGATAGATTTGGTTATAATTATATTCCATTTTACTATATACCTATATTGAAATATACATACAAAGTAATCAGTCAGGATAGATTTGGTTATAGTTTAATACAACATTACTATATACCTACATTAAAATGTACCTATGAAGTATCAAGTCAGGATAGATTTGGTTATAATTTAATAAAAATAGATAGTAATTCTGAATAAAATTATTACCAAATCTAACCTGACTGGATACTTTGTAGGTATATTTTAATGTAGGTATATACGAGTAGTAATGTATAAAATTAAAGATCTAGACGTAGTGCAGTGCGCTGTAGCAACTGCGCGCTCGGTTCACACTATAGGCCTACATGTCATTACAATATAACATTTAAAATGTGAAATAAAGTAACTTTCACAAAAATACATAAAAATGTAAGGAACGTACATATGTAAAAACGTGGAAATACATAAGAAAAGTAAAAACAAATTCACGAAAATAGCGTTAGTCGTACGTCAATAAAGGTTAGTTTAGGTTATGTTCTTTAAGTATATTTTAAAAAAACTGCGTCAGCGACAAAAAATAATGTTGGATTCGTGTCTAGGAAGTAAAAATACATAAGAAAAGTAAATAAATTTCACGCAAGTAGTGGTAGTCGCACGTCGGAATAATTACCTTTTTTACATAGGTAATTTATTGACCATGATGTTCATAAAATGTATTTCTTTATAAAAGAAATATAAGTAAAGTTATACAATTTTTGTAAACGTGAAATTAAATCAACATGATAGCTAGAAAAAGAATAATAGTTCAAAAGTGTTGTGCTTGCCGTTCAATGTGGCAACAGCGCCATAATGAACAAATCTTCATTTTGGATAAAAACACTTAAGAGTGTATCAAAGCTAGTTCTATCTAGCCAGTACTTGAATAATCATTTTTATATTAATATTCATTTTCTCATATTTAATGTTTATACAGAAAAATAGTGTTTAGTGTATTAAAAAAAAGTCTAACAATCAGCTCAAATAAGAAATTTTGTAATGAATACTAAAAATTCATCAGCTCAAATAAGACTATTTACAGTGAATATGTGAAACTAAAAACTCATGATGATGATATGTACACTCCCTCAAATGTTTTGTTGAATAAACATACAATTGATTGATGAGTCAAGAATACTAAATTTATTAAAACAGCAACGTTTTCACAACTTTATTGTTGACAACATTCAGGTCTACAATTACAATAAACAAAATTAACTATGCCTAAAGAAAAAAATGATAAAATAAATAACATTATTATATACATTAAAGTTAGTAATACTAATAAATTAACATTACAAACAACACAAATCAAATTAAATTATTAAAAGCACACTATTTTTTTCCATCAATTTTCTATTTATTCATTATGGTTTTGGAAGTCATTTATAGGTTTTATGTATTGCTATTGTTAAGTTTGTCATGTTGTGTCTTCTTAGATACTTAATTAACCCTGCGGTACTCGCTCGTTTTTTTACATTGATAATCGCACATGTGTAGCCAACACCATTTTATTTTTGTAATATCGTTTAATATTCATTCAAACAGAAAATAAACATATTTTTTAGTATGAACGTATTTTTCAATTACTTATCTACCTGTGGAAATAATTACAAGCTTTAATATTATTTTAAGAGTACAATACAAAATGAAAACATTTCCATAGATTTTCCTCCATTTGGGTTAAACATTTTTAGCTAAGTTTAGCTCTAAAAAAGTTGATTTTTTTCAAGGTAATCAATTTTTTTCACAGATATACTTTTTAAGTTTGTTTATTAAACAATAAAAATTTTCAAGGAAGTAAACATAAAAATTACTTTTTTGTCATAATAAAAGGTCCTATAAAAATCATGTCATATTTAAGAAGTTTTTTAGTTCTAATTGAGACATACATAAGGCACAGAAGGGATGAATGTTCTTGACAAACATTCTTAGTTGTCATTGCCACACGAAAGGCACACAAGGGATGAATGTTCTGGACAAATCTTGTTGCCATACGTCACAGCATTTCCTGGTAGACTGGTCGTCGCATGCTCTCATAGGCAGCAACGTCCCACGTTGTTGTTTCCAGGCTCTTCAATACCCAAAAGCTTCCTAGATCGGTGCTTCATCTCTACTGGTACATATGGGGAGTCAATCCGTTTCCTAATTTGAGGATGAACCAAGTTCCAAGCAAGATTTTCCAGAAATGTTCTTTTCAAAGGTGCCTCTGCATCTGTGTGGTTGAATGCATATACACGTGAAGCATTGATAGCACTAATATTTAAAAGGTCAAAAAAATTCCATTGACCAGCGTTTAGTATTCCGTGCTACATCATACTTAGCACACATTTGGTTGACCAAATCCACGCCTACTTTATTTTTGGTATCAGAGAGTCTCCAGTCTCAGGATCGATCTTTTGATCATCATCAACGACGAGAGTAGGATCATTGCTTTTTTTTGTACAATAAGACACAATAATATTTTTCTTGGGATGTGCAAAAATTGAACTATGCACTTCACATTTCTTGTTTGGTTTTAGTTCAGATGGTGCACCAATCCTCTTTGAACGGATTTTTCCAACTAAGGTCAATTTGTTTACTTCAAATAAATGTTCAGCTAATGACACAGAAGTGAACCATTTATCAGTAGTGACATTGCGATTTGTGCCTGAAATAGGTTTACATATTCATATTGTGGCCTCTTCTGAAGATGATGACAGTTTAAATGGACCATCTGGTAGTTTACCAGCTTATATTTCCAAGTTTACAGTGTACTTTGTTCTAGCACATGTTAAGGCAAAGACTTTAACTCCGTACTTTGCTGGTTTATTTGGAATACACATTTTAAAAAAGCACCTTCCTCTAAATTTAACCAATTGTTCATAATTCATTTGGTGTATAAAATCTTCCAAAGTTATGAACTATAAGCTCAAACAATTTCCTAACAGCTGGCCAAACATCTCTAGGTCTTGTAAAATTATTTTTGATAGTGTCTGTTTAGTCTGTGTAGAGACTAAAAGTTAGAAATGAAACGCGGGGCGGCAAGCATTGTCTACCAAGTTACTTACAGTTGCGCAATCGTGAATCACAATTAACATAGAAAGTTTACCGACTGTTCGAAGCAAAATCTAGTCATTTAACAATACAAAAAACACGACGACACTGAATTTACTATGAATGTGAAATACAAGTTCTAATTAAACCTTAGCTACGCACTTACCCTAGGTAAGAAGTGAAGCAACGTTCGAAGGAGCGAGGTTGAAGCTTCCACAGTACTGTGGTCGTCAGAGGCAGCATAGAAGTCTTGAAGGCAGTAACGTAACTAAAAACTCAATTTAAGTCATGAGTAACAAGTAAAAGTTTAACTTACAAAGCACTTAAGTTCTTGCCGCGAGTCTACGCACTTAGGTTGCACAACCGGCTTGATCGAGCGACACTTTAACGAAACGGCGAAAATATAGTTCAAACTGTTCATCGACGCGGTCCGAACCTTACGCACATATTAATGAACGAAAGCGGTACTTTAAACTGTCTGAAACAAAGCCCATGCGGATTAAGCGGCGCGGTTTAGCACAAGACTGCACTATTCGAGGGACACAACGCTTCTGGCGAAGCGGAAAACGTACGTAGAATATTGATGGGAGGGGGGTGCAGAGAGTTCATCAGGAAAATCAATACTTGTTCCAATATCGATTAGTGGGTCAGAAATCACGTGACCAATACCGTCAGGGCACAGCTGATCGAGTTAAAATAGATAGATCAGAACTTCGAGCGCTGACTCGAACAGTGTCAATGCAAGTATGTTCCACTCACTAAGTCTAATTACTTGATCATCACAGAAAATCGCAAAACAATTATGCTCAGTGATAGCATTCCTGGCTTCACCTGTAGGACCAGGCAATTGCAAGATAATGTTATTTTGCCTAGTATGGACGTTTGGGGGCAATTTTCTTCACTTCATTACATTTTTAAGTTTATCTTTTGCAAAATACAAGTTACCTATAGGCATATCATTACGGTCGTCAGACTCATATTGCAGGTCCGAGTCATGTGGTGATAATGATAGTGGTAGTTGGTTATCTTCTACCTCTTCATCTTCCAAATGTATCTCTCCTTCTATGTGGTCATCTTCACTATCACCTTCTACAAAGTCCTCTTCATTGTCACTGTAAGGATGCTCTAAATATTCCATAATAGCAATGTCACATCCCCGCACGCTTTGCTAGAGCCATGACACAAACACTCGCTAAAAATGGTAATGATTCACCTTCAATTTGCTCATGCAGATTTTTTCCAGGAGGGGGGGCGTGCAGAGACAACCACTGAGAGCTTTGGCGTTTGGTTTCAGAGTCGTATTGGAAAAACTAGCTCTCATTGCGTGTAATAACTCGATCAAGTACCGTGGAATCGTTTTAAACTCGCTCCAAACAATTTTCTGCGACGTTCATTCGATGCTGCTTTTGCTCCTCAGAAAGGTTTCTTTGGAACAATCTTCATGCACAACATTTTCGAGTTAAATATTGGGCTGTTTTTCTAAGGCGTTCCATGACTGGAAAAAATATTATTCATCAGACTATTTTAGTTATTTAAACCATAAATCAAACATTAAAAACTAAAGTATATGTATTATAAACATTTTAACTAATGTAAATTTAAAAAAATGAGTTTTTCCAGATCTTTCACTACGAAAGATCTTGTAAGATATTGATGTTTTCCTTTTTATTAGCAGCTTTTTGCACTAAAGCGTTCTGGAAAAAAAATAATTTTGTTGATCTACCCCAATGTCCACGGGATTATGAACATGGTCATATTTTGGAAGCCAGTTGTCAGGAATTGCAGCCCAACACTTATTTGTTGACAATGTTTTTGAAACACGAATGGAATTTTGAACCGAGTTCATTTATTGAAAGCAGTTTATCTTTATATATTTTAATAATGAAACAAATCATTTATTATAACTGTATTATAATCATTTTTAATATTATCAACTTTGTTGTTTTCATGAATAATATAAATAGCTTAATATTATAGGACTCCTCTTCAGCTACATCGTGATACCACCTTAATGTTTTTCGAATTGCTGTTACCATAGTATGACAATTAACGATATGTGGCCTTTGTTCAAATGGTTTTTCACCAACTTCATTTTAAATGAAGTTACCACAGACATGTTTTAACTTGTGATTCTTTCCCTAGGAACCACAAGAACTTCCTATTTAGCCGCTTGCTTTCTAAGGACAGTTGTACGGCACCGACTTGATATTTAAAAATCTTTGATAATTAAAGCAATGATACTCAACAATAGCATGTTTTGTTATTCGGTCGTTTTCCTGGCTTTGCAATCATTAATATATGAAACCTTCCAGCATCATGAAATGTACTTTAGCCGGAGAAGTTTTGACAGCCTTGCATTATAACTCCTTGTGATTAAATGATATCCAACAGTTTTCTTGGTTGGAACCTTTGCCATTCCATCCTCAAGTTCTTTAAAGGTGCCATGTCAAATCATCAGGGTATCAGTCCTCTCAGATATGTGATATTGACACTGACAAAGGGGTAAAAGTATCGGTCAAAAATCTGAAAAAATGTCTGTTTTTCCTTCATCATATTTCACTCTGTATCATTTTGTAGCCTCAAATAAGCCAAGAGATAACTTGTGACATATTATTTTGCAATGACCTACTTCTTTATATTCACTTGAACCAAGAGACCTTTTTGGTTTAAACAGAAAAAATAGCATACAAAATCATAAAATTATTTGTAACAATTGTTATAAAAATAAATGAATTTATCACTTTAACCTAGTGTGTTCCAATTATGTATTACGATATTTCAATAGTTTTGGTTGGTAAAGATTACTTTCAGACTTACCTTGGTAAGAATCAACTCTGTAATCTTGAAACAGAAACACATAAAAGCACTTAACCAATGACATATTTCAACCACACAGTGGTCTTTGTCAATCAAAGAGAAAACACAAAAAGAAATACGAGAGAATGAAATAAAATAAATATAAGTTGTAATCACAGATTGTGTAGAAATCAGATGTCACAGATTAAAGATATATGTATTGTTTCCATGAGCATATGAGTGATTATAGTTTATATAAGTCTGTCAGGGGAAAAGAGATTGGAGACATCCGATGAGGCTATTAGGAAAAAAAAGTGAATGGATTTATCTGATGTTGAGGTTAGGGGATTCTCTGGACTTGGTATACCACTGGTATGATAATTCCCATCTTCTCAGTTCTGAGGGATTGCAAATCAGGGGAGGGGGAGTGATTTAATTATTTTTGTGGTATAGCAGTCATCAAAAGTTGTGATGTTGTGACTCGCATCATGTTGAGCTGTTGGCCTATCCATATTCATAATTTTAACATCACATCTGTGGCCATTCATTCTGATATTCAGACCATCCGTGGTCAGGCCTATGTACTGTGCTGAGCAAAATTTACATTATTTACCATATTTGTTGTTTGACTGTTGAAACTATTTGCTGAGGGGTGTATTGGACACGTTTTGCATCTAGGTCTATTGCATGGGAAGGAGCCATGAGGAGGTTTGTGTGGTTTCTATGGATCAGGGTCTGGTAGTTTAGGATGTACTAGGATGTTTTTCAAGTTGGGAGGTTGCTTGTACCAAATTTGAGGTGGATCGGTGAAAAGATTTTTGGTGTGGACGGAAGCTTGAAGAATTTTGAAGCCATCTCTCAATATTTTGTTGACCAGGCTGGTAGTCTGTTATTAAAGACAGTTTATTTTGTTCTGTTTGTGGTTTGGGGTGAACCGAGGATTGTGCTGACTGAATTTGGTTTTCAATGAGTCTTTTTGGGTATCCTTTTTGGATATTTTAATAGTTCATGATAAAAAGGAATAAATCTGTAACTAAACATTGTCTGTATTTTAAGTTTATTTATAAAATTTCCAGAAACTATTTCTTAGCAGGCTTGCTAGCAGCAACCTGTTTAGGTGTCTTCGGCTTCTTTTCCTTTTTAGGTTTTACAGTTTTTGCTTTCTGCATAGCAGCTCTTCGCTTCTCAAGCATTTTCAAACGACGCTCTAGATGTGGAGCCAAAGGAGTCTACAAACAAATAAAAATATTTCATGAAGTCTCAGTTAATGACTTGAAAAGTAGGTAGGAGAAATTGTAAGAAATGAAATAATGACTTTTATTGATTGCAATTATTGAAATATTTTTCATTCAATCAAACATTATCTACAAGACATCAACTACACTCACAGCAATATAAGGTGAATGAAAAAAAAGCGGTTGATTTGCGAGTCAAGAATATATATTTTTTATTTCATTGGCGACATTTTGAAAATTGGTTAATTTCCACTATCAGGTTTAAGCACATAATCAACAATTAGATTATACAGTAATTTTAACCATTACAAAAACATAATCCTCATGTTTGGCACCAAATTACATAAAATTATTTTTTAAATATCCATATACATAATTTCATAAGCCAAATTTTTAGAGAAAAATTGTGGGACCTTGGAAGGTTGAGCTGAGAGATGGCTAAATGTAAAGCTATTAACATGAACAAGCGAGGAAAATATAGGTTCTTCTTAATTTACAACATTTATAGGGTTTTGAGGAAAAAACCCAAAATCTCTATAAGAAATACATTGTAATGAAAAACAGCTGCGTATGATTTTCAAGTGTTTCAGCCAAGTACAAATATTTTAACAGTATTAAAGGTTGATTAGAAATATGAATTTGATATCAGGTTTAGTTGAGGAAGTCTTATCATACTAGATATTTTTGACATGTGTATTAAATACATGGTCAACTTTATGTTACACTAGGTCGAGTAAAATCTCAAGATGGATTAAAGATACATATTGAAAATACAAGGAGTCAAAAAAATCAAATTGAAAACCCATAGTTTGTGAGGAAATTTTGCTATGAAAAATTTGAATTATATTAAATTAATTTGTATTAAGAAATAAAATTACTATAAAAAAGTTTAAAATTTGTTTCACTATGAATAGGACATTTGGCCCTACGAGTCTTAATATATAATTTCGTAAGGCGAATATTGAGGGAAAGATTGTGGAGCTTGGAAGGTCGTACAGAGCTGGGAGATTGCTCAAATTACAGGTATTAACACAAACGGTTGGGAAAAAATATAGGGTTTTCTCAATTTAAAACATTTATAGGGTTCTGAGAAACTTAAAATTACAACAAATTTCAACAGCTGATTTGTAAACAAACAAATATTTTAACAGTATGAAATCAAGTTATGTGTATACATTGCAATGAAAAACATAACACAGTGGTCTTTGTCAATCAGAGAGAAAACAAAAAGAAATATGGGAGAAATAAAATAAATATAAATTGTAATCACAGATTGTGTAGAGTAGAAATCAGATGTCACTGATTATATATATATATATATATATATATATATATATATATATATATATATATATATATATATTCTTGATATTTAACATTATCCATTGTTTTTCCGTTGCACTGACTTTATCAATTTAATATATTACTGTGTGAGTAATTTTATCCACCATTAAGTGCAATAATTTTACCTTGAGTGATGAGGCACCTTTCGGTCGTTGACCATTGTCGAATCACTGATTTTTCTCTGCTGTGGATGCTATGTCCGTGAAGCCGGTGTTCGTTGACGTAACACGCACTTTTTCTTGATCTGAGTGTATGATATTTTTGTATAGTATGTCTTCTGTATATGTTGTTTGTAGATTCATTAAGTTGTTGTGTAGGTTTTTATAAATGTGGTATTTTTCTAGTGAGTTTAGTTCTATTGGGTTGTTATTTATTTCCAGTATGGTTAGGTTATTTTCGTAATTTGTTATTTCGTGTTTATGGGATATTAGGTGTGCTGCAACATTTGATACTTTAGAATTTTTGTTTTTGAATGCTCTATAATGTTCTTCAAATCTTATTTTAAATGTTCTGGTTGTTTTTCCTATGTAAAAAGCGTTACAGTTGTTGCATGTGATTTTGTAAATTCCTGATAGGTTATGTTTTTCTGAATTTGTTATGTGGTTTGTGTTATTAAGATATTTTATTATTTTGTTGTTTGGTTTGTAAGTTGGAGTGTAGTATTCTTTGTTGTATATATTTGTTATTTTTTCTATTTTGTTATTGGTGTATTTATATTTTAGGTAGATTTTTTTATTTTTATTATTTTCGTGTTCCGGTTGTAGTGTTGTGTTGAGGTTAGGTTTTTTGTGAATTTATTGTATATATTTTTTATAAGGTGTTTGTTGTATCCATTTTCTATTGCTATTTTTGTAATGTTATCTAATTCTTCATTTAATTTTTGTTTGTTATCCTGTGTGTATTTTATTGCTTTATTTATCATGTTACTGTAAGTGTTAATTTTGTGTGTCCAGGGGTGGTTAGATTTGTAATGTATTGTGGTGTTGTTGGAAGTAGGTTTCCTGTATACTGTAGTTTCTATTTTATTATCATTTATATTTAAAGTAATGTCGAGGAAGTTGATTGTTCTATTTGTTTCTGTTTCAACGGTGAATTGTATGTTTTCGTTGTATGTATTTAGTTTGTTTAATATTATGACGTGTTCGTTGTGAATGGTAGGTTGGTATATTACAAGTATATCGTCTACATATCTTGTCCATAGTGAGATATTGTGTGTGTTTATTATAGGTTTAATTATTATTTGTTCAAAGTGTTGTAAATATATTTCTGACATGACAGATGATATGGGTGAACCCATGGGGAGTCCTGTTGTTTGTTTATAATATTTATTGTTAAATTGGAAGTAATTTTGGTTACATATGTGTTTGGTTAGCGTAATGATACTATCTATTATGTTTCTTTTTTCGTTATTGTGTATCAGTTTGTTTTTTATTATTTCTATGGTTTCTTCTATTGGGATACTAGGGTACATGTTAGTTATGTCATAACTTATTATTTTTGTGTTGCTGTTTGTTTTTATCGTTTTTATTTTATCAATTAATTCGTATCCATTTTTTATATTGTAAGTGTTGTTGATATGTATTTTAAATCTTAGGATTTTGTCTAGAATTTTTGCGATTATGTAAGATGGTGCTGTTGTGAAATTTATTAGTGGTCTAAATGGTGTGTTGGGTTTGTGGATTTTAGGTATTCCTGATAATACGGGTGCGCACGGTTTAAATGGGTATAATCTTGTGTGGTATTTTAATTTATTGTTATAGTTTAGGGTGTTACGGTGAGTGACTATTAAGTTTTTTATTGTAATAAGGTATTTGTTAGTTGGGTCTGGGATTTGTTCGTATTTATTTTCTTTTATGTAGTTAGTCATTGAATCGATATATTTGGTATTTTCTATTATTACTGGAGTATTTGTTTTATCTGATTTTAATATTAAGTAGTCGTCGTTTTCTAGTTTTTCTCTGAGTTTTATAATTTCTTTTTTATTAATATATTGTTCCGTTTTTTTGTTTTTTTCCGTTTTTATTAGGTTAATTTTATTATTAATATTATTTCTTATGTGTTCAGTATTTTGGTGGGTAATTTTGTGGATGTTAGATTCTGTGTCAACTATTAGGTTTTTTATTATTTGTTTTTTGTTGAAGTTAGGTAGGTTATACAACAAAGAATACTACACTCCAACTTACAAACCAAACAACAAAATAATAAAATATCTTAATAACCACATAACAAATTCAGAAAAACATAACCTATCAGGAATTTACAAAATCACATGCAACAACTGTAACGCTTTTTACATAGGAAAAACAACCAGAACATTTAAAATAAGATTTGAAGAACATTTTAGAGCATTCAAAAACAAAAATTCTAAAGTATCAAATGTTGCAGCACACCTAATATCCCATAAACACGAAATAACAAATTACGAAAATAACCTAACCATACTGGAAATAAATAACAACCCAATAGAACTAAACTCACTAGAAAAATACCACATTTATAAAAACCTACACAACAACTTAATGAATCTACAAACAACATATACAGAAGACATACTATACAAAAATATCATACACTCAGATCAAGAAAAAGTGCGCGTTACGTCAACGAACACCGGCTTCACGGACGTAGCATCCACAGCAGAGAAAAATCAGTGATTCGACAATGGTCAACGACCGAAAGGTGCCTCATCACTCAAGGTAAAATTATTGCACTTAATGGTGGATAAAATTACTCACACAGTAATATATTAACTTCATAAAGTCAGTGCAACGGAAAAATCCTATCAAGTCCAAAAAATTCCAAATAAGCTTTAAGCTCTACTAGAACTAACCTATATATATATATATATATATATATATATATATATATATATATATATATATATATATATATATTACTATTGTAAGTAATTTTATCCACCATTAAGTGCAATGATTTTACGTAAAATCATTGCACTTAATGGTGGATAAAATTACTTACAATAGTAATATATTAACTTCATAAAGTCAGTGCAACGGAAAAACAATGGATAACGTAAAATATCAAGAATATCCTGGAGAATCGCCAAAATATTGAACACTATATGAAGCCTATTTATGAATAATGTGCACTTATTTTTTGTTCCCCTATCATATCTAAGTACGAAAATACGTTTCTTATTATAATATATAGGTATATGAACACGTCATTAGTTCGACATATTTTTTTAAAGCGCAAATGATGCTTAAATAAACTACGCGGAGCCAAATTTAATATTTTTTTGTTTTGTGTGTAAACAATAAAACCACATTTTCATGTTCAGTTTACCCACACAATAAGCTGACTGGCAAGTAATGTGTTTTGGTGCTTATCACATGTTGAGACTGGAAAAAAGGCTTGTCGGTATCCAGCAACAATTGGGAGAGAAACCCAACAGTTGACAACCATCATCTAAGATACGAGAACTGGCGCCATCGGTGAAGTACGTACTTGAACGTACCAGAAATGACGTCTCCAAAACTGACGAAAATGATTGCCTAGCTAACAAGATGACATATTGAGTCCCTCAAAACAGTTTCGATATTCAACTATAAAACATTGCCGTGCAATACTTTACTTCATAAAATACAGTAAAATAAATAGTAAATACAGTAGAACTCAATTATCCAGATCAATTGGGGCTGGGCCCTATTCTGAAAAGGGTTAATAACTACTGTTTTATCTTGCAAATTGGATACAATTTTTTTATAGTTTTATACTTTTGTCTAAGCTGTTGAGCTTTTTCACAAACAATTGAACCTGAAATTGGGTTTCCCGCACAACGCTGTTGCAAAAACCACTTGAAAACAGCATCTTCTAATTCATTTTTTTGCCGTTCTTGATATTTTCAGTCTTTATTTTTAAGCACCGACACGAAGATTAAAAGTCTAGATCTGCCCCTTTCAGTGTCTGAGATCGTTAATTGTCTAACACCATACATCTCTGCCAACTATTTACCCATAACTCCTTTATGCGATTGATGTATATTTAGTTTATCTACTAAGGATAACAAAACTCCTTTCAAAACAAACAAAAAACAGACTGATAAAAAAAAATGGCTGGCCTTTTGTGATGGACAAGAGGCAACTAAATAAAACTACATTAAGAATCCAAATAATGTTTGCACTGCGCCTACACTAGTTTGCGAAGGAAAAGCCCATTGCACATATAAATAGAAACATTATTTTGAAAATCGTTGCTTTTTTTCTGGAAATCTTAAAGCGATTCTGACAATTTGAGTTCTACTATAAATAATTCTAGATATTTCATACAGTACTTGTGTAACATGATTAAAACAGTTGACGGAATCTTTTTTTTGTCAAGTTTTACTATTGATCATATTTAAAACTCAATAAATAATAATATAAATAAATTTAATAATTTATGCCATATGAATTTATTATACGTTTCTCAATAAATTGTTATGTCCATGTAACCGAGAGTGAAGTTTAATAGTAATTATTAAGATTTGTATAATAATCACAGTAGTACAGTAATCATTTAGTACAGTAAAGGACTGATTTTATATGCTTCAAGTTTTTAAATGACTCAAGAGTGCTAAAATTCTAATATTTTGTTTGAAACATGCAATTAAATTTGAATTTTTCTGTAATTCTTTACAGAAATAGGTTATTCTTAGTAAAAATAATACAAACAACATAAATTATCTGTATTATTTGGGGATTCAGGTAGGGATATGAAAAAAAACACTACTAAACTGTTGCCATTATGTATTCTAAGCCTTCTGCCTCCCACAAAAATTAATTTTATAAAGAATTGGTACATTTCGACCAACCAATCTTTCTCCGAAGATGGATCATAAAAGCATTTTGTTAATTTGAGTAGATACCCTACTGTCGTGTTGTAAGCTTTTTTTAAGAATTATTTATATTCAGAAGACACTAGAATAAGAACACAAGTAGTATAAAATAAAAATGAATGTGAAATGCACGTAGACAAATAAATTTCATAACAATTTAATCATAGTCTTTGTTATTTTGGCGGTGTTTGTATTTTCAAAGACCTGAAAACAACAATTTATTCCATGCTCTTATTAATATCATGCTTTACTGTATCCCACACTTAAAATACAAAATAGAATAATAATTTGTATTATTGGATTTCTAACTCATTTTTCAATTAAATGCCATGAATCACCAATAAATATAAACACAAACAACAATAATCTAACAACTGTTGATATGGATTGGATCTATTGGACTGTAAGCATCTGCATACATTAACTGCAAACACATCATGATGCTTGTTATTTACTACAATAATAATTGGATTTTGGTTGTTTTTGGTAATAAGATTTATAATATGATTTTAAAATAACATTTTCAAATTCTAAAATATCTAAACAATTTTGTATGGGCACAAATAGAGACAGTAAATATGCAGAAACATCGGCTTGCAGTGTTATTTAAACTTTAGGGCTAGTGAAACTAAATAATCATACTAAGAAAATCTGCCTAAACAAAATTTTGATTTCAATTGAATTATGTTTTTATTTTACAATATCACATTCAATTAATATATAATTTTCATTCTGGAAAATGTCACTACAGTCGCTACAATTGTTTTAAACAGGTTGGAAATTTATTAATTTGAAAGCAAAAATTAATTTACAAGTATGATATTAAAGATAGAGAAAATACTTACTCCATTTTTTTTCGCCAATTCGACCTGCTTATCAAAATTCTTCTTCTGTGCAGTCAGTATTGCCTTCCTCTTGAGAACTGCGTAGAATGGGTTAAGAACCAACATTGCACGGGTATTTTTTAATGGGTTCAGCTTGCGTTGACGACGGACCACAACCTTACTGCAAAATTAAATATTTAAGTGTAGAGAGTCAAGTACTTAATCCATTGTTATCATAGATTATTTAGTTTTATCTAAACCTAAATAAAATGTTCGGTTTAAAGAAACACAATCTAAAATCCAAAAAAAAATATTTAACCTGAAAATTATTGAAAATGTAATAATATACGGTTTTAAATGGTCGGATAAAATTACATATAATCAAAAGCAATAATATACTTTTGCTTTCACTGTTTACTTTGTAATCAGTTAAATTCTTGCAGTTTTGACATACTCATTCAAGAGCATATTTTTTTTCCATCTATTTAATGATAAACGATATAGTGTTATGTAGTGATGCGGGTACTTCTAGCCTACATCAGCAGCATAGAGTCCTGACCGTTGGTATTTGTGGCAATGCTACTTGGGATCCAGGTCAACAGATGTTTCTTACACTCTTGGATAATAGTTACAGTCTATGCATATTGACTTATAGCTCCACGTATTTTACGTTAACAATAACTAATGAAGATATAGCAAGAGATTTGAGATGCACAGGAAGAAAGTTTACTGACTAGTGAGGGGGGATGGCGAACTTATGTCAGATCTAAATGTATAACAATTCTCTCAACAAAGAGTTGAGAATTTGTTGAGAATTTTTTTTAAATTAAGAAAAAATCCATTAAACAATTTTGTAACGGCAAGAAACGGCAAATATTATTAAAAGTTGCAATTTAGTTATTCCAAAAAATGAAATTTATAAATTTAATGTTTCAAGTGCAGTTCTATCTAGAATAAATTGCCTCCCAAAGATACATAAAGAAGGTAATTTGGTGAGACAGATTGTTTCGGGGATTGACTCACTAACTTACCTTTTGTCAAAATGGTTTAAGTTTTTGGAAATTTTAAATTTACTATAAAATCCAGTTCAATAAAAATACAGAAGAGTTTATAACAAAATTAAAAAATATTGAATTAACAGATGACGAAATTCTTGTATCATTTGACGTTAGTTCACTATTTCCAAGTATACCAATTGCTGAAACATTAATTTTATTAAAAGAATTTTTAATTAAAAATAAAGTAGAAATTAATGAAGTTAACCAATATGTGAAATTAACTAAGTGTTGTATGACACAGAATTATTTTTCTTTTAACAACGAATTTTACCAACAAAAAGATGGTACAGCTATGGGGAATAGTTTATCACCTTTTATAGCCGAACTTTTTATGAAAAATTTTGAAAAGGAATTAAGACATAAACTAAGATATTTTCCTAGAGTTAGATATGTTGATGATGTTTTCGCAATTTTTAATATTAAAGAGTGCAACTTGGAAAATTTCTTAGCAATTATTAACCAGCAAAAAATATAATTTACTTATGAAATAGAAAATAATAAAGGTTTACCGTTTCTTGATGTATTATGTATTAAAAATAATAAGATTGAATTTGATATATATCGAAAAAAAATACAAGTAATGATAGATATATCCCTGTAGATTCTAATCATTGTAGATCCCATAAATTAGCAGCTTTTAACACAATTCCTTTGAACAAGAATAGATTTGAATGTGAATTAGTCACAATTAATAACTAATGTAACTCGACAAACAAGTTTCATCCTTAACATGGGGTGCCAAAAGTTAAAGAACATATTGTGATAAGTGAAAATTCAACTATATTTAAAATTTTAGAAAAGGCAAAGAGGTTTGCTACAAAATTACAAACTGTAGGTAATCAATAGTTTGTTTTGGTGCATAAAGTATATAATGTCAGAGATAATGAATAAGGTTTTCTTTAAAATCAATCAAATGATAAAAAATACAGTATTAATTTTAAAAATCACATACACAAATAGTAATTACAATTCTATACTTACTTTGGAGGTTTAATAACCTTCTTGATCTCAGTTGATTTCAAAAGCCTGGACAGATTTGTATTTCCCATTTTAGGTAAAGGAAGTTTGTAGCCTTTCTTGAGGACAGAGTTCTTCCGCCATACTCCATATAAACGGTTAAGTTGCTTGAAAGCAGATTCAGTCCAGATGACAAAACGTCCAACATGACCACCCGGAGCCAGCTTCAACAAGTTCAGCCTAGATACATTGATCAATTCCACACCGGGAATGTTTCTAAATGCTTTCGTTAACCCCTAAAATCCAAATATTACAATTTTTTTAAAAATTCTAGATTAAACAAACAATTAATACATTGTTAACAGTAAATAACACATTACCTTATCTTCTCCATAAACAATAAGAGGTCCTCTACGTTGAATACGTCTCCTGTTTCGCATTTTACCTTTGCCTGCACGGAATCTACGAGATTTATATACCTAAAAGATAAATTAAAATTAAAATTGCAAAAAATACTAATGTTGAAATAATTTTTTACTGAATTCTAAAATCAATAGGCTAGAGTAACATTATTTTACTGAAAGGCCAGTTAATTGCAATTAATTATAAATTGCTCTAAACATATTTTTAAAAAAAATAACACCAATGTCATTTCAATCTTCCACAAACAATGATTTAGTGAAATATTGCAAGCTATACCTGAGAAATTATTGTGCTTTCTAAATAATAGTGGTAAAATAAAAGTAAGTCTACATATATATTGCTACACTAAAATTGTTTTTACACACTCAACTTAGGCGAACACAATAAATATTATGTACAGCAAATAGTAATTACAACAAACACTGACATTAGAAGTAATCCAAATTAAGGAATTTTAACAGGACTAAAAACTAAAATAAATCAATGATAGCTAAACATAAAAAACTAAAAGAAAGTAATATATAACTATAGATTATTAAAATATGGGATTAAGTAAATAATATATAAAAACAAGGAAATTTTTGGTAAAAAAATCTGAACATTAAATAAATATATCTTGTAGAATTACCACTGTTATTAAAGTCCAGAAAACAAAATAAACTACAAATAAACAAACTGGTTTCTAGGACAATGCTACTGTAATTGGACCAAGACGGAAAAACAGTCGTCAAAAGATTTCACAGGGACTAAGCAACTGAAACAGTGAGACGTGTTTTATTGGTGCTCCAGTAATAATTACTATTATAGAATAAAGAGGGATCCTGTAGTGCAAAATGTGACCCAAAAGTGTTCAAGAAATACTTGGGATTTATGTCCAAGTATCAAAAACATCCAATCTCGACAATGTAATAGTGAATCAAGAACTTTGAATACCTAAGACACCAAACTTTACTAACTTTTAGAAGACGATATAAATTGTGATTTTAGAAAAATGAGTCAAAATTCAAAATTATCGAACTTTGTTAATATATTCAGAATGAAATTTACTAAAAGAAGAAGAAGACGCAGGTTAGCAAATGCAGTACCGAGGAAATAAAGAAGGTGTCACCAAAGGACAACTGAAAGTGTTAGCAAGTCTTTATCAATTTTCAACTTCTTTTAAATTATAACTTTAATTCAAACATTACTACTTTTGTTCCAAACAAAACTTCAAGAATACGATTGAGGTTTTGAAAATGGAGTTACTCCGAAAAGCGCCAACAGAGGAGAATTATGAAACTTTAGGGATGGCAAAAAACTGTACTCAAACATATACAAATATTACTAACAGAAATGAAAATGAGTGTATTAATAATTTCTCACTAGCAGACTCTGTATGTTTTGTAACGTAGTCACACGCATAGACAGAAAACCTTGCTGACTTAGGGACTGCGATGAGGGTTTTATAAAATATTCCCTAAAATAATAAAGTATAATTTAATTAAGAACAATAAGAGAATGATAAAAGAACAATAAGAATATTTGTTTAATGTTAAAACAAGAGACAGTAAATGAAGTACAAGACAGTTTTGCTATCCATCTTCCACACTGTCTACAGTGCAGTATTTGCATAAGTACAAGATGTCCTTAGTCCCTCCCAAAATAGAAGGGGTGTCCGTATTATACACTGGTACTTCTTCATTTCCTTCTGATGAACTATACAATTCAACATTTCCCTGTAGGTCATGTTCATCCACAATCTCTGGGCTTAGTATTTGAGGATAAAGTTCATCAAGAATGTCCGTTATATGATGTCCTTCTAAATCATAGGTTCCCAAACTGGGGGACGTGAAGGCAACCCAGGGGAGCGTGAGACCGTTTGGAAAATAGTAAGATGAATTCACATTTAGGTAAAATTTAAGTACACAATTTATCAAAATTTAAAACTAAATTTACATTCCAGATTTTTTTAAAATAGGTAGTTTCATTGACCATGATGTTCAAAAAATTTAAATGAAATGTAAGTAAAGGTTGTGCAAATTTTATAAACTTGAAATTAAATCAACGTTGACAGCTTGAAAAAAATAGTACAAAAGTGTTGTGAAACGAATGTTTGCCATTCAATGTGACACCAGCGCACTGCAATGGACAATTCTTTATTTTGGATAAAACACTTGAAAGTGTATCACAGGCAGCTTTTCGATTATACTTGCTCTTTTCAAGCACCTACTTGTGCAAAAAAACATTTATTTATAATGTAAAGTGGAGGGTGGCTTTCATTTTAAGAAAGGGGTCTGGGTACCAAAACGTTTGGGAACCCCAGTTCTAAATTAACATTCATGTTGATAAATAAAACTAACAATTCATATTACAAGATACATACGAGGTGTGGCTAGAAAAAAACCGAACTGATGCTATAAAAAAATTTTATTTTCCATTATTTACAATTTGATGTTACCTCCTTCAATGTACTCTCCTCCTCGGACCGCTCCATATGAATTTTCCACTGTTCATAGCAATGCTTGCAGATAATTTTCGGTAAGTCCATACATTACTTCTGTCGCTTTTTCTTTTACTGCTTCAACACTCTCAAATCTAGTTCCTTTCAAAGCTGACTTGACTTTAGGGAAAAGAAAAAAATCACAGGGGGCCAAATCAGGTGAGTAGGGTGGATGGTCTAAGATGGGAATGTTGTGATTGGCTAAAAACGTCTTCACTGACAACGCATTGTGAGCTGGGGCACTGTCTTGGTGCAGGATCCATGTCTTTTTTTCCACAAATCGTTCCGTTTTCTCCGTACTCGCTCACGTAGGGTAATCAGGACGCTAATGTAGTAATGCTGATTCACTGTTTGTCCCTCTGGTACCCAATCAATGTGTACAATCCCTTTGACATAAAAAAAACAATCATCATTGCCTTGAATTTCGATTTTGACATTCGTGCTTTTTTTTGTCGTGGAGAATCAGGAGATTTCCAATGCATCGATTGGCGTTTGGTTTCGGGATCGTAAGTAAAAAACCACGATTCATCACAAGTAATAACATTTTGTAAAAAGGTGGGATCACTTTCAATGTTTTCTAGGATGTCAGAACAAATCATTCTTCGGCGTTCCTTCTGTTCAATTGAGACACTTTGGAACCATTTTTGCACACACTTTGTTCATGTTGAAACTTTCATGAAGAATCTGCCTAACACTTTTCTTGTCAATTCCTGTCAACTCAGACATTGCTCTGATTGTTAAACGGCGATCTTCTCGAACAAGTTTACCGATTATTTCAATGTTTGCTGATAATGGTCTGCCAGTGCGATGGTTAACTAAATGTACTTAGTTAGTTTTACATTTATTTTTATGCAAAATTTAATAAAATGTATAGTAAAAATTGGAAATATATTTATGAGCACACTTTTTTGCATGGACTCAACTTTCAAATGTACAAAGGTTATTCAGAAAGCAAGATGCAAATCATCATAGGTAATAAAATATCGCATTATTACTGAAACTGACTACCGGCATACCATGCTAGCTTTAAACAGCACTATTGCATTAATATTTTTGTAGTGTACTTTTATTGTTAGTTCAAAATGTTACAAACAATTAATGAGCTCACTGACTGTGAAATACATTAAGAGATTTGTCTTTGTCAGTAAGGAACATTTCAACAATGGGAATTTATAGACAAAGTGAAAATTATGGCCCTAATGCTGTTAAAGACAGCAATATGCGTAAGTAGGTTAGTTTTCAAGAATAGATAGGTTTATGAATAATCATAATCAGACATTCAGTAAAAAAAATTGGTCAAAGCTACGGATGGAAATTTTTCAAGATCTATGATTTACAAATAAACTTTAGGATTGGATTTTTTATTACAAAAGAATTTTGTACAAAACTGCCTTTGAAAATTTGCAATTTTGAAAATTATGTTCACTTAGGGTTTCAAGAACTGTAGGCAACTTCTGTAATTTCAGCAAGCAAAAACTTATAGAACATCATCAAAAAAGTTTAAATAAAAATGTAACTACGTAGAAAAGTACAGAAAAAAGTAAAAATTAAAAAAAAAATTGTTTAATAAATCTACAATTGTTAATTTTTTTCAAATAGTTCTCGTTTAGTTCTTGTAGCCAAAATAATATATTGTCATAGTGACTAATAATTTTTAAATTTGCATATAGTTTCAGATATTCTTGATCCAAAATAATAAAATTCTTGTACCTCTTTGGACTTAAGTTCAGTAACAACAATGCATGGTCTATATTCAAATTTAACTCGTGAACAGAATGTAATTTGAAATGGTTTGGAAAATAAAAGGCAAGGAAAACCATATAAGATGAATCACTTCATGAAGAAATCTTCGTCAACACAAACGTAAACATAACGAAGACGCTAATTACTTCAGACACTTTATACTGACAATGGACCATGACCTGAGCCTTCTCAAAAAAGAATCGCCTCCACCAGATATCAGATTCCGATGGCGAATGGCAATAACAACACCCTAACCAACTCCCGTGCAATATAATATAACACATGATAAACAACACTATTTGTAATAATAAAACTTAACATCTTTGATAGTTCAGATATGTGAGAATTTTTTCATAATTAGTCCAACATCAAGTTAGATTGTAGGTAAGCAAAATCCAAGATAACATATAGAAACATATTTTTAGGATTCAACCCAATAATATATATTTAATTAAGTTAGCCTTTAAATTTCCATGTTGTGCTCAATAAGTAACCAAGAACTTTTCTGAAGGTACTGTTTAATCGATACATTAATTTCTCTAGATATCCAAGTAGATATTGAATGTTTATTCAAAGCAAATATTGTAATAGACATATCAAATTTTCCTAGGTTTTCATCCTGCTTTACAATAGAATGTTTATTGTTTTTGACATTAACAGAAACCATTAGTTTGAAGTGTTGTTTATTCTAGTTGAGATGCTATTTTATTTTTTTTAAAAGTAATAAAGGGTTCCAAATCAAAAGATAGTTTATGGTATTATTCTGGAGAGTAATGAAGAAAATTATTACAAAATGGGTGATTAAGACCTGGTGTGGTCCCATAATACTTACTGGTTAGAAACATATCCCATTTACTGGCTATAAAAGACTCTAAAACCAATCCCAAAAACCAGTTTATTGGTACCTTTTTTTGAGATGATTTTTCTAAAATACCATGTGAGCCTCAAGTTTCCATCAAGAATTCTTGAGATTCCATATTGGTGCCCACACAGACTATTATATTCAACTTTACCACAAAAATCATGTCCTTGCACAAATCTACTCAGGTTCTACAGTAAATCTAATACACTCAATAAATGTATTTACTTTTTTGATGATACTTATTAATGATAGTAAATAAAATTACTTGTAATGTATCACTGCCCTCGAACAACAAAATTGTTGGAAGGGAACGCCTGTAGATACATAATTATTTAGCACAAGTTAGGAGCACTTCAATGCATCTATTGCATAGAAATACGGACAATTATGTGCATAAATAAAGATTGTATTCATCTACACTCATTAATATATTCAACTTAATTTTAAATATCTCTTAAATTGAGGCAAACAAACAAACAGTATTTGTAAAATATTACTTTTACGAGCACAGTACATTTTTAGATACCATAAAATAAAACGTATTTTTAAATATCTTTTAATTGAGGCATAAGAAAAGTATGAGAGCGTAACAGAACTTCTTAAAATTCCCTTTAACCCAAGATTTTTTCTGACGCTAATAATTTCTGTATAAATCCCAAGATTCCATGTCGGTGGCCACCCTGACCTATATTCAACTTTACCACAAAAATCATGTCCTTGCACAAATCTACTCAGGTTCTATAGTAACTCTAATACACTAAATAAATTTATTTACTTCTTACTTATCAATGATAGTAAATAAAATTACTTGTAATGTATCATTGCCCTCAAACAACAAATTTGTTGAAAGGGAACGCCTGTAGATACATAATTATTTAGCACAAGTTAGGAGCACTTCAATGCATCTAATGCATAGAAATACGGACAATTATGTGCAGACATAAAGAATTAATCTACACTCATTAATGTATTCAACTTAATTATAAATACCTATTAAATTGAGGCATAAGAAAAGTATGTAAACACAACAGAACTTCTCGAAATTCCCTTTAACCCTTAGCACGCGGGACATATAAAGGGCAAGTAACAGATTACGTGCTGTTAGATAAAAAAAACTTTTTTGCGAAATGTTTAAAGTTCTATTTAATTCCAAGTTCCTAAAGATGTAATTGAAAAAAAAAAATTATAAACTAGTTATTTTTATTTTTTATATTTTTACACTAGGTAATTCAAGATATCAATAAATCCATTTAAAATAAAATTCAAGTAACTAAAACTATTATTATTATTATTCACCAAATCATAAACAATAAATTATTCTTACAGTACAAACTAAAGTCACTCACGTAAACAGTAAACAACTATATCAATCACAATGCCAACACAAAATACGGTATACACTGCGTCCTGCCGAGAATAAACGTCATACGCGCATGCATAGACCACGTAATGGCGCCTGGTGGCTAAAACAACAGAATGTGGATCGGTGGCCCGTGGCCAAGAACAATAAACATAGCAGAGGGTTTATTTACACCAAACAAATATTGTCACGCATTATAATGGACTTTAAAACAAGCAACTAGGACTTCCATAAACAAAATATTGTAAATACGTGATTTCTCGGGATACACGCTAGCAGAGATTTCAGCCTTACAAGAAACCATGTTATACTGCAAAGGGTTAAACCCCGATTTTTTCAGACACTAATAATTTCTGTATAAATCCCGAGATTCCATGTTGGTGGCTACTCTGACCTATATTCAACTTAACTACAAAAATCATGTCTTTGCGCAAATCTACTCAGGTTCTACAGTAAATCTAATACACCCAATAAATATATTTACTTCATCTTATCAATGATAGTAAATAAAATTACTTGTAATGTATCATTGCCCTCAAACAACAAATTTGTTGAAAGGGAACGCCTGTAGATACATAATTATTTAGCACAAGTTAGGAGCACTTCAATGCATCTAATGCATAGAAATACGGACAATTGTGTGCAGATATAAATAATTAATCTACACTCATTAAAATACCTAATAAAGTGAGAAAAAAACAGTATTTGTAAAATATTACTTAAAGATGCACAATAATTTTTTATATATTATATACTATTATCGCATTTTTGAGTGAATAACGAGGTCACAGTATTTATTTACTGTGATTTGATAGAAAGTTTTAAAAATTAAAATACCTATCATAAAGATAAAAATGAGGCTTTAAAAAAACTGAAATCTAAATACAGTAACCGCCGCATATTGTAATCATAATTGGCAGAAGCTTATTTAATAACAATAACTGACCAGGCAATAAAAATGTAAAGTGCTGCATTGAACTCACTGTATTACGGTCACAAGTGTTTACTGAACAATATGTAGGCCTAGCATTGCAGTAAGTAATTTTAATTCTATATCGCTACAATTACAATGTAATTCAGGGACAAGGAAATCATGAGTAATTACTTACCAAAGTTTGCAACTTAAGACAGTTTTATGTATTGTAGTAAAATTTTTTAACTAGGTCTTCTACTTGTTATACTTTGGGGCTATATTTCATGTCAGATTATTTCATTCCATTGTAGGTTTTTGTTAAACACTAATTGAATCTAACAAAATTAAAAACAAATTATTGAATTACATAAAAACTTCATCATAAAACATTTCGATCTTATTTACACTTTGAAATTCATTTACTTCTTCACAAAAAATTCCACAATATAAAATTGTCTGTTTTTTGTCAGTAAAATAGTATTGATAAATTGTTCATTTTCATGTTTGTTGAAATTTTCTGTTTTTTCTTGAACAAGCTGCCTTAGAATCTCAAGAATTTGGTGAACTTCCTGATTAGATCTTTGCGTCACACATTCGTCATTTTCATCATCACCACTAACCTTTGATGTTAAAGCAACTGCCGCCTTACAAATGAAATGCAACTTCAGTCATTCCTGCTAATGTTTCAATGGTATCGTCAACTTCCACCCACTCAGTGTAATCCTTTAAAAACAAATCAAAATACTTCAAGCTCTTTTCTAACCCTTCCTCAGATGTAGCCTACTTTTGATTTTAAAAAAAAAACCCACCTTTTCTAAAGCAATTCATCATTTTTTTCAGAAACTTGATTCTAAGATTCTGCTACAAGATAAATAGCATTAGAGTAAAGAAGCATCATTTGAAGTAAGGGTTCAAAATGTATCCCTATTTTCTATTATTCTACCACACATCTCTCATCGGTAAGAAGCTTCCAGATTTTTAATCAGCCTTGGTGACATGGCTGCATAACTGATGTAGTAATTGGCAGAAATGTCTTATGGAAAGGGATAAATCACTTTGATATGTTTCAGCATAGTGCTTACGTCGTGATGTACAATGCAGTTGTCTATTGCAAGAACAATGTTGTGTTTCAGCCTGGTATCCCATTTAATCAGACATTCAATGAAAATCGTTGATGTCATCCAAGCATTGGAGTTTAAGTGATATTCAAACAGTAGCTTAGATATCTTAAAAATACCATGGATTTTTAGATTTCCCAATGATTAAGAGTTTTTCTTTTCATCCAACCATGTTACCACAACACAACACATTTGGTTATACATTGTTTATATATTTTACAACTAATTTTATTTTTATTTTTGAATACATAAGTATGTTTGGGTACACAATAGTAGTCCTCAGGTGTGTGGCCATTCTTACTTGTGCCCACTCTTATTGTAATCAGTCATCAGCTCCAATAAAATCAAGGATCTTTTATTTCATGACACGTTTTCTTCCATCAATTGAACCATCTATCTGTACCTTCAAAATTTTGATTTCCTATTTTTGTTGCAAGATCCTCAGCTTTTTGGTACACTAATGTTATCAACTCAGGTATCTTTTTCGTGAACATTCAAGGCTATAATTTCAAAGCTGATTCCATTAGTGGATCCTTCCCGGAACGATTTCTTTTGCTCTCAACATTTTAATTACACTTTGATAATGACAGGATTGAGCCTTTTTTCTTTAATATTCCATGTGAGACAGGTCGCGAAACTCCAATTACTTTTTTGCGGTTTTTTTTAAACTTGTTTTTGGCAATTTACTGTATCAATGTAGAATGACAAGTTTTTCTGTAAGACTTAAATCGCGTCGTTTCTTTTGAGATTATGACATCTTGCTACACTTTGAAACTTTCAAGTGACACCAAACCTCATAAAACAAATGAAAAAGATTTCCAAAATTAAATTATGTAAAATCACACTGAAATCATAAAGATATATAAAAATAAAGAAATAAACGAAGTACTAGTCATGAGAACAAATGTCATACATGGACATATACTTTTTTTGAAACCTCAAGACTTGTTTGAATAAAGACAAACAGGATATGAACGACATATGGATAATGAATCAAACAGATATAAAATCGGCACTTGAACTATAAAATTGTATTTGTTTAAAACTGATTTTTATTTCATTGCAATGTAATGTTATTTTAAGTTTTGCAGTTATACATAAAAAGAAATACATATTAAATGAGCAATTAAATTTAGCTGAGTGTTATTGTTAATCTTTCTCCAGTTGAAATAGGTTCTCGCCAATAATTGTTTTTTTCTTGATGTTCTCAAATACACGACTTAAAAGGTAGTCGAAACTGCTAATGTTCATATGATAATAATTAAAAAATTGGTCTGGGTAAATTCCCACAGCAATTGCACAGCAATGTATTGATTGACCTTGTCTCGCGTGAACGACGTTATAGGAGGTGTACGCCTATACAGAATTGTCTTTTTTTGTAGCTGCTTTCTTAAAATATACATAAGGACGCATCCTCCTCTGACAACTAAACTAGAAACTTCATATGAACAATCTAGTAAACCGACTAGCAACTTTTCTAATAGTAACTCAAGTTTGTGTTGCATTGTTGTCAACAGTTGCCTTCTGTATGTCCGCAGCCTAAGAGTTAAAGGTCAGATAACAAGTCAGCATTTTCTCCATGTCTGTGCGTTCACTGATGCATTTTATGAAAAGGCAATGTTCTCTAACTCCAAAATAAGTTGCACTAGTAAAGATTAAACAAGAAAAAAAGTATTTGAAAATATATATAAATTAAAACCGACTGCAACTTCGAAGTCTTTTGTTAGATATATCCTGACTGTAGGCCAAAAAGTATATAGCCTTACTTCAGTACTAGAAAGAGGGCATAAGAGGAAGAAAAGCGGAGGACCTCCAATTACTTGTAGCTAATTGGAAACTTATATATAAAGTACTTATGGTAGTCTGGTACAGTGCACTTCTTACCTTCCTGGTTGCACTCGTGTAATACACGTTAGGGAAAGACAGGATTTCAATCTAATCGCGATTGTCCTTTGTTATTGAGTTCAAGGAAGGTATATGAGGATTATCCAAAAAATAGTGGTAATCACTTATAAAATTTCCATTCTGTATGATGTACGGTTTTTTATTTTTAATTAAAATTTGTGTGAATTATCAAATTTTGTGATACTTCTCCTTTCTCTCTCCAGTAATAAAAACTCAATTTTAAGATTGCATCGCAGAAAAGATTATAAATTATATCTTAATATTGGACATATCTATTCTTATTTCTCCACATTTACAAAAAAAAAAAAAAATACCTTTTGAATATCATTCCAAGCCTTGATGCGATGCAAGAAAATGGTGGCCTGTTTGGTCTTGGTGTATTCTTGAATCTTGTCTGTGACCACCAATGGGATCTCTGGAACTTCTTGTACCATATGACCTTTTTAAAAAACAAATTTGATTAATGGTGAGAATGAAGTATACCATTGTTAATTTTAGGGATTTTCTTGATTGAAAATAGCAAAGCAAAATCATAACATTCTGCTGTTAATCAGAGTTTAACAAGAAATACTGAAGACAAAATAACTGGCAAATTTAATATTTTCTAATCTAGGTACACGTTAGTTTTCTTAACTCCAGAACTGATAACCAATGTATGTTATTATACATTTCATTGGTAAGTCAATATTTTCTTCTAAGTATATGAAAGACAGTTACTAATGAAAGTTTATTCAAACATTTTGATAATTAATTGAAGACAGCCAGAGTGCCACATACTTTCATACTATCTATTGTTTACAAAGAAATCAGTCCTGTACTGTGCTTTGAACTAAAGATAACTCAAATAAGAAATTTATTAGACAAAAATTCTGATTTTTTAACCAGTAAGTAGAAACATTTGTCTCCCTATAGTTTTGCTTTAATATAAATAAAACACGACTCATTGCTTTTATTCTATTGAGCTTATAGATATGCCTGGTCAAACCCTTTCACAAGAAATTACTCACCTATTATCCGCATTCTACACATTTCATGGGCAATTAACACATTTCATGGTTTTGACAAGTTATTTACCCAGCTGCATGTTCCTCCACAGTTAAGACTTTTCTCTGTCTCTTATTCTGTTATTTCAATTTATATAATTTGTTTTCTACATAGGTTACAGTTTGTTGTACGGTAATTTTATACATATATTCTTCGTAAATATCTAGTCAGTTTGTAAAAATAGTTTATAAATTAGCTATATATTCTTTTATTTGTTTTGAAAAAGTGTTTATACTATGTCATGGCCAACTTCTAACATCAATGTGTCTCAGTGGACAAGATGAATTATGAATATGGTTATTCTTGATCCTTCTGATCACAGTATTTTTTTTTTTTTTTTTTTCTTTTTTTTTTTTCCCAGGCGAAAAACCTATTGAGGTTATCATCGCCTAACTAAAGTTGTGTTTTTAAAATAATAGTTCATAAATAAAACTAATCAAAATAAAACAGAATAAAATAAAATAAATGTTTAAAACTAAATGTAATAATCTAAAACTAAAGAACCTAAAATTATACAAAATTTAAATATTATTAAATATATTAAGGTGGCGTAAGAAAGCGAGGACACGGTCGATAGCCGTGCCATCGTCTCTTAAAACCACCTTTAAACTACCTCGAAGATCGTAACGTATATATAAATTTGTCAACTCATTACAATCAAGCAGGATATGCTTGATTGTAATATTATTTCTACAAAACGGACATAGTGGTGGATCCTCATGTCGCATCAACCATCCATGCGTTAACAAAGAGTGGCCGATGCGAAGTCGAGTAACCACCACTTCCTCCCTACGATTCGAACGAACAGATGTCCTCCATGGTCGGACGGTATTTTTGATGTCCCTCAGCTTGTTTCTATTTACATTTTGCCATTCTTCATTCCAAACAGAGAATAGTGTAGTTTTAACTTTGCATACAAAATCTGATGCCATCACACGTTGTGTCGATGGCAACATACTGTTATATTTGGTAATTTTGTTTTATACAAATCTTAATAAAGTTAATAATTTAAAAGAAATAACACTTCAATGCTGCTTTTGTTACAATAAACTTTTAATATCTTAAAATGACATTCCTTGTTATCTTTTACAAAGTCACTTACTAATTAAAATTTCTTATTTCCTCTACAAAGAATTACAAAAATTAAGCTTTATTAGCCTAAGTCTATAATTTGTTGATGGCAGCAAGAAGTTTAGTTATAAAATTTAATATGAATTGAAATTGATTTAATTATTTCAATTTGAGCTTGAGCTCTCTTTATCTCGGGTTAAATAGGTGGGTTTTCTAAATTTTGACTAATAAATTTTGAGTTGGCACTTTCAAAAAAATATCTAAATTACAATTCTTACAAGTTAAAATTTTTACAAGTTATTTTAGTTCCTAATTAAATAATTTCCTGAATAATGTCTTCTTAATTGATCAGTTCAATGGTTTGGCTTATTGTTACTCTGTAATTATGATTTAAATACGATACTGCACTTTCCGCACCAGTTAAAAAAATAAAATTTCTATAGCCAATTCTGAATACGTCTTCCTCGTTCCGATGCTTTGTTCCAACTGCTTACTGACGCTACCTTTGTTAGAAAAAAATGGCCAAGTCGTGAATTTCCGCTATTTTTTCGTTTATTCCTTGCAAGTAACAGCTTTACGGATGTCATGTTCTTCTTCTTTACGGATACACTTCTTCTTCTTAACAACTGCACTTAAATTTCTTTGCATTTAAATCCAAAACTGTTTTATATTATATCTCCACGAGAAATATTTAAACGAATATCTTTTGCCGGTCAATGCGCACGCAACTCCACAAATCCGTTATGCATCGTGTTTACTACAGAACACTCCACTAGCTTGCCGTGTGAAAGTTTTAAGTGTACTTTTACATAGTTCTATTTAAATTGTTACCTATCAATTATTTCTAATACATTTTCTTATAAATAGTGATTTGTGTGTTTTTTTTCTTTTACATAAAATCTTGTGATTAGATCTAAAATGTGGCCGTGTGCATTTTCTATACAAGTGAAATTAGGTTATGTTTACAATTTGTTCCTGGTATATTTTAGTAATTTTTACATACTGAATTTATGTATATATATTTATCTTATTTTGGTAAGTGCCTTTTATATATATATACTTCAAAATGTTACATAGTCCACAAATTTAGATAAAAAAAATTTTGATTCCAAAATTCCCTTTTTTTTTATCTCAATTTTCACATTTTGGGAGTAAACTCTTACTCTATCCTTCTTGCTTGTCTGCTGCCATCTAATTACATATGATATACTTAACTCCTAACAATACAATAAATTAACAATTAACATTTAATCAACAATTCTCTTGCTCTTAACATCTCGTACATTAATCATTTTCTGATTCTTAGAATCTATTTTATAAACTTTTTCTTTTTCTTTCTTTATTTTAAATTTAATAGAATGGAATCTTTCCAATCATAAGTCTTTTTATTTATCTATATAATCTATCTTCTGACACAGTGTTCTTTTTTTAAATTTTAGCCTAACCGAGTCATAGCATGTCTAGTTTGTTTGTAGGTTAGGTCCTTGTCCTTATTCATTCATCCCTTCCTATTTTATTTATTTTTACATATTTTTTTTTTTATTTCTTTATATTTTTTTTTCAAGTGTTTGTTTAATTATTAAGTTATTTCTGGTCTATTGTCATTTCCGGTTTATTTGTTATCTATCCCTCCTACATTCGCTGCCTTCTCCTAATACTTTTATATCCTGAGACATTCCTGCTGTTACCATCTTATTATCCCTTGTTATTTTCCTTTCTCTCGACTTCTCCCTTTATTTAATTAATTTGTTCTATCTGAAATTTATCTGATTCTCCCTGGTGTGCCTCCCTTGGTTCATAAAATTTCTTTAACAAGCTAATATGGAAAATTCCTCTAATTTTATTGCTTCTAGCATCTTTGATTTCATAAGTCGCTTTGCCATATTTCTTGGTGATCACATAAGGTCCATCATATACATAAAATAATTTTGCCATCTCACCTCTTATACCCTGTGGTTGCCAATTTTCTTTTACTAATACCTTGTCCCCAACATTTAATTCTTCTATTTTATGAGTTTTATTAAATTTCTCTGCTCTCTTATGAGCCTTCTTCTTAATTCTACTCCTAGCAATTTCTAAATGTCTTTCTAAATTTATTAATTTTGAACTCCAGCCAAAATTTTTTATTTCCTTTTGCCAAAACCTTTCATCCTGAATTCCTAGTTGTAGCTGGTTAGGTGTGTATCCTGTAGTCTCATGAGGAATTTCATTAATTGCCTGGTTAATAACCTCTACATACTTTCCCCATTCTCTATGGTTATGATGACAATATGTTCTCAAACATCTAATGATCTCCTTATTCACCCTCTCAACGATATTGCTTTGCGGCCTCCTTATTTGAGAAAATATTGGTTTCATTTCTCTATTTTTTATATACTCCAGCCATTTCTTATTATTAAACTGGGTTCCATGATCAGTCTGTATTCTTTCTACTCTCCCGAAATTTTCTATATAATTTTCTAAACATTTAATTGCCTCCCCTGTGGTTGCCTTTTTCAATTTATAGATTTGAACGAATTTTGTAAATACATCTAACATTACTAATAAATACTTATAGCCTCCTACAGTTCTTTGAAATGGTCCTATAAAATCAATTGACAATTGCTCCTTTGGTTTTTCCACTTGGATCCCTTTCATCTCTCCAAAATTACTTTGGGTTACATTTTTAGCTCTTTGACAAATATTACATGTTTTAATAATTCCCCTAATGCTTTTTCCCATCTTCTTCCAAGTGAAGCTCTCTGATAATATGGTATGACATTTCTTAGCTCCTGCATGCAGGTAATATTCATGACAAGTACCCACTATTTCTTTAATCATTCCCTTTGGTACGACTATTTTCCAACTTTCCCTATTTCTTTTGTATACTAAGTCATTAATAATTTTATAATTTTGAAGATAATTTTGAATGTTTTCTTTTATTTCTCTAACTTCCAAATCTTCTACTTGTAATTTACTAAATTCTTTAAATTTTGTACACATTTCCATATCCATAACTCTTTCTATATAATTTATTTGTAATTCTGAATTTTGGTCTCTTCTTTCAAACTTATTTTTGTCACAAGGGTTCCTGCTCAATAGGTCTGCAACTACTTTTTTTTTTCCTTTACAGTGTTCAATAGTATAATCATACTCTTGCATTAGTAATATCCATCTATGCAATCTTGAATTTAAAATTTTACAAGTCTTAATAAAAGTTAAGGCCTGATGGTCAGTCTGGATCACAATTTTTCTTCCTAGGATGATCTGTCTTGCTTTCTGCAGACAAAACAATATAGCAAGTAATTCCTTCTCAGTGGTATAATATTTAACTTCACTTCCTTTTAATGTGCGGCTCATAAACATTACTGCCTTTTTCTCCCCCTTTTCATCAATCTGATAGATGTGTCCTCCTATGGCATATTCACTGGCATCTGTTTGTAGGTAAAATGTTTTTTGGTAATCTGGGTGAGTAAGTACATTTGTTTCCAAAAATTTTTTCTTTAATTTAATAAAATTTCGCTCCTCCTCTTCTGTCCAAATAAATTTGTTTCTATTAGATAATAATTTTAATAATGGTTGTACAAATTCTGAATATTTTTCTATAAATTTATTATAATAATTAGCCATTCCAATAAAACCTTTTAACTGTCGAGGATTTTTAGGTGAGGGAAATTCTAATATAGCTCTAACCTTCTCGTCATCCATTTTTACTCCATTTGTAGTCAATCTATATCCTAAGAATGAAATATCTTTTCTACAGAACTCTGATTTATCAAATTTAATGGTCATGTTGTTTTTTAAAAAAATTTGGAAGATCTTTTCTAGGTGTTTTTTATGCTCCTCAAATGTCTCAGACATACAGACTATATCATCTACATATATTAAGGTGAAATCTTCTAATTCCTCCCTCATAATACTGTCCATAGCTCTTGCCAATGCTGCTAGAGATGTTTTCAATCCATAGGGTGTAACAACAAACTGGTATGTTTTCCCTCTATGTTGGAATGCAGTATATTTTCTTGACTCCTCTTCCAATTCAACCTGCCAGAAACTGTTAGTGAGGTCCATGGTACTCAACCAATTAACTTTCTTTGCTCTGTGTAGAATCTCATTTATTCCTCTATAGCAATCATAATCCGGAATTATAATTTCATTTAGTTTTCTTGCATCTAAACATAATCTAACTTTCCCATTGGTTTTGATGACTGGGACTATTGGATTAATATATGGACTAGTACTTCTTTCAATTATACCTAACCTCAACATTTTCTCTATCTCTTCTTGTACCTGATCTTGGTACTTTGTAGGAATTGGGTAATTTCTTTGGTAAAATGGTACATCTTCCCTAACTTTAATCTTATGTTTATATGCAGTGCATAAACCGGGCTGGTCTGAAAATACTTCTTTATACTTTTCTATTAAATCACTCATCTCCTGTCTTTGTTCCTCAGTTACCTCTTCATTCCCTATTCTTTCAAAAATATCCTCTTTTTTTATCTCTCCCTCCTCTTGTACAATTTTAATATAATTTTTACTCTGGTTTCCAAAAGTTTCAAATTCTTCCCATTTTTCCATATCATTCATTCCTTCCTGTTCATCACAACTCAATTCCTCCTCCATCTCATTTTCAAAATTATTCATCTCCCCTTTAAATTTTGTCTGCCCATCTACACTCATTTTTGATTTATGTAATTTGTTTTCATATTTAAACTCCATCTCCCATTTTCCAAAATCAAGTTGTGCCTCCACATCCATCAACATATCCGTACCTATAATAAATTTTCTCAATAGGCCTGGCACCACTAGGCATTGAAACGGATATTTTACCCCTCCTATTTCTCCTATTACCATGATCATTTTGTTTATCTTTTTAGTTTTCTTATTTGTTGCAGTCCGAATGGTTAAATTTTTTATTGGTAAGATTTCTATTTTTCCTATTTTATTTTTATTCTCTAACATCCATTTCTCCTGGATACATGTTACGTTACTGCCTGTGTCTATTAACGCTAGTAAACTTGTATCTTCCAACTTAATCTCTATCTCTGGGTTTATATTTTTTTTTCAATTCCTAAATTATAATTTCTCTCCTCATCTTCTTGTTCTAAAAATTTTCTACTGATTAATACATTATTTGTAGTTAACTTAATTTTATCGTAGGAGCTTTTATCAAATTTTATCACTGGCAACCTCATTTGTTCTGTTTGATGCTCCTTTTCCTGATCCAAGGCGACGATACCAGTGTTCTCTAGTTTTCCGTTTGACTATGTGCACCATCCTCCTTCCTTGTCCCCACACATCTCCTTGTCTCTATCTGATTTATTTCCTTCTGGCTCCTGTCATTTGTTCTGTAATTCCTGTCTCCTCTATTTTCTCGATTATTTTCCTGCCCTGGTCTTGGTTCAATATTCCCCCTCATATGATTATCTATTCTTCTGTTAAAAAACTGGACATATGGCCGTCCTTCACTTCTATATTCATTCCTTCTATACAATTCTCCTGGTCCTGGAAATCTTCTATTTCCCTGCTGTCTCATCCCTTCCTCACCCCTTCTGGGTGGAAATCTATTTCCATTCTGTTCCTCTCTAGGGGTAGGCCTATTCCATGGTCCCCTGTTTCTCTGTCTTATTTCCTTATTTCTCTCCTCTATATCCTCCTCATTTAGCATCCTTTCCATCTCTCGGATCGTTTTTATATTTTGTACTCTTCTAGACAACTGTATCCTTTCATTAAAATGCCGGCTTAATCTCCGGACTATCTCTTCCTCATTTTGCGGTGGTGTCATGTTCTTTAAAACTATGACTCTTTCTATGAAATAATCTGCTCTGGCTCTTCCATTTCCCTCTATATACCTTTCATTTTCTATTCTATCTTTGATGCCTTCCTGTATTTCTTTGGCCCAGTATCTTTCTATAAACCTATCTTGTAAATCCGCGAAATTTTCCACCTCCTCTCTGATTGATTCCCACCATCTTGCCGCTCCTACTTCCAAAGCTCTATCCATGATTCCTCTCCATTCATCTTCAAATCTTTCCCCTGTCCTACATCCAAATTTTCTTTCCACATATCTATCCAGTCTTTTTAGGAACTCCATAGGGTTACCATTCCTACCATTAAATTTTGGCATCTCCTCCTGATTCCCGCATGACACCTGTATTATCCTTAGGCCTTCTCCTCCTTTACTTTCTTCCACCTTCTTTTCTACCTTTTCCATTCTCTGGGTCAATTCCCCTTGTTTCTCATTATTCCTCCTTCCTTCTGTTTCCAATCGATCAATTCTATCCTTATTATTGTTTTTCTCAATCGCTATCTCCCTATTTAAAACTCTTAACTCTTCCCTGCTCTGTATTGTCATTTTTTTTACCTTCTCTATTTCTTTCTTATTAATCTCGGTCACATCAGCTATTATTTCTTTTGTTTCCTCTAAATTCTCCTTAATCTTCTCCTCTAAGTCTCTTCTCATAACTCCTATTTCAGCATTATTCTCTGTTCTCAACTGTTCCCTCATATCCTCTATCATTTTCTTAGTTTCCTCCCTTATTTCCTGTGTTATGAATTTGAAATCTTCCTTCATCTCTCTCATTTCGTCTCTATTTTCCTCTAATTTTTTGTTTATTTCCCTCATATCCTCACTCATATCTTTCATTTCCCCTTTTAATTCTCTCATATCCTCCTTCATTTCCTCTCTCCCTTTTAGACTCATTTCCATGAGAGATCTCATCATTTCCCTCAATTCTTCATTCTCATTATTTCCCTTTTTCTGTTGGGTTTGCATCAGTGGTAATCCCCTAGCCTCATCTACTTGGGTTTCCACCTCACTCTCTTCTATAGGCATATCTTCTATCACATATTTTCCTTTTGCAGCTTCCTCAATTGCTGTACCCTTCCTAGACCTACTATGTTTTTTATATTCCTCTAATTTTTCTGTTTTTTTCGCTTTCTCCCTCCTTAAATTATATGTACCTGTTTCAGATTCCATTTTTTTTTTTTCTAAAATTTCAAAATTCCCCTTTATTCTATTTAAATTTTGAAAATAAAAAAAAATTATTGACTTATGGTTGCAAAGTCCTGAAAAGTAAACAATATTAATACAAATATTTAATTAATAATCTTATCTAAAGTGCCTTGAGGTTAATTCTTAAAAATTTTTTATAATCGAGCCCCACGTTTGTGTGCCAAATGTTATATTTGGTAATTTTGTTTTATACAAATCTTAATAAAGTTAATAATTTAAAAGAAATAACACTTCAATGCTGCTTTTGTTACAATAAACTTTTAATATCTTAAAATGACATTCCTTGTTATCTTTTACAAAGTCACTTACTAATTAAAATTTCTTATTTCCTCTACAAAGAATTACAAAAATTAAGCTTTATTAGCCTAAGTCTATAATTTGTTGATGGCAGCAAGAAGTTTAGTTATAAAATTTAATATGAATTGAAATTGATTTAATTATTTCAATTTGAGCTTGAGCTCTCTTTATCTCGGGTTAAATAGGTGGGTTTTCTAAATTTTGACTAATAAATTTTGAGTTGGCACTTTCAAAAAAATATCTAAATTACAATTCTTACAAGTTAAAATTTTTACAAGTTATTTTAGTTCCTAATTAAATAATTTCCTGAATAATGTCTTCTTAATTGATCAGTTCAATGGTTTGGCTTATTGTTACTCTGTAATTATGATTTAAATACGATACTGCACTTTCCGCACCAGTTAAAAAAATAAAATTTCTATAGCCAATTCTGAATACGTCTTCCTCGTTCCGATGCTTTGTTCCAACTGCTTACTGACGCTACCTTTGTTAGAAAAAAATGGCCAAGTCGTGAATTTCCGCTATTTTTTCGTTTATTCCTTGCAAGTAACAGCTTTACGGATGTCATGTTCTTCTTCTTTACGGATACACTTCTTCTTCTTAACAACTGCACTTAAATTTCTTTGCATTTAAATCCAAAACTGTTTTATATTATATCTCCACGAGAAATATTTAAACGAATATCTTTTGCCGGTCAATGCGCACGCAACTCCACAAATCCGTTATGCATCGTGTTTACTACAGAACACTCCACTAGCTTGCCGTGTGAAAGTTTTAAGTGTATTTTTACATAGTTCTATTTAAATTGTTACCTATCAATTATTTCTAATACATTTTCTTATAAATAGTGATTTGTGTGTTTTTTTTCTTTTACATAAAATCTTGTGATTAGATCTAAAATGTGGCCGTGTGCATTTTCTATACAAGTGAAATTAGGTTATGTTTACAATTTGTTCCTGGTATATTTTAGTAATTTTTACATACTGAATTTATGTATATATATTTATCTTATTTTGGTAAGTGCCTTTTATATATATATACTTCAAAATGTTACAATACCTGTAGCTAATTTTGCACCTTCATCTGCTTTAGTGTTTCCGAATACTCCACAGTGACCAGGCACCCAGAGAAATGACACCTCGTAATTGGAGCCTGTGTATAGAGCACAAGATGTCTCCAACCAAAGGGTTCTTAGTGTACATTTCCTGAATAGCCTGGAGAGCACTTTTGGAATCACAACACACAAGATATTTAGATTTTGCAGACGGAATTGATCTTAAAGCTTGGAAAATTGCATAAAGTTCTGCAGTAAAAACACTACAGGCTGAGGGCAATCCGTAAGTGAAAGTTTGTCCTTCCATATAAAATGCACAACCTATCCCATTGTCCAGTTTTGAACCATCTGTGAATATAGTCACAGTGTGTTGGTGAGTTTGTTGAATCTGCAAAAAGTCCTGACGATAAATAACGTCAGGAGTATTGTGTTTTAGGTACATGGACAATGAGAAGTCACATTTTGGCTTTTGTTATGTCCATGGAGGGATGTAGCATGATGTTCGTTCGAATATAGGTGGATGTTCTAAATTTAGATTATTAAAAATGCGCAACGTTCTTATTCCGAAGGGAGCAGTTGAACGTTGACGCACATTGTAACGATCCTCGAGGTGGTTATCAAAAACTGCTTTGAATGCCGGATGTTTAGGTTTACTTCGAAGACCAGTGTAATAAGAAATTTGTAGCATTTGACGTCGCATAGAGAGAGATGGTTCTCCAGCTTCAACTAGAAGGCTGGAGATTGGGCTTGATCTAAAAGCACCAGTAGAAAGTCTAAGACCAGCGTGATGTATTGAATCCAGGAGTTTCAGAACCGTAGGTCGAGCAGATGAATAGGCTATACAGCCGTAATCTATGCGCGATCTTACAACGCGATAGAAACGGAGCATACAGGTTCTGTCTGCTCCCCAATTTGTACCACTTAGAACTCTCAACATATCCAATATCTTGCTGCATCTCACCTTCAAATCACGAACATGAGGACTCCATGAAAGTCTTTTATCCAATAAAAGACCCAAAAATCTCACATTATCCGCGGTTTGAAGCCGGGTACCATCAAGATAAAGAATAGGTTCCTGATGTTGCCTGCGACGACTAAATGCTATACACTGGGTCTTCGAAGCCGAAAACTTGAAGCCCGTAGATTTGGTCCACTCTTGCAATTTATTAATTACTAATTGTAAGGATCTTTCCGCTGTTGCCATACTTCTAGCAGCCATATATATACAAAAATCGTCTACAAACAGGGAACAGTGGACCGGTGACTGTACGTTTGAAGTGACGCTGTTAATGGCAACAGCAAACAGCGTCACACTCAAAACGCCACCCTGTGGTACACCATTCTCTAGTTCGCAACGATCAGAATATATGCCTCCTAGACGTACACGGAAAGTCCTGTTATTCAAATAATTTTTTATAAAAGCAAGAATGTTACCTTGTATACCCCATGTTTTCAATACGTTCAAAATTCCTCTTCTCCATGCCATGTCATATGCCTTCTCAAGGTCAAAGAAAACAGCTACCAGTGTTTGTCGTAAGATGAAGGCATTCTGTATAGCTGACTCCAACAAAACCAATTGGTCAACTGATGAACGTCCTTGTCTGGAACCACACTGAACGTTGGAAAGAAGTTTGTTTCTAGATACCAGACAAGGCGACGGTTGACCATCTTCTCCAGTAGTTTGCATAAGCAGCTGGTCAGAGAGATGGGTCTGTAACTACTGGGATTAGTTTTGTCCTTTCCTTGTTTTAGAAGAGGAATTATTGTCGCTTCTAACCATGCATCGGGAAAACCGTGCTCCTCGAATATACGGTTGTATATCCGAAGGAGAACTAGTTTTGCCGACGGTGGTAGATTTTTAATCATGGAGTATACAATATTATCCGGGCCTGGAGCAGAATCCTTCGTTGACGAGAGAGCTGACTCTAGTTCGTCGATAGAGAAATGGTTATTTAAACAAGAATCTCCAGACACTCCAACGGTGAAAGGTAAGGCTTCCTGATTACGTTTGTACACCTGGAAAGCGTCCTTGTATTCAGAAGATGAAGAATGTTTTGAAAACGATAACGCTAGCACATTGGCAATTTCCTCACAGTCCGTGGTCAAAACACCATCCGAATGCCTTAATGAAATTAATGGCATCGGAACGGAAATGCCACAGACTGATCGTAATTTCTTCCATACTGTAGATGGAGCTGTAGTTCTTGTAATTGTGCCAATGTACTGCGACCATGATTCTCGTTTACTTTGCCTAAATATTCTCCGTGCTTTCGCACGGAAGATTTTATATTTTTCCAGGTTTTCACTCGTTGGATGTCTCTTGAACTGGTTCAAAGCTTTTCTCCGTTGACGAAGGATCACAGTGCACTCATCATTTCACCACGGAACAGGTGGTCGTCGTGGTTTGGATGAGGTTTTCGGAATTGCCTTTCCGGCGGCATTCAAAACGGTTTTTGTAAATGAATTGACAATGTCATCAATGGGAGCCAAGTAATCCACGTCCAGTGATTCTAGATCTTGTGAAAATTGTTCCCAGTTGGCTTTTTTCAGGATCCAACGGGGATGTCGAACACAACAGGGTGAGGAGTCACACAAAGAGATCTCAATAGGAATATGGTCGCTACTGTAAAGATCAGGCAATGCTGACCATTTTAGCCTTGTAGCCAAGACAGGACTGCATAATGACAAGTCTACAGCTGTCCATCCACCTGTTGATGCTGCTAAATGTGTCGGAGAACCGTCATTTAGCAGGTATAAATCCAGTTCCGATCTGATGCTTTCGATCAGATTACCTCGCGGGTTGCATTCTGGGGAACCCCATGAAACATGGTGGGCATTGAAATCGCCCACTAATAAAAACGGAGTCGGCAACTGATTCATAAGGTCTACAAGATCTCTCTGTTGCAGGTTGTCACTTGGTGGGAGGTAGACACAACAGAGAGTGAGTTTGTATGGAACAGCTGTTTGAATTGCTACTGCTTGTAAGGGAGTTATTAAGTTCAGAGAAACGGCGTCGACACAGTCACGGGCTAGAATGGCTACGCCACCTCTAGCTCGATTTTCTGTAACGAAGTCTGATCTGTAAACTGAATACTCCCTTAGATGGAAATTGTGCGATTCATGAAGATGTGTCTCCTGAATACAAATGTACATAGGGGACACATCCCTTACAATTAATTTGAGATCCTCAATGTGACTTTTAACACCGTTAATGTTCCACTGAATCACGGTTTGTTTAGGTGTGGACATTGTATTTTAGTGAAATGGATTCACCTGGCTCTCACTGCCGTCATTGACAATTTGTTGGCCTGGAATGTTGGACGTTCCAGGCAAAGAGTCATCAGAATCCATCACCACTATTGTAGTGGTGGAATCTGAGGAATTTTTTGACTCAGAAGGGGAGTTAGAAATGATCCTCTTTTGAGTCGCTTTTAATTTTGCACCCACTTTCACAGGTGCAGTTTTGTTGTTATTGTTATTTTTAATATTATTACTCATAGTTGGAATAGGTTTCACACTTGTCTCTAATAGTGTCTTGCTTCTTCTAACTCTACCAGAGGTATCTGGTAATGGAGATTTCTTCGCACATTCAACATTATCATTTAAGTTGGAAACAGAATTTTTCGTCACCAAAGCTAATAGCTGGCTAACTTGCTCCGTGAGAACTTCAATTTTCTTGTTTAGCTCAACGCAGTTGGAACACGACTTCTCAGTGGTGATAGCTGAGGCATAAGATTTCGTTTCAAGTCTAGGTTGAGTTGACTTGAACTTCTTTTTCGCTTCGTGGAAAGATGTTTTGTCCTTTGCCATTATGCTGAGGATCGCTTTCTCCTCCTTGAACTTTGGGCAGTTAAAGGAGCGAGCAGGGTGATCACCAGCACAGTTTGGGCATTTCGGAGCACTTGTGCAAACCTTATGAGTATGGCCTTCAGATGCACACTGTCCGCATACCTCTGGCTTGGAGCAAGAAGAACTTACGTGTCCAAAACGTTGGCATTTAAAGCACCGGCGTGGATTGGGAACGTAGGGCCTAACAGAAAGCCGTTGATAGCCAGCATATAAATATTCCGGGATAGATGGTTTCCCGAATGTCAGGATAATTGATGTTGTTGGAACTCTCTGGCCGTTTTCCATCCTCATAATTCGTACGACATCTGTTACGCCTTCTGATACCAGTTCTGATTTAATTTCGTCCTCACGGACATACAACAGATCCCTGCATGATATTACTCCCTTTGATGAGTTCAAGGTTTTGTGGGGAGCCACCGAAACCTTGACCTGATCAAAGAAGGAGGTCATTTTTAGTAATAACTGTGACTGCTTCGCATTGCTTGTTTCTATCAGCAGTGTTCCGTTCCTTATCTTCCTTATGGAAGAGACAGGTCCTGCTGCGCCAGTTATAGCCTTTTGGATTACAAAGGGCGATACCTTTGACAGATCTTTTCCAGCTTCTGCGCAAGACACAACTAAAAACTTTGGTGATTCTAAAATCATTTCTTTCCTCGTATTTACTTCTCGAGGCATTTTCGGAGAAACCTCACGACGCCTCTTTACATTAAACTGGTTGGACATTTGTTGGTTTTCCATAATTTGTTATTAAGCTAACCATCGTGTCAGGCGTTACGGGTGAGACTATGAGAACGGGTACACCCATGGATCACTTTCGATCATTTCCAACCCCCAGAACTCTGGGGCCCATAGTTTCCTCCTTAGCTCGACTGGATGGGCATCAGTCGAGAACTCGTAATACTGTGCACAGGCTCCGACACCTGTGCTCCGCGGACACTCCCTGACCAAGGACCGAAGTGGCTAGCGGACCAGCAACCGCGCATACGTCTTCGGCAGAGCAAGCTCACAGCAGCGTCCCAGACCAGAGTTTGTCAAGCTCTGGACCTTTCAGCACTCCCAACGCGCAACGATTCTGACCAGTCAAGTTCCCTAAGAGAAGATGTAAGTGTTGAAGTGTGTATAGATTGTGTTTATGTGTGTACGTGTATGTGTATGCTTTGTGAGTGGTGTAGTGTTAGGCTAGGGTACCGCGAGGAGGATGAATACAAGGAGTGATACATCCACAATTATATAATAATAATATTAAACTGAAGATTATTCTATAAGTTTGGTAAGCATTCAAATTTTAAACACTTCATTTACCCTCCAACATCGTTGCCTGACTTTTAGACAGTTGTTTCAGTAAAGTAGCTGGTGGGCGGATGTTTCTAGTTACGGATTAACCTCAATAGAGAGGAGGTTAACGTCCAATTGAATGCACCTGAATGTCAGAAGAGTCTGTGCACAACATACTCCAATAAAAACAAAAATTATTACTGTTGCTACTGTGGGATACACCTGACCTGCATCTATTAATTAAAATTTTGTTATAGAACTCCAAGCGCGGGAAAAAAGATCAATGACAATAACTGGGGAAGTGTTATAAATTTCTAGTTTTAGATTTTTACAAATCGTTATTGTTAATCTATCATTTAAAATAGAATATCAATAAAAACAATAGTGTGTAACTAGATACAATATTTAAATCTAAGTTCAATATATTGTAGAATGTCATTTGGTGGAAAACAGACGCAAAAATATCAAACAATATACCTGTTTTTAAATGCTTACTGCTTGTAAGGGATTAATTATGTTTACATCAGCACCTTTTACGAGTAAACAAATAACCTACAAAACTGTAACCTACTTGCAGCTTACAACATAGCGGCAAAGTAGATTTTGTGATGACTCACATATTCCTAGACATTTTTAACTTAGTTCACATTATTGTCAATGGATTGTAGCACCAAACGGTAAAAGATTGAATGTCGTGGGCTTTGCCGCAGACGAGTTATAGGCATTTGAAAATCGTGTCGGGTGAACCCCGACATACGAGTAAAAACTGCAATATACGGTTAACCCCGACAGTCAAGCGCTAAGGGTTAAGAAATAATTCTTATAGAAATTTTACAAACAAATTCTAATATAAACATTGGATAGTATATTTCATAATAAATTAAAGTGATTCAATATTATTTACTAATTATACCTTTAGACATTACTAAAGCAGGAACGCCAGTTGCTGCAATAGCTGAAGCCAGTGCATAACGCTTCTGGTTCACATTAACTTTCCTATGCCATCGGCGCCAGGTCTTAGTTGGAGCAAACATTCTTCCTCCACGGCACATGTTTCCGAATGCACCTTGTCCGGAACGATGTGTACCTCCACCACGGACACGAGGGATACGAGCAACAGCACGTCCAGTACCCCAAGACTCTGCACTAGTCTGATGTCCTATATTCAAAACAAAATCCATTAACAGAAATGTTAAATATAAATTTTTTTAAAATACTAATATATATATAGATTTTTTGGACTAGGAGACTGACAGACTTACCTTGGTAAGAGTCCACTCTGTAGTCTTGAAATAGAAACACATAAAAGCACTTAAACAATGATATATCATACCAGACCCTGATGCAGAGAAACCACACAAACTTCCTCATGGCTCCTTCCCATGTAATAGACCTAGATGCAAGACATGTCCAATACACCCCTCAGCAAATAGTTTCAACAGCCAAACAACAAAAATGGTCTTCAAAATACAGGGTCATCATAATTGTACATCGAAAAATGTCATATACCAGCTACAATGTAAACTTTGCTCAGCACAGTACATAGGCCTGACCACGGATGGTCTGAATATCAGAATGAATGGCCACAGACATGATGTTAAAATTATGAATATGGATAGACCAACAGCTCAACATGCTGCGAGTCACAACATCACAACTTTTGATGACTGCTATACCACAAAAATAATTAAATCACTCCCCCCTGATTGCAATCCCTCAGAACTGAGAAGGTGGGAACTATCATACCAGTGGTATACCAAGTCCAGAGAATCCCCTAACCTCAACATCAGATAAAGCCATTCATTTTTTTTTTTTTTTCCTTCCCCCAAATAGCCTTATCTTTTTTCCCCTGACAGACTTATATAAACTATAATCACTCATATGTTCATGGAAACAATATATATATCTTTAATCTGTGCATCTGTGACATCTGATTTCTACTCTACACAATCTGTGATTACAATTATTTTATTTCATTCTCTCATATTTCTTTTTGTGTTTTCTCTTCGATTGACAAAGACCACTGTGTGGTTGAAATATATCATTGTTTAAGTGCTTTTATGTGTTTCTATTTCAAGACTACAGAGTGGACTCTTACCAAGGTAAGTCTGTCAGTCTCCTAGTCCAAAAAATCTATAAAATATATATATATATATATACATATATATACATATATATATATATATATATATATATATATATATATATATATATATATATATATATATATATCTTCTGCCCATGTGTATATGACAATTCATCATAAACGGCAAGACATACCTCATCATCGGTCCAATTTTACTCAAGAACCAATGAACCATTAAAAAAATCCTTGAGCTCTGTGAATCAATTTCAAATAAATAAATAGAAACACTAACCACAATATAAAAATTTCTTATTTTATTACAACTTCTCTATGTGCATTTTAATTACATGGTAATCATCTTCAGAAGTATTATTTGCTTTCACGAAATATTACTTCTGAAGATGATTGCCATGTAATCAAAATATACATAACATAAAGTAAATGTAGTAAAATAGAAGAATTTTAATTTGAGGTTAGTGAGTTTTTATTTATTTAGTAACCAATGAACCATTTCCATTGTTTACAAATATTTAAGCTGATATTAAGTTTTGAGAAAGGTAAGAATTAGAATATTTGTAGAGTTAAATCCCGATTAAAATTTACTTAATAATTTACAATGCTGCATGGTTTCATACAAATTGGGCAGTAGCTTTAGTTGTTTACCAGAGGCCATAAGTACGAGGCTAGAACATATTCAGTTTTTAAAACTCAAAATTGTATAAGATTCATATTGGGAAATGAAATTATATATTTGGAGCTTGATAATATTTAAAAATATATTTTAAAAAGTTTTTAGCGGCAGATTGATTCTTACTTTTTGTCAATATAAAACCTCTAGAATTGTACACAGTTCAGATATTTTTATCTATTTGATTACATTGACATGTTATTATTTACCTTTTTATGAATAAATTAATTTATATAAATTAATATAATGATAGTTGAATATAAATGTTTTGTGTAAATATAAAATAAAATGATTAGACATAGATTGAGTAAATTGCTTCGAAGTTATTACTTAAAAATTAAAAATTGAAACAAAAAACTGAAGTCTCTTTGTTTTCTGTAAATTTAATGTTATCAATACAGCTGATATTGAAAATACAACTAACAACACCATCTATCGGAAAAAATGAAATCGCCAGGATTTACTACTTTTTATATAAAAATGGAGACAAGTTCCAAATCCCTTATGATAGCATTATTTTCCATAAAATTTCTTATAATAATAATACATATTAGAATCATTTCCTCACAATGTAAAAACGTTCAGAATTTATGCATAATCATAGGTTATCATAACCCAATGCTCTAATATATTATCATCATTCCTTGTTTTTACAGTTGAAATAATAAAATACTTAGAATTGGAGTACATCAGGATTTAAAACATTTAGCACATTATGAAATCAATTTAAAATATTTTTCTAAATTTTTAACCTGACCCTACAGAATTTTATAAAATTTAGTACACTCATTCTAGGCAAAATTATATATTGAAACAATAAATTGAGGTGTCTTTGTTTTCAGTAAATTGAATGTTATACAATACAGTTGATATTGAAGATACGACTAGCAACACCATCTATCGAAGAAAATGAAATCGCCAGGATTTAACTATTTTGTATATAAAAATGAAGACAAGTTCAAATCCCTTATGATAGCATTATTTTCCATAAAATTTCTTATAATAATAATATATATTAGAATTATTTCCTCACAATGTAAAAACAGAGTTCAGAATTTATGCATAATCATAGGTTATCATAACCCAATGCTCTAATATATTATCATCATTCCTTGTTTTTACAGTTGAAATAATTAAATACTTAGAATTGGAGTACATCAGGATTTAAAACATTTAGCATGTTATGAAATCAATTCAGATTACTATCCAGGCCTACAGAAGCTGAACAAAATATTAAAGGATGGCTTCAAGATTCGTCAAGCCTCCACCTACACCAAAGATATTTTCTCAAATCCACCTCATATTTGGTCCAGACAACCTTTTAATTTTAAAAATATTTTAGTACATCCAAAATTACCAGATCCAAGCACTGAAAAACCGCCTAAACCTTCTCATAACTCCTTTTTGTGCAATAGACCTAGATGCAAGACATGTCCAATACACATCCTAACAAAGTTTCCATAGCCTAGCAATCAATGTGGACTTTAAGATTCAGGGTCATCATACTTGTACATCCAAAAATGTAATATACCAGTTGCAATCTCAATTGTGTCCGGCACAGTACATAAGGCCAAACCACGGATGGTCTGAGCATCAGAATGAATGGCCACAGACATGACTTTGGAACCATGAACATAGGACAGGCCAGCTGCTCAACACACTGCTAGTTACATCATTTCTTTCAATGATTGTCATACCACCAAAATAATTAAGGTCCTCGCCTTGATGGCAACCCTTCAGGATTGAGAAGGTGGGAGTTATTATACCAGTGGTACACCAAATCTATGGAACCTAGCCTAAACATCAGATAAAATTCCTTTTACCTTTCCCCTAACTTCTACAATTTTCAACAAATCCATTTACCTTCCTTCTGACAGACTATTGATTTCTGGTTTCAATTAATCAATATTTATATAAATCAAATATTGCACTATATCATAAACTATAAATCTGTGACATTTGGATATTTATACACATCTGTGGTTCATTTCAGTCTTTCCTTTTTCTCTTTTTTGATTGACCAAGATCATTTTTGATCAAAATATATGTATATATTTTAACCTGACCTCTTCAGAACTTTAAATTACACTCGCTCACTTTTAGTACATTCACTCTAGGTAAAATTATAAATTGAAACAATAAACTGAGGTGTTTTTGTTCAGTAAATTGCATGTTATACAATACATATGATATTGAAGATAGAACTATTAACACAATCTATCAGGGAAAACAAAATCGCCAGGATTTAACTATTTTGTATATAAAAATGAAGACAAATTTAAATAAGTTGCAATCGCTTTATTATTGTCTTTAAAATTTCTTATAATAAAAATCAAGTTAATTATTTCCCCACTAAGTAAAAACAGTGTTCAGAATTTATGGATAATCATAGATTATCATAACCCAATGCTCTAATATATTATCATCATTCCTTGTTTTTACAGTTGAAATAATAAAATATTTAGAATTATAGTACATCAGGATTTTTAAAATTTAGCACGTTGTGAAATCAATTAAAATATATTTTTTTAAATTTTTCAACCTGACCTTTTCAGAACTTTATAAAATTTTGTACACTCATTTTAGGCAAAATTATAAATTGAAACAATAAACTGAGGTGTCTGTTTTCAGTAAATTGCATGTTATACAATACAGTTGATATTGAAGGTAGAACTAATAACACAATCTATCAGGGAAAACGAAGTCACCAGAATTTAGCTTTTTTGTATATAAAAATGAAGACAAGTTTAAATAAGTTGCAATCCCTTCATTATTTTCTTTAAAATTTCTTATATTAAAAATCAAGTTAATTATTTCCCCACTATGTAAAAACAGTGTTCAGAATTTATGCATAATCATAGGTTATCATAACCCAATGCTCTAAATATATTATCATCATTCCTTGTTTTTACAGTCAAACAATAAAATACTTAGAATTAGAGTACATCAGGATTTTAAAAAACTTAGCCCTAAATCAACATAATTTTTTATTTTCAATACCCAACCTCTTCAGAACTTCATACAATTTAGTACACTCCTGAAAATGTGAAACCGATTTGAATAGTCTGAGTTCGCATAATTGGAGTTCTACTGTATATTATATATTATTTTAAAAAAATTCTTCTTCTAAACAGTCAGAAATTCGTCAGCCATTACAGAAAATACGAACGTTTGAAAGATAGTAGAAAAATCATAATCTAATCAGTCATAACACAATCCAATTTATTAAATAAAATTATCATTAATAAATGCTTTAGCAAATACAAAATGTATCTGTAACAAATCAAATTCATGATTTTTGATTTTTTGAAAATTGTATGAAAACAAATTAGAGCAGAGTTAAAGCATAATCAATGCCAGTCAAAATGCAATGCTCTAAATGACGGAATCATCATTATTTAGTGCTTTTGCAAATATAAAAAATAACTGTTACAAAACTAAATACATAATGATAAGAAAACACTAGTCAGAATTAGTGCATAATCAAAGGCAGTCATAACCCAATGCTCTAAATTACTGAATCATCATTATTTAGTGCTTTTGCAAATATAAAAAATAACTGTTACAAAACTAAATATGCAATGATAAAAAACACTAAATCAGAATTAGTGCATAATCAAAAACCGTCATAACCCAATGCTCTAAATTACTTAATCATCATTATTTAATGCTTTTGCAAATATAAAAAATAACTGTTATAAAACTAAATACACAATGATAAGAAAACACTAAATCAGAATTAGTGCATAATCAAAGGCAGTCATAACCCAATGCTCTAAATTACTGAATCATCATTATTTAGTGCTTTTGCAAATATAAAAAATAACTGTTACAAAACTAAATACACAATGATAAGAAAACACTAGTCAGAATTAGTGCATAATCAAAGGCAGTCAACTAAATGCTCTAAATTACTGAATCATTATTATTTAGTGCTTTTGCAAATATAACTGTTGAAGCTGGTGAAATAAACAACGGCTATTGTTTAGGAGAGGTTGTTTATAATTTGTAGAAAATCCAGAGAATCATGTAATTTCTTTTGATAATTTTTTTAGTGCTTACAGTTTAGTTAGTAAACTGATGAAGATGAATTTCTTAGTAACAGGAACAATAGGTTGCACAATATTCCGCTCACATCAGTGAAAAAATTTCTAAAAGTTCCGAAAGGAAGTTATGCATTTTTATAAGATAAAAAGGAGAATATTTTTGTGGTTCGATGGCGGGATAATTTAGTTGTTACAGTCATAACAAGTTACAGGTCAGTTGAACTGGCACTAAATGTAAAACACTATAATTTAAAAGAAAGGAAACTGGACTTTGTAAAACAGCTGGATGTTATCAATAATTATTATAAAGGAATGGGTGGAGTGGATTCTCATGGTAATGCTACTGCCAATTCTATTTCGATCAGCAAAAATTGAAGAAACTGACAAATGCAGCAAAAATCTTTATTGCAGTAATAACTTCACTGCAATAAAATTACTTTACCAGATGACGTATGAAAAGACAAAAACTGACCGCATTGTAGACCGAAATAAAAGTAATGCATGGTGGAGATGTAAAGTGTGTCACAGCTAAACAGTCTGCACATGCAAGAAATGAGTGTTTTTACATGTTGAATGTTTTGAAAAATTTCACAATTCAGATTGAAAATAAATTCTAAAAAGTAAAAATATGTAGAAAATAGTTTCAGTAAATCGTTTCATGTAATGATTATTGTCTTTTTTTCAGCACACACCATTTCCTAACGCGTGTAAAATATGGATGTTGTCCTACTGGGAAGAAATGGGTTAAACGACAAAACCTACTCATATTAAAAAAACTATATTTGAACACATAATAAAACACCTACTCTATGAACAATAATACACCACAGACTCGCACCAATACAACAGTCTTGTGACTCACAGCAATGAACAAAGCACTGATCTAATGTGAAACGAGTCTGTTGAAAAATATCAGTAAGTAGTGGTTTGTTTTGCCAAGTGATACCAAAAGTAGTAAGAATACATTACTAGTAAAACAAACTGTACGACAAATCTTACCAGCATCTTTATTAACACAATAGGGTTGTCTACTGTTTTTTGAAATGTTCATATGAACAAAGTTGACAATGTCTGGACGAATAGGGGCTTTGAAAACTCCTGGTACAGAAACATGTTTAACTGACACTTCATTTTTTTCATTATAGACACTAACGTGAGGTCGTAGTGCGTTTAACGACTGAAACAAAAACAAAATGATTTTATAAATATCTTACACTACATACAAATTAAATTAAATTTAGGATGAAATTAATTTATTTGATATTAAACACATATATATAGTAACTAATAACATTTTCTTACATTCACATTTATCAAAGTTTCTGTTTGCTATTAATGCAACATTCTTCATACAGTAAAATGTCACCGAACTGAAATTTAGGGAGATAATTTAATTGAAATTCAATTGATGCAAATCAAATAGTTCTCAAAGTATCCCGTTACATATAGTATATATTTTTAGTAATCACTTAAACAATTAATTAATCAATTGTTTAAGTGATTAAGATTCACTGAACTTAATGGACTAAAAAATTCAAGATATTTTTAGTGTATGTTATACACAATAAGTTATTTTGAGTTGACTTTTTTATGCATTAGCTATCAATGTCATAAACATCATAGAGTTCAATTCGTTGATTATTATGGTCAAGGGAAATTTTGTTTTGTAGTTGTGTATAAAACCTGATGTATAAAATTTGCGTTGACCTCAATATGTATAAATAACAGAAACATATGTTAAGCGGTTATTGACCAATGCAGCTGCGATTCAACCAGAACTTTATTAGCAAAAAATATGTAAATGAAGGCGTTTGTTGGTAAATACTGTAGGGCGAGTTTCAAGTAACACATATACCCAAAGTGGATACTTTGCAGCTATAATATCCCTAAATAATGTTGTGAACACGTCCTGAACACAGATCCGACATTAGTTTTTGTCGCTGAGGTCTATTAAAGGCAAAAAACTCTGAAGAACACGTTCATAATTTTCTACTTACTATTGCGGTAAATACAAGAATTTGGAACCACCCGAGATTAAAATAGAAAATTGTTTTAAAACTCGTCCTAGGAGGATATGCACAAAGATTTTTTTTTTACACGGAAAGTTATTTTTTACCAATTTAAAGTTGGATAAAACTTTCAGATTATGTATGAAATTATTACCAAATCTATCCTGACTGGAGACTTTATGTGATGAACGTTTTCTTCTTCAGAGTATTTATCCTTAAATAAACCTCAGCGACAAAAACTAATGTCAAATTCGTATTCAGGACGTAAAAATACATAGGAAAAGAAAAAGAAATTCACAAAAATAGCAATAGTTGCATGTCTATATAATTACAGTTTTCTAATTTTTTTTTTTGTATTTGTTGAGTTTTGGTATAAGCCAGTAAAATTTTTTGGCCAAAAATGCTTGCATGGCTAAATGAAACAAGTACCAATAACCTACTGCCTCAATAAAAAATTTATTGCTATAGCTTTAGAGCGTATTTAGGAATGTTTTTATACAAATGTAAGTAATTACCCTAATCTTTTCAAAGAACAAATCAATCCTAACTAGTTATTTTGTAACTATATCCGGTAACTGTTTACTTAAGCCACATAAGGGATTTCAAGTAAGCAGACAGACGTAGTACTTCTTACTACTGCGCACTCAAAAGAGTCACCAACTAAAAACTTGATAAAAAAAGTAACTTTCTGAAAAAAATAATTATCAAAATAGCTTTGAGAAAGTTTTTATACCCATATCTAAATGGCCAGTGGATGCAGAAACCCATAACGAATATAAAAAAAATTAATAACACTTTCACTGCAACCTTAAATAATTACAATTTTGGCAAAAAATCATTTCAACCCCCCCCCTCCACGGTCACCTAGAAACTTATGAAATTAATGTTTTAAATTAAATTTTTTGCTTCGAAACTAGCAAAATGCCTTGAAAAGTATTTACATTTCTTTTATTACCACAGAAAGTTAATTTTCCATCATATTTTAGTTGGAATAACATTTTTGGGAGTGCAGTAGCTGCGGAAATTAAGGAAAGTTACTTTTTTACATTTTAAATGTTAAGTTGCATGTAGGCCTATGGCGTGAATAGACCGCGCACTGCACTACGTCTAGATTTTTAATTTTTTACAACATTACTAAATACCTATATTAAAATATACCTACAAAGTATCTAGTCAGAATAGATTTAGTTATAATTTTATTCAGTATTGCTATCTACCTATATTAAAATATACCTACGAAGTATCCAGTCAGGATAGAATTGGTAATAATTTTATTTAACATTACTATCTACCTGTATTAAAGTATACCTGCGAAGTATTCAGTCAGGATAGATTTGGTTGTAATTTTTGTAAATATTTAGACTTAATGCCGATGCAGAAAATTACAACCAATTATCCTGACTGGATACTCATAGGTATATTTTAATATAGAAAGATAGTATGTTGTATAAAATTATAACCAAATCTATCCTGACTGGATACTTCGAAGGTATGTTTTAATATAGGTAGATAATAATGTTGAATAAAATTATAACCAAATCTATCCTGACTTGACACTTCGTAGGTGTATTTTAATGTAGGTATATAGTAATGTTGTATAAAATTATAACCAAATCTATCCTGACTGGATACTTCATAAGCATAATTTAATATATGGATACTTTCGTAGGCATATTTTAATATAGGTATATAGTATCGTTGTATAAAATTACCTTTTTAATAATGTATAATCATTTTTACATTAGTTTATAACTATCCGAACTTTTAATTTTGTAAAACATAGACGTAGACAAATAGACGTAGGTCAGTGTGTTGTAGCTACTGCGCGGCCCGTTCACATTATAGGCCTACATGCCATTATAACTTAACATTTAAAATGTGAAAAAAGTAACTTTCAGAACTTTCCACGGAAAAAAAGTTGATGGAAATTCGTGTTCTACACATTAAAACGAGTAATATAACAAACAAACAAAATTTTAGCACCGTCATTACGTCTATATTGTTACAAAAAAAAATTATTCGTGGATATCGTGCCTTTTCGTGCTTTTGAACAATAATCCAAAATATCGTAGGTGTCCGATAAGGTAAACAATTACCATTATCAAAAATATCATAGGTGTCCCATATATCGATGTAAAAATTTACCCAATTTTATACTTGGTTGAAATGCAGTAGCTCGGCACCATACGATATTTTGGGAAATTGTTCAAAACCACCAAATTGGACGATATCCACAAGAATTATTTTAAAATTGAAGTAGGAAAGTTACTTTTTTTCAATTTAAAGTAGGGTAATAAATTCAGCGCGGATGTAGAAGTTGTGAATAGGCGCGGAGTGATACTTACATCACAGTGCATAAGGCTGTACGCATTGTCCGCGGTACGTCACGCAACCTTACGTGTGTAGGTATTTGAGAAACAACTTCTCCAGTTAGGATAGATTTGGTTTTAAATTTATACAATACTGTATACCTATATTAAAATATACCTAAAAAGTGTCAAGTCAGGTTAGATTTGGTTTTAATTTTATACATTGAAATTCAGTTGTAACATCAGGAAGCATTTGTATCACTCCGCGCCTATTCACAACTTCTACATCAGCGCTGAATTTTTTACGCTACTTTAAATTGAAAAATAGTAACTTTTCGAGGTCAATTAAAAACAAATTCTTGTGGATATCGTCCTATTTGTTGGTGTTAAACCATTTCCCAAAATATCGTATGGCGCCGAGCTTTTGCATTTTTACCTTATACTTTATTCTCAAGTGGTGGGCAATGTGCATTTTCACCAAAGTAACCTGTTTTGCAAGTGAGGCTATGTTACTGTTCCAATAAAATTTTCAAGCAACTTTTTATGATCACAATCTTTTTAAATAATTGTTTTCCTTTATTCAAATATGTTTTTAAGTAACATGTGGGGAAAAATCCTAGATGGTAGCCTAATGATAAACTGTCAAACTTCTTGAAAGTTTGGTTATAATAAGAAACATACATTTCACATTCGCCACAAGACAACCTGTAAACCAAAAGGATTTCATAACATTGAGGAATAAGTAGTGAGAATCTTAATGAAAGCCAAGAAACCTGGCCACAAGTTTTCTTGCTTATGTAATAAACTTACATACTACACATAAATTGCCAGTTACCGATTTAATATGATGTCATAACTTTGACAAGCTAGATATGTTAACAATATTATGATTCAAATTTGACAAACTTTATTGTGCAACTAACATTAAGCAGCTAAATATTTATTGAATATTTTATAGGCTCACTTTGACCGCTTGTTACCTCATTGCAAGAAATGCGTTAGAGAAAAAAATAATGAGCTCGATACTAAACTAAATTCATAATTTACTGAATCTTTTGCTAAAAGGAAAGAACAATTCAAATAGTTTAACAAAAGTTACTTTTGGTTGCCAGCATCTCTGTGTCTCTTACACGTGGAAGGACGTGAAACTATACTTACGGCTAAATATTATACAATTAAAAACAATATTTTTGAGATCCTTAGTAAAAATTATCTTTATGGATATAAATTATAGATGTAATTAAAAATAATAATATCTGCCTTTAACGACTTCCCTTACCATTTTCAAAAGTAGATAAATTTAACTGTAAAACTAAATGACGATCAGCAAATGTTCTACCATTTCTTAGACATAAGTTAGAAAGGAAATTCACCACTTTTATTTCACAGCTTCCGATGTATGAAAACTAGATTTCAGCGTCAGTACTAGAACATAAAAAAGTTCGTTCAATATATAATACAACAAGTAAAATTTGTATGAATTTCTTTTATTAAATACTTGTGATGTAATTTAAGTACACATATTACACGCAAACAATATATTTGAAAAGAGTATTACAGTCATAAAATCACTCTAAATTAATTTAAAAAATTCAAAAATACATATTTTACAAATTGATTTTCGTATTGAAACGTTTACCATTAAATTCATATAATCAGACATACGAGGAGAATTTATATACCAAAAAAGGAGTTCAGTATTTTATAAAGTTTCATAAAAAATATTGTTAATATAAACTGCAACATACACCCTATTGAGATCTAAATGAAACGAACAATCCTGGACATAGGAAAAAAACCCTCATATTTAATATAAGGTTAGTATGTATACTTGATGTTCACGTTGATCAAGGGACTATATTATTGGTTATGAATTTAAAAAGTGAGCAGTAGAGAATACGATACACACGCTGTCGTTAATGCAAAGTGTTATGTTTTTACACTTACACATGACACAACTGATATTTTGTATTATTTGATTCCATCTTCACTTGGACAACTATTTTTTATTTCATTTATTATATATATAAATAAATAATATATATATATATATATATATATATATATATATATATATATATATATATATATATATATACATATATATATATATATACACACACACACACACACACACACACACACGAGTATTATAAATGAACAAACACGGCACAGATCACACATACTCTTCGATCACATCACTTCTAACTTTCAAAAAAACGGTACCGAGGAAGCACAACTGCAGCATTCCTAGCGGCAAAAATACTAGGCTGAAGAAGTTGTAAGACGAAAACGTTACTTCCGAGTGTAAATTTACAATTTATCAACTTTTAGTTAACAAAAATTCTGGTCGAAAGTAATAGCAAAAGAGTAATAAGTATTTGACATCCAGCTCGTCATGAACAGCAACAATATTTCGATATATATATATATATATATATATATATATATATATATATATATATGAAGTTAATATATTACTATTGTAAGTAATTTTATCCACCATTAAGTGCAATAATTTTATCTGCACTTAATGGTGGATAAAATTACTTACAATACTAATATATTAACTTCATAAAGTCAGTGCAACGGAAAAACAATGGATAACGTTAAATATCAAGAATATATATATATTGTAACATTTATAGAATGGGCTATATAATGTTCTTTAAGAATTGGAAAAATAAATTAGAAATAACTCACACAAAATTTAAAAAAGAAATTCATTAAAAGATTGGTTAGATTAAATTGAAACTAATTTTAGGTAAACGCCTAGAAAGGTTATAAAACGGTTGTAACATATAAACAAGATATTTGAACTGTAAATGCATAAGGAAATTTGTTGGATCAAATAAATTAAAAACAAGATAATCTAATAATAATAATTATATTTAAACAAAATTGTAAATATTAGTAACATAGGGCATAAGTAATTACTTGAAGGAAAAAGTGAAAAACGATTGTAAACAATGAAAGGTTATGTTCTATGAATTCAGCTCAAAACACACACAATTCGAATTATTACAAAAGTAAAACACAAAGACACTTCACACACTAATATTAATAATTAAATAAACACTGGGAGGTTTGTTAAGGATCGGAAAATTGAAACAGTATGTTAACAAAATTAAAACTGGTGAAAACAATCGCGTTATTGCATCAGCTGTAGAAAGCAAGAAGTAGGTCAGTTGCAGTCGACTCTAGTGAGAAGAAATCGAACTGAATGATAGTAACATGTGTTTTAGAAGAAGGAGAAGCCGCCATATTTTAAACATTGTTAAAAATCAAAAGACGCGTTTAGTAAGAGATAGCGTGGGTGACGCTACGAGATGGGTCCTGCCATGACCATTCAAAATTTTACATTGGAAGGAATTCGTCAAAATTATACCGTTTTGTGAAAAAACTTGGCAATTTTAAATAAGGATAAGAGAATTTAAAGATAAAGTACAGTGGTAATATAATTTGAAGGAACTAAAACGAATTTAAGTGTGTAAAAAGTGAAATTTGAAGAGAACGGAATCTTACGTAAGCGACCTGCAGAATTTCGGTATTTGATAAGTTAAGTATATATAGCGCTATAAAAAATAAACTTTAGTGGACTCTTAGGATAATAGGGAAGTTTAATTTTGTACATTAGAATATCTTGTGATTAATAGTAATAAGAACATAATCCAGTTCAAATAGTTTCGCCTTTTTGCTTATTCCAAATTAAAGTTTTTCCATCAGGAAAATATTTATTAAAACTAATTTCAAAATTTAATATTATTTTTCAAAATTTTTTTTAGTTAACCAAAGAATTAAAAAATATAGCCCATGCTATAAACTCCGAGATAGTAAGAGATCGTAAAATTAGCCTAGGGTATATGAAAATTTGTAACTAAAAATCAAAGAAAGTGAGTTTAGTATATTGTGTTAAAATTTGTTAAGTTTATTTTTGTTCTGTGTATTGTTTAAATGTTGAAAGAAAAAATTGTGATAATAAAGAATTATGAATTGTTCCTGAGTAGTTGTTTTGTTTTAAATAAAAATTAAATATCATTCAATAAAATAATAAATAATAATAAACACCGTTGCGTCTTTTTTGTAATTATGTTATAATATATATATTGTAACATTTATAGAATGGGCTATATAATATTATTTAAGAATTGGAAGAATATATTAGAAATAACTCACACAAAATTTAAAAAGAAATTCATTAAAAGATTGGTTAGGTTAAAATTGAAACTAAATTTAGGTAAAAGCCTAGATTAGTAAATAAGATATTTGAACTGTAAATACATAAAGAAATTTGTTGTATCAAATAAAATTTAAAACAAGATAATCTAATAATAGTTATATGTTAAACAAAATTGTAAATATTAGTAAAATAGGGCATAAGTAATTACTTGAAGGAAAAAGTGAAAAACGATTGTAAACAATGTAAGGTTATGTTTGGAAAAGTCCAGTCAAAACACACACAATTCAAAATATTACAAAAGTAAAACACAAAGACACTTCACACACTAATAACAGTAATTAAATAAACACTGGAAGGTTGGTTAAGGATCGGAAAATTGATACAGTATGTTAACGAAATTAAAACCGGTGAAAATAGTTCGTTGACATTAACAGATGTGAAGGTAAAGAAATAGGTCAAGTGTGCAGTTGACTCTAGTGAGAAGGAATCGAACTAAATTATAAACCATCTGATTTTGTTTTTTAAGAAGGAGAGGCCGCCATATTTGTAACATTTTAAAAGAAAATCTAAGGACGCGTAGTTAGAGTCTAGCGTGGTGACGCCGAGGAACGGACCTGCCCTGTGCAGTCAAAATTCTATTTATTAGAAATTTCGTCAAAATTATACAGTTTTGTGAGGAAACTTGGCCAGATTAAACAGGAATAAAAAAATTAAAAGATATAGTACAGTGAAAAAATAATTTGAAAGAGCTAAAACGAATTTAAGTGTGAAAAAAAGTGAAATTTAAAGACAACGGAATTCTACGTGTGAGCAAGCAGCCATTCGCCGTTATTTGATAAGTTAAGTACCTAGCGCTATATAAAAAAATAAACTTTAGTGGACTCTTAGGATAATAGGGTAGTTTAAAATTGTACATTAGAATATCTTGTGATTAATAGAAATAAGATCATAATCCAGTTCAAATAGTTTCGCCTTTTTGCTTATTCCAAATTAAAGTTTTTCCATCAGGAAAATATTTATTAAAATTAATTTCAAAATTTAGTATTGTTTTTCAAAATTTATTTATTTAACCTAAGAATAAAAAAAATATAGCCCATGCTATAACCCCGAGATAATAAGAGATCGTAAAATTAGCCTAGGGTATATTAAAATTGTGTAACTATAAAATTAAAAGAAATAAGAGTTAAACCGAGTTTGTTAAAACTTGTTAAGTTGTAAATTTTTGTTTTGTGTATTGTTTTAAATGTTGAAATAAGAAATGTTTAATAAAGAATTATGAATTGTTTCTGAGTAGTTTTTTTTTTGTTTGGTTATTAAATAGAAATAAAATATCTTCATTTAAATAAAATATTTAATAATATAAACCCCATTGTATTGCGTCTTAAAGGAAATAACTTTACAATATATATATATATATATATATATATATATAAATATATATATATATATATATATATATATATATATATATATATATATATATATATATTGTAAAGGTTTTACATAAACACCAAAGTAATAAATAACAATAATTCATAATATAAAAGAAGTAAATTAAGATTGGATGAAAAAAAGAAAATGTAAACAATGGAGCCAAAACCTAAAAAAATAACAGTAAAATATTAAAACCAAGATGGCAGCTAGTATATTTATGAAATAGCTGTTTTCCAAATGTAGAAATGTACAAGACTTAAACAAATATTGCATAGAGGATAAAACTTTACGGTCCAGGTAAGGACATGAAGATCAAATAATCAGTGGGTTAAATAACAGATGTATCAACAATTGACAAAGTATTATTTTTTCTCTAGAAATTTCAATTAGAAAAAGGCATTTGTAGAGAAGCTTGCAATGGAACTGGAAGCAAAAACTTAGTTGGCCAAAATTTTATTTAAAGGAAGAATTCAAGCATAAACAACATAGTGGTGAAAGATTTGTTTATAGAAATAAATTTAAAAGGCTAGAAATATGGACAAAAACATTAAACTTCAGATAAGTAATTAAATTTAAGAAAGATTGTAAACTATTATATTGTAAACTCAAAATTAATAACTTTAGGCCTAGACGTTTCTTTTATAAAATTTATTACAACATTATTTGCATAAACTAAATTTTAATTTGTCATAACAACCACCGAATAATCTGAGAGAAAGAGTCTTCTGATATTTAACTAAATTAGGAAATAGAGAAAGTGTACTAAAAAAAAAAAAAATATTGTAACTAGAATAAGATATAAGAAAAACTAAATTAAACAAAAATTAATCGAATTATAAGAACGTGTTTTATTGATTACTATAAATGGTAAGTAATATAAAATAAAAGTAATAGGAATCTAAATTTTACTGTTAGGATTACAATTATTTTGTAATTCTAACTGTCGCCCAGCAATTTATTATTTTCTAAAGATTAGTGTTAATATATTTTGTGTTATTATAAATAAATTATTTAAATTATTAAAAAAAATATATAATAAAAATATATATATAAAATATTACAATATACATATATATATATATATATATATATATATATATATATATATATATATATATATATATATATACATATATATATATATATATATATATATATATATATATATATATAGTAAGAGAGAGAGAGTGGTAAAGAAATATTAACAGTTGGTATGGGATTTGTGAATTTTTTAACTAATTTATAATATTGGAGAGTATTGTTGGTTATTTAGTCATATAAAAAAAAAATTTGATTCCAAAATTCCTTTTTTTTTATCCCAATTTTCACATTTTGGGAGTAAACTCTTACTCTATCCTTCTTGCTTGTCTGCTACCCTCTAATTACATATGATATACTTAACTCCTAACAATACAATAAATTAACAATTAACATTTAATCAACAATCCTCTCATACTCTTAACATCTAGTACATTAATCATTTTCTGATTCTTAGAATCTATTTTATAACCTTTTTCTTTTTCTTTCTTTATTTTAATTTTAATAGAATGGAATCTTTCCAATCATAAGTCTTTTTATTTATCTATATAATCTATCTTCTGACACAGTGTTTTTTTTTCTTAATTTTAGCCTAACCGAGTCATAGCATGTCTAGGTTGTTTGTAGGTTAGGTCCTTGTTCTTATTCGTTCATCCCTTCCTATTTTATTTAAATTTATATATTTTTTATTTCTTTATTTTTTTTTCAAGTGTTTGTTTAATTATTAAGTCATTTCTGGTCCATTGTCATTTCCGGTTTATTTGTTATCTATTCCTCCTACATTCGCTTCCTTCTCCTAATACTTTTATATCCTGAGTCATTCCTGTTGTTACCATCTTATTATCCCTTGTTATTTTCCTTTCTCTCGACTTCTCCCTTACTATTTAATTTGTTCTATCTGAAATTTATCTGATTCTCCATGGTGTGCCTCCCTTGGTTCATAAAATTTCTTTAACAAGCTAACATGGAAAATTCCTCTAATTTTATTGCTTCTAGCATCTTTGATTTCATAAGTCGCCTTGCCATATTTCTTGGTGATCACATAAGCTCTATCATATATATAAAATAATTTTGCCATCTCACCTCTTATACCCTGTGGTTGCCAATTTTCTTTTACTAATACCTTGTCCCCAACATTTAATTCTTCTATTTTATGAGTTTTATTAAATATCTCTGCTCTCTTATGAGCCTTCTTCTTAATTCTACTCCTAGCAATTTCTAAATGTCTTTCTAAATTCATTAATTTTGAACTCCAGCCAAAATTTTTTATTTCCTTTTGCCAAAACCTTTCATCCTGAATTCCTAGTTGTAGCTGGTTAGGTGTGTATCCTGTAGTCTCATGAGGAATTTCATTAATTGCCTGGTTAATAACCTCTACATATTTTCCTCATTCTCTATGGTTATGATGACAATATGTTCTCAAACATCTAATGATCTCCTTATTCACCCTCTCAACGATATTGCTTTGTGGCCTCCTTATTGGAGAAAATATTGGTTTCATTTCTCTATTTTTAATATACTCCAGCCATTTCTTATTATTAAACTGGGTTCCATGTTCAGTCTGTATTCTTTCTACTCTCCCGAATTTTTCTATATAATTTTCTAAACATTTAATTGCCTCCCCTGTGGTTGCCTTTTTCAATTTATAGATTTGAACGAATTTTGTAAATACATCTAAAATTACTAATAAATACTTACAGCCTCCTACAGTTCTTTGAAATGGTCCTATAAAATCAATTGACAATTGCTCCTTTGGTTTTTCCACTTGGATCCCTTTCATCTCTTCAAAATTACCTTGGGTTACATTTTTAGCTCTTTGACAAATATTACATGTTTTAATAATTCCCCTAATGCTTTTTCCCATTTTCTTCCAAGTGAAGCTCTCTGATAATATGGTATGACATTTCTTAGCTCCTGCATGCAGGTAATATTCATGACAAGTACCCACTATTTCTTTAATCATTCCCTTTGGTACTACTATTTTCCAACTTTCCCTATTTCTTTTATATACTAAGTTATTAATAATTTTATAATTTTGAGGATAATTTTGAATGTTTTCTTTTATTTCTCTAACTTCCAAATCTTCTACTTGTAATTTACTAAATTCTTTAAATTTTGTACACATTTCCATATCCATAACTCTTTCTATATAATTTATTTGTAATTCTGAATTTTGGTCTCTTCTTTCAAACTTATTTTTGTCACAAGGGTTCCTGCTTAATAGGTCTGCAACTACATTTTCTTTTCCTTTACAGTGTTCAATAGTATAATCATATTCTTGCATTAGTAATATCCATCTAATGCAATCTTGAATTTAAAATTTTACAAGTCTTAATAAAAGTTAAGGCCTGATGGTCAGTCTGGATCACAATTTTTCTTCCTAGGATGATCTGTCTTGCTTTCTGCAGACAAAACAATATAGCAAGTAATTCCTTCTCAGTGGTATAATATTTAACTTCACTTCCTTTTAATGTGCGGTTCATAAACATTACTGCCTTTTTCTCCCCCTTTTCATCAATCTGATAGATGTGTCCTCCTATGGCATATTCACTGGCATCTGTTTGTAGGTAAAATGTTTTCTGGTAATCTGGGTGAGTAAGTACATTTGTTTCCAAAAATTTTTTCTTTAATTTAATAAAATTTCGCTCCTCCTCTTCTGTCCAAATAAATTTGTTTCTATTAGATAATAATTTTAATAATGGTTGTACAAATTCTGAATATTTTTCTATAAATTTATTATAATAATTAGCCATTCCAATAAAACCTTTTAACTGTCGAGGATTTTTAGGTGAGGGAAATTCTAATATAGCTCTAACCTTCTCCTCATCCATTTTTACTCCATTTGTAGTCAATCTATACCCTAAGAATGAAATATATTTTCTACAGAACTCTGATTTATCAAATTTAATGGTCATGTTGTTTTTTAAAAAATTTTGGAAGATCTTTTCTAGGTGTTTTTTATGCTCCTCAAATGTCTCAGACATACAGACTATATCATCTACATATATTAAGGTGAAATCTTCTAATTCCTCCCTCATAATACTGTCCATAGCTCTTGCCAATGCTGCTAGAGATGTTTTCAATCCATAGGGTGTAACAACAAACTGGTATGTTTTCCCTCTATGTTGGAATGCAGTATATTTTCTTGACTCCTCTTCCAATTCAACCTGCCAGAAACTGTTAGTGAGGTCCATGGTACTTAACCAATTAACTCTCTTTGCTCTGTGTAGAATCTCATTTATTCCTCTATAGCAATCATAATCCGGAATTATAATTTCATTTAGTTTTCTTGCATCTAAACATAATCTAACTTTCCCATCGGTTTTGATGACTGGGACTATTGGATTAATATATGGACTAGTACTTCTTTCAATTCTACCTAACCTCAACATTTTCTCTATCTCTTCTTGTACCTGATCTTGGTACTTTGTAGGAATTGGGTAATTTCTTTGGTAAAATGGTACATCTTCCCTAACTTTAATCTTATGTTTATATGCAGTGCATAAACCGGGCTGGTCTGAAAATACTTCTTTATACTTCTCTATTAAATCACTCATCTCCTGTCTTTGTTCCTCAGTTACCTCTTCATTCCCTATTCTTTCAAAAATATCCTCTTTTTTTATCTCTCCCTCCTCTTGTACAATTTTAATATAATTTTGACTCTGGTTTCCAAAAGTTTCAAATTCTTCCCATTTTTCCATATCATTCATTCCTTCCTGTTCATCACAACTCAATTCCTCCTCCATCTCATTTTCAAAATTATTCATCTCCCCTTTAAATTTTGTCTGCCCATCTACACTCATTTTTGATTTATATAATTCGTTTTCATATTTAAACTCCATCTCCCATTTTCCAAAATCAAGTTGTGCCTCCACATCCATCAACATATCCGTACCTATAATAAATTTTCTCAATAAGCCTGGCACCACTAGGCATTGAAACGGATATTTTACCCCTCCTATTTCTCCTATTACCATGATCATTTTGTTTATCTTTTTAGTTTTCTTATTTGTTGCAGTCCGAATGGTTAAATTTTTTATTGGTAGGATTTCTATTTTTCCTATTTTATTTTTATTCTCTAACATCCATTTCTCCTGGATACATGTTACGTTACTGCCTGTGTCTATTAATGCTGGTAAACTTGTATCTTCTATCTTAGTCTCTATCTCTGGGTTTATTATTTTTTTTTCAATTCCTAAATTATAATTTCTCTCCTCATCTTCTTGTTCTAAAAATTTTCTACTGATTAATACATTATTTATAGTTAACTTATTTTTATCGTAGGAGCTTTTATCAAATTTTATCACTGGCAACCTCATTTGTTCTGTTTGATGCTCCTTTTCCTGATCCAAGGCGACGATACCAGTGTTCTCTAGTTTTCCGTTTGACTATGTGCACCATCCTCCTTCCTTGTCCCCACGCCTGTCCTTGCCTCTATCTGATTTACTTCCTTCTGGCTCCTGTCATTGGTTCTGTAATTCCTGTCTCCTCTATTTTCTCGATTATTTTCCTGCCCTGGTCTTGGTTCAACATTCCCCCTCATATGATTATCTATTCTTCTGTTAAAAAACTGGACATATGGCCGCCCTTCATTCCTATATTCATTCCTTCTATACAATTCTCCTGATCCTGGAAATCTTCTATTTCCCTGCTGTCTCATCCATTCCTCACCCCTTCTGGGTGGAAATCTATTTCCATTCTGTTCCTCTCTAGGGGTAGGCCTATTCCATGGTCCCCTGTTTCTCTGTCTTATTTCCTTATTTCTCTCCTCTATGTCCTCCTCATTCAGCATCCTTTCCATCTCTCGGATCGTTTTTATATTTTGCACCCTTCTTGATAACTGTATCCTTTCATTAAAATGCCGGCTTAATCTCCGGACTATCTCTTCCTCATTTTGCGGTGGAGTCATGTTCTTTAAAACTATGACTCTTTCTATGAAATAATCTGCTCTGGCTCTTCCATTTCCCTCAATATACCTTTCATTTTCCATTCTCTCTTTAATGCCTTCCTGTATTTTTTTGGCCCAGTATCTTTCTATAAATCTATCTTGTAAATCCGCGAAATCTTCCACCTCCTCTCTGATTGATTCCCACCATCTAGCTGCTCCTACTTCCAAAGCTCTATCTGTGATTCCTCTCCATTCATTTTCAAATCTTTCCCCTGTCCTACATTCAAATTTTCTCTCCACATACCTATCCAGTCTTTTGAGGAACTATATAGGGTTACCATTCCTTCCATTAAATTTGGGCATCTCCTCCTGATTCCCGCAAGACACTTGTATGATCCTTAGGCCTTCTCCTACTTTACTTTCTTCCACCTTCTTTTCTACCTTTTCCATTCTCTGGGTCAATTCCCCTTGTTTCTCATTATTCCTCCTTCCTTCTGTTTCCAATCGGTCAATTCTATCATTATTATTGTTTTTCTCAATCGCTATCTCCCTATTTAAAACTCTTAACTCTTCCCTGTTCTGTATTGTTATATTTTCTACCTTCTCTATCTCTTTCTTATTAATTTCTGTCACATCAGCTATTATTTCTTTTGTTTCCTCAAAATTCTCCTTAATCTTCTCCTCTAAGTCTCTTCTCATAACTCCTATTACAGCATTATTCTCTGTTCTCAACTGTTCCCTCATATCCTCTATCATTCTCCTATTTTCTTCCTTTAGGCTTTCGAATTTCTTATCCATTTCCAACCTACTTGAGGCAAATCCTCTGTTCATCTCTTCTTTCATCTCCTTATTTTCCTCCTTTATTTCCTCACTATTTTTATTTAATTTCCTTATTTCTTCATTACTCTGTTCAAATTTTCTATTCATTTCTTTTTTTATTTCCTCCTTACTCTCTTCAAATTTTCTATTCATTTCCTCTCTCCCTGTATTTATGTTTACACTCATTTCCATTAAAGTCCTCATTATATTCCTTAAATCTTCATTCTCATTATTTCCCTTTTTCTGTTGGGTTTGCATCAGTGGTAATCCCCTAGCCTCATCTACTTGGGTTTCCACCTCACTCTCTTCTATAGGCATATCTGTGCCTTCCGTTTCTGTCTCTAGTATTTCTAGGCTTGTCCCTTTTTCCAATTCTATTAGGCCTATTGTAGCTTCTTTCTCTTTTTCATTTATTTTTTCTTTTAATGTCACATATTTTCCTTTTGCAGCTTCCTCAATTGCTGTACCCTTCCTAGACCTACTATGTTTGTTATATTCCTCTAATTTTTCTGTTTTTTTCACTTTCTCCCCCCTTAAATTATATGTACCTGTTTCAGATTCCATTTTTTTTTATTTCTTTATCTAAAATTTCAAATTTTCCTTTATGCTATTTAAATTTTGAAAATTAAAAAAATTATTGACTTATGGTTGCAAAATCCTGAAAAGTAAACAATATTAATACAAATATTTAATTAATAATCTTATCTAAAGTGCCTTAAGGTTAATTCTTAAATTTTTTTATAATCGAGCCCCACGTTGGGCGCCAAATGTAATAATTGGTAAATTCACTTTTATAAGTCTTAATAAAAATTTATAAGTTAAAAGAAATAACGATTCAATGCTGCTTTTGTTACAAAAATTTTAATATCTTAATATGACATTCCTTATTTTCTTTTATAAAGTCACTTACTAATTACAAAGTCTTATTTCATCCACAAAGAATTACAAAAATTAAGCTTTATTAGCCTAAGTCTAAAATTTGTTTATGGCAGCAAGAAGTTTAGTTATAAATTTTAATATTAATTGAATTTGATTTAATTACTTTAAATTGAGCTTGAGCTCTCCTTATCTCGGGTTAATAGGTGGGTTTTCTAAATTTTGAATAATAAAATTTGAGTTGGCACTTTCAAAAAAATATCTAAGTTACAATTCTTACAAGCTAAAATTTTTTACAAGTTATTTGGTTTCTAATTAAATAATTTCCTGAATAATGTCTTCTTAATCGATCAGTTCAATGATTTGGCTTAATGTTATTCTGTAATTATGATTTGAATACAATACTGCACTTTCCGCACCAGTTAAAAAAATAAAATTTCTACAGCCAATTCTGAAACACGTCTGCCTCGTTCAAATGCTCTGTCCCAACTAACTGACGCTCCCTTTTTAGCAATAAAATGGCCAAGTTGTCAATTTCCGCTATTTTCTCATTTATTCCTTGTAACAGCTTTACGGATGTCAGGTTCACCGCCTCTGATACACTTCTTCTTCTTAACAACTGCACTTAAATTTCTTTGCAAACAATTGCATTTAAATCTTATTTCCCAAACTGTTTTAGATTATATCTCCACGAGAAATATTTAAAACGAATATCTTTTGCCGGTCAATGCGCACGCAACTCCACAAATTCGTTCTCCCATCTTGTTTACTTCAGAACGTTTCACTAGCTTGCCGTTTGAAAGTTTTAAGTGTATTTATATCGTTCTATTGTTCTATTCAAATTGTTATCTATCAATTACTTCTAATACATTTTCTTATAAATAGTGATTTGTGTGTTTTTTTTTCTTTTTATATAAAATCTTGTGATTAGATCTAAAATGTGGCCATGTGCATTTTCTACACAAGTGAAATTAGGTTATGTTTACATTTCGTTACTGGTATATTTTAGTAATTTTTTTACATACTGAATTTATTTATATACTGTATATTTATCTTATTTTGTAAGTGCCTTTTATATATATACTATTTCAAAATGTTACAATATATATATATATATAGTGAGAGAGAGAGAGTGGTAAAGAAATATTAACAGTTGGTATGGGATTTGGGAATTTTCTAACTAATTTATAATATTGGAGAGTATTGTTGGTTATTTAGTCATATAGACATTTATTAATACAGTATATAGTATTACAAAATAGCAACTGGAAGGGACAATATTTAAATCAATAACTTTCTACATTCTACGTCGGTGAAATTGATTTAGTTGCATGTAAAATCAATTCACTCTATAAAACCATGGGCAATCTTTTAAACGAGACTTGTAAATAGGTTTAATTTATATAAAGTAAGTAAAAAAAAAAAGGTTTCTATATCAATAAATGTGATTGGAGCACGTATTATATTAATATGGTCTACACAATATTTGCTTTTATCAAACATCTTTCAAAGAATTGGTAAAAGTTTTGAACTCTTCATTTTACGTTAAAAGAAACAAGCTCCTGAATATTTCAATTTCGCAAGATGTGATCAACATTCAAATTATTCTAATCAGGATTTTGTAACAATATTAAATGTCACCGATTTTGTAGTCCGAACATTACAAATTTTATTTTTACATTTACGATGAGCCCTCACACACACACACACACACACACACACACAAACACACACACACACACACACACACACACACACACACACACACACACACACACACACACACACACTATATATATAGGGCGTGGGCATCAGTTGTTGAGAAAAAACATCAACTTCTGCCATATCTAGTTGAACACATAATAAACAGCTAATATGAACAATAATATACCACATAACGTCAATAGACTACAGATTCACACCAATACAACCAACCTGAGGAAACCTCCTGTGCGTGACTCATAGCATTGAACAATGCACTGAAAAATATCAGTAGATAGTGGTTTCTTTGCTAAGTGACACCAAAAGTAGTAGTTAGAGAAAATACTTTCAGACTGTGTGAAAATAGTGCAAGGTTAAATGCAATAGAGTAAGAAAAATGCAAATTTTGTAAAACTAATAATAAATATTGAGTGTTATCATATCAACAGAAATGAGTTAGAGAAATTTAATGGCAAAACATAGGAATTCTCTGGGTCTAGATAAGTTTAATGTAATTTTGTCATAAAATAAGTGAAGTAGCTTCACTAATATTTAATGTACTAAAGAAGGATGTACCATTTTTATTTGATATGGAACGTAACGAAGAATTTTTAATGGTGCTGTTATTGAAAATCTTCGTTTTACCGAAGAGGTATAATGCGAAACACGTAAGCGTACATTTGGTTTTGAGAGATCGTAGTAGGCAAAGCTGGATGTAGAGGCTGGGTATAAATACTTTCCTACAAACATGATAAGAACTGTCAAAACACTGACTTGCATGAGATATTAGATTAATAACTTCACTACGAAATAACAAACTATCTTGACATACGTGTATATATAGTGGATGCTGAAGCTGTTGATTCTGAATATGTAAAATGTTTTAAGAAGTGGTAGTGGAAGAGAAATCTCGCAAGGTCAAATGCACAATTACGTGGTCCGTACTATACACTGATGATTTGTTATGGCAAAAATTCATCCGATGAATCCTTGTTAAGATGAAATTATCTGTGAATGATCAAAGCATCAATTCATCAACTAACGAACTAACTGTCTGCTAGTTTGTTTAATCTGTGGTCAGTGTGGTTTATAGTTTTTTCAGTTGAACTCAAATTTATTGTTACTACTACTACTAATATTTATTATATCATCATTCATAAATTGAAGATTTTATTAAGAATATAATATCACACAGACTTGGTTGTATTGTATATTTATTTTCATATAATTGGATTAAGTGTTCAATATATATTTATCACTAATATTTTTGAGTTATAGTGAAATCAATGTTGAAAGTACTTTGTAGGTTAAATCATAGTAAGTATCATCAATATTGAATTTTTATGATCTCCTCAACATGCAGGACTGTTGGTTATTAAACAGTAAGTCGTTGATTTTTTCCATATAACGTATAGCGTAGAGAAATAAATTTTAGCTACAGATTTTCTCTATAATTATTAGTAAAATGTGTAAAATACACATGCAAACTGGGTAATGGCGAAATTTTTTAATTCCCCGTCAATTTCACCATGCTGAACACGAATCTCAAGTTATTTTTTTACTGCAAACAATTAACATAAAATAAACTAGCAAGCTTTCCAATTGACCAACAAATGCCGCCTGACATTTCAACCGAAAAAACGTCTATTTAGTGTGTGTGAAGGATCTTGACATTATTTTTTGAAGCTTGTTTGTTCGATGAAAAGCGGGTTATTGAGGCTTCATGTTTATACAACATATTCCTTATGAAGATGAACTGTTCCAAAGATAGGTCAGAAAAAGTGTGGGTTTCGGTCAAAGACGGTTAGTTTTGAACCAACTCGGTAGAATATCAACCTTTAATTTACCAAAATACCTCTAAGGTAAGCACGTAGGTTATGTCAGGTTAGTTTATTTAAAATTAATGTACGTTTGCCATAAATAACTTTAGATTCGTGTTTAGCATGGCCAAATTGACCAGGATTTAAAACATTTTGCCGATCAGAGCGGTAGTTGCTGATCTTAATAATTACTACTATCCGTTTTGTGAATAATTATTAATTATTCAGATGTCTTCAATATTAAAAAAAAATGTTATTTAAACATGTAGAAAGACATCTGGAACATGCAAAAAAGTTAAACCTAGAGTTGATTCTACAAAATTTTGAAACCCCCCAAAAATGTAGTACTATTTCATTAAATTTAGATTCACATTTATTTATGAATTTACTTGGGGGCCATCCTTAAATTACGTAATGCCGCGAGGGGGTTGCGTCAATCATTACGGAAGAAGGAGGGGGTATATGCAGTAGCGTTACGTAACTTGATATTTTAGTTTTGACTACATTGAAATATTTGGTAGTTATTTACAAGCGCGGACACCTACGATATTTTGGAAAATTGTTCAAAACCACCAAAAAGGATGATATCCACAAGAAATTTTTTTTCTTTGAGGAAAGTTACTTTTTTTATTTTAAAGAAGGGTAAAAAATTCTCAGCAGAGGCATAAGTTGTGAATGGGCACAGAGTGATACAAACGTTTCTTGACGTTACGACTGTAGTGATGTCACGCTAACTCTACATTCATACCTGACTTGTGGCTCCGAGAAAAAACATTTTGTACTTATTTTTATGCTTTGTATGGAAAGCATGACACTACAATCAGGTGGCTTGTAGAGACACGTACATCGGTCTTTGTGTATCAGCTAAAGCACCATTTGGTACTTATCAGTAACAGTTTTTAAAGAAAGAATATTTTTTTAATTCAATGACTTATTATATATACATATCTTTTTCTGAAGCTCATAGCACCAGTGTTGTTTGTTGCGGCATTCATGACTACACCGTGCGAAGTTTATATTTAAATTAATATTGACTTGACTTTATACATAAGCTAAAGTTTATTTTGATTTTATAATTTCCGTTTGTTTTCTAGTATACAAGAGGTCACATATTAAAAAAAAATTGTTTCATATTCCTGCTTTATTTATTTAACAAAATTCTTTTTACATTTCATTATGTTGTTACTATAATATTTATTGGCACATTTGATGTACTTCTTTATTGGCCTACAAATTTGGCATTCAAGATAATTAACTCAGTAATGAAGCACTTGAAAACGTTACGTAATTATGGGGGGCTGGTTGGTATTACCGTTGCCAGTTCATTACTGGGAAGGGGGTTAAAAATCATCACTTTATAGTGTTAGATAATTTAGAGATGGCCCCTTGGCAAAAACAATTGAGAAATTTTGCGTTTCAGATTTTTGCACTTAGTGCATTACTCAGTGTTGGGAGCTACGGACTAGACTCACAGACTCATGGACAAGATTTGTCCAAAAAAAGGCAGTACATATATATCTCCTTTATTTTAAAGTGATTAAAATGTTATAGGGGTCACTTCCTATTTATGAGTAAACGATATGATTCCTAATTTTTTTTTGTACAATGTAATATCTACACATTGAAGATATTCTATGATATTCAGAGGGCATGGCATTATACCCATATCTTAGAGGCTCGTGTTTCCCAAAGTATATGTAGATCTAGTCTGACTGCAAGTGTTTTGGGGTCTACACTTATTAACCAGAAGCTGTCAACATTAAATTAATCAATGAAGAGAATCATAAATTTATTTCACTATAAAATTCTTGTTTGTACACATATTTTTGGTGGTTAATTATTTACGTAAAAATAACAAAACATGTTTATATAAACATAGGTCCAGAAAGGTTTGTGAACGAGTTAAAAATTTTGTCCAGATTTCAGCTCATCCCGAAAATAAAATTGGAATGTAATTATACGGTGTAATTAAGTGTAGAAAATGGTAGCGTTTTATGTTTTTCATCTGAAAAAGTGAATAAAGTAGGTCCCAGAACTATATTTTGAGATATCTGTGGTAAACCCAAAATTATAAGTACTAACGAACCTATTTTTTATTATTGTCGTACAATAACTTCAGTTAGTTAGGGCTTAACACATAGTGGTTTTAAATAAAACTTGTAGAAAAATTCAGTTAGAACTAAATGGTATAAATAAAGTATGGAGCAACTAAATTAATGTTAAAATTAAATGAACTTCTATTTAAATAACGTATACACACATACAAAGATGAGTCAATAATTATCTACAATTAAGCTGTTTTAGAACTGTTGGTATTACTGGTGTAGTAGTATGTCGGTAATACTGTCATGTTGTGTAGATGGTGCATGTGTGGCTTGATTGTTTTTATGTCTGCACGTTTGATGCTGCTAGGTTCCATTGCCGCTCCCATGCCATTAACCATGAGTGCTTCTTTTTCTCTAAGAAAAGCAATACTCGGTAATATGCTTTTTTTGCAGTCAGAAGATGTATCAAATGCCAAAAGTGTTATGCACAACAAAAGAGCCAGACAACTGTATATGGCTGCAAATGAGAAAAACATTAAGCATGTGAGTTACATGATTATATTAGATAGACTAGTGATTATTCATTAAATAAGACATCGTCTGCAAATTAGTCATGTCCCTATCTCAAAAGTCATCCACAACAGACTTGATTTTCATACTCTATACAAGATGGACACAAAAAAACGCACATTTCCATAAACAAATGACATCTGACAAAAGCGTTTGGCTCACTATTGTATTGAATGTGATCTTTTCTTAGACAAAATCATTATTGATGATGAAACATTCACATTCACCCTGCAACATAAATTCAAAACCCAATCATCTGTAGTAAAATTGATGCCTACAATTTTTTTGAGACTCACAAGAAGTAATATTGAAAGATTATCAGAATAGGGGTATGACAATAAACAATAAACACTACATTGAGATATTAACTGACATGGTGAAGCCTGCAATTCAAACCCAATGCTGAGGACTGCTATTGAAAGGTGTTGTGTTGTTACACGATATTGTCCGGCTATATACTGTTGAAACCCTCTGGAAACTTAGTCTTAAAGTATTGTCTCATTTTCTGTACAGTCCTGTACTAGCCCCTTCTGACTACTACAGATTTTGGTTCTCTCAAAGAGTTATTCAGAGATCTCTCAGAGTCAATTTACCTCTGATCAGGAAGTGGTGCAATTGTGACTCATAGTTTAACTGAAAACCTTATCTGAGGACATAAGTAAGATTATCCATGTTTGACTAAGTGCATTGAAATGTAAGGGAACTTATGTTTAAAAAAACAATGTATATTTATAAGTATTCCTATTTGTATTGCAATACAATTTATAAAATCACTGGGGATAGTTATTGACTTACCCTGCGTGTATGTTTATGTGATTATATTCTTGTTTAAACCAAGCCCATTACAATTTCCTATATTTTATTCTGTTTTAGGCTCTTATAAAAACGTTTCAACCTCAGCAAAGAGAATGATGTCATTGGTTGAAGATTTAAAAATAGTGACTGGTGAAAGTTTTAAACGATTACAGGAAGATGACAATGAAAATTTTTCAGCTCCAAAGAAAGTTTGTATGGAAATTAATAGGGTGGATTATGATTTTGATAGAGCAAAGAAAAGGAAAATTGCAATGCTAGTAGTTTACTCTGGTCAAGGATATCTTGGACTTCAAAGGTTTTTTTAATATATTTATTGTAAGAAGATTTTTTATTTTTAGATTTGTGTGTGTCTTGCAAACAAGTGAGTAAATTAGAGTTGTGTAGTTAAATTGTTACATAAATAGAACCTACAAGCACGGAATAAATATTGTTAAAAATAGTCAAAAACTATAGTCAAATTTGAAATATACAAACATCACATAAGTGATATAGACTTCACATATCACATCACATATAAACCATACACACTTCGAATCTAACAGTGTTTTCCAATATATATTACACAACTCGTCTTTCTATACCCATAAAACGGATGCCTGTATCCTTGACCGAATATCACTAGTATCAGGCAATTCTAGTAAGTTGATAGATTTCATTTAGATCTTTAGATAATTACATAGGATTTGATCAGTGAAGTCAAGATAATTGCAGCAACCAAGTTTTCTTTCTAATTGTTTTATCAAGATGTGTAAATATATCATTTTTCTTTTATTATTTTCCTACAAATACAAGTTTTAACTTTCCGTTGTTTATTTAACCACTTAATTTTAAAATTTTTTATAGTTTGATTCATTCTTTATCAATATTTTATTCATGTTATTACCTGAAGATTTTAGTTTTATTTCTAGTGTATCTATTAGGTTATAATATTTTAATTTTGTTGTGTACGAGAATCATTAAAGTTTGAACATTTCTGTTTATTTACTTTTTATTATAAATAAAAATATTTCTCAATGCATTTGTAAAAAATTGGTTTTTAGAGCAAAAAAATGCACAAACAGAATATCAATATAAATAAAAACCTGAATAATAATATCGCTACTTTGTTATTTTCTAGAAAAAGTTAAAAAAAATTTTTAATAGACCTATGTTACAGTAACTTAAATTTTTACAAATAATATTTTCTAGAGTATTAAATTTATATTGTATTTGCTTATAGAAATCCAGGAAGAAAAACGATCGAAGAGGAACTTTTGGTAGCTTTATTACAAAGTAAGTTAATAACTGAAGACGTTTTTAATCAACCTCAGCTGATTCAGTTCCAAAGAGCTGCCAGGACAGATAAAGGAGTATCTGCAATTCGTCAGATTCTTTCTATGAAGTTATGTAAGATAACATTTTTTTTCATATTTCAAATTTTTTTATGACCTGTCCTAACCTCTAAAGAGATCTAAAAATAATCCTTTCATATCTTAACAACACAAAATACATTAGTCTCAAAATTATAAATCCTGATTTTTTTAACTTCTGTTAAATTGGAGTCTATTTCATCTATTTGAAAGTAAATGGGTTGGGGTTCCAAGAAATGTTTATAGCCATACTGTATGCAAGGAAAATGGGCTTCCAAGGCAGGGCTTCCAAGAAATGTAGAAAGAATTTGCTCAGTATTTTTTCTTCATCCTTATTCTGGTGTGACTGAATGTTTGAAGTACCAAAATTTATGCTCACGCTGGACTTTAAAAATGTATGCTCATGCTGATGGAAATTCACAAAAACAAATTACAGAGTTGACAATGGGACACATCTCCCGAAACGGCCGACCTCAACAAATATAAGTAAGTGCTACTATAGGCAAGTTTGTAAACATTTACAAGTGTTTAGCAAAAACAAATGTTTAGCCAATTCTCTCACATTCCTAGAACGGAAACATTTTCTTATCATCCCATCATTCGTCACATTTTCTCTGAACGCTCACAGATCTCACAATGGATGTCAGCTGCTTTCACGCTTTTAACATTGAGAAAATGCATCACACTGCGTATTTTACAGTTGCCGAAATTTTTGATCGGAGGATGCATTTTAAAATCATGTAAACAACCTCAATAGTGAATAATGGGTCCTTATTAGCGGTTGAGGCTTGCCAACAGATACCGGTACACAGAGTGCATGCACCGATTACTGATCTCAGATCTACAATAGTGGAGTTCCAAAATGGTACTTACTTTAAAAACAGGCCTCCAAACATAAAATTTACTATGAGGGAAAAATAAACAAAAAATAAACATCTTAAACTTATGAAGTACAAGACTATACAAACCATAATTGTACCAAATTATTCAAAATCATCGATGAATTAGAATTTAAAATATTAACTAAATTACAGCAATCAAATTACAAATGGACCAAACAACAAAAAAATGGGCCACACTCAAATATATTAGATACAATATGAAAGATTAACTAAAATAATAACAATATTAATATAACATACAAAAATAAGGGAGATATAATCAGTAAAATATAAACTAATCAGAAAAAAAATTGTCAAACACTTTGTAACAGAATTTATAAAATAGAATACCTAGATTATGATAAATTATACATTGGCCAAACAAATACCATTTTAAAAGACTGGTATGAAAAACGTCACATTAAACTAAACATTTATAACTCAGACATGGCTGCACATGTCATCAAAAATAATCATACATTTCCAACAATAAAAAATACATTTAATAAAAAAATTTCAAAACACCTAAAAGTGAAATATATACATATAAAAATAATATAATAAACAATCAGGTACAATACAATTTACAAAATTACATTATTCAATTTGATAGTCAAACCTAGCCCAAACATAAGCCAGTTCAGTGAATCAATAAGAACAATACTGTTAAATACATCATGAAAATGGGCAATCTCACATGCACAACCACTTCAAGGAGATAGCATCTTCTAGTGTTCAAAATGATAGCACAAGAGCAGAATATAGCTTTTGGACGTTGACTTGCAAATATATCAAGTAAGATTCTGATTTAAGTACATTAAAGTGTAAGGTATATGAAATAACTTTCAATACTATAAATGTATTTTATTTGACAACCTAAGCATTTGCTAATCGTTCTCTCTTCATTGATTTTCTCAGGACCTGAACTGAAAGAAATCGATTGGCTTTAGGTCAGGCAAGTAGTTCTATGTGGTAGCACTGTTCTTAGCTAATTAGTTACGAATTAACAGAAATTGATGTACAGAGGCGTTGTCATGGAGCAAAATCTGCCAATTTTTTGTTTGTTTTCCACCCAATTTTCAAGCATCAATTTCAGGAACCTTTAGACACATGTAATACCACTAAGATACATTTTTTTGCTCTCCAAATAATTCATATATCATACGCTGAGAACTAATTGACAATATTAACCTTAAATACATTAAGCATTTTGTAAATTTGAAATATTCAATTGTGCACTCAAATTAACTCGAATTTATAAATGAGTAGAACAATCAACTATTAATGTAATTTTAATGAATATCTTTGTTTAAAAATATGTTTTATAGCAAACCTGTTACTTCCTTTTATAGATTATTGATTAACAACCAATGTAAACTCTTCTCATTTTAATTTATATACCTAGGACCATTTATTTCTGCATTCATAATAACTCACTAGTTAATGTGATTTATTCAATTGAAAATCAAATTAAATTTAACTCAAACAAAATAAGTACGGTAGAGTCAAGAAATTCTGTGTCCTGAATTTTCGAGCATCAGTTAAATTTGAGTCCAGCTTCGAGTCGGCTAAGCCACAGGATTATTCAGCTAAGCCACCGGCATTCAAAAACATTTCCACATCAGCATTGGTGGTTTCAAATAAGAACTTAAAGGCTGATTGGATGGATAGAGAACTGTTCAAAGAATTTTTTTAAATGAGTTTTGCCCGAAACTGAAAAGTTTTTAAAAGCTAAGAATTATCTTTGCAAGGTTATTTTACTGTTAGACAAAGCATCGTCGCATCCCAATGAAGATCAACTGCGCTCTGATAATATTCGTGCAATATATCTTCCCAAAAATGTTACTAGATAATCCAGTTGATGGATGAGTGTGAAAAAATACACATGTTACCTTTTACAATGTTTTTTGGGAGCAACTAAAGGAGAAGAAAGCATTGTACATTTTCTAAAAAAAAGTACATTTAAGGGAGTTGTGTAATGGATAGCCGAATCATGGAACAAAATAAAAGAAGAAACATCAAGTAAGTCGTGGAATAAAATCCTGAGACATAAGGAATCTGTTGACTATTCTATTGATCTACAAGAAGAAACAGATTTGACATTTCTTATCAAGAAACTTCCAGGTTGTAAAAATTCCGATCTGAACAATTTGAGATAACAGATGTTACAATTATTGAGATGGCACATGAACTAATAAAGGTAATTATGATGAGAATAAAAATGAAGGTTCGACCGAAGCAATACAAGAAGGGAAAGTTAGTCACAGTGAAGGAGTGACCACCTTGGAAACTGCACTACACTATATTTAACAACAAACAGACACTATGCCAACAGATGTGCTTTTGCTAAGACATCTATGCGACACCATAGCACGAAAATAATCTGATAAGCAAACGCAGAAGATACATAACAATTCTTTCCAAAAATGTAGCAACCATAATGAACAATGAATTTCAAAGCAACATTAATTTATTTAAGTACTGTAATCAAAAAAGTTCTATACACGTATTTTGTGCATTCTTAATTATATTATTAGGGGTAATTAGAACTCTTTTTTTATCAAATACACAGGAACGTATTTCCGTGTAATCCAAGGGGGTCTCGGTCCCATCTACCTCGAATTGTCAAGACTACTGTATTATGTTTCATTCATAAATAGTTTCTATTTTATTATAAATTTATTACCCTTAATGACAAAAAATTTGGTAATTTATGTATTTATTTGTATTTAGGTAACTTTACTGAAAGTTAATTTTGAAGCATGTGATAATGCCTGTGTTTTTGGTTCGATACCACTATGACTTTAAAATTATTATACACAGCTTTACTGTTTAAACATTTTGAAAATCTTTGTTCTAATTTATAATGTATATAATTTTGTAAATTCATCGACTCAAAATTTTTATATTAATGTTTTGATGTGCATTATAACAATTTATTCAATATTTATTTTAAGTGAAGCCATTGTTTAAATAATTATAAAAAACTGTTGAATACTATTTAGAAAATGTTTAAATGTAAATCAATAAAATTGAACGAAATAAATAAGATTTGATTTTACAAGTTCTGTTTGGTCCTTAACGCCTTTTTCTTCCTGGTTGCTGATGGTGGACCTCTCATACATTCATGTATTCTTTAGAATGATGATATTATGGTTCTTAACTCTGCAAAAATTTCAAGATTTGATTTTAATCTGCTATTAAAATTTGTAAATTAAATTTTGGCCATGTATAAAATGTTCAAAGTTCAATGACATATTAATATGTTACATCTGGCTATACATATAACATGTGACATTAGGACAATGGAATACATCTCTCAAAAAAGTCACCCTCATTAAATAAAGAAAGTAAGTGCTAAAATAGACTAGTATTACATATTAGTTTATGTCCAAGTATTTAAATGTAAACTAGTATATCAAGTTAAAATAGATTCAAGTAGTACTAGTTTTAAAGTTTTTGGTACAAGTAAAACAATCCTTTCCTATAAATAAAAACAATTCTGAAAACTTATGTTTTGAATAAGTGAAAACTGTTATATAATTGAGAAAAAAATATTCATGGTAACATACTTTTTGTCCAATTTGAAGTTAACATTTTTTCTTAACTTTATAATATGTTTGTTTAAGTTTCAGTTAAATTTTCAGAAATTTATTTTTGCAGCTGAAAAAGCAGATGTAAAAGATATAAACATCCATCTACCTCCACAAATCCGAGCAGTGGCCATCAGAAGGGTTACAAAGGGATTCAACTGCAAGAGTGCATGTGATGCAAGAACATATTCATACATGCTGCCTACATTTGCATTTGCACCTCACAGTCAAAATATTGATGAAAGTTACAGAGTGCCTTTGGAAACTATTACGAAAGTCAATGAGATTCTGAGCTTGTACCTGGGTACCCACAACTATCACAATTTTACAGCCAGAAAGTATGTAATTATTTTAATAGTTTTCATAATTTTTTTGACCTTTATAGAGTTCTCGTAAAGGAAAGACACATTTTTTCTAAGTATGTTTGGAAAAAATAGTATAAAATTTGTGTATGATTTGAAATAATTTCACTTACTGCTGTTTTTAAAAAAATTCAAAATAAATTTTTCAGAGGACAAAATAAATACAGAAAATAATTTAAAATGTCGATGTATTTGACGGATTATAACATATACATTTATATGTCTAACTTTACAATTCGTACATAAGTATATGTCAAAATTAAGTATGTATGTACATATGTAATTTCCTTTACACATAATACTTTCACTTTTTAACAAAAAAATCTGTCACTTTTGTCTTTTTTTTGTGAGCATTGATTTAGCTTTAATGTGCGATCTAAGTTTCTTGAGAACCATTTTGTCGTACAGTGTCTACTTGTTTCACGTGTGTCACAAAGCCATAAAGATCGATAATGTATATGACAGACATGGATAATGCATATGTCACGTCCTAGACTATTTATAGCTGAGATTAGTTGACATTTGTTTACAATCTTATGATACACATTAAGTTTTCAGGCGTCCAAGCATTTTGTCATTGTCTCTTATATACAGTAGTCTGTTCGCCCCTTTTATTTTGCTGGCCTGCGTCAGGATGCTTCCCTTTCAATGTAAAAATTAGTACGTACATAAAAATGTAACAATGTAAAAATTAGTACATATTTACATATCTATTCCCTTCATCTTAATTTCTATTAAGCCTTATATGTATTTATGTCGTAATTCACCGTTTGGAAATTTAAACACATGAATCTGATTGGAATAAAAATTGGATATTTGTAAAACAATGGCAGACCCTGGATAATCCACCCACGGATAATCGGGAGTTTACTGTATATACTATCTAAATTACATATGACAAATCAAAACATATATAGTTATAAATAAACATAAAAATATAAGAGAAATAACTTTAAATATTATGAGGCGTGTTTTTTAAGTGAGTACTGTTTTGAAATTAAAAAAGGATGTGCTAAGGTATCTCAATAATTTTATTTTTACATGAAAGCCTGTACCTTAATCTACTTTTCTACATAATTTCCGGCAATATTGAGGCACTTGTCATAACGTTGTACCAGTTTTTGAATACCTTCCTCATAGAAGTCTGCCGCCTGACTTTTTAACCACTACATCACCACAGTTTTGACTTCGTCATAATCTTGAAGACGCTGACCGCCCAGGTGTTTCTTCAAGTCCAGGATCAGATGGTAGTCACTGGGCGCCAGATCAGGGCTGTACGGAGGATGGTCTAGAGTTTCCCATCGAAAAGAAGTGATGAGATCTTTGGTCTGATTCGCCACATACGGACGGGCATTGTCTTGCAGCAAAACTATGCCCTTGCTCAACCTGCCACGTCTTTTGTTCTAAATTGAACGGCGTAGATTGTGCAATGTCTTACAGTAACCTGCTACATTGATTGTCTCATTACGAGGCAGAAATTCCACAAGCAATACTCCTTTTCTGTCCCAAAAAACTATGCACATGATTTTCCGGGCAGAAATTGTTTGTTTAAACTTCACCTTTCTGGGTGAATTTGAATGCCACCATTCCATAGACTGTTGCTTTGATTCTGGTGTGACGTAGGCCACCCATGTTTCATCGCCCGTAACAATTTGGCTTAAGAAATCATCACCGTCGTTGTGGTACCGCTCAAGGAAAGTCAATGCACTGCCTAAACGTTTGGTTTCGTGCACATCCGCCAACATTCTCGGTATCCAACGTGCGCACAATTTTTGGTAATTCAAGTGCTCGGTCACAATGACATACAAAGCACTACGAGAAACATCACGAAAGTCATCCCCCAAGGAGGAAATCGTAAAGTGTCTGTTTTGTCTGACCATATTGTCCACTTTCTGCACCAAACTTTCATTAAAGACCTAAGGACGCTCGCTCCGTTGTTCATCGTGCACATTTGTGCGGCCATCTTTAAATGATCTCACCCACTTTCTTACCATTCCATCACTTATAATGTTTTCTCCGTAAACTGCACAAATCTCACGATGAATTTCGGTAGCTTTTAGGCCTTTAGCACTAAAAAATCTTATAACAGCTCGTACTTCACAGTCGACGGGACTCACGATTATCAGAGGCATCTTAAACACTCAGTACACAACGTAAACAAGGAAGAATCAGACTGTAATGGCGTCAGTGTGTATACAACAGGTGTAGGTACCCAGTGCGCATGCGAAAACGCCGACCACAGCGCTGGTGTGGCAAAACAGTACTTACTTAAAAAACACGCCTCGTATATCAAGAAATTTATTATAGAGAATAATTTTAAATAAACTTCAAATGACATGAAAAGACAGAAATTAAAATAATTTATAAATTAAATATATTTTCAAAATCATCATTATATTTGTTTATATTTCAGGTAATAGGTTTTCTATCTTGTGCTTTATACTATAGTTACATATCTCTATATTAAATAACAGTTTTCATTTTTCACCATGATTGTATGTTAAAATGGATTAAATATCTTCACTAATTAAGATGGATTTAGTGCTCTTTGCAGTACATAATTAAAATTAAACTTACTTTCTTACCCATACTTACATTTCTATATAAGATCACATAAACTTTAACTGGCAGAAATATTGTTGAAAATAGTCTATATTTTTTACGCTCTTCAAAATAAAATTCTAAGTAAAAGTCAGTTCATTGTGCATAAAGCTTCTTTAAATATTTTGCAGATTTTTGGTCTCGAATTTCTTAATACTCCTGCAATGAACATGGAGGCCCTTTCTTAAACTAAAACAGCATTACTAGAAACTAAAGCATTTTTCTACCTAAAGGGCTTACTCCTAGGTAGTAAACATGAGAATTTTCCTATCTAGAAGGTGTAAAACAATAATATTTACAATCATGCAATTAGTCTCTTCAAATACTTTTAAATCATTAAATTATATTGGATCTATAAACGTTAAACTTGAAGAGTATGTCAGAAATGATATTTAAATATAAAGAGAATAGTTACTGTTTTTTCACAGCCTGAAATATTATTTTTATAAAATTTAATTAGTTCTATTTTCAAAATGTTTCACTTAGAAAATGACATTATTACTTAGTTATTACTTATAATAATGTTATTACTTAGTTTAAATAATTTATCTTTGATTGATACAATAAATGTAACTATATTATAGTAGTTTATTTATAGTTTTAAGGTTCAACCTGTCATAAACGCAGGTTTCTGAGTATACCTCTGTAGGATTCATACATTTTATAAATTTATCCAAATTGTAAAAAATAATGTAATAATACTAGTTTAAATAATAATAATTATACTAATTTTATGATGTTAATTTTTCAGATTACCCCTAGATCCCAGTGCAGTTCGTTACATGATAAGCTTAAATTGTAGTGAACCGTTTGTAATAGGTGACATGGAGTTTGCTGTCATTAAAATAAAAGGTAACTATTTATAAATAATAGTAGCATTGAAGTGTATTAGTAAAGTATTTTTAGGAAGTAGTATTGAGGAAGCCCAGGAAATATATAGGAATTTTGTACAGAACATTTTTTAATAAACAGTTCAAGAAGAACAAAAATATCAGTAATGTTTTTTTTTATCATTTAGTCAAACTAAACAATATTCAAGATAAACATTTACTTATAAAAGGTAGTAAAGGTTACTTCTTACCCACCTCTGATAGGAAATGTTCAAAGAGTATAGTAAAGATAAATGAAGAAGACCTATAGTCATAGTCTACTGAAGTGAGAATAAAGGTTATGGGTTGAGCAACTGGTCATCTGCAACTTGGAGGAAGAAATCCTGTATATCCAACTCCCAATCTAAATCCTGTGCTCATTGTCAATGACATTATAAGGGCAATCTTGCTTATAGAGAGATTATGTGATTTAGCAGGACCAATGTTAAGATTGAGAGAGATATCTAATGTTGATTGTTTTAGAGAAAAACAATAAAGGATGTCTCACAACAGACCTAAATTATAGTTGTTATCAAAAGGACAAGTGGTTTAACAAAATAAGTAGACAAGTGTTAACAAAATGTATACACTTACCTAAAATCCAGTAGAGCTCATCTTAACTCTACTGTGTCGAGTTGAAGATGTGATATAAAGCAAGAGCCCTCATACCATCTGATAGATTAAGCCCACTGGTTGTAGAGTAAAGTCCAACATTTGACACTTCACACACACACACAATAACGAATAATAGCAAGAGTGCAATATATAAAATAGTAAGTGTATAAAGTTATGTAGTTTATAAGAAGAGAGACTAATAAGGTCCAGGACACACTCACACACAGAGAAGCATCTGTAGGAGGAGAGATCTTTAGATTAGCTTCTACACACAACATTCAACATGCTCCTAAAGGGCACTTCAACTCCTGGGTATTTAGTGGAAAGAACTGTGCTCAGCCTACCACTGTTACTAGTAACTAAATGTACTTGATAAATATATGATAAGTCAAATTTAAAACATGTTATAAGTAAATTTTTTTAAATCACGTAAACAATGTCTGTTTAGGGTGTTGATGTGTATATTGAAATAAGCATTACTATATATTTTAAGGTCATTGGAGTTCTAGTTCCAGGTTTGTAACTATAAAACCGACTACTACCAGCTCTTGTACTACACAACCACTTTTATGTAGTTTATATGCATATCCTAAAAATTTATCAAAATTATAAAACTTATGATAACTACATTATGTTATAAGTACAAGGTGCAATCACAAAGTTTCTGAACTAAGCTTAAAAAATGAAGCTCATTATTAGCTCCCTTCAAAGTAATTTTCTATTGAATTAATACAGTTAATTAAGGACTGTTTTCAGGCCTAGAAATTGAAAGCTGTCAAAGAATGTTCACATTTTTTTTGTTCAATATCTTTCCTGCTGTCAAAAATACTGCCTTTGTTTTCATTTCATTTAAGCGAAAAGGCCAAAGTTCAAGCCAAATTTGATGAGCATCGAGGGTGTGGGCAGGTGACAGATATATATTTCTTAATAAAAACAACTAAGATCATTTTTAATTAATCATGAGTAAGTGATGTGGCAATAATCTGTCTTTACAGGTATGCTTAGTTATGGTTTCTCCTCTCCAATGAGTCAACTTCAAAGCTTCTCCCATAACCTTTTGATCTATATTTTTTTACTATATTTAAAAAGTACTTAACTAAGTGAATACGTAATGGCTTACTTGCTGACACATTTTACTCCGAGTAGAGGGTTAGCTTCGATAAAGGAACGAAAGTTTTGAAACGTGTCAGCAAGTAAGCAATTATGTATTCACTTAGTTAAGTATTTTTTAAATATAGTTTAATCAGTGATTTCAAGATGATTATATCAAGAAACTTTTATATTTTTTGTTATTTTAGGGTGCAACAACACAAATTTATTATCTATATGCCATTCCTATCTTTGTAAGAGTTTGTGTCATTAATGCTCCATGTATTAATGCTCCAAGTATTTGTTAGTTTTTCCTAGTACGTATCCCTACTTTATATTATAGTCAGCGGACCACTTGATCCAGGCGTATAATGTTCTGTTTGAAAACTAGAAAGCAATTATTCACTGTAAGACAACTTAAGATAAAATAAAATATATACAAATTATCATAACATTTCAATTTTCTTTTACGTTTCTTATTAATCCCCTGTTATTGGTACAGTTTTGAAGTTTTAAATAACGTTTTTCATATAATTTCTATTTTTTACCCAAACTTTCCCCAAAACAAAGTCCATTTTATTTACTTTTATCCACTTTAAACCCTCATTCTTGTATTCATATTTTTAACTGTTTTATATAATATTTTCCTCCTTGAATGTAATTATTTCTTTTGGATTATTTCCTGTATTTGTTTTAATTAGAAACCCTACTGAAATTTTATAACTGGTTTTTAAATTAAATTAATGATATCTTATGTAATAATGATGCTTGTCTAAAAAATAATAGGCTATAACCAGATTACTTTAAAAATAATAATAAAATGTTATGCAATAAAATAAACAAACAATTGAAGGTTAGATTTTAAACAAAAATCTCAAAGGTAAGACATAAAAGATTTTGTAATACATTAAATTCACATTTCTTTTGTGTAACTTAAGTATTGAAATGGATGCTTATTATGAAAAATGTTGTATGAACAGGGCAGAGTTTTATGCTACATCAAATTCGTAAGATGGTTGGGCTGACGATTTGCATTGTAAGAGGCTTAACTACTACTGATACCATCACCAGAGCATGGGATGTGGAGAAATTAGATTTACCTGTCGCTCCTGGTCTTGGATTACTTTTGGAAGAAGTAGGTATAAAGCTAAATGAAAAAAATATGCAATATTCCTTGGTATTTTCAATCTTTAAAATGCAACAGCTCTAAGGAATGAATGAGGCATGGTATACACGCAATAAGGAAAGTCATAGCTTGCACTAATAATTAACTTTATGAAAAATATATATAGAGAGAAACATGTGTATATATATATATATATATATATATATATATATATATATATATATATATATATATATATATAGTCTTGAGAGAGAAACACATAAACGCACTTAAATAATGATATATTTCAACCACACAGTGGTCTTTGTCAATCAAAGAGAAAACACAAAAACAAAAAGAAATATGGGAGAAACAACATAGTTATAAATTGTAATCACAGATTGTGTAGAGTAGAAATCAGATGTCACAGATGCACAGATTAAAGATATATATATTGTTTCCATGAGCATATAAGTAATTATAGTTTATATAAGTCTGTCAGGGAAAAAGAGATTGGAGACGTCTGAGGCTATTAGGGGGGGAAAAAATTATATGAATGGATTTATCTGATGTTGAGGTTAGGGGATTCTCTGGACTTGGTATACCACTGGTATGATAGTTCCCATCTTCTCAGTTCTGAGGGATTGCAATCAGGGGGGAGTGATTTAATTATTTTTGTGGTATAGCAGTCATCAAAAGTTGTGATGTTGTGACTCGCAGCATGTTGAGCTGTTGGCCTATCCATATTCATAATTTTAACATCATGTCTGCATTCATTCTGATATTCAGACCATCCGTGGTCAGGCCTATGTACTGTGCTGAGCAAAGTTTACATTGTAGCTGGTATATGACACTTTTCGATGTACAATTATGATGACCCTGTATTTTGAAGACCATTTTTGTTGTTTGGCTGTTGAAACTATTTGCTGAGGAGTGTATTGGACACGTCTTGCATCTAGGTCTATTGCATTGGAAGGAGCCATGAGGAAGTTTGTGTGGTTTCTCTGCATCAGGGTCTGGTAGTTTAGGATGTACTAGGATGTTTTTCAAGTTGGGAGGTTGCTTGTACCAAATTTGTGGTGGATCGGTGAAAAGATTTTTGATGTGGACGGAAGCTTGAAGAATTTTGAAGCCATCTCTCAATATCTTGTTGAGTTTATGTAGACCAGGATGGTAGTCTGTTATTAAAGACAGTTTATTTTGTTCTGTTTGTGGTTTATGGTGGACCGAGGATTGTGCTGAATGAATTTGGTTTTCAATGAGTCTTTTTGGGTATCCTCTTCTCTGGAAGGCTGTTGATATCTTTCTATTAAAATCTTCCAATTCCCTATCATTCGAACAGATTCTCTTACCCCTGATTGCTTGACTGTATGGAATGGATCGTTTTATGTTTATTGGGTGGTTGCTGTCGAAATGGAGATATTGTAGGTGGTTTGTCGGTTTGATGTGAATTCCTGTGTTGATATTTCCATTCTGGAGTGTTACCTCTACATCCAAAAAGGTGATGGCTGATGTAGATTTCTCCCAGGTAAATTGAAGTGTGGAGAATTGTGTCAGGCTGTCTAAAAATGCTTCAAGTGTTGAAGCACCCTGTGTCCAAATTAGGAAGATGTCATCTATATATTGGTATAGATATTTTTTTTTTTCATTCTCTCATATTTATTTTTGTGTTTTCTCTTCGATTGATAAAGACCACTGTGTGGTTGAAATATATCATTGTTTAAGTGCTTTTATGTGTTTCTATTTCAAGACTACAGTGTATATATTCTTGATATTTAACGTTATCCATTGTTTTTCCGTTGCACTGACTTTATGAAGTTAATATATTGTGGTGTGGATATATATATATTGTAATATAATGGTGGATAAAATTACTTACAATAGTAATATATTAACTTCATATATATATATATATATATATATATATATATATAAAGATGTGTTAAACCTTCCATTCCATTAAATAATGCTCATATTCTATGTAATAGTACAAAAGGTTCGCAATAGTTTTAACTTGTGGCTATTTAGATAAGATGTTGGCAGAAGGTTAATTAAATATTATTTTGGTTGTAATATTAGGTTGGTTTTTTCTAAATTATATTCAGTTTTTCATAACAATTAGTTGTACTTTTTATCTTGAAGACGTGGCAAATTATATTTAGAAGAACAGAGCCAAATAAGATAATGAACTGAGGTATTCCAAGTAGAAATGTTTTAGGTATATATGAGTGATTCGACAATGGTCAATTGACCGAAAGGTGCCTCATCACTCAAGGTAAAATTATTGCACTTAATGGTGGATAAAATTACTTACATAGTAATATATTAACTTCATATATATATATATATATATATATATATATATATATATATATATATATATATATATATATATATATATATATATATTAGGGATGTGCCGATTCCTAAAATTTTCGATTCCGATTCCGATTCTAAAATTTTCCGTTTGATTCTCGATTCTCGATTCTTTCAAGTTATATTAGCTTACATTCTAGATCTCTAATAATTAATTTAGTTAACATCTTGGTCATATGGCAAAACCTTTTAAAAGTTCGGTTTTAATGTAATAGGCTACACAAAACCTTCAACCTTGATTTATCCATATGAATTTTAACATAAAAACAGGAACATAAAAACATATCAGATTAAAGTAATGACTTATTTTAAAGTTAAAAATGTGAACTTTACTTATTTTATGATGTTTGAAAAAATTCCTAAGCCTATTTACATTGTCTCCCAAACAAAACAAAAATTAAAAACAAACAAACAACATAAAAAGTAAAAAAATTAATACAAATAGGATAGTTTTTAATATTTAAAAGTCTGGCAGGTAATGTACATTTCTGTTCAAAAACACAAGCATTTGAACACGTTGTGGGTCAAGCTAGTTTCATCGCTAGTCACATATAGCTCCTGAAGTTGAGAAAGGTTTTTCAGAAAACACTGTCGCAAGTTGGCAGACAGGTATTTTATTGTCATTGCATTTAAATGAGGGTATTTGGCACTTTGTACTGCCAAATACTTCCCAACATCACAATCTGGACTGGCTAATGGTTCCCCCAGATAATTGTTTACTTCTTTTTCTACTGTCAATTCCCCTGGGGTACCTTCTTCCTCAACATTCTGGATTTGTGGGGCATACCTTCTCCACATCTGGTGGGACCTTTTTTTCTGCAGGTGTCTGGAACAAGTGCAACTGATTCAGGCCTATTTTGTATTTATTACTCAATCCCAGTTGATTTTTAACCAACTATCACTTGTAGGTCCTGTGTCTGAGGATAAAGTTTCTTCAAGTTTAGATTTTTTTGTTGATAAATTTGGGCAAAATGAATGTTATTTAAGTGCTTTTTCATATTTGATATATTATGTGGTTTTCCACCGTCAGTTTCTGTTAACCGTCATCGAATTGACGCGACGGCCAGTACCCTGAACCGAATACCGTCGGGCCTCTTAACGCTTTATGTTTATTAGTACTACTCAGCTGGTGTTGCTACTTTTGGAAAAATTAAGGCACAGTATTTAACAACAAGCTTCACACTACTTACAGATGTATTTACGATGGTTTTTGTTTGGTAGATAAACGCCGACGGGATTAAAAATATGATGTTATTCTAAGAGCTTTTTGTCCGTAGTCACGGGCCGACACACATATTTGTTATAACGTATTGTAATGATTTTCACTACTGTTTTCAAAATTTCACAAAACCTTAAAAGTAAGTCGGAAATATTGACTAAATATTTAGTTGTAAAATAATCCTTAAAAACGGACTTTGTGAAAGTTAAGTACAAACATTGATACACTTAGATAAACTCATCCTTACTAGGAAGTAAATTATAACGTAAATTCCTTAACAAGTAAATTATTTGGTGTTAAAACTTTTACTTAATGTGAATCTTGGATAGTATTTACTGGACCTGTAGCATTACTTATCAGAGAGAGAATATATTACACTTTAGTTCTATTCACAAAATGTTTATAAACTCACAAATCAATCACATGTGACACGTTTACGTGTCTTAGTGATAGGCGCAAGAACACTTTTATCACCAGTCAGTTTATTATTTGGGTAGCCGGGACATGAAATTATGGTTTTGTTGTTTCTTGCTAACACAAAATACACAAAATATCAAAACAGTCTTGCACAGATAATAAAATTTATTTAAATCAAAAACAATGTCGGGTAAATTGGTCCGACGGAGTTTATTTACGTTTCATTTACGGTAGGAACAAACTATGTTTGGCCAGTTGGTCCGACACGTATTTTTATAAATATTATGATGAGAAACGTATATTCATACTTAGATATGATAGGGGAACAAAGTATAAGAACACATTATTTAAAAATGAGCTTAAAATATTTTGGCAATTCTCTATGAAAACGTGATATTGTGGCCGGCAGCTAATGTATTGCGGTGCAGTGACGCGTTCGCTTTGTTTGTTAAACTACATGAACTATTTCACCTGAAGTTTATATTAATGTACATTATTTTGCTACATTTGTAGCTACTGTGCGGATCTGTTTATCATGTAATAAATAGTTTCATTTGCTATTACAATCGTGTTTATTTTCTTTTCGCTCCGAAATATATTACATTACTGTGAGGGTGATATCTGTCTATAATATAATTTTTTGAGGTTAAGTTTCGGAGGAATAATACGGTGTTTCTGTTATCCGTCTATTCGCTCAACCATCATGGCCACGGTTAATCGAGTTTTTACTGTACTTTTTTGTGTTTTGTTCTGATATCTATAAATCAGTGGCAGTAAGACACATGGGGGAGAGAGAGAGAGAGTATCGAACCCGCTCTAGTGAGAGAGAGAGAGACTAGCGATGTCAAACGACCAGAAATGGTTACGATCTTGATTGCTGTTGCTTCATAAATAATAATATTTTCGTTATATTTTCGTTTACTTTAATCATTTAATTAATTCAAATCAACCAATATATAAATAAGATATAGTTGGTAATTAATTATTTTTCCAATAAATTACTCCACACACATATCTTAATAGTTAACAAAATAGGAATCGGAATCGACACTTTTATGATGAAGAATCGAGTATCGACGATTCCTCGATACCACCTAGAATCGAGGATTCCTGGAATCGAGAATCGGAATCGGCCCATCCCTAATATATATATATATTGTAATAATTGGTAATTTTGTTTTATACAAGTCTTAATAAAAGTTATAATTTAAAAGAAATAACAATTCAATGCTGCTTTGGTTACAATAAACTTTTAATATCTTAAAATGACAGTCCTTATTATCTTTTACAAAGTCACTTACTAATTAAAAATTCTTATCTCCTCCACAAAGAGTTACAAAAAATAAGCTTTATTAGCCTAAGTCTATAATTTGTTATGGCAGCAAGAAGTTTAGTTATAAAATTTAATATGAATTGAAATTGATTTAATTATTTCAATTTGAGCTTGAGCTCTCTTTATCTCGGGTTAAATAGGTGGGTTTTCTAAATTTTGACTAATAAATTTTGAGTTGGCACTTTCAAAAAAATATCTAAATTACAATTCTTACAAGTTAAAATTTTTACAAGTTATTTTAGTTCCTAATTAAATAATTTCCTGAATAATGTCTTCTTAATTGATCAGTTCAATGGTTTGGCTTATTGTTACTCTGTAATTATGATTTAAATACGATACTGCACTTTCCGCACTAGTTAAAAAAATAAAATTTCGACAGCCAATTCTGAATACGTCTTCCTCGTTCCGATGCTTTGTTCCAACTGCTTACTGACGCTACCTTTGTTAGAAAAAATGGCCAAGTCGTGAATTTCCGCTATTTTTTCGTTTATTCCTTGCAAGTAACAGCTTTACGGATGTCATGTTCTTCTTCTTTACGGATACACTTCTTCTTCTTAACAACTGCACTTAAATTTCTTTGCATTTAAATCCAAAACTGTTTTCTATTATATCTCCACGAGACATATTTAAAACGAATATCTTTTGCCGGTCAATGCGCACGCAACTCCACAAATCCGTTATCCATTGTTTTTACTACAGCACATTTCACTAGCTTGCCGTGTGAAAGTTTTAAGTGTATTTTTACATAGTTCTATTTAAATTGTTACCTATCACTTATTTCTAATACATTTTCTTATAAATAGTGATTTGTGTTTTTTTTCTTTTTATATAAAATCTTGTGATTAGATCTAAAATGTGGCCGTGTGCATTTTCTACACAAGTGAAATTAGGTTATGTTTACAATTCGTTCCTGGTATATTTTTAGTAATTTTTTTACATACTGAATTTATTTACATATATTTATCTTAATTTGGTAAGTGCCTTTTATATATATATTACTTCAAAATGTTACATAGTCCCCAAATTTAGATAAAAAAAAATTTTGATTCCGAAATTCCTTTTTTTTATCTCAATTTTCACATTTTGGGAGTAAACTCTTACTCTATCCTTCTTGCTTGTCTGCTGCCCTCTAATTACATATGATATACTTAACTCCTAACAATACAATAAATTAACAATTAACATTTAATCAACAATCCTCTTACTCTTAACTCTCAATTTTCACATTTTGGGAGTAAACTCTTACTCTATCCTTCTTGCTTGTCTGCTGCCATCTAATTACATATGATATACTTAACTCCTAACAATACAATAAATTAACAATTAACATTTAATCAACAATCCTCTTACTCTTAACTCTCAATTTTCACATTTTGGGAGTAAACTCTTACTCTATCCTTCTTGCTTGTCTGCTGCCCTCTAATTACATATGATATACTTAACTCCTAACAATACAATAAATTAACAATTAACATTTAATCAACAATACTCTTACTCTTAACATCTCGTACATTAATCATTTTCTGATTCTTAGAATCTATTTTATAAACTTTTTCTTTTTCTTTCTTTATTTTAATTTTAATAGAATGGAATCTTTCCAATCATAAGTCTTTTTATTTATCTATATATCTATCTTCTGACACAGTGTTTTTTTTTTTTTTTTAATTTTAGCCTAACCGAGTCATAGCATGTCTAGGTTGTTTGTAGGTTAGGTCCTTGTTCTCATTCATTCATCCCTTCCTATTTTATTTTTATTTACATATTTTTTTTTTATTTCTTTATATTTTTTTTTTTCAAGTGTTTGTTTAATTATTAAGTCATTTCTGGTCTATTGTCATTTCCGGTTTATTTGTTATCTATCCCTCCTACATTCGCTTCCTTCTCCTAATACTTTTATATCCTGAGACATTCCTGTTGTTACCATCTTATTATCCCTTGTTATTTTCCTTTCTCTCGACTTCTCCCTTTATTTATTTAATTTGTTCTACCTGAAATTTATCTGATTCTCCCTGGTGTGCCTCCCTTGGTTCATAAAATTTCTTTAACAAGCTAATATGGAAAATTCCTCTAATTTTATTGCTTCTAGCATCTTTGATTTCATAAGTCGCTTTGCCATATTTCTTGGTGATCACATAAGGTCCATCATATATATAAAATAATTTTGCCATCTCACCTCTTATACCCTGTGGTTGCCAATTTTCTTTTACTAATACCTTGTCCCCAACATTTAATTCTTCTATTTTATGAGTTTTATTAAATTTCTCTGCTCTCTTATGAGCCTTCTTCTTAATTCTACTCCTAGCAATTTCTAAATGTCTTTCTAAATTTATTAATTTTGAACTCCAGCCAAAATTTTTTATTTCCTTTTGCCAAAACCTTTCATCCTGAATTCCTAGTTGTAGCTGGTTAGGTGTGTATCCTGTAGTCTCATGAGGAATTTCATTAATTGCCTGGTTAATAACCTCTACATATTTTCCCCATTCTCTATGGTTATGATGACAATATGTTCTCAAACATCTAATGATCTCCTTATTCACCCTCTCAACGATATTGCTTTGTGGCCTCCTTATTTGAGAAAATATTGGTTTCATTTCTCTATTTTTTATATACTCCAGCCATTTCTTATTATTAAACTGGGTTCCATGATCAGTCTGTATTCTTTCTACTCTCCCGAAATTTTCTATATAATTTTCTAAACATTTAATTGCCTCCCCTGTGGTTGCCTTTTTCAATTTATAGATTTGAACGAATTTTGTAAATACATCTAACATTACTAATAAATACTTATAGCCTCCTACAGTTCTTTGAAATGGTCCTATAAAATCAATTGACAATTGCTCCTTTGGTTTTTCCACTTGGATCCCTTTCATCTCTCCAAAATTACCTTGGGTTACATTTTTAGCTCTTTGACAAATATTACATGTTTTAATAATTCCCCTAATGCTTTTTCCCATCTTCTTCCAAGTGAAGCTCTCTGATAATATGGTATGACATTTCTTAGCTCCTGCATGCAGGTAATATTCATGACAAGTACCCACTATTTCTTTAATCATTCCCTTTGGTACTACTATTTTCCAACTTTCCCTATTTCTTTTGTATACTAAGTTATTAATAATTTTATAATTTTGAAGATAATTTTGAATGTTTTCTTTTATTTCTCTAACTTCCAAATCTTCTACTTGTAATTTACTAAATTCTTTAAATTTTGTACACATTTCCATATCCATAACTCTTTCTATATAATTTATTTGTAATTCTGAATTTTGGTCTCTTCTTTCAAACTTATTTTTGTCACAAGGGTTCCTGCTCAATAGGTCTGCAACTACATTTTCTTTTCCTTTACAGTGTTCAATAGTATAATCATATTCTTGCATTAGTAATATCCATCTATGCAATCTTGAATTTAAAATTTTACAAGTCTTAATAAAAGTTAAGGCCTGATGGTCAGTCTGGATCACAATTTTTCCTCCATAGGATGATCTGTCTTGCTTTCTGCAGACAAAACAATATAGCAAGTAATTCCTTCTCAGTGGTATAATATTTAACTTCACTTCCTTTTAATGTGCGGCTCATAAACATTACTGCCTTTTTCTCCCCCTTTTCATCAATCTGATAGATGTGTCCTCCTATGGCATATTCACTGGCATCTGTTTGTAGGTAAAATGTTTTTTTGTAATCTGGGTGAGTAAGTACATTTGTTTCCAAAAATTTTTTCTTTAATTTAATAAAATTTCGCTCCTCCTCTTCTGTCCAAATAAATTTGTTTCTATTAGATAATAATTTTAATAATGGTTGTACAAATTCTGAATATTTTTCTATAAATTTATTATAATAATTAGCCATTCCAATAAAACCTTTTAACTGTCGAGGATTTTTAGGTGAGGGAAATTCTAATATAGCTCTAACCTTCTCTTCATCCATTTTTACTCCATTTGTAGTCAATCTATATCCTAAGAATGAAATATCTTTTCTACAGAACTCTGATTTATCAAATTTAATGGTCATGTTGTTTTTTAAAAAAATTTGGAAGATCTTTTCTAGGTGTTTTTTATGCTCCTCAAATGTCTCAGACATACAGACTATATCATCTACATATATTAAGGTGAAATCTTCTAATTCCTCCCTCATAATACTGTCCATAGCTCTTGCCAATGCTGCTAGAGATGTCTTCAATCCATAGGGTGTAACAACAAACTGGTATGTTTTCCCTCTATGTTGGAATGCAGTATATTTTCTTGACTCCTTTTCCAATTCAACCTGCCAGAAACTGTTAGTGAGGTCCATGGTACTCAACCAATTAACTCTCTTTGCTCTGTGTAGAATCTCATTTATTCCTCTATAGCAATCATAATCCGGAATTATAATTTCATTTAGTTTTCTTGCATCTAAACATAATCTAACTTTCCCATTGGTTTTGATGACTGGGACTATTGGATTAATATATGGACTAGTACTTCTTTCAATTATACCTAACCTCAACATTTTCTCTATCTCTTCTTGTACCTGATCTTGGTACTTTGTAGGAATTGGGTAATTTCTTTGGTAAAATGGTACATCTTCCCTAACTTTAATCTTATGTTTATATGCAGTGCATAAACCGGGCTGGTCTGAAAATACTTCTTTATACTTTTCTATTAAATCACTCATCTCCTGTCTTTGTTCCTCAGTTACCTCTTCATTCCCTATTCTTTCAAAAATATCCTCTTTTTTTATCTCTCCCTCCTCTTGTACAATTTTAATATAATTTTGACTCTGGTTTCCAAAAGTTTCAAATTCTTCCCAATTTTCCATATCATTCATTCCTTCCTGTTCATCACAACTCAATTCCTCCTCCATCTCATTTTCAACATTATTCATCTCCCCTTTAAATTTTGTCTGCCCATCTACACTCATTTTTGATTTATATAATTTGTTTTCATATTTTAACTCCATTTCCCATTTTCCAAAATCAAGTTGTGCCTCCACATCCATCAACATATCCGTACCTATAATAAATTTTCTCAATAAGCCTGGCACCACTAGGCATTGAAACGGATATTTTACCCCTCCTATTTCTCCTATTACCATGATCATTTTGTTTATCTTTTTAGTTTTCTTATTTGTTGCAGTCCGAATGGTTAAATTTTTTATTGGTAGGATTTCTATTTTTCCTATTTTATTTTTATTCTCTAACATCCATTTCTCCTGGATACATGTTACGTTACTGCCTGTGTCTATTAATGCTAGTAAACTTGTATCTTCCATCTTAATCTCTATCTCTGGGTTTATTATTTTTTTTTTAATTCCTAAATTATAATTTCTCTCCTCATCTTCTTGTTCTAAAAATTTTCTACTGATTAATACATTATTTATAGTTAACTTAATTTTATCGTAGGAGCTTTTATCAAATTTTATCACTGGCAACCTCATTTGTTCTGTTTGATGCTCCTTTTCCTGATCCAAGGCGACGATACCAGTGTTCTCTAGTTTTCCGTTTGACTATGTGCACCATCCTCCTTCCTTGTCCCCACGCCTGTCCTTGCCTCTATCTGATTTATTTCCTTCTGGCTCCTGTCATTTGTTCTGTAATTCCTGTCTCCTCTATTTTCTCGATTATTTTCCTGCCCTGGTCTTGGTTCAATATTCCCCCTCATATGATTATCTATTCTTCTGTTAAAAAACTGGACATATGGCCGTCCTTCACTTCTATATTCATTCCTTCTATACAATTCTCCTGGTCCTGGAAATCTTCTATTTCCCTGCTGTCTCATCCCTTCCTCACCCCTTCTGGGTGGAAATCTATTTCCATTCTGTTCCTCTCTAGGGGTAGGCCTATTCCATGGTCCCCTGTTTCTCTGTCTTATTTCCTTATTTCTCTCCTCTATATCCTCCTCATTTAGCATCCTTTCCATCTCTCGGATCGTTTTTATATTTTGTACTCTTCTTGACAACTGTATCCTTTCATTAAAATGCCGGCTTAATCTCCGGACTATCTCTTCCTCATTTTGCGGTGGTGTCATGTTCTTTAAAACTATGACTCTTTCTATGAAATAATCTGCTCTTGCTCTTCCATTTCCCTCTATATACCTTTCATTTTCTATTCTCTCTTTGATGCCTTCCTGTATTTCTTTGGCCCAGTATCTTTCTATAAACCTATCTTGTAAATCTGCGAAATTTTCCACCTCCTCTCTGATTGATTCCCACCATCTTGCCGCTCCTACTTCCAAGGCTCTATCTATGATTCCTCTCCATTCATTTTCAAATCCTTCCCCTGTCCTACATCCAAATTTTCTCTCCACATACCTATCCAGTCTTTTTAGGAACTCCATAGGGTTACCATTCCTACCATTAAATTTTGGCATCTCCTCCTGATTCCCGCATGACACCTGTATTATCCTTAGGCCTTCTCCTCCTTTATTTTCTTCCACCTTCTTTTCTACCTTTTCCATTCTCTGGGTCAATTCCCCTTGTTTCTCATTATTCCTCCTTCCTTCTGTTTCCAATCGGTCAATTCTATCATTATTATTGTTTTTCTCAATCGCTATCTCCTTATTTAAAACTCTTAACTCTTCCCTGTTCTGTATTGTCATTTTTTCTACCTTCTCTATCTCTTTCTTATTAATCTCTGTCACATCAGCTATTATTTCTTTTGTTTCCTCTAAATTCTCCTTAATCTTCTCCTCTAAGTCTCTTCTCATAACTCCTATTTCAGCATTCTTCTCTGTTCTCAACTGTTCCCTCATATCCTCTATCATTCTCCTATTTTCTTCCTTTAGGCTTTCGAATTTCTTATCCATCTCCAACCTACTTGAGGCAAATCCTCTGTTCATCTCTTCTTTCATCTCCTTATTTTCCTCCTTTATATTCTCTTTTAATTCCTTTTTTAATTCTCTCATATCCTCCTTCATTTCCTCTCTCCCTTTTAGACTCATTTCCATGAGAGATCTCATCATTTCCCTCAATTCTTCATTCTCATTATTTCCCTTTTTCTGTTGGGTTTGCATCAGTGGTAATCCCCTAGCCTCATCTACTTGGGTTTCCACCTCACTCTCTTCTATAGGCATATCTGTGCCTTCCATTTCTGTCTCTTGTATTTCTAGGCTTGTCCCTTCTTCCAATTCTATTAGGCCTATTGTAGCTTCTTCCTCTTTTTCATCTATTTTTTCTTTTAATGTCACATATTTTCCTTTTGCAGCTTCCTCAATTGCTGTACCCTTCCTAGACCTACTATGTTTGTTGTATTCCTCTAATTTTTCTGTTTTTTTTGCTTTCTCCCTCCTTAAATTATATGTACCTGTTTCAGATTCCATTTTTTTTTATTTCTTTATCTAAAATTTCAAAATTCCCCTTTATTCTATTTAAATTTTGAAAATTAAAAAAATTATTGACTTATGGTTGCAAAGTCCTGAAAAGTAAACAATATTAATACAAATATTTAATTAATAATCTTATCTAAAGTGCCTTAAGGTTAATTCTTAAATTTTTTTTTTTTATAATCGAGCCCCACGTTTGCGTGCCAAATGTAATAATTGGTAATTTTGTTTTATACAAGTCTTAATAAAAGTTATAATTTAAAAGAAATAACAATTCAATGCTGCTTTGGTTACACTAAACTTTTAATATCTTAAAATGACAGTCCTTATTATCTTTTACAAAGTCACTTACTAATTAAAAATTCTTATCTCCTCCACAAAGAGTTACAAAAAATAAGCTTTATTAGCCTAAGTCTATAATTTGTTATGGCAGCAAGAAGTTTAGTTATAAAATTTAATATGAATTGAAATTGATTTAATTATTTCAATTTGAGCTTGAGCTCTCTTTATCTCGGGTTAAATAGGTGGGTTTTCTAAATTTTGACTAATAAATTTTGAGTTGGCACTTTCAAAAAAATATCTAAATTACAATTCTTACAAGTTAAAATTTTTACAAGTTATTTTAGTTCCTAATTAAATAATTTCCTGAATAATGTCTTCTTAATTGATCAGTTCAATGGTTTGGCTTATTGTTACTCTGTAATTATGATTTAAATACGATACTGCACTTTCCGCACTAGTTAAAAAAATAAAATTTCGACAGCCAATTCTGAATACGTCTTCCTCGTTCCGATGCTTTGTTCCAACTGCTTACTGACGCTACCTTTGTTAGAAAAAATGGCCAAGTCGTGAATTTCCGCTATTTTTTCGTTTATTCCTTGCAAGTAACAGCTTTACGGATGTCATGTTCTTCTTCTTTACGGATACACTTCTTCTTCTTAACAACTGCACTTAAATTTCTTTGCATTTAAATCCAAAACTGTTTTCTATTATATCTCCACGAGACATATTTAAAACGAATATCTTTTGCCGGTCAATGCGCACGCAACTCCACAAATCCGTTATCCATTGTTTTTACTACAGCACATTTCACTAGCTTGCCGTGTGAAAGTTTTAAGTGTATTTTTACATAGTTCTATTTAAATTGTTACCTATCACTTATTTCTAATACATTTTCTTATAAATAGTGATTTGTGTTTTTTTTCTTTTTATATAAAATCTTGTGATTAGATCTAAAATGTGGCCGTGTGCATTTTCTACACAAGTGAAATTAGGTTATGTTTACAATTCGTTCCTGGTATATTTTTAGTAATTTTTTTACATACTGAATTTATTTACATATATTTATCTTAATTTGGTAAGTGCCTTTTATATATATATTACTTCAAAATGTTACAATATATATATGAAGTTGATAAATTACTATTGTAAATACTTTTATCCGCCGCTAAGTGCAATAATTTTACCTTGTTCTGATGAGGCACCTTTCGGTCACTTGACCATTGTCGAATCATTGATATTTTTCTGGTGTAGATGTTCGGTCCGTGATGTTGGTATTTGTTGACGTTACACGCATATTCTCTTGATCTGCGTGTATGATGTTTTTATATAGTATGTCGTCTGTATATGTGGTCTGTAGGTTCATTAAATTGTTGTGTGTGTGTTTTTATAAATGTGGTATTTTTCTAGTGAGTTTATTTCTGTTGGGTTATTATTTATTTCAAGTATGGTTAGGTTATTTTCGTAGTTTGTTATTTCATGTTTATGTGATATTAGGTGTGCTGCAACATTTGATACTTTTGTATTTTTATTTTTGAATGCTCTGTAATCTTATTTTAAATGATCTGGTCGTTTTCCCTATGTAAAATGCATTGCAATCGTTACATGTAATTTTGTAAACTCCTGATAGGTTATGTTTTTCTGTATTTGTTTTGTGGTTTGTGTTATTAAGATATTTTATCATTTTGTTGTTTGGTTTGTATGTTGGAGTGTAGTATTCTTTGTTGTATATATTTGTTAGTTTTTCTATTTTGTTATTGGTGTATTTATATTTAAGGTAGAATTTTTTATTTTTGTGTTCAGGTTGTAGTGTTGTGTTGAGGTTAGGGTTTTTTGTAAATTTATTGTATACGTTTTTTATAAGGTGTTTGTTGTATCCATTTTCTAATTAATATATACCATTAATTTAATTCTCTTTATAACCGGCTTCAAAAAAGAGGAGGTTCTGTATTCAATCCTTATGTTTTTAATGTTTGTCCTATAATAGTTTTGGAAGTATTGAACCTATCAAAGTGATTTTGCTTGCAAATGGAACGGGGAATGCTCTTAGTGGTCCTACTTTAGTTACATCCCATTCCAACTGATTTGAAATGTAGGAATTTTTTGATGGGTTGACCTTAGTGATAAATAACTTGGTATAACTCGAATGAGATAAGCCAAAATAAATACACTGATAATACGATGAGTTCATTTAACATAAATGAGATATTCAATAATCCACAGGTGAAAACTTCATTACTTCACTAAATATCAACAGATAAATTCATTAAATATAAATTTATTATCAGTTTTTACTTCATTTTTTTATTAATATTTTTTGTATAAAAAAAGTTTTTCCTAATAACTATTAAAGATAGCATTATTGTATATTTAACCTGAGGTTTGCATTACATGATTATTATCACATTTTAAAAACGGAAATGAAAAAGAATAATTGCAAGATAAGAAATAATGTATAGGATTTTAGGAAAATTCATCAAAGGAAATTTCAACATAAATTACTCAATGTATTCATCTGCAATACTAATAAGTTTATCGTGTTGTTCAAGGGCATGCCAATTACTAGGGTAATTTACAAAATAAGGTTCCCTATGCTGCTAAGAATAAATGCGACATGCTTGAAGAAATCTGGTAACACTGTCTTGCTTATCAACTCCGCATCTCTCTGTCCCCATCATTCTTGCCTCGCTACATTGCTCAGTGTTGGGCTAGCAGTCTTCGAAGAGAGAGTTATCTATTGCTGTTACCGCCAATAGCGAAATTTGTGCTATGATACGTTTTTTTAAATACAAAAGGGATTTCATCTATTGACATTGTCAGTTAATCGAAGCTTATGAGTAAAAGAGTTTATTTGTCCAACACCACAATTCATATTTACCAAAAAAATTAGGCTATCACAAAGTGTGTGCACAAGGGTACCGCGAATACTTACAGAAAACCACACACAGCAACAGGTTGAGTATCCCCAACAGTTTTTGAAACAATGTGAAGACAACAAGGAATTCATGGATTCAGTTGCTACAGGCGATGAAACATGGGTGTCCCACTTTACCCCCAAAACCAAGCAGCAATCACGTGAATGGCGTTACTCAACTTGGCCAAAGACGAAGAATTTAAACAAACACAGTCAGCTGAGAAAGTCATGGCAACTGTGTTTTGGAACAGGAAGGACCTGCTTTTAATTGATTTTTTTGCCTCCGGATCAACAGTTAACTTTGACAGATGTTGCAACACATTAAGAAAACTGAGGCTTGCAATCCTGAACCACTGGAGAGGAAGATTGTCTAGTGGTGTGAGGCTTATACATGACAACGCTCGACCTCATGTCTCTCATCAAACTCAAGAACTGCTGACAGATTTTGGCTGGACTGTTGAGTCCTCCCCTTACAGTCCAGACCTAGCCCTAAGTGATTATCATTTATTCCCAAAATTAAAGGAACACTTGAGTCGCTTACGCTTCAGTACCGATGAGAAGTCAAGGAAGAGGTTACTCAGTATTACATTACAAACAAAAATAAATCTGTCTATGTTTAAACATTATGGGAACCTTATTTTATGAATAACCCTCGTATTTGAACAACAATCAAGCAATGTGGCTAGATGGATAGACATCAGATATTCGTATCGATAAATATTGGCATTTTGCCAACACAATCAACGGGATGAAATAAAATTCGATTATAATGTAGACAGGAAATAGAGATCATAATGAAATAAATTTTTTTTAAAAAGCGGGACCGACTTCAAAACAAGAATCCAAATATATACTTTTTACATAATAAAACCTAAAAAATTTCCCAATAGTAAAAACATAATTTATCATAAGCTCACTACCCACAAAATTTTGAAGTCGGTGCCGCAATTATACCTTATACTTGCTAATCCATTAAAATCTATTCCAAACATTTCCGAAACAATCAACTTTTTAATTGCTTGATTTCCCATGATTAATTATAGCGAACCACAGTTATCCCAGGAAATAAAAATGTTGTGTGTTCGATATTATGAGAGTATGTACTACGATAATTGATCTTCAATTCAGCCTTAGAGATATACCTCAGAAAATGATCTATATCTTTTCATTCCAATTCCTTCAGGAAATAATTGAATATATTGTACATATTAAAGAAATATGAAATTGAAAATTTGTTTTAGATATTCATGGTTAGATAGTAAACTGCGTTCATCTTATTATTCATAGGTGCGTGTTAATTGATAATGTGTACTTTTGTTTAAATGTTTATGTATTAGGTGCATTATGATAGATACAATGCTCGATATGGAAGTGATGGGATTCATGAACCTTTAGAATGGTCAAGTTATGAAAAAGAAATTGAAGATTTTAAGAAAGAGCATATACTACCTACAATAGTAGAGTCTGAGAAAAAAGAAAAGTCGTATCCTTTTATTAAGCATTTAGTAATATATTGAGTTGTAGTTTTTGAGCTCATGAGCTGGGTATCCATTTCAACATTATAGCCTTATATAACAATAGTTGATTGTTAATTTTTATACCTTTTTTGTTAGAAAATTTTCTTCCATTTTATTATTTTTTTAGAGTTTTTGATTGTTCCTTTCTTAAAATTTCTTGTTACTTCTGTTTCTCTTCTTTATCAGATTATACACATTTTTTTGTTTTGTCTAATTTTTTTTGCACAGTAAGTGTACTTTATTTTTTAAATACTTGCAATTATTTTTCTTGAGTTATTTATGATGAAGTTTCTGAGTACAAATGTCTCAATTTATTTAGAACTCTTTTATTAGTCACGTCCATTGAAAATTTCGGCAGAAAATACTTTTCATCAAGAATTGATTACTACAAATTTGTCATCTTTAAGCCACTTTTCAAGTCAATATTTTTAATGTTGAAAATGCTTCAATAAAAGCTTTGGTTTGCTTCATTTTTGCTGTTTGGGATTGAAATTATTAAGTATTATAATTATGTAAGTAAGTAAATAACAAACTAAAAGCAAAATACAACACGACACCAACAACAAAAATAAACTACAAGCACCAGGCATATACAAATCAAACTGTACAAACTGCTGCAACAAATTATACATTGGGCAAACAGATCGCAGCTTCCAACAAAGAGTCAAGGAACACACAAAATCACCCAAACAGAACACCAACTCAACATTCTCCAATCACTTAACAGAAAAAGGACACAAATACACAGACATTTACCATAACCTAGAAATCTTACACATCAACAAAAAAGACCACATCTCAACACACTAGAACAATATGAAATTTACAAATACACAAAAGCGCAAAATACAAACATATTACACAAATAAACCCAATACAAATTACACATACTCTTTGATACTATCGTAAACCTGTCTTTAAAACCTAACAACAACTCCAAGTAAAAAATTTAGACACTGATGTAGATCGCCATGGAGCAATCAAAAATGTTCTGTCTCAGTAATTTTTACAAAATAAATTAAGGTTCGGATAGTCATAAACTAATGTAAAAGTATAAATAATATTCGAGCTGGCTTGTGAGTGAAAGTTATAATTAAAGAATAAAAATATGGTACAACTCACAAATATAAAATTTTTTATTTAATATGCGTTTCAACGACTAATTTGTCGTCATCGTCAGTGAAGATATACAAATCAAATTAACTAAAAACAATATATATATATATATATATATATATATATATATTAAACATAACCTATAAAGTTTTAACAAAAGTAAAAACAAAAGTGTTGTTTTTACTTTTGTTAAAAATTTATAGGTTATGTTTAATATATATATTTTTTTTTAGTTAATTTGATTTGTGTATCTTCACTGAGGATGACGACAAATTAGTCGTTGAAACGCGTATGAAATAAAAAATTTTATATTTGTGAGTTGTACCATATTTTTATTCTTTAATTAATGTAAAAGTGATTAAATAATATTATAATCAGTTTTTACTGTTATTTCACAGCTTAATAATTGAAATTATTGCAAAATAAAGTTATTATTACTATCATTTGACTGGAAATTAGGGTCATTGGGTGAATTGTCACTCCGTTATATATTATGTATACAAAGAAGGGGCTGCTCTGAATAAAATTATTGTAAACTATCTACCAAATACACTTAGAAAGGCAGATAAAATAAGTTATTAAAAAATAAAAGTAAACAACAACCAGAAGAAGTTTCAAGAACTATCTTTTTGTTACTTTCTATAACCCGGTAAAAAAGTATAAGAAACTGTATTTAGAACTACTTCAGAAAATTGTAGTCTCTTATCTTTTAACATCAATGTGTTAAAACTTTCTTTGGCATAAATAATTTTTATTTATCAAATGCAGCTCATTTTTATCTGTAGACTATACACCAGCTAGTTTAAGATTTCTACTTATTCATTTTACTAATCTCCAAGTTACACATGTACTTTGTAAACATAGTCAATCTATTTTGTATTCCTATCCATTAGTGGCCACAAGTGGAATCGCTACATTATCTTTTTACTTACAATATTGGTACTTACTTATTATACAGATGCCAATATTGTACATTTGTTATCTAAATGTGGTAAAAATGCACATTGCCCACCCCCAATGCAATAAAATGAATCAAAAACATGTCCTGAATCTGTATTTATAATTATTATTTTTGTTATTGCCACTAGGGTAAATTTAATATAGGCCTCCCTATATTGAAATATACCTACTAAGTATCCAGTCAGGATAGATTTGGTTGTAATTTTATATATTTAACCAAACAAATGTACACAAGTAAAGGTAGAATAGCAATCACATGACGTCACCTGGCAAAAAGTATTACTCCGGGGAAGTAGACATCTAATTAGGTAATGTATAAAATTACAACCAAATCTGTCCTAACTGGACATTTTACAGGAATATTTAAATATGTGTATAAGTAGTAAGATGTGTCATTGATACATATACGTAGTACTTCTACTACTATTATCCACTGATTTACCCAACTTTCTTTGATAAAAAATAACCTTTTGTGTAAAAAATAAAATTTTGCTATGCGTATGGCCTTAGGACATGTTTTGTTTAGTCACTTATGGAGCCCGGTAAGAAAAATCCCTCTACAATAGTGGCCTCAAATTATTTTATTTTATTTTAACAATATTTAAATCTAAAAATATCATGCAATTATTCTTTATGCTACTATAACATCTTCTTTATTCTGAAAACAATATTTCCAAATCAAATAAGAAGTAAAGACATATAAGCAGTATAATAAATCAAATAAGCAGTATAAGTAATATAACCTTACCAAATCAATCATTGAGTAAGACATGTGACAAGATATGTTTATATTTAAATTTATAATTATAGTTTTTGTTATATTATTTTTAAAAAAACTTATTTTTAGAATAAATGTAAACATATTTAACACCGTCATTGAAAAATTTTTATTAGTTTACTCCTTAACTTATCTGCCAGTATGATATCATGGTTAGAAATTTTACATAAACATACGTTTGACGTTAGGAAGGAGAATACAACAGATGAAGCAGATGAGGGGGATATAGATGGAGAAAAAACAAAACCTGATAACCATTCAAAAGTTGTTGAAAGTACAGATTGTAACTCAAAAGAAGTGTGTAGCACATCAAAAGAAGAAAGCAAATTATTAGGCAGTGATAATGCTTGTAATAAACATGAAGAAAGCCCAAATACACTTTAGAATAAACATAAAATGTCTTGGTTTATTTATCACTTCAAACGTTTAGGACATTTAAGAACAAATTGAAGGGTGTAGGAAATCCTTACCAAGTAGTGATACCTCTTCTTACAGATACTTCCATTTTATGGAATCCTCTGTTTTAGTGCCAAATTTTCAATCCCTCTCTGTTAAGTATGAATTTAATGTTAAAATGAATTTATTTCCTGTTCATATAATATCTTATGACGAAAATGAAAAATCGCACTATCTAGAAATGGAATCCCTCAAGTCCAAACTAATTGTGGCTATAGCTTGTTTGGATTTGGAAAAGTTTGGATTTGCTGAAAAAGTTGGGATTTGCTGTGTATTTTGTATATGATGGAAGTGCGTTTTTTCATTAACGAACAATATTAGAGCATTCATTACATATTTCTCTGTCAATACTGTACTATAGACCTTTTTCAAATTTGAAGTGTTATTGTGACTAAACAAAGAGGAAATTTGACAAATTTGGCTGTTGAATATAGTGTTGGTAAGGCTACAATAAGTGACTGGAAAAAAATCGTGCAAATATTGAACTGTTTTGCAGTGCTACAAGTAAAAGGTCTTTGGAACAACATCATCACGCGAAAGTTTCTGTGAATGACAAAATTGATGAAGCTGTATTTTTATGGTTTACACAAGAGTTTCCCCTTTTACAAAAGGAGTTCCTATTAGTGGCCTATTTATACAAGAAAAGGCAATACAGTTGAACAAATTAATAAATGGTGATTTGGAATTCTTAGCTAGCAATGGATGGTTTGATAGATTGAAGAGAAGGCACGGAATTAGGCAACTAACGGTAAGCAGGGAGAAGTCATTAGCTGATAATCTTACTGCAAAAGAATATTTATACGAATTCACAGATTTGATTTCGTCTGAAAATTACTCACCCAGGCAAGTGTATAATGCGGATGAGACTGCATTGACTTTTAAAGGCCTTTCCACTTAAAGTTTTGTTTCTAAAGAGGAATCTTCTACGCCAGGCTTTAAAACGAGCAAACGAGCATCTCACAGTTTTAGCCTGCAGTGGAACAAATAAGCTTTCATCAATGATGATTGGAAAATCCGCCAAGCCACAAGATCTTTAAAAAAAACTTGAATTCTCTCCCTGCTTAATACAGAAAACAGTGTAAGGCGTGGATGGCGGGTAATATTTTCAAGGAGTGGTTCAAAAATGAATTTTTTAAATCAATTTTGTCCTGTAACAAAATTTAATGAAAAAAATGAACTGCCACCAAAAGCTCTAATTTTGATAGACAATGCTCTTTCACATCCTTCAGACACGCAGTTGGTATGTAAAGACATAAAAGCAAATTTTCTTCCTCACGTGACATTGTTGTTTAAGGCTATGGATCAAGCTGTGCTGCAAAACATAAAACAGAAAAAGCTTCTGCAAACATTAATTGAATAAGGTTGTTATCTTTCTATTCCAGAAAAACTTAAGACGATTATAATTAAGTATTTAATTTAATTAATTATTTAATTAATGTATTTTACTGGGTAGTTGAATCCTGGCGTAATATCAGTAACACTTTACTGCAGAAATCTTGGAAGAAACTCTTGCCTAGCCTTGAATTTGTGGAAACATCGCTTAGAACACAGGCGGATGAAACAGAGCTCCTTCAGTTCATTCAAAGAGTTCCAGGATGTGAATATGCTGATGAAAGTTGCCTGGAAGAGTGAACAACACTAGATAACAATGAAGAATATATAACGAGCAAGACATGGTGTCTATGGTCCAGGATATCAACACGATAACAGTGTAGCAGATAGCGATAGCAACGAAAAGGATATTTCTATGAATGCTGTTACTTGTGCTGCCGCTCTCGTATTGTGTTACGTAGAATAACATGCCCCTGCAACACCCAATGATGTTATGGTAATGTGGTGGTGCAACATCGCATCCTCGGGAAGGTTTACGTCTCTTCACCAGATGTAGATTACTGATTTTAAGTGAAAAATATATTTAAGTATATGTGCCTTTTCTTTTTAAGTGAAACATATAGTTTAGTGTTTGTCTTTTTTATTTTCATTTTACTAACAATGAATTGTATGTTAATGAAGTGATTTTTCTACAGTAGTACAGTATAGGCCTTCATATTATATCATATTTTTACGATATCAGATCTAATATATTACACATCTCAGTCCTGTTTTAGGTAAGTAGCAAACTTTCAGTATATACTTCATTAAATTTTAGATACTTTTTTAAAATTTGGTTTTCATCAAATCCTGTTCGGATTTTGCGGGGGTTCGGATTTGAGGGGTTCTACTGTATTTCCAAAATACCCCGAAATTTCATAGTTTTTAAATAGTTAGGACTTCTGTGAGAAATATATCTTTATATCTCTTATACTCTTAACCCTATAATCTGGCGAACAGCTTTGTAAGCCTCGCAACTTTCTCTAAGAATCTGGTATGTAGGTTATTTTATTGCACACAACACAGTCAGATATACATTAAAAATATAACAATTACCAAATGCAACAAAATTGATATTAATGAAAAGCTAATATTTTACACTTTCTTTTCATGTATGAGTATAATGAATTTATTTAGGGTGTTTTATTAACCTGAAAAATATCTTGAATCGTATTGATATTCAGTCACTGAAAGTTATATGTTACTTTTGCTAAGTGACAAAAAACCTGGATTTTCAAAATGATTTCTAGAGGTCAATTTTGCTGTTACCAATATAACATTGATAACATATGTTTCCTTGATTCTTACTGACAAGTTGTCTGTAGATGGTTTTTTGGTATGACATTAATTTTTCTGTTACAAAGCAATTTTGAAGACAGTTTACAGACTATGCTGAAATTATGATCTGATAAAAAGGTTTATAAGTGATATCCAAATACTTGACTTTAATTTAACCCAAATATCTATATAAATTTTGAAATAACAAGAGATATTACTTCCAATGAATTTTTTGATAAATATGTATCTGTAATTTTTCATATTGAAAGATTTGCTCAATCATTTGTGTTTCACATTCAGTGATACTGTTATAACTGTTCCTTTCCTGTGTTGATAAATTTATTAGGATGCTTGTAGGTTTTTTGTGAAGTAATTTTTAATTTTTGGTTTTTTGTGCTAAATACTAAAAATAGTATTTTACAATTTAAGTGTTTTATTAATGATAAATTTGGTTTTGACTATGATCAATTGTAGGCAATAAAATTAAATTTATGGACTGTATTTGTGACCTAGTCCAAGTAAAACATTATCATAATTTTTACTTGATATTTTTACTTCAATTTTTATGTATTGAATATTTTTATGTAATTTCAATTGTTTTAAATTATTAAATTATTAGTTGTTTCAAAATATGTGAACCATAGTTTGTTATGCAAGATAATATTGGCCTAATAAATAAATTTATAGTTTTTGAAAGAGAATAAGTTTGGAATCGAACAGATTCAAATTACTGTTTAGACAACTATAACAGTAAGTAAAAGATCCCTACATCCAGAAAGCTACAAATTTTGCACAAACAATAAAAATAAAAGATTTCATAAAACTGATTTGTGGAAAATATACAAACATTTCAAATTACATTCTGAAACACATTTTCAGTAACCAATTATACAATGACTCTTGCTTTCTATTTATGAAGTTACCTGAAACATTTTAATATCTTATAGAACTAACAAACATAGAAAGTTCCTTCATCTCCATCTTATCAATAAAACCAGAAAGTCTGTTGCGGGCAGAGTTTACATAGCTACACATTTCTTTCTCTTGAAATGAACTTTCTTAATGAAAGTGCTACTTTAATTTTAGGTAAGTTTATAGCAGTAACTGGAGTTCAAGATGAAAACAAAATAATGTAACATTCTAATATAGTTTGCAATTACATTAATAAATAAAATATGAAGATAATTTAAACATGATCCCAAATAGTAAACACTATTTTTAGTACTTTATAGTATTGTTATTTGTTATATTACCTATCCTCAAAATACTTTATAATTTATTTGTTTAATGAATTTGACGTTAATCTTAGCAACAAGTAAACTGTCTTCTATTCAATGAGACAAAAGAATGTTTTTGCAAACACATAATTCACAAATGGCAGTGTAACATTTCACATTGCGTTCAAGTAAACCAAGAATGCTTCTTATGATTTTAAAAATAAAAGGCTGTAAACATTAAAATTAAATTATGAATGTAGTAACTCTTAGACTCTTGCTGACCATGAGAGGCAATATAACTAATCTTTATGTAAAAAAAAATCTAAATGTTGATTTATAACTTTTAGTTTATAAAAGTTTATCAAAATAAAAAAGATATTTAAATGTCTATTATTTATTGAAAGAATGGAAAATGTTTATTAATTTAATGAATTATCAAAAGATCATAATTACAACATTTTTAACAAATTACATCTTCATGTTGTTTAAGGTTCAAGATCCACAATCGCAACAACTAAGTTGTTGTCTTTTTTTATAATAACCAGTAATATTTTTAAAAACAAAATTATAGCATTTTCAGAGGCTTACGTTAAAATTACATTATGGTCTTGTTGCTCAATATTATTTTGATATAAAAATTCAATTACATTACAGTGTTCTTAACCAAGACCTTCAGTTATGCTGTTAAGCAATAATTTACACCTCTTTGAATTACAACCATATCCAAACTTTTAATTTCTCCTAAACTTGTGATGGTTTTTCTGAGACACATGTATTTCAAAATGTATTGCCCTGTGTGCTTAAATTATTTGTAGATATTTCATTTTGTATTTAATTTGAATATGAAAATAATTATGTTTGAATACATAAATTACTATAAGTTCACTTACATAAAAATTTCTAATTTTCAACTAACTCTAAAAATAAAAATATGGGATAGATAAAAATACTAATGTATTATAAATCAAAAGTTTTATGTTTTTTTAAAGTGATTTTAATTGTATTACAGTTTTAAATTCTATAAATTACAACACATTTTATGCACAAGTAAACTATGAGGACTTAATAGACTTACAATTATGACTTGTTTGAAAGAGATTGTACCTTTTACGTACAAAATTATACTCTAAATTGTATAGTTACATTAGAAACAAAAAACATTATCTGTCTTGTAAAAACAAAAATAGAATTTCCTTTGAGGAATACAAATAATTTAATCGTCAAAAGTATGTTGATTATTGCTTGCACTGTTTTGAGTATCAGAACTGTTGGATGAGTATCCATCATCTGATGAATCCAGTTTCCTTTTCAGTTTACCCGGTCCATTTAATCTACTCCTAAATCAAATAGAAAATCTTTTAATAGTCATTCAAATGTTCAAGAAGATATCAACATGAAATTCATACTTGCTTATTGATTGCATTTGTCAAAAAAACCACTATTCACTGATGTTGTTTAGCAGAAGCGTTTTGCATTGATAAGTGCTTTGTACAGTGTTGTGAGTTACGGCAGTACCAGGCCTTACATATACATCAGGCGCTATGTGTGAAGTCAGCGCATGAAGATTGACAGGCAGCACTGGTGCTGCATCCTTTGTTTACACCTACATACTTGCTTGTAATGCTGGTTATTTTTTGTTGTGAACACATAAAAATAACTCAAACAACATGGGATATCACTGTTGTATTCCTAATCGCTGTGGATAATGGTCCAAAAGTGTCAGTGTTTTTGTTTCCAAAGAACAAAACCCTACACCAGAGATCGATTCAAGAAATTCAAAGGAATGGTTTCAAACCAACACAATCCTCTAATGTTAGTATATATTTTCCAATTTATTGCATAGTTCTAGTCATGAATAAATCTAAATAAGCCTGCAAAATTTAGAGTTGTTGCAAAGTATTGAATTTTTTATTAAATCAAATACTATAGGCTTGTGGCTACAGCTTACACATAACTGTGAAAATATTATTAGTAATATGGCAACACTCACTTTCTGTTTAGTATTAAATTCCACTTTTAACCTAACTGAAATAAGATTATGTATTAAATAATGTAGGCTTGTGCCTATAGTTTATACAGGACTGTGAAAGTAGTACAACACACAGTTTCTGCAACATATTGTATCCTATTTGCTACCAGTCTCAAGTTGCTTTATGCCAAACATTGTAGAACATCACTGTGACTATTACAAAATAATAATGCATAATTAAAGTGAATCAGAAAAAATATATTCATTTATATTATTCAAAGTCGATTTAATGTTACAGTCATTATAATCTCACTTTAATTGTCCTGTACTAAAAAGCATTTAGTATGAATACAATAAATATAGGCTACCTATGAATATGTTGCATACCTTTATCATAATACTCGTTTATTCACCAGCAAAAAATGCACGCATGTAGATTTACAAATTTTCTACACACTACTACAAAAACATTTTAGTATCTGTTCAAAGTGCAATAGCCAAATTAACCATTGCAAAAATAGGTAATGGAGTAGAACAGGGATTTAGACTAAAGCACTAAATATTAAAAAAATTGAACTAACAATCATTGAATGATATGATTCTGTGACTAGCAGCATGTTGAGAAGTTGGGGCTGTCTATGATCATGGTTCCAATGTCATGTCTGTGGCCATTCTGATGCTCAGACCATCCGTGGTAAGGCCCATGTACTGTGCCGGGCACAATTTACATTGCAACTGGTATATTACATTTTTAGATGTACAAGTATGATGACCCATCATACTTGAGGTTACCATATAGTCTGTGTGTTTTATTAAGTTATTTTATGACTGATAAATAATGGCAAAAGTTGTAACAGATGTTTTATTTCAGCGTAATTTGTGTTTTTTTTTTGTTCAAGGTGAAAAATGTGTATAGAAACAAAATATCATCATCTGATTGATAGGGTTATGGAAGAAATAAGGTAAAATAAATAAAAGGGCAAATAAGGTAAAATAAAAAAAAAGGCATGAGTTAAAGCCAAGGTATTGGGAGAAGTAAATATAAACAAGATTATTGCCCTGAAATAATCTTGCAGTCTAATGAAGTTGAGGAGAGGTATTTATCCCTTTGAAAATTATTATAAAATGACCCAGCAGGTACAAATAATTTTGGAATTCAGTTGTCACGGCAATAACAAAATAATATTACTGTACCAACTTTAATAATATAGTAAGTATTAGGAGCCTACTGTAAATAATAGTAATATAAAGTAATTAATAAGTAATAATTACTTAATTAAATTAAAGTAATTTTTACCTAATAATAATTTCATATTATAATAATAAAATATATTAAAAATAAAATATTACTTACGGTTTGATCCTTAGCGGTTGACTCCAGGCTCCTTCTTATACTCACAACTCATTCACTTTACAAGTGTAAAAAACTAAAATACAATTGCAATGGACATATTTACTCTAAGTGTTTTAGAAAAACTACATTGGACGTAATTGCAATAAACTGTCATCATCATCATCAATATCACTAAGTTCGCTCTTGCTATCGAGCAGCCTGCGATCAGATTCAGATGATTGCAACACACAAGCAAGATATAACAAGACTAGTGTAATAGTTTATGCTAAATGGCAGCTGAAAAGTTAGTTGTAAGAAACCATTAGAACAGCAATAAAAATCCTACTTTATCTGTCCAGTCATTCCAAGGAAAGAAATGAATGTCTTTCTCTATGGTGACAGTTTTTAGAAGTATCTGAAGCATGGAGATGATAACGCATTAACAAGGGTCAAGTAGGCTAACATTCAAAGATTGACACCTATGACTTGATAGTATATAGTCTGCAGCAAATAATTGATGACCCATAACTTGCGACAGTAATCTACAATGGGGTAAGCAGATATTGAATGGACAAACATGAATATCATACAATATAATTACATGATTTTATTCAAGGATGCAATCTTAAACTATTCGGAATGAACAATCATAATTTGTTCTGAAAATAACTTACATAAATTATCTGTAATATGCTGCATAAAATCACACAAAGATTTATTTAACTATATAAACTTGAGAAGTCATTGAAACAAATTTTCTTTAATCAATTTTATTGTACTGTACATTTAAGTTTTTAAGGCATTAAAATTAGGTTATTGTAGTTTTAACAGTAATTAGAAGCAGCTTATGTGTTATAAATGAAACAATTCAAAAGCTAAAAAGAATGTCATACTTGATTTCAGCACATTGCTGTCTATAATACTTAATCAAGTTGTTTGATATTTCTACAGAAGACGATATTCCTCTGTGGCGATAAACACAGTTTCTTGTTTCTGCATTTTTCAAGGAATTGGGTAAAGTAATTTTAATTTTTATATTAAAATAAACCAAAAATTAAAAATAACATCAAGGAAATAACCATGATGTGTACTTTGTATTTTGAGTGTTATATTCTAAAACATTTTAACTCAAACCATTGCTTTTTCACAAAATGGAAAAAAGTAATACTACATTTTGTTTTTTTATTTTTTTAATAAATTAAGTTTACATCTAAAGTTTTGAGGAAACAGATATTCCAAGCTGAGAAGTTTAGTAGACTGAATTATGTAGTATTGGCTGGAATCTCTTTTTTTATTTATTCAAGGCTTCTTTAGCCAACTCTTTATTTCTTTTCTTTTTTTCTTCGATACAACAGAATTATTGTAATTATGGCCAAGTGTTTTCTCCTATGTTCTCTATTTTTGGTAACAATGACCTTAACATGTTACCTGCGGGTGACAATAGCATGCAGCAAATGACAACTGGTTCTTGTCATATCGTTGTTTGTTAATGTCCTGCCCTATTAAGTTTAAAATGATGCAGTGGTATTTCACTTATGGTCGTTACATCAAGTAAAGCCTCGAGAGATTACCTGACGTTTCTCTAGAAAGTTAAATTCTACTTTTTTTGCCAACAGTTTTAAAGAAAAGTGCATACGAATAATTACTATTTACATATTCATTATTGAATATTTTCTTTAAAATAAATTATAATTATTATAATTCAGTTATAAGTGTTAAAATCTATTATTTATTTTATTTCACTTCATTTGAAAATGTAGTAAATAAAACACATTTAACAGATGAAAATTTAAGCGCAACAGAATTCGATATTTTACTGGAATTCAGAGATTTACTATAAATACTTGCTTTTTTAAACTCAGAATGTTAATGACATTTGGATTGGGGGTGTAATTAATATTGAATATGATTTCGGCTTTAATCCATAAAAAACCGTGTAGGAATACTTTCTAGCCGTGTTCCTTTTATTTTCATAAATGCAAGATATTACATAATTAATCAATTTATAGCAATAACAACTCACCCAGTAATTATTTTGTCATAACAGTCTTCTAAAATGTTTTCTTCATAACCTGTGTGAGCAACTAAAGTTTTTGACCATGATGGCTGTAGGTGTAGAGTACGCCTAGTAGCCAGAATGCAAGACGCTGCTATTTTGGAAGGAGGGTATTTCAACAAAGAACTCTCTAAAAATCATGTTAAAAAAATTATTGAATGAATTCAAATTTTATATATATAAAGTAAAGCTTAAAGCTTATTTAGGAATTAAAAAAAAAAGAAAAGACTGAAGTGAACAACAGATGTGTATAAATATCCAAATGTCACAGATTGCACAAATCTTAACATGTTGAAAAAAACAACTGTTGTGATAAAACAATTTATCTTTAGGCTCTTGTACTTTATGTTTTTTCTCTGATACACAATTAACTGAGAATATTTCTAAAATTATGGTTCATTGCATGGTTATAGGTGAAATATGCTTCAAAATTTGGTTTTAGAAAACAATGTACAACAGTATTTAAATAGAAAGCAATATTTACCTACCCAAACGAGAAAACAATCTCAATGTGAGAAAATTTTTTAATGCTTTATAGTTGCATCATAAGATTCCACAGTACCTCAAGATGGAACAACCACACTAATCAAATTAACCTCTTATTCAGAAGCATTGCAGAAATTATTATTTAAAGATTGGAACCAATAACTAATATTTCTCTGTTCCCTAAGCAACAATGTCCATTTAGAGACAGAGCTCCTCTTGCACATTGGCTGTATAAATTTAAAAAATATAAACTTCAGCTGTTGGATGACCATGTTTATTTATTTCAACTTCAGAAGCTATCTACCAGGCAATTCATTTAACCAGACACCAATAAAATGGAGAAAGAGTTAAAAAGAGCATAATAGGAGAAGGATTCCCACAAATGTATTTAACTTCCAAAATGCTTTTGACTGCTTCTTAAAGGCATATAAGGAGTCAAAGCTAGACATTTATTCTGTTTTTTTTTTCATAGAAAATGTTATGGATTCTGCTAGATATTTTAAAAAAAACTCAAGGAATCTACACAAACATGAACCTTTTTTCAAAGATGTTGCAGAGAATCTATTTAAAACACTTATCAAAATCCAGTCAGGAATCAAGTTTTTGTAGATTTATTGAGTCAGATAAGTTCTACATAAGACTACAATGGTAGCCTTCTTTAACTAAAGAGAATTAAATAGATGCCAATGAAGAAAGGAAAAGGAACTCATCTGTTCCTGGCCCTAATGCAGTGCCATACTTAATTTGTAATAAATACACTGTCTTTAGATGTACCATCAGAAATTCTTTGCTATAATCTAGGATTTCAAGGAAATGTCAAAATTGTTTTGAAGAGGCAATGGTGAAATGCATAAAAAAAGTTAAGATTTGTGACAATCCAAGTAAAACACTTGATCAATTGCCTATGAATCAGTTCTAGGAGATTTGGCTTTGGGTTGAAACAAATTTCAATACTGAAGAAATATTTTTCAGTCAACTGAAGTAATTTGTTGGCAACCTCAAAGAACCCTGGAATTAGTGGAAAACAATCACAATTTGATCTCTCTGTGTTACAATCCGAATTATATATTGAAAATTGAAAAAAATTCAAGTGTGAATGGTCCCCAACAATGTTGAAGTAAACGGTATGTTGGTTACTCTCTCAGATTCAATCTACCAAGGTGGAAGCTGGATCATTCTGGTATTTTGCAATTTTGCTGCCGAGACAACAGGTCTTCACATTTGACATAATTTTCTTCAATTTATTTGCATAAAATATAAACAAAAATTATCTATTTTTATTTTATAGGCGTTGTTATGCTCAATTCTTGTGGTGTATAAAAACAAATGAGGACTAGAAAAGTGTTTCTATTGACCTAAGCTATAATGCATTGACCTAAATGTAAGGTTGTCTCAAAGAGTACATTAATTTTTAAAAAATCAGAGCTGGTCTTGGGAGAGCAGAAGCCGAAAGACACTATATGCTGTTGTATTGTGCTATATGAATCATTGTGTGTTGTCAGGCACAGCAACAACTTTTCACAAAAAACGTTTTGAATAGTATCACTGAATCCTAAGTTACTGTCATTCATAATATATTTTAGAAAGACAAATCATAACTTAGACAAACATGGCTTAATTTTTTATAGGAAACAAATAAACTGACTGTTTATTTTTGTGGGAAACATACTTGACTGAGACTTTGACTACTTTGAAACTGATTAATTGAGGTAGGTTTACTTTAACAATTCAGTTTAACCATTAGGTTGAGGAAGCATGTCTTAAGAGAGTCTAAGTGAAAACTAATGATTTATTATCTTAATGATAATTACAACACATTTATATGATTATTTTATCATGCTCTTTACAGAAATATGACTGTAGTACTAAATGCATTCAGTCTGATAAGTACAGTTAATTTTAAAAAGTAATCGTATTTGTTTTATTTGAAAATATTTTAAACAATTATTTCATGCCTTGAAAGTCATCACCCGACATTCCATCTACTGTAATGTCCTTCCTATTATGTTAATAATTCTGCTATTAATAATTAAGACGTATATTTGTTAAATTATCATTGATTGAGAAAGCCAACAGCCTTTTGTACCTTTCACTCACAGTATATATAGAACCTAGAACATTTTTTTCTTTGTTTGAAATAAACCTTTTTTTAAATGTAAACTTTTACTTTAAGAGTAATTGCCTTGACAATGAGACACATTTCCCAAAATGGCTGTGTTTTTTTTTATAATATAAATGCTACTGTGGGCAGCCGTTTATATATTAATATATAAAGTCACTTGATGTAATCATCTTGAATTCACTGATTAAACTATATTAAAAATTACTCAACTACACAATTACATTAATACCATACACCAAAACCTCACATTTACCCTCAAACTAGAAGAAAACAATAAAATAAACTTCCTAGACATTACCATCATGAAACTCAACACCAAACACAATTTCAAAATATACAGAAAACCAACAACTACCGATACTGTCATACATAATACATATAATCTCCCCACACAACACAAACACGCTGCATTTAATCACATGTTACACTGCCTAATCAATATACCCATGCTACAGAAAGACTATGACGAAGAACTCAATACAATAAAATACATTGCTCACCAAAACGGCTAGCAACACACACTCATAGACAACATACTCACGAAAATTAAACACAAACATCCAACAGCCACGCAGACAAACCACACAAAAAATAACAAATACATATCCCTCACCTACCACAACAAAAATACACACACAATAGCCTCCACATTCAAAAAACTTCATTACCAAATATCTTACAAAACAAAAAACACTTTAAGACAGCATATACAATCCTTTCAAAAACAAACAGACAAATACAAAATATCCGGTATTTACAAATTAACATGTTATGATTGTCCCAGCTATTATATCGGCCAAACCAGTAGGTCATTTTATACACGCTTCGAAGAACACATTGTCCAAAGAAACCAAACAAACCCAAAATCCAACTACACAATACACCTAAACAACACTCAACTCACACACACGGACATACATACTAATTTAAACATACTCCACACATTAAAACAAAGTAAAAAACTAACAATTTTAGAAAAATACGAGATATACAAAGATTACGCAACAAATAAAGAAAACATATTAAATGACCAGACAGATTTTGAGGCCAACTCCCTTTTCCATTACATAGCGCTCAATCAAAATAACTCAACCCTTCCACAGTCATAAATCCTTTGTACCTAATGAGTAAGCTGCCAGTAGAGGCTTTGCTTCGTAAAAGGAATGATTGTTTTGAAACGCGTCAGCAAGTAAGCCCTATGTATTCATTTAGTTAAGTAATTTTTAATATAGTATTAATATATATTAAAAGTATAAACTGAAAATGTTACAACGGAATATGTGTAGCTGAAGTTGAATATAAAACAAATAATGTTTAAAATTCAATCACCTGGATGTGGGTAGTAAAAATTTGTTCGATTTGAGTAAGCTGGGAGTGTGATATTTTATCAGGAGATAAGTATCATCAACAAAGCAGAGATTATAACAGTTAAAAAAATATTTTGTAACTATGGACTATGTTATTTCAACTAATTTTTGCCTTTCTTTTATCAGTATTTCTTTGTTTGCCTATATTGTGTTTCTTTAACCTCTTTTAGCCACCTGCTTATTTCATCTTAGAATCTTCTTGTAAACGCTGAAATATTTTTAACTTAGTAGTGAATCACATTCAAGGTTTTTTATGATTTTTATTTATTATAGATTTTTACTAGGTCAGTGAACTAAGTGTTTTTAATATTACTTAAGAAATATAAAAACATGAATTTTGCAACTATCCTGTACTTATCTGAGTTAGGTTTCAGTAGAAAGAAGCTGCTATTTTCAAAGTGATTTAAAATGTTTGACTAATTGTATAGTTTGAATTTCCTCCGATAATTACTATAGTTTTTAATTATTTGCTTTAATTTAGAGTTTTACAATTTATTACAAGGCATAGTGTTATTTCTAGTTTTAATACCTTAGTTTAGTGTTTGTAAAATATGAATAGCTTTTTGTCAAGATTTTTTGTCAGCTAATATTCTTTTGTGTTTGTATATGTAAATGAGTTTGTCATTTTATTAGTATTCCTTTACATTTAATTACTTAAATAAAATATTTATATAAAACTATACTTAATGATAAAAACACTTATTAGATAATATTGTTTACAATATACAAGTTCTAGCTAGAAAAAACTGGATTGAGGCTGAACAAAAATTTATTTTAAAATATTTACAATTTAACATTATCCACTATAATGTATTCCCTTCTCAGTCTCTACATAGCTCTATGTGAATTTTCTACTACGTGTAGCAATGCTGTAGATAATTTTTCATAAGACCGTTCAAAATTTTCATTACTTTTTCTTTTACTTTCAGTCTGAAATCTTGTTCCTTTCAAAGCTGTCTTGACTTTAGGAAAGAAAAAAAGTCACAGAAGGTTAAATTAGTTAGTAGGGTGGATGATGTAAAACGGGGACATTGTCCTGTGGGAGGATCCATAACTTGTTTCCTAAAAATTGTTTTGTTTTCTCTGTACATACACACGTAGGCTAGTCAGGATAGTAATTTAGAAATTCGGTTTCACCTTTTGCTCTCTTGGTACGCAATCAATGAACACAATACCTTTGATATTGAGAAAACCATCATCATTGATTTGAATTTCGATTATGTCATTCATACTTTAATTGGTGTAGAAAACCAGGTAATTTCCAATACATCAATTGGCTTTTTGTTTTGAATCATTAGTAAAAACTAAGTACAATAAAACCTCTCATATCCAGAACCTCCGATATCCAAACAGTTTGAAAATAAGGTCAGCCAGTGCTCTAGCGCTAGCAGTCAGTTCGTTGTTCTTTCCTGACTCAGCCAGTTGTGTTTGAGTGTCAGTACCGTTCAGTTTACATATATTCTACCGGATTTTGTGTAATTAGGTAATTTAGATATTGTATCTAGAATTTGTAATCTATATAATCAAGTAAAGCAGAAAAGTGAAAACAACTGTGTTTTCTATTGAATTTACGATTTATGCAATAAAACTATTAGATGAGGAAGAGATATGTACAAAAAATTGCAAGCGTAGGAACTAGTACAATGAGTGACTGGAAAAAATCTCATTAAAAGTTAGAAAAATGTTACTCTAACCAGGATTCATGGTCAGGCAACAAAAAGTGCAAAATAATGAAGACACCAGTAAATGATAAAGTGAACGAATCACTACTTCTTGGGGTTCATGCAGAGCAGATCAAAAGGACTGGTCGTAACCGTACTCATATTAAAAGAAAAGCTCTTGAATTTCATAAAGAAGCAGGAATTGAAAGTGATTTTATTGCTAGTAAAAGTTGGTTGGATATCATATACTTTGTGAACACACAGACACTAGGTGAAGAGTGAAGGTTGAATGCTTATGTTCAACGAAACAAGCTAACCCCCATTAGATATTTTTTTAGCAAAACTGATAATTATTCTACATATGTATATACAGTACAGTATTAAAGAACTCAATCGTATGTACAGTTCTATATTGCTATTAAAATATAATTACAATCTACAATAAGTGTAACTTATTTACTTAAAACAATCATACATCTACTTCCAATTGGAATGGTTGTGATTATGTAGTATAAAGGTACATCATTACATAACCCCTCCCATATACAGATTTTTATTATTGAGAGATTTTACTGTAATCACATTATAAGCGTAATAACATTCGTTGCAAGTAATAACATTTTGTAAGAAGGTATAATCACTCTCAATGTTTCTAGGGTGTCAGAAAAAACCAATATTCAACATTCCTTGTGTTCAGGTGTGGAACAATTTTTTAACACACTTGGTTCATACTGAAACTTTCATGAAGAATTTGCCTAACACATTTCTTGTTGATACCTGTAAACTCAGACATTGCTGGGATAGATAAATGGTGATCTTGTCAACAAGATTACCAATTTTCTCAATGTTAGCATCACTTTTTGCTAATGATGGTCTGCCAGTGCATGTATCATCAGTTGACCTTTTTCTGCCATATTTAAATTGTTTAAACCACATAAACTTTTGTTTGTGATCAAAATGTTTCACTTACCATGTTATTTTTTCTGACAATTCAACATTTTCTCGATGCAGAGATAAAACATTAATTGGTTATAACTAATGATACAGGTGAAACTCAATCAGAGGGTAAACAGGGAGTTACATAACAGGCTAAACAATATTCAGTCTTATTGCATTCATTATGTGGCTATGCATGGCAATACTAATTCCGGTTTCTTTCTAGCCAAAGCTTGTATACAAAATATTTAGTTTTTAAGCAATAACTTTGTACAACTTTCTTTTATAGGCTTACATACCAAATATTGCAACATCTATGCAGTTGCACAGTATTTTGTAGGCAGTGGTATAGAGGTATTTATATGAAATTTTTGGATTCAGATCTTCAACCGTAACCATCTTTATAACATAGTACTCCGCAAAGTGTGCTATTGTAGGCTGAGACAGAGACCAATTGAAGAATTGGAGAATCATAAACTCTAACATTAAAAAGTCAGATTTAGGGTAACGATAACCATCATATAAGTTTAGCTGGGAAATCTTTGGAATTCTTAAGTCGATCTCTTCAAATTTTGCTGAAATTAAAATATTTATATATATGAAATTATACAATATATGTACTGTATATAATGTGTTATATATATATGTATATATAAAGTTATTATTGGTAAATTGTAAACAATTGGTCCACGACGAAATGCACTTATTTTGGTCAAATTACCAAAAGGTGCCTCATCAGACAAGGTAAAAATTAATTGCACTTAGTGGTGGACAATTGTTTACAATTGACAATTTTAAAGTCATTGCAACGGAAAAATAATGGACAATGTTAAATAACTCACATTGTCCATTATTATTTAGTTGCACTGACTTTATAGAGTTATTATATGTTATTGTAAACAATTATTCCACCATTAGGTAAAAACTAATTGCACTTAATGGTGGAATAATTGTTTGCAGTAATATATAATTACTATATATATATATATATATATATATATATATATATATATATATATATATATATATATATATATATATATATACTGTATATGTTTTCTTGTGTAACAATGAAAAAATAAGAGAAATATAAATACAAGAATAATTTATCGAATTATACAATTGAAAACTTTACTTTGGCAAACAGTACCAACATCCTCAACCTCAGGAACACTAAAGAAACTCAAGCATACTAGTGTTAGCCAGATGGAACAAACAATATTGCCAAATCTATTACAATATTGTCAAATTTATTAATTTGTTGCTTTAACATTGCATACATTTGATATAGTGTCAAATTTTGATCTTATTTGTACAATTTGTTATTAAAGTTGTTAGTTATAATCATCTTGAATTCACTGACTAAACTATTATTGAAAGTTGAGTAGGGGCTTTACTTTGTAAAAGGAACAATTATTTCAAAATGCGTCAGCAAGTAAGCCCTTCTGTATTCACTTAGTTAGGTATCTTTTAATTATAATTTGTTATTTATATTATATTTATATATTTCTAAAGCTTCATAAATATTCATTCTTGAGCCTTTGTTAATTTCTTTTCAAGTGTCATATTATCTATAATGATAAAATTTACAAACCGTAAGATGGTCTAGCTATGGGTTCACCTTTATCAATTACATTTGAAATATTTTTACAATATTTAGAGGATAAAATAAATAATTTAAGACATATGATAAAAACTGCTTTTGGTTTATATATGTGGATGACGGTTTATATATATATATATATATATATATATATATATATATATATATATTTAGGTTAGTTTTGGTTGGTAAAGATTATTTAGATTTTTTGGACTAGGAGACTGACAGACTTACCTTGGTAAGAGTCCACACTGTAGTCTTGAAATAGAAACACATAAAAGCACTTAAACAATGATATATTTCAACCACACAGTGGTCTTTAACAATCGAAGAGAAAACACAAAAAGAAATATGAGAGAATGAAATAAAATAAATAAATAAAATTCAATTATCTAGGTAGATTGAAAAAGTATCAGTTATATAAGTAATTTTTTTATACAAGGGTAATATAACCAGTTTAATTTCATTTCAAAATAATTGTGTTCTATTTTAAATAAAACTTTAAGCAAAAATGTATATTTTTACTTGGATATTTATTTTATTTCATTCTCTCATATTTCTTTTTGTGTTTTCTCTTCGATTGATAAAGACCACTGTGTGGTTGAAATATATCATTGTTTAAGTGCTTTTATGTGTTTCTATTTCAAGGCTACAGTGTGGACTCTTACCAAGGTAAGTCTGTCAGTCTCCTAGTCCAAAAAATCTATATATATATATATATATATATATATATATATATATATATATATATATATATATATATATACCTAATAATGATAGTATAAACTTAGTAACTATTTTAGATAAAATAAATGAAATGAACATAAATAGTATTTTTACTTACGAAATGGAAAAGAATAATAAAATCAATTTTCTAAATATAACAATAACAAGACATAATGATGATTTCAAGTACAGTATATATCGTAAACCAACATTAACAAACCAAATAATACAGGTATTATACAGATTGCATTAAATGCCCACAAATAATGAATAATAAAATTAAAGAGAAAAAAGATGATTTATCAAATAGCAATAGAGAATGGTTATTAAAAAACCTATAGATAAACTTAATAATAATAATTTGAAAAAACAACATATTAATTATTTAATTTTAAAAAATAATGGTAATAAAATCACATGGACATCATTTACATTTACTGGTAATGAAATAAAAAATATCAAAAAATTGTTTAGAGGTACAAATGTTAAATATGCATATAAAACTAATAATAAATTAATTAATATAATGAATAATAATAAAATAATTAATATGCATGAAAAAAACAGTGTATATAAATTAGAATGTGATTATTGTAATAACTTTATGTTGGGCAAACTAAGAAAAAACTTGAGGATAGATATAAAGAGCATTTTAATGCCTATGAAAAACCAGACATACGAAAATTGAGTTATGTTAATCATTGTATCAATAATAATCATATATTCCCTAATTTAGATAACATGATACTTATAAAAGAAATTAACAAAGGCTTAAGAATGAATATTTATGAAGCTTTAGAAAAACATAAATATAATATTAATAATGAATTCATAAATGAACAGATACAAATAAGATCAAAATTTGAATTCTTGAATTTTGTAGTCCACTACGTTCGGTGAATCTTATTAATCACTTAAACAATAGTTTATGACTATCCGAACTTTGAATTTAGTAAATTTTTTAAAAGTTACTGAGACAGAACGTTTTCGATCACTATGTGCTGATCTTCATCAGTGTCTTCTGCTTAGAGATGTTGGGTCAAGCGGTGACGGTTTTAAAGGTAGGTTTGTGATAGTATCAAGAGTATGTGTGATTTGTATTGTGTTTGTTGGTTTAATATGTTTGTATTTTGTGTTTTTGTAAATTTCAGTAAAAAGTTACCAAAATAATGAGACTAAACTTAAAAATTAATAATAACGGTTTGAGTTGACAAATGGACACATCTCCCGAAACGGCCCTCCTCAACAAGTAAAGTAAGTGCTACTATAGGCAAGTTTAAAACATTTAGAAGTGTTTAGTGATATATTAATAATATAATTAAAATTTATTTTGAACTGGCATTAACTTCATATGTAAAGTATTACAATTAATTGCTTCTATTATAATTAAATTAGCTTGTTTAATTTCTTGATTACAAATATTTTTTTTAAAGAAGGAAACCAAAACTAATACTAAATAAAAACCAGTTTAGTAAATACTTGTATATGGTTTACTAATGGACTTTTCTCAGTATATTTAAGTTATTTATACAAAATTCTAATTATTGAAGAAAACAAATTTTATTTAGAAAAACAAAGAATGTTACCTGCTAACATTAGACATACTAATGCAACCAGTCCGAGTCTGTCTATTGTAATAGCGTGGTTATCCATGAAGAAGTCAAGCATATAAACTGCTAAATGAAATGTGATATTAGAAATGTTTAACTTGTTTGATACATTTTTCAGCCATGGTATTAGTTCAGGTCGCAGATGTAACTGCAAACAAAGTGGTTTATATTTGAATCCAGTTTGTAGATTACAGCATTAAACAAGGGCCTGAACTACTTTAAAGTGCATATGGTGGAAATCTATGCCAATGTTTATAGTCAACTATTTAATTGAAATTAGTAAATAATACAATCCATTTGGTTTATTCAAACATAGGAATAACATCTAGCTCCTTCAAGAGATAATGAAATATTGAAGTAAGTTGAAAATTTCATATTTTATTTCAATGAGTATATTAAGAGAAATTTCTGTTCCACTCCATAGAAATTGTAACTAACTATGCAGTAAAAATATACATTTTTTGCTTAAAGTTTTATTTAAAATAGAACACAATTATTTTGAAATGAAATTAAACTGGTTAAATTACCCTTGTATAAAAAAATTACTTATATAACTGATACTTTTTCAATCTACCTAGATAATTGAATTTCAGTTAATATAAATACCTACAAACGATAAACTTATCATGTTTGATCACATGGTAGTTTCTATTTATTTTCTGCAACTCAAATATCCTTTACACTTGGAAAAAATTCATTTAGAAACATTTCACTTATTTAGAAAATACTGTTACTCTACATTTTTTTTGAGGGGAGGGGCAAAGTGTATAGATCAATTATTATTTTTAGTTATTTCTTGGATGTTTTTGCACAACTTTTAATATCCATTTTTTTTTTTTAATTTCTTACTTGGGGTGATTGAAAAGTATACTTTATCCTGCATTGCTCTTTCAGTTTCCAATACTTTTCAATTTCAGAAGAATAAACAGGATATAGCTGTGTCTGAAACTTCTTACATCTTAGTAAAGACATCACATCTGTTAAAAAAAGAATTTGCTTAATACTTTTACTTTCTTAAACTAACATAATACCAGAATTAGTTAATAAAATTATACTATAGATAAACACTTTAAAATTATAATTAAAAAATGCAGGTGTCATTGATTTAATTAAAAACTAATATTTTAAAATACTGAAAGTAGTAGATTCTCTAAATGTTTTTAAATATAAAAAAAGCACTTTAAAACTAGGGTTTGTTGTGAAATGAAAAATAAACAATTCCGATTTCAAAGGTACTTTTTATTAATACAAAAAAATATAAAATCATTACATTTTGTTATTGAAATTCAAGAAGAAATTTGTTATCTCAAGATTAATACAAATATATTTTAATTTTGTATAATTATTACTTTGCTCTAAAAGAAAAAAAAACAATATGCAAACAAGTTAACAAATTACTTATGGTAGGAAAATTTAATTGTTAAATCAAGGGAAGCTAATTATAATAAACAAGCTGGTTTTGTAGTAAACTACTTTATATCATGAAGATCTGATATAGGAGTATACTTCAATTAAAATATATTTATACATTTAATTTAAAATATATGTCAGAATCTGTAGAGGTATGACTGGTTCAAATATTAATTACATATATCTAAATTCCCTAATTATTTTTGACTCAACTTTTTAAAAAAATTAATTGATCTAATTTTGTATTTTTGATAAAAGTCTAAAATCAGATCACTGTTTTCAGCAGTTGAATATTATTTTTGAGTTTCAAGTGATATTAAACATTATTTAGAAACTTAAATTGAAAATAGTATAGCATAAGATCAATACAATTTAAATACTATTTACAATGCATCTAAAGAATAAACCCTAAAGATTTATGAAAAGTTTCAGATGTATGTTTTACAGGTTATTTCTTAATATGAGTTTTACCTAAAAATTACATTTCTAGTTATAATTTTACCTGAAATAATTAATTCTTCAGTATATGATTAATTATTTTACATATATTCTTATTTTTTAATAAGTAATTACATATTTACATAGTCTAATAATTATTTTTGCATTTTGGTATGTTTAGAACATCCTATCATTATTTCTGTTCATGTTCAAACATTTATTTTCTTCTCTAATTTGTTATAATTGGCTCCATTTAACTATTATCTCTGTGTTTTGTTTTTTTTGCAACAAATAAAATTGGTAATATAAAAAAAGCTTACACAAATTTGGAAATTAGTGTAATACAGGGTATATAAACAGTATTTGTTTATATTATTATTTTTACAAAATATTTTACATTAAATTTTTGAAATTTAAATTCTAACATATTTTTTCTTTCCAATAGAATATTATTCTATGTTATTATTCTATGTTATTATTATAACATGAAAACATTTAAAACATTCAAAAATCAATTCTATTAAACAATTTTTTTTGAGCTTTTAAACTTGCATATAACATATTTTTTTTTATCATTAAAAAAATCAAATATATATGAAAAAAATTATGAGTATTAGTGCTTTTAAATATACTGCATACGCATAACAATGGTACATCAGTAATAGACTTTATATTATGTTCATAAGTTTGACATAGTAGAAAATTTGATCTTTTAAATATTCACTCTGTGCTTAGCACAGATTTTAGCAGATTACTACATAAATGGAACCATTTAATAAATTCCTTAATCAAGCAACAGTACTAGGTTTTATATTTTTTTATAAAATATTCATAAATATTGATTAATATATAACTAAATAATATCATAAAAAATATAAAGACATAAATTTCAAAGAACAACAAAATTTAGGAATTTTGCTATCATCAGCTGTAACAAAATAGCTGTTCAAAATATCAGCTGCTACAACTAACATATTTCCACAGTGCTTCTATCTACAGGAAAAAGAAATCCTACTCCTCTCCAAATAAGGGAAGCTAAGATTGAAGAGGAACTGTGGCCACGGTCACTGATGCGTCAAATTTGTACTGTTTTGTAGTCCCGGTTAGTGAACAAGTGTTCAAAGAGTGGGCGTATCAACAAAATTATAAAGAGTTTAAAAATGTCTTATTCAAGTAGTAGGTATTTTAGTTTACGTTTTGGTTAAGGTCAAAAATGGGTATTTGTTTCTTTAAATAGCTAATATGTTATTTATTTCTACCTTCAAAAAGAGCCTAACTATAAACCGGCAAGTTTATGAGTAATGAACACTTCTTGACCATATATGGCATAAGTCTGTACTTCCTTATATAGGTCTTTTAAATGTAAATAATCGTAATTTTGAGATGACAAAAATAATAATAAGAGGATATTGTTCTTGTTAGTTTCATTATGAATATTGAACATAGTTTTGACTATTATGACATGGATTTTTCATAATTCCAAGTAATTAACCTGTATATAGTAACAAGGTATTTTAATTTTCAAAAAATACTGGTGTTATTCTCACTTTTTATTTTTCTATTGTTTTCATGTCATGTACTATAATTATTTACATTTAAAAATTGAATAAAGCCTCATTAGGCAACTAATCAATTACACATTTTAAATTAGGAATATCTCAGAAATTTTTTTCTAATAATAAAGATTTTATTTGGGGTCATATAATACAGAATTTGAAAATGAGCTTGTATTTCTGTGCTAAACATATTGTCTCGATTTTCAAAAAATCTACAATTTATTCTTTTAAGTCTGCTCTATATTTATAAAACTAATGTAACCAAGTATAAACTATATATAACTATGTTAACAACTGGTATTGACAAGTTAATTCATCAATGAAAGTATGCTGAATAATAGGTAAAGTAAGGAACTTAGAAAACTTCGTGTCTAGAAGTTGAGGGAAATCATGGCTTATACGTGTTTATCATAGCTTATTCCAGTATGGGCTAAGGAACATATATTATTATATAAAGTGAATAATAATCTAAGAAGTTGGGTAATTATCTGGTAATTGTTCCATTTAGCCACGTAAGCGACTTTGGCCAAAAATTTTACCGACTGATGCAGAAACTCATAAAAAGTCAAAAAAAAAAAAAAAAAAATTAAACAACTTCTGCTCACATCCCAAACAATTGAAATTTTGGAAAATATTATTCCACCCCCTTCCACAGTCACCTAAAACATTACAAAATCAATGTTTCACTTTGATTTCTTGAGGTTGAAACTAGCAAAATGCCTCGAAATGTATTTAAACTTTTTGGTGATGCAACAAATATTAAAAAAGTTTGAAATATGACTTAACAAAACACCATTCAATATTTAAATACGTTTCGGTACTTTAGTATTATACCGACAAAACACCTATAGGGACTGTAGGATAATATTGCACTATTTTATACAACATTACTATATATTCTGTTTTTTTTCATATGTTACTTAGAAATAAAGAGTGAAAGAAAACATGTATTGTAGTTTTTACCCCAAAAATATACAACTTTGAAAAACATAACCTAACACTAAAATACATATAAACCTAACAACACTTTACTTTAACACATTCTTGAGTTTTATAGTTCATTACGTTTAGTGAAACTTAATTAATCACTTTAACATTAGTTGATAACTATCTGAACTTTAAATTTGTAAAAATTTACTGAGACAAAATTTAAAGTTCGGATAGTTATAAACTAATGTTAAAGTGATTAATTTAACACATTGTTTTGTAAGCTACCATAATGCCTTTGAGGATATGTTTCAAACACTATTTTACTATGAAAACAAAAAACCAGCCTTATTACATTCTACATGAAGAAATTTTTTGGTTACATTGCCTCCAAATTGCATTATGAACTTAAAGCAATAATCGATATTGAATTCAAAAAAATATGCACGTTAATGCAGATAGGAACATGAAACAAAAATTTTAAAAGCTCGTGGAAATGCCCCCAAAAATAAAAATCTCTTCACAATACACACAACTTTTTAAAATCATTGTTTTTGTTTTATAAAACAGATCTCTATGTTATACTACATTAGAATATAGGTACAAAGGAATGGGATAAATTTGGTGATAAGAAAAAAACAAAGTCTCATAAGAGGACAACTTGTTGACAAGTGGAATGCACTCTATGTTACCATAAATTTTTCACCAGTGCACAGAACATAAAGGTTGTGTTCTGGTTTCAAGTATTTACTTCTTCCATTAATAAAGATTATTTGTTTGTAATGTATGTATGTTTGTATTAATTACAATTTTGGTTACATATATATATATATATATATATATATATATATATATATATATATATATATATATATATTCCTGATATTTAATATTATCCATTGTTTTTCCGTTGCACTGACTTTATGAAGTTCATATATATATAAACTTCATATATATATATATATATATATATATATATATATATATATATATATTAAATACATTCATTTAATAAACAAAAATAATTTACCTTATTTATTTAGATCAAAGTTTTATTTTAGTTACACTATTAGCATTATCAAAAAATATTACATTTACATTGAAACTCTATACTCATATGCACTGTGCTTAATTTGGTACATATTACAAACAAAACACTAGAGAACATATAAAAACTAACATGCTATGTATTACCATAGAAAACCTTGAACAGCTTGATTACAGAATTACTGACTGACTAATCCTGAAAGATTGTTTAATTGTATTAAAAGACAACCACATTTTATTGTTATTGTTATTGCAAAACCATTGCATACTAACTGATTTGTGGTCATTATAGTGCTGTACAGTATGCATACCTTATTATTGACTATTATCATAGAATGACTTAATTCTTTGTAATTGTACATATTGCTTGTTTTAAATTCTATAACTTTAAAAGATTTAGTGAAATCCTTGTTTTTGAGAACTTTTGTCATTTTTGGGTAATCTTTAAATGGCCAGATTACTGGAGGTGTTGGTTCATTGAATGGCTAAACTACTGACATTCTACTGTATTGCATTTAATTCTTTTAATTAATTTTTTTTCAATTATTAGTTTTTCAATGAATTTTTTATTTTGAAAATTTTATTATGTTTTCTCCTTGGTAATTTTGATATCTAAGAAACATAATGCATTACTTAATTATATTTCAGAAATAACTTGTATTTTATTATTATTAATTTTGTTATGTTTCATATTTAATTTTAACCCCTTATGTTCTTTTGTTTATTATTTTAGGAATAATATAATTTTAATGTAAAATTATTTTAATCATATTAATTATTTCTAGAATTTATTTTATATTTTATGTATATATAGTGTTGAGTTATTCTTTCATATACTCGTATTTTTTCTAAAGGAATATTTGTCTATATATCCTTTATATCAAACATTATTAAATTATTTTATTTAACTCTTTTGTACTTCTCATTTTATCTATTAGTTTATAAGTATTTTCATATGAATATTTTGTAACTAAATAAAATCTTTTAAATTTAGGGCAATAATTTTTCATACCTTCTAGACTGAGCATTTTAAAAATTAATAAAATGTCCGATTGGTTTATTATTTGTATGTAGTTTTTTTGGTGCCATTTAATAATGGTCCTTAATGGCTACAAACACGCACAACATTGCTTCCACATTCAGAAAGCTCAATTACCAAATGTCATACAAAACAACAAATGAGTTAAGACAACACATACAACCCTATCAACAACAAACAGAGAAATACAATCTTTCTGGTATATACAAAATAACATGTAACGACTGCCCCACCTTCTACATTGGCCAAACTCGTAGATCATTTAACACAAGATTCAAAGAACACATCAACGACATAAAAAACATAAATCCAAAATCCTGCTATGCAACAGATATGTGTATATACAAAACACCTAACAAACGTCCATAGTAATTTAAATATTCTCTACGTATTAAACCACAGTATAAAACTAACCACTACAAAAAAATTTGAAATATCTAAACATCACACAAAAACAACATATTTTAAACAACCACACACATTTTGAATCTAACACCTTATTCCATTATATAACAAACGACCTGTTTAAACCAAACCCCTCTACCCTCATAAATCATACATCCGGTAAATGATGGGTTACCTTTTTTTGAATATCCTGCAGAGTTCTAAAATGAAATTACATGTTTTAATATCTGGAAAATGAAAAGTCACAAGAACTCAAGTCAAGAGGTTAAATATTTTGTAATAGAAATTGCCATTTGACATGGCGAGTTGTAATGATAAAGCTACCACTTGTCTGCAATGTCTGGTATCACACGAAATATTTTTTCCAGAGCCTTTCAAGGATACCTCTATAAATCATATAGTTGATAGTTTGTCCTCCAGGAAGAAATTCATTGTTTCACAAGTTCAACATTTTTGTCAGTTTTTGAAGTTGAACATCTCCTGAGGAAGCATGATCTTCAACACGATCTCTTCTAAAAATATTTTATGCTAGCACAAAACTTGTCCTTTTGATAAAGAATCTTTACCAAACACCTGCTTCGACTTTTCAAAGGTCACACTAATGGATTCCCCAAGTTTAATACAAAACTTGATTGCACAACAGTGCACTAAATTTTTATACTCCATTTTTTATCAAGCAACAAAAACACACTTCACTAATGGCGTTCTCAAGAGTAATGTGTTGGCTGAATTCAGTTGAAACTCAGACTGAGCCTGTATAAGGGTCTGTGTCTCTGTCTAGCACAGACCAGAACGTTGCCAGATCGATAGCAGTGTTACTAATCTCAATATTTTTTTCTCACTTTATTTGAAGCCTTAGAAATTTATAAACATAATACTAGAGCTGAATTAATTGAAGATAATATAATACACTATATAAAGTTATTACAATACTCATATCACAATACTCTTACCTAATTATTTATTTCATTATTGTAATGGTTGCTAGTGTTTTGTTAATGCAGATAATGTAGACCAGCAGGAAAATAGATAATATAAGTGCTTTCATTTAAAGGATTTTTAAATGAAATTCCAATTTTTTGTTTTAGAATATATTTACGCCACTCTTCCAAGAACTCAACGAGGCCAACCGATAGTTTTAGGAGGAGATCCTAAAGGAAAGAATTTTCTTTATACAAATGGAAATAGTGTCATTATAAGAAATATTGAGGTAAGTACAAAGACCTATGGCAAACTATTTTTTGGAAACATAAATAAATGAAACCTGTATATCGCAAATGACTGTTTTCATTTATTTAAAACTTTATGTACATTTCGATTGCATAGCAATCATCCTCAGAAGTAATTTACAATAAAAATATGTAGGTTTCATTTATTCATATTAAACATTATGCCACAGTTGTTTTATACAGTTATTTATTGGAGGTTGAATTTTGGTTAGATATTAGTTTAAAAATTCAGTTGGAGAGAGTTGGATATAATTTATATATATCTTTTAATAACATTATTTTGTGACAAACATTTTTGAATGAATAATTGTTGAACTTTTTAGAATGAATAATTATTGCTATTTCAGGATCACAACAAAGATGTACAATATGCCCTTGGTGAAGTCAATGGCACCTGCTTAGTAAGAGTTATTACTGTTGGAAACTAATGGCATTTTGTTTTCTCTACTTTCTTAATGATTATTTTAGTGTACTTATAGGGGTTTATGAATCGTAAATTTTATTTAATTTTGCATGAACAATATTCCAGCTAGGAATAATATTCTATTATTTTTATATGGCTTAGTTTTATTCTTTTCCAAAATTTATTATTTGTTTATATTTAGTTTCTATAATATGTTTTGAACTTAATATTCCTTTATTAGTCAACTTCTGATAATTCACACTAATTTGTACAACATATTTATGCGAATTTGTTAATTATCTGGAGATACTGTTTAATAGAGGTCAACTTCTAGAATCAGATTCAGATGATTTTATAAGGTTATTGAAATAAATATGAAGTGAAAACCAATTAGAGTTGTGCCTTGATAAAGTAAATCTCACTAGAAATGGTAAAAATTTGAATTACCGAGTAATTCATTTTAACAAACGTTGTTGACGAAGTTTAAATATTGGAGGTTGCCTATAGTATAAAACAACACCACTATTTTTTAGGTTAATAAAAACGGTCAATATTGCATGCTGTAAACGAGGTGTTTTAATTGTTTTTTTTTTTTACTATACATACTCATTTTTTAATTTAAAACATGAATATCAACCTTATTTTCTGTAGATAACATTACAAGAATATGACATCATGATAAGCACCGATCATTGGTGAGCCCTGTGACATGTACCCACTTGGACTCGTCAACCATGGTGAACTGTCATTGGGCTCGGTCTCTAAGTATTGGTGTGTAGACTGTCCAACACGAACTATTACGTAACAATAGAGTGATAAAACAGCGACATCAGTGATATATATATATATATATATATATATATAGTAATGTTTTTACATAAAAACACAAAAGTAATAAATAACAATAATTCAGAATATAAAAGAAGTAAATTAAAAATTGATGAAAAAAAAGAAAATGTAAATAATGGAGCCATAACCTAAAAAAATAATCGTAAAATATTAAAACCAAGATGGCAGCTAGTATAATTATGAAAAAGCTGATGTTTTCCAAATATAGAAATGTACAAGACCTAAAAATTATTGCATAGAGGATAAAACTTAACTGTCCAGGTAAGGACATGGAGATCAAATAATCAGTGGGTTAAATAACAGATGTTTCAACAATTGACAAAGTTTTATCTTGGCTCTAGAAATTTTCAATTAAAAAAAATTCATTGTTAGAGAAGATTGCATTGGAACTGGAAGCAAAAACATAGTGGTGAAAGATTTGTTTATAGAAATAAATTTAAAAGGCTAGAAATTTGGACAAAAACATTAAACTTTAGATAAGTAATTAAATTTAAGAAAGATTGTAAATCGTTATATTGTAAATTCAAAATTAATAACTTTAGGCCTAGGCGTTTCTTTTATAAAATTTATTACAACATTAATTGCATAAACTAAATTTTAATTTGTCATAACACCCACCGAATAACCTGAAAGAAAGAGTCTTGTGATGTTTAACTAAATTAGGAAATAGAGAAAGTGTATTAAACAAAAAAATTGTAACTAGAATAAGATTTTAAAAAAACTAAATTAAACAAAAATTAATCGAATTATAAGAAAGTGTTTTATTTATTACTATAAATGGTAAGTAATAAAAAATAAAAGTAATAGGAATCTAAATTTTACTGTTAGGGTTACAATTATTTTGTAATTCTAACTGGCGCCCAGCAATTTATTATTTTCTAAAGATTAGTATTATTAAATTTTGTGTTATTATAAAGAAATTATTCAAAATTATAAAATTATAAATATTAAAAAAATATTACAATATATATATATATATATATATATATATATATATATATATATTTATATATATATATATATATATTTTTTTTTTTTTTTGATATTTTACGTTGTCCATTATTTTTCCGTTGCACTGACTTTATGAAGTTAATATATTACTATTGTAAATACTTTTATCCACCACTAAGTGCAATAATTTTACCTTGTGTATATATATATATATATATATATATATATATATATATATATATATATATATAGGAATTTTTTGGACTTGATAGGAGACTGACAGACTTACCTAAAGGCAATAGTCCAAAACTGCAATCTCTTGGAAATAAGCACTTATATAACACTTAATACACTTTTATTTGAAATATTTCGATCAACATGATCTTTTTCAGTCAAGAAAGAGAAAACAAAACACTTTAGAATTTCGTGTATATGTATATATATATATATATATATATATATATATATATATATATATATACACACGAAATTCTAAAGGAAATGCCATTGTGTCCCAAGTGTAATAATCCAATAACTTTAAGCAAAGACGTATTACAGTTTCAGTGCAACAAAAAAGTTTCAATTAAGAAACAGAAGGCAATTGCAATTGGCAGAGTTCGTATTGGGCTGGTTAATTTTTAAAAGATGTCACCCTACCCGTGAGGAAGTGTTGCTGTTTAGTTAATCATTTCTTGTGCTACAACCTCATCGGCAACCTTTTCTAAAGGAAAACTTAAAAGTCAGTGATAGTACAGTCGTCAATTTGTTTTCCTTAATATACGAAGAAGTAGCAGCAACATCAAAGAAGTTAGGAGGCCCAGGAAAGCTTGTAGAAATTGATGAAGAAAAAATTCTATAACTGTGGTCTCCAGGTGAAAAGTAGCTGGGTTATCATTGCTGTTGAGCGCAGTTCCTGAAAAACATTTTGGTAGCAGTCGAAGACAGAAATGAATAAACCTTAATGAAAATCATTAAGAATTGGGTATTAACGGGAATAACCATCGTCATGGACTTTTGGAATACCTATCAACGACTTCAGTGTTATTGGTACAACCACTTAACCATCAATCATAGTCAATTATACCTTGACCTTGTTACCGGTGTCCATACAAATACTATATACCACCGTTGACAAAATGTGCAAAGTGGGATCCAAAAGTACAGCGATCCAAGCATTTTGTAGAATTTCTGTTAACAAAAATGGTACCCAAGAATGGATTAGCTTCTTCGACAAGTTTGCCAACATGTTAAGGTTAGTAGTAAAACTACTTACCTTAACCTAACCTAACTTTAGATTATTTTCTGCAGAAAATAAAGTTGGTATTTGTCACAAAAATGAGTATATATAATAAACAAAAGCAACTAAAAAACCTTGTTAACAGCACACAATATTTACCATAAAAACTTACGAAATTGTAAAATGGATATGTTTTACTTATTTCATTAACAAAATATTATATTGTCAGTAATATTTAAATATAGAAACCTTTGAATGAATATCAGTTTTGAAAGTGTATCAAATACAAAATATACAGGAAACTCATAATTTACATTCAACATTACTTTATGCTACACTCGAAATACCTAACAAATAAGTTATCTGTCAATTTTTCTCAATGTCAGATGGTTAGATGTAAATTCTCAAAGGATTTAAATCTGTACAAAATGGTACATAAATATACACTGTATGGACCCAAACATTTTACAAAAATACTTTCAATAATTATGGCAACAGATGCCACTGAATAAACAAGAATCAGACTGCTATCAAATATTTCATTAAGAAACTGACAGCTTTGTTTCCTGATTTATGATTAACAGTATGTCTAAGCTTTTAAATCAAATCATTAATGTTTATTAATTTTTTTTCATTTTCTATAAATATCCACCAAAACAAATAATAATTCCCCTATAAATAAAAGTTACAAAGTAATTTTGTCATTGATTATATGACTGTTACATCACCATCTGCATTTTATATGCCACACAAATTAAAATTGTGGTGCTTTGCTACTCATCACTACATTGGGCAGTTACAGTAACAGGTCATAAGGTAGCGATGATAGTTTAAACTTTATAAACGGGGTTTCTTCTCAAAAACTTTCACATTTAAAGGTCTAACTGTTCATTCAACGAACAGGATTACTCCAATTTTCAAAGGTTTTGCTTTTGTAAAATGAATTCTGTTTATAGTATTCCTAATTGAGCTTCAATGGTTGGAATGCCAACAATAGTTTTGATTATTCTAGTTTTGATAATTATAATTTGATCAATTAATATCAGCTCTTATTCTTAAAAGGCAATATCCTATAACTCAAATGAAATATGTTATAAAAGACAAACACTTCTAGAACAGATCTTACATTTGGTGGGGAGGGGGTATTGTTCATTAACAGTTTCAAAATATTTCTATGTAGTAGAGGTAATTTTAATAATTGCAAGTAGATTTATATTGAAAGATGGAATGAAAATATGGTGATAATAAAAACCCCTAGCTATTATGACCATCTAGGTTTGATGTTTATTATACTTTTATCATCTTTCAGATCAAATAAGCAAGAGTTTGTGTTATGCTTAAATTTTGTAAAATATGTTTTTTCTAAATTGTTGGATTTACTTCTAAATGTTACACTTTCAACACACAGTAACAATGTTTCTAATTAAAGGTAACAAGCAACTTGTGTTTTCAGCTTAAAAACCTTTCACTGAAACATTAATAATTATTATATTTTTATAACCGTATGTTGAGCTTTTAAAATATGTTTATTAAAATTTCAGAATCCAGCTATATCAGATATCTACACTGAACACTCATGTGCAGTTAATGTTGCCAAATACTCACCTAGTGGTTTTTATATTGCGTCAGGAGGTAAGTACAAAGAGAAATTAGGCTAAGTATCAGGAAAGTTTTTACTATATTAATTCTTAAACAAAATAGGTTCCAACTATATAAAATTCTTGTATGTAAGATCTTTATGCAGATGCAGCATTAACATTCTAAAACTACTCACAAGTTTAAGATTAAAACTGTGTACGAGAGTGGTCTGAAAAGTTCTAGGCCTAGTAATGAAAATAATTTATGGTTTCAATAATCATTTATTTTTCAACATAATTTCCTTTAATGTTACAATATAATGAAATGTAATACATTTCATCCAGTGATATTCCAATGCCATTATCCCAGTCCTGTAGCATTCATTAGGAAGTCCTGCAAAGTACCCATCTACAGTCGAAATGGCTTTTTAATCGGATGAAAAACGTTGACTACCAAGGATATTTTCAATTTTGGTAAAAGGTGGGAGCCAAATCTGGAGAATAAGTTGAATGGTCCAGCAATTCATATTGCAAATCTCTCAATTTTCCTATTGTCAAAAGACTTTTGTGGGCATTGGTCCTGATGGAAGATGACTTTCTTTTTCTGTATGCTGGGTCTGTTTTCACAAACTTTGTGTCAAATAGTGTTAGAAAGTTAGAATAGTATTCTTCAGTTTGCTTTACCTTTTTGAAGATAGTCGATCAACAGAATTCCTTTCACATCTCAAAACACCGAAGCCATGACCTTTCGAACCGATGACATGGTCATGTCCTTCGGGTCATTCTGAAGGATTACTTCTGTCCACTGCAATGGAGTGTTGTTTGGACTCGAGAGTGTAATGGTGATCCCATGTTTCATCTGTTGTCACAAATCGATTTTAGTAAAATCGGTTTTTAGTAAAACGCGCCAAACACTGTTGGAAAGTTGTGTGCAAATTAGTTTTTGGTTTCTAGTGAGAATACTTGCACAAAACTTTTTTATGTGCAGTTCTTCATATAAAATATAACCAACTTATTCTTTAGATGTACCAACGGCATTAGCAATCTCACACGCTTTCATTCGCCGATGTACAAAAACCATATCTTTTACTTTCTTGACAATTCCCGGTGTGGCTATACTTTTGGTACGACCTTCACAAGGATCATCTTGCGCACTTTCATGGCCACATTTAAATTCTGCTGCCCATTTATTTACAGTATAAAATGAAGCAGAAGAGTTATCATACATGTTTACAAACCTAAAATAAATTTTTGTTGGAGTTAAACAATCTTTTATGAAGAATTTAATCACTGCAGGGAAACAGTGGTGGGGAAACATCATCTGACTAGTACTGCTCTCTCTTGGCGTGTCAGAGAACTTTTCTAACCACCTTCGTAGTATAACTTTCATACTAGTCAATAATTTGTAAATTAAGTTTATGCAAAACAACGATGATACCCTATAAGAGGGTCCAATTGAACTTAATTTGACATAAAGCTCAATGTATGAAGGGGTAAATAACATTTAAATAAAATTCATGTCTCCAGGTTACTTGCATAAAGCATGTTTTTTTTTTAATCTTGGGAGTGGGTTTAAACTGCCCGAAGCCCCGCTTACCTTAAGGTATATTGTACTTACCTCCCTGATCTAGTCAAATAGCCCCTTCCCTCTTACCAGGTTTAGGAGTTTCCTGACCATTGTTTTACCTTCAGCATCCACCAGAGCTGTACTATCACCAAAGAGGTTGAAGCGCCTCTCGGCAAGTGCTTCACATTTATTAATGATGTGTGTGGCAGTCTCCAGTTCTTGCCCGCATAATCTGCACACTGGTTCATCTTTGTAGATACCCATTTTATGCAGATGTTTCCTTAGTCCACAGTGTCCCGTGAGTAGACCTGTGGCTATCCTCAATTCCTGCCTAGACAGATAGATGAGACTCTCCTGCAGCCCCAAGGAAGATTTCCTAAGGGTTAGCTTACTGTGTCTCATCCCTTCAGCCCTGACCCAGTGCTCACAGTGTCTTTCAGCCATCCATCTTCGCACTGCAATCTTGACCATGGATTTGGAAATACCTACCGCCAATCAGGGAAGTCGAAGACTGCGGCTTCATTCCCAAATATTCCCCTATGCCCTGGCACCCAACCTATCTTGATTTGATTGTACCTTGTCAGGGCTTCTAGGTTATTTAGGCACTCCCTGACTATGGCCGAGGTGACCACATGTCCGTTTAGTGCCTTAATTGCTGCCTGACTGTCAGAGAAAATAGCAATCCGGGTCCCGTGTATTCCCCTTCTTGCTATCTCTCCCAGACAGGCATTTATAGCATATATTTTGGCCTGAAAGACAGAGGTATGCCTCCCCAAGAAAAAAACTAGTTTCACCCTTGGGTTTTTACAATACACCACTCCAGTGCCGAAGTCCATCTTGGAGCCATCTGTGTACCAGATCTGAGCTCCCGATGTTACTGACCCTAACCATTCCATCATAGTTTGGTGGGCCTGGTCAGGTTAAAGCATGTTACAAGGTTGAAACTAAACTTTTACTGTAACTTGTGGAATAAACTGATTGAAGCTGTTTCCATGCAATTAAAAATTCCCTTGTTTTGTCCCTGTGAAAATTCCGACTTACTATATGGAGCCCCCAGTAGATGGCCCAAGATAAACATTGCACTCAACCTGCCACATGAGGTGAGCAAGAAAGATCATTTACAAATATTAAAAACAATAACATTAAATATGATTCAATCTCAATACAAAGGCCACATAAAAATATTCACAGATGGGTCGCTCGACTGGGAGAAGAGCTTATCGGGGGCAGGCTACTATAATGAATCGAACGGAGACTGTTTTTACATTCCAGCCAATTCCAATTCCAGCATGGATACTGAGTTTTTGGCTATAAGTGCAGCCTTGACTAGCTGTGTGCATTTAAAGGGCAATTTAAAAATATGCATCCTATCGGATTCGAAAGCCGCCCTTCAGTCATTGTTAAGTAATTCTACAAGTTCATACTAGTTTCGAATATCAGAAATAAGAAAAACCATCCTAGAACTAGCGGACTGTGGGAAGGAATTAACTCTTCAATGGGTACCTGCCCATTGCGGAGTACCCGGAAACGAAAAGGCTGACAAAATTGGAAAAATAGCCTCGACCTACAGATGAAGGCAAACACTCTCTGCTACATTGCAAAAGTGTAAGCAGAGAAGTTTTCCGAAAACTTTGGTGTGAAAATTGGGAAAAAGAGTCTACCGGTCGACACCTTTACCAGCTCCAACCAGAGCCACCAGTCGAGGACAAATATAGGGAAGTAGCACGATCAACAGCATCTTTTGCTGCCAGAGCAAGAACCTGCCATCTGGTGACACAGGAGTACCTATTTCGTTTTAATCTCACAGAGTCTCCGTTGTATGCACTCTGTGGTGTGAAGAGCGAAACAATTGAACACATCCTGCTGAACTGCCCTTACCCATTACCTACAAGAGACATCCTCAGACCAATTGTGACAAAGTGGCAAGATATTCTAGTTAAGAAGAACCTGTGGGCCATAGCATCATATATATATATATATCGTGGACATCGGGCCATCGGCTACAGTTGAGCTGGATGCCTGCACGAAGAAGTAAGATATAAATTCAGATGAGAGTACTATAGAACGCTTGGCAGTTATAGATCTGTACAGAGGAAAAAAAGAGAGTAATGACCAACGAAACTATTTCATGGAGTGATGGGTAGAAAATAGCACAGAACTTAAGTATTACTAGATTGTTCATAGATTTACTCTTCCAGATAGGTCTAAAACGCACACGCAGATTACAGAAGTTCACAGTTGAATAACTATGAATGCTAGTTCACAAGCAGATGACAGAGCCATGAACAGCTGATCTTTAGGCGTGAATATAGATGGTGTAATGATGCCATAGGTAATGCCTCAGAGAGGTTAGTGCCTATACTTATCACTTTCCTCAATTGGATTCCAAGATTTTTTAAATTTAAAAATCTAGTATACATATGAACTAGTATAGCATAGTAATCTTATTTTTGTCATCTTTAGCATGTGCTAATAGTTTACATTTATACACTTTAACATGTTTTAAATATGTAAACACTTGCCTGTAGTAGCAATTTTTTTTGTCTGAATGAAGATTGTTATATCAGGAAATGAGTTCCATCACCAACTTAGAAACTGGAACGTTTTTAGAAATTACCATATAATGTACACATTACTATTATAACACATTACTGTGCAAGTGTATTGAAATACACTTTCGAGGTGTCCAGTTAGGATAGATTTAATTGTATAAACAAAATTAAATTTTCCTAATGTAAAGAAAATGATTAGCGAAGTCTGACATTAAATAGCAATAGTATGTTATGCAACATATGTAGCAGCTTGCCACATTCGCTGTTAGGCTTAACAAAGGTATTTTTTTACAACCAAAACTATCCAGATACTTTGCTACTATACTGTGAAATAGTCATATAATAAGTTAATCTAGTGTAAAATAGTCTCTTGTTTTCTAAGAAACTAGCATACCCGACAGACATTGTTCTGCTCAAACGTTGTAAATCCAAAAGTTATAAATTTTTTAAAATAAACTGAATTTCTTTGGTGAAAAAATTATTTTTGAAACATCTTGCGTCACTTCGCTTAGTTTTCTCGTCCTATGAATTGGGTGTGAGTAGCTATCTATACTATAAACTCCATTGTATTGAGTATAAACTTGAAACTGCCTTTAGTAATAGCAAGAAAGGAAAAATTCAAATTTTCATGAAAGGTATGTTTTTTGATATACACAGAATTTTTTTATATATTATATAAGTTCTATCTTAATATAAATATAGATTGAATATTTTTCAATTTTTCATTTGATTTGATGCACAATATTTTTAGTTAATCCCTGAAGGGAGTAAACAAAAAAAACTTGAAGTTTCTTGATGTAATCATCTTGAATTCATTGATTAAACTAATTTTAAACTACTTAACTAAGTGAATATGTAATTGCTAACTTGCTGACCCGTTTCAAAACTATCGTTACTTTTATGAAGCTAACCCTCTACTCTACTATTTAAACGTGTCAGCAAGTAAGCAATTATGTATTCACTTAGTTAAGTAGTTTAAAATTAGTAAAAAAAACTTGATAGTTACCCAACCCTTGAACATGCAACATATAATTGTCCGTATGAAAAGCACGGATTTTGTAGATCCAACCCACAAATTGACATTGTTTAGCCTTGTCACTTATTAATAGTCATTGCAATTGCCAACAAATTGGATATTGTGGTGAATGGGATGGGTGAGTAAAAGGAATCATTTAAATCAATGGTAACAACTTAACATCTGGTCCATGGAATCAGATATTAAAAACAACTTTGTCTTGAAATTTGTTTAAAAGCTTCAAGAACATACCAATAATTTTTTTTTTTTTAATGACCAATCGCGTGTCATTGCATAGTTTTGGTGCATTCAAATTTCCTAACAAAATGATTGGTGAAACAATTTTCAATCGCAATTTAGGTGGTGGCATTCCAGGCATATCTAGTGAGTTTAAGAAGTCAACGGGATGGTTGACAATTTCCACAAGATCGACAACAATATCAATAGATTTAAATGATATCTATATTTTTTCCCGCCAAAATACTCACTCACTTATCCAGGCATGATTAGTGTAATTATTTTGCGAATATGTAAATATTTTTTCAATCAAAGAATCTTTGGTAGTCACTATGTTGTGAAAATAGTCTGGGAGTCAGATACATTGTGTATTTTCATACAATTGAATTTTTTTTAAATTCTTACCTTTTAGGAGACAATTTTTAGATACAAGTATTTTGTTTTGAACAAAGTACACATAAGCTGAAATTTATAAATAAATTTACAAATATAATATAGTTATGTTATACACTAAGATTTTAAGAAGACATTAAGAAAAAATTTGTTACAGATTATCTTAGAAAAAATCATTTATTTAAGACATAATAAAAGGTGGAGTAAGTACCTAAGGATATACCTGGACATAATTAAACTTAAAGACTTTTTGTACTTAAATATAACTACAAATAAAATTAAAAATAATAATAATTGTAATATTTATGTAAATTTAAACTTTGAAGAAATTTAGTTTAATTTATCAACTGACAAGTAGGAACCCAAAAAACGGTTTGTATGGTTAAAAATTTAATTCACAGAAACTAATGTAGTTGGTATTATCTTAATTAAAATTAAGAGTATTATTAATTACACTTGAAAATGGTCTCAATTAGACAATAAAAAATTATTACAAATATAGCCTCTATAGCCTGACACTTTGGTCATCTAACAAGTTAAAGGTGACTCGTCTTTCCTTGTTTTCAGTGGAGTGTTACATTATTTAGTTATTTTCAGTGCACTCTAGTCTCATTGAGTAGTTTAGAGCACTTTCTATTGTATAATACTCTACACAAATGTTTCGATTGTGTGTTTATTCTATTTAAAACAGACTTACTCACGTTATCCAACGCCCACTCTTGGCATTTCAGCCACTCAGTGCCGCACAGTCCAGTAGAGGGAGGCGAGATGCTCAAAGCCAGAGCCATATGCTTCATCATGGACGTCCTGCAGTCCTTGGCATTCGAACAGATGTAGGGCGTTCAAAATTGCTTCAGGGGCTGTGCAGAGCGGGCAGTCTGCGGAGGAGAGTACTCCTATTCTGGTCAGATGGGCAAGGAAGTAATCGTGTCCTGTCAGAGTTCGAAAGGCGTCCACACCAACTGGAAGTGACAGCATTCGGTTAAGTGGATTGTCCTTGACGATAAATTCCCAGCTCTTCACTTCCGTGGCTTACCTGTGTCTGGCAGATGTTCTTGCCCTCACTGCTTGATCAATTCTTGTCTTGGAGGAGGTCAGGGACAAAGACATCATTGGTTGAGTGAGGGATAGGCCTGATTTCGCTGATTCGTCTGCCTTTTCTTTCCCTGGAATTCCAACGTGGCTTGGAATCCACTGCAGAGTAAGTTCCCAGCCCCTTTCAGAGAGATCACTTAGTAGAGCACGACAGTTGAAAGTTCGCTTGCAATTGGTGTCAGTGTTGGTGGAGAAAGCCGTGATTACAGGTTGAGAGTCAAAAAAAAACACAGCTTTTCGGTAATCTCTCAATGAAGTTAGTTTTCTAGCGGCTTCATATACAGCCGCTATTTCCCCGTCATAGTTGCTCAGGGGGAAACCCACTGCGGCACACCCTGTAAAGAGTGGGGAGTGGTAGCCCGCTCCTGTACGGCCAGTGGTAGGATCAAAGGATCCGTCAGTATAAATGTGCAGCCAGTCGAAAGGTGGGTATCGTATGTTGAGGGTTTCAAGACCTGCCAGTCTGAGTTCGACTTCAAAGGATGAGTCTTTTGGGGATGTGTGGCCGGAAAGATACAGACTTTGCTGGAGAAGGTGGCTGAACGTGCAGGTTACAGAGAAAATTGGCTCTGAGGTGCCTGGGGGGATGTTCAGTTCTTTAAGGAGTTCTTCAGCCTTCTTGAGAGGTGTAGTTTGAGTTTTTAATCTCAACGTAGGAGTTTTGTAAGTCCCCGAATGGATGAACTCGTTTGATTCTTTCCCAGGATTTGAGTGATGTCTTTAGTCTTCTGTCATCAAGGGGTTCAATCCTGGCTTGTGCTTCAATTTTCGCGATCGGACAGGATTTCGCACCACCCATTATGACTCCCAAGGCAGTGTTTTGGACTTGGTCAAGTTTGGTAGTACTACTTATTCTGGCTGTGACGAGCACTTCATTTCCGTACTCCATAACTGGTCTGATGTAAGTTTTGTAAATTGTTTCTAGGACGTCCTGAGTGGCACCCCATTTAGTAGCGAATAGACATTTCAGTAATCTACATCTTTTCAAGCCTTTCTCTTTGAGTGATTCCGTGTGGGCGTTCCAATTGAGTCTTCTATCCAGATTAATTCCCAGAATTAATTTAAAACCGACTTAAGACAACTAAAAAACATAAGTATAAAACTTTAACTTAAGCAGAAAAGTGGGCCAAGAAAAGAGAATTACTTGTAATGTTTAAGTTGGGCCAAGGAATATAACTTTGGCCTAAGCATTCCTGTGTTGGAGAATATTTAGTAGACAGTAATTTAAGAAATAGTTATTTCAGAAAACTTTCAAATAACAAAAATAAAAGACAATCTGGGAATATTGCACTATATTTTAAAAGAGTATAAGAATATAGATTAAAATCAAGGAGTTATGTTTAATTTAATTATCGTTTATTTTACTATATATAGTATTAGATGATTTATTACTGAAATTATCCACACTTTACATTGCTTATTCTCATTGAATTTCCTTATGATCAAATATACCTATAAACTCTATGATTGGAAAAAAAACAATTTTCTTTATTAACCTATTTAAAATTTAGCCGAGTTTACTAGAATAATACTATTTATTATTCTATAATATCTTACAAAACGACAAACACTTTAAGGCAGCACATACAACCTTTCCAAAAACACACAGACAAATACAAACTATCCGGTATTTATAAATTAACATGTAACAATTGTCTCAGCTATTACATCAGCCAAACCGGTAGGTCATTCTATACACGCTTCGAGGAAAACATTATCCAAAGAAACTAAACAAACCCAAAATTCAGCTACGCAAAACGCCTAAAAAACACTCAACACACACACATACAGGCATACATACTAATTTAAACGTTTTCCATATATTAAAACAAAGTAAAAAACTAACAACTTTAGAAAAATAGGAGATATACAAACACTACACAACAGATAAAGAAATCATATTAAATGATCACACACATTTTGAAGCCAACAGCCTTTTCCATTACATGACACAACCAAAATTACCCACCCCTTCCACAGTTATAAATCCATCCCGTTACAGCCTTTATACCTAACACAATGCCGCCAGTAGAGGGTTAGCTTTGTAAAAGGAACGAATGTTTTGAAACACGTCAGCAAGTAAGCCATTACGTATTCACTTAGTTAAGTACCTTTTAATTATAGTTTAATCAGTGAATTCAAGATGATTACATCAAGCAACGTTATTTATTATTGTTTTAATGGTATCCTCAATTTAATCTATAATATTATATAATTTGATAACTGTCTGGTCACGTGCATGTTAGATTAATAGAGTCTACTGTGTTAGTAGCTGTTATTTTAAAAATTATATGTAAAACATACTAAATTATTAAATTTAAAAAGAAATTTGAATTGGAGTGTGGTTTAAAAAATATCCAGAAGTATAAAAAGATTCCGAATGGATCAAACAAAGAACAACAGAGATAAAAAATTCGATAGAACAAAAAAAAATTGTTACAATTTAATGAGGTTTAGAGTTAATGGATTTGTTTGAAATAATACATCTGTAGTTTTCTTCTTTATGGATTTTTCTATATAATTTGTCACTTCTCCAATCCCATTTTCCACTCCACTCTATTCAAAGTTATGAACTCTTGTAGGATTTCTGCTGCTACCAATTATTGTTTCCAGTTGATAGAAATAATCTGTTTTAAAATCTGTCACCGGTACATGAGTTAGACAGTTTAAAAAATTTAATTTTTATTTTTAATAAGCTCTTTTTCTAAATTAAATACAAATTTATTTTTAACTACAATTACTATTCTGGCTCAGTATGTCTTGTCAGAAGACAGAAGATGTTTGATAAACATCTACTAATGCAGTTGCTTCTGGACAAGTAATGATGATAAACAATAAATAAAATATCACTTCCAATTTTGTCTGTGACTTAATTTTTAAATAACAGAAGCAAAAAACCAACAGCAACATATTACATAAGTCTCAAAATCAAAAAGTGTCACTTAGATATCATTTGTCCAACAGCAGTTAAAATATATAATTTTTGTAAATTATGATACTTGACAATTTACTAGTAAGTGATGTTTATTTTAAATTTTAGTGTTTCACCTGATGAAACTGATTTCATAATTATAATTACACATATACAAAATCTACAAACTATACAACTCCCAAGCACTTATTTAAAAAAAAAAAATTATTTTTTGATCCCTTCGTTAATTAATTAGTAAAGATATTTGTTAGTGCCATTTAATAATTGGATGACTTTTATGTTTAGATATTTCTGGTAAAGTTCGAATATGGGATACTGTAAATAAAGAACACCTGCTCAAAAATGAATTCCAGCCCATTGGAGGTCCTATTAAAGATATTTCTTGGTCTCTGGATAATCAGAGAATGGTTGTGGTTGGGGAAGGAAGAGAAAGGTAAATGTTACATATTGTATTACAAATTCGTACTTTCCATGTAGTTAAAATATAATATAGGTCAATGTTTTATACTATTTAAAATTGTAAATTAGAATAGTAAATAACCATTCATAAGATGGTTAACATATTTAACACATTCGTTGTAGCAGAATCTGGTCCAATAAACTGTGTGCACAGGCCGTTCTAATTCAACAATATAATATCATTGTTTGTGGACTAAACCAATGTTTTTAGGCATTATGGTCTCTATTTTTATTTTAAAAAATAATAGGATCACAAAATAATATGCATCAGTATACTGGAATAAATATTGAAAATTTGTCATAACTTTACTCTATATGAATGCCTAAAGTTCTTTAAATCTCTAGAGATGTTTAAAGTCAAGAGGAGGAGTTAGTAATAATTGAAAATGAGTGAATAAATAGGCTGGAACCAGAAGCTGCATGACTGATTAATCACAGAAAAACGTTATAAGTCAGTATTCTGAAAACAGTACTGAATATACAGTAAAATCTCTCATTCCTATCCTTCTCATATCTGGAACCTCCAATATACAGACCTCTGCACTTTAACAGTGGAATTTTAAAATGCTACTTAAAAAAAAACCGACTAATATGTTTTATGAAATACATTCAAGATGGGGGTTTTCTAGATATGTCTTTACTGAAAATGTTGAACTGTTTGTACAGTCATTAAGATGAAACTGGAAGAGAAACGTGTCTGTACCTAGTCATTGCACATTTTTAGACATTTATTGGAGAGGGTGCTTTCTATATATTGTAATGGTAGAATCAATTTAGTTCTCCATTGTCTAAAACACGGTTCCCAAAACACATTCCTTAATTGCTATCTTTCCCATTTTATGGAGGCGATTGAAGATAGATTTGTCCCTTTTCTAGCCAAAATTTTATCTCCATTGTCATTTTCTCACTGCGGTTTATTATCTATTAAGTTGAATAAGGTTTTTAGCTTTTTCATTCTATAAAAGTATGTATTTGCTGACAAGTTCCTCAGTAGCAGTATTGGCTGACCTAGAATTGTTTAGAGGAGCAGAATTTATTAGTTTCAAATTTAAGGCATTTTATCTACACCACGTTAAAAGTGTGTTCTAAATCGGTAAAAGAAGTATCTCAAATATAATGTAGCCTTCTATTTCTATAGTGACTTATGTGTTATAAATTGGTATGTGATTTTGTAAAGTTTCACAAGTATTTCTATAGTTACATTTCTTAGAGTTTCCGTTGCATTAATCTTAATGTGTTTGATAGTATTTGGACAGACATGGTCTAAATATTTTGTACTTTCGTCCCATTGTAGTTCATTATATAAACTTACATCAGTTGTATCACATCAGCCATAGTTTAGACTGTAATTTGATACTTCTTTGAAAACAATTGAATCATATTGTCCAATACCACTAATGAGCAGTGTGTGATCTCAGTACAAAAGAGACAAAGATATGGGAGGTTATAGGTAGGGACTTGAAAATAGGTTTGTAGATTGTTAATATACTTGTGAATTGATCACACACAACACATTCAAAAGAATAACATTAACATTGTTTTTGTCAAAATTAAATTTTAAGATTAAAATTGGACTGAAATTAAATGAGATGCTTATTAAACTTTTGATTCTCTAATTTTTAATTAAATAAATTCCATTATTATATCTGTAGTGAATTTTAATTCAATATTTACTTATTTTTGTTATTTATTGTTTATTTATATTAGAAAAATTTTTAATACTTTTTTTTGGCAAAAATATAGTCTAAGTGACGTTGGTGTGAAATTTTTTTTGTTTTGTTTTAAATTACTAATTTTAATGTGTAGAATATCCACTTTTTTCCTGCGGAAAATACGGAAAGTTACTTTTTCACATTCTAAATGTTAGTATGTAATTGCATGTAGGCCAATAGCATGAACCGGGCACGCAGTATCTATAGTGCACTGCACTAAGTCTAGATTTGTTTGTAATTTTATACTACATTACTATGTACCTATAATAAAATGCTCCTATAAAATATTCAGTCAGGATAAATTTGGTTATAATTTTACAACCAAATCTATCCTGATTGGTAGTTTCATAGGCATATTATAATATCCTGACTGGATACTTTGTAGGTATATTTTAATATAAGTAGATAGTAATGTTGAATAAAATTATAACCAAATCTATCCTGACTGAATACTTCATAGGTATATTTTAATGCAATTATATTGTAATGTTGTATAAAATTATAATCAAAAGTTAAATATTTAGATTTTAAGTTTAATATTAAAATAAATTTACTTTTTCGTAGTGCAGTGCGCTGTAGCTACTGACCCGGGGTTCACGCTATAGGCCTACATCCTTTTACAGACTAACATAAAAAATGTGCAAAATGTTGAATTTTTCATATTTTTTGCAGAAAAAAGTTAATATTTGTGTTCTACACATTAATATGAGTAATTAAAAATTTAAAAAAAATTTAACAACGTCAATAAGACCCATTTATGCTATACATGCCATTACAGACTAACATTTAAAACCTGAAAAAAAGTAACTTTCTGTATTTTCTCCGGAAAAATGTTGATATTTGTGTTCTACACATTAAAACAAGTAATTAAAAATAAAAATTTTTAAAAAACCAACGTCATTAAGACTATATTTTTACCCTTTTTTTCATAGGGAAATTTATTCATAACATGTTAATCTGATTTTACTGTGACACACTCAGTGGTATTATTTAAAAAACTAACTGTTTTATCCAGGTTTGGTCATGTATTTATGTCAGAGACTGGAACATCTGTAGGTGAAATATCCGGCCAATCTAAACCCATTAACTCTTGTGATTTCCGTCCAGCAAGACCATTTCGAATTGTTACTGGTAGTGAAGACAACACAATTGGCGTATTTGAGGGACCACCTTTCAAATTCAAGATGACCAAACAGGTAATATGTGAAACAAAGTGATTATTCAAGATATAAATAATGCTAATGTAACAATAATTTCTCTACAAAATTTTCATTTGAATACTTAAAATTTATTATGAAATTAAGTAGAAATAAAGAGTTTTAGAAATAATATTTTAAGGTTGTTATTGTCACAAAGGTAGATGAACAATAGCAATTTACACAATCTGAAAGAAGTATACATATTCTTGCTATTGCTTTTGATGGTAAGTAACCATGCCTTTTTTAAAAAAACTGTATTCGTCTTACAATTATAGTAATGAATCAAATTTTAAAAAAACATGTTTTTAGACATTGAGGACATGTCAACATTGAAGAGAGTGACCTTTTAAGCTATTTAAAATGCAGACATTTTAAGTAAGGAAGTCTAGAGAGTGTTTCCATTACACCTTGTATTACTTTTTTAACTAATATGTCAGTACAGAGGTACTGTCATATAATTGTAACAAATGGATATAAGATTTTTCTGCTTCAAAAGTGCTTAAATACAACTAAAATTTGTTTAGTAATTTGGTTAATGTTCTAGTACCACTTGACGTGACAAATTAATTTGTGCTTCTAGATCGTTTCAATCACAAATAATTATTTCCCAATGGGTTAATCATTGTTTTCTGTACTCAGTATAAAATTTTATTAATACTAGTAGAAATATTAGAACTGATTATATACATTTATTTTAGTAAATTGTTTTTCTAATCTACATTATAATACAATCCTCAAAAAACATTGTTTAATGTTTCAGGAACACTCTAGATTTGTGCAAGCTGTCAGATATTCAGCCAATGGAAGTCATTTTGCATCAGCAGGATTTGATGGTAAAGTTTTCATTTATGATGGAGCTACTGCAGAGTTGGTCGGAGAAGTTGGTAGTCCTGCTCATAAAGGTGGTGTTTATGGCGTAAGTAATAAATATGTTGTTTTTTTATTATGTTGTTGAGTTACATTATGTAATTACATGCTCTTATTGCCATTGTTATTTTTCAACACATTTTAAGTTCCTCACCAATCAGAAATAATCATGTACTCTGTTATGGTAATAGTTATTGATTTACAGTTATTTCACAATTTTATTTAAATTACATATTGGAGAAAGATTTATTATAAATTGCCCTATTGGCCATACACCCTTGTTTGACTAAATATTTGATTGTGATAATGAGTAATGGTGCCTTCATGTAGCTTATACAGTGATCTATCATTATTCGCGGGGTAATGTTCCCCGAATTTACCTCGAATAGTGAAATTTTGAATACTGAAACCAACTTTATATGGAAAGGGGAGGGTTACGTTCCACATAAAAAATGTTAACTTTAATTACAGTCTTACTGTACCCTTATAGTACAGTAAAGTACAAGTCAACATAGTGAACTCAAAATCTCACCAAAAATTAGTTTTTAATAAACAAACACACAACAAACTAGTTTTGGCAACGATGTCGCATTCCTCAGTGCTTGGCTACTACTGAGGAGTAACCAAGCACTGATGAAAGCGACTTTATCACTGAAACTAGTTTGTTGTGTGTTTGCTTATTAAAAACTAATTTTTGGGAAGATTTTGTGTTCACTATTTTGACTTTTACCTTTGTGAATAGTTCTCACTAGCTAAGCTCTAATTAACTAAACGGTAAGGTATATTTACATATTACATATTTACATTCATATGTTTATTGTTTATTAACGTTTTCCTTCAATCCGAACTAAACACTTCCACAAGTAGACGTAACGTTTCCAAAACTAGCAGATACGACGATCAAATGAGACACCTCGGTTTAATAATTGATGAGAAAAACAAAATTCTAATTAGTTACGGCTGCCGGATACGATTATCATTGTTTTGATCTTGAAAACTATTAAATTAGCAGTAAGTAAACAGAAGCCATTTAAAGTTATGAATGGAATTGGATGCGGGCACCGGGTTGACTCATCGTTGTTGGTCAGTGATGTTAACAACACTTGTTATAAATCAGGAATGCCTAAGTTTTGAGCAGTAGGCCTAGTAGTATACAGTATAACGGATGTTTGAAGAATAATTAATTTCTTTGTGCATAATAAATATGGTACTGTAAAAAATAAATAAGTTGAGAACACATTATCCTATAACCTCCACAGTAATTATACTGTCTTTTTTAAAAAAATACGATACATATTAGCAAGATATCTGCGAATATGTGAGTTAAACAAAACCGCAAATACTGAATCCGCAACCAGTGAGGGTCTATTGTACTCGTATATTACAAAAAAAGTCAAAAGGCTATTGTTAGGAACTGTCAGCCAGTTTTGGCCGTCTCGCTTAACACTACTTAAAATTTACACAGACAGCCTTCCTTAAACACAAAGAATGGTAAAGGCATCAAAATAGGATTTCGTTAATAACATGGTCCTGTGGGTCTCTTTAAAGAATGTTGGACAACCATTTTCTTGAAAGGAAATGCAGATGATAATATGTGGAAGTTTATTTAGACAATAAACTAAGCTGTGTAGGTCATGTAAGTAATACCATAAGTAAAGTTACAAAAAAATTCCGCTATCATTTTGGTCATAAAATCACTATCAATATCCTTTCCTCATATTTACTCATCAGCGTTACCCGGCTCACGTTGCTGCACCCAAAATCATAGTTTTTGCAATAAGAAAAGCAATTCAAACATCTAAATAATTATATTTCATTTACTGCAATATACTAGAGGATAGACAATGTTTTTCTTCATTTCATTAAGCATATACAATACAAATTTTAGGTGTCCCAACACATGAGCATGCAGCATATAATTGCCCGTGGTAAAAGCCCAAATGTTTCAAATTTAATCCAGCAATGGTCAATGATTGTCCTTGTGCCTTGTTTATAGTTATTGCGAATGCAAGACACAAAGGAAATTGCAGTTGTTTGAAATCAATAGATAGATCTGATGAAATCATCGGTATTCATGAAATTAAGACCATATCTCCTTTGAACTTGCCACCTCTGATTTCTGCCTGGATCAAGTTGGATGTCAGTTTTTTTGGTGGTTAGTCTAGTTCTGTTAAATAGCTTTGGTTGATTCAAATTTTGCAAGAATATTATCGTTAATTTTACTTATAATATCATTAAGTTTGATAGCAATTATTGTACATAGAATTTAGCAAATTTAAACAGTTTAAAATAATTACAAATGTATTTTTATTGTTACATAATGTGTATAATTTTTTAAAATTAATTTAAGTAACGCTAGTATGGATATACATTTTAACATTAGACTTATGGAAGGGGGTACAGTGACCATCCTAAGCCTCTGAGGCTGAGCGCTGTGGCTGGATCTACACCAAACGTCACAGGAACCATCCTAAGAATATGTTAAACAAATCCTCCAAATTTCATCAACTTCTGTTTAGCGGTTTAGGCGTCTATAACATACATACATATACGCAGACATACATACATACAAACATTCATTTATATATATATATATATATATATATATATATATATATATATATAGATTGTATAGAAATTATAAAGCATTTTCTGTATACTGAATTTGTATGTAGGTTGCTTGGAAGCCTGATGGAAAACAGTTACTTACTGCTTCCGGTGACAAAACATGTAAACTGTGGGACGTTGAAACTCGTTCAGTAGTTTCAGAGTTTGTGATGGGCTCCCAAGTTGAAGACCAACAGGTCAGTGTCTATATTTTCTTTTCTTTACTGGTTATTGTTTTATTAAATATTAAAACCAACACTTGATGTTATAAGATTGTGTTGCTCACAGCATGTCTTAACCAAAACAATACTTCTTTGTATTGAGTTGGAAAACCAACATCAGTTAAAAGAACCCACTATTCTTGTATTTCAAAATAAAATTTATTTAAAAAATGTTAAACACATTTATTTACTGATTCACATAGTTTAGTCTCGTAACATCTTTAAATTGGAATATTTTGCTTCAATTAACTCTTAACTGTACATAATTTTTAGTAATAGTCAAATATAATTTATTATTAAATTTAATTTTTTCATTTTAAGTAATTTCTTTGTAATACTCATTAAGATTTATTTATATATGAAATGCATACAAATTTGTAAGAATGTTTTTATCAAAGGATATGTTTTTTACAACTATTCAAACATATTTTAAATGTAGAAATTGTTATTGGAGTTGAAACAAGTAATATAAAAAATAAAAAAAAATTAAAGTCAATTCCTACTTAGGTCAACACAAATAAATTTTATTTTAGGTACTTTTTATTACATAATTACAATCACCTCTTAGCACTCGCCTTTCAGGGGAGCCCCGCTTAGCGTATATTGCAGTTTACTCGTATGTCGGGGGTCACCCGTCACGATTTTCAAATGCATATAACTCAGCGAAGCCCCCGACATTCAATCTTTTACCATTTGGTGCTACTTTATAATTTGAACTAAATTGAAAATGTCTACAAATATGTGACTCATCACAAAATCTAGTTTGCTGCTACGTTGTAAGCTGCAAGTAGGTTACAGTTTTGCAGGTTATTTTATTTATTCTCAGTTTGCCATGGTTTCATGTCAATTAGTGATTCTGAAATTCCCGATCTTTTACTTGATCCTGATTTATCAGAATGTAGTTTGATTTCTTCTTGGAGTGACGTTAGTTATAATGAAAATGATAATGGTGATGTGAATGTGTCAGAAGAGGTAGGTAATTGTGAAATACCTCGATTCAATAATTGGAACATGTGTTCAGATTCAATAAGATACCATTATCAGCAATACAAGGTCCTAGAAATATGTCATATTTTTAAAAATCTGATAGACTTCTTCCAGTTTTTTTTTTCAAACATTTTGCTTCAGGAAATTGTGTCTGACACTAATAGACACTGTTGAGTATATTGCGTGTGACCAAGATTAATTTAAGTGAAAATAAAATATAGGCCTACGTTTAATTTATACCTGAGACTATTTATTTAATAGGCAATAATAAATAACAGAATCACAATAATTATTAATTAAATAATTGACAATGTTAACACATTAATAAAAAGACATTCGATCTTTCCGTTCTAGACAATAGGACTTTTCTAGACAATTAAGACATTTTTTGTTATTCTTTTTATAACAAACAAAACAGCTTGCCCCGCTGCCACCACAATATTAAACAAATAGTTAACTTCAACAGATACACATATAAGAAGATAGGTAAACTAACCCAACTAAAAAAAAGATCTATTTGGAAAACTTGAACTGATATTAGCTTATTTGAATTGAAATATTTTCTTGGTGTAATTTTGAATATGGCTATGCATCTTAAATCTGAATTGCAGGGTTTATATTAGAGGATTGGTTAGACTATCACCCTCACTCCTTTTTCAAAAATTTGTTTACAAGGGAAAAATTTGTGTAAATACAGTGGAGTTTCCACTGTTGTCCACCATCTGTTGATTCAAAGGAAGATTTATCTCTAAAGTAGAATCCCATGAAACCCACAAAATGGGGTATTTGTATATATGTCCTTGCTGAAACCCTTACTGGTTATGTAAGGTTTTTGAACCATACTATGGGTCACAAACTACCAATTCCTTAGTCTGCCAGACCCTACCTTTTAGGTCGAGAATTGTTATACTCCTTATAGGTAAATTATTTAAGAGCACTAAGGGAAGAAGTTTTCATACTTATAGAGACAGGTTCTATTCCAATTATAAACTAGGTCTAGAACTACTGAATTTAGGAGCTCATACAACTGGAACAATTAACACCAACAGAAAAGGTATACCAGCTGAAATAAAGTCTATAAAATTGAAGAAAGGGGAGTCCAGAGCTTTTGTGAACAATTTTTCAAATGCAGTGGTTTAATTTCTAAAGACAATAAGACTGTAGTCATGATTAGTACACTTACTGACAAAAGTGTGTAAACAATTGAAAGAAAAAGGAAAACAGGTGTCATAAACAAAATAACTAAGCCAACAGTTATTTGTAAATATAACCAGTTTATGGGTGGTGTAGATTTAGCTGATCACTATAATTGACCGAAAAATTTGACAAGACAAACAAATAAATGGTAGAGGAAAATGTTTTTCTGACTATTAGCTATAGCTGTAATAAACAGTTTTACTATCTATAATTACAAAAGAAAAAGGAAAGGGGAGAAAATCCTGTTAAACAAAAATAGTTTTGCCAAAACTTGGTGAGGGAACTCGGTGATACCAGGGATAACCAGTGTAGGAAGAGGAGTAGGCCATCAACTACTGACAAGGAAGAAAGACTGAATGAGAAATTACATTTAATTTATTTCAATGATAAAAGTAACTGTAAGGATTGTAGAGTTTGCAGTAACAGGAAGATAAAAGGAAGCAGAAGGAAAACGTTTTTTATTGCAAGACATGCAGCAGTTAGAGCCAGGCGGCTCAAGAGTTTACAAGAGAAAACAAAGTTTCCCATAAAAAATCCTGCAACTTGCAGGTGAGGAATTTGTCTTAATTTAATTACAAGTGGGTAAGCAAAGCATGTTAAAAAATCCGAGTGCTAGGGGTTAATATGAAGAAAGCAACATAACCTATCCTTTGAAACAGCTGTTCTCCCACATAACCTATAATATGAAAGCTGTTTTCATGAAATCATGTAATCACTTTTTTTTAAAGTCAAATGTAGCTAAATAACTATATTGCATACTTTGCCTTTTTTGCGAATATTTTTCCCATCAAAAACTAAAATTAATTATATTGGCAATGAAAAGCACACTTGGTTTTTCGCCAGGAAAAAAAATCATTACATACAATTAATGAATCAGTATTTGAAAATCTGTATTAACATCAAGTGTCATCCACTTCAAGTTTTAAAAAAATGTATTTCAACTTGAGTGAATAAATAAAAAGTATTTTATTAAACGATTGAAAATTTGAACAAGATATATACAAGAAGATTGTGAACTAATAGAACAAATTGAAAAAAAAAATGTTATAGGGAAATTACCGCTTGCAGTTGTTAAAGGGTTATTGGAGTTGTTAAAGGGTGCAAACTTTAAAAGGTCACAGAAAGAAATAACTAGTACTGTATTTCTAATTGCTAATTGTTTTTTCCTGCAAATATAATAATATTTTCTAAAGCATTTAAAGGGAATTAGTTTTTAGCCTAAAACAAACTGTGACAATTAAATGTTGAACTTGGTTTTGAATAGGAAACTTTTAATACGCAAGTAGCTCTTTTTTACTGCTGTCATTAATATTGAGTTTTACTAACTTGTATAAATTTTTACTTGGACTAATTAAATTACAATTTTTTACTTAATATAATTTATAAGTTTAAGAATTTTAAAAGTAAATAAATAAATGTAATTTTAAACATTTTATTTAAATTTCATTAATATTATTTTGTTAATGTAATAATACATTAGAGCTTTGTAATACATAGATATTGTTTTTTTTTTGTTTTGTTTAGGTTTCATGTCTGTGGCAGGGTCAGTACTTGCTGTCTGTGTCTCTTAGTGGATTCATAACATATTTGGATGTAAATAACCCTCAGCAACCAATCAGAGTAGTTAAGGTAAGTATTTATATTCTGACTTCTTCGAATATTGAAACTTCGATGCAAATTAAGTATTCAGAACTTTACTATTAATGATTGCAAAAATCAGCTAATTTCTTTCACTTTCAGTTTTTACTTTTTTCTCTTTGGGCTTATATAATTAGTAGCCAGTAATAAAAGCAGATATAGACCATAGACTAAAAATTGCTTATAAATATATTAGAACTAATCACAAATTACAGTAATAGAACTTTTATTTCTGTAAAGGAATGAAATTTTTATGTAACTTTCAAATTACAATTTCGAATTTACAGCAAAACTTAATTGTTAATGGAATAAAATATAAATTATAAACAATTTTCATAGCTGAACAAACTTTAAAATAATGAAATAAGGGAACTTGAGTGCTGTACATAATTGAAAAGTAAATCATAAAGGATAACAGCCTGTACTTTCTTCTTGGTTTCATGTATTGACGTTGCTGAGTCTATTTAAACAAATTATTTTTTTAATACTCAGCAATTTTTAATGATTTAGAAAATTTCTAAAGAAGTTTTCTAGGAAGAAAGATCCTTTCTAAAACTATTTGGGTTGTTATTTCAGTTTTCTGGTTTTTTTTCACTTCAGTTGTGCTATCCACTCCATTTTCTATTATTAAGTGCAATGACTGTTTGTGCAGGACCAAGGCTTGTAACAAAACTTATGTATTGCAAACCATTAGGATTTAGTTGTGAGTAAATATAACTAAATATGAGTGTTTAAAATGAAATAATAAAAATTGATAAGATGTTCCTTTATGGCTCAAACGTTGGAACTAAAATGACTATCTTTGTGTATAACAAATGTTTTAAAATGAAAGAAAGCTCAAAGGGTTTGATCATATGAAGGACATGTTTAGTTGTAAAAGTGGTACTATTCAGTATGGGTTTTTATTAGAAAGATAACTGTTATAACTAAAATCTTTTGTTTCAAAATTTATAAGTCGCGAGTAACAGAGAGCTTAATGGATCTAATATACTATATTTAAAAAGTAGTTAAGGGAATATGTAATTGCTTACTTGCTGACGCGTTTCAAAACATTCGTTCCTTTTACAAAGCTAACCCTCTACTGGCAGCATCGGTTAGGTACAAAGCCTGTAATGGGATCGATTTATGACTGTGGAATGGGGTGGGTTATTTTGGTTGTGTGTCATGTAATGAAAAAGGCTATTTGCATCAATATCTGTAATCATTTAATATGTTTTCTTATCTGTTGCGTAGTGTTCGTATATCTCGTATTTTTCTAAGATTGTTAGTTTTTTACTTTGTTTTAATGTGTGTAGAACATTTTAATTAGTATGTATGTCCGTGTGTGTATGTATTGTAGCATTTATAGAATGGGCTATATAATGTTGTTTAAGAATTGAAAGAATAGATTAGAAATAACTCACACAAAATGTGAAATCGGAGAAATTCATTAAGAGATTGGTTAGATTAAATTAAAACTAATTTAAGGTGAAAGCCTAGAAAAGGTTTTAACATATAAAAAAGATTCTGAACCGGAAGGAGTGCATTGGGAGGTTTGTTGGATCAAACAACCTAACAAATAAAATTAGAACAAGATAATCTAATAATAATAAAATAAACAAAATTGTAAACTTTGTTAACATAGGGCATAAGTAATTACTTGAAAGAGAAGGTAAAACACAATTATAAACCATGAAGTGAGATAGGGTTTAAGTTTACATTAACCCATGCCAAACACACACATTTCGGAATTATTACAAAAGTAAAAAAACAAATACACTGCACACACAAATAATAGTAACTAAATAAACACTGGAAGGTTTGTTGAGGATGGAATAGGATTTAACCAAATTAAAACGGTTGAAAACAATTTCATGAAAGCAGGAAATGGATCAAAAGGAATCCAAAAAGGCCGACGTTAGTTGATCAAATTTAATCCAAGGAAGTAGGTCAGTGTTACAGTTGACTCTAGTGGGAGAAAAAGGAACTTCATTACATGAAACCAAAGGTTTATGGGTAATTAATATGGAATTGGAGAAGGAGTCCGCGCCATGTTTAAATTTAAAAAAAAAAAAAAAAAAAAAGGACGCGTTAGTCTGGCTTGGGCAGCCGAATGAAGCATCTCATTAAAATTATACGAATTTGTGAAGAAACGTGGCCAAAATAAGTGAATTTAAAACTTAAAATACAGTTTATTATAATTAAAGTAACCAATAAGAATTTAATTGTGTGTGAAACATAAATCTTAAAGAAAACTGAATCCTATATGAACAACCAGCAAAACTCCGAAAATCGATAAGTACATAGCACTAGAAAAATAAACCTTTAGTGAACTTTTAAAGTTATAAAGAGAAAATTATAAGAAAATCTATAATTGTAAATTATTAGAATATCTTGAAATAATATAATAGTTTAGTAGTAAGAAAGCCTAATCCAGTTCAAACAGGTTAGGGACCTTTTTCTTATTCCAAATTTAAGATTTTCCATCAGGAAGCTAATTATTAAAACTATTTTTTAAAATTAATTTTATTTATTAAAATTGATTTAATTAACCAAAGAGTTAGAAGATATAGCCCATGCATAAAACCCCGAATAATAAGAGATCTTAGCAAATAGCCTAGGTTATAAAATCTTGTAACTAACATATTAAGAATTGAGTTTTGTCTATTTTGTTAAAACTTGTTAAGTTTTTTTTCTGTTTATTGTTTAAATTAAAAAATTGTTAAAATCAAAAGAATTTAAATTATTCCTGAGTTTTTTGTTTTTAAATTTAATAGAAATTAAATTATTCATTCATTCAATAATAAATAATTAAAAAAAAAAAACATTATAGTGTGTTGCGTGTTTTTTAGGTGTTTGTTTTGCTTAGCTGGATTTTGGGTTTGTTTCCTCTGGGTAATGTGTTCTTTAAAGCGTGTATAGAATGACCTGTTAGTTTGGCCGATGTAATAGCTGGGACAGTCGTTACATGTTAATTTGTAAATATCTGATAGTTTGTATTTGTCAGTTTATTTTTGAAAAGGTTGTATATGCTGTCTTAAAGTGTTTGTTGTTTTGTAGGATATTTGGTAATGGAGTTTTTGAATGTGGAGGCTATTTTGTGTGTTTTTGTTGTGATAGGGGAGGGATATGCATTTGTTGTTTTTGTGTGGTTTGTCTGCCGTTTGATGGTGTTTATGTTTAATTTTCCTGAGTATGTTGTCTATGAGTGTATGTTTTGTTGAGCAATGTATTTTATGGTATTGAGTTCTTCGTCATAGTCTCTCTGTATCATAGGTTTCTATTTTTTACTAGACAACATTAAATATTGCTAACTAACTGATTTTAGTTGGTTCTGAAAGCTGTTTTAAACAGGCCTTTTGATGACTGTATCTGCAGACAAAAATGTTCTTGAATATACCTGTAGTGGAAGACTTTCTTATACGTAACAAACTGGTATTGGTTAAACTGGCTGCTGAGCAGTGGAGCAGTGGTGTCCATTGCGAGTAGTTGTAAAATCATTGGCTTTAGATTCCATTATATTTGTAACCTTCTGATGATGGTAACTATGTCGGCAAATTATACATAAAGGTTGTGTAAATATTTGTAACTAGGATTTATAATTGCTTATTAATTATAATTACACTACTGTGCTCTCTATTGCCTTTTGAAACCAATATATGTTTCACTTTAAACCAACTTTTTCTAGGGACACAACAAACCTATTACAGTACTGACGCTGAATCCTGATAGAAGTACTATTTACACAGGTTCCCATGATGGATTTATTACGTCATGGAATGCTGCTACAGGTATGTTACTATTTATATAAATGCCATTAATTTAAAATTTTTTATAATCATATACAATTTTGTTAAATAGGAGTATAGCCAGCTCTTTCAGATGTGTCCCATCTTTAATTCAAAACATTTGTGTCATGATCTGAGTTGGAATTGAAATACGTGTCTCAAAATGGCTATTATCATATATGTTAAGGCTGCTGTATAATTTGTTTAAGCCTTTGATTATCATTCATGTACAGTATGTGAGATCGCGCAACGGCTAACAGGAGCATTCCCATTTATGTATGTTCTACCATTTTTCTCATATTAGCATTGCCGTACATTTATGATTGGTTTTCCTGTGTATTGTGCTGTATTCTAGGGTAAATATTTGCAACTATCTGGACAGTAAATACTACACTGAGTACATATTTACCATCCTTTTGTGTCCAAAGTCTATGGGTTTTCCCACATAGTTACAGATTGTTTCGAAGTTTATGCGGTATTTTACAACAAATAGGCGATTGAATAATGAAGAAATTCTTTTCTATCCAAAGTCTATCGTTTTTCCAACATGTTTACAGATCGTTTTGAAGTTTGTGTGCTATTTTACAATGAATAGGTATTATACAAAAAAAAAAAAAAAACAATTAGCCGATATTTTTTAGCAAAGAAATTATCAGTAAACGTAGGGTAAAGTTTGGTTAACATGAGAAAATAAGTAAATAAAAAAAATATTAACAAATATTACTATAATTTAAATAATTAGAGAAAAACAAAGCAAAAAATTAGAAAAAAGAAAAACTATAAAAATCTCAAAAGTGTGTTGCTCCCAGGGGCGATATCAGGGCAGGCACATGTTGTAATCAAAGGGTTAATTCAAAGTTTTATTTTCAAGTGAACTCTGGAGTTGTACTTTCCTTATTCTAAGAAGTAGACTACTTTAACTTATAGCTTTGTTTGAATGATTTATACTGTGAGATTGAAATATTTAAAGTTAAACAGAACAAAGAGTATGCAACTGTGAACATACAATACAGTAGGTTTAAAAATATAACATCAATAATCAGATTCTTTGCAGTGTGAGCAAACTCTTCATCATGGATACATCCTGAACCTAAGCAATTAACAAGTGGCTTTTAGCAGACAACATTTTCACACTGATAAAAAAATAAAAAGAATGGTTGGTTATTGTTAGTTGTTTAACCAGACTATTTTCTGTGTGATTTGCATAACAAAAAACTTGTTGACGTCTATGTTAAATGTTTAAACATACAGTAATAAAATAGAAAAATCATTATCTGTAATTATTCTTTTGAAAAATATACCGTACTTAAAATTACTCTTTATATATTTAATGAAATATAATACCAAAGAAAGTAACAGAATTGTTTGTTCATAAGGATGTAAATTGAGGAACATGGTCCATGTCAGGCTGAGTTACAAATGTTAAGTGACGCCGATGGGAATGGTAAGAGAAGCGAGGAGGAAGTTTGATTTGAAAATAATGTGAGGCATTGGATTTTAATTAAATATTAATTTTAAAGAAGTCATAGAATCAGCAAGAAATTTGACTTACAGAATGGAAGAAATTACTCTGATGTCAATGACATGGGGTTAATTTAAGAAAAACATATGTTTTCACAAAGGGATGAATAATAAATTATGTTGAAATGTCTATATTTAAAAAAAATTCTAATGAGTTAGAGAAACTACAGTAAAAAAAGACATTTGGACAATAGAGATAGAATAACAATGTTGTGCAGTAATGTTGGGCATTATGGTTTTAAGTAAAAAACACTACTGAAAGAAAAGCTTCTCCTCTGAAGTCAAGTGAGGCAAAAAAAGGGTAGATGAACGATGAATTATACTTGGAGTGTTCAAATACAATTAGGTTTAGTTCCCTTAGTTTATTTATATCTATAGTAAAAAATACTAGTCTATAAAATTCCGAATATAAGGAATTTCCTATTTTCAACTGCTATGTTTGGTACAAACATTACTGTAATTCTAACCAATAATTATTCTATAACTTGTAACCATTAATTAATAATTGGCTCACAAAATACTCTTTTATTTTAACCTTAGAGATTTTCAAGTACATGTTTCAATATCTATTAATCTTTACCAGTATAATTCAACCCTAGAAGTAGCATTAGTATGTAATCATATATTGTGATTTAAGGCTTCAAATTAATAACTTCAATTATTTAAATGCTGAAAAAGCTTGCATCTTCTGTCTAGTACAAAGGTCATTCTAAGCGAATGACAATATTTAAATGTTCAAAATTTTGTTTAAAAAATCAATTATCAAAATCAAACAAACAAAAGATTGACAGAAAAAACAAGAACAAATGTCAATTCCAAATATAAATTTTAAAATAATATTAGTCCGGATAATATTTGTACTCTTATTAATTTGATTTTAATTGCAATCTTTACATACAAATGGTCATACAAGGATCTCTCTGATCTATGCCTTGAACAATGATTTTACAAAATTATACAATTAATTATGAAATTGAATTAATTTTACTGCTGAAAAGGCATATTTAAATACGGTATGTCAAAAGATGGCAAATGACATTTTATTTATTCTTATGAAGATAATTAGTTTTTGAAGATGTTTTAGAAGCCTCATTATTTTCATTGCATTCGGATTAGATATGTAGTTAATATTTTTGCTTTGTTTGATCTTAAATAATGTTAAAAAAATTAACACATCAATAATCACTATTCCAACATCAAATTTATATATAAAATGGAATTTTTTTCTGGATTCATTTCAAACTATCCCAACCACTGTAACCAAACAGAAACCTGTAACTTTTATCACTTTGGTAAATAGGTTAATTAGGGTAATAAACGTTTGAATAAAATATGTTTTACATTGAATTAGAATCTACTAAGGCTATAGGTAAATTTAATGGTTACAATCCAAAAATTAACAATAATATAATCAAACAAATGAAAAGAATTCTTAGAGAAAAATCTACTACAGTGGCCTTGGAATAAAAATTGATAAATTAGTTTATCTTTTTGTAATGTTCTGATTAAACGAGTTCCTTTTAATCAGTAGTGCCTCATGACTATTTTTACTTGGGCTGGCAAACTTAAATCCAGTTTACAGTTTTCTTGGAGCAATTAGATTCAATCAAATCAGAAAAGTAAACATAACACACTAATCTTGCCAAAAAACTACCTGATAGATTTTATGTTTTTCAAACAAGTATTTTTAATAAAATTGATGAGCGTAACAGTGTACACATTTAGCAAGTTTAGATTTTAACAATGTTTGAATACCTCTGATGAGTACTCACTAACCTGCATCATCATACGCCTGAGCAATAAGTTTTCAATTGAGTTTAAAAGGACCCAATATAGTTTTTACAACTTCAGAAAGTCTGTATAATTGTGGAAAGTCTGAAGTGTCAGAAAGTCTGTAAAGCTATGTAACTGTGAACATCTACAAAAGTAACAAATCTTTCTACTTGTTTATACAATCTTTGCAAAAATGCAAAATAATTACCAGTTGGTTCACAAAGAAAACGCCATATCAACTTAAATAGAAAAAAATCTGCATTATTCATGTCATTTTTTAGATTTTCCATGTACATGATGTTAATACAGTCTAAAAGTTCATTTTGTATCATATGAGATGCATACTAGAAGGTTTAAGAATGAATCAGATGATCTTCCAGTACATTATTCAAATTGCCTATCATTGACAACAAATGTAAGAAGCTACCACTATGAAATAAAGATTCTGTCTTGGTATGACCCTTTAAAGAAAGTTCGTGAATATTGCAAACCTTTAACAGTCTATTACCTTACTAAGAATGTGAGTTGTTTATACCTATTCACTATGGTTTTAAAATGAAATTATACAGCAGAGTATAGTAAAGAGGAATATAAGTGGACATTTTGTTCATTCCAATAAATTTGATGAGGCCTATACTACATGTGTAGAATACAGTAATAAGTATTAGTTTGCTTAGAAGTATCATTCCCTTATAACAACTTGAAGCAACTGTGGCGTAAATGTTTATATTAAACCATATAAATCATTCCCTTATGTTTTAATAAAACCATCATTCTTTATTTTCATCATTAACTTTAGTTTTTTTAATCATGCAAAAATGTAAAACTTCAACATAAATATGTATTTGTGATGAGATATTAAATTAAAAATTTAAAAACCAAATCCATTTAATTTTCACAGTTTAAAAAAATTAACCTTTGTAAAGTAAATAATAGTTTTGGTAGATTATAAAGCTATTAGGACTGAAGGTTATTACAAATCTGAGGTATTAAATTAATATTTTAAAACCAAATCCATTTAATTTTCACATTTTTGAAATAATTAACCTTTGTAAAGTAAATTATAGTTTTGGTAGCTTATAAAGCTACTAGGACTTTAAGCTTATGATAAATCTGTATTGGTTTTATTATTTTGTTTGTTCCACATTTTAAACAGTAGACAAATGTCATTTATGTTTACATTCAGGACAATCATTCCCACTTTTTAATGGTTTAATTGTTCTGTAAAAAATTGATCGTAGATTTCATTGCATTATTCGTTTATATTGTGTTTAGGTGAAAACGATCGAATTGAAGGAGTAGGCCATGGTAATCAGATAAACGGAATGAGAGCAGAAGGGGAATTCTTGTATACTTGCGGTATTGATGATAGTGTAAAGCAAGTAAATACAACTACAAAAGCATATACTGGAGTAGATATTAAACTAGCCTCACAACCTAGGGGCATGGATATCAAAGATGGAACTATAGTAACGGCGACAGTGAAAGAGGTGACAAACTTTAGCTAAATGACTTTAAATAGTGTTTAGATTTTTATTTATTGTAGTGTTCATATCTTGGTTATTTTGTTTTTCAAATTGCATTTCTGTGTGTCCAATGGTAATATTTTGAGGACTCATTTTAGATATCAGTATGGTCTAATAATTACCGGTGATAAATAAGAACACTGATTTTATCATCACAGATTGTAAAAATATCAGATGCTAGCCTGTGTTAGGGTGTTTAGTTACTGGGAGAAGTAAGAATTATTTGTAAATTTAATACTAACTAATGTAAAGCAAGAATCATATAGGGATTTGTGGTAGAAACTTTGATAATGACTAGATAAAAATACTTATTGTATTAATATTTGGAAATAATGCCAGTAAAATCCGAATAGCAAAAATTGTTATTTTAAAATGTTTGGACATCTTATATAGCATTAGTCAAAATAAACCATTCATGCAAATAAAATAAGTTTATTTTGTAAATGTAAAAATATAGTGTTCAAATGTTATGTGTAAGGAACTTTCAAGAGGTTTTGAAGTTTTGTAAGTTGATGATTGCTAATGTACTATCTGTCATAAGTGTTATAATTTCCTATAATGTTAGTTCTAGCCTCCTTAAACTACGATAAAATGTATATTTTTCAAAAAAGCTCAAAAAGTTTTGTCTCAATGTTAAGAATGACAAAGGTGACTTGAAGAAAACAAAATACATAGCAGGCTTTTCTGAGAGACATAATTTTAGTATATTATAATGGAAATGTAATATTTAGGAACATAGCAGTGTAGTTTAATTCATTCACCATTGTCATTCCAAGACTTTTCTTATTGTTTGTTTTATTCTTATTAAGAAAAATTCTAAAAAGTCTTAAATTCAAGAGCAGAATACCCACATTTTAAAATAGCAAATAAAACTAAATATTTAGAATGAAGCTGGAATTTTGAATGTGATTATTAAATATGTTATATGTGCTTTTTACATTTCATTAGAACTTTATCCCAAAATATTCAAGCTATTCTGTTCTAGTAAAGCTTTATAATTGCATTTAAATTAAATTACTTGAGAATATGTTTCCTATTTGTATATTTAAAATGTTTAGATTACAATCATCCAACATAATCGCAAAGCATCCAGTATTCCTGTAAGCTACGAACCCTCAAGTGTCTCTATCTGCAGTGGAGAACCGTATGTAGCAGTGGGTGGCATGCAAGATTATAAGGTAGCTTTTAAATTATTTATATTCAACAATGTGTTATAAGTGAATTTATGTTTCAATAGAAATAAGAAGTCATTAAATAATGATAAAGCAAATGACAATTCAAGGAGAGAGGAAGATGGGGTTCAAAGCTATACAGGACTGTATTCTGAGTGATTCTTTTGTCAGTTAGCCAATTGTCTGGATTATTTCGTCTCGGAATTATATATATATATATATATATATATATATATATATATATATATAGATTTTTTGGACTAGGAGACTGAAAGAATTACCTTGGTAAGAGTCCACTCTGTAGTCTTGAAATAGAAACACATAAAAGCACTTTGATTGACAAAGACCACTGTGTGGTTGAAATATATCATTGTTTAAGTGTTTTTATGTGTTTCTATTTCAAGACTACAGAGTGGACTCTTACCAAGGTAAGTCTGTCAGTCTCCTAGTCCAAAAAATCTAAATAATCTTTACCAACCAAAACTAACCTAAATATATATATATTTAGTTAGATTTTTTTTTTTTTTTGTTAGCAGTAGTATCTATAAAGAATATTACAAATATATTATTAAAATCCAACACAATTTTTGCAGCAATTACTTTTTGAATTGTTGAAAGTAAGAAATGTAAAAAGGTTAAAAAAGTTGAACCCACTTTCTCTCTTTAAAAAGCAAAAGGTATTTATGTTTCAACTTTTTTATGTTTTTTACCTTTGATATTTAAAAATGTAATTGCCTCAAATATATAAATTTCAGGATTTTGAATATTCTTGATGGGTTTTAGTAAACAAAAATTATAAAAATCAAAATGGTCATGATCCTTTTGATTGTTTTTTAAAAAAAGTTCAGAATATATATTTTTTGAAATAATTAATATACTCATCTTCATTTCTGTTAGGAATATTTCTATGTTTGAATACAGTTTTCTGCCAATCCTAACAATTCAATATCCTCCTCTAACACTTACTTCACTGTTACACACTTTATTATACGATCTACAAACACAATATTTACAACACTATCTTTACATATCAACACTCGCATCTTCTCTGTAGGGATTTTTGACTGGTCAGAACCGTTGCTCGTTGAGAGTGCTGAAAAGTCCAGAGCTTGACAAACTCTGGTCTGGAACGCTGATGTGAGCTTGCTCTGCCGAAGACGTAAGCGTGGTTTATGGTCTACCAGCCGCTTTGGTCCTTGGTCAGGGAGTGTCTGCGGTGCACAGGTGTCGGAGCCTGTGCACAGTATTACGAACTCTCGACTGATGTCCATCCAGTTGAGCTAAGGGGAATATTTTAGGCTCCAGAGTTCTGGGGGTTGGAAATGATTGTGAAATGTTGTGAAGTGACCTAAGGGTGTACCTGTCCCTATAGTCTCGCCCGTAACGCCTGACACTATGCCTGGCTAAAAACATTTTATGGAAAATTTAAATACATCATCTGTATCCAGTCTGAAGATGATATGTCAGGATTCAGTATCCTGACGATCCTAGTAAAGTTGATGTAAGAAGATGATGGTGACATCATCACCAGCATTGCCATCACCGAAATTTGTATTATTCTCTTGCACAGAGGAAGGAAAAGATCTATCAAAAGTGTCTCCTTTTGTCATTCATAAAGCTATTACTGCCTGTGCTGGAGGTCCGGTCGCATCTGTAAAAAAGTTAAAAAATGGGACGCTGCTTGTTGCAACCAGTTCAGAGAAACAAACACCAGTAGTAACAGCTGCCAATAAAAAAACTAATGCAATTAATGGAAGGCATGCTAAAGCCTCCCCTTCTATATCCAAAACGTCTTCTGATTCCATCCCTGAACAGGTGGATATGAATTGGAGGGATCTAAGCCTGGGACGTCTGTCAACATCCCAAGTAAAAAAATGGAGAGGGCCAATTGGTGTCAGATTAATCCATTGCTGAGTTGATAACTTTCAGCAATTAGCAAGTCATTGATACAATGAAACACCAACGGTGTTAGGGGTCATAGAGAAGATTTTAAAGTACTCGTGCGAGATGTGTACCCAATGTTTGTATGTCTACAGGAGACACATCTCCACAATTGCAAAATTTCCATGTAAAGGAGTTTTCAGTATTTAGATCGGACTTCATTACAGAAGATTGAGCTAGAGGTGACGTAGCCATCCTAGCCCGTAACTGTATCGATGCTGTTTCTCTAAACTTAATCCTTTACAAGCAGTAACCGTTCAAACAGCTGCCCTGTATAAAATCACTGTGTGTTGCGATTACTTGCCACCACAAGAAAATCTGCAACACAGTGATTTAGTGAGTTTGATAAGCCAGTTACCAACTCCGTCCTTATTGGTAGGAGATTTTAATGATCGCCATATGTCTTGGAGATCTTCGACTAGCAACTCTCGAGGTCAACTAGTGGAGAGTGTAAGAATGGAACTGGACTTATGCCTGCTAAATGATGGTTCGTCTAATCATTTGGCAGCATCTACCGGTGGATGGACAGCTGTTGACCTATCTTTCTGCAGCCCCATTCTGGCCACTAGATGCACATGGTCAGTGCTTAACGACATGTATGGAAGTGACCATGTGCCTATTTGTATCAATTTATGTGACTTCTCTCCCTGTTATGTTCAACATCTCTGTTGGATTTTGAGAAAAGCCAACTGGGACGCCTTTTGGAATTATTTTGTATTACTTGACACAGATTACCTGATACTCATTGATTCAATTGTTGAAAATTTTACTAAGACCATTTTGAATCCCATTAAAAAGACTATTCGTAAATCATCTGTTCACGCACGCTGTCCACCTGTCCCGTGGTGGAACGATGAATGTACGGAAATCTGTTTTTTACAACGGAAAGGTCTAATGCGATTTAAGCGACAACCAACAAATGACCACCTTTAGGAATATAAAACACTCCATGCGAAAGCACGGTGGATATTTAGGCTAAGTAGGATAAATTCTTGGGCACAGTACATTAGCACAATTAGACAAACAACTCCATCCTCCACAGTATGGAGGAAACTAAGATCAATTTGTGGTTTTTCCATTTTGTTGCCAGCCATTGCACTGAAGCAACCGAATAAAAAATTGACCACAGACAGTGGTGATATTGCTAATGTACTCGCAAAATCCTTTTCTAACTTTTCTGCTACTACAGCCTATAATGTATTATATCCAGAGACATAAACTGAAGGAAGAAGCAATACCGTTTACGGTTGGGTTGTCTGGCAACTTTCCTTTAAACACTCCTTTCTCTATAGGGGAATTAGAGTCAGCACTCGCGTCAACGAGGGATTCTGCACCACTTCCTGATTCCATTGTATACTCCGTGTTGAAACATCTACTATCATCGGCGTAACTTGTCCTCCTACAATCGGCTATTCGAGGAGCGGTCTTCCCCCTATGCATGGTTAGAAGCTTTGTATGCTGTACACAGGCTTCAATTGAGGGGTGTGGGGGTAACATTCTGTTGGGTTCGTTCGCATAACGTAATTGAGAATAAGCTGAGGGAAATTAAAGATACCGTCCGTCCACGGAGGTCAATTCGCTCAAAACGTAGGGAGAAAGTGGTTATTACACGCCTTCGCGTAGGCCACTCTTTTGCAACTCATAGATATTTGATGCGTTGTGAAGATCCACCAATATGTCAGTACTGTGGTGATATGTTCACTATAAAAAATATTTTGGTAGATTGTTTTGCTTTAAGTAATATTCGAGCCCTTTTTAATGTGAAAGACTGTTTAAAGTGGTGTTGGGGGACGATGCCTCAGCCATTGATCAGGTCATCGCTCTCTTGCACCACTTAAACATATTTTTTGAAATTTAATATTTAAAAATATAATACTATGTTTTTATATTTATTTCTTTGTATTTGTGTTTTGTGTATATGTTTATTTATCTAATTTCATTCTTTTGTTATAGTTTTATAAATATTTATCTATTGTTATATGTGTAAATTATTGCTACGTTTTATTTATTTTTATCAGTTTTGTTGTTTTTTTATTAATTGCAATGTTGTTTTGTTTTTTTTTGCTTGTTGTATTTTTCCTTATTGTTATATATTTATTGTTACATATTTATTTTTATATTATTATCGTTATGTTTACATTATGTTTCTTAGGTTTTATAATTTTTTTAAAAAAATTTTTATTTAATTTCCTAATTTGCCTGATCTAAAATATTTTGCTTTCGTTTTGTTGTTGATTGGCGATGATAACCACAACTGGTTTTTCGCCAGGAAAAAAACAGAGGAAAATATTGAATCATTGAGAATAGCAAAAAACTGTACACAAACATAAATATATTTTGTTGGTTTCATGTGGAATGGCCCTAAAGCAAAATAAAAAAAAATTATTATCTTGATTACAATGGTATTTAGAATTTCCAAAAAAATATTTTTTCAATCTATTTTTAAAACACATTCTGTTTTAATAGAGTCTATTATAATGAGGTCCTCTACCATTATAACTAATTCTATAGAATTAACAACATTATTTCAAAATCAATTGTAGACATAACAAGACATGATGCAACATATTTATATATAGAAATACCTTATAACTAAGTAACATTCAGAAAATTATTTTCAAATATTCTAAGTGAAATGTATATATTTTAATTTAAAAATAAAATTAGTTTTTACTGGATGCTTTTTTTCCTTTTCTTTTTTTAATAGTTTGTCTATATAATTTTATTTTAGATTACGAAACTGTATGTCAAGATAAATTATATTGCTCAATATACGAGGTGTGTTCAAAAAATACCAGGAATGTTTAAATTTCGCGCGTATGGAGAGTCCGATTGTCAATTTTTTTTTTCATTGTGTGGGTATACATGCCCCTGAAGTATGACACAATATTCAGCCGTATTCATTGTTCACTTTATTTGTGGCAGCTGCTAAGGTTAGACGTGTTTTCATGAGCTCGGCGATTTTTGATTGTTAAAAAAAAATGGATCAAAGAATTTGTATTAAGTTTTACGTGAAAAATGAAATAAAGTATAACAAATTGTGTGAAATGTTAACAAAGACCTATGGTGAGTCTGCTATGAAAAAACAAGTATTTACGAGTGGTATTAGCGTTTCCAAGATGGCCGCGAAGATGTTGACGATGACGAACACCCCGGACGCGACAGCACAACGACCGATGAAAAAGTGGAAGCAGTGGTTATAAATGATCGCCAAATCACAATCAGAGAAGTCGCTGATGATGTTGGCAAATCGATTGGCTCATGCCATGACATTTTTGCGAACATTTTGGGTATGAAACGCGTGGCAGCAAAATTTGTCCCAAAATTGTAGAATATTGAATAAAAGCAGCGGCAAATGGAAGTTGCTCAGGAATCACTAAATGAAGTCAGCGACGTGTCAGAATTACTGAAACGTATTATAACAGACGAAGAAACATGGGTTTATGGATATGATGTCAAAACGAAGGCTCAATCGTCCCAGTGGAAGCATTCTGGCTCTCCAAGACCGAAAAAGGCTCAGCCAGTGCCATCGAGCATCAAGGTTATGCGTACTGTGTTATTTGATTTTAATGGCATAGTGTATCATGAATTCTTGCCACAAGGTCAAACGATCAATAAAGTATACTATCTACAAGTTCAACGCCGTTTGCGTGAAGCAGTGCGAAGAAAACGCCCGGATTTGTGATAAAACAATTCATGGCTTTTGCATCACAATGATGCACCGGCTCACACATCGTTGCTTGTTCGTGATTTTTTGGCGAAAAATAACACTGTATTGATGCCCCAACCTCCATATTCGCCCCTTGTGACTTTTTCCTTTTTCCAAAAATTAAAAAAAACCTTAAAGGGTCGTCGTTTCACAAGCATAGATGACATTAAAAATGCAACACTGAAAGAGCTCAAAGCTATCCCAAAAATCGAGTTCCAGAAGTGTTTTGAGAATTGGAAAAAGCGCTGGCATAAGTGCATAATATCTAGTGGGGACAACTTTGAATGGAACAATATCGATGTAGATGAATAAATAAATATTTTTTCCAAAAAACAAAAATTCCGGGTATTTTTTGAACACAGTGGCAATTTCTATAGCAAAAGATTGTTTTCCTTGTTGACATTCATATTTTGGTTGTATTTTACAATCAAACATAGTTTGATTCCTTAGACTAGTTACATCAATATTTTTTTAGGATTGGCATATGTCATGTGAACAAGAATATTTATTCTTGAATACTAGAGCACTGCTAGTAACTCCATTTATCTATTTCTAGGTAAAGCAGTACTTGAAAATATATTATTGCAGTGTAAGTGTATATTAAGTGTAAATACAGTATAAATTTTAGTTTTATAAATGAAGGAATTTATTGTTGCAGTTACATATATACAAATTGGCTGGAGCTGTTGTGAATGGAGTAAAAGATTGTGATCACCTTGGTCCTGTCACTGATTGTGCCTTTTCTCCAAATGGAGAATATTTAGTTGCATGTGATGCCAACAGGAAAGTCATTCTTTATAAAGTACCAGAGTTTGAGGTTAGTTTTATTAACATTTAGTTGTCCAATAAGATGTGAAGATGATGGTTTCTATATTATATAATTAACGTCAGCAAGATGTGTTCTCTTGGCAGGATTAAAAAGCATTTCAAAATAGGTCTATGTGTACATTAAAAGTGGTTTGAAATTAGAATTTTAAAGTTAATTTTAGAGTACCTAATTAAACCATATTGTAATCAAAAATTTAATGCACAAATGTAGAAATCTGTTATATTATTGTTTACAATAAGAATTTTGTGTAATTTATTGGTTTTATTACTTAGATTACTTTATTAACAACCACTAACTCAGGATATGCATTTCAAGCTAGTTGAATGTTGTATGACACAAGTGGGCTTCATAGCTGTGCTTAGTGCAAAACTAGTTAAGCTTAATGCATAACTACTTACAGCAAATCATTTTCTAAGCAACAGTAAAATTTGGGAAATTTTATGATTCAGTAGTAAGCATATTAACTAAATTTTAGTTACTTTAGATGAAAAAAAATATTAGAAAACTGAGATTTTTAAATTTTTTATAATTTAAGGATTTATTTTTAACATTACTTCATAAAACATGTTCTATTTAACCACTAAACTTACTAACCCGAGTTAACTTATATGGTTATTTTCTTCCTTTGCCATGTTTCACACGATACTGATCAAAAATGTAAAGGCAAGTGTAGATAATGCTTATTTCAAGTTCTAGACTATTTATAGCCGAGATTAGCTGACATTTGTTCATCTTATAATGATAGACTACTTATTTGGGTGTCCATGCATTTTGGTTATTAACTCTTATTTACAGTAGTCAGCCAGTCTATTTGCTCTTATCAAAAGTTTTAGTTTTTCTGCTTGTTAGTTTACAATAGTTAGTTTATTTTTATGCTTGTTTTTTTTACCAGATACTGCGCCTCATTTCCAAACTTGTTTCCTCCTCTTCAAGCCTATATGTCCTTGCTCAACCTCAACACACTTTAGGCTAACAGGGTGTCACTTTTCAGAGAGACTGCCAAAAAAACAAATCCAATTAAACAATGTGTAATTTTTGCCCATAATTTACCGACTCTCGTAAATATATAAAACCATTTTTACCCATTTAAAATACATCTATGTAGATATTTATGGATAAAAGTGTATATATTGAAAGCGTACTTTTGTATGCAAATGCATTAAACTTTTTTACGAGTGTAAAAGTGAAACATTCATAGTGTTACTGTCAAACAACATTCAAAAGTAGCAATATTTGCATATGTAAGTTACATTTTTCTATGTACAGTCACTTTGCCGTTTTAACCTACATGCATGATAAAATTTTACTATATAATATTGAAATAATTATTACGTGCTATTTATCATTAGTTAAGATGCTTTCTTCAATTTCTGAATAAACTTGGGTTATAATTTAATCATATTTATGACATATATATTTTACCCCTTTTTATACGAAAATCCTGTTTTTTAATGGATACAGTTCTAACGGCATATAGAGAGGATTGGAAATTCACAATAAAAAATTATGATTTTTTTTATGACAGGAAATGTGAAAAAAATTTGTTCAGTGGTTAAACAAAAAAGTGTTTTCAATAGTTTTGTATAAGTTGAAAAAACTTATTACTTTTATTAAAAGATGGTAATATATGTACTAGATAGAAGTGCAATATTATTAAATAATAGTAAGTCCATTCAAAAATTTAATTTCCAAAAAAATTATGAATAAAATATTATTTTTTATTGTCTTGTGTGATAATTTGTTTAAATGTTCTTGCTTTCTTTTCTGGATTGGTAGACTGTAAGTATTTTACCTAGATAAAAATCTACAAATATATTGTTTATATTCCTTAATCAGATTTAATCTCAAAGGTAAAAGTCAAAGAAGTGGACTCAAAATCTCACAAAAATTAGTCTTTAATAAACACACAAAACAAACTAGTTTCAGTGACGAAGTCACCTTTCTCAGTGCTTGGCTACTACTTTGACTTTTACCTTTATGCATAGTTCTCACTAGCTAAGCTCTAAGTAACTAAATATTACAGATTTAATCTGTTTTACAAATATTCTTGTTAATGTTATATATATATATATATATATATATATATATATATATATATATATATATGAAGTTAATATATTACTTTTTGAGTAATTTTATCCACCGTTAAGTGCAATAATTTTACCTTGAGTGATGAGGCACCTTTCGGTCTTTGACCATTGTCGAATCACTGATTGTTCTCTGCTGTGGATGCTACGTCCGTGAAGCCGGTGTTTGTTGAAGTTACGCGCACTATTTCTTGATCTGTGTGTATGAGGTTTCTGTATAGTATGTCTTCTGTATATGTTGTTTGTAAATTCATTAAGTTGTTGTGTATGTTTTTATAAATGTGGTATTTTTCTAGTGAGTTTAGTTCTATTGGGTTGTTATTTATTTCCAGTATGGTTAGGTTATTTTCGTAATTTGTAATTTCGTGTTTATGGGAAATTAGGTGTGCTGCAACATTTGATACTTTAGAATTTTTATTTTTGAATGCTCTATAATGTTCTTCAAATCTTATTTTAAATGTTCTGGACGTTTTTCCTATGTAAAAAGCGTTACAATTGTCGCATGTGATTTTGTAGATTCCTGATAGGTTATGTTTTTCTGAATTTGTTATGTGGTTTTTGTTACTAAGATATTTTATTATTTTGTTGTTTGGTTTGTAAGTTGGAATGTAGTATTCTTTGTTGTATATATTTGTTATTTTTTCTATTTTGTTATTGGTATATTTATATTTTAGGTAGATTTTTTTATTTTTATTGTTTTCGTGTTCCGGTTGTAGTGTTGTGTTGAGGTTAGGTTTTTTTGTGAATTTATTGTATATATTTTTTATAATGTGTTTGTTGTATCCATTTTCTATTGCTATTTTTGTAATGTTATCTAATTCTTCATTTAATTTTTGTTTGTTATCCTGTGTGTATTTTATTGCTTTATTTATCATGTTACTGTAAGTGTTAATTTTGTGTGTCCAGGGGTGGTTAGATTTGTAGTGTATTGTGGTGTTGTTGGAAGTAGGTTTCCTGTATACTGTAGTTTCTATTTTATTATCATTTATATTTAAAGTAATGTCGAGGAAGTTGATTGTTCTATTTGTTTCTGTTTCAACGGTGAATTGTATGTTTTCGTTGTATGTATTTAGTTTGTTTAATATTATGACGTGTTCGTTGTGAATGGTAGGTTGGTATATTACAAGTATATCGTCTACATATCTTGTCCATAGTGAGATATTGTGTGTGTTTATTATAGGTTTAATTATTATTTGTTCAAAGTGTTGTAAATATATTTCTGACATGACAAGTAATATATTAACTTCATAAAGTCAGTGCAACGGAAAAACAATGGATAATATTAAATATCAAGAATATATATATATATATATATATATATATATATATATATATATATGAAGTTAATATATTACTATTTTAAGTAATTTTATCCACCATTAAGTGCAATGATTTTACCTCGTAAAATATCAAGAATATATATATATATATATATATATATATATATATATATATATATATATATATATATATATATTATATTATTTTATTTCATTCTCTCATATTTCTTTTTGTGTTTTCTCTTCGATTGACAAAGACCACTGTGTGGTAGAAATATATCATTGTTTAAGTGCTTTTATGTGTTTCTATTTCAAGACTACAGAGTGGACTCTTACCAAGCTAAGTCTGTCAGTCTCCTAGTCCAAAAAATCTATATATATATATGTATTGTATGTGTTGTTGATATGTATTTTAGATCTTAGGATTTTGTCTAGAATTTCTAGGATTTTGTTTAGAATTTCTATACAATATACAAAATGGATACGAATTAATTAATAAAATAAAAACGATAAAAACAAACAGCAACACAAAAATAATAAGTTATGACATAACTAACATGTACCCTAGTATCCCAATAGAAGAAACCATAGAAATAATAAAAAAACAAACTGATACACAATAACGAAAAAAGAAACATAATAGATAGTATCATTACACTAACCAAACACATATGTAACCAAAATTACTTCCAATTTAACAATAAATATTATAAACAAACAACAGGACTCCCCTGGGTTCACCCATATCATCTGTCATGTCAGAAATATATTTACAACACTTTGAACAAATAATAATTAAACCTATAATAAACACACACAATATCTCACTATGGACAAGGTATGTAGACGATATACTTGTAATATACCAACCTACCATTCACAACGAACACGTCATAATATTAAACAAACTAAATACATACAACGAAAACATACAATTCACCGTTGAAACAGAAACAAATAGAACAATCAACTTCCTCGACATTACTTTAAATATAAATGATAAAAAATTAGAAACTACAGGATACAGGAAACCTACTTCCAACAACACCACAATACACTACAAATCTAACCACCCCTGGACACACAAAATTAACACTTACAGTAACATGATAAATAAAGCAATAAAATACACACAGGATAACAAACAAAAATTAAATGAAGAATTAGATAACATTACAAAAATAGCAATAGAAAATGGATACAACAAACACATTATAAAAAATATATACAATAAATTCACAAAAAAACCTAACCTCAACACAACACTACAACCGGAACACGAAAATAATGAAAATAAAAAAATCTACCTAAAATATAAATACACCAATAACAAAATAGAAAAAATAAATATATACAACAAAGAATACTACACTCCAACTTACAAACCAAACAACAAAATAATAAAATATCTTAATAACACAAACCACAAAACAAATTCAGAAAAACATAACCTATCAGGAATTTACAAAATCACATGCAACAACTGTAACGCTTTTTACATAGGAAAAGCAACCAGAACATTTAAAATAAGATATGAAGAACATTATAGAGCATTCAAAAACAAAAATTCTAAAGTATCAAATGTTGCAGCACACCTAATATCCCATAAACACGAAATAACAAATTACGAAAATAACCTAACCATACTTGAAATAAATAACAACCCAATAGAACTAAACTCATTAGAAAAATACCACATTTATAAAAACTTACACAACAATTTAATGAATCTACAAACAACATATACAGAAGACATACTATATAGAAATATCATACACACAGATCAAGAAAAAGTGCGTGTAACGTCAACAAACACCAACTTCACAGACCGAACATCTACAACAGAAAAACATCAGTGATTCGACAATGGTCAATTGACCGAAAGGTGCCTCATCACTCAAGGTAAAATTATTGCACTTAATGGTGGATAAAATTACTTACATAGTAATATATTAACTTCATATATATATATATATATATATATATATATATATATATATATATATATATATATATAGATTTTTTGGACTAGGAGACTGACAGACTTACCTTGGTAAGAGTCCACTCTGTAGTCTTGAAATAGAAACACATAAAAGCACTTGAACAATGATATATTTCAACCACACAGTGGTCTTTGTCAATCGAAGAGAAAACACAAAAAGAAATATGAGAGAATGAAATAAAATAATTATAAATTGTAATCACAGATTGTGTAGAGTAGAAATCAGATGTCACAGATGCACAGATTAAAGATATATATATTGTTTCCATGAGCATATGAGTGATTATAGTTTATATAGTACTGTCTGGGGAAAAGAGATTGGAGACGTCTGACGCTATTACGTGGAGGGGGATATGAATGGATTTATCTGATGTTGAGGTTAGGGGATTCTCTGGACTTGGTATACCACTGGTATGATAGTTCCCATCGTCTCAGTTCTGAGGAATTGCAATCAGGAGGGAGTGATTTAATTATTTTTGTGGTATAGCAGTCATCAAAAAGATTTTTGTTGTGGACGGAAGCTTGAAGCATTTTGAAGCCATTTCTCAATTGAGAGATGGCTTCAAAATTCTTCAAGCTTCCGCCCACACCAAAAATCTTTTCACCGATCCACCGCAAATTTGGTACAAGCAACCTCCCAACTTGAAAAACATCCTAGTACATCCTAAACTACCAGACCCTGATGCAGAGAAACCACACAAACTTCCTCATGGCTCCTTCCCATGCAATAGACCTAGATGCAAGACGTGTCCAATACACCCCTCAGCAAATAGTTTCAACAGCCAAACAACAAAAATGGTCTTCAAAATACAGGGCCATCATAATTGTACATCGAAAAATGTCATATACCAGCTACATTGTAAACTTTGTTCAGCACAGTACATAGGCCTGACCACGGATGGTCTGAATATCAGAATGAATGGCCACAGACATGATGTTAAAATTATGAATATGGATAGACCAACAGCTCAACATGCTGCGAGTCACAACATCACAACTTTTGATGACTGCTATACCACAAAAATAATTAAATCACTCCCCCCTGATTGCAATCCCTCAGAATTGAGAAGATGCGAACTATCATACCAGTGGTATACCAAGTCCAGATAATCCCCTAACCTCAACATCAGATAAATCCATTCATATTTTTTTTTTTTTTTTTTTTTTTATTTCTCTCATAATAGCCTCAGACGTCTCCAATCTCTTTCCCCCTGACAGACTTATATAAACTATAATCGCTCATATGCTCATGGAAACAATATATATATATATATATATATATATATATATATATATATATATATATATATATATATATATATATATATCTTTAATCTGTGCATCTGTGACATCTGATTTCTACTCTACACAATCTGTGATTACAATTTATAATTATTTTATTTCATTCTCTCATATTTCTTTTTGTGTTTTCTCTTTGATTGACAAAGACCACTGTGTGGTTGAAATATATCATTGTTCAAGTGCTTTTATGTGTTTCTATTTCAAGACTACAGAGTGGACTCTTACCAAGGTAAGTCTGTCAGTCTCCTAGTCCAAAAAATCTATATATATATATATATAATATAATATAGATAGATATGATTTATAGATTTTTTCTTTTCTTTTTTTAATTGACATAGATCATTTTGATCGAAATATTTCAATAGTGTGATACGTTTTTATTTATATGTGTCTATTTCTTTCTAAGAGATTGCAATTTTGGACTATTGCTATTAGTTAAGTATGTCAGTTTGCACTGACTTTATAAAGTTATTATTATTAATTGTAAACAATTATCCCATCACTAAGTGCAATTATTTTTATCTTATATGATGAGGCACATTTCGGTCATTTGATCATTGTCGAATCACTGAATTAATTTCTCTATTTTTCTGGTGTCGTTCGGTCCGTGATGTTGGTATTTGTAGAAGTCATATATTTTTCGTCTTGTGCCGTGTGCATGATGTTTTTGAAACGTACATCGTCTGCATTTGTTGTTTGTTGGTTCATTAAATTGTTGTGTTTGTTTTTATAAAAATGGTATTTTTCTAGTGAGTTAGTTCTATTGTGTTATCATTTACTTCAAGTATGGTTAGGTTATTTTCGTAACTTATTATTTCATGTTCATGAGATATTAGATGTTCTACAAATCTTATTTTAAATGACTTGGTTATTTTTTGTATTTTGTTGTTGGTGTAATTATATTTTATGTGGGTTTTTTTTATTTTTGTTACTGTGTTATGGTTCTATTGTTGTGTTAGGTTTTTTGTAATTTGTGTATATGTTTTTATAAGTTGTTTGTTATATCCATTTTCTATTGCTATTGTTTTAATGTTGTTTAATTCTTTATCATGTTACTGTAAGTGTTAATTTTGTGTGTCCAGAGGTAGATAGATTTTTTACGTATTGTATTGTTGAAAGTTGGTTTTCTATGTGCTGTGGTTTTTTATTTTATTATTATTGATATTTAATGTGATGTCAAGAAAGTTAATTGTTCCATGTGTTTCCATTTCATATGTGAATTGTAAGTTTTTCTTGTATGTGTTTAATTTATTTAGTATTATGTTGTGTTCGATGTGAATGGTAGGTTGATGTATTACAATTATATCATCTACATGTCTTGTCCATAATGTAATGTTATGTTTATGTAGTATTGGTTTAACGATTTCTTCAAAATTGTATATATATTTCTGACATGATTGATGATATGGGTGATCCCATGCAGATGTGTTTAATTGGTATAAACACACATATTTTACTATGGACAAGATACGTAGACGATATACTTGTAATATACCAACCTACCATTCACAACAAACACATCATAATACTAAACAAACTAAATACATACAACGAAAACATACAATTCACCGTCAAAACAGAAACGAACAGAACAATTAACTACCTTGACATTAGATTAAATAATAATAAAATAGAAACTACAATACACAGAAAACCCACTTCCAACAACACCACAATACACTACAAATCTAACCACCCCTGACACACAAGATAACAAAAAACAAAAATTAAATGAAGAATTAGATATAACATTACAAAAATAGCCATAGAAAATGGATACAACAAACACCTTATAAAAAACATATACAATAAATTTACAAAAAAAACCTAACTTCAACACAACACTACAATCTGAACACAAAAATAATATACAATAAACAAAATAATAACTACAATAACAAAATAGTAAAATTAACAAATATATACAACAAAGAGTACTACACTTCAACATACAAACCAAACAACAAAATAATAAAATATCTTAATAACACAAACCACAAAACAATTACAGAAAAACATAACCTATCAGGAATTTACGTAATTACATGCAACGACTGCAACACATTTTAGATAGGGAAAACGACCAGATCATTTAAAATAAGATTTGAAGAACACTACAGAGTATTCAAAAATAAAAATACAATCATGGACCGAACATCCACACCAGAAAAATTAATCAGTGATTCGACAATGGTCAAATTACCGAAAGGTGCCTCATCACACAAGGTAAATTAATCAGTGATTCGACAATGGTAAAATGACCGAAAGGTGCCTCATCACACAAGGTAAAAATATTGCACTTCGTTGTGGATAAAAGTATTTACAATAGTTATATATTAACTTCACACACACACACACATATATATATATATATATATTTTTTTTTTTGGACTAGGAGACTGACAGACTTACCTTGGTAAGAGTCCACTCTGTAGATTTGAAATAGAAACACATAAAAGCACTTAAACAATGATATATTTCAACCACACAGTGGTCTTTATCAATCGAAGAGAAAACACAAAAAGAAATATTAGAGAATGAAATAAAATAATTAACCGATTGATAAAGACCACTGTGTGGTTGAAATATATCATTGTTTAAGTGCTTTTGTGTGTTTCTATTTCATGACTACAGAGTGGACTCTTACCAAGGTAAGTCTGTCAGTCTCCTAGTCCAAAAAATCTAAATAATCTTTACCAACCAAAACTAACCTAAATATATATATATATATATTTGGTACAAGCAACCTCCCAACTTGAAAAACATCCTAGTACATCCTAAACTACCAGACCCTGATGCAGAGAAACCACACAAACTTCCTCATGGCTCCTTCCCATGTAATAGACCTAGATGCAAGACGTGTCCAATACACCCCTCAGCAAATAGTTTCAACAGCCAAACAACAAAAATGGTCTTCAAAATACAGGGCCATCATAATTGTACATCGAAAAATGTCATATACCAGCTACAATGTAAACTTTGCTCAGCACAGTACATAGGCCTGACCACGGATGGTCTGAATATCAGAATGAATGGCCACAGACATGATGTTAAAATTATGAATATGGATAGACCAACAGCTCAACATGCTGCGAGTCACAACATCACAACTTTTGATGACTGCTATACCACAAAAATAATTAAATCACCCCCCCCCTGATTGCAATCCCTCAGAACTGAGAAGGTGGGAACTATCATACCAGTGGTATACCAAGTCCAGAGAATCCCCTAACCTCAACATCAGATAAATCCATTCATTTTTTTTTTCCAAATAGCCTTATCTCTTGTCCCCTGACAGACTTATATAAACTATAATCACTCATATGCTCATGGAAACAATATATATATCTTTAATCTGTGACATCTGATTTTTTTTTCTTTTTGTGTTTTCTCTTCGATTGACAAAGACCACTGTGTGGTTGAAATATATCATTGTTCAAGTGCTTTTATGTGTTTCTATTTCAAGACTACAGAATGGACTCTTACCAAGGTAAGTCTGTCAGTCTCCTAGTCCAAAAAATCTATATATATATATAGGTTAGTTCTAGTAGAGCTTAAAGCTTATTTAGGAATTTTTGGACTTGATAGGAGACTGACAGACTTACCTCAAGGCAATAGTCCAAAACTGCAATCTCTTGGAAATAAGCACATATAAAACAGATATAAAACACTTAATACACTTTTATTTGAAATATTTCGATCAACATGATCTTCTTCAGTCAAGAAAGGGAGAGAAAAAAAAAGAAAAAAAAAACTTTTTCTTGTTTTTCTCTTTCTTTTTTAATTTTATTTTATAATTGGATTTAAAAAACTACTCACTGAAAAATGTTTCCATGTTAAAAATAAGTCAGAAAATAACTAAATATATTTGTAATTTCATAATGCTCTAGTCTTATTTGTAAAGAATTGCTTATTGTTTCAGTTGGCACATAAGAAAGAATGGGGTTTCCACAATGCTCGTGTGAATTGTGTTGCTTGGTCACCCAACTCAAAACAAGTTGCTAGTGGAAGTCTGGACACCACAATTATAATTTGGAGTGTAGATTTCCCTGCTAAACATACAATAATCAAAAGTAAGTGACAGAAGAAAGTATCATGTAGCATCAAACTTAAATGATAGTCTTTGTGATACACTTTCAACTCATTGTGATTTACCAAAAAATAATTTATTAGATTTTACAGTAGAATACAGTAGAACCCCACAAAATCCAAACATGATTTGATGAAAACCAAATTTTAAAAAAGTATCTACAATTCAATGAAGTATGTCCTGAAAGTTTGCTATTTGTCTAAAACAGGACTTTTAAAACAGGAATCATGTACTTTTAATAGTGGTGGTTGTATACATTAACCATTTAGAAATAAATGTGCCAGGTAGCTTAATATCAGCAGTAAAACAACAGAAAATAAATTCTACAATTTAACAGTTTACTCTTAACTGTAATACTATCTTAACTTACTAACTAGAGTAAACTCAGATAATTCTTTTGTCGTTTACATTAATAACGCGAGTTAATTAGAAATGGTTCTTTATTCTTGTGTGATGTGTTCCACAACATGGTAGAGAGTGTTAATGTAAACATAGATAATGCTTATGTCTCACGTCTTAGTCTATTTTTAGTCGTGATTAGCTGACATTTGTTTACAGTATTTTAAAACACACTAATTTTCACACATCCACACTTTGTCATTGACTCTAGTTTACAGTAGTTAGTTCATTCGCTCTTATTGACAGTTTTGTTTATGCATGCGTTAGTTCACAATGCTTAGTTTATTTTTATGCATGTTGTTTATCAACTACATTTGAACATACATTTTCTTTGAACATACACAGAAATATTTGACTCACTTAGACACTTATTTACGAAGGCAGGAATTTTAATTAGTTAGTAAGTCTTAGAAAACAAGGTTTTACAACCAAATTTCATACAAATTCGTGATACTGCTTTTGCGTTCTTTTTTAAACAGACAGTTCCTGGCATAGACATTAACTGACCTGCACTCATTCGGCTGCCGTGCCAAATAATAAACAAAATGCAGTTCTCATTTAGAGTGCATTCAAAAAAAAAGCACAAGTAATTTCCTCATTATCACAATTCCTACCTGCTAAATTGTTGAGCCTTGACGAATCCACCCTTAAAACTTTCCAATCACTCTTCATATTGTTTTGCAATATGAAAAATCCTACAAAAATTTGCACACCTCTTCCCGATCTATTCATGAGAGATAAATTCAACCCGTTGCACTTGGAATGGCATTTTGGTGACCATAATTTTTAATCATATTATCTGAAATGCAAGTCCTTTCCAATTTATTCACCAAAACGTTATATGCAACTACATGCTGAAGCTACCTTTCTCCATTTTATGTCACCACATTTTAAATAGAATTTATATTTTAAATTTCCAGGTTTGGTTATAATTTTTTTAAAACAATAATGCAAAATGTATTGCAGATGCTCACCCTCAAAGTCAGATTACTCGGCTCACGTGGCTTGATGATGAGACGCTAATTTCTGTTGGACAGGACTGCAATACGAAGATATGGACTATAAATCCAATTCAGTAAATACTTCGAGTGAAACTTATGAAATGTTATTATATGTAAGTACCATTTATAAGTAACAATGTAATAAATTTTCCTCTGCTTAACAACATGTATTCAGTGTTTCAACAGCTGTACCCATGTTAACACATTCAAGCTTATCAAGTATAGATCGGGCCGTTTAGTTAACACTAGTCTATAGTCTAGACTATAACTCGGGTTCTAATTTATTTCCATAGCAACGAAATTTTCGTGTTTTCTCGGTTCTGTCGATATATCTGGTGTGGTCAGATAGTGAATGTTTTGTTAGTCCGAGTTGTTTACATTTTGAATTGGTTTTGTTTGCTCTAAATTTTGTCCATTCAGTTATTTCGTATATTTAATATGTAGTGTGTGTAATTTTTATTTAGGTTTGAGTTTGTTGTTTTTCGCTTAAAATTTATATTTCAATCATTAAGTTTATTCAATATTTATTATAAGAGATATTACGTTATAGATATAATGGCTGAAGGCACTTTAGGAAGCAATAAGAGACATGTTACTTTTAGAGAGTGACAGTGACAATGAAACTGATCTAACTAAGCCGAGGTACAATCGACATATCTTTCATTGAGAAACTGAATGAAAATGTAAATGACCCGATTTTAGATTTATACTTAGAAGAAAAGTTTTCTAAATTTTAAAGAAAATATTTTAAATTACATTTCTATTATCTTTAACCCGGCAGAGGTAGCGTCATGGTATTTTCCACCGGGCCTTCACCATTTTCTTAATATCTCGAACTGTCGATTTTTGTAAGCTTCCACCCCCTCAGTACCTGAAATAGACTTGTCCACTCCCGAATACTGTGTTTGTATTTTCGCTATCAGCAACGAGTGTCTTAGTGCAGCAGCCTAAAGAAAAGCCAGTGTGGAAACCACTGTGCGCGACCCCTCACATGTGCTAAAATGTGACATAATTTTTAATTTTTCTTTTGTGTTATTGATAGTTTAGTGCGTTGTGTGTTATATTTATTGTTTTGCTACGCAATATGAATCAAGCAGAGGAAGAAAGATTTGCTGGAGTGTTAGATAGCTTGGAAAGTGAAGAGAGCCGTGAGGAAGAAAGGATTAAAAATCCTGGTAATGTTAGAAGACACCTTTTTCGTGAAAAGAAATATTGGGGAGTTTGCAAAACATATCTAAAACAATCATGAAAGTGATGGATTAAATTTTCTTTACAACATATGCCTACATCCACAGGGGCGAAATATTGCAGAAGATGCACGTGAAGGACGATGCAGTCTATACAACTAAAGACAAAACAGAAAATCAAAAACTCAGTGCAACAGCTGTCGTAGATTCATCTGCAGGGAACACACTGTACTTTCTTGTCAAGACTGCACCACCCTAGGGCATCAATCGGATGAGGAACTGTGAGGAATTTTATTGCTACAGTCGGCGCCGCTTATTGTGATCACGGTTAATGTTATCATTCGGTTATTGCTATCATTTCATTGAAAAACAAACACAGACGTATATTAATACATTGCAATTAGGCCGCTTATTGTAATCACCTGTTCGCTTATTATTATCATTTAATTTGCCATTCAAAATCATATGCGTCAAGGTATACTAGCATAGACCAAGTAAAAATGTCTACAAAGTAGTGTAAACAGCACGTGCAACACACAATGATGCCCAATTCATAGAATGTTTATTTTTAGAATGACAGAAATACTTTATAACGGTTTCAGCACAGTTCTCAGAATGTATCCCTTACTCTTTGTTTGCGCAAACACCCTAGCCTCGCTTGAGTCGACTTAGTTGTTTGTTAACATTAGTTGATGTTACTACTGAACCATTTACAGTACAGTCCTACTGTATTTTTTAACAGTGAATTTTTATGAACGTTTATTACAGTATTTCAGTGTGATTTTACATAACTTAATTTTTAAAGATCTTTTTCGTTTGTTTTGTAGAGTTTAGTGTCACTTGAAGTTTCAAAGGACAGTATAGCAAGATGTCCGAATCTCAAAAGAAACGACGCGATTTAAGTCTTAAACAAAAACTTGATATTCTAGATAGGTACAGTAAATTACCAAAAATGAGTCAAAGAAACGCTGCTTCTCAACTTGGCGTTTCTCAACCTCTCTTATGTAAAATATTGAACAACAAAGAAAAAATCTTGTCATTATCAAAGTGTAATGCAAATGTTGACAACAAAAGACATCATTCTGGGAAGGATCCGCAAGTGGAATCAGCTTTGAAATTGTGGTTTAAAAATGTTCGCGAAAAAGATGCTCGAGTTGATGGCCCACTAATGCGTCTAAAAGCTGAGGATCTTGCCAAAATAATAGGAAAACAGGATTTTAAAGCCACAGATGGATGGTTCAATCGATGGAAGAAAAGGGAAAACATTGTTTACAAGAAAACGTGTGGTGAAAAAAGAAATGCTGATTTTGTTGGAGCTGAGGACTGGTTACAATACGAATGGCCAAAGATTTTGGCCGAGTATTCTCCTAGCTGCATATACAATGCAGATGAAACAGGACTTTATTATCGTGCTTTACCTGAACATACTTACTTATTTAAAAATGAAAATGCTAACGGCTGTAAAATATGTAAACAAAGAATAACTGTTGTGTGTTGTGTTAACATGGTTGGTCATAAAGAAAAACTCTTAATTATCGGTAAATCTAAAAATCCACGTTGTTTTCAAGGTATCAAAAAGCTAACTTTAGGTTGAATCATTCAAACTCCAATGCTTGGATGACATCAACAATTTTTAATGAATGACTGACTAATTGGGATACCAGCCTCAAACGCAACATTGTCCTTCTACTAGACAACTGCACTGCACATAATGACATAAGCACTACGCTAAAACACATCAAAGTGATTTACCTTCCGGCCAATACTATATCAATTATTCAGCCATGTGACCAAGGCATAATTAAAAATCTCAAAAGTTTTTATCGACGAGAGATGCGTGCTAGAATTATAGAAAATATGGATGAATTTCAAACCCTTACCTCAAATGAATTGGCTAAAAAAACTTCTTTACTCGATGCTATTCATCTGGTAGCAAAATCTTGGAATGAAGTTTCTGAAAAAACTGTGAAAAATTGCTTTAGAAAAGGTGATTTTTGTTGAAGAAAATCAAGAGCAAGCTACATCTGAGGAAGACTCTGAAGAGAACTTGAAGCCTTTCGATTTGTCCTTAAAAGAATATACTGAGTGGATGGAAGTTGACGATAGTATTGAAACAGCAGCGGAAATGACTGGAGACGATATTTGTGAGGTAGTTGCTTCAACAACAAAAGTTACTGAAGAAGAAGAAGGCACCGTTGATGACGAAAATGATAAATGTGTACCGCAAAGATCTAAGCAGGAAGTTCACCAAGCTCTTGAGATTCTAAGGCAGTTTGTTCAACAAAAAGCAGAAAATTTCAACAAACATTATGAATATGAACAATTTATAAACAATATTTTACGAGAAGACTACAGACAGTCACATATAGAGGAATTCTTCGAGAAAAAGTAAATGTAAATTTGAAGTGTAAATAAGATTGAAGTGTTTTATAATGAGGTTTTATGTGTTAAAATGTTTTGATCAAGTGTTTTACGTAGTTCTATATACTGTTTTTTTTCAATTTTGCTAGACTCAGTGTTTAAGAAAAATCTACAGTGGAATAAAATAAACTGACATGAGATATGCCCACTAATTTTAACAAGTAGAAAACTAAATTACAGAAATTCTACTACTGTACATAAAACTGTCCGGAATAGCATCAAAATTTGGTAAGTACAGTTTAATTATAGTGTTACAGAATTAGAATTACTTGATGTAATGATAGGCTTACATATCGTTCAGAACAAACAGTTGTGGCAATAATTGAGTTCAATGCAGTACGGCTGTAGACTACATCGTGATTAAGCATTCGGTTATTGTTATCGTTTGGTTATTGTTATCAAATATGCTTCTGACAAATGTGATCACAATAAGCGGCACCGACTGTATAACCCTCAGGTGCTTTGACGTATTGTATGTAACTTTTTGTTTAAAATCATAAATTTTATAGTTTCATTTCATCATTATAATTGTAATATTATGATAAATTTACTTGAACATTCAACACATTTTGGTTCAAAATTTGTTCTTTTACTTTACAGCTATTGTAAACATCCAGTACATTTCCTAATTCAGAAATTAATTTTCTTCCAGAATATATTAATAAACATAGGTCTTTGTGATAGAGTCTGTATGTTATGACAACTTATCTAAAGTCTTGTATTTGTTTCAAAAAATAAATTTGTTAAATCTTAAAATATTATTTAAAATTATTTAATACATTAATTTCACAATTAAAAACAATAGAGCATAAGTAAAAACATTATATTTAATTACGATGTATGTATTTTTAAATTAAAATATTGTTCAGTATTTTCTTTTGTAGTAATAAAAAGACATAGTCGAATCCACTGTGTGCGACCCCTCACGTTTTATTTTTCACGCGACCTCTGCCGGGTTAAAGTGATATATAACATGTAATTTTTATTTCCATTCCAATGTAAAAATGTGTAGTGATATACTGTGTTGCTATTTTATTATGTTGACTTTTTTATACATATTTCAAAGAAGCATAACACAATCTACATGTAAGTAATCAATTCAAATATATATATTTCCTAAAAGCTTGTTTCATTCCCTTCTTCAAAAATGTATAATTTGTTGTAAATATGGTATATATTATGTGTCAGTAATTTTTTATATTTTACCTATACACCTCCAGACAAATAAACAGGTGCCTATTAAGGGATTAGACTTCAAAGTGTTGAAATTCCCTAAGCCTCTTCAAGGAAATAAAAAAATGAGTTTAAGCCAGAAATGTATAGAATACATCTAATTAAGGAGTAATAAGACATTTTTATAAAAACAAAAATCAAATTTAATCCCTGGAGTTATAAAATAAGATTTTACATTGGCCTATTATTGCTGAATACAAAATCATTGTTATAGAAATGTTTCTGAGGATAATTCTTTTACCAAAATAATTTTACGATATTAATGTTTGGAAGTTATTGTTAGAAAACATAATTTTTTGCTCTAAATGTTTGTGAAGATAACTTTATGGTAAGGCTTGCTTTTTTATGTCATTCCTCTTCTGATACTTTTGTATCGCATCTCCTTTTTTAAAACTTTCCTGTTTGAGTAATATTTTTATTACTCTGACAAATCAATGGTTTATTTTAACGGCTTGATATATTTGTATCTGTCTTTAGACATGTCTGACGTAATGTGGGAGATTTGATCTCTCAGTTATTTGAAGGTCAATGACTTCAAAATACAGTTGACACCCTCGTTTATTCCTTCATGCCACTGGCTAGGATTTTTGCGCTACAGACCAGCCAGCTCATGCATACGCTGTTCCATAAAAAACTAAAAACATGTCCAATAACAACTAAATTAATGTTCGTGCATTACAGTATCTACAATATTTTTACAGCATACTTCTTTTTTTGTTTATTCTTTATGTTGTTTCAATTTAGTCTGGAACATTAAACAAAACATTTGTATTCCTCAATAAATTACTTTTTTTCATTACTTTACAACATTATTTACTTTTCCCATTATCTTTTCTATTTTACACAAAAATATCCGAACTTGTTCAGACTAAGCGAACGTTCAGATTACCCGTGTTTGGACTAGGCAGACTCAAGCGTTGTATGAAACATCTCAAAACATGGATATATGGCACGTGTTAATGACTCATATATCCCCATCTTTTATAAATGTCTTTAAAATTTTATCCTTCAACTTATTTATGGAACTGTCTAATTATAAAAATGAAATGTCATTCACCTTTTAAAGAGGATATTGATATTCGAAATAATAATGTATCCACACCTCCCATTATTCCAGGTGACTTGTTTCTATTTTTTTTAAGTCCTAGTGATAAATGGTTGAACATACAGAAGAAAACTTTCTTGACGTTATGCTTATTATTATGAATAATATTGATTACCAATTAATAAAACAATAAATTTAAAAAGCAAGCAATTTTTAAAAATTATAATTTGAAAGAAGATTTTATTTATAGCTAGGAAATGTTAAATTGCTACTCACTATAGTGTGCTCATGTAGCCTACACGTGTAGGTTTTCATCAGAAAAGTTGGTCGTTTTTAATTATAGTAAATAGGTTTCTCTGTTTCATAAATTTGAAGTAATTAACAGCTGATCAAAACATTTACACTCAGAATTGGAATAGTTTTGGTTTTTTAAGTTTTAGTGGTTGTGCATTGTGTGTGAAATATTTGAAGCATGTGCTCTGTAAATGACATTTCAGTTTTTAAATGAGGAATATGCAGCTTCAAAAATTTTCAATGGGTTTGAAAGTCTATAAGAGTAATTTGGAAAGAGTCATAAAAGGAATTTTAAAATGGACAAAGTACTAGGTTACCAAAAACATAAGACATTTTGAACAATCGTTATAAAAGTATTATCTTAATTATTTATTTACTGTATTTTATGTTGTTTTATTTGAAGATATTCTTGGACATTGGAAGTATTATTTCTGTACAAAAATTAACAATTTTTCAACGAAGTTCAGGTATTTTATTAATAATAAAATTTATATTATGTATGTTATTTTTATTTTGTTGTTGACTTTATTCAGATCAATTTGCTTAGATTTGAATTTTCTGGAAGTTTTATTCAAAACCATTATGAATTTCAACTATTAAAACATATAAATAATTATTATTCAACTCCTATTTGTGTATATACACTAATTACACTTCAATTACTCTACACTCCAATTCACCTGGGAGAAATTCTCAGCAACAACTTCTTAGATGTAGATATAACAAACAGAGATGGGAGTATCTATACAGGTGTCCACATCAAACCGACAAACCATCTGCAATACCTACATTTCAATAGCAACCACCCAATGAATATAAAAAGGTCCATACCATACAGCCAAGCAAGCAGGGGCAAGAGAATATGTTCCAACGATATAGCATTGGAGGACTTTAATAGAAAGACCATACTAGCTTTCCAAAAAAGAGGATATCCTAAACAACTTGTTGAGGATCAAATCCGCTTAGCTCAATCATCTGATGAACCGAGACCACCTATGGAAGACAACAAACTGTCTCTAGTTACAGATTACCATCCAGGCCTACAGAAGCTGAACAAAATATTCTTGTATTTGTAAACTGATCAGTGATTCGACAATAGTCAAGTGACCGAAAGGTGCCTCATCACACAAGGTAAAATGATTGCACTTAGTGGTGGATAAAAGTATTTACAATAGTAATATATCAACTTCATAAAGTCAGTGCAACAGAAAAATAATGGACAACGTAAAATATCTATATATATATATATATATATATATGAAGTTATGACGGAATCTATGAAGTTATGACGGAAGCAACGGAAAAACAATGGATAATGTTAAATATCAATATATATATATATATATATATATATATATATATATATATATATATATATATATATACATATATATATATATATATATATATATATATATATATATATGATTTTACCAAAATATATTAATGATTTTACCTTATGTGATGAGGCACCTTTCAGTCACTTGGCCATTGTCGAATTACTGATATTTTTCTGGTGTAGATGTTCGGTCCGTGATGTTGGTATTTGTTGACGTTACACGCAATTTCTCGTGATCTGCATGTATGATGTTTTTATATAGTATGTCTTCTGTATATGTGGTCTGTAAATTCATTAAATTGTTGTGTGTGTTTTTATAAATGTGGTATTTTTCTAGTGAGTTTAATTCTATTGGGTTATTATTTATTTCAAGTATGGTTAGGTTATTTTCGTAGTTTGTTATTTCATGTTTATGTGATATTAGGTGTGCTACAACATTTGATACTTTTGTATTTTTATTTTTGAATGCTCTGTAATGTTCTTCAAATCTTATTTTAAATGATCTGGTCGTTTTCCCTATGTAAAATGCATTGCAGTCGTTACATGTAATTTTGTAAACTACTGATAGGTTATGTTTTTCTGTATTTCTTTTGTGGTTTGTGTTATTAAGATATTTTATTATTTTGTTGTTTGGTTTGTATGTTTGAGTGTAGTATTCTTTGTTGTATATATTTGTTAGTTTTTCTATTTTGTTATTTTTGTATCTATATTTTAGGTAGATTTTTTATTTTTATTATTTTTCTGTTGAGGTTGTAGTGTTGTGGTTAGGTTTTTTTGTAAATTTATTGTATATGTTTTTTATAAGGTGTTTGTTGTATCCATTTTCTATTGCTATTTTTGTAATGTTATCTAATTCTTCATTAAATTTTTGTTTGTTATTTTGTGTGTATTTTATTGCTTTATTTATCATGTTACTGTAAGTGTTAATTTTGTGTGTCCATGTGTGGTTAGATTTGTAGTGTATTGTGGTGTTGTTGGAAATAGGTTTTCTGTGTACTGTAGTTTCTATTTTATTGTTATTTATTTTTAAAGTGATGTCAAGATAGTTAATTGTTCTGTTTGTTTAATAACACAAACCACAAAACAAATACAGAAAAACATAACCTATCAGGAGTTTACAAAATTACATGTAATGACTACAATGCATTTTACATAGGGAAAACGACCAGATCATTTAAAATAAGATTTGAAGAACATTACAGAGAATTCAAAAATTAAAATACAAAAGTATCAAATGTTGCAGCACACCTAATATCACATAAACATGAAATAACAAACTACAAAAATAACCTAACCATACTTGAAATAAATAATAACCCAATAGAATTAAACTCACTAGAAAAATACCACATTTATAAATACACACACAACAATTTCATGAACTTATAGGCTACATATGCAGAAGACATACTATATAAAAACATCATACATGCAGATCACGAGAAATTGCGTGTAACGTCAACAAATACCAACATCACGGACCGAACATCTACACCAGAAAAATATCAGTAATTCGACAATGGCCAAGTGACTGAAAGGTGCCTCATCACACAAGGTAAAATCATTGCACTTAATGGTGGATAAAATTACTTACAATAGTAATATATTAACTTCATATATATATATATATATATAAAAAGTTTTTGTGTTTTCTCTTCGATTGACAAAGACCACTGTGTGGTTGAAATATATCATTGTTTAAGTGCTTTTATGTGTTTCTATTTCAAGACTACAGTGTGGACTCTTACCAAGGTAAGTCTGTCAGTCTCCTAGTCCAAAAAATCTATATATATATATATATATGTATGTATGTATGTATATATATATATATTCATTCTTGATATTTTACGTTATCCATTGTTTTTCCGTTGCACTGACTTTATGAAGTTAATATATTACTATTGTAAGTAATTTTATCCACCATCAAGTGCAATGATTTTACCTTGAGTGATGAGGCGCCTTTCGGTCACTTGACCATTGTCGAATCACTGATTACTTTTTCTCAATTTTCCTGTTGTGGATGTTCGGTCCGTCGTGTTGGTAATTGTTGACGTCATACACGTTTCCTCTTGAGTCTTGTGTATAATGTTTTTGAATAGTATGTCTTCTGTATATGTTGTTTGTAGATTCCTTAAATTGCTGTGTATGTTTTTATAAATGTGGTATTTTTCTAGTGAGTTTAGTTCTATTGGGTTATTATTTATTTCAAGTATGGTTAGGTTATTTTCGTAATTTGTTATTTCATGTTTACATGATAATAGGTGTGCTGCAACATTTGATACTTTTGAATTTTTGTTTTTGAATGCTCTATAATGTTCTTCAAATCTTATTTTAATTGATCTGGTTGTTTTCCCTATGTAAAATGTGTTACAGTTGTTACATGTAATTTTGTAAATTCCTGATAGGTTATGTTTTTCTGTATTTGTTTTGTGGTTTGTGTTATTAAGATATTTTGTTGTTTGGCTTGTATGTTGGAGTGTAGTATTCTTTGTTGTATATATTTGTTATTTTTTCTATTTTTTGTTACTTGTGTATTTATGTCAGTGCAACGGAAAAACAATGGATAACGTAAAATATCAATATATATATATATATATATATATATATATATATATATATATATATATTTTAGGTTAGTTTTGGTTATTAAAGATTATTTAGATTTCTTGGACTAGGAGACTGACAGACTTACCTTGGTAAGAGTCCACACTGTAGTCTTGAAATAGAAACACATAAAAGCACTTAAACAATGATATATTTCAACCACACAGTGGTCTTTATCAATCGAAGAGAAAACACAAAAAGAAATATGAGAGAATGAAATAAAATAAATATAAGTTGTAATCACAGATTGTTTTTTTTTCCAAAGGAAAAAAAAAAAAAAAAACCTGTGATTACAACTTATATTTATTTTATTTCATTCTCTCATATTTCTTTTTGTGTTTTCTCTTCGATTGATAAAGACCACTGTGTGGTTGAAATATATCATTGTTTAAGTGCTTTTATGTGTTTCTATTTCAAGACTACAGTGTGGACTCTTACCAAGGTAAGTCTGTCAGTCTCCTAGTCCAAGAAATCTATATATATATATATATATATATATTTAGGTTAGTTTTGGTTGGTAAAGATTATTTAGATTTTTTGGACTAGGAGACTGACAGACTTACCTTGGAAAGGGTCCACTCTGTAGTCTTGAAATAGAAAGACTCTGTCTTCTATTTCAAGACTACAGAGTGGACTCTTACCAAGGTAAGTCTGTCAGTCTCCTAGTCCAAAAAATCTATATATATATATATATATATATATATATATATATATATATATATATTATAAAGATTTTATAAAACACAATACAACGGGGTTTTATTATTAAATGAAAATAATTTTATTGAATTATATTTATTTTCTATTTAAAACAACACACAAAAAAACTACTCAGGAACAATTCATTAACATTTATTTTCACAATTTCATCTCAACATTAAACAATACACACAAAACAAAATTTTACAACTTAACAATTTTTAACAAAATCGGTTTAACTTTTTTTTCTTTTAATTTTAGAGTTACACAATTTTAATACCCTTGGCTAGTTTAAGATCTCTTGATATCTCGGGGTTATAGCATGGGCTATATTAACTCTTTGTTAATTAAATAAATTTTGAAAAACACAATATTAAATTTAGAACATAGTTTTAATAAATATTTTCCTGATGGAAAAACTTAAATTTTGAATATAAAAAAAAAAAACTAAACGATTTGAACTGGATTATTTCTTATTACTTACTATTAATTAACTACAAGATATTCTAATGTATAAAATTAAATTTCTCTATTATCTTAAAAGTCCACTAAAGTTATTTTATAGCGCTATTACGCAACTTAATAAATATCAAAATTTTGCTGGTCGCTTACGTAAATTCCCGTTCTCTCCAATTAAACAATTCACACACTTAAATTCGTTTTATTTACTTCACTTGATATTAACACAGTATTACATTTTGTAATTCACTTCTCCTTAATTTAAGTTGGCCAATCTTCTTAACAAAACGGTATATTTTAGACGAACTCTTTCCAAATAAATAGAATTTTGACTGGTCCTGGCTGGTTCCTCTAGTAGCGTCACCCACGCTAGAATGCCCTAACTACGCGTCCTTCGATTTTTAAAACTGTTTAAAATATGGCCGCCTTTCTTCTTAAAAAAAACACATATGGGTTATAATTTAGTTCGATTTCTTTCCACTAGACTTTCACACATGTTAATGTCAACGAACTATTTTCACCGTTTTACAGCTGATGCGTCCACAACGAGCTAGTTTAGAATGGCGTTTTAACTTGGTTAAACCTGGTTGAAACTTACTGTTTTAATTTCCTATCCTCAACAAACCTTCCAGTGTTTATTTTATTAATATTATTAGTGTGTGAAGTGTCTTTGTGTTTTACTTTTAAAATAGTTCTGAATTGTGTGTGTTTTGCTTGGTCTTTCATAAACATAACCTTTCAATTTTCTTTTGTTTACAAACGTGTTCACTTTCTCCTTCAAGTAATTACTTAGGCCCTATGTTACTACAGTTTACAAATTTGTTTACACATAACTATTCTTAGATTATCTTATTTTAATTTATGTGTTAGGTTATTTGATATAACAAATTTCCTAATACATTTCCAGTTCAAAAACCTTGTTTACAATTCTATGCTTTTACCTAAATTTTAACCTAACCAATATCTTAATGAATTTCTTTTTAAATTTTGTGTGAGTTATTTCTAATATATTCTTCCAATTCTTAAATAATATTATATAGCCCATTCTATAAATGTTACAATATATATATATATATATATATATATATATATATATATATATATATATATATATATGGAAGTAATAAATAAAACTATCATTTTTTTTATTTGTACTTGAAAATATTGTATGTAACTCAAACAAGTTTCAAGCTAGATAGGCTCAAAATATTTCTTTTTTAACTCTTACTAAGACATAACATGACGCTGGATTGCTCAGTACAATCTTGGTAGGTTTTTTTAAAAATATTTAACAAATATCATGTACAGAAAATTAAACAAATTTACTTTTTTTCTAATTGTTTTCAGGTTTTCTTACTAACAAAATTAGAGCTTTGTGGAGAAGTTATAGCAAGAGTATACATTATAACTTTGTCATTGTGTGTGATACATTAAGTCATACAAGAACTTGTTTAGCAACTTGCCAACACTTTTCTACAACTTGTATTATTCTTAAAGGAATTGTGTTATCTACATTTTAGCTTGTTAGAATATTGAATATGTATTTATTTGTGTTATTTTATTTTTCTCCTTGAATTTAAATTATGGATTTTAGTTTATTTTATTATACATTTCAAGTGTTTGTACATTAAAAGTTTTTTCAAAGACTTGATTTCTGTAAGTGTTATAAAACTGAGCTGACTGCCAAAATTCTTTTCACACAATGGGTACATTTTAAACGGTATCTGTCACAAGTTTAGCCAATTTTAAAGTGTGTTTAAAAAAAAGTAATAAAATTCCAAGAGCACTGAACATTATGTTTTTAACCTAACCAGTTTGTCTATTTTGTGGCAGCTGTTTGGTCTAATAAAACAACAAACCTTTTAGAAAAAAAATGTTAAGGGCAAATATATTATTTAAAGTTTTTGGTTTAAATAATCTGACAGATTGACAGGATCTTATGTATTTTATATCATAAATGTAAGTTATTTGTTCATAGGATATAAATTATAGTAAGTCGGTCAAATTTAGGGTACCTAGCTTTTCTTTAATGTATAGCAGGAAGTATTTAAAATGCAGATTTGTGTTTGTTAAAAACTTGATTAAGTTCTATTCTGTAAATATTATAACTATAATCATAATAAGATATACAATTCATTGCATTTTTGTTGTTTTTTAATTGATTTAAACATAATATACAGCTTTCAAACATTTAAGATGTTTTTAGAATATAAAGGTTAATAAAAAAAAAATTGAGTTGTGAAGAATATAAAAAAAAGCATGGTTTAATCTAAAATCAATTGAAACATTATTTCTGTTTTATATTTTTGTGCTTATTCTAGTTTGTATTATAAGTAAGCTAATATTATTTCCTAAAACAGCAAAGAAATTGATGTTTGTAAAACTATTTACTAGTTGTCCTTCCAGGTGACTATTAACTGTTTAATATAGAACCAATGCTTGTAAAACTCTTTCTTTAACACATTGCCAAAATTGTTCTAGATTTTTATAAATACTAGTTTTGTATAAATAAATAATACATATTGTTGTGAATTAATGTTCTAGTTGTTGGGGAAAATTAATCCATATTTGTTGTTCAAGGTCAAGGTTTATAGGCTCAGGGTCTAACTGTGATGATTTTATCCAATTTTGTCTCACGTCATACTTATTAAGGTGTAAGTGTGCAACAACTTCCTTATGTGTCAATTATATTGCTATTTGATATTTGGATGTTACTTATTTTCTGTAGTTTTTGTATTTTATTACAACTCATGTTCTCTAATGGCTGTTAAAATATCGAATACTTAGATGTGTTTTCTTTACCATTTGTTGATTCCATCTTCGTGTGAGCTACTAGTAATCACTAAACACTTTTTAAATGTTTTAACTTGCCTATAGTAGCAGTTACTTTACTTGTTGAGGACGGCCGTTTCGGGAGATGATTTGTCAACTCAGACCGTAACATCTTACTGTCTGAGTTGACAAAGGGACACATCTCCCGAAACGGCCGTCCTCAACAATCAAAGTAAGTGCTACTATAGGCAAGTTAAAATATTTAAAAAGTGTTTAGTGTTTTCTTTCTTATATTTTTTTTTTTGTTTGCAAGAAAATTTGCTGCTTAACACGTTAAGTGCGGCAATGTTTTATAGTTGGGTATCAAAAATTGCTGAAAAAATATTATTGATTACTTGTATTGAAAATGTTGTTGATGGTCTCAATATGTCATCTGTAGTTGGCTAAGCATTCATTTTCATCAGTTTTGGTGACATTATTTCTGGTACGTTCATGTACATACTTCGCAGATGGTGCTGGTTCTTGTATCTCAGGTGATGGTTGTCGACTGTCTAACTGTTGCGTTTCTCTCCTAATTGTAGGATACAATGCTCCTAAATGCTGGATACCGACAAACCTTTTTCCCGTCACAACACTTAGTAATAGTTTTAGAAAAAGTATTACAAACAAATTTAAATACCTACAACCCTTTCTACCCCCATTTACAATGATTTTCAACTATAAAAATAAGTTTACACACAATGTCAATAATTTCTAAAAAATGCCAAAATAAATACTATATACCCCCCCCCCCCCCGTCCCTGCCATTTCAATACTCAGCTTTAGTCATACATGTTCTCATGAAACTTGTCGAAACATCGCAGTTCTCACAGTCCGGACACTCAGCACAAATGTAGGTGGTCATCTTCCTTTTGCCTTCTTTTGCACAAACTCGGCATTTCCTGTGAACTCAGCGTCCAATTGCTTTCCTTTTGTTATTATTTGGGAGCCTGTGTACGCTGTTCGAATAGGGAGTCACCATAATCGGAGCCTGTTTGGGGGGGTAGAAGTCCTTCAATGACTTTGAGACGGAAATCATAAAGGCTCAGTTAATTTTGGTGTGAAGCAATAATCAAAAAAAATGTAATTTCAGCCAAAGTCACATCTTTCCAATTTGTGATTCGTGATTTGGCAGTTTTTGAGGACCAAAAAATTCCAAGGTATATCTGTTTGTCTCAGCAACAATAGTCTCTAGGAAAATAACGTCTATCAATAAACTAAACCAGTCAGTTGGGAATTGACACTCTTAGTCCAGAATCTCCTGTGAAAGGTGAAGTTAATGCATTTACTGTTATTGCAAACACTATTATATTTACAATAAGCTTTTTCTTTGTTTAGTAAAGCTAGTTCATCAAAAACATGTGTTATCAGAAAGAGTTTTTTTTCAATTCACTATAGCAAAATTACATTTTTGTATGGGCATTATGACTATTTGGCAGTAGACCCTATACTTTGTTTAAAAGATATAAATTTATTTTGTCACAATTACTTCTTTTTTCCAAATAAAATCATTTTTTGTTGTATAAAATGTTTTATATTAGATTTTGATGTCATAAATTACATGTTATCAAATAACCAGTAAATATTGCCCGTCATTAAACAACTGATTGAATTTAGTACAACTGGGTAAAATACACAAAAGCAGAAAATATTTCTATTCAAAATATAATTTTGCTATCTAATTTCTCTACTAATTCTACATATATAAACAAAATAATTATTAAATAATAGTTATTTTGAATTAAACTTATCAAAACAAACAAGTAAACAGAAACCTGGCTCTCCAGGACACGGAGCACAGAGGACATATATTCACTTCTATTCTGAGAGTGATTCTTGTTGCTTGTAAGATTAGGTGTTTAGGAGACAACAAGATGTTAGTGTCATGCTGGCTTAGATATGTCAACTGTTGATGTAGAAACTGAATTGCTGATAGTCTATAGGAATTTTAATGAAAATCTGCAACATATTCATGAATAATTTCTTGTAGAGGAAGAAGTAGAGAAAAAAAGAAATTATCTAATAAATTTAGCAGAACAGTTGCTGGAAATATATGATCTCCCAAAAAGAGTTTCCTTCGGGCATATAAGATTAGGATCCAACTCCTTACATCTACAAGACAAAATTTTTCACAATTTTTAGTTCAATTTCCACAACATAAAAAACAAAAATTTGTAAGAAAAAAATGCAAAGTTTCATACAAAATACGAGTGTGAATGATGTAAGGTCCCATTACATTTGGAAAAATGGTGCTTCAAACTGTATTACACAAAAATAAAATTCTAAATTCATTAAAAAATATTTGTAAAGTTTTGTAAGGTGAACCTTGTTAGGGAGGCATACAATCAACTGCTAAGCTTCAAACAGAAAGTACCATTTCATTTGTATTAATTTTTGCCTTTAAATATTATTATTTTATATATTTTAGTTCAAAAATATTTTTTAATAATAATGATTACAAATAATCAATTAAATGATTAATAATAAATTTTAAAGTATTTCACTAATAAAACACAATTCAGTCTCTGAGACCACAAGTTGCAAATAATCTGTAGTTGAAGGGTCGCTTGAAAAATACTTACTTACTTTACTTTATTTTATCCAATGCCTGCCCTTGGCAAAGAAGCCATTTGGTGTCGAGCCTCCCAGTAGAGACGCGACAACTGTTGAGTTATGTTCGCCAGTTCGGGGCACTTTGGCAGATGGTCGCCGTTCATTCTTTCTCCTAGACATAGGGGACAGATGTCAGTGTCCACCAGACCAAGACGGTCTGGAAAAAGACTCTTGAAAAATGTAACGTGTAATAGGATAACAGTTTGAGAATTAATGTATGTATTATCCAAAATGTTTTTAGATACACTTTACTTTGTGCTAAACCTTAAACGCTAGTCACTTGTAAGGGCTAATTGTTATACTACAAACGCCTTCATCTTTAAAAAATGTATTTTAATCATGCAGTAAGTACAAGAAAAATTCATCCAGATTTTGTGTTATAATTCCTGAATCATGTTCCTTTTAATTTTTATATTCAGAGATTCTTTAAAATTGTTGAAGGTATAAAAACCGTATTATTTTGAACAAGTCATATTTCATGTTTTGGATTTGTTTATTCTGTTTCTATTTTAGTAATTTCTACTTTTATATAAATAATCTAGCATTTATTATTTATTTATAAACCTTTTTGTTGTGATATTATGGTAAGCCAATACAAATTTACTTTAATTGTTTCTTTTAAAACATATTTATTAAAATATCTACTAACAAGTTGATTCCTCCATGTGTTTACTGCCAGTGATTCAATATAAACAATATTTTGTAAAATATTAGTATAGTGAAACCAGTTTGGAAGTATTATTAACAAAATTAATGGTTGATATTGTCTTGGTGGATTTTAACAATGAGTAAATTTAAAATATTCTAATATAAATTTGAATTAAAGTTTTAAATGCCAAAAATATTAATCTATAAATGTGGTATGGTATTATTATGTGGAGCTACTTGATAGCACATGAACAACTTTATTTATTATAAGTATTTGTAGAAGATAGTATTGCTTTCTTGTACAAATTTTTAAATATAATGTTACTTAGATATTTTTGTATGAATAAACTACCAGTTTTTTACAGTTTGCAATATATATTTCCATATATTTTTATTGAAACTTATGAAAGAAAATTTTTTAAATATCTGTTTACATTTTTTTAAATTACCTACTCCTGTTAAAAATAGTCAAACCAAATGTTATTTGTAAAACCTATTGGTTGATGAACGAAATAAAGTAATTATTTGTAGTTGTTTTTCTTTGTAAAAATTACCCTTTTAAATCACTTAAACTAAATAACAACTTGTCAGCACAGTATATTTAAAACAGAAAGCACAGAATTTAAATCATGTGGACTGGCTGACTAACTCTCATTTTTTTTATGCCTCTAGGTGCCCCTTGGTTAAACCAAAAACATATAAATTCAAAACTCTGCAATTACTTTACTATAAATTTCCAGCATTTTTAAGGAGCCAAGTTCCAGCATTCAAAGTGCTAAACCATTATGATCTGTATTCAGATGTAACTCTGCAAATACTTTTCGTCTTGGTATACAGCTGTTTATTTCATCAGTGGTATAACCTGAGTGTGTCAGATTATGAAGCACTTTTAACATCAGTGTTTCAGCAAAATCTTCAGAGACTTTGTGTATTTTTTTTATAAGCCTATAAATGCTGAGCCATTCTGAGTAAAGTTGTTGAATTCTTCCTGTTGCTAGGCTGTAATAATAATGGTAAACAAAAAAATTTGTTAACAAATTTAATAAGATTTTGAAAGGAAAAACAATGTATCTATGTATGAAAATTAATAGTACCTTTTGTGTTCAGTTGTAGATAAAATAATTAATATAGTAAAAAAAATATAAATTTTTTAAAATAAGCTATGCACTGATATTTATTTGGACATAAAACTGGACGAAACTAAATAAATAATTATCCAACAGCTAGTGATAGTTGCATCTTATGATAGTAAATAATTTCTCTGTAATATTAGGTAATGAGCTTACAAATGTCCTGATTTAATATTAACACATGAAAATGTTACCCACTAATCTTGAACATTAATTCTTTTACTATTTAATTTTTAGAGCACAAGTTTTAAAAAAAATAATTTTGTATATATTTTTCCTTATATTTACACTTCGCCATTTTCCTTATTTTAGATCTCCATTGTTTATAGTAATTTTGTCCTGCATGCTTCTTCCAGTCCTGTTTTCATCACCTCCCCCAGTCAGTTACTAGTTCATTCATGTACTTTCTTGTAATAATAGGACTTTATTCTCTCACCCCTCTTATCTTCATTCTTGCATTTATTGTTTACTGTGTCCAAACTCTGTCTTGTACATAAGTACACTTTCTTGTACTGTGTAGACTTTTTCTTTTACATATTTCATTGTTGTCTTTGATCATGTTCCTACTGTTCTAAATGGGCTAAACCTTTATTTTATCAAATTCGTTCTGTTTTTTTTTTATTTTTTAACAATACACATAAATATTGGACAATTTATATTGTGATTTTAATGAACCCTACAATCATCCGGCCATATCCCAGCCCCATATCTGCCAGATTAGTGGAAGTTTACTGTATATTTTATAAACTGAATGTCTATAAAAACTATGGTGTTCTAACAAAAAACCATGTCATTTCAATTGACGCAAAACAAAATTTGTATTTAATACTGCTAAAATTTGCAAAATGTAAAACATAACCTGAATGTAACAATACCTCAAAACAGTAAAAGGTAAATCTTTATTTTTTTATATTACTACATTAATATACAAGTATAATATACCTAAAAATGATTTGGGTACGATAAATTTAGTTACCAAAAAAATAATAGCGCTGACACTAAAATAAGGAAATTGTTAAAGAACATTAAAATTGATCAAATTCTACCTCTTTTATTAAATATGATAAGAAAAAAAGTACTTACTTTTTTAATGGTAACGATATTTAATTTATATAATATTTATTTATGAATGTGATTCTGTGGATCTCATTATTTACTTTAGTATTGTTAGAATAAAAGAGCCTAATTTTTTTAAATATATTTTTTAAAAAACCAAATCTATCCTAGCCAAATATGTTATGTTTATTTTTCATATTGCACTCACTAGGTTTAAATTTTGCAGAAATAAAATGACTGGTTTTCATGTCAAGTATTGTCATTTATTTATTTAGCAGCGATGTTTCAGTAACAAATTTGTTAACCTCTATAGTCCGTAAATATGTGTAAAATTCTATACTGATAAAATTCTATAGCATAAAATTGTATGCTAATGTTTCCTTCTCATTCTAACCTGAATCCATCAACTCAACTTACCTCTGTTCAATTCATTTTCATCTGCCAGCTGTACGATGTTACTCCGCACCTTTTCCATAGGAAAGTAAATTTTTGGGTTCTAACTCTGTTTCAGAACCTGTCCCCCGAAAATATAGAACTCTCAGAAGAACCAACTTCTAAATGTATAATTAAAGCTAATTAGCGACTTTTAAGCCCTTTAGGCATTATTGGGGTCATGTATTCTTTGACAGACACTCTGATTTTAAGACAATGGTAGAGTTACACACTAGTGAAGCTTAATTATGAAAAAGAAAAAAACTGCTAGTTGGTAAATAACATTTTAAAATTTTTAATCAATTTTATAATTACAGTAGAGTCTTGATAATGGGACCGAGATCCTCTCAATCACTGAAAACTGGGATTACACCGAAATACATACCTGTACATTAGAAACAACAGGAGTTCTAATGAACTTTAATATTATAATTGAGATCGCATAAAATAAGTTTATAGAACTGCATTAATTACAGTACTTATATAAATTAATGTTGCTTTGGAATACTTTGATCATCACGGTTGCTAATTTTTTTAGAAAACAGGAAATGTTTTCTGCATCTGCTAATCAGATCATATTCGTGCTGCGATGTCGCATAGATGTCTTAGCAGAAGCACATCTGTTGTCGTGGTAACTGTTCAATAGAGCGCAGCATGGCGGTTGTTTCTTGGTCGCAACTAACTTTTCCTTCTTGTACTGGCTCGGTTGAACCTTCATCTTTATTCTGGTCACCACTGGCTTCAGTAGTTTTTTGTATAATTTCAATAATCGTAACATCTGTTATCTCAAACTGTCCACATCGGAATTTTCACAACCTGGAAGTTTCTTGATAAGAAATGTCAAATATGTTTCTTTTTGTGGATCAATAAAACCGTCAACAGTTTCATAATGACACGATTTTGTTCCACGACTTACTTAATGTTTCTTCTTTAATTTTGTTCTAGGATTCAGCTATCCAGTTCACAACTACATTAACTGTATTTTTTTAGGAAGCGTACAATGCTTTCTTCCTCTTCAGTTGCTACTCCCAAAAGATATTGTAAAAAAGTAGCATGTGTGTTTTTTTCATACATTTTAGAACTCAACAGATCCATTGTCTGGATTAGGCTTGTAACATTCGCGGGAAGATATAAAGCACGGATATCATCATAGCACAGTTGATCTTCATCGGGATGCGATGGTACACTGTTTAACAGTATAATTTCCTTCAGAGGCGAATTTTTTTACTTTTAAAAACTTTTCAGTTTCAGGCACAAACTAAAAAAAAAAACACTTTGAATAGTTCTCTATCCATCCGATCAGTTCTTTGGTTCTTAAAAAGAAACTGGCATTGCTGACTGGAAAATACTACTTTTTCTAATTGTTCAAACCAAATGGGTTGTATTTATCAACAAACTGTCGACCAATTCAATAGATGTATAATAATAATTGTCTGTAAAAAAAAATGTGACATTTGTTCAAATGGTGTTTCATCAACTCTATGACAACTGAAGTTGCTGCAAACATATTCTCACTTGTGTTTGTTCTCTTGCCCATATAAAGCTTTACAGAATAATTATAACCAGATTTATCACACAGTTTGAAAATTTTGATACCATATTAATCCGACTTCCAGGAAAGTATTGTTTGAAAATACCTTCCATGGAAAGGTTTCATTGTTTCATTTACAGCTGTTTCTTTGTCTGCATCTTTTAGGTTACAGAATAGTTGTTTTCGCAGTGGCATAATTTTTGCTATTTCTCCATCTTCTTATGGATTTGTTTTGTCATTGAAGTACCAGAATCATAAAAGCAATTGGAATCTGTTTCTACTCATTACCTTTCAAACAATAAAGTTCTTGTTGAAGCAAGTTTTTGGGTCAATAATCAGACAATCAAGGCACTGAAACTAAACCTATCCATACTAGAACTCATATAAATTGTTTTATTTCTTTTGAGCTTGTGTTTTTCTTGTAATTAAGCCTCTTTTATGATTAATTCTTATTGTAGAAAGTAGTTGACTAGCATTACAATTATCAGACTAGTTTATTCTGTCATCAGCTGTACAATATTGTCAGTTAAGTATTGTTCATAACAATCTATTGGCTTAGAGTCATTATCCTCAACAAAGTTAAATTTAGAATTTGTCATAAGTATGAATTGTTTTTGCTTACCCTCGGAAGTACCTCCAGCTATCATTTCTAGCATCATTCTGTCTGACTGAACGTTGGATATTCACAGCTGCATATTCATCTACTTCACTTGGATGGAAATCTAAAACTTAGTACGCATCCTCCATACTTGTCCTTGTTACTTTCATTACCTGTACTTCATCATTATTCACAAAATCAAACCAATATGTCAGATTTGTGTTTATATATATATATATATATATATATATATATATATATATATATATATATATATATATATATATTAAATTTAAAACAACATAGGTTATTCAAATACAAGAATATTTATTAATTTATATCCAAAGCTTTTCGTTGGTAAACAGTACCAACATCATCAGGAATGAAAATTAATTCCTGTCGATGACATTATTGTAATTGTCATTCCTGATGATGTTGGTACTGTTTACCAACGAAAAGCTTTGGATATAAATTAATAAATATTGTTGTATTTGAATAACCTACGTTGTTTTAAATTATTAAATAAGAAAACGTATTTTATATATATATATATATATATATATATATATATATATATATATATATATATATATATATATATAGATTTTTTGGACTAGGAGACTGACAGACTTACCTTGGTAAGAGTCCACTCTGTAGTCTTGAAATAGAAACACATAAAAGCACTTAAACAATGATATATTTCAACCACACAGTGGTCTTTGTCAATCGAAGAGAAAACACAAAAAGAAATATGAGAGAATGAAATAAAATAATTGTAATCACAGATTGTGTAGAGTAGAAATCAGATGTCACAGATTAAAGATATAGATATATTGTTTCCATGAAACTCATATGCTCATGGAAACAATATATCTATATCTTTAATCTGTGACATCTGATTTCTACTCTACACAATCTGTGATTACAATTATTTTATTTCATTCTCTCATATTTCTTTTTTGTGTTTTCTCTTCGATTGACAAATACCACTGTGTGGTTGAAATATATCATTGTTTAAGTGCTTTTATGTGTTTCTATTTCAAGACTACAGAGTGGACTCTTACCAAGGTAAGTCTGTCAGTCTCCTAGTCCAAAAAATCTAAATAATCTTTACCAACCAAAACTAACCTAAAAAAAAAAATATATATATATATATATATATATATAACAATTTTATATTTAGGCATGGTAGGAGACAAAAAATGCACATTATTTAAAAATATGCTTAAAATATTTTAGCAAAATGTGGTTTAAACACTATTGCTGCAGCTGGCGTAAGGGGTGTAGAAATTATACTAAAATGGTATTGATGATACGAACCAATAAATAAAACAAAAATAAAGAGATATAAGAAGGTATGCCACCAACTAGGTGACCACCTGCCTAGCCGGTCAGTATTGGCTACTTCTATAATACAACAAATAATTTGCTTGGCCACCAAGTATGTGAACGCATGTTTACCTATCCAATCAGTATTCTCTACTTCTAGAAGCTAAAGAACTAGTGGGAATAGCCTCTACTAATTGAAAAAATTTGGCTAGCAAGTCAGTATTGGCTACTTCTGGGAGCTAATTAATTAGTAGCGAAAGCCTGCACTAGATGAAGACTTTTCCCTGGCAAATCAGTATTGTTTTGTGATCAGGAGGTGATGAACTAGTGATGTTTACCACCATTAAGTGAAAATGTTTACCTGACCTACCAGAAGTAATATTTGTTACTTCTGGAATGAATTAGTGAGGATAACACCAACTAGTTGAGCATGTTTGCCTTGCCAATAGTATCCTTACCCTACAATAATCCTTGTTTTGGCAAATATAATATCACAAATAAAGTTTAAGAAAAACTCTGTAAATAGTGTATGATTTTTAAAATATTTTCATTTATTTAATTACTAAAAAGGAGAAACCAGTACCATCTGTTGTTACCTTAATTTTAAAGGATGTCATAGAAGAGAAACTACATTGTCTACTTGAGTTGAAGTTGCTTGTTGTTATCTTGAATTCACTGATTAAACTATAATTAAATAATACTTAACTATGTAAATACATAAAGGCTTACTTGCTGATGTGTTTCGAAACAATCGTTTCTTTTATGAAGCTAAGACTCTACTCGCTAGTAGAGGCTTTGCTTCGTAAAAGGAGCGGTTGTTGTGAAACATGTAGGCCAGTAAGCCCTTACGTATTCACTTAGTTATATATATATAGATACTTCTTGTTGTTTTTCCATTCTATTGATACAAAATGTTGATTCATCACTGAATACATATAGGTAGACCTTGTATAACTACGGCCATAACAAGCAATGATGGGGGGTTCAAAATCTTTTTAAAGAGAAAAAGCATCCCTTCATGGGAAAGTAAATCTTCTATGAAGGTTACTACAAATTGTAGTATGAAGGCATTTAAACTTATAATAAATTTAAAGATATGGTCAAAGTTATCCGCATTTACTCCTACACATACAGAAGCCACTATAATTTTTGGCTTTGTAAGAGATATTGGGATTGCATTTACACATTTCTTAGAAATATTACATATTTAACATTTAGCAGACTTATTTTATCTTGTACTCTTTCCTTTGCAATGGCAGCTGATGCTTTCAAACTAATATCTTCAATGGCAGTAGTTATTGTTCTTTAACTGTCAATATGGAAGGACTTTAGAACTTTTCAAATTCCAATATTTGGATTTCTGTTCTGGAGTTGCTGAAGTAACTCTTTTACATCCTCTTTAAAGTAAAAGTTGGATAAAATATGGCTTGTCAAAATTGAAGTTATATTTATTACTCATGTCAGAAGACAATGAAAAAATAAGCCTCTTAAGTTTAGTGGTTATACAAGGAAAATCATTAATTCTAAAGTCTTATCATCGTATTTAAAAGGAAATATAAACGATACAATCTGTATCATTATGAAGAATTTTACAAAGACACTACATCTACTAATGTTGTCACATGAGTTTAAGATTTTCTTGCCCCTTTTCTCTTTAGCAGCTAATGTAAAAAATTTAAAATGTTTTCCTGACTGTACTCCTTGATAACAATTTGAATGGTTTCTGTTCACAGTTTGTTAGCTTTATTAATAGGAACGGTCGATTCTTCTCCACAAATTGACTTGTAAGTTATTCCGTATCTTTTGTGGAATCCAATGAGCCATCCTACACTTGCTTGAAACTCTTCATAGCCAAGAAACTTTGCAATGTCCAAAGTCTTTCCTCGAATTAAGTGTCTACTAATTAAAACACTGTAGTCCTGACATCAACAAACCAGGAATAAACTGTCTTATCTAAATCATCATATATAATTCACTGCAAAATTTTTTTCAAACAAGTGAAAGGCCACAGCCAAAGCGTCTTTGATTTTTGTACGCTCTTTTAAAATTTTTAGCTACATCTATTTTCTCCTTCCTGGTAAAAAAAAAAAAAAAAAAAACACTTTTTATTATGTCAACTTTGTATTTGATTATAAACTGATGTCTTTTCAGTCTCTGTTCCTCCATTATGAACTGATTCACTACAATACAATACACTGCAGAGATTTATTGTCCATTGGTGCTCAAGCATTTTTAGAAAATTATTGAAGTGGTTCTGAATAATATGCAAGCAAGATACTCTTGTAATCAAAACAGCAGTAATTCTACATTTCATATCACAATCAGAGATCCATAATTCTAATAAATCTAATACTGATTCTACTGTTGTCTGGCAGGTACATGTTTAATTTTCAGAAAAACTTATTTTATACCAATTTCTAGCTGTATGTTACAAATTCCGCTTTGTTCAACAGACATTTGTATATTCCAACTAGATAAATGTATAGATAACTGTTGGTGTGAGATTAGATTTCATCTAATACACAAGTAAGAAAAATTCATAAAGAGAAATACATCAACACAAAGGAAAGACCAAGAAAAAAGTAACAAAGAAACCAGGTATGAGTGTAGTGAACTCATGTTTGAGACAAAGGGCAAAAATTGGTATACACTAAGGAAAAAATACACAACAGAAACAAGGGACTATATTTCTAAACCATAATGCAGAAAAATAAGTTGGAATTATACTTTTATTGTATTAACTTGGCAAAAAACCACTACTTGTTTAACTACCGCTACTGATTTATTCATCAGACGCATTTTGCACTAGGTCAGCACATTATTCGATACTGTGAGTCACTGACAAGACTGTTGCGAGTCTGTGGTGTATTTCTGTTCTGTGGTTTTATTGTTCATAGAGTAATTGTTAAATTCTTGAATTTTGTAGTCCATTACGTTCGGTGAATCTTATGAATCACTTAAACAATAGTTTATGACTATCCGAACTTTATATTTAGTAAATTTGTTAAATTTCAGAAATTTACAGACACACAAAATACAAACATATTAAACGAACAAACACAATACAAATCACACATACTCTTTGATACTATCGAAAACCTACCTTTAAAACCGTCACCGCTTGACCCAACATTTCCACGCAGGACACTGATGAAGATCGGCACATAGCAATTGAAAACGTTCTGTCTCAGTAAGTTTTAACAAATTTACTAAATATAAAGTTCGGATAGTCATAAACTATTGTTTAAGTGATTAATAAGTAATTGTTAATTATGTGCTCAAATATAGTGTTTGATTGTGAGTGTGTTTTTGTCATTTAGAATGTGTTGTGAATAGTATTTATGGTGTTTGTATATCTCGCAGTTTTCTTCTTTCTTAAGTTTGTTGTTTTTTTATGCAGTGTAGGATTTTTATATTGGTGTCTATGTCAGTCTATCAGTGTAGAGTGTTTTGTATGTGTATGGCGAAATTTGATTAGAGTTGTCTCTTTCTTATCTGTTTTACATATTCGTTGTATCAAGAACTTATTTTTCTTTATTTATAGGCAATATAACTGAGTTATTGTAGACCGAACGCAAAAAAGTGTGTTGCTAACCCTTTTTTGCTTTACCCTAATTTTCTTTTAAACTAGTAGAGATAGAGTTCTGGGACAGGTATATACGATTTGTCCCAAACTCTATTAATGCCCTAAAAATTTCAGTGTTTGTTAATTTCACTGATGGAGCTGAATTTCAGGTTTAAATCTTTAACCCTGTATAACTCGCCAACGAAGCACATCCCGACGTATGTTTATATGAACTTTTTTCATTACTTTGGTTAGAGGAATAAGCTTGTGCAGTATGGCAGATTGCTCCTGAAACACGCTGTATTTTCCTTTAAATACAATCACGACTAATTCAGAATTAGTAAATTGTTAAACAGACTTAGGAATAAATGGGACAAATATTTGATGTAATTTTTATTTAACAATTCGTAAAATCACAAACATAACAACAACTGTTTGGCAGTTAAAATTTACAACTTTATAACAGACTTTAAAAACTTTTAACATTTTCAATTAGTTACTAGTTATATTAATTTATTTCTAATACATAAATTTATTAGAATATAATAATTTCTTTGGGCATGGAGCATAAATATTAATGTAATTAATATTAATAACTGCTATTCCAGTTGAAAGGTGTAAACAAAAATAAAACCTTCATTCAAACTCTAAGTTAAGTTCAGTCTTATTTTTCGATAACTAGAATAGATAGGAAGAAATTTTATTGGAAACTGAGAATAGAGAATGCTTTTGTTACAACATTCGAGAAATTAGTGATAAATCTTTATCAGGCATTATATTAAAAATATTAAATTTTCAATTCATGAAACATTTTTACTTTATTACTTATAAAAGGATCGTAAGTAAGTAGCACGGTTTCTTCTAGTGAAGTAGTACCATTAAATTTAATTCTACAACCAGCATATCATACACAAACCTCAATTCTATACAAAATAAGAACTGGAGTACCTAGTACTGCGTCATACAAGCCCCTTACTCTAAAATGTTATATTTTACAGAATTATGTTGTTGGGAATAGTCTCTAATCTTTGTTTTTACAGCTCTATTATTAAAATTAGAAAACTTAAATTAAATATTCTTACAAAATATTCATTTTGTTGATACCTTAGAGCTTTAGAGTTTCGGTTCACGGGGCGGCAATGAGCAAACTGATGGTGTGTATGGAAACAAAAACTTAAATATTAGCACAAAAATTAAATTAAAATATGAATGGTATACAAATAGTTGCTTTTACTCTAATCTAAAACTGTATTCTTGCACCTTTTCTGTTTCATATTTTAAATACAGTAGAACCTCATTATATAGAAGGGTCCCTATTAAGCAGAACATCACTTACAATGGTCTGTGTTTTGAAGATAAATCACAACATCTGCTAGCCTCAAAAAGAAGCAACACAGCCAGCATTGGCAGAATGCCTACACAGCTACTAATACATTTTTACTCTGTGAAACGCATTCTCTCTAAAATTATGCAAAAGAACTGTTGTTAATAGTGTAAACAAATCAGTATTATTTGTAATGTTGACTTATCAAGTGATGACAAATGTTTTGTAAACAGATATAAGCCATGCCCTAAAGAAAAGGTCACTGTCTGAAATGTGAATTCCATCAGAATAAGATTCAGTCAAAAGATTTCCTAACTAAAAGTAAGAAAAAAATAAATGTTAAGCCATGTCACTGAATTTTACATAGCTACACCGAAAGTGTTAATTGATTTGTAATTGCAGTAAATACATCTTCCAGCTTATTTCTTTTTATTAAAATTTTAGTTTTTCTCCATTTTATTTGCATCTAAATCATTTTAAGATAACGTTTTGCTTTAAAACACTTTCATTAAAATAGATAACCATAAGTCCCAATTAATTCATTATAAGGAGGTTCTCCTGTAAATACAATTTCCTTCTAGCATAATAAGTAATTTTATAATATTATTTAGTAATTAGATATCTTATACAGACTAGTAAATGAACAACAAATTTTAAAAATAATCTATGAACAATTCAAGAATCTTGAATTTATTTTGATTCAATCAGTGTATCTGTTACTATGAAAGACCAATTTATTTCGATGGGTATTTGTCATGTGTTGTTATTCTCCAGAGAATATCAATAAATGACAAGTATGTTGGTGAAACACCAAATATTTGGTGTATTACAATATATCTAGACTTTTTCCAGTAAATCAATAAATACAAAATAATCCACAATAGGAGTTAACTAAACTTTTCTCTCGTAATAGCTGATCCAATATTATGTAATTCCTCTTTACTTGAGTTAATAGTTTATCACTAAAAACACTTGAACATATAGTATATTACACTTGCCTATAGAAGTACAGTAGAGTCTCGATAATCCAAGGTAGATATGACCGAGACCCCCTCGGATTAACAAAAACTTGGATTACACGGACGTACATCCCTGTACATTAGAAATAATGAACCCTATACAGTACTATAAATAAGATTGCACAAAATATGTTTATAGAACTTTATATGATCATTTCTTGGAAGCCTGACTCATTTCCTTGGCATAAAGTATACTTAGAAACATTTCTTGGAAGTCAAATTAAACATTTCCTTTCAGAGATAAAATAGGCTCGAATGTAATGGAAGCTCGAAAAATCAGGATTCTGAATTTCGAGACTCTACTGTACTTACTTTTTTGAATATTAAGAACAGCTGTTTCGGGAGATATGTCCCATCATCAACCCAGATCATAACATCCAACTCAGTCTGCAATAATCAAAGGATAAGTGCTTCTATAGGCTCCTATACTAATTTAAGTTCAAAAGATTTTAGCTTATGTAATGTTTGGATGATATTTACCAGTAAAGGTTGAAATTTGTTATAAGTAAATATTGAGTCTTCCACCAACACATTTAGTATATGTAGACATTCACCAAAAAATTACGATTTTGTGTGTATTCAGTGTTTATCAGTAACACATCTACGCTTAAGTCATAAGTTACAACCTCTAGAACTAATATAAACTATTTTTAAAGCTAAGGTACTACAATGTCACCCAAAAGACATTTTTTGCCTTATTTTATATTATTAGACACTTCTGTCATTAAAAAAAAATTATTTCTGCTAATTATTTTGGAAAAAAATGTATAAATAACAACATAGAAAAGTGTATAAATCACATTTCAACTCTTTTAAAGTTTTTTAAAACAATGCTTTATAAAATGGTTACATTTTAAAAAAATATGTATGTAATAGAAAAATATATATTTTTAATGTACAACAATATATCACTTAGAATCACCACATTTTAATTTAGTAGGATAATAATTAGTAAGATATATCATCTACTTATAATAAATATAGAGTATAGTAGTGTAAAGTAAACAATTAAAAATCTTTAGCTACCAAAAATAATAACAGTTAAAACCTTTATGTACATTTTACTAACACAATTATAAAAAAAACTACAAATCATCTGATGAAGCTCCTTTAGCAAAATGTAAATCATGTACAACTTTTTTTTTGGTGGCTAAAGGTTTTTTATTGATTATAATAATAAAGAATACATAATAATTATAGAATTATAATTAATAATCAATAAATATTTGGTAAACATTCCATTAAGGTATAACACACAATATAATATTTTTTTAAACACTCATTCAAAACAATATAACTTTACATAATTGAGCCTTAAAAAATATATATTTTTATCAAAGACAAAACTATATACATTTATGAATTTACATACTGGCATTTTACATTTTATAATTAGTTGTAAAAGTAAAATTTAGAGCAAGCTGTATTTGGAGAGACTTAAAGAAACTGTTAACTTAACAATAATCTACTCAGCCTTGTTTACTTTTGCTGTTACATCGAACACTTGGCAGAAAACATGTTTGCTCAAGTTTTGATAAGTAATTTTATTCTTAGCAACAATACTTTTTTATTATCAGTAATTTTAAAATTTAAATACATGACTAGGCCATTAACTTCTTGAAATTTCTTAGCAGATATATTTTACTGCACTGCTTAAGGATATGAAACACAAACTTGTGAAAATAATTATTTACACATCATAACGTAATAATTTTAGTCGTTATATTGCAATGACATTTAATAATAACAGTAATTATAATACCATTTAAATTATAGAAATAGTGGTAGATAAAATAACCTCCAGATTTACAATAAAATCATGAATATTTTTCATCAAACAACTTTCCAAGTCTAAAATCAAATGTAAATTTATTTTACATTATCTGGTTATATTTTCATAGTAAAATTTACTTTAAATCAAAGTTTACTTTACCTTATAATAGTCTAGTCAAAATTATTAAAAGGACAAACAGTTATAATTTCTCTTAAACCACATGTTTTGTAATCATCTCATTTACGAAGCCTGACCTGCCACTAGCAGCGATCGCTTAGCATGGAGGATATTTTAATTAGTCCGGATGTTTGTGTGTTTTGTAGCTGGAGTTAGGATTTATGTTTTTTTATATCGTTGGCATATTCTTTATATCTCATGTTGTATATCCTATATATAATGATCTACCAATTTAGCCAATTTAGAAGCTGGAGAAGTCTTTTTATGTTATTGTGTACATACGAGATAGGTTACATTGATATACCATATGTGATAATAGTTTAGACTTAAAGTTGATTGTTGTAATCATCTTGAATTCACTGATTAAACTATAAATAAATGATACTCAACTAAGTGAATATGTAATGGCTTACTTACGGATGCATTTCGAAATAATCGTTCCTTTTAAAAAGCAAAGCCTCTACAGCAGAACAATATGCTGAACCTCTAGAGACCTTGCTTTGTAAAAGGAACGATTGTTTCAAAACACATCAGCAAGTAAGTCCTTACATATTCACTTAGTTAAGTATCATTTAATTATAGTTTACACTTAGTTCTTCAAATAATTACTCATGAGTTTGTCAGTTACATATAGGTAAATTTTATATTTCTAAATGTTTAAACAATTTTAATGGTTCTGTAATGTTTAAATGCTGTGAAATGATAAACAAGATTATTTTATTTAAAACATCTCAGCTTGTTTATATTAAGACTTGTACATGGAAATGAATAATATTAGGCATGTTTTTAATGCAAGTACAATTTTAAAATTAAAAAACAAGATTTGTTTTTTGAACCAATTATTTCTTTATAAAATTCTTGATTTAATTACTTAAAAATTCATAGATAATTTTAAAGGTACTTATCATGAACATTATAAAATTCTCATTCCTAAGAATCTGCCACTTGAGACAAAAACCTCTGTAGTCAAGTGGTCCTGGTTTTGTCAAAGGTTGTGCACTGTAATGAAGCTATAAAATTTCCCTAGTGGGGAACTTTTGTTTTGAATTTCAATTTTGAACAATATTCCCATATGACATTTACTTTTTTATTTATAGATTTCATACCTCTTTATTTTAAAAATATATTATTTTCAGAGACTGTAATTTTAAATTTATAGAACTGTCATTAACATTTAACGTTAAAACGTATAATAAACAGACTTATTTAGTAAACCAGAGCATTACTCAATGCTAAAATAACTGGTCAGTAGGAATCCAATAGTTTCAATCATTCAGTCCATATATGTTGGGGATGCAGTCCACAGATCTCTAGCGGCTGTGTATAAACTCTTTACTTAAATATGTCCTTAAAATTACCCATTGTTTATACAAGTAGCCTGACATATGAGACAAAGGTTTGCAGTGGTTCAGAACAAGTGGTTGGGAAAGTATAAACTCACACCTGTTTGTAAGGTATATTTCAAGCCTTGCTCTAAACGATTTTAGAAATTTCACAGTGCTAAGTTATTCAGCTACCATCACCACCAATGCAGTTCATAGTTCCAGCTACAATAAACAATTTAAAGTATACAAAGAGCGGTTTTTAAAATAAGTTTGGAAAAATTTGTTAATTTATGTACGTAATTAGATTAAACCAATGCCATTAAAAAAGTTTCATTTCTTTAATCACATATAGTTTTCAAAGTAATGAACAAAGAATATGAAACAAACTGCCAGTAAAACAATGAAATTAGTTTTAAGGAATATTTAGAAAAAAATATCTGTGAAACACTTTATATTTGAAGATATCTGCTTTACCATATTTATGATTAAATCAACTTCTATTATACATACAATAGTCTTGAATTAAATTTCTACAAGTTTCTAAAAAATAACAACACATTAACTATGACTAGATGTAATTGACTAGATTACTACAACCATTAGGTAAAACTAAGTCATAATGTTATACAAGGGCTGTTAAAGTAATATTAAAAACATGATACATGAATTTGTTAAATTTTCCAAATGTATATGTTTTTTTTTCAAAGTAGCTACCCTTTGGTTCTAATACCCTTTTGAAATCCTCTCGGCCACTTTTTCAAGACGAATTTCAGGCCACACCCGAGCTCCCTAAATCACACCTCACAGCTTCAGAAAACCGCAGAAGTCACAAGGAATCATATCTGGATGTACAATTGTGATATTACAAGCATTCAAGAAATCTAATACAATACGAATGACATGCTGCAGAAAATTTTATTGTTCTTTTACAATTTTTTGTTGTTGTAAAGTGAAGCAACAATGTGATCTATACCAATTCGTAATAATCTATCTTGACCAAACAACCTTGAGGGTTAGCATATTGGTACAAAAAGATTGTCATAACCTTACTGTCAATACAAGTCATCTATGTTTTTTATTAAGAAGTTTGTTGTTTCAGTTTCTGATCATAGTGATACACCTGGATTCATCTGTAATTGTGATTCCATTAATTGCTTCCCTCCTAAGATAATAGGTTTAGACACAATGTATCATTTTTACCAGTGCAAGCAGGCAAGGCACCTACCTAGTAATTGTGTATTACAAAGACAAGTCATCATTCATAGTAAAAAATGCACTACCAGTTGAAATCTCCACACATGCAACAAGCTCTAAAATTGTCATTTTTTTCATTGATAAACAACATCCGCAGCTGTAATCAGTAGAATTTTGGTACAAGATATTAAGGGTGGCTCCTTGTACTGCTCATTGGCGATGCTCTCTATATCCTCTTCGAACGCTTTATACCACTTGTAGAAGATACCTGAGGTCATAATGTCTTCATCCTACACCTAAGCCAATAATTCATAAGGGTCTTTTCATTTCTTCCAGAAGTTTCACTAAAAATTTCATGTTGTTCGAACTTTTTATTAATGTTGAACATGGAAGGAGAATATCTAACGCATGATTCATAAAATGTTATGTATGTCCACTCATTAGTTGACTTGAAACTAACGCTATTCATGCCTAAGTAAAGTAGAAACAAAAAGGTATAAAGTTTCATCACATTTTCCCCAAAGGTCCCTAATATAATTACTTTTTGAACAGCCCTCGTAGTAAACAGAACATTGAATATTTCAGATTTTAAAGATGTAACATCAGATGATATATTAAGAGGTATTTCAGATACATAAATATCAAAAACTTCTTGAACAAACTACCTGTTTGTTATGAGTATTATAATGTTTAAAACTTATATAAAGTTATTATTATTACTTGTAAATAATTTTACCTTATGTGATGAGGCACCTTTTGGTCACATGACCATTGTCGAATCACTGAATTATTTTCTCTATTTTTCTGGTGTGGATGTTTGGTCCATTTAACGAACCTACAGACAACATATCTTTCATGTTGTAGTGTTGTGTTGAGGTTAGGTTATATTGTAAATTTATTGTATATGTTTTTTATAAGGTGTTTGTTGTATCCATTTTCTATTGCTATTTTTGTAATGTTATCTAATTCTTCATTTAATTTTTATTTGTTATCTTGTGTGTATTTTATTGCTTTATTTATCATGTTACTATAAGTGTTAATTTTGTGTGTCCAGGGGTGGTTAGGTTTGTAGTATATTGTGGTGTTGTTGGAAGTTGGTTTTCTGTGTATTGTAGTTTCTATTTTATTATTGTTTATATTTAATGTAATGTCAAGATAATTAATTGTTCTGTTTCGAAGGTGAATCGTATGTTTTCATTGTATGTATTTAATTTTAGTATTATGATGTGTTTGTTGTGAATGGTAGGTTGGTATACAGTACAGTCTCGCTAATCCGGTCTCCGATAATCCGGACGTCCGGCTAATCCGGACGGCCCAAAATTTTTGTTTAGTTATAGTATTTTACAGTGCACAATCAGTCTGCCGTCCACAAAAATATTTATTTTTATACGTCTATATTTGTTATTTTTCAAAGGGGTTTGCCTACTCTAATAGACAAATAATATAATTTATTCATTAAAATATGAATTTACCATATTATTTGTTTCTTTTGTCTACTAAAGTAGGAAAAACGTCTTTGAAAAAATATATTCACATTAGATCTCCCAACACTACAACGCACGTGACATTAGAGACATCTAGCGATAAACGAAAGATAAAGGACCGCTGACTAAACGGATAGACAGTCTTTCCGTCTGGCGTCAGGTCAGTTGTGTTGGACGGATGACACCTTTACTGCTTCTCGCAAGATTTCTGCTCGGTTGTCATTTAATTGTAGTGCGATATTGATCTGTTTTTTTTTATTTACGTCTTGTTCAGTGTTCAGTGAAAATGGCGACTAAACGTAAGTCAGTGACAGTGACAATAGAAATAAAAACTCCAAGCTTTATTTCGTATTGATGGAGGTGAATCGCCTACTAAAATTGCAAAAGAGTTAGGCGTGGGAAAACAAACTGTTTCCGATTGGAGAGAAAGCGACAGGAAATTGAAGATTTTTTTGCAAAAATGATTAGTAAAAACAGTTTAGGCGGCAGAAGCACTTTAAAAAAACCAAAAAATGAAACCTTAGATGATGCTTTGTATGTTTGGTTTTGCCAACAACGGGAACAGGGTGTTCCATTATCGAGTGTAAATTTGCAAACGATCGCGCTGAAACTGAATGAAAAGTTAAAAGGATGCCCTAATTTTACTGCCAGTGTGGGTTGGCTGTCACGGGTGGAAGGAGCGACACGACATCCGTCAACTCGGAATAAGTGGTGAAATTTTGTCAGGGGACAGTGATGCCAGTGAAAAATTCAAAGACAAATTTTTTCAAGTTTCTCAGAGATGAAAACTTACAACCTTGTCAGGTGTTCAACGCTGACAAAAGCGGATTAAATTATAAAATGTTCCCAAAAAAACTTTAGCTTCCAAATTAGATTCAGTAGCAAAAGGCCATAAAGTTAAGAAAGAACGTATGACTTTGCTGCCCTGCAGTAATGCTTCTGGCGATCTAAAATTTCCACTTGGTGATAGGGAAATCCGCAAAGCCTAGGGTTTTTAAAAATGTAAATTTAAGTGTTCTACAGGCCCAATACAAGTTCCAAAAATCAGCGTTGATGAACAGTCAAATTTTTAAGGACTGAAGTTCTTTGAAAACTTTGTTCCAACAACAGAAAAGTTTTTAAAAGAGAAAAAACTCCCTCGAAAGTGATTAATTTATAATGCCCCATGCCACCCAAATGAATAATTGTGTCATGGTGACATTTTTGTTAAATTTCTTCCTCTTAACGTCACGGCTCTCATTCAGCCGATGGACCAAGGCGTGATAGAGGCGATAAAACGGCGATATAGAAAAAAGTTAATTTTATCGCGTTTGTAACAACAAGAAGCAGATCCAGCTACACAATTTATTGAAATTCTTAAAAAAGTGACTATAAAGGATGTCATTTATATGGCTGCAGAATCGTGGGAGGAAATTCAACCGTCTACACTCCAAAACAGCTGCAAAAAATTGTGGCCTGAAATGCCACAGGAAAGTGAAAAACCGACAGTCAACCCACTAATGACGACGCGGAATTTGTTCAGATTTTTCAACAATTGGAGGGTTGGGCCGAGTTGATTATCAGTGATTATGACATTGGTTATCAAATGCTCAATCGTCACGGTGTGCACTGCAAACGCAGAAAATGACAGCTCGGAAGAGGAAGACTACACAGACGAACCGGTCAGCCCAACTCATGTTGGGGCGGCTGCAATGCTGGAGGGGTTGATGACCTACTTTGAGAAACAAACTGATACTCAACTGCGGAGCTACTGACCTTGAAACGCCTAAGAGATCGTACTGTGAAACGACGTCATTCATCGTTAAAACAAAAGAATATTGCGGACTTTTTTCACTAACTTTTTTAAAGTTTATTTTTGTTTCAGTTTCATTTTTGTTTGAGTTTTTGTGCGTTTATACAGTATAGTGTAAATAACTTTATGTGAATACATTTATTCAACAAGAAAGATGCTTTGATATTTATTCATGTCATACCTTTTCTGTTACAATTACAGGATTTTTTGCTAAATAAGCTATGAAATACTGTACTGTATAACTATATTTAGGCCTCAATTTCACTAACACTACTATTTCAATATGTTTCCCCGCCTACAACACATATTGTATGCATTTGTTTGGCTTTTTCCGTCTAATCCGGACTTTCGTTGATCCGGACAGGGTCCGGTCCCATCAAGTCCGGATTAGTGAGACTGTACTGTATTACAAGTATATCGTCTGTGTATCTTGTTCATAGTAAAATATTATGTGTATTTAGTATAGGTTTGATTATTATTTGTTCAAAGTGTTGTAAATATATTTCTGACATGACTGATGATATGGGTGATCCAATGGAGAGTCCAGTTGTTTGTTCATAGTATTTATTGTTAAATTGGAAGTAATTTTGGTTACATAAGTGTTTGGTTAGTGTAATAATACTATTTATTGTGTTTTCTTTTTCGTTAATTTGTATTAGTTTGGTTTTTATTATTTCTATGATTTCTTCTTTTGGGATTCTAGGGTACATGTTGGTTATGTCATAACTAATTATTTTTGTGTTGATGTTTGTTTCTATGTTTTTTTATTTTATTAATTAGTTCGTTTCCATTTTTTATATTGTATGTGTTGATGATATGTATTGTAGATACGTTATCTGTAGGTTCATTAAACGGACCGAACATCCACACCAGAAAAATAGAGAAAATAATTCAGTGAATCAACAATGGTCAAGGGGCCGAAACATGCCTCATCACATAAGGTAAAATTATTGCACTTAGTGGTGGAAAAAATTATTTATAAGTAATAATAATAACTTCATAAAGTTAGTGTAACGGAAAAATAATGGACAACGTGAAATATCACAATATATATATTTTTGTCCAAATATTAATGTTTTGTATGTGACAGATAAGAGTTCTACTGAAGAAATTTATTGTGAACGCATTTCTGTGTGTGTGCAAAAACCTTTTGAAGAGATAAAATGATACCAAGAATTTCAATAAAAAAGAAACAAAATGATAATGAGAAATGAAATTCATGATGGTGGAAAACTATAAGTGTTTAGCCACTGACAAATTTACTGAACTAAACCCAAAAATACAAAACATCTGTACACAATTAATGTTTAGACAGATTAGGTCAATTGTTATTAGTGCGCCCCTTACATCTTAACGAAGTTAACTAAGTACCACAAAAAAAAACAATTTGTCTTAGCACTGAATTTCTAGTTTGCCCTACAGATGATAACACCAGATGTCTCACCACATTATACAGTGACGGTTATTTCAAAGTTTAAAATTATCATGAACAGAATTTACTTTCTCAAACAGAATGGACCATTCTAGTCAATTGCATTTGCATCTAAAACCCGTGTTTCTGTTTATTGTGAAAAAGCAGTGAAGCTGTTCAAAACAAACTAGCAATTCTCAATTCTAACCTGGAGCCATTTAAGTGTATCATGATTCTTATACTGCTTATTGCAAACAAAAAATTGGAATATGTTTGAGTTAAAAGTAAATTTTTGGCATATTTCAAAAACATGACTTACAATACAAGTTAAAATTTTAATCAACATGATGTTAAAGAGTCAATTTACTTGAGATGATAGCCAGGAGACTTGTATCTGCAAATTTATATCTATGAAATACTTACAAGTACGTAAAATCAAAATCTAAACAAAGCTATTCACATTTATTAGCAAGATATTTCAAATAACAGTACTTTAACATATAAAATATACTAAAGAAACACTTTATTGATCTTACATAAAGATTTGCTATTACATCGTATAACACATTACTCACATTCATAAAAAATTCATTGAATAAATTACACATGTTTGTAAAACAAGCAATTATTTGTGAATTTGAACCCACTTCTATTTACAGGGTCATTTTTTGACACACAAGACTGTGTCATTGAATACAAATATGGTATTTGACACAATTATATTTACTTTAATATAACAAATCTCTTCAATTACATGCTTTCATAATTAGGTCAGGCAGTAGAAGACAAATAACTAGGACTGTTAGTATTATCTTCTGTTAGCACATATGTTTGTAACCTTCTGATGATGCTAACAGCGTTAGCAAAATGTACATAAAGGTTATTTGATATATGTAGACTGAGTTGTTAAATTACTACAGAAACTGTCTAGGTTGGTCAAAACTTTTGGTTGTTATGAATCTTGTATAGTATTTATCAGACCTGACACATTACTTATCAGACAAAGAATATGTTTACACTTCAGCATTACTTATCAAAGAATATGTTTACACTTCCATTCTATATAGAAAATATTTATAAACTCACAAATCAATCACATGTGACAGGATTACATCTCTTTGTGATAAGTGTCAAAACACTTTCATTGCCAGTCAGATTATTATCTTAATAGGAACAAGAAATTGTGGTTATGTTGTTTATTATTTATACACAAAACACAAAAAATATCAAGACAGTATTGCAGAGATAAAAAAATATAAATACCTCAAAAAAAATGTTGGGGCAATTGGCCCAAAGAAGTTTATTTAGGTATATTTACCCTATAAAAAAACTATATATATATATATATATATATATATATAGATATACAGTAAACTCCCAATTATCCGTGGGCGGATTAACCGGTTTGCGGATTATCCGGAGTCTGCCATTGTTTTACAAATATCCAATTTTTATTCCAATCAGATTCATGTGTTTAAATTTCCAAACGGTGAATTACGATGTAAATATGTACGTACTAATTTTTACATTGAAAGGGAAGCATCCCGACGCGGGCCAGCGTAATAAAAGGGGCAAGCAGACTACTGTATATAAGAGACAATGACAAAATGCTTGGACGCCCGAAAACGTAATGTGTATCATAAGATTGTAAACAAATCTCGGCTATAAATAGTCTAGGACGTGACATATGCATTATCCATGTCTGTCATATACATTATCGTTCTTTATGGCTTTGTGACACACGTGACACAAGTAGACACTGTGCGACAAAATAGTTCTCAAGAAACTTAGATCGCACATTAAAGCTAAATCAATGCTCACAAAAAAACAGACGAAAGTGACAGATTTTTTTGTTAAAAAGTGAAAGTATTATGTGTAAAGGAAATTACATATGTACATACATACTTACTTTTGACATATACTTATGTATGTATTGTAAATAGTTAGACATATAAATGTACATGTTATAATCCGTCAAATACATCGACATTTTAAATTACTTTCTGTATTTATTTTGTCCTCTGAAGATTATTTGTGAATTGCATTAACCGGGGTCATTATTTGTGTAACTTATGGTATAATAATCGATTATCGATCGTTTAGCGTATTCTTTGTTCATAGCGGATTATCAGGGGAATTCGTTATCCGGCGTTGCCGGGCCACCCTATTCCACAGATAATCGGGAGTTTACTGTATATAATGATAATAAATGTATATTCGTATTTAGATATGATAGGGGAACGAAAAATAAGTACATATTATTCAAAAATAGGTTAAAAAAATTTGGCAATTCTCCGGGAAAACGCCGATATTGTGGCTGGCAGCTAAAGTTTTAAAACTGAGAAAGTTAAAACTATTTTGTAGTTTCCAAACTTTTTAAAATGAAAAATATAAACAGTAAAAGATAACAAATCATGGGTATAATTTTTAAAATTACTGATTAGATTCAATGTTTCTAAATATATTTCTTTCAAATTTATAAATGTGTTTATATCCTTAAAAAAGTTATAAATGTATTCAAAAGTGTTCAAGTTATTCTGATATGCCAATACTTCAATTTTAAAGAAATAACATTCAAAATAATGCTATTACCTACTATCACTTATGTAAGTTTCATAAAAAAGGTTACATTATGTAACTTGTAACAAATTTAAATAGCAAACAAAAGTAAAAAATATTTTGTAATTAAAATCAAACAAATTTTCAACTACAAAGTGTTATCAACTGCATGTCCTGCACACATAAATATATAGAGTATACTATTCCTTATAAATATACAAAGAAAACAATTTAATCCTAAAAATAAAATATACACTTTGTACTAATACCAGCAGAATACCAAAGGCACTTGAGTATTTAACTGATAAAAATGACTTTAGTTCTACATCCTCTTTCTTAAATGAGATCGCTAAAACAAACTTTGTATAGGTATATCTACATTCAAACATCCCTGAAGACTAATATAAATATATATATATATATATATATATATATTTGGGATATTAACAAATTGAACTAAACGTAATAACCAAGGTCAAGGATGTCTTAATTTGGTCGTATCTGCTGAGGTTTGAGGATGTCTGTATGAAACATGCTTACGTAAAGCATCCCGTGAACGGGAAACATGGTTACATGCCGAACAAGCATAATGAGCATTTTGATGCGTTTCCATGTGTACACGTAGATTGTACTGATTACTTAGCTGTTTTCCACAAACAAAACATGTTGCATATAGTTTAGAGCCACTTGTTGAGGGTACACGAGCTTTATTTTCTATTCCTGAAAGTAAAAGCAAATAAAAAATGTGTTAATTCACACTTGTTTGATTTTTAGAACATATTAATTAAAACTTATTATAATTAGTTATATATAAAATTATATAACTTCATAATAAAATTAGTTGCAACCAGACATTCTATAAGTTTTTAAAATTATTAACTCACACTTGGAGGTAACATTTTTGTCTAACGACTTCTTTAACCTCCTCCGAAGCTGTTAGAAGAAAACGTTTCTCCAAGCGTGAGTTAATAATTTTAATAGCGTACATCAATAGAATGTCTAGTTGCAAGTAATTTTATATCGTAATAAGTGATTAACAACCAGTTCGTCATAAATAACAAATTTTCAAAATTGAATTTATAACTATTTTATTTAACTAATCATACAAACTCTTTCACAATTAACAATTTTCATTTATCTTACTACTACTTCGTTTATGTTTCTAAATATGATACTTGTAAAAAAATCTTGCATCTGTTTCCTTTTTTATGTAATATTTATTCTGTATGTCTTTCTTGTTCATATTACTGCTTCCAACTATTGACTTTGTGATCTTTTTCTTCATCCATTTTTCAAAATATGATCATTCTCTTTAAGTCTGCAATCACATCTCTCTTGCATTGCATAAGTCCTCATGAATTTCACTTCACTGATTGATAATACATTGTTTAACAAAACATATGTTTCTAATTCATAGGATGAATCAAAAGTGGTTTGCTGCCAGGGTATTTCGCTATTCGATTAGTTGTTACACTTTACTGTGAAAATCTGTGTATATGAGTATGTTTATGGGAGCATAAGTATCTGTATCATATTTAGTAATTTATATTATACAAAGTATACTACTATACTTTCAGTAAAATCAATGTTCTACACTAAACTATAATTTCAGTTAACTTCAGTTCAACTAATGTTCAAATAAACTCCTACAAATCATACTATATTTTTCCAATGAAAAATTTTCAATTTTTTGTATTGAATACTAGAATCCACTAATACTCTGAAATGTGGATACTAAAAGACATACATTTGATGTGTTATCCAAGTACGAGGTGTGATCAAAAAAATACGGTGAATAATTTTTTATTTCAAAAAGTAATAAACTTACATCGAATTTGATTTTATCTCCTTCAAAGTACTGTCCATGGCTGGAAATGGAATTATCCCCATGACCGGAAACATTTCTGGAAAGCTTCTTTTAGAAAGCCATTTAGCAGCCTGGTCTTGGCCCTCTCAATGTCAGGAATGGTGTAAAAACGTTTTTCTTTAAGCACACTTTTAATTTTTGGGAAGAGCCAGAAGTCCAATGGCGCTTAATTGGGTAAGTATGACATATGTGGACAGACAGGAACACTCTTTTTTGCCAAAAAACTCACAAATGAGAAGCGAGGTGTGACACGGTACATTGTCATGATGAAGAAAAAAGTCATTTGCCAATTTTTCTGGTTTTTTTGGTTTTGAAAATGTTGCAGTATGCCTTTATAAAATTCAGAATTCCAGTTGTTCCTCTTGGAATGAACTCTGATCGCACTATGCTATCACTGTCAAAAAAACAATGAGCATGACTATGAAGTTCGATTTTGACTGAGGTGCCTTTTTAGGGCAAGAAGATGCACTGGTTTTCCATTGGGAACTATGCATTTTGGTCTCAGGGTTATATCCGTAGACCCAACTTTCATCTCTAGTTACAATTTTGGCCGTAAAGTTTGGATCGGCTTGAAGACAATCATTCAACTCTGTGCAGACTGATGCACGATTTTCCTTCTGTTCATCACTCAAAAAGTCTAAGAACAAATCGTGCACTCACTCATTTCATTTACAAATTATTAAGTTAAAATGCCTTTAATTGAACTGTACTAGATGTTAAGATCTTCCAATAGCTTTCGAATAAATCATTCACCTGTTTGAATGAAACATTGTTTCTACTTTTTGCACATTGTAGTCTGTTTTTAAGGTTAATGAACTTCCCAAACGCTGTTCGTCTTCAATGGACTCATTTCTGCTTTTAAATCGGCTATACCACTTGTACACAGTCTTCAGAGTTGCCATACACAGATTTTTACATTCTATGAGCTTCTTTGGCATTCTTTTGCAACTTATAAAAAACTTAATGTAAATGCGTTGTTCGAAATCCATGATGCGCAACAGACACGATAAACATGACCTCATTCTGGTCGTCAACAGACAAGCTCCAGCTTGTTGTAACTTGTCGCTGCCTTTCTCAACAAATTACACTACTAAGCAAATTACAATATATAGATGTAATGTCAGCAGTTGCTGCTATAAAAATTCATTTACCATATTTTTTCATCTCACCTAGTAGATGTACAGCAATTCTTCATTAGGGTAGTTCAAGTTACAGCCTTTAATTACATGGAGCGAAATGAGTAGGAAATATTTGTGATATAGTCTAGGTGTATCTTGTATCTTTGCAGTAGGATTGTAAATGACCCATTAACACTAATTCCCCACCTAAAAATAATTTTGTAATGTTTTGTTTGGTCAATAAGTGTTAAAAATAACCTGAATGGCTTCCTAAAGAGAAATATCACTGGGTTTCAAGTTCCAGAGAAACTTACTGAAACTATATATTACAATCAATTAAATTATAATTTTTTTTACATTTATCATTTTGTTCATAATAATTTTGAGTTATAGCCAAGTGGAACTACTGTACATTTGTATAGTGAACTGTACTTTTTATAATAACTAGAAAACATGTGTTATTTTAAAGTACATTCCTATGTGAACATAATCTATTTAATCAAATAAGAATATACAGTAATACCCCGTAATTACGCGAACGGTGGGAACGAGCGATAACCGTGTAAGTCAAATAAATTCATGTAAGTTGGGGTATAATTTTACATTCAATCGCATAGGAATCATGTTTAATTGGGACCAAAGACTAAATATACAAATAATTAAAAGAAAAATCTGTATGCACTAAAACCTTCAATATATAATACAACCAAAAATTATATTATATACAAACATATTGCAAAGAAGTAAGTAAAAAGAAGGCATCGAAAGCTTCATAAAATCTAGTAAATTCGTTTGAAGAATTGAAGACTTTTTCTTCTAATGCAGAATTTCCTCGTAACTCGCTACTTTTTTTGTTTTGTGGCAGAAATACTCTTATCATTGGAATCTATGTTTTCCAAAATTAGCAAGCATTGCTCAATTAAACTAAGACCTTTTGCTACATTTCTAACTGTCACTTCATTCTACGTCAACTGGGTCTAAAGAAGCTGCGTTTTTAAGGTAGCTTGGTCTTGCTCACGCATTTCTATGAGCTCATCAATTAATTGTCAGCTCCTTTTTATGTAAATCCAGCAGTTCTTGAATGTCATCATTATCCATTTCCAAATTTAGTTGTCTGGCAAAATCGAAAATTTCTCCAATCAAATCAGCAATTTCATCAGACTTCTGGCACTCATTCCGCTTGAGTTTCAATGGCGAAAAAAACAGACACCTTTTTCCAAACAACATTCAAAGTTTTTTGAGAAATTTCATTCCAAGATTGCCCAATGATTCTCAAAACACCTAAAACACTGAATTGTTTCCAAAAATCTTCAACAGAGAGCTTGTTTTTCTGTCTCATAGCTTCATGCAGATGCTCAAATGAACTTCTTGTGTAATAAGCTTTAAATGTTTGGATGACTCCCTGATCCATCGGTTGAAGCAAATTATTTGTGTTTGCTGGCAAAAATATCACTTTCCCGCATGTGTCAAAATTAGTTAAAGTAGTAGAAGGATGGCCAAGTGCATTGTTAATTAATAGAAATTACTTTAAAAGGAATTTGTTTAGACCGATAATAACGTTCGTTTTGAGGTAAGAGATGATGACCAAACCAAAAAAAAAGCTGTCACCAAAGCCTTCCAATTCGACTTCCAAATCACTGGCAAGCTAGCTTTAGAAATATTTGTTAATGCCCTTAGATTTTCTGAGCAATAAACTATTAGAGATTGCAACTTACAGTCAACAACTGTATTTGCGCCAAACACTACTGTCAATCGGTCTTTAGAGGTCTTAAAACCTAAAATATTTTCTCTTCATGAGCTATAAAAGTTCTCATAAACATTTTCTTCCAGAACAGACCAGTTTCTGCATAACTCAGACAGTTTGATTTAAAACTGCGTAACTTGGGAATCGCATAAGACGGGGTAGCGTAAGTCGAGGTATTACTGTAAAATTAATCTTTTTTCAATGTTCCAAGGTACCGTTGGAGTAATAACTTTATTTGTAGTAAAAGTGAAAATTCAAAAAAGAGAACAATCAAAACTACTATAGATTTTTTTGTTCACTTTATTACAATGGGCTTATTTATCAATAATAAACAGTGCTAGTGGTGAGTATGTTACAGTCCATAAAAAAGTGAAGTGTTCAATATTGTTGAAATATAGTTTTAGATTTTGAACAAAGTTGTGAAACTGGTCTAGGACACACAATTTTTAGTATAAATCCTAAATCATTAAAAACCTGAAATATGTAATTTTAAAACTATTTAAAATTGAGTACCTTGTATTATCTCTGTGATTGCCTGAGATTGTTCTGTAATCACATTATTAGGTTCTGCATCTTGCTGTGGACTGGGTGTGTCTATCGCCGCTGTCATCCTTTGGCTTAGGTCTTCTGCTATATTTTGATCCTGCCCTGTCAAATCCATACAACTACTCCAGCTACCAATATTTTCAGTTTCTGTTTTGATTTTTAAAGACTTTTGTTTGGCTTTATTCATTGAACTGAATAAAGATTCATCAGGGCTTGCAACAGTTGAAGTCGCTAGTTTTGGTCTCTTACATTTTAAATTATTAACTACATCTTTTTTAAAAGGTTCTTGAGGGTTCATATATCCTGTCTGAAAAACAATCAATAATTACTGCTGCAAATGTTTTTATAATACTTTAAATTATAATCTCAAATATTACTTATTGAATAAAAATTTGATTCAATACAAAGTACAAGAATGAAAAAAAATATAAACAAACATTTTTTTAATGTTCTCTCAACAACTCTTTGACTCTCTTCTTCAAGTCCAAAAATTTCTAGGTATTTTGAAATTATTATTATTTTTACAAAACAGTATATTAGAGTCCTCCCTACTTTAACCTTAACTGTTATTAGGATAAAGCTAATGGTTGTGTCAACCATTATTCCAAGTTGTATCTAAAGAGGACAATTCCCCTCCATATTCCTTATTTCAGATTGTGTTTAATTGAAGGAGTTGATTTAAGTTGTTTGAATGGAGAAGATTGGTACTGATATGTGAAAAGGGTTGATGACTTCATTTTCTAAGAGTATAATAATATGGATGAAAATGTAATATAGTAGGATTGAGTATATCCTAAAAAATTTAATTAACAAAAGAACTACTGCACTTATTGAAAAGATTTTTTTAAATATCTACATACACAAAGTCATTAGACGGTTTGGAATTATTATTTATTTTAAAATTAACTAATTTCTAAAACATAAACATTTTAGAGCTCATTTCTGATTGTCTAGAAGCTTGCATAATGTGGCAGAATAATGACTTTGAAGCATCTTTCAGTTTGTGAAATGAAATACATTTATAAGATATCTGATTAAATGCCCACAATGAGGTATGATTTTAAAATAATGAGATTGTACATGCGTAATAATAATTATCCTTAAGAATACAGCTACAGCTATTTATTTTTATATGACAATTATTTCATATTGGTGTCTACCAAAAGAGTTAAAGGTACCTTTTTCCATTCCATCCTATTGTGCAAAAATCCTAACCTACAATCATTATATGGGTTTAGATACATTAATCTTCTTACATTACCATTTGTTATAACTTATCTAGTGTTCTTTATATTTCTCACTTGAAAGAAATAAGAAATCTGTTAGTTCTTACAATTTTTCTTACAAGCAACAAAAGAAAAATTAAAGAGTATTTCTTCAGTTCCATTTCTTTTGAATTGGTACATTGACTGATTTAAGTACATTGTGTTCTACGCTATTTATCTCACTCCCAATATAAAAAAGTTTAGTGACTGATGCATTTCACAAAAAATCATGAAAATACCTTATGCATCAAATTATTAAAATCTTGTACCTATGTATAAAGGCCAAAGTTTACATGAATATAATGCACTTTTGTTTTCCCAAGTCCAATTGATTTTTTTGAGAATTAGGATAAATTTAGTATGTAGTGTAAATGAAATATTTCACTTACTTATCAATTTAGCTTGGCCAAAAACCACTACTTAGAACGATATCTATATTAACTGATTCCACCTTCATTTAGGTTGCTAGTTTTTAACTAAAAAGACTTGCCTATAGTACTACCTACTTTTATAACTGTTGAGGTTGGCCGTTTCGGGAGATATGTTCCATTGTCAACTCAGACCATAACTCTATATTTCTCAACTTGTCAGTGCATTGTTCAATGCTGCAAAAGTCATGGACTAGAATGCTTGGTCAGGTATATATTTGTGTTAATGTGAATCTGTAGTGTTTTAACCCTAACAGCCCACTCTCCGTATTTAGACGTATTAGCCAACCCATACATCTCAAGAGAGGTACACATGAAAATAATTAACAAATGATGCTTTAAAACACTAAAACAAATGTTTTGTTATGTCATTATGTCAAAACGATGATACAAGCCTATGCAGCTAATTCTAGATATACGAAAAAAATGAATAGGTAATTTACAAAACATAATTACTAGAGAGAAATATATATATATATATATATATATATATATATATGAAGTTCCAACGGAAAAACAATGGATAATATTAAATATCAAGAATATATATATATATATATATATATATATATATATATATATATAAAGAACAAAAGTCAAAATACAAATACAAGAATTATATTTGAATTTACAATTCAAAGCTTTTCGTTGGCTAACAGTGCCAACATCATCAGGAATATTAAACAATTAAAATTAACATATGTGCAAATTAGATCAAATAAATAGTTATGCCAAATCAATTACAATGTTGTTAAAATTTTTTATTTTTTATTTTGCTGCCCTAACATTACAAACACTGAATATATTATCGAATTTAGATTTTACTTGTATTTGTTCATTTATCAACTCATTATTAGTATTATATTTATGTATTTCTAAAGCTTCATAAATATTCATTCTCAGGCCTTTGTTAATTTCTTTTATAAGTATCATATTATCTATATTAGGAAATAAGTGATTATTATTAATACAATGACTAGCAAAATTTGATTTATAAATTTCTGGCTTTTTATATGCATTAAAATGTTCTTTATATCTATCTTTAAGTTTTTTCTTAGTTTGTCCTATATAAACTTTATTACAATAATCACATTCTAATTTATATACACAGTTTTTTTCATGCATATTAATAATATTATTATTATTCATTATATTTATTAATTTATTATTAGTATTATAAGCGAATTTTATGTTGCTACCTTTAAACAATTTTGTGATATTTTTTACTTCATTACCAAAAAATGTGATTATTGTAATAAAGTTTATATAGGACAAACTAAGAAAAAACTTAAAGATAGATATAAAGAACATTTTAATGCATATAAAAAGCCAGAAATTTATAAATCAAATTTTGCTAGTCATTGTATTAATAATAATCACTTATTTCCTAATATAGATAATATGATACTTATAAAAGAAATTAACAAAGGCCTGAGAATGAATATTTATGAAGCTTTAGAAATACATAAATATAATACTAATAATGAGTTGATAAATGAACAAATACAAGTAAAATCTAAATTTGATAATATATTCAGTGTTTGTAATGTTAGGGCAGCAAAATAAAAAATTTTAACAACATTGTAATTGATTTGGCATAACTATTTATTTGATCTAATTTGCACATATGTTAATTTTAATTGTTTAATATTCCTGATGATGTTGGCACTGTTAGCCAACGAAAAGCTTTGAATTGTAAATTCAAATATAATTCTTGTATTTGTATTTTGACTTTTGTTCTTTATTAATACACAAGAAAACATATACGATATATATATATATATATATATATATATATATATATATATATATATATATTGTAATAATTGGTAATTTTTGCTTTAATAAAAATCTTAATAAAAGTTATAATTTAAAAGAAATAACAATTCAATGCTGCTTTTTGTTACAATAAATTTTTTTAATATCTTAAAATGACATTCCTTTTATCTTTTACAAAGTCACTTACTAATTAAAAATTCTTATTTCCTCTACAAAGAATTACAAAAATTAAGCTTTATTAGCCTAAGTCTAAAATTTGTTGATGGCAGCAAGAAGTTTAGTTATAAAATTTAATATGAATTGAAATTGATTTAATTATTTCAATTTGAGCTTGAGCTCTCTTTATCTCGGGTTAATAGGTGGGTTTTCTAAATTTTGAATAATGAAATTTGAGTTGGCACTTTTAAAAAAATATCTAAATTACAATTCTTACAAGTTAAAATTTTTACAAGTTATTTAGTTTCTAATTAAATAATTTCCTGAATAATGTCTTCTTAATCGATCAGTTCAATGGTTTGGCTTAATGTTATTTTGTAATTATGGTTTGAATACGATACTGCACTTTCCGCACTAGTTAAAAAAATAAAATTTCTACAGCCAATTCTGAATACGTCTTCCTCGTTCCGATGCTTTGTTCCAACTGACTGACGCTACCTTTGTTAGCAATAAAATGGCCAAGCCGTGAATTTCCGCTATTTTTTCGTTTATTCCTTGTAAGTACAGCTTTACGGATGTCATGTTCTTCTTCTTTACGGATACACTTCTTCTTCTTAACACTTGCACTTAAATTTCTTTGCATTTAAATCCAAAACTGTTTTATATTATATCTCCACGAGAAATATTTAAACGAATATCTTTTGCCGGTCAATGTGCACGCAACTCCACAAATCCGTTACATCGTGTTTACTACAGCACATTCCACTAGCTTGCCGTGTGAAAGTTTTAAGTGTATTTTTACATAGTTCTATTTAAATTGTTACCTATCAATTATTTCTAATACATTTTCTTATAAATAGTGATTTGTGTGTTTTTTTCTTTTATATAAAATCTTGTGATTAGATCTAAAATGTGGCCGTGTGCATTTTCTACACAAGTGAAATTAGGTTATGTTTACAATTCGTTCCTGGTATATTTTAATAATTTTTACATACTGAATTTATTTTTATATATTTATCTTATTTTGGTAAGTGCCTTTTATATGTATACTATTTCAAAATGTTACATAGTCCCCAAATTTAGATAAAAAAAAAATATTGATTCCAAAATTCCTTTTTTTTTTATCTCAATTTTCACATTTTGGGAGTAAACTCTTACTCTATCCTTCTTGCTTGTCTGCTGCCATCTAATTACATATGATATACTTAACTCCTAACAATACAATAAATTAACAATTAACATTTAATCAACAATCCTCTTACTCTTAACTCTCAATTTTCACATTTTGGGAGTAAACTCTTACTCTATCCTTCTTGCTTGTCTGCTGCCCTCTAATTACATATGATATACTTAACTCCTAACAATACAATAAATTAACAATTAACATTTAATCAACAATACTCTTACTCTTAACATCTCGTACATTAATCATTTTCTGATTCTTAGAATCTATTTTATAAACTTTTTTTTTTTCTTTATTTTAATTTTAATAGAATGGAATCCTTCCAATCATAAGTCTTTTTATTTATCTATATAATCTATCTTCTGACACAGTGTTCTTTTTTTAAATTTTAGCCTAACCGAGTCATAGCATGTCTAGGTTGTTTGTAGGTTAGGTCCTTGTTCTTATTCATTCATCCCTTCCTATTTTATTTTTATTTACATATTTTTTTATTTCTTTATATTTTTTTTTCAAGTATTTGTTTAATTATTAAGTCATTTCTGGTCTATTGTCATTTCCGGTTTATTTGTTATCTATCCCTCCTACATTCGCTTCCTTCTCCTAATACTTTTATATCCTGAGACATTCCTGTTGTTACCATCTTATTATCCCTTGTTATTTTCCTTTCTCTCGACTTCTCCCTTTATTTATTTAATTGGTTCTACCTGAAACTTATCTGATTCTCCCTGGTGTGCCTCCCTTGGTTCATAAAATTTCTTTAACAAGCTAATATGGAAAATTCCTCTAATTTTATTGCTTCTAGCATCTTTGATTTCATAAGTCGCTTTGCCATATTTCTTGGTGATCACATAAGGTCCATCATATATATAAAATAATTTTGCCATCTCACCTCTTATACCCTGCGGTTGCCAATTTTCTTTTACTAATATCTTGTCCCCAACATTTAATTCTTCTATTTTATGAGTTTTATTAAATTTCTCTGCTCTCTTATGAGCCTTCTTCTTAATTCTACTCCTAGCAATTTCTAAATGTCTTTCTAAATTTATTAATTTTGAACTCCAGCCAAAATTTTTTATTTCCTTTTGCCAAAACCTTTCATCCTGAATTCCTAGTTGTAGCTGGTTAGGTGTGTATCCTGTAGTCTCATGAGGAATTTCATTAATTGCCTGGTTAATAACCTCTACATACTTTCCCCATTCTCTATGGTTATGATGACAATATGTTCTCAAACATCTAATGATCTCCTTATTCACCCTCTCAACGATATTGCTTTGTGGCCTCCTTATTGGAGAAAATATTGGTTTCATTTCTCTATTTTTAATATACTCCAGCCATTTCTTATTATTAAACTGGGTTCCATGATCAGTCTGTATTCTTTCTACTCTCCCGAAATTTTCTATATAATTTTCTAAACATTTAATTGCCTCCCCTGTGGTTGCCTTTTTCAATTTATAGATTTGAACGAATTTTGTAAATACATCTAACATTACTAATAAATACTTATAGCCTCCTACAGTTCTTTGAAATGGTCCTATAAAATCAATTGACAATTGCTCCTTTGGTTTTTCCACTTGGATCCCTTTCATCTCTCCAAAATTACCTTGGGTTACATTTTTAGCTCTTTGACAAATATTACATGTTTTAATAATTCCCCTAATGCTTTTTCCCATCTTCTTCCAAGTGAAGCTCTCTGATAATATGGTATGACATTTCTTAGCTCCTGCATGCAGGTAATATTCATGACAAGTACCCACTATTTCTTTAATCATTCCCTTTGGTACGACTATTTTCCAACTTTCCCTATTTCTTTTGTATACTAAGTCATTAATAATTTTATAATTTTGAGGATAATTTTGAATGTTTTCTTTTATTTCTCTAACTTCCAGATCTTCTACTTGTAATTTACTAAATTCTTTAAATTTTGTACACATTTCCATATCCATAACTCTTTCTATATAATTTATTTGTAATTCTGAATTTTGGTCTCTTTTTTCAAACTTATTTTTGTCACAAGGGTTCCTGCTCAATAGGTCTGCAACTACATTTTCTTTTCCTTTACAGTGTTCAATAGTATAATCATATTCTTGCATTAGTAATATCCATCTATGCAATCTTGAATTTAAAATTTTACAAGTCTTAATAAAAGTTAAGGCCTGATGGTCAGTCTGGATCACAATTTTTCTTCCTAGGATGATCTGTCTTGCTTTCTGCAGACAAAACAATATAGCAAGTAATTCCTTCTCAGTGGTATAATATTTAACTTCACTTCCTTTTAATGTGCGGCTCATAAACATTACTGCCTTTTTCTCCCCCTTTTCATCAATCTGATAGATGTGTCCTCCTATGGCATATTCACTGGCATCTGTTTGTAGGTAAAATGTTTTTTGGTAATCTGGGTGAGTAAGTACATTTGTTTCCAAAAATTTTTTCTTTAATTTAATAAAATTTCGCTCCTCCTCTTCTGTCCAAATAAATTTGTTTCTATTAGATAATAATTTTAATAATGGTTGTACAAATTCTGAATATTTTTCTATAAATTTATTATAATAATTAGCCATTCCAATAAAACCTTTTAACTGTTGAGGATTTTTAGGTGAGGGAAATTCTAATATAGCTCTAACCTTCTCTTCATCCATTTTTACTCCATTTGTAGTCAATCTATATCCTAAGAATGAAATATCTTTTCTACAGAACTCTGATTTATCAAATTTAATAGTCATGTTGTTTTTTAAAAAAATTTGGAAGATCTTTTCTAGGTGTTTTTTATGCTCCTCAAATGTCTCAGACATACAGACTATATCATCTACATATATTAAGGTGAAATCTTCTAATTCCTCCCTCATAATACTGTCCATAGCTCTTGCCAATGCTGCTAGAGATGTTTTCAATCCATAGGGTGTAACAACAAACTGGTATGTTTTCCCTCTATGTTGGAATGCAGTATATTTTCTTGACTCCTTTTCCAATTCAACCTGCCAGAAACTGTTAGTGAGGTCCATGGTACTCAACCAATTAACTCTCTTTGCTCTGTGTAGAATCTCATTTATTCCTCTATAGCAATCATAATCCGGAATTATAATTTCATTTAGTTTTCTTGCATCTAAACATAATCTAACTTTCCCATTGGTTTTGATGACTGGGACTATTGGATTAATATATGGACTAGTACTTCTTTCAATTATACCTAACCTCAACATTTTCTCTATCTCTTCTTGTACCTGATCTTGGTACTTTGTAGGAATTGGGTAATTTCTTTGGTAAAATGGTACATCTTCCCTGACTTTAATCTTATGTTTATATGCAGTGCATAAACCGGGCTGGTCTGAAAATACTTCTTTATACTTTTCTATTAAATCACTCATCTCCTGTCTTTGTTCCTCAGTTACCTCTTCATTCCCTATTCTTTCAAAAATATCCTCTTTTTTTATCTCTCCCTCCTCTTGTACAATTTTAATATAATTTTTACTCTGGTTTCCAAAAGTTTCAAATTCTTCCCATTTTTCCATATCATTCATTCCTTCCTGTTCATCACAACTCAATTCCTCCTCCATCTCATTTTCAAAATTATTCATCTCCCCTTTAAATTTTGTCTGCCCATCTACACTCATTTTTGATTTATGTAATTTGTTTTCATATTTAAACTCCATTTCCCATTTTCCAAAATCAAGTTGTGCCTCCACATCCATCAACATATCCGTACCTATAATAAATTTTCTCAATAAGCCTGGCACCACTAGGCATTGAAACGGATATTTTACCCCTCCTATTTCTCCTATTACCATGATCATTTTGTTTATCTTTTTAGTTTTCTTATTTGTTGCAGTCCGAATGGTTAAATTTTTTATTGGTAAGATTTCTATTTTTCCTATTTTATTTTTATTCTCTAACATCCATTTCTCCTGGATACATGTTACGTTACTGCCTGTGTCTATTAATGCTAGTAAACTTGTATCTTCCATCTTAATCTCTATCTCTGGGTTTATTATTTTTTTTTCAATTCCTAAATTATAATTTCTCTCCTCATCTTCTTGTTCTAAAAATTTTCTACTGATTAATACATTATTTATAGTTAACTCAATTTTATCGTAGGAGCTTTTATCAAATTTTATCACTGGCAACCTCATTTGTTCTGTTTGATGCTCCTTTTCCTGATCCAAGGCGACGATACCAGTGTTCTCTAGTTTTCCGTTTGACTATGTGCACCATCCTCCTTCCTTGTCCCCACACATCTCCTTGTCTCTATCTGATTTACTTCCTTCTGGCTCCTGTCATTTGTTCTGTAATTCCTGTCTCCTCTATTTTCTCGATTATTTTCCTGCCCTGGTCTTGGTTCAATATTCCCCCTCATATGATTATCTATTCTTCTGTTAAAAAACTGGACATATGGCCGTCCTTCACTTCTATATTCATTCCTTCTATACAATCCTCCTGGTCCTGGAAATCTTCTATTTCCCTGCTGTCTCATCCCTTCCTCACCCCTTCTGGGTGGAAATCTATTTCCATTCTGTTCCTCTCTAGGGGTAAGCCTATTCCATGGTCCCCTGTTTCTCTGTCTTATTTCCTTATTTCTCTCCTCTATATCCTCCTCATTTAGCATCCTTTCCATCTCTCGGATCGTTTTTATATTTTGTACTCTTCTTGATAACTGTATCCTTTCATTAAAATGCCGGCTTAATCTCCGGACTATCTCTTCCTCATTTTGCGGTGGTGTCATGTTCTTTAAAACTATGACTCTTTCTATGAAATAGTCTGCTCTGGCTCTTCCATTTCCCTCTATATACCTTTCATTTTCTATTCTCTCTTTGATGCCTTCCTGTATTTCTTTGGCCCAGTATCTTTCTATAAACCTATCTTGTAAATCCGCGAAATTTTCCACCTCCTCTCTGATTGATTCCCACCATCTTGCCGCTCCTACTTCCAAGGCTCTATCTATGATTCCTCTCCATTCATTTTCAAATCCTTCCCCTGTCCTACATCCAAATTTTCTCTCCACATACCTATCCAGTCTTTTTAGGAACTCCATAGGGTTCCCATTCCTACCATTAAATTTTGGCATCTCCTCCTGATTCCCGCATGACACCTGTATTATCCTTAGGCCTTCTCCTCCTTTACTTTCTTCCACCTTCTTTTCTACCTTTTCCATTCTCTGGGTCAATTCCCCTTGTTTCTCATTATTCCTCCTTCCTTCTGTTTCCAATCGACCAATTCTATCATTATTATTGTTTTTCTCAATCGCTATCTCCCTATTTAAAACTCTTAACTCTTCCCTGTTCTGTATTGTCATTTTTTCTACCTTCTCTATCTCTTTCTTATTAATTTCTGTCACATCAGCTATTATTTCTTTTGTTTCCTCTAAATTCTCCTTAATCTTCTCCTCTAAGTCTCTTCTCATAACTCCTACTACATCATTATTCTCTGTTCTCAACTGTTCCCTCATATCCTCTATCATTTTCTTATTTTCTTCCTTTAGGCTTTCGAATTTCTTATCCAACCTACTCATTTCCAACCTACTTGAGGCAAATCCTCTGTTCATCTCTTCTCTCATCTCCTTATTTTCCTCCTTTATCTCTCCTTTTACTTCGTTTATATTCTCTTTTAATTCCTTTTTTAATTCGTCCATCTTATCTAATTGTCTATTCATATTCTCACTCATTTCTTTCATCTCCTCTTTTCCTTTTCGGCTCATTTCCATGAGAGATCTCATCATCTCCCTCAAATCTTCATTCTCATTACTTCCCTTTTTCTGTTGGGTTTGCATCAGTGGTAATCCCCTAGCCTCATCTACTTGGGTTTCCACCTCACTCTCTTCTATAGGCATATCTGTGCCTTCCGTTTCTGTCTCTTGTATTTCTAGGCTTGTCCCTTCTTCCAATTCTATTAGGCCTATTGTAGCTTCTTCCTCTTTTTCATCTATTTTTTCTTTTAATGTCACATATTTTCCTTTTGCAGCTTCCTCAATTTCTGTACCCTTCCTAGACCTACTATGTTTGTTATATTCCTCTAATTTTTCTGTTTTTTTCGCTTTCTCCCTCCTTAAATTATATGTACCTGTTTCAGATTCCATTTTTTTTTTTTTTTTTTTTTTTTTTTTTATCTAAAATTTCAAAATTCCCCTTTATTCTATTTAAATTTTGAAAATAAAAAAATTATTGACTTATGGTTGCAAAGTCCTGAAAAGTAAACAATATTAATACAAATATTTAATGAATAATCTTATCTAAAGTGCCTTGAGGTTAATTCTTAAATTTTTTTTATAATCGAGCCCCACGTTTGTGTGCCAAATGTAATAATTGGTAATTTTTGCTTTAATAAAAATCTTAATAAAAGTTATAATTTAAAAGAAATAACAATTCAATGCTGCTTTTTGTTACAATAAATTTTTTTAATATCTTAAAATGACATTCCTTTTATCTTTTACAAAGTCACTTACTAATTAAAAATTCTTATTTCCTCTACAAAGAATTACAAAAATTAAGCTTTATTAGCCTAAGTCTAAAATTTGTTGATGGCAGCAAGAAGTTTAGTTATAAAATTTAATATGAATTGAAATTGATTTAATTATTTCAATTTGAGCTTGAGCTCTCTTTATCTCGGGTTAATAGGTGGGTTTTCTAAATTTTGAATAATGAAATTTGAGTTGGCACTTTTAAAAAAATATCTAAATTACAATTCTTACAAGTTAAAATTTTTACAAGTTATTTAGTTTCTAATTAAATAATTTCCTGAATAATGTCTTCTTAATCGATCAGTTCAATGGTTTGGCTTAATGTTATTTTGTAATTATGGTTTGAATACGATACTGCACTTTCCGCACTAGTTAAAAAAATAAAATTTCTACAGCCAATTCTGAATACGTCTTCCTCGTTCCGATGCTTTGTTCCAACTGACTGACGCTACCTTTGTTAGCAATAAAATGGCCAAGCCGTGAATTTCCGCTATTTTTTCGTTTATTCCTTGTAAGTACAGCTTTACGGATGTCATGTTCTTCTTCTTTACGGATACACTTCTTCTTCTTAACACTTGCACTTAAATTTCTTTGCATTTAAATCCAAAACTGTTTTATATTATATCTCCACGAGAAATATTTAAACGAATATCTTTTGCCGGTCAATGCGCACGCAACTCCACAAATCCGTTACATCGTGTTTACTACAGCACATTCCACTAGCTTGCCGTGTGAAAGTTTTAAGTGTATTTTTACATAGTTCTATTTAAATTGTTACCTATCAATTATTTCTAATACATTTTCTTATAAATAGTGATTTGTGTGTTTTTTTCTTTTATATAAAATCTTGTGATTAGATCTAAAATGTGGCCGTGTGCATTTTCTACACAAGTGAAATTAGGTTATGTTTACAATTCGTTCCTGGTATATTTTAATAATTTTTACATACTGAATTTATTTTTATATATTTATCTTATTTTGGTAAGTGCCTTTTATATGTATACTATTTCAAAATGTTACAATATATATACACTATATATATATTTTTTACAATAATTGTTTACAACAATCCAAACATAACATTTTTGATGCTCACTACAAAAAAAAAGAAAAAAAACAGTGGTATTGCAATAGTCACATCTCATTTTCAACATTTTCCTTTTTTTGTAGTTACAACAGTCGCAACAGTAGTTTTAGCAGTAGTATCCTATTGTAAATTTTTATTAGCCAAAGCAACACCTTTCAATGGATTGTTTCAGATCCTTTGGGGTTTTTTAGATGCCAAACAATTCTTCATCCATTTTACTATCAGCTGTTCTCTCAACTTTACCATGAAAAAGAAATGGTTGAATGGTTTTTCTCCCTGACTTGGCCTTGTATTTGTTTCTTTGTAATTGTGTAGACGTACTACAAATTAATTGATGCACGCAATGTTCAAGATATTGTAGAATAGCATATTATAAAAATCTCTTCTTTCCTAGCTTAAACGTCTTGAATAATCAGGTGTTAGATCACTGTCATCCACAGTATCATCAGGGGCTCATAATCTGGATCCTCATCCAAGTCGAATGACTCAAAATCTAACTCTTACTCAGACTTATCATTTCGGTTACCCTCTCCTACAACACCTGATTTCTATTCATCCCATGGGTCTAGAGTGATGTATAAAAATCCAACATCTCTAATATTTGTTCATTTTTATATAGAAAAATTTTTCAAATATTTAAATTTCATGAATCTAAAAATAGAAAAATTAGTTATATACAATCATTATTTATAATATACACATCAAATTACATTTTTGAGAGATTATATTTGCCTGTTTTAATTGATAAATCGTAAAATATACTGTTTAACCCCACTTCTATATCCTGGAAACGTACACAAAACAACTTTATAACCACCTATAAGTTCCACAGACGTAGTCACTTTTAAAAAAATGGTTGTAACTTATACATAAAACCCGTGGAGCATCCAACTGTACACTGATCAGACAATGCACTAGCCATTAGAAGAATACCTAAACCTGAGGAGAGACCAAAATGTCTGACTATACGTCTGGGAGACTTAGAGGGTTAATAGTCTGTGATACAATGTTCAGTGTATAGTTTTGTATTTAGAAAAAGCATTTCATTGGGAGTGTTTTACCATTGTAGTCGGTTTTTGCGGTGTTTATATTATTTGAATGTTGAGTTCAGGTTATTACTTTTATTGATGAATTGTAGAATTATTAGGTTTAGGTCAGTGTTGTTGTATGGGTGTTGTGTATCTTATAAGTAAAGCAAAATTTTATTTAGGTGGTGTGTTTTTTATCCCTTTTATGTGTTTATTATATCTTGTGAAGTTTCTTCTTGTTTGTTCTATGTAGAAACTAGGGAAATTGTTATATCTAATTTCGTATACTCCTGCTTCAGTTGTAAAATATCAGAAGAATACAGCACCATAAACATAGATACAATACAATGCTATAATTATTAAATTTCTATTGAACCCTATATATTACATATGTTTGGTTCACGATGAATATTTGTATCTGTGACTTTCGCCTTGGAAGTGATTCCCGCTAAGCTACTCTCCTGGACTAAGGACTCGCTTTGACTTGGTCACTTGTAAATACCTTAACCGAGTTTAATATAATAGTAAAAATAATATAAACTGAAGCATATCAACAATGTAGTCAATACTGATCATATAAAAGCATGTGAAATCCTTCAGTCCTCACTGGATAAATTCACTAATTGGTGCTCTAAATGGTCTCTAACTATATCGGCGGAGAAAACCGATTGCACATTTTTCACCCGTCGAAATAAATTGGGTTCTTTCGCTCCCGAACTCAAAATACTTGGCAAGCGATTGAAATATAATAAACTACTAGGGATCCTTTTGGATCCGAAACTGAGATGGGGTAGTCATATGGAGTATGTTATGGAAAAATGTGTATCAAGACTTAATGCTCTCAAAGCCGTGGTTAGCTGCGATTGGGGCGCCGATACAACTACTCTAAAGATGTTTTATATTGCCTTCTTGAGATCTAAGCCAACCTATGCATGTGAAGTGTGGGGTTCGATGGCGAAATCTAACCTGAAAAAACTGGAAACTCTACAATCTGCTGCAATTCGTTTATGTTTGGGGTGCACCAAAACCACCTCTATAGCAGCCATGGAGATTAAATTTAGAGTTGAACCTATTGGACTCTATATCGATAAAAAAACATGGACCAAATACTTGTCAATAAAGGCTCTTACACCAATCCACCCATTAAGTAACATGGTGTCATATGATTCCAACATAAAGCAGTCATTCAGCTATAAAATTAATCAACTGTCCACCAAAATGCCTTGTTTTGTCCCAGTGAAAATGGAGCCCCCAAGTAGATGGGCCGAGATAAACATTGCACTCAACCTGCCACATGAGGTGAGCAAGAAAGATCATTTACAAATATTAAAAACAATAACATTAAACATGATTCAATCTCAATACAAAAGCCACATAAAAATATTCATAGATGGGTCGCTCGACCGGGAGAAGAGCTTATTGGGGGCAGGCTACTATAATGAATCGAACGGAGACTGTTTTTACATTCCAGCCAATTCCAATTCCAGCATGGATACTGAGCTTTTGGCTATAAGTGCAGCCCTGACTAGCTGTGTGCATTTAAAGGGCAATTCAAAAATATGCATCCTATCGGATTCGAAAGCCGCTCTTCAGTCATTGTTAAGTAATTCTACAAGTTCATACTCGTTTCGAATATCAGAAATAAGAAAAACCATCCTAGAACTAGTGGACTGCGGGAAGGAATTAACTCTTCAATGGGTATCTGCCCATTGCGGAGTACCCGGAAAAGAAAAGGCTGACAAAATTGCGAAAATAGCCTCAACAATGGAACCTACAGATGTAGGCAAACACTCCCTGCTACATTGCAAAAGTGTAAGCAGGGAAGTTTTCCGAAAACTTTGGTGTGAAAATTTGGAAAAAGAGTCTACCGGTCGACACCTTTACCAGCTCCAACCAGAACCACCAGTCGAGGACAAATATAGGGAAGTAGCATGATCAACAGCATCTTTTGCTGCCAGAGCAAGAACCGGCCATCTGGTGACACAGGAGTACCTATTTCGTTTTAATCTCACAGAGTCTCCGTTGTGTACACTCTGTGGTGTGGAGAGCGAAACAATTGAACACATCCTGCTGAACTGCCCTTACCCATTACCTACAAGAGACATCCTCAGACAAATTGTGACAAAGTGGCAAAATATTCTAGTTAAGAAGAACCTGTGGGCCATCGGCTATAGTTAAGCTGGAAGCCTGCACAAAGAAGTAAGAAGTAAGTAAGTATCAACAATGTAGTATTAAATATTTACACAGATTAAATTATTCAAGATATAATGCTGACAATACTTCTCTACTGAAGCACCTTCCATATATATAATTTCGTAAGCCTAATTTTGAGAGAAAAATTGTGGGAGCTTGGAAGGACGTACAGAGCTGGGAGGGAGATGGCTCAAATTAAAGATAATGACACGTGGGGTAAAATATAGGTTTTTCTCAGTTTAAAACATTTATGAGGTTTTGACAAACTTAAAGTTACCAAAAATCTCCATAAGAAATATGTTGCAATGAAAAAGAGCTGAGTACGATTTTCAAATATTTCAGCTGAGAAAGAGCTGTACAAATATTATATTAAAAACAACTGAGTACAAACATCTTAACATTATTAAAGATTAATTAGAAATATGAATTTTGGATCAAGTTTAGTTAAATGGAGTACGTCTTATTGTAATAGATATGTTTGACAAGTGTATTAAACTAGAAATAATCACTGGTTCTGGTAAAGGAGACATCATATTTTTAGCAATAATTAAATTGATATCAAGAGATCCTAACATGCCATTTAAAAAAAAAAGGAATCAATTTCCTCCTTTAAGACTTACATTTTCAATAACTATAAGTAAGGCTTCAATCGACCAAACCTGTTTTTACATATGATCAACTTTATGTTACACTAAGTCAAGTAAAATCTCAAGATGGATTAAAGATACATATTGATAACACGATTGTTCAAAAAAATTAAAATTGTAAACACATTCTCAAAAAATATAGTTTGTGAGGAAACTTTGTTATGAAAAATTTGAATTATATTAAATTAATTTGTATTTAAAAATAAAATTACCATTCTTGAATTTTGTAGTCCATTACGTTCTGTGAATCTTATTAATCACTTAAACAATAGTTTATGACTATATCCGAACTTTAAATTTAGCAAATTTGTTAAAACTGTCTCAGTAAGTTATAACAAATTTATTAAATTTAAAGTTCGGATAGTCATAAACTATTGTTTAAGTGATTAATAAAATTACTATACAAAAGTTTAAAATTTGTTTCAATATGAATAGGGGCATTTGCCCCTACAAGCTCCTAGTTATATATATTTTATGAAACTTAAATTTTTTTTATAAACTAAGTTGATATCTTCAACAGTTTTGTAAACTGTTGCTTGTAAAATAACATTTGACCTATTTATAACTAAAAAGGCTGTCCAGTTATTTCCTCATCACAGAAATAAGCTCTGAACAGCTGATACGAAAACACTACTGTTTTCAACCTCAAAATTTCATTTAATGATGAAGTGCTCACTATAGTAAAACATTCACTAATATCTAAATTTTACTTTATGTAGATGAATTATAAAAAACTAATATCTACTGTAAATTGACAGTACAATATGGCGTAAGTTATATTCATCATTGAAACATTTAAATGTAAGTAGATAGAATTAAAATTGTCAAACATCAGTGATTGACCAACACTGTTTAGGCCAACCAGCTCAAGTTTTAAAAATAGAATTTATATTTTTATCAGTAACTTTGTGAAGATGAAGACTTCGATGACAGACTGGAGATATGTGTCCTTGGACATGTGATCCATAATCATTCCTAATGTCCCAGAATGGTTCTTATTTTGATGTAAAGATAGGATTTGCTGTATACACTTTCATAACACAATAATTTTTTTCAAGGAATATTTAAATAATTGTAAAACCACAGAAAACTCCAGCATCAACAGAACCGGCAATGTTATGAATACTTAAGAATGCTCAGATCTCAGAGAAAATGAATTATTCTATAACAATAATCATTGCTTTCAAACTGATCAACTAAAGTCAAACCCCCATAAACAAAATGGGCTCCAAGAGCACCTGATTTAGGCAGTCTCGTACAGATTTGTTTCTATCTAACTCACTTTTTTGGCCCACTATTCAAACAAGATAATTTTTTTTACAATAGGCATAAAAAAAAGTTAACCATTACAAGTTAACAATATCAATACATATTACAAGTTAGTGACCTTCTCCTCCTACTAGAAGAGGTCATATTGATCTTTTTTAGAAAACCCCTCTCAGGTTACTTGAAAGTGCATCATAATATTGAGACACTTTTATTTATAATATTAATATATATTAGAATTAATACCCAAATTATATATTAATGTATAAAGAGTATTAAATAGTATTCTCTGATGATGTAATACCATAATGATTTCTTATTTTACTATTCAAGATATGTTCCTTAATATTATTGGTACAACTTACCCCTGTAAATTCGGCAAGGCCTCTGATATGAAGTGCATCTGCCATGGAAAGTAAACTTGTTAACTGATGCTGATAAATATTCACTTCTCCGCTGTACATGAATGTGACTAAAGCACATAAATCTGTGAAATCTGCTCCAGGTAGGACGATAACAGGGTGTTGCATTGGTAACATCTCCTACACAGCATTGAAATTGTTTATATTTTTATTTCATAAATTTAAGAACCTTATTTTACAAAATTAATGTATGTGTGTGTGTTAATAACATATGTACATGTATTAACGAAAGTATCATTTAAATGGTTTTGAACTTGGGTTTTGGTTTTGAGATCAGTACTGTATAGAATGTCAAACAGAAATATAACTTATATATCTCATGATAAAATGTGAACATATTGCTTCCTGCTGACAAGAGATATTTGTCACCACACATTAATCATCCATAACATGTATACATCAGTTTCTCGTAATCACCATTGTTTGTTTACTTCAGGAGAGTTTATTCTTTGATGTCAGGTACCAGACTAGAGGTTTTTAATGTCAAGAGATATTTATTGTTTCTTGAAATATGCAGTATAGATAAGATTTATTGCTTCAAACTCTATCACACTAAAGTAAAGTTCTAAATTTAAAAATTAGTTAGTGAAAATATATGTAAATATTTTTTATAACTAGTGTAATTTTGTGTATATTCAAAATGAACAAAAATAGTGGGATCCTAGATTATAACACAAACGTCAAACTGTAAGTAATTTTGAATTTGTTTTTACTAATTATAATTATAAATAATAATTAATTAGTAAGTAATAAACTAACTTATGGTAACAATAACTCACATTATTTTAACAAATATTTTAATGACAATATAATTTAAAATAGAACAAAATCTGTTCAATGTTCAAAACTTTATTCCTGTTTATAAGTTTTATTCCAAAATTTATAAAAATTGACATTATTTAACAATTCTGACCTACAAAAATGGATTATACTGCAGAAAATGTATTTAAATGTAACAAAACTCTTAACTTTTGTAACAATAACTAAAAACATAAAATATATGAAATTATAATAAAAACCTCTTTTATGGCCCATTTTCATTGAATTTTCTAAGTAATACAGTACCAGGAGAAATTAATGGGCCAACCCGTTACAGATGTATTATTTTAAGGCATATTATTCATCTTAACATTATTAATCATCCTCAAAGTCATTTTTTGTAAAAATACATTATTTAATCCTTTTATATAATAATAAATGGTTTAAATTACATTTGTAACTGATAATATGTATGTAAAGTTAACTATTGTAAAAGTGAATGTATAAAGGTGATCATTACATCTAAATGTTAGTTTTGCAATTTATATACAGTTTACAAAGATTTTTAATTGAAAACAAAATATATACTGAAAATGTTTTGTTAGTGACAAAGACAAGAATGTGGTATAATAATGTGATTACCTAGCTTCATCTGTTTATATATTAAGGCTATACTTTATCTAAGGCTAGTTTAATCACATATTTAGATAGGCATAATTGTAATACAAGGTGTTCCATATTAACATTTCTGATTTCATAAGGTCATTGTCTGAATATGAGAGGGGGTGGAAGATTGTGTCTCAAGGCCGTGTCGACATACTGTTTTCAGGGTAAGCAACGTCTTTGTCAGAAATCGTGAGTTTGTAGTGGAAGAGTTTATTCAAAGTGGGAGATCTGTGATCACAACACAGGAAGCGTTTTGTATTCATTTTTCTATTGGTCGTAATGATCCAATCATAGGGACCAACAATAAGGAAATCGAATTTCAGAGTGACATCGTTTGCATTGAAAAGTAAACTAAGTGACGAATTAAGACATCAACATCATTGGGAAACGTGGATAGAGTGCAGAAGCCAATTCAACAATCTCTGTTCTATTCACAAACACGCTGTTTCACTTGGAGTGTCTGCAGAATACTGCACAGAGACCTTAAACATGCACCCATACAAGAGGCAGACAGTGCAAGAATTAACTGAAAACAACTTGGACACATGAATATAATTCTGTCATCTTATTTCTTTGCGATGTGAACTTTGTTGGCCCCCGAGATAGCCTCATTCAACCCCGTGTGATTCTACAGGGTTACCTAAAGGAGAAGGTGTACATGCATCATTCCCGAAATATCGATGGACTGAAGGCGGCAATCACTAAAAAACCAACGCTATTCTGCCGAATAATGGACTTCTGGGATGGGCTCTGTCAGTATGTGGACAATGGTGATAGAAATTTACAAAATATCATTTTCAAAACCAAGTAAATTAAAACTGCATTCTAGTACTTTCAAATAATAAAATAATTTTCATTGCATGTCACTGTTTTTTTATATACCTTACTGAAATCGGAAAGGTTAATATGAAACACCCTGTATTTAGATCTAGGAGCAGACAGTACTATTGTAGAAAAACATTGTCAAAATTCATTTCACTGAGATTAAACACTTTTGTTATGAGACTAATTTTATTTTTCATTTGCATTCTATATGTTACAATACTCTAAATCAAAATGTTATTTTACTTATACACTTTTATATATGTCTCCTCTTGTCAAAAAGTTTATTTTATTCCAATAAAAGCCAATGAAAAAACCTTTTGGATAAAAACTGACAGTAAAAAATATAAGCCATTGAAATTAACATTAATTTTGGAGTTGACAATGGGACAAAAATCCTGCAATAGCTGTCCTAATTCAATGCCAATTTAAGTGAGATACATTAGTTAGGTAAGTATTCACTTTAAACTGTACGAGTGGATATTCATAACTAAACTTCAAGATGAAGACAAGCAATGTATTGTAAGTTTATTCGTTTTAGTATGATGATATTATGAATGAAGTTTTTAAAATGGAATTTTTCTAATAATATTTCAATCAAGGTAGGTTAGTTACTTTTCTAATTTATTTTAAGATAAATAAATTTTCTAGAGCTTTCCCTTTTTTATAACAATTTTAATGTATCATTTAAAAAAACACTTTCTTAACAATTATAAGTTTATTAATAAAGTACACATTTTCTCCTTTTTTTAAAAGTTTTACAAATTTACAACAGTTTCCTCTTTTATTTCAAGTCTTATTATTCTAAGTGGTATTTCTCTTTTGGGCTGCAATAGTTTTTATTTAATTTAGCCTAAATTGATTATAATTTTGATTTAGCACAAGCTCTCTTAATCTCGGGTTATCTGGTGGGTTTTAAATTTTGAATACTGAAATCTTATTTGGCACTCTAAAGTACAAGAACAACAAAAATCTAATCTAAAAATGTTAACATTTGTTGATTCCATCTTCGCGTGAGCCACTAGTAATCACTTACAACTTTTTTTTAAAAATGTTTTAACTTGCCTATAGTAGCACTTACTTTTTTTGTGGAGGACGGCCGTTTCGGGAGATGTGTCCCTTTGTCAACTCAGACCGTAACTCACTATTATATTATATATAGTGCCTTTCTTACTTGCTACTTTCAAAATGTTACAGTATGTTATTTATTTATATAATTTTATTTCTATTACCTTAAATAATTCTTTGAAATACTGACTGCATGCAGAAAGTACAACTCTGTGAGCTTTCAAATTCCTTCCTCCAGCACACAAAGTAACATCAGTGAGATCATCACCATCAAGAAACTGAGGAAGCGTTGCAAGGAGCGATGTTTGATAATTGTGCCATCGCAGACAAAACTGTTGTTCGGGACAAGGATCTCTCTCACTACCCATCATCTATTAAAGAATTAATTCAAACCTAGATTAAAAACATTTCTTTCCTAAATAACTGTTATTATCTTGTTATTAAAATACATATTTCTTGGCAAACTTTTAACTAACCTTCACCATTCATTTTGATAAAATCTGCTATAATTTCAAATTTATTAATCCCTATATAAGCGGTTTTTCATTTCGGCACACAAACTTTAAGACTGCAGACCAACTATTACCAAGATTTAGCTATCTGTTAGTTGCATGCAGGCACACAAACTTGAAGTATTTACTGATCTTAAGTAATAATCAGTAGTTTGTGAGTCAAAATGCAAAACTGCTTATAATAATAACAACTATGACAGTTTCAAATGTACATTCTCTATGATTAATAAAGAATACAACTACATATTAATACACTATAATACAGTGCTTCTTTTATCAAATAGATGAGTTTAGGCATTATTGTTCATAACTACATTGTGTTTAAGCAAATTGTTGAGTTTAATGTTACGGTTAGTAGTATTTTTTTAAAAAACAAAACCCCTCTATATTGGACAGTGAAGGGGACATTTCTGAAGAGGGTTACCTTGCAACTGAAATGTATATCAAGTATTACCATAAATAAATTAGGTTGTAGATTAATTTTTTTTATTTAGTTCATTGATATTCCACAGTTACTCAAGAATAATTAATTTTGTATATGTGGATATACATATGTGTATATATGTGTATATGTGATATATCTACTCCTATTGAGTAGATATATTTATTGTAGGATGAAATAGTTGGTGCTCTGTTCTATACAGATACTTTCAAGCCTTACAGTATTCTATATGTTGGTGTATTACGGTTTTGTTTTAATTTTTGAGGAGATTAATTTTTAAAGTATGGTTTATGGCATTAGATTTATTTATTTAGAATGTATTTTTAGTAGCATATATAATTTAAGGCAAAATGAATTTTAACAATAAGTAATTATCTTGCTTTAATTATAACAAACAGGTTTTAATTTCTTTACTGTAAAATAAAAATTATTTAAAAACCCATATATTTTTTAAATTTTTTTAATCATATAAGATTAAAAATCTGTATAACTATATGAAAATTGCACAGCAAATGTATTTACTATAAAATGGGAAAAACATTTTCTAAAAATTTTAAAAAACAGTTTTTGGTTTATTTCCTATGTGATTGTAAGTAAAAATCATTTATTATGAATTTAAATAATCAATTTTTCAAGGAAGACGTGTATGATATAAAAAGCTAATATTTACTTTGAATATTTTATCTACAGATAAATAAAACTTTGTCTACTGTAAATATTGTAAAGTAACAGTCTGTAAACAATTATAAATATCAGTAAAACATTATAAACCTTTTCTTTAAGATTTGCATTCTTTCAACACAATGACACATACCTAGATGTTTTGAATTGGATCCAGACAATCTATTATTATCATTGCTCTGAACCTACTGGAAAAAATGGGGAATTGGTAAGTGGCCAAAGTCTCATAAGAAAAGTAATACATATCAGTTTTAGAATATTCATTAATTTAACCAATAAATTAAAACAGGTTTAGTAGTCAGACCAATTAATAAATTAAAGTTATATTGTTATTTTTTATACTATTTCTAACTCACCCACTTATTTCGTGATTACAATCAGAAAGAGAGGGTAACGACGACAGACAAGCACGTAATGTTTCCCTGATAGAACAGCTGATTCCAAGGAAACGGATATAAAGATAAATTAGACAAAGAGAACACAGTGCATATTATCAGTTACTATATATAAAATTATATTATTATATAATGTAAGACTATATATATTTATAATTTTGTGTGTATACATACACGTACCCACGAAATTAAATCTATATTCAACATCTTTTTACAATTATAAACATTATTTACCATAGTTACCAAGAACTCTTTTATTAGTTTTTCAATCAATTTTTAATTACTTGGTACTTCTTTTTGTGTTTGAAGGCGAATATCTAAAATTAATTTCGTCATATAAATGTAACTCTGGTGTATAATAGTGTCACACTAGTAGTAAAATTCAATTATTCAATACGTATTAAAAAATTACACTTTTCGGAATGGCATCTTCTACTTTAAAAGTGAAAGAGTAGTCTCTTGTGACTTTTCAAATATGTGGAATTTTGATTTTAACATAAAATTTTTTTAAAAAATGTATTTGGGAAGAGGTTAAAAATTACGAATAGCCGTATATGATAGTTTTAGGAATATTAAATTAAGAAACTATTAAAGAACTTGTTTCTATCGCTAACCTAATCATTATTTTACATTAGTAAAACTTTAAAATCATTAATAACTTTTACCTTGTAAATTAAAAGAATAATTATGCTACGACTCACAATTATAAAACTTTAATAAACATAACCTATATTGTCTTAATATTGTTTAATTTTACATTAGTTTATGACTAATGTACTAAATTTTGTAAAAACTTATTGAAACAGAACGTTTTCGATCGCTCCGTAACGATTTTTAATTTTTTCATCAATGTATCTAAGACAACGTTCAAATCGAAAGCGTTCTGTCTTAGTAAGTTTTTACAAAATTAAAGTTTAGGCAGTCATAAACTAATGCAAAGGCAATTAACTAAGTTTCACCGAACGTAATGGACTGCAAAATTCAAGAGTTAAAATTTTTTTTTTAATTAATGTTTTAAATTCTTATATTAGTCAGTGTCATAGATGATCAGCTGTTAAATTCAAATCCAAGATAATTTATTGGTAGAAATTTATTAACTGTGCATAGTTTGTTAATGAATATTTTCAATATTAATTAAAAAAAAGTTAACTCAAGACTGAGCTTGTTTATAAGTTTACTCATTATTTAGTAAATTTTTCATATACTTGAACACTAGTTGGAAGATTCTAGTTAGTTGGCAGTAGGCACTGCCATTTTCAGAAGATAATATTGAAATTGAAGGCCAAAAGTGATTCTGTTATCTGTTTATCTGATTAAGCAAAAATTTGTTAGTTCTTTTATGTAATTAGGTAGTATAGTTCAAGATATTGTAAACATGTTTAACGTATCAAATGTTAAAACGTCAACCACAAAAGCTTCAAAATATGTAATACCTTTTAGCGTCAATTATATTCAGGTAAAATAGATCTAAACAAAAATTTAACCTCAAATATAACATCCTAAAGTAAATTTTTAAACTAAGAGTAAAAGAGACTTTATTGTGTATAGAACACACAATTGCATTTAATTTCCTATATTGCTAGAATATTATTTTTTTCTTATTAAATGTATAGTTGAGAAGTGAAATGCAATGTTCTTAATTTCATCCTTTTCTTTTCTAGGTTAAACAATTGTTTTAATAGTAAGCTCAAACATAATTTTAGGAGAAAACTTGTACAAGTTTTAAAATTATTAATTAAGTTTTATTTTTATAACTTTTCTGTTCTCATTTGCTTAACAAAAATAAAAAAGTTATATTAATCTAAATGTATTTCAAGATAAAAAAGTACTTTAATTAAAATGTATTTTATGTATTTCTAAATAAAACTATCGGGGTTATAACATCTGTAAGTTTCACTTAAGTAGGTCCACATAGCTACAAAATATTTAAGATTTGAGTGTTCCCTGAAACAGGGATTCATTTTTATATTCTTGTGATTATAAAGACTGATTTGTTTTAGTTAGTTTTCATTTTGAGATCCTTATTTAATGTGTTCATATTTATTGATGATTTAGATCAGTTTTGTAACAGCAAACAATTATACTTTGAGATGTAAAAAGCTCTTAGAAACATGTAAAAAATATAAGTGTTGATGGCCATAAATAAAATTTTTTAAAAAAACGGTATAAATATAGACATAATGACGTTGGTGCTAAAATTTTGTTGTTATTATATTACTCGTTTTAATGTGTAGAACACGAATATCAACTTTATTTTCCGCGGAAATTACGGAAAGTTACTTTAAGGTTACCTTGTAAAGGCATGTAGCGATAGCATGAACTGGGTGCACAGTAGCTACAGCGCACTGCACTACGCCTAGATTTGTAATTTTAAACATTACTATATACCTATACTAGAATATACCAACGAAGTATCCAGTCAGGATAGATTTGGTTATAATTTTATTCAATATTGCTATCTACCTATATTAAAATATACCTACGAAGTATCCAGTCAGGATAGATTTGGTAATAATTTTATTTAACATTACTATCTACCTGTATTAAAGTATACCTACAAAGTATTCAGTCAGGATAGATTTGGTTGTAATTTTGGTAAATATTTAGACTTATTGCCGATGCAGAAAATTACGACCAAATCTATCCTGACTGGATATTTCATTGGTATATTTTAATATAGGTAGATAGTAATGATGTATAACATTATAACCAAATCTATTTTGACTGGATACTTCGTAAGGTATACTTTAATATAGGTAGATAATAATGTTAAATAAAATTATAACCAAAACTATCCTGACTTGATACTTCATAGCTATATTTTAATGTAGGTATGTAGTAATATTGTATAAAACTATAACCAAATCCATCCTGACTGAATTCTTTGTAGGTATATTTCAATATAGGTAGATAGTAAAGTGGAATAACATTATAACAAAATCTATCCTGACTGGATACTTCGTAGGTATATTTTAATATAGGTATATAGTCATGTTGTATAAAATTATAACCAAAACTTAACAATTTTTAGATTTTAAGTTTAGTAATAAAATAAACTGACTTTGACGTAGTGCAGTGCGCTGTAGCTACTGCGCGGCCGGTTCACGCTATACACACTATTACAGACTAACATTAAAAATGTTAACATTAAAAATGTTAACATTAAAAATACACATTGAATTGAGTAATTAAAAACGAAATTTTTTTTAACAATATCAATAAGACTCGTTTACGCTATTCATGCCATTATAACCTAACATTTAAAATGTGAAAAAAGTAACTTTTCGTACTTTCCGTGGAAAAAAAAGTTCATATTCGTGTTTTACACAATAAAACGAGTAATATAATAAAAAAAAATTTAGCACCAACGTCATTACGTCTATATTTTTACTGAAAAAACATATTCAATTCTTTTAGTACCAAAATAAAGAAAAAAATGCTTGAGAAATACCAGGTAACCTTTTTCACTGTATGTGTATGAAATGTCAGCCCTTTATACTGTAGTATTACTGAGAAATGCCAAGCCATTTTAATTGATGCTGTAAAGTCTCACTAAAATAGCCCTAAAACCATTAATTTAATAGATAGAGCCATACTCATTTTAGTTTGAGCATCCAAATCCACACTTAATATATTCTATTCATTATTACACGTTATTACTAAAGAGAAGAACTAAAACTGTACAGAAACGTGTATAAAGTACACTAACATCTCTAAAATTATAAATGGGTACACTAACATCTGTAATTATAAATTATAGAATCAGTCATGTAAATAATTGCCGACTTTGATTACTATTAATGTAATTTGTACTGTAAAAGTATATATTTACTTATTGTAAATTTCTTTCTAAATATTTTGATATAGAAAACATTTAGTTTTAATCATCAATATAATTGTTAAAGCAATTTTTAGCAATGTTTGTAAATACGGACATTGGTTTTTCTCAGCTGAGCTTTAGACTGCCTCATATTTGGATGTTGTGATTTCTCGGTTGGCTTTAAAACGTTCGCTTATTTGGATGCTGGCATTTCTTGGGTGGGTTTATAATGACTGTATATACGAATATTGGCGCTAAAGGGGTTAAACTCACTTTTCAACAAACACAAAACTTCTCGTAGCCGTGAACTTGGCCTTTAGAGACTACCACTTCTGAAAATATGTTACTTATTCAAGAGTGTGCTATACATCAACAGCTTTATGTAAGAAATGATCAGTCATCACAAAATTACAGAAGGCTATGATCAGCAACACATTTGTATGGAAAGTGATAAGACTAGTACTTTTATAATTACTATGAGTGTTTTGACAGGCCTTGTCATTTTTTTAGGAAAGTTTTTATACTGGCCCTCTACCATCCGTCTCGCCTACTGCAATCTCCCAAGGCCAAGTTCACGGTTACATTGTCCACACTATAAACGGAATGTGTATTCGAAATTCTTAATATACTCATCTTCACTTCTGGTTAAAATATTTGAGTACATATGTTCCATGACTTCCAAAGAATAGTATAGTAGTGGTAAGAAAGACAGAAAAATGTACTCAAATGTATTTAAATGTTTACCTCTTTATATTTCTAAACAGAGCACTATAACTTACTACAGTAAAACCTTCAAACTGTAGACATTGTCTGCATGCCATCAAATGTCTTTTGTTTGCTGGTGTCTGCTATTCAGAGAAGTTAATAAATAACGGTAAAAAAAATACGGCTTTAAATTGTCTGTAAAACAGTATGAGATAATACATGAAGTTTTGATCCTTTATTTGAATTTATAGGGTGATCCTAAGAAGGTTTGTACAGCTGATTTTATTTTTCTGGGAAGTAATTGTGAACAGAATAGCTTAAGTTTGCAAAATATATACTATTTTCTGGAATAATTCTCCTTTTTAGTTTGGGAATAATTTCATTTTTGTAGTTTAATGCTAAGCCAAGGTACGTGAAGTAGGCTTTGCTCCTATAGTTTAAATTTTTGTCTAAGAGGTCACAAGATGTTCTGCCGATATTCTCAAATAAACGGTTTTCTCCTCATAAACTTCAAATTTGATGTTGCTTCCCTGCTATAATATCATTTTTAGTGTTCTTTTAAAGAAAAAATATTTCTAGGACTGATCACCAAATCATCAATATTGTTATTAAATCAATACAAATATTAACAGTTAGAATCAGAACCAAACAATAATACCTTCCAGTTTGTTTCTTGAAGTTAATTACACTGTGGAGTGTTGTTCAGCTATGACCTCTGATGTCCATTATCCACATCATACTCTCGATAATTCTCTTCATTATCTACAGTATCATCTCCATTGTTTATTACATTTAATCGCTGTTCAAAATGCTTTGGCCATCTCTTGATTACTTCCGCATCTCCCTTTATCAGCTTACCGTCTTTATCTTAATAACAATGCATCTTGGTCTGATTACAATTTTTAAACCAATTGATTGCCCTTAAAGTATTCTACTTTTATTCTCTAAGTACAAGATTTTGATTTCCTCAATTCTGCTCATCATTTGTTTACTTTTTATTTCATGTCATATTAATCTTTTTTCTTGATGTCTGATAATTCCTGATTCTGCCTTTGTAACAGTTTCTCCAGGCAAGGTTTTTATTTTCTATCGCTGTTTACATTTTTCGTTGAACCATTCCTCATATCTCTTGAATTTCTATTCCTCTATCATTTTATTAGCTGCTTTGCAGATTTAATCTTGCAGCATCGTTCATTGATCATTGCCACTTAGTTTACTATCCAACTTTTCCTGGTATTTGATTCTTTCAACCTCATTTTTCAATTTTTCAGTGTCACATCTGGTACATTTATCTTCTTTCCACACTCTTGCTGATTAATTTTAATATAGATACAAATTTTATATTTTGTAATGTAGTGTTGTGTGTTTTTAAGAAACTGAGCACAGAATTGCACATAAATACATCATTTTTGCCAATTTTAACTGTCCGGTAATTCAATCTTACCTTTACTAAATTTATATTTTTTATAACCAGATCTATTAACTAGATACTTTGAATTTACAAAATGTGTTAAAAAGTAAGGTGACTTCAAATTTCGCTGGCAACATACATTTGGTTTTCTATATTTTTGTTTTGTTCTATTGGTACATCTGTCCTGAACGTATTTCAACAATTTCAACAATATATTTCAAATGTTTTTTGACATTATTTAAGATGTGCAAGCTCTACCAAGATGACAAGAAAATGCCAATGATGAACCTCTGTCTGGACGCTCTAACATGTTAACAATAGATAAAAACTTGAAGAAGTGAAGGAAATTGATTTGAAAATTTTTAAAATTATTATTAGAAAAGTTGCTGAGGATGTTAGCATATCAGCAGGTTTGTGCCATGCAATTGTGAAAAAACAATTCATGGCTTATGTTGTTGTTGTTGTTGTTCTCGTGTTACAAGTGCAATAAAAACAATAAAAAAAAACAGAAAAAAAGTGTTCAGAGAAAGGTAGAGAGAGCACAGTTACACAGGTCCAAAGGCGTGAAGCACTGCACTGGCTACATCTGCAGCTTTGTCCGTATAAAGGGTCTTCCTAGAACAGTTTAAGTCAATTTTAAATAGTGCTGCAATGATGGATGGGCAGTTGAAGAGGTGATCGGGATTAAGCTGTATCCCTGGGCAGTGCCTACATTCAGGGTATGTTCTTGATCCATCAAGCAAGATTTTCTTGTCTTTGAGGTGCATTGTCCTCAGTCTGGCAATTGTTTTTGTTATTTCCCTGTTGAAGTTAAGCTCGGGAAGTGATGATTTTATTCAGTTGTTATGGCAGAGCTTCTGTTTTGCAACGGCATTGACATCGGAAGATGTTGTAATCACGGGGGCTGGTTCGATGGTCCTCGCTTCCTTGGCCAGAGAATCGGCCTCGTCATTCCCTTTGATGTTAACGTGTGCCGGGATCCATTGAAGCGTACAAAGCTTCTTCTTTTCCTCAATTAAGGACAGGAGGGTATTGATCTTTTGGGCGAGGTTTGTATTTCCTTTTTGGAGGGCCTGAAGAGCAGATCTCCAGTCCGTGAAGATTACAATGCCATCAGAGGGGTTGAGTGTTGTCCAAGTGAGGTAAATACTCAGAGCTTCTTTGGAGAGTAGAAGATTTTTTTAGCCTGGTTTTTTCCAACCAGTTCCGAAAGGTGATTTTTGAGATATGTTGTTCGTGATTGCTCCTGATTTTGTCTGTGAATTTCACTGTGGCGAATTTTCTCCGATTTTCCAATGGGGTTAGGCCACATTCAGTTTCAGCTTTCAAATTATTTCTAGATGAGACGGCTCCAATGAAGGCTTTGGAGGCTCTGTACTGGATGGAATCGACTTTTGAGGATGAAGATGCTGGAGCCCAGATTGGTGCTGCATATTCAAGGATTGGTCTGATGAGTGTTGTGTAAGTATTTAAGAGTGTCTTTGGTTTGGAACCCCAGTTTGAACTACAAAGTCTCCTCAGGATGCTGAGTTTTTTCAGAGCTCTCTTTGAAACTGTTTCAGTGTGCTTAGTAAATCTCAGTTCCGCATCAAGTGTGAGACCAAGGTATCTGGGGTGCGTGACTTGTTTGACGGTAGTATTGTGGAGCCTAATGTTAGGATGGTGAGTCTGCCTGTTCCTTCTGTCTGTTGAGAAAAAACAAGATTTGGATTTATAAGGGTTAATAAGGATCTTAAGGTCTTTAGCCCAAGTTTCGATGCCAAGCAGGTTGGTATTTAAGGCTTGTTCAGAGACTGAGATATCAGAGTGTGTATGCCAGATAGCGATGTCGTCTGCATAGCAGGCAATTTTAGCCTCATTGCATATGAGTTCATGGATGGTGTTCATATACATGAGGAAGAGCAGAGGGCTGAGGACCGATCCCTGTGGGACTCCCGCCCACGATCTGTGCGTCTTGGAATACTTTCCATTAACTCTCACAACAAATTTTCTATGTCTGAGGAAATCGTTTATCCAGAGCAAGGAGTTGCCATTGATGCCAGCACTGTGTAAAATCACAATGAGTTTTTGCTTTCAGACTCTGTCAAACGCTGCAGAGAGGTCAAGGAAGACAGAGGTAGTCTTTTTGTGGGATTTTTCTTGAAGTCCATCGATGATGTAAAAAAGTTGGTCTACTGTACTGTGCCCGGCTCTAAATGCTGTTTTTTAGAAGTGTAAAATATTACGATCGATGAGCCAGTTCATGATTCTTGTGTGGATGATTCTTTCCATTAGTTTGCACGGGATGCTGGTTAAGGAGATAGGCCGGTAATTCTTACAGCTGGTGGCATCTTTGCCTGGTTTCAAAATCGGTATAAAAACAGACTTCTTCCATATAATGGGCAGTTTGCCGGTTTTCCAAGATAAGTTGAAGATTTGGAGAAGTGTAAGCTTGGCAGACGCTCCAAAGTATTTAACCATTTGGCCGAAGATAAGATCTATACCTGGAGACTTTTTGGGGTCGAGGTTTCAGATTGTGCACTTGAGTTCTTCCAAAGTGGGCTCATCAGTGAAGATGTCTTTTTGCTCAAAACGTTTGCTTTTTTGTATGGCTTGCTTGTAGTTTCTCCTTTGTTTTCTGTCTTCGTCTTGGAAGCTCAGTCTGCTTGCTTTTTCGTAGTGTGTGGCCAGCATGTTGGCTGCGTCTTTGTCAGTTTTGGATGGTTTACCATTGTCTGTGATAATATTAGAGGTGGGGCTGTTATTTTGTAGGATGCTGCCTGTATTAAGGGATTTGATCACCTTCCAGTGTTGATGGTCTTTCCTAGGATCTAGCCTGTTGCAGAGATCTGCCCATTTTTCGGGTTTGCAGGTGGCAATTTCCTCTTCAACCTTTTTACAGATGTCTATTAGCTTTTTTCTATTTAAAACGTTGTTCTTCTCGAGTTCATTACAGGCCATATCTCTTTCGTGAATCAAGGTATCAATATTACGATCCTTCTAATAGGGCACCCAATTGTTCTTTCTCTTTCCCCTTGGGATGGAGAGCTTTGTTGCTTTCTGTATACCACAAGTGAAAATTTGAACGAGATTGTCCAAATTTTGGGTGGCTGGTATTTGTTTGCAATGAGTTTCAAGGGTTTCTGTGAAGTTATCCCAGTTAGCTTTGCGAAAGTTCCACAATTTGTTGTTTTGGGGTGCAGAATCAACATCAAGGTTGAGGGAAGTGATAACTGGGTAGTGATCACTGATGCCGGTTTTAACAACTTTCCACTCAGCAAGGTTGAGGTGTGAGAAGTCAATTGCTGTGATATCGAGGGGGGAAGTCGTGCCATTTGTTTTTGGTAGGTAGGTGTTTTCTCCTGTGTTTAAAGTTGAGAGATCTAAGTCCAATAGTAGGTCCTCAACATTTTCTCACTTGCTGTCAAGTTGGGGGCATCCCCATGAGGGGCTATTGGCATTGAAATCGCCAAGAAGTAGTTTGATGTCAGAAGAGGAGGGGAAGAGGTGTTTAATGATGTCCAAGTCAAGTACAGAATTGTCGGGATGGTATACGTTGACAATTGATATTGTGCATTTGGGTAGGAGAAGATTGATAGCATGTGCTTCAGTATTGGAGTCATTAGGTAGATTGTGAGCTGGTGAAAATTCTTCATACTTGACAATAGGAGTTTTCACAAGGAAGGAAAGACCCCCTCCGAGATATTTTGTTCTGTCTTTCCTAATAACCGTGTAGCCTTTAATCTTGAGGCTTAGATTTTAATTTAGTTTAGTTTCTTGTAGGCAGGCTATGTGGATATTATTTTCGTGAAGTAGGCATGAGAGTAAGTACATCTTTCTTCTTGTGCTGTTAACGTTCAACTGTAAGATGTTTAAAGTCAGCTGTTTCAGCGGTAGCATTGGCTTGTTTAAGAGTCGCTGTCCTCGTAGCATATTTGTCGGCGTGCCCCCGGACTGCAGGGCACGGCGCGTCGGCTGCCCCGAACGCGGTAGCATTAATATCACATATGTCCATTGCACTAGTCATGGTGGGTGCCATTGCCTCGAGAGGTTGGACTTCTACCTGTTGGTCCGTTGAATTGGTAAACCATTGAAGGCATTCCCCTATCCGCCATTTGGGGTCGCGCTCTCTAGGGGTTACAGGCTCCTCCGAGAGATTCATGGCTTATGCATCATGATAATGCACCTACTCACTCATCGTTGCTTGTAATAGATTTTTTTGCCAAAAACCGCACCAAAATCAAACCTCAGCCATTATATTCACCGGATTTGAGCCCCTATAATTTTTCATGTTATTGAATAATTGTATTTGTATCAACATTAACTATAGTTCATAGTTAGTGGACCAAAGAGGGTAACATCTGTTATCGAAACGCCGCTTCTAAATAAATAAATAAAACGACTCAGAAACCAGTTGTTTTATTTCTATATAATAAATATTAATATTTTTTAAAGCAAACAGATACCATGAGGGTATATTGTAAAATAGCTATATATTATTTTAGTATAAAATAGGAGTTTTATTGGAAACTTTAAGTTTATAAATTTTGTTTGTGTTGGAATGTGGCAATCAGACAATGGACGAAGAGGATGAGATTGGATTGATTTCAAATTTTCCTGAAAGACCACATAAATCATCTAGCCAGATCATGAACTTGGAGATATAAAACATACAAAGCATATTATCTGCATATATATTGCTAAGGAGACTGGACTAAATAAAGTCAGTAATTAATTTGAGTGTAACACATTGAATGATGATTATAGTCCTACGATGCAGAGGTGTATTGTGTTAGAATTGATGGGAGAGTGCACACTCGAATGTTCATCCAGCTCAAACTTGGTTATACACTGGATTACATTTATGTTCACTAAACATTTAAAATGAATATTGAAATGTTTACTAACAAATGAGATTAAAAAGTTTCGCTTGCAGTAACAAACAGTTTTAATGTTCATAAAGAATAAGAGCATGTGATAAATAATATTTTTGTTAGGTTTACTAAGGTTTCTTTTAGTAGAAATAGTAAAATATGTAAAATGTATGAAAAGTTAGATTTAGTAAAATCTCAATATTTATATAGTCTTGAATTTTTTAGTCCATTACGTTCAATGAAACTTAATTAATCACTATTACATTAGTCTATGACTCTCCGAACTTTAAATTTTTTAAAATTTGTAAAAACTTACTGAAACAGAACAATTTTGGTCGCTCCGTAGCGATCTTCATCAGTGTCTTCTGCTTGGAGTTGTTAACGCTTTTAAAGGCAGGTTTTTGTTAGTATCAAACCCAATACAAATCATACTCTTTGATACTATAAAAAACATGCTTTTAAAACCGTCACCTTAACTTTAAAGCACGGCTTCTCAGTGAGTTTTTACAAAATTTAAAGTTCGGATAGTCATAAACTAATTATATCAGATGTACTAATATAAGGAAGAAATTAAATGATGAAAGCGGATAAAATAGAGTAGGTGTGTGTAAAACAAGATGACAAGAAGAGATGAAAACCAGAAGTGAGTGTGGTTTGATATGTGACTTATTTATCTCTGATAAAAGCTAAAGTTTGTGCAAGACATTCTGACTGATGCTGTAGAAGTCACATGAGCCTTTAGATTTAGTTGAGATTTAAAAAGTCGTATAAGACATAGAGAGACAATGGAATTGTGCTGTGGTTATTTGCCTTGGATGCACATTAGCGCTGTGCAATAACGCTTGACAGTTGTTCAAACCTGTCTTCTGCTTTCAGCTATGTGATGACGGAAACAGCTAGAAAAAATTAGGTTCTGTACTAAAATATATGTATATAAGTAATATTAAAAATTTCATTCAATATAATGTACCTACAAAGAGAGTCATGTATTATTTGAATATAAATAACTAATAATAGTTTTTTATTTTGTAGAATGGTGTTATGAAATCATGGGATTTAATCCAAACGCACAACAGGTACGATTTATTCAATCAGTTATGTTTTTACACACACTTTACACATAAAATAAACAAACACTCACTCTATACCTAATTATACTACAATTTATATATGTTATTTCACATTTGTTTTTAATAAGGTACTTGCCGAACTTGTAATTTAAGAAAATCTTTAAAAAACACTTTCTTACTGAGAAAATTCTCTTAGTATCATCAAAAATATGTTTCAGTAAGACTTTCTCAAATTTACTTCAATAAGTATAGCAAGTCATTTTTTACTTCTTTACTGTTTTGCACAGGCATCCAGCCTCAAGAGTAGCTGATAGCCCGATGTCCATGATATATTATCCTTGCCAGCTCCCAATGCTTCTTGTTTATGAGAATATCTTGCCATGTTACCACTTAGGCTCTCAGGAAGTCCGTCATTGGTATGGGGTATGTGCAGTTGAACAAAATTTGCTTTACGCTTTCAACTTCATTTCCACAAAGTACACAGATGGGAGAATTCGAAACATTAAATCTAAATAAATGTTCCTCTGTCACTAGATGACCGGATCATGCACGAGCTGAAAAACCTGCAATCGGATGTGAAACTTCCCTGAAATTGTCCTAACTCAACGGTTCAGGCTGAAATTGAAAAAGGTGACGACCTGTGCCTCTATTTTCCAAGATTCAGCCCTACATTTATGAAAGTATTTATTTGCCAAGCTTTCACAATACATTAGTGGATACTTGGCTTTAAATGTTGGGTTCATATGGGATGCCGCTTTAGCTGTTTCATCGGCCTTCTCGCTTCCTGGTATTCCACATTGAGCAAGTACCCATTGAAGAGTTATGTCCTTCAGGTTGTTAGCAAATTTTCTTATTTCAGCAATGCGATAGGAGTGGTCCCTTGTGGATGAATTTAAGAGAGCATGGACAGCAGATCTGGAGTCAGTGAATATGCATATTTTCTCCTCCTCTGTTTCGAAGCAACTTGCCAACTCAGCATTTAACGCCAGAAGCTCTGTGTCCATAAAAGAGTGCGAGTTTGGAGGGAAATAAAAGCAGATGTCAGTAGATTTGTTGAAACAACCTGCTCCGAATATTCTCTTTTGTTGGTCAAGTGAGCCATCAGTGTAAATTCTAATATGATCATTGTAGCTGGTATATATCATTTCCAACGTTTCAGTTTTCATAACTACTGGGTGGTCCTGCTTGATCCTTCTGCTTAGCAGGTTCAAAGTAATTTTTATTCCTGACCAGGTAGTGGGCGACTCTAATTAAAAAGCAGGTATATGCTAGGGGACAGAATTTGGCAACATGGCAGGCAAATCATTTGTTTTCTAACTGAAGGATTGTTTAATTTGGTTAATACAACTTCCTGCATTGCGAAGAGGATGAGTGGCCTGGAGAGTCTTTATAGTCAGAAACATCAACCAGATCCGTTTGTCAATATAGAGCATGATGGGTATCACACCTAATTCCACCTCCTTTGCAGCAATTGGGGTGGCCTTAGTACATTCCAGGTAAAAACAAAGGGCTGCCGATTGGATTGCTCTGATCTTGTTTAATTGTGTCTTTGTGGCTGAACCCCAGACTTCACAGCCATAGGTGGCTCTAGATCTGACAAAAGTTAGATAAAACGCTCTTAGGATGGATGTGTCTGCTCCTCATTCTTTGCTAGCAACAGCCTTAAGTGCGGTTAATCTCGAGGCATACTTTTCCACAACATACTTTACATGGGGTCCCCACCTGAGTTTTGTGTCCAGCACCACTCCCAACAATTTAGGGTTTGAGTTATGTTTAATATCTCTCCCAATCATGATGAGTTTAGGGGTAAAATTGGCTAGATGTTTTTGTCAAGAAAAAGATGAACGTTCGTTTATTTCCATTAAAATTTTAAAAGACCCCTTTGCACTCCAGTTTGATATGGCAACAAGAGCTGCTTGAATTCTTTCTCTAGCTTTTTCTTGGTCTTTGGTGGTAATCCATATGGTTTGGTCGTCGGAATAAGACATGCCATGGACATAAGGAGTGAGACTGCTGGTCAGATCATGGAGAGCTATGTTGAAGAGACTAGGACAAATAATTCCACCTTATGGAATTCCGTTTTCAACTACATACTCTGATGAGACAGCGTCATTAACTAAAACGACTATCTGGCGGTTCAATAAAAAGTTGGTAACAAATTGCAACATTTTCCCTCTAATACCAAGCTTCATGCACTGGAGGATGATAGTTGGATGAGGTATTCTATCAAATGCAGCTTCAAAGTCAATCGTTACTGCTGTATTAGACAGTATTATCGGCAGTTGCTGCTGTATTATCTTCTTGTTAAAGCCTTCATAGATCTTATTTGTGAACAATAGAAGTGCATCTGTCGTGCTATGTTGGGGTCTGAAGCCAAACTGATGTTTACATAGCAAATCGTTTTTTTCAACAAGTCTCCATGAAACCCGATTGTTAACTAGACGCTCCATCAGCTTGCCCAGGCATGACATAAAAGAAATGGGGCAGTAAGAGGCAGTTGACGATGGAACTTTCCCGGGCTCCAGAAGGGGGATCACTTTAGCAGTATTCCATTTTTTCGGAATGTTACCCGAGGCCCATACTAGGTTGAAGAATGTGAGGATTTTGGTTTTCATTTCCGTAGAGCAGTGAGTTAACATATCATTATGAATGTTATCAGAACCAGGAGCTGCACTCTTTAATTTCTCAATACCGTCCATCAGTTCTGTCATCGAAAACAAATGATCGTCGTGATTGGCCCAATGAAATAGTAGTTCCATTCTACATGTTAAAAATTGTTCCTCCCTTGTTAAACATTTAGGCCAGGATATTTCCTGGCCTGATCTGCAGCCTGATTTTTCTGAATAACATTTACCATATTCTTCAGCTTTATCTTTATCATTGAATAGCAGGAGACCATCTTGGTTCTTAATGGTGTTTATTTTTTTCAATGTTTCTCAGTTTGTCGCCTTAAATGTCTTCCAGACTCTAGTTGAAGGAGTACTAATATTCATTGATCCGATGAACTCTCTCCAGGATTTTCTCTTGGCCTCGATGACAGCTCTGTGTAGTTTAGAGTTGCACTTATTGTATTCAATTCTATTTGAACTTATCCTAGATTTTTTCAAACGCTTCTGAACTTTGATCCTTTTAAACGTAGTTCTTGGATTTCATCAGTCCACCAGTTGTTCATATATTTTTGTTTTGTGCTACCAGATCGCTTAGGAATAGACTTTTCAGCAGTTAATATGATGGATGCTTCAATCATCTCTTCGTTCAGACTCTCGTCAGCACTAATGACTTCGGTCTCCTTCATGAAGAGTTTGCAGTTGGCTTTCCCAATCTTGAACTTGCTTTGAATGATGGCATTGTTCTGAACTAACTTAGTTTTCACTCTCATTTGAAAGAAACCTGGGAATTGGTCACCACCCAAATCCTGACAGATATGCCAATTGGAAATTTTTCTCATAAGAATGGAGAGGCAATAGTTAAGTCCAACGTGCTCAAACACCTAGTCGAGGTGTTTGTACGTAGTAGGTACAAATTGTCAGTTGACCAAGATACGATATTTGTTACGGAGCCAACTGTACAGCAATGGTCCGTTTTCACTGCCTTTGTTCCAGTCGTCGTGCTTACTATTTAAGTATCCAACCACCAGAACCTTGTCATCTATGGGTACTAATTTATCAAGATCGGTAACACTGATTCGTTGATCAGTGGTGTAAATGTTGAATAGGGTAAACGAACAGTCATTGCTTATTCTTATTTTAAATGTAGCAAGTTGAAAGTTGTCTTGAACAATGACTTCTTGCTTCTCCACAGTAATAGAGTCGTTAACCAAGGTCAGTAAACCACCTCCTCTTCTATTCCCTCTTGTAAGATTGAAACTTTGAAATCCTCTAAACGTTGGATGGTACTTGCTCTTTTGAGGTAGGGAAGACTCGTTGAATGCAAGTAATCTTGACCTTCTTCTCCTCTATGACCTTCTTCAGCTCATCGAATTTACTCTTTATAGATCTCGCGTTCCGGTGCATAATAATTATTTCCTCCTATTCAATTTCAGCTGAAAATCGATCTTTTGTTTTTTTTTCGACTTCCTTTCTCGGAAGGTTGTGCCAATAGATACATGGCCTCTTTTTTGTTTAGCTTTTTTTTTCAATTTTTAGAAATGAAAATGCGAAAGACCTATTTGGTCACCATAATTAAAATCTTTGGATAGATCCCACACCTCTCCACCTCATTGTCAATGATGTAAACATGCTGTATTGATCTAATACCAAGTCCTTTTATGTTGCAAAATTAAACTTTTAATCTATCAGGATGTTCTTGCTTCGTTGAAGGTAAAGCACGTCTAGATCCCTTACAAGGACTATTTTGGATGCTAGCTGGCATTTTAATTTTGCTTTTGTTTTGTTTTTCCACGTGGGTTTTTCTCTACAAAAGCCTATGCTGGCGTTCAGTTCACTGTAAAAGCTATAGATGCTATATTTTTCTGCTATGACTGCTAATACAGCTATCCAGGGGGAGGACGAGGACCAACCAGGTCACCCCCACAAATCATTTTTTGATAAAGTACAAATGTAAAAATTTTACCGGTCTTCATGGACAACAAAAGCCACAATACTATTAAATACATATATTTATTTATTTATTTCTCTCATTACCATGTAAATTCCTTTCCTTTAAGCTAATGGTGTCCCGTTTTAAATACAGGCCGCTTATTACCTTTTTCCATGTACAAGTTTGTCTTTCATTTGTCTCTCGGACCGGCATATCTTTTGAAATCATTCCATTTCATGTGTCTCCTTCCTTTACCATCTTTTTTCATGGGATTCATTTTTGACTTTTTATTTGTCTTCGTATCATTTTATCTGTTTTGCAAAATATTGTGTTCAGTGAACTTCTTAATCTCTGCCACCCTCTCTCTTACTAATCTTTACCTCTTCTATTCATTTATCTTTTTTTTATATTATAAATTTATTTTGAACATTATGTGATTATTGCATAATGTGTTTTTATTATTTCTCTATCTTCGATCGTAATAGTGGCCTAATAAGAGTTTGTAATTCATATGTAAGGTATGAGCATTATACATTGGCTGGAAAGACTTTTTTTAAGAAATTGAGACAATTTTATTCTATTGATTTTACAACCAAATGCTAGTGAAAAAATTCCTGGCATTGCAGGCAGACTCAGGAGCAGAAAAGGGTTAGTCAGTGCTGATGTCCCAAAAAATTTACAGTTTTGAATAAATGTAACAACACTAAAATATGTAAAACCTCACAATATATATATATATATATACACACACACACATACACACACACACACACACACACACACACACACACACACACACACACACACACATATATATATATATATATATATATATATATATATATATATGAAGTTAATATATTACTATTGTAAGTAATTTTATCCACCATTAAGTGCAATAATTTTACCTTGAGTGATGAGGCACCTTTCGGTCAATTGACCATTGTCGAATCACTGATGTTTTTCTGTTGTAGATGTTCGGTCTGTGAAGTTGGTGTTTGTTGACGTTACGCGCACTTTTTCTTGATCTGTGGGTATGATATTTCTATATAGTATGTCTTCTGTATATGTTGTTTGTAGATTCATTAAATTTTTGTGTATGTTTTTATAAATGTGGTATTTTTCTAGTGAGTTTAGTTCTATTGGGTTGTTATTTATTTCAAGTATGGTTAGGTTATTTTCGTAATTTGTTATTTCGTGTTTATGGGATATTAGGTGTGCTGCAACATTTGATACTTTAGAATTTTTGTTTTTGAATGCTCTATAATGTTCTTCAAATCTTATTTTAAATGTTCTGGTTGTTTTTCCTATGTAAAAAGCGTTACAGTTGTTGCATGTGATTTTGTAAATTCCTGATAGGTTATGTTTTTCTGAATTTGTTTTGTGGTTTGTGTTATTAAGATATTTTATTATTTTGTTGTTTGGTTTGTAATTTGGAGAGTAGTATTCTTTGTTGTATATATTTGTTATTTTTTCTATTTTGTTATTGGTGTATTTATATTTTAGGTAGATTTTTTTATTTTCATTATTTTCGTGTTCCGGTTGTAGTGTTGTGTTGAGGTTAGGTTTTTTTGTGAATTTATTGTATATATTTTTTATAATGTGTTTGTTGTGTCCATTTTCTATTGCTATTTTTGTAATGTTATCTAATTCTTCATTTAATTTTTGTTTGTTATCCTGTGTGTATTTTATTGCTTTATTTATCATGTTACTGTAAGTGTTAATTTTGTGTGTCCAGGGGTGGTTAGATTTGTAGTGTATTGTGGTGTTGTTGGAAGTAGGTTTCCTGTATACTGTAGTTTTTATTTTATTATCATTTATATTTAAAGTAATGTCGAGGAAATTTATTGTTCTATTTGTTTCTGTTTCAACGGTGAATTGTATGTTTTCGTTGTATGTATTTAGTTTGTTTAATATTATGATGTGTTCGTTGTGAATGGTAGGTTGGTATATTACAAGTATATCGTCTACATATCTTGTCCATAGTGAGATATTGTGTGTGTTTATTATAGGTTTAAATATTATTTGTTCAAAGTGTTGTAAATATATTTCTGACATGACAGATGATATGGGTGAACCCATGGGGAGTCCTGTTGTTTGTTTATAATATTTATTGTTAAATTGGAAATAATTTTGGTTACATATGTGCTTGGTTAGCGTAATGATACTATCTATTATGTTTCTTTTTTCGTTATTGTGTATAAGTTTGTTTTTTATTATTTCTATGGTTTCTTCTATTGGGATACTAGGGTACATGTTAGTTATGTCATAACTTATTATTTTTGTGTTGCTGTTTGTTTTTATCGTTTTTATTTTATTAATTAATTCGTATCCATTTTTTATATTGTATGTGTTGTTGATATGTATTTTAGATCTTATGATTTTGTCTAGAATTTTTGCGATTATGTAAGATGGTGCTGTTGTGAAATTTATTAGTGGTCTAAATGGTGTGTTGGGTTTGTGGATTTTAGGTATCCCTGATAATACTGGTGCGGATGGTTTGAATGGGTATAGTCTTGTGTGGTATTTTAATTTATTGTTATAGTTTAGGGTGTTTCGGTGAGTGACTATTAAGTTTTTTATTGTAATAAGGTATTTGCTAGTTGGGTCTGCGATTTGTTTGTATTTATTTTCTTTTATGTAGTTAGTCATTGAATCGATATATTTGGTATTTTCTATTATTACTGGTGTATTTGTTTTATCTGATTTTAATATTAAGTAGTCGTTGTTTTCAAATTTTCTCTGAGTTTTATAATTTCTTTTTTATTAATATATTGTTCCGTTTTTTTGTTTTATTCCGTTTTTATTAGGTTAATTTTATTATTAATATTGTTTCTTATGTGTTCAGTATTTTGGTGGGTAATTTTGTGGATGTTAGATTCTGTGTCAACTATTAGGTTTTTTATAATTTGTTTTTTGTTGAAGTTAGGTAGGTTATATTTGAAGGAATTTGTTATTATTATTTTTTCTTTTTCAGTGAATTGTGTTTTAGTTAGGTTTATGAATTTATTGTTGTTAGAGGTGTGGGTTGGTTCTAGGCTATTTTTTAGGTTATGTTGTTGTTTTGATGTGTGGATTGGTTCTAGGCTATTTTTTAGGTTATGTTGTTTTGATAAATTTTCGATTTTTCTGTTTTGTCTGTTTATAGTGTTTGTTTTATGTTTTATTATAATTTGTTGTGTTTTTTCGTGAATAATAGGTGTGAGAGTATCAAAAGTTTTCATTATTTCCAAATTGGTTGTGTATAGTTGTAAATTGATTTGGCTTTTTTTATGGTAGGCAGATTTAATGTTTTGTTTAATTATGTGTGATTCTGCTATTTTTGTTGCTTTATTGATAATAGTGTTTTGTTTATTTTTTATGTGTAATTTAGCGTATTTTGGTGTTATATTAAGTGTGTATATTAAGTTGTGTATATTACGAACATCCACACCAGAAAAATTGAGAAAAAGTAATCAGTGATTCAACAATGGTCAAATGACCGAAAGGTGCCTCATCACACAAGGTAAAATTATTGCACTTAATGGTGGATAAAATTACTTATAATAGTAATATATTAACTTCATATATATATATATATATATATATATATATATATATATATATATATATATTTATTTATTTATTTATAGGTTAGTTTTGGTTGGTAAAGATTATTTGGACTAGGAGACTGACAGATTTACCGGTAAGAGTCCACTCTGTAGTCTTGAAATAGAAACACATAAAAGCACTTAATCAATGATATATTTCAACCACACAGTGTTCTTTGTCAATCAAAGAGAAAACACAAAAATAAATATGAGAGAATGAAATAAAATAAATATAAGTTGTAATCACAGATTGTGTAGAAATCAGATGTCACAGATTAAAGAGATATGTATTGTTTCCATGAGCATATGAGTGATTATAGTTTATATAAGTCTGTCAGGGGAAAAGAGATTGGAGAGATACCTATTGAGGCTATTAGGAAAAAAAGTGAATGGATTTATCTGATGTTGAGGTAAGGGGATTCTCTGGACTTGGTATACCACTGGTATGATAGTTCCCATCTTCTCAGTTCTGATTGCAATCCCTCAGAACACTTTCCCATACATAAAAATGCAATCCCTCAGAACACTTTCCCATACATAAAAAAAACTTCAAATGAGTTTGCCCAAAAGTGTCCAACTACCAGCGTATAAGATAGCATTTGAAAGAAACAACAAGCTGTAATACAATATACACCAAACACAAACAGGAAAAATAAACTACAAGTACCAAGTATACACACACTAAACTATAAAGGCTGTAAGAAAATCTATGTTAGTTTAAAAAGCCTAGTTTTTAACAGATTTAAAAAAAGCTATGGAAATAATAGCATCTTGTCTGTTACTATCCTTTACTATTAACAAGCCACAATTACACAGTCATCATCACAGATCTAGCAAGGGCAGCTCCAGAGGAGGGTCAGTAGGGGCAATTGCTCCCCCACCCCGAGAATTTGGGTACTATTTTTTTAGATATATATTTCTCATATTCCGAACACATTTAAAGTAACCCAGCATAAACAACACTGGCATGTTACAAGTCGCACACTAGTTCCGTACCAGCTCGGCTACACTAACAGTCTGTGTACTACGACTACTTGTCGTCCTTGTCAGACTGAGCTATTTGATGCAAACATAAAGTTAAACAATGTTTCGTATTATGTACTAAATAATAATTTTGGTATCTGTGTAAGTTCAGGTAAAATGCATGTTTTTATGAAAAAAATGCAAAATTCCCCGTGATTTTAAAGTAGAAGATCAGCTTAAAATGTCATTTCCAGGCCGAAACCACCCCATCTTTTCCTGCCACTGTGCCCCCCCCCCCAAATCTATCCTGGGGCCGCCCTTGAGACCTTGAAATTCTGTACATCATGCTAAAAGGAAAACAGCACATGGAGCAATATTGAATTTACAATCATAACAATACACAAAATAAAAACATATCAAATGAACAAACATACTATAAATAAGACAGATTCTCTAAGAATACTTGCTTTTAAAACAAGTGTCAGGCTGACCAACCTAAGACACGGATGATGATTTCCCCAAGTTGTCAAAATAGTTTTGTCTTAGTAAGATGGCATTAAAAAATTTCAACTTAAAATATTTGCAAAACATATTGGTCAATAAAATCCACTAGTTGATGAATTTATTGTTTCATGAAATTATTTTTGTGATTGTTTTTATTTTCTTGTTGCAGTGTTTGTATTCTTATCTTCAATGTTACAAGAAAAGTTTTAGTTTTTGTCAAACAGTTCCGACCAGGTATGAATTCTGGTAATAGTTTCTTAATGTTAAACACTATTTATTATTACTTGCAGTTTTTGTGTTGCACATCTTGAGTTTATATTATAAATTACTACTTTTGGTATCACTTGGCAAAAAACCACTACTTACTGACATTTTTCAGCAGACACGTTTCACACTTAGTCAGTGCATTGTTCAATGCTGTAAGTCATGGCAAAGAATGTTCCTCAGGTGTGTTAACAATGAACGTGATTCCCCCCCCCCCTGAAATTCATGTGAAGCACTTCTTGAGAATTTGTCAAATAGAGTAAAATCAGTGGGAATAAACTGGCCACATAAGAAAACAAGTGCATCATGAGACAAGTTCTCAAGAAGTGCTTCACATGTATTTCTGGAGGAAAAAAAATCATGCTCACTGTTAACACACCTGACCAACATTCTTGTCCATGAGTCACAGAATTGAACAATTTACTGATCTAGTGTGAAACGTATCTGCTAAAAATATCAATAAATAGTGTTTTTTTGCCAAGTGATACCAAAAGTAGTTATTTATTATTGTAATAACACTATCAAAACCTTAATGAAAATTTTACATACTATCTTCATTGCCTAAATTTTATACATCACTCCATCTAGTTTAGATATACTTAAATTGGCCATCAAAAAGTCTTGCTGTTACTGTCCTTTAGTCATATCTTCATTACTAGAACAATATTTCTCCTGCCACAATTTTATTGCTTTTTATAAAATATTATTGTTATTTGTATTAAAAAACCTGTATCCTTGTAAATATTACATTTTATTATAAAAACTAAAGGCTGAAACAAACAGAAATAATAAAACTAAATAAATATTTTATATTTTGTAAATAGCATAAAATTACACAATGTGTTTAAGTTTAGGATCGAAAAATTAACTATAAATTTAAAATGATGATTCCAAAAGGATTCGTAATTTTATCATTGTTGTACTTTAAAATGCTTTTTTTCTATATTAATTTTTTAAATATAAAAATACTTTTTAAAGTTATTTTATTTTGCAATATGAAATTTGTGTATATATTTTTTCTTGAATTTTATAGTCTATTACGTTCGGTGAATCTTATTAATCACTTAAACAATAGTTTATGACTATCCGAACTTTAAATTTAGTAAATTTATTAAAACTTACTTAGACAGAACGTTTTTGATCGCTATGTGCTGATCTTCATCAGTGTCTTCTGCTTGGAGATGTTGGGTCAAGCGTTGACAGTTTTAAAGGTAGGTTTTCGATAGTATCGAAGAGTATGTGTGATTTGTATTGTGTTTGTTCGTTTAATATGTTTGTACTTTGTGTTTTTGTAAATTCATATTGTTCTAGTGTGTTGAGATGTGGTCCTTTTTTTGTTGATGTTTAGGATTTCTAGGTTATGGTAAATGTCTGTGTATTTGTGTCCTGTATCTTTTATGTGGTTGTAAAATGTTGAGTTGGTGTTCTGTTTGTGTTCTTCAACTCTTTGTCTAAAGCTGCGACCTGTGTGTCCAATGTAGAATTTGTTACATTCGTCGCAGTTCAGTTTGTATATGCCTGGTGCTTGTAGTTTATCCTTGCTGAACTGCAACGAATGTAACAAATTCTACATTGGACAAACAGGTCGCAGCTTTAAACAAAGAGTTGAAGAACTCAAACAGAACACCAACTCAACATTTTACAACCACATAAAAGACAGGACACAAAAACACAGACATTTACCATAACCTAGAAATCTTACATATCAACAAAAAAGGACCACATCTCAACACACTAGAACAATATGAAATTTATAGACACACAAAAACACAAAGTACAAACATATTAAACGAACAAACACAATACAAATCACACATACTCTTCGATACTATTGAAAACCTACCTTTAAAACCGTCACCGCTTGACCCAACATCTCCAAGCATAAGACACTGATGAAGATCGGCACATAGCGATCGAAAACGTTCTGTCTCAGTAAGTTTTAACAAATTTACTAAATTCAAAGTTCGAATAGTCATAAACTATTGTTTAAGTGATTAATATATTTTTTATATTTTATATATATATATATATATTTTTAACTTTGCAACACTGTTTTCTTGTATTCACTTATCACTTGCACTATAATTTACTTAGACAAGAATCTTACTTTGTATATATGAGAGTCGACTTTCAAGGACTAATTACGTGTCCTCATCATCGAGTATCAACTTAGACTAAAGTATAAGTGGTAATTTTTTTGTTGATACAACACTGACTTTAGTTAATTTTACTGTTATGGGAAAAGAAAATATATCTAGTTTTGTTCAACCTAGAATGGTTCAACAAACACCAGTTTTATAAATAAAAGTGTCTAAATGTCTGAGTTTTAAATTAAAAAAAAATTAATATCTATTACCTCTGTTGGCCAATAAATAAAACTTTGACATATGGCCGTTTTGTGGTAATTTTTAAGAGGATTGTACAGTTTAAAAATATTGTTCATTAACAAACTAATTATAAACATAACTATAATTAATAAGTTCGAAAGTATTAACCAAGAATATATATATATATTTGTAGATTATGCAACACTGTTTTCTTGTATACACTTATCACTTTCACTTATGTACTTAAACAAGAATCTTACTTGGTATACCAAGTAAGATTCTTGTTTAAGTACATAAGTGAAAGTGATATATATATATATATATATATTTATATATATATATAAAGAACTAAGTCAAAATACAAACACAAGAATTATAATTGAATTTACAATTCAATATAACATTCAATATTGAATATTCCTGATGATGTTGGTACTGTTAGCCAACGAAAAGCTTTGAATTGTAAATTCAATTATAATTCTTGTATTTGTATTTTGATTTAGTTCTTTATTAATACACAAGAATACATATTGCGATATTTATATATAATTATATCATGTTTAAGGTGTCTATATAAGTGCCATTCCAGAAGAGGATCGTAAAGGTGTAATAGACACAAACAAATACCCAGGTACTCTTGGTGTAACTATAGAGCTATGTGCAGGGATTATTGACAAGGATAAGTCCCTCGCAGAAATTGCTCGAGATGAAGTGATGGAGGAGTGTGGATATGAAGTGCCTTTAGACCTATTTCAGAAAATTAAGACTTACAGGTGTGCTTAATCTTTTAAATTGAAAAAATTGCTTTACTGTATATCTAAGGGTAGTAATTAAATAGTTAAAATCATCATTGTTTATTTCTAAAATATAGGATAAAGGTATAGACATGATTATACCTATGAACATTTGTAAATTTACAAGTATTATGGATTCTCTATTTGAGATTTAGTGTTATTATCACAACAGACTATCAAGCTCTTGTTAATGCTAACAACGCAAGTCTGCAAAAAACGTTTTTATCAGTTTTGTGTTTTAAAATTTATTTAATCACTTTACTTTAGTTTATGACTATCCGAACTTTAAATTTTGTAAATTCGAAAAAAATTTACTGAGATAGAACGTTTTTGATAGCTTCGTGGCGATCTACATCAGTGTCTTCTGCTTGGAGATGTTAGGTTAAGCAGTGATGATTTTAAAGGTAGGTTTTCGATAGTAGCAAAGAGTATGTGGGATTTGTATTGGGTTTGTTCGTTTAATATGTTTCTACTTTGTGTTTTTCTAAATTGCATACTGTTCTAGTGTGTTGAGATGTAGTTCTTTTTTTTGGATCAACAACTAGAACAACATCTCAACACACTAGAACAATATGAAATTTACAAACACACAAACACAAAGTACAAACATATTAAATGAACAAACCCAATACAAATCACACATACTCTTTGGTACTATCAAAAACCTGCCTTTAAAATCGTCACCGCTTAACCTAACATCTCCAAGAAGAAGACACTGATGAACATCACCATGAAGCAATCAAAAACGTTCTGTCCCAGTAAGTTTTTACAAATTTACAAAATTTAAAGTTCGGATAGTTATAAACTATGTAGAAATGATTAATTAAGTTTCACCAAACGTAATGGACTACAAAATTCAAGAGTTCAGATTTATACTTGAATGAAATATTTTTTGCATTTACTTTACACTTAAACTTTGTGTTGTACTTACACAAGAATCTTAGTTATTGTTATTTAGGTGACTGTTTAGAGGTAAAAGTTCTCTCATTTCTAAGCATTAGGAAACTATCGTCCTTGAAGTGGTTGTGCGTGTGAGACTGTCTGTTGTTAAATGGTATAACAGTACTGTTCTATTTTGGGTTTTCATTCTACTGGTCAGTGTGGGGGTTTAATGTATGCTTTAAGCTGATCTTTATGTCTGTCTTTCACTTTTTGGAGAGCTGCAAATAAAATAAGACTTTACTGCTTGTGTTGGATTAGTCTGTAAAAATAAATTTGTTTAAAGCTCTATTTGAATTTAAATTTTTACATGTAAGTATGAAACAAATTTACAATTTATTTTTATTGGTTTAAATATTTTTTACAGAGTTAGATACATTTGGAAGTATTCGTCTAGGTGTAACATGGGTTTAAATTTTCAATTATAACAACAGTCTAAAACAAATGTACAAATCCAACAGATAATAGAACACTAAATATGTAAGACAAATTTCAGCAGGCTCGGACAATGGCAATTGTCTAATGGGTTATGAGAATTAAAGTCATATGTGTTATACAGACTCCATACATGCTGCCCATTGCTATGATAACATCAAATTGCTGATTAATTTCTAGTGACAAAATATGTTGAATGGAGTGTAGGTGTTATTTTATATCATGTCGAAATTGTCCAGCACAATTTGATTTTATTGGAATTTTAAAAATACACATGTCATAACTTGTAAGTACGAGATATTTTGTTAAACACTTTTGCTAAAATTCTGACATAACGAGTTATCCCAGATTCCAATTTCTTTTTTGTTTGGCCTGTGTATAATTTATTGCAATCTGCCATTGTATTTCATAAATTCTGATATATATATATATTTATCTAACACTTATTAGCAAAACTTATACAAATTCCACTTGTGCCAAAACAATTTTTTTAAAAGAATTTTTGTTCTGGAACATAAGTGAATAAACATAAGTTGCTAATCATAAAGTTAAATTACCTTTCTTGTAATATTTCTTCAAGTAACGTTTCTTTCATAATAAAACCACTTCCACTGGAATGCAACAGTTTACCCTGTAAGACAAAATGTGTACCAGGTCTTCTAACCATCCAAATAGATAAAGGGGTCTCAGATTATTTGAAAAATGTTAATTATATAGTTAAAAAAATAATAAAAGCTGTAATTGTAATAATTTATTTTTCAGAGCTTCAGTTGGATTTGCAGGGGAAAAACAAACACTGTTTTATACTGAAGTAACAGATAGCATGAAGACTCATAAAGGTAAGGAGGAGAGGCATGGCTGGTAGAGGAGTTAGTAAATATTAGAAATAGTAAAGTTCTGTAGAATGAACATCCATTAGAGGCTCCTAGAACTAGCTTTAGTATAAAAAGAACTCAATATAAATATTATTACACAAATCTTAATGGACAAATCAAAATTTTAAACATTTTTTTCTGTTTTGCAAAGTTATAGATAGAAAATATCTGTACTCTACTTTATGTTACAAGTTTTCCATCTTAATCTTTATAACAAAAAAGTTATCTGGCTCAAAATTTCAAAATCTACATTGTTACATTCTTATTTTCATTCCTGGTGACCATTTTTCAATAACTTAAGCTTATTCATATGCTCTTGGTATGAGTTATCTGTTGAATTGTATTTATATCATGGATGTGACATTTTTAAGCAAACATGACAGTTGTGATTAGGTTTAATTCTTATTTATAACTTCATGAATCCAGCTGTAGCTGAAGTCGTTAGCACAGTGTAAATATAAGGTGCGACTTAAAAGTAACTAAAAGAATTCAATAAGATCATAGCTATATGGGGCTTGACTTAGAAATATTTATGGCCCAGATGTCTTGTAGTCAAACCTGCAAATATTAGGTTGTGGAGGTGAACAAGAAATCTTTCTCAGTAAAAGTAAAATCAGTCGATATAAGGGAACAAATAAAAAAACTATTGACTATTTTCATTTAATAAAAATTATTGGATCTTAAAATCATATCAAAAAGACTCAAAAATATAAATTATGTTCAAGTAACTGGTAATTTATAGCTATATTTTATTTGAATACCTTACACACACAATTCAATTTCAAATAATGCAATACACACACCATATCTGGAGAAAAAACTATTAAATTCAAAATAAAATAATACTGTAAATAACTTTGTATAGGTACTTTTAAAATCGTTTCTAGTTTTCAAAGTTTTACTTGAAAAAGTCAGTGATTTTTTGTTGCATTTTGCTGTTGGATAAAACATAAAGTTCAATTAATGTTTCACATTTATTCAGACAGTCAAAAATGTTACCTGTTACACCATCTTTCAGTTAAAATCCTTGCCTGATGATTTTGAAAGCTAGTAAAATTTCATGATCTGTAGGGTTTTTCTCTTCAGATTTATCACAATCATGTTTACAGTCGTCGTCATCATCTTCCAAAAGTTCATTGATTTTGTCATCTGAACGCTTTCGAGTATGTCTCCTTTGCCTAGAAAATTGGAAACAGCAATGTATTTTGATCGTTTCAAAATATCCCATTGCTTTTTTATTCACTTGAAGTCATGTTGTTATCACTGTCCTCTTCATGTGTGACCAAATTAAATCCAGCTTTGAAGAAACAATTAAAAACTGTGGTTTTCTTCACATCATTTGTCCAAACTTTTGCCAATTCAGCGATGCAGTCCCTTAAATTAACAATGTTTTTAGGTACAATTTTATTGTTCTCTATGCTAGTCACAATTTTTTAAGATTTTTTTTCTGTAGTGTAACTTAAGATTTTTATTACTCCTTGATCAAGTGGTTGAAGTGTCGATGTAACATTTGGTGGAAAGAAAAACACATTGACACTGTTCAGTTTGGAATTGATGTCATTCATATGTGCAGTGCATTTGTTGATGAAAAGTGCAATTTTCATTTTCTCTTTAGAAATCTGCTTGTCCAGCTTCAACATCCATTCAATGAAAATTTTGCTCACCATCTACGTCTGTTTAATAAGCCGTAATCAACTTCTAAGGACTTGATGGATCGGAATCATCGCAGAGATTTGCTTTTGCCAATCACAACCAATTTGAGTTTTTCTGTCTTCAACATGTTACCTGCCACTAATACGGTGATTCTTTCCTTGCTTCCTTTTCGTTTAAAACAAGGGTAGATTTTAAAATTTAGTGTTTTGTTGGGCAAACATTTAAAAAAACAAACCGGTCTCATCATCATTAAAGATGTCTTTCAGTTCATAATCATTTAAAATTTTTTTCAACACTTTTACTTCCAAATTTACAAGTGGGGATATCAACACTAGCACTTTCTCACGAAATTACTTTTTGAATGATGTTATGCCATTTTTTGGATGTTTATATCCAACCGTTACTTGGGTTAAACCCACTGTGTCCTAATGATACTTACTGTAAATTCGAAAACCTTTTCTTTAATAAGATATCCTGACAATAGGAGTTGCTCGTGCGTTACCATAACCCATTTAATCATCGCATTATCAATTTTGTCATATGTACAAAGTTTCATTTTCTTTCTTTGCCAATCATGAGCAAGACCTTGTTTTAGAATCTGACCCTGGTTTTTTAGAATAGTCGATAGCGAACTCTGAGGTATACCGAATTTTTCGCAACATCCAACATTTTTACATATTCATCAACCTCTCTTATAACTCACTATTTCTGGCACACCTAAACCTTTTCTTTTTAACCGTTTTTCACTGTATGATAAACTCACAGTACGAATAAAACTAAGTAACTTAACTAGCAAGATTGAAATGAGTGGCAAAAGAAAATGGTTGAAAGATAGGAAAATACTATAGGTCTGTATCTACAAATGCAGAGTTCTTAGAATTCTATTTCGACTAACATGCAATCAATTGCTGACATGTTTCACCTACTATCTGTCTACTACCCTATATTTTACCTGAATCTCCAACCTGCTGAACATAAACAATTTCACAAATTAAACATTATAAACTGCTTATATACAACACCACATTTCTTCAGTTGAAGTGAAGAAAAAACTTCGTTATTTAGAGGTCCGATATAAGGAGTGTAATTTCTAAAATGCCATGGGACAGGTTAAAAATTCATTATGTATAGGATTTCATTATATGAACGTTTATTACGTAGAGGTTGACTATAATATAAAAATTAAATAATGGAGTTATTTTAAGATTGATTTGAAAGGTCTATATCTATGCTACTTTGTCTATACAATAATTTGTATTTTGTAAGTATTCCTGATTCTAAGCACATATTCCAAATTGATTAACTTAAACCCTTTTGCTACCTGTAAAATTTGGTTCCATAATTTAATAAATAGAAAGTTGTAGCACTTAATAAATAAATTGTGTTGGTTAAAAGATTTTTAAAATTTTGGATCAAGCACTATTAGACGAGGGAAGAATTTTAAAAAATAACAATATTTTAAGGTCTTGGTAGCTAAATATATATCTTGATACCTTTTTTTATTTTTATTACATTGTTATACTCTTAAGTTTTAACTCAAACCCTACTAGTCTATAATATTGGTCTTTTGGAACATAAGTTGTAGCAACAAAACCTAACTCTGGTTAATTTAAAAAACCTATTTTCTGACAATCTTTGAGGCTATTCTATCTCTAGGATAAGCTGTTTGAACTTATTACAGATCATTTACTAGGATTACTTAATTAAAAAACTTGATTTATGAAATAATTTTTGAAATAATAAAATGAAAATTAATTAAACTATTTGTTTTTATTACTTTAAAACCTTTTACAGGATTTAATTTATATAATATTATGAAAACACAATTTTTTTAAATTCACATATGTTATCCATTATAGTTAAATTCCACCTGTATTTTAAAATAATGCGTACTTGACAAAATAATTACTAAATTTACAGCACAGAATTTTTCCAAAATTCTATATGGATAATTATTCTATATGGATATCAGCTGTCTTTAAAAGCTATCAAATAAACTTTTGGATTCTTAGATATTCTGTTTATCAATTAAGTTAATTTTTACAAAAAAATTTTAAATTTTTTAGATCTCTATCATAAAACAAATTGGTTTTTTAAACTTCATTGAATCCTAATTAATACAAATTTATTTACTTTTTTCTGTAATTAAAAAAATAAAATTATTATAAATTTGTAATCTATTTTATGCATCTAAATTAATTATTATTTTTTTTAATTGGCTTGTAAAACCAAACTAAATTTATAAACCTATAGATCTACTTAAAGCTAGTTTTCCTTAAAGAAAATTTATAACTATATGCAGTCAAAATTTCGTCAACTTACACAAGTCCTTCACAAGCCTACTATCATATTAATCACTTGCTTTTAATTATTGTTTACTTTTTTCTATTAATAATTATTTGTATGGTGTGATTGACTAACCGGTAAATAATAGTTTTACTTTAATTTAGTTACTTTATTTTAATTTGTTTATCTTTATTCTACCTTGTTATTAATTTTGTTATTTATCTTCCAACTCCTCTTAACTATTAGTAAACAACAACAATCTCAAATTTAGTCATTCAAAATATTTTTCTTTTTACAAAATTGTGAAAGGAGTCAAATCTGGACTATAAGATGGGTGGGGTATAATTGTGAGGCTGCATGTGTTCAAGTAATCCACTACATTTCAAGTAATATGCAGCCAAGCATTGTCATGTTATAGTAAAATGTCATTAATGTTCATTGCAGCAGTTTTCTTGTAAAATATATCATGTTCAATAACGATTTGTAATAATCTGCTATGACCATAAGTCTTTGAGGAACAGCAAGTTGGTAAAAAAAACAAGTTGGAATTGAAAAGATTATTTATTATAATCTTACCTAACCGGGCTACAACTCATCTTTGTTTTTTCATAGGTGGAAAGTGTGTTGCTTTCCATTGGGAACTTTATTCAGTTCCAGATCATGGTAATATATCCAAGATTCATCTACGATTATGATTTGATTCATTTCTTTATATTCTTTCTGACCAAACTTAGATAACAGAACATAATATTTCATTTGCACTGATGCGAGCAGCAACAGCACCGGTAAAGGTATCATGGTTTGTCAATGATCCTTTCTTTATCCTCCTTGAACTTTTTATACTACCTGTAGAAGGTCACCTGGATCATAACGTCTTCATTATACACTTTTCAATGATTCAATGCAATAGGTAATAACTCATTTTCAATTCTTAGTTTCACTAAAAATATCGTGTAACTGTTTTACTCTAACTTCTGGTGTCAATTTCTTCCTATCCCTTCATTTCCATCTTGCTCTTAGGGATTTAACACTAATATCAATAACTAAATACAATAAAAAAAACCATTAACCACAATAAAGTTAATAAATTACAATAGAGTGTCAAAAATCCGGAGCGTCGCAAATCCGGATTGTGGTTTCAGCGTGCTCGCTCTTGGCTGTATTTCACTAAATGTTTTTTGTATTTGTTAAGCCCTCTGATGTTAATTTTATAATAATTTCTGGTTTAATTCAAATCCAAACCCTAAACATTATAATCCATTATAGTAGTAGTTTAAAGACTGTTTGAAAATACGGATAAATCATTAGTCCGGATGGATCTGGTCGCAACTGATCCGGATTTTCGACGTTCTTCTTTAGTATTATTATGGTTATTAGGTTTTTTTAATTACTTTAACTTAATTCATATCCCACAATTGCTGAAGAGAATAGCTAACTGATGACAATATTAGAAAAAAAAACATTAATTAAACTAGTTCTTAATTAATTATCTATAACCTTTATATTAGATAAAAACAACCTCTTACCACAAATTCAACAATTTTTATTTTAACCTTATGTACAATTCGATTACAAAGTAATCATCTTCAGAGGTATTTTACAAATGACTGTATTAGGAATATTATGAATATTAAGTAAAGGATTGAAATATTCATTCCAAAACAATAGTAAAATATTAAGTAAAAGATTGAAATATTCATTCCAAAACAATAGTAAAAGTCATTTGTAAAATACCTCTGAAGATGATTACTTTGTAATCGAAATGTACATAAGGTTAAAATAAAAATTGTTACATTTGTGGTAAGAGGTTGTTTTTATTTAATATAAACATTTACGCCACATGTTATCTATAACCTTTATTATTAAATTATGTTTCTTAATAGTTAACCTAAATTTGTACACTTTTAAATCCTATGAATCTATTTGGCATTTATTTGAAAATATTTTTCGTTTTTTCACATAAACCCATATGTTGCCTGTTTGTGTACTACAGATTCCTTGTGAAAACTATTATTCATTCTCCAATAAAAATACTTAGTTGTTACAAAATTATTTTTGAAAAATAAATTTTCCTTTGTAGCTGTAAAATATCTGCTGTTACAAATCACATAAGGCATACACTTAATGTATGTTGAGTAAAGAAGGTAATATTTATTTGGATAATTTTCGATAAATATTTATTGTTGCTACACAAAAAACGTTGGATAAACTTTTCATCTGTCTATTCTGTAATGTATGACAGTTTTTTTAAAGTGATGTATATAGTCTTTACTGATTTGTCTTAAGGTAAAAAGTTTATTAAGAGAATAGCCAAATCTGTTCTAAAACACTGGTCATGTGATTTTCAAATGAATCAATGTCTATTTAGCCTTTTCTGTTATTTTTGACAGCATAAGTCTCCATTTTATTGATAGAAATTTATAAGTGCCAGAAGCTACCTAAGTCTATTCCTCTGCCATTATTCTGTTGAGGAACCAAAACGTAACGTGTCTATAACCCTAATGTACTACAAATTTTGTTGTTTTTTTCGTTGGTAGTTGTTAACAAAGAAAAAGCTTTCCAAATCACAGCTTTTTATGCAGAAATAATCTTGAATTTTCCGGAAATTTCTTAAAAAGAACAAATTTTGAGCTATACAATTATTCTTTGAGCTTAACTTGTGAGCTTATGTTGAAACAAATAAAAGATATACACAAGATTCACAAATTAATCATTTATTTACTCATACGCTCGAGTTGTAAGTTAGAGTTTGTAGTAGCAACACTGACTGATGATGATGACTTTGTCATTGAAAAGCATATGAGTAAATAAATGAATAATTTGTGAGTCTTGTGTATATCTTTTATTTGTTTTAAATTATGAGCTCTTTGTTTTCTTTGATTTTTTTTATTATCTGAATGATCAGTTTGTCAATATGAACAGCCACCTTGTCATATTTTCTACATTTTACTGATACATCACACATATGTTCTTAAATTGAATTAGTTTCAAACTTAATGAGTACGAGTATTAGTTGAATTAGTACTTCTACGAATTAGAGATTTAACTTTACATAGTCAGGGTTTACAAGTAACTGTGCTATTGCATGCAAAAACAACAAATAGTCAACTGTGACAAACAACACATTTGTATCAACTTGTTGTATCAACATTTGTACCTCCCATGAATGGTACTACAATCACAAGATATACAAGTGCAAGAAGTACAATGTGAACTTACTTTGTAGGCATATACGAGTATCTTACATTACTCAACAACATTAGGTATATGTTTATTGGAATAAAATGTGAAAATTTAAACAATACGAAATTCTATTAAAAGGAGGAACCATTTAAGGACATAATATGTTCTGTGTAAAAAGTACATATTTTGCCTAATGAGAAATCTCAGGAGAAAAGAATTTTGTAGTAGAATGTTATTGTAGTTTACAGGAACAGAGGTCAGGAGGTTACTGTTATTGACCTATTATCAATCCGTGTGCTATAACAAACAATGAAACTTTTTATTTCTCAAATTGTTTGAGAGGAGTTCGTATATCATGCTTATTTTTAAAGCTGTTTCACAAGTTTATAACACTAGTATAGTTTTGTTGGTTTATGTGTTTATATCCAAAATTCAAAATATTCAACATGTAAGGAAATGCTACAACTCAAATCTATCATGAGATAAACTGTCTAAATATAATACATTACCCATTCTAGTACAGTCTAGTAATACCTCGACTTACGTGATTCCCAAGTTACGTAGTTTTAAATCATGCTGTCCGAGTTACGCAGAAACTGGCCTGTATTGGAAGAAAATGCCTAGGATTACTTTTATAGCTCATGATTAGAAAATAATTTCAGGTTTTAAAGCCACCAACGACCGATTTACAATGATGGTTAGCGCAAATAAAGCTGGTGACTTTAAGTTGGCACAACTCATAGTTTATCGCTCAGAAAATCCAAGGGCATTAAAAATATTTCTAACGCTAGCTTGTCCGTGATTTGGAAGTCGAATCAAAAGGCTTGGGTGACAGCTTCTTTTTTTGAGGACTGGTTTGGTCATTATTTCATACCTCAAGTCGAATGTTATCAGTCTAAACAATTTCCTTTTAAAGGAATTCCTATTAATTGACAATGCACTTGGCCATCCACCTACTACATTTTAACTAATTTCGACACACGCGTGAAAGTGATATTTTTGCCACCAAATGCAACTAGTTTGCTTCAACCATTGGATCAGGGAGTCATCAAAACATTTAAAGCCTATTACACAAAAAAACCATTTGCTCATCTGCATGAAGCTATAAGACAGAACAACGAGCTCTCTGAAGATTTTTGGAAACAATTCAATGTTTTAGATGCTTTGAGAATCATTCTTAGATGCTTTGACAATCTTGGAATGAAATTTCACAAAAAAATTTAAAATGGCGTTTGGAAAAAGGTGTGTTTATTTTTTTTGCCACTGAAATTCAAGCAAAATCAGCGTCTTATGAAATTGCTGATGTGATTGAAGAAGTTGTCGGTTTACCAGACAACTCAATGTAGAAGTGGATAATGCTGACATTGAAGAACTGCTGGATTTACACAACCAGGAGCTGACAATTAATTGATGTGTTAATAGAAATACGTGAGCAAGAGCAACCTTAAAAACGCAGATTCTTTAAACCCAGTTGACATAGAAGATGAAATGACCATTAGAAACTTGACAAAAGGCTTTAGTTTTGGAAAACATAGACTCCAACGATGAGCGCGTCTCTGCCACAAAATAAAACAATTAGCGAGTGACGAGGAAATTCTGAGTGAGAAGAAAAAATCTTCAATTCTTCAAACAAATTTACTAGATTTTATGAAATCATCTAAGTCGAAATAACTTCTTTTTACTTACTTCTTTGCAATATGTATGTATATAATATAATATTTTGTTGTATTTTGTATTTAATATTTTAATACATACACATTTTTTGTCTAAATTATTAGTTTATTTAGTCTTTGGTCCCAATTAAATATGATTCCAATGTGATTGTATGTAAAATTATACCCCGACTTACGGGAATTCGACTTACACAGTTATCGCTCGGTCTTACCTATCACGTACGTATGGGGTATTACTATACATGAATATTTGTAGTATTCATTCTACTACACCGTATTGTATAGTATGCCATTTGTGTACCACTCTGTAGAGTTAGTTGAATGTTAGTTTGTGAGACATTAACTCAAAGAATTGGTAAAAGATTAATCACTGACAGAAATTATCACCAACCCACTTCTCTGTGATTTGGTTCAGTAAGTTTGTAACAGACATAAAGAGATTGGTGATTTTGAGCTGAAATCTTGTTAACACGAAGAAGAAAATTTTTCAGCCTTCCAGAGGTATAATTTCTCCATGAACATTTTTGATAAGGTCTTTAGAAAAGTTACAGTTAGTAATTTTTTCAGGGTTGAGTCAATTTATTCCTCCGTTTAGAACTGAAAGCCAGAGCTCTTAAAACAATAACGCTGATGTTGGTTTGTGTGTGTAGAATAACGTTATCAATAAGCAGGAATATTTGAAATTTGTTTCTTTTGTTGACCAAATTTTTTGTCCTGATTCAGAACCTATTTTCCAAATAATACAGTCATCATCTAAGTTTTGTTATATATATATATATATATATATATATATATATATATATATATATATATATATATATATATATATATACAGTGAAACCTGTTTAAGCCGGAATCCATTGGGACCGACATTTTTTTCTGTCTAAGACAGGTTTCCGGCTTATACAGTAGTAGTGTACTGTATGATGGTAATACCATCACAAAACGTTTGCCGAGTCTATTTTTAGGGTTGGGGTGAGAGTAGGCCGTGGGGATTCTTAGCTATAAGACTATTATTTCTACTGATCAGCTGTATGGTGCTGTACCAACACCACATAGATAACAGACAATTAATTGTCATCGTGTCTACATTTGTTCTGATACAGTATTTAATTTAATTATTTATTTCCGATTAAGTACTGACTGTTTATTTCCTACAGAGATAACACTTCAACATATAAAGCAAATGTATTTAAATCACAAGAAAACTATCACATTTTAACGTCTAAATAAACGCCATTCAACAGTAATATCGGTTATCTTGATTGGCTAATGACAGCCCGTAGCCTGTGACGTCACAACTTGTAAACCTTGTTTTCTAGGTGGTGTTGGCTATGCACACTACAGAAAATGTTAAAACCTACATTACATAATAAAAATCTTACCTTTTAATGCAGCATCCTTTTATCCTTCTCCACAAAACTTTTTTAATAGAAAACTATAAAACTAAAACACTTATACACTTATCAACAAAATTTATGAATTAATGCTGCAATTTATTAAAAACTATATTTTTCTTCTTAAGTAAAAATAAAAGAAAATCAATTAGGCTTGAAAAAATCTAGCATTGACTTTTGTTTTAAAAGGTTAGTTTTACTTGCTTTTCTTTCAGTTATTGTTTTTAGTTGTAACAAATGGTGACGCATTTCCGGGCTGTTAATACGTACTGCGAAATCTTCTAACTCACAAATTTTTATTAAAGCCTCGCCAAATGTTTTTATTTTGTTTTCTATGACAGGTCCGTCTTCAATTTCTTCTTTTTCTTCTATTTGCGCATGTTTTTTGCCTTTTAGAATGAAGCGGTCTCTCGCCTTTCAATATGTCAATCAATATGTCTGGCCATGGATGTTTGTAAACCATTCATTGCGTTATCTTGGAGGAAACGAGTGCTGACACATATAACATATCGTAAATTATAGATGTTTGTATACCATTGTGTTATCTTGTGCATATCCTTAACGTTGTTACAGAGTTCTCAGAAATAAATACGATGCGTTACAATTAAGCAGACCTATCTGTGAATTTTGTTATGGTAAAAAAAATATATTACAAATTGTATTTTATCTAAACGGAAGTCATTGTAACTTTATATTTTACACCATGTATATGATCAGATTTTCCGGCTTATGCAGAACTAAGACGTAGTAAATATGTATCACTCATCCTTTTGCTAATTCCGCTTCCGTGTTAGACAGTTTCCGGTTGTTAACCAGGTAAATTAAATAGGCGACAGTCGGGACTTTTAAAGTTTTCCGCAATAGACGGGATTTCGCCTAACACAGGGTCCGTCTAAGACAGGTTTCACTGTATATTTATAAACTGATGTATGCAAGTATGTATCTTATGGACGCCTAAACTGCTGAGCAGAAGTTAATGAAATTTGGAGAGATTGTTAAACATATTCCCAGGGTGGTTCGTGTGAAGTTTAGTGTAGATCCATCCACAGAGCTCCGCCCCAGAGGCTTAGGATGATTCATTGTACAGTCTAATATATATATATATATATATATATATATATATATATATATATATATATATATATATCATATAATATATATATATATATGTATATATTTATGTATATATGTATACATGTATTTATGTATTTATGTATATATGTATATTTATAATATATTTATAATATATGAGGTGAACCCAACAACAGTTGAAGAGGGATTCTAGAGCGCAGATAACTCTGCTCCTATATATAGAGGAATGAAGCCACGCCCATTGACGTCAATCCACACACACCTGAGCCAAACAATTACTCACATTCCTTTGCCTTTGTTCACCTTTCTGCCGATAAAATCTATCAATGACACATTGCCACACTGCAGGCAAATTCAAAGTATCATCGCGTTTGTTAAGACTCCCTTGCTTCTCTATTTCGATAGCCTTACGAATAATTCTAGTCCTGTAGTTTTCCACTTGAGCACACTACACTCCAACATACAAACCAAACTACAAAATAATAAAATATCTTAATAACACAAACCACAAAACAAATACAGAAAAACATAACCTATCTGGAATTTACAAAATTACATGTAACAACTGCAATGGATTTTACATAGGAAAACGATCAGATCATTTAAAATAAGATTTGAAGAACATTACAGAGCATTCATAAATAAAAATATAAAAGCATCAAATGTTGCAGCACACCTAATATCACATAATCATGAAATAACAAATTACGAAAATATTCTAACCATACTTGAAATAAATAATAACACAAAAGAACTAAACTCACTAGAAAAATACCACATTTATAAAAACATACACAACAAACTAATGAACCTACAGACAACATATGCAAATGACATACTATTCAAAAACATTATAAATGATGCTCAATGAATCAATGAAGAAACATGTATGACGTCAACAAATACGAACATCACAGACCAAACATCCACACCAGAAAAATACAGAAAATTAATTCAGTGATTTGACAATGGTCAAGTGACCGAAAGGTGCCTCATCACATAAGGTAAAATTATTGCACTTAGTGGTGGAAAAAAATTATTTACAATGAATAAAATAACTTTATAAAGTCATTGCAACGGAAAAATAATGGACGTGAAATATCACGATATATATATATATATATATATATATATATATATATATATATATATATATATATATTGTAATGTTTTTATATAAAACAATAAATAACAATAATTTGGAATATAATAGAAGTGAGTTAGAAATGGATAAAAAAAAAATGTGAACAATTGAGCCATAACCTAAAAAAAAAATTATTATAAAATATTAAAGCCAAGATGGCGGCTAGTATAATTATGATTCTGGGGAAACACCTGATGTTTTTCAAATGTAGAAATTTACAAAACCTAAAATTATTGCATAGAGGATCAAAACTTGACTGTCCAGGAAAGGAGATGAAAATCAAATAATCAGTGGGTTATGTAACAGATGTTTCAACAATGGAAAAAAAAGTTTTATTTTTTCTCTAGAATCTCAATAGAAAAATTCATTGTTAGAAAAAGTAGCCTTGGTGCTGGAAGCAAAAACTTAGTGGGTACAAAATTTTGTTAGAGGAGAAATTCAAGTATTAAGAAAGCTAGCCTAATTAAAAGTCGATAGAAGCAAATATTGGTGAAAGCATTAAAAAAACCATAGTGGTGAAAGATTTGATTATAAAAATTAATTTAAAGGCTATAAATTTGGACAAGAACATTAAATCTCTGATGAGTAATAAATTAAGAAAAATTGTAAATTAATATTTAAGTTAATATTGTAAAACCATTCGTATAAGCAAAATTAGTAAATTAAATTCATTAAAAAAACATTTTAATATTCTTTTCAAAATTAATAACTCTAGGCCTAGGAATTTCTTTTATAAAATTTATTAAAGCCTTAATTGCATAAACAAAATTTAAATTTATAACCAGCAGTGCTCAATAGATTTGTAATAATTAATACCCACTGAATAACCTGGGAGAAAAGTCTTGTGCTAGTTAACTAAATTAAGAAAATAGAAAAAGTGTATTAAAAAATTTTGTAACTAGAATAATCAAAAAAACTAAATTAAACAAAGATTAATTTAATTATAAGAAAGTGTTCATTATTTATTACTATAAATGGTAAGTAATAAAGAATAAAAGTAAAAAAAAGGAATCTAAATGATACTGTTAGGGTTACAATCATTTTGTAATTCTAACTGGCGCCCAGCAACTTATTGTTTTCTGAGGATTATTATTATTAAATTTTGTTTTATTATAAAGAAATTATTCAAAAATATTACAATATATATATATATATATATATATATATATATATATATATATATATATATATATATATATATATATATATATATAGAGAGAGAGAGAGAGAGAGAGAGATTTTTTGGACTAGGAGACTGACAGACTTACCTTGGTAAGAGTCCACTCTGTAGCATTGAAATAGAAACACATAAAAGCACTTGAACAATGATATATTTCAACCACACAGTGGTCTTTGTCTCTTCGATTGACAAAGACCACTGTGCGGTTGAAATATATCATTGTTCAAGTGCTTTTATGTGTTTCTATTTCAAGACTACAGAGTGGACTCTTACCAAGGTAAGTCTGTCAGTCTCCTAGTCCAAAAAATCTAAATAATCTTTACCAACCAAAACTAACCTATAAATATATATATATATATATATATATATATATATATATATATATATATATATATAGTTTTATATATATATATATATATAGTTATATATATATATATATATATATATATAGTTATATATATATATATATATATATATATAGTTATATATATATATATATATATATATATATTCTTGATATTTAACATTATCCATTGTTTTTCCGTTGCACTGACTTTATGAAGTTAATATATTACTATGTAAGTAATTTTATCCACCATTTAGACCAACACACCATTTAGACCACTAATAAATTTCACAACAGCACCATCTTACATAATCGCATAAATTCTAGACAAAATCCTAAGATCTAAAATACATATCAACAACACATACAATATAAAAAATGGATACGAATTAATTAATAAAATTAAAAAAAAAAAACCGATAAAAACAAACAGCAACACAAAAATAATAAGTTATGACATAACTAACATGTACCCTAGTATCCCAATAGAAGAAACCATAGAAATAATAAAAAACAAACTGATACACAATAACGAAAAAAGAAACATAATAGATAGTATCATTACGCTAACCAAACACAAACCAAACAACAAAATAATAAAATATCTTAATAACACAAACCACATAACAAATTCAGAAAAACATAACCTATCAGGAATTTACAAAATCACATGCAACAACTGTAACGCTTTTTACATAGGAAAAACAACCAGAACATTTAAAATAAGATTTGAAGAACATTATAGAGCATTCAAAAACAAAAATTCTAAAGTATCAAATGTTTCAGCACACCTAATATCCCATAAACACGAAATAACAAATTACGAAAATAACCTAACCATACTGGAAATAAATAACAACCCAATAGAACTAAACTCACTAGAAAAATACCACATTTATAAAAACATACACAACAACTTAATGAATCTACAAACAACATATACAGAAGACATACTATATAGAAATATCATACACACAGATCAAGAAAAAGTGCGCGTAACGTCAACAAACACCGACTTCACGGACCGAGCATCCACAGCAGAGAAACATCAGTGATTTGACAATGGTCAACGACCGAAAGGTGCCTCATCACTCAAGGTAAAATTATTGCACTAATGGTGGATAAAATTACTTACATAGTAATATATTAACTTCATATATATATATATATATATATATATAGTAAGTTTTCTTTTCATTATAATATTTTAAAATGTATTTTTTATAAAAATTTTCTTTAATAAATATTCTCAATTATTTAGTTCAAGGTAGGTTAGTAAATTTTCTAATTTATTTTAAGATAAATAAATATTCTAGAGCAGTGGTTCTCAACCGGTGGTACGCGGGGACATTTCAGGTGGTACGCAGTCATATATTAATAATAACAATAAAAACTGTTACGATGCAACATTTCCGCGTTAAGAATACAATTCCTCCATCTGTGTTTTACATAGAATAGTGGCAGTTTGACGCTGACCTTGCCGCTACACAAACAACCCGAGTGACTCAATTCCTTCTCCAATGATATTTCTCTGAAGCCAGAAGTGACTGATGATATCACTAGTCATATGGAAGCCCTTAAAACGAGTTTTGATAAATATTTTAATCAAGATTTTTCTAAATATGAGTGGATTAGAAATTCATTTTCAGGGGAATTCCTAGTCACTCAAAAGAGTGCTTCATCGACCTTACAAGTGACAGCTCAATGAAAGATTCGTTTAAAGAAAAATCTTTAATAGACTTTTGGATGGGGACAAAAACTGAATACCCATCAGTGTTCAAGCAAGCAATAATCTTTTTACTTCCATTTGTAACCTCGTACTTATGTGAATCGGGCTTTTCAGAACTGCTGTACATAAAAAATAAATACAGAAACCGCATTAGTGTTGAAGAGGACTTAAGAATCAAGTTGAGTTCAATCGACCCAGATGTAGAAAATTTGGTCAAGGACAAACAACAACAACGAGTCATTAAGATCTGTTTAAATTTAAATGACTGTGTTCAATGAACTAATTTGAGATTGTTTTGAATGTAAGATACATTTCATTTTGTATCTAAGTAAATTCTATGTACATACATACAGTTGTAGAATGCATTTTTATTTTCCTAAACATGACCAAATGTAAATTATATATAATTATTTATAAAAATAAAAATATATATAAATATAAGGTGGTACGTCAAAATATCTGAAAATTTCAAGTGGTACGTGGTTACTAAAAAGTTGAGAACCCCTGTTCTAGAGCTTTCTTTTTTTTTTAATAACAAGTTTAATGTATCATTTAAAACAATTTCTTAGCAATTATAAGTTCTATTAATAAATTACAATTTTTTTTTCTTTTTTTTAGGTTTTACAAATTTACTATAAGTGTCCTCTATTATCATAAGTCTTATTACTCTAAATTGTATTTCTCTTTTTGGCAGCAACAATTTTTATTTAATTTAGACTAAATTGATTTTAATTTTGGTTTAGCACAAGCTATCTTAATCTCGGGTTATCTGGTAGGTTTTAAATTTTGAATAATGAAATCTTGTTTGGCACTCGAAAGTACAAGGACAAAAAACTCTAAGCTATAAATGTTATGTTAGAAATTAATTTATTTCTAAGTAAAATTGTTCCTTAATATTCTTTCTAAATGTTTTCTTTTATAGTTTAATTTTATAATAAATTCACTGGTTTCTTTTCTTTTATAAATGTCTGATTGCAAAATTTCAAAAATGTAGTAATGGATCTAGCCTAGATACTTCAGTGTTTTAGATTGCAGATTCCACTTTTCGACCTTTATCAAAATATTTAATGAAATCTTTTTAAATAAACAGTTTCAATTAATTTTCTTGAAAGTATTTTGTACTGTTAATTGAATTCAAGACTAACACTCCCGCACTAAGTTTAAATTCGTTAAATTTTATTGGCCAATTCTGAAGTACGTCTGTCTTGCTTGAGTAGGTGTGTGCAACTGAAGCGACGCTAAGCCATGCATTTAAAAATGGCTAAACCAACTATTTCCTTTTTTTAATTGTTACCGGCTTTACGGATGCTGTATTCACTGCCTTTGGTACATTTCATGTTCTTAATAACTAGATTTTAATTTCTTTGCAGGTAACTGCATTTAAATATTATTTCTTCCGACTACGTTTAAATTATCAGCTGTTCTATTCACAATGCGCACGCACCTGACTGAATACGTTAGCCATTCATTTTTGTAATCTAAAACTGGTTTCACTTCCTTAACACTTGAAGGCTTTTACTTTTATTTACATTGTTTTAGTGTTCTTTTCAAACTGTTACACATTAAATTGTTTCTAATATATATTTTTTTTATAGTGGTTATAGTTCTAAACTTGTGATTAAATGTTACGATTTTGCCAATTTAGGTTATGTTTACATTTTTCTCTTTTTTCATAATTGGTTATTTTATGGTTTGAATTTACTTACATATTTATATTATATTATACATAGTGCCTTTCTTACTTGCTATTCCAAAATGTTACATAGTCCCCAAATTTAGATAAAAAAATTTTGATTTCAAAATTCCTTAAAACATTGGACATATTGCCTCCCTTCGTTTCTATATCCATTATTACCATTCCTTCCTGCTATTTCTCCCTGTCCTGGAAATCTTCTATTTCCCTGCTGCCTAATTCTTTCTTCACCCCTTCTAGGTGGAAATCTGTTTATGTTTTGCTCATATCTAGGGGTAGGCCTATTACATTGTCCTCCATTTCTCTGATGGTCTTTATATTCTGCACCCTTCTCGACAACTGGATTCCTTCATTAAAGTGCCAGCCTAATCTCTGTACTATTTCTTCTTCACTTTGCGGCGGTGTCATGTTTTTCAATATAATTACCCTTTCTATAAAGTAGTCTGCTCTGGCCTTTCCATTCCGTTCAATATATTTTTCACTTTCAATTCTCTCTTTAATTCCCTCTTGTGCTTCTTTCACCCAGTACCTCTCTATAAATCTATCTTGCGAATCAGAGAAATCTTCCACCTCTTCTGGAACTGACTCCCACCATCGAGCCGCTCCTGCTTCTAAAGCTCTATCTATAACACCTCTCCATTCGTTTTTGAATCTCTCCCCTGTTCTACGTTCAAATTTTCTCTCTAAATATCGATCCAGCCTTTTGAGGAACTCCATGGGGTTACCATTTCTTCCATTAAATTTGGGTATTTCCTCCTGATTCCCGCAAGATACTTGTATGATTCTTAGGCCTTCACCTCCTTTACCATTATTACTCTCGACTTTTTTTATTCTATCTCCTAACCTTCCCTGCTCTCCTAATATTTTCTCCCTATCATCTTCAACTTTCCTAAAACGCTCATCTGTTATCTTTCTTTCCCCTATCACCTTTAATTTTAACTCTCCTAACTCTTCTGTGTTTTTCTCTACTTTGTCCCCCATTTTCCCTACCTCCATTTGAATTAGTTCGGTCTCTCTCGTTAATGTCTCCCTAATTTCCTCCCTATTTTTTGTAACTGTTTCCTCTAACTCCTTATCTTTTTGTTCTAACTCTCTTCTCATCCCATCCATTATTAAAATATTTTCTCTCTTTATTTGTTCCTTCATCGCCTCAATCATTTTCTTATTATCCTTTCTTATTTCATCTGTTATGAATTTTAAATCCTCCTTCATCTCTCTCATTTCATCTCTATTTTCCTTTAATTCTTTTTTTAATTCTCTCATATCCTCACTCATTCCATCTAACTTATCTAATTTTCTATTCATATTCTCACTAATTTCTTTTAATAAGTTCTGGTTACTTTCGAACATTTTCTTAATTCACTCATCATTATTACTACTTCCACTTTCACTATCCCTTCGTTCCTGTTCAGTTTGCACAAGTGGTAGTCTCCTAGATTCCTTTACCTCAATGTTTGGCATATCTGTGCCTTCCATTTCTATTTCCTGTACTTCCAAGCTTGTCCCTTTTTCCAGTTCTATTTGGCCTATGGTAGTTTCTTCTTCCTTTTCGTCTATTTTCTCCTTTAAAGTCACATACTTTCCTTTTGCAGCCTCCCCAATTTATACACAATTCTTAGGCCTACTATGTTTATTATATTCCTCCATCCTTTCCGTCCTTTTAGCTTTCTCCCCCCTTAAATTGTATGCACCGGTTTCAGATTCCATTATATTTTCTTGGATAAAACTTCAAAACCCCCTTTTATATTTAAATTTTGAAATTAATTAAAAATATCGACTTATGATTGTAAAGTCCTGAAAGGTAAACAATATTAATACAAATATTCAATTATTTATATTATTCAGAGTGCCTTTTTCTTCTTATTATTTTTCTAATGATCGTGCCTCACGTTGGTGTGCCGAATATAATAATTCCTTTTTATTATTCTTATGAATGAATTTGAATGAATCTTTAAAATGTATTTTTCAATAATTTTTATCAAGCTAAGTTAGTAAGTTTTCTAATTTATTTTAAGATTAATAAATATTCTAGAGCCTTCTTTTTTGTTAATAACAAGTTTAATGTATCATTTAAAACAATTTCTTAGCAATTATAAATTCTATTAATAAATTCCAATTTTTTCCTTTTTTTAGGTTTTACAAATTTACTATAAGTGTCCTCTTTTATCATAAGTCTTATTACTCTAAATTGTATTTCTCTTTTTGGCAGCAACAATTTTTATTTAATTTAGCCTAAATTGATTTTAATTTTGGTTTAGCACAAGCTCTCTTAATCTCGGGTTATCTGGTAGGTTTTAAATTTTGAATAATGAAATCTTGTTTGACACTCTAAAGTACTAGGACAAAAAAATCTAAGCTATAAATGTTATGTTAGAAATTAATTTATTTCTAAGTAAAATTGTTCCTTAATATTCTTTCTAAATGTTTTCTTTTATAGTTTAATTTTATAATAAATTCACTGGTTTCTTTTCTTTTATAAATGTCTGATTGCAAAATTTCAAAAATTTAGTAATTGATCTAGCCTAGATACTTCAGTGTTTTAGATTGCAGATTCCACTTTTCGGCCTTTATCAAAATATTTAATGAAACCTTTTTAAATATACAGTTTCATTTCATTTTCTTGAAAGTATTTTGTACTGTTAATTGAATTCAAGACTAACACTCCCGCACTAAGTTTAAATTCGTTAAATTTTATTGGCCAATTCTGAAGTACGTCTGTCTTGCTTGAGTAGGTGTGTGCAACTGAAGCGACGCTAAGCCACGCATTTAAAAATGGCTAAACCAACTATTTCCTTTTTTTAATTGTTGTTACCGGCTTTACGGATGCTGTATTCACTGCCTTTGGTACATTTCATGTTCTTATTAACTAGATTTTAATTTCTTTGCAGGTAACTGCATTTAAATATTATTTCTTCCGACTACGTTTAAATTATCAGCTGTTCTATTCACAATGCGTGCACACCTCACTGAATACGTTAACCAGCCCGTCTTGGTTCATTTTTGTAATCTAAAACTGGTTTCACTTTCTTAACACTTAAAGGCTTTTACTTTTATTTACATTGTTTTAGTGTTCTTTTCAAACTGTTACACATTAAATTGTTTCTATTATATTTTTTTTCAATAGTGGTTATAGTTCTAAACTTGTGATTAAATGTTACGATTTTGCCAATTTAGGTTATGTTTACATTTTTCTCTTTTTTCATAATTGGTTATTTTATGGTTTGAATTTACTTACATATTTATATTATATTATACATAGTGACTTTCTTACTTGCTATTCCAAAATAGCTGTTACAATATATATATATATATATATATATATATATATATATATATATATATATATATATATATATATATATATATATATATATATATAGATTTTTTGGACTAGGAGACTGACAGACTTACCTTGGTAAGAGTCCACTCTGTAGTCTTGAAATAGAAACACATAAAAGCACTTGACCAATGATATATTTTAATCACACAGTGGTCTTTGTCAATCAAAGAGAAAACACAAAAAGAAATATGAGAGAATGAAATAAAATAAATATTTATATATATTATTATATTTATTATTATATATATTAAAAAAGTAATTTTCTGGTTTGGGGTTTTTTAATAAATATAATAAGATGGGTTTTAGCTAGAAAAATAATGCAAGAGGCTACTCAAAATCACTTCAGCAATCTAAATAACGTCAGTAAATATGGAAATCAATGAATTTATGTATTTTTGGCTATAAATCAACTGTTATAAACAAAAAATCAGAAGGAGGGCAGTTATGAGACTGGGTTATGAGAACTGCTTATAAAAAACAATCTAAAAAAGAAAGATTTTCTTATACATCCTCTTTGTACTCTCCATTCTTCTCTATGGCAAGGTTAAATGGATTTTTTATAACCACGTAAATGATACAGGCCATAATTACACAGCCATTGACCATAACTTAGGAATTTTCCACATCAACACAAAAAAGGACTACACCTCAACACACTAGAGCCACATGAGATTTAATATTTTACCAAATCACAAAATATAACCATAGTAAAGGATCAAACCAAATGCTAATTACATAAACTATTTTACTATATTATAGAAAACTTCCTTAAAAACTGTTGTTGCCTAGCATAACAATGTTACTTAAAGGTAAACCTTGATACTGAAGGAATTGAAATTTATGTGATAGAAAACATTATGAAGCAATACATTTTTTATAAATTGACTGAAATTACAAGTTCTAAAAGTTATGCATGAATTTTGGAAGTATAAGTATAAATAATTTTTTTTGGTTCAATATAATAAATTTTAATATTCTTAAATATTCCCTATACTTTGAATATGCTACACTTTTCTGAAAACATATTACTACATTCTGATTTGACATAAAACTTCATGATTGTACAAAATTTAGTTTGCCAATATAACACAAATATGTTTAAAAAAAAATATTTCACAAGCTAAATAAACTAATTATAATTGAACTTCTGAGGAAAAATTTAATGTGTAAGTTATATAATTTGTAATGTTTGAATGCATTTTTTGAAATGCTACTCTGTCAAATTGTTTAGGATCACAGACTATAATATAACCTTAACAAAATGTGTTTACAGGAGGAGGAGTAGCTGAAGAGGGTGAATTTATTGAGGTTTTGGAAATGAGTATACCTGAAGCAAAGGCATTTTTGAATGAAGAATCATTAAATGCATCAACTGAATGTATTTTTGGACTATATTGGTTCTTTGCACACAAAGTTAATAATTATAACTAGATGCTGTTATAAACAAATCTTTTATCATATTAAAGTAAACATTACTGTGTGATGTTAAGAACAGACTAAGGTAATTTGTTAAATTTCAACGAATTTGAGTAGTAGAAGTGATTTTTCATGTTGATTCCATAAACTGGATTTAGAACATTTTCTAGGTGTTCCTTCAATACTTCCTTCTAGCCATAAAATAAATATTAAGAAAATGTAATGAGCGCGATCTACAATTTGAAATTTTGTACATGAAATATTTTAAAATATTACATTGTGGAATGTATTTTAGCATTATAACTTTACTGGTCTTGTTTTAAGCTTTTTTGTTTTGATAGTAACACAATTGAAATTGGATAGACTGTTGCATCTTGTATCTCAGATTCCTACTAATTGGTTTTGTGGGATATAAGGATTATAGAGGCTTCTTGATCCAGTTTCTCACAAACAAAAAATGTTTTCCAGCTAAACATGGAACTTGAATTTATAGCAAAATGTGTCCATGAAGTTTTTTTTTTATGATGAAGATTCTATTCCCATCTGTTCTGTGATTGAAATTTTCTTGGTTTGGTAGTCTTTTAAAATATTTACTCATAATTCTAGCTACTGATAGTTCATTCACTTGAAACAATATAAGCTTTTGACCCAAAACTACAAAACATTTAATCCTGCCTAACCTCTATTTTCATCATAAGTAGACCTCAATGATCTAGTAGGAATGTTGATCTGTTGTTTAGAGTTACGGATATTTAGTTTTATAATAATGTTATGGAATGTATTATTCTTTCCTTTGGATAGTTTGTTAACACATTACAGGCGGCTATTATCATCTGCAGACTTGAATTTTTAGCTGATCCATTGGAAATATTTGTTCTGTAGTAGAGAGGTTTAGTTATTCAGATTGAAGTAATAGTCTTTGTCCTATAACAGAAGTTTTCCTAACACATTACAAATCAGGGTGTCTAGTAAAATAGCTTGAAGAAATTCCGTGAGTTTTCCCTGACTTTTCCCCTTTTAGATGTCTATAGAAAGCCCAGTTTACATTGGGCCCATCCATTGATATCTGAAGGACCTTGGATAAATCCAGACTTTGAACACCTTTTAAGAACGAATTGAGTAACTCTTTTGCTTTTGTGTCTGTAAGGAACACAGAACCAAAATATCGAGCTTTCACTTCATCCGTCTCTGCATCCCAATACCTAACACTCAAATCCATTTGGACTCTTTGTGATATTTTGTTTAAACTTTCATCAAAGCCAATTACATAGTTAGAATTTGAATTTAATGATGTCGGTAACAGGTCTTTAAAATAATTTGATAAACCGAATACAATACTATAGGAAATTTTATCTTTCCGCAATCTCATGTTCTATGCACCGGTGCTATCAGGGAACATCCTTGGAAAGAGGTACACACTACCTTCTGCATTGCGTAAAGAAATGTTGCATTACTAAATTCACGCACCATATAATCTCTGCTTCGGTCACTTCATCTTTTAGTTTATATTTATCCTAAGGAAGGAGGGGAGGTAATGACGACATCTGCATGACGCGATTGCCCGCTACGGCAATGAAAACTGGAACCTTCCATGTTGAAATAAACAGTGTAAAAATAATCACCGTCAAATAAAACACATACTATCACGAGTCTAGACAAATAGCTGGCTACAAATGTTTACACAGCGTTCTGTGTGGTCAGAAACAGGCTAAGTTATCTGTTATGCCCTCCCGTCCATATGATAACAGAACCACTGCGCACCCTAAGGCCACGGTCCAGGCTAAAACTTCCCAGCTGTACCGACTCAACACATTTATTACTTATTGACATAAGTCCTGAAGTCATAGCAACGGGCTTATCAAATAAATAATGGGCATCTAAATAAAGAAGTGTTATTTCCTGACTGCCCTGCCCCTAAACCAGCCCGCTTGCTTACAATTCCAAATATTCGAGAGCAATGGCCACTAGTTTTGTTTCTAACCAAAATAAATATTTTCCTGATTTTTTAAAATTTTCCCTGACTTTTCCTTGAATTGTCCAGAATCTTAAAATTCCCTGACTTTCCCAGTCGCTAGACACCCTGCAAATGTGTCACGTAAATTTTGTTTTCAATTTTATTTCAAAACATAAAATTACCTGAGTACCTACTAGATAATTTTTGTCATTTTTCAAAATGTCAACGTAGTTTGATTTAAACATTTTTTAAATTCGTAATATTAAGGGTTTTTAACTTTCTATTCTTGTTCTCTTGTGCATAGACTCATATGCCTTTTATAATTATTATCCAAAATATCCAAATTTTATTCCCAAATGTTTGTTAGGCCTTTAAACATAATTTAAAAAAATATTGAATATCTTAATTATAAATAATTTTTATTATCACTAGCATGTTTTGAAATTTTTACTGCATGGGTAGTTTTTTCTTCTCTCGAATATTGCGAAAAGTGAATTTGTACTTAATTGGTTTCAAGTGCTTAAAATTATTGTACAAAAAAATCAGCTGATAAAATCGTCTGTTCTAGGAGGAGGAGTAACTGAAGAGGCTGAATTTATAGAAGTTGTGGAAATGACTCTACCAGAAGCCAAAGCATATATAGAGGGGGATTCTATAAACTCACCCCCCGGTTTTATTGCTGGCTTGTTGTGGTTTTTCTCAAATAAAACATAATATTAATTTATTTTTTAAGTGGTATTATTCAGAGGTAATAATTTCAGATTTTGCAGTTTATATATTTTTTAATGTTGTCATTAATATCCTAGTCCAGTTATTTTTAATTGTATTTTTTTAAATTCAATACTTTTACAAGAAAAACTACAAAATAATTGATGTATCCAAGTATTTCGGTAAATATTGTCCAAATTTTATATGAAATTAACTTTATCAAAGTTGTCTTTTTTATACTTGTTGGGCATGCTAGACAAATTTGATTTTCACATACATTATTAAAGTATACATTCTAAATAAAAAAACTTGTGATTTTCAGATAGAAATAACAAATTATGATTTACATAAATTGTTTTCTTGGGAACATTACTAACCATACTTCATAAGCATTGTCCTTTAAGAAATAATTCTTTAGCAATAACCACACTGTATTACCATATACTTATATCAAAATACAAATAGCAAATATCTAGTTATGATTCATTTGGTTTAAGAAATAAACCATTAATAAAGTGAAAACTTGAATTTTGTTGCATACATGTGTGAATAAAGGTAGAGTTGATATTTTGTTATATTATATCTATTAATTACATTTTAATTTTACTTTTCAACTTTTTATTTTTGTTTAACGTATAACTGTTCACAAAATTATTATTTTCTTAATTTTTTTACTTGGCGCTAACCAGGTTGTTCCAATTTTTTCAAATTTTAACCAGTATTACACTTATCTATACTTGAATCACTTGTTTAGAATATATATTTAAGTAACCTACGTGAAAATGAAAAAGTTTCAAATGCTAGTTTTCTAGCATTTGGTCAATTATTATTATATACCCTATTTAAGTATAAAAATACAACCCTGCTGAACTAGTATTACTTGTCGTGATGTCCAAAATAGCTGTAGGAAGAAATGTTTTTGCTGTTTGGACCTAAGAAACAATGTTCAATATATATATATATATATATATATATATATATATATATATATATATATATATATATATATATATATATATATATTGTAACATTTTGAAGTAATATCTATATAAAAGGCACTTACCAAATTAAGATAAATATATATAAATAAATTCAGTATGAAAAAATTACTAAAATATACCAGGAACGAATTGTAAACATAACCTAATTTCACTTGTATAGAAAATTCACACGGCCACATTTTAGATCTAATCACAAAATTTTATATAAAAGAAAAAAAACACACAAATCACTATTTATAAAGAATATGTATTAGAAATAATTGATAGGTAACAATTTAAATAGAACTATGTAAAAAATACACTTAAAACTTTCACACGGCAAGCTAGTGAAATGTGCTGGAGTAAACACGTTGCATAACGGATTTGTGGAGTTGCGTGCGCATTGACCGGCAACAGATGTTCGTTTTAAATATTTCTCATGGAAATATAATATAAAACAGTTTTGGATTTAAATGCAAAGAAATTTAAGTACAGTTGTTAAGAAGAAGAAGTGTATCCGTAAAGAAGAAGAACATGACATCCGTAAAGCTGTACTTACAAGGAATAAACGAAAAAATAGCGGAAATTCACGATTTGGCCATTTTTTTCTAACAAAGGTAGCGTCAGTAAGAGTTGGAACCAAGCATCGGAACGAGGAAGACGTATTCAGAATTGGCTGTAAAAATTTTATTTTTTTAACTAGTGCGGAAAGTGCAGTATCATATTTAAATCGTAATTACAGAGTAACAATAAGCCAAATAATTGAACTGATCAATTAAGAAGACATTATTAAGGAAATATATTTAATTAAGAACTAAAATAACTTGTAAAAATTGTAAATTAGATATTTTTTTGAAAGTGCCAACTCAAAATTTATTAGTCAAAATTTAGAAAACCCACCTATTTAACCCGAGATAAAGAGAGCTCAAGCTCAAATTGAAATAATTAAATCAATTTCAATTCATATTAAATTTTATAACTAAACTTCTTGCTGCCATACCAAAATTTAGACTTAGGCTAATAAAGCTTAATTTTTGTAATTCTTTGTAGAGGAAATAAGAAATTTTAATTAGTAAGTGACTTTGTAAAAGATAACAAGGAATGTCATTTTAAGATATTAAAAGTTTATTGTAACAAAAAGCAGCATTGAAGTGTTATTTCTTTTAAATTATAAATTTTATTAAGACTTGTATAAAACAAAAATTACCCATTATTACATTTGGCACACAAACGTGGGGCTCGATTATAAAAAAAAAAAATTTAAGAATTAACCTTAAGGCACTTTAGATAAGATTATTAATTAAATATTTGTATTAATATTGTTTACTTTTCAGGACTTTGCAACCATAAGTCAATAATTTTTTTAATTTTCAAAATTTAAATAGAATAAAGGGGAATTTTGAAATTTTAGATAAAGAAATAAAAAAAAATGGAATCTGAAACAGGTACATATAATTTAAGGAGGGAGAAAGCGAAAAAAACAGAAAAATTAGAGGAATATAACAAACATAGTAGGTCTAGGAAGGGTACAGCAAGTGAGGAAGCTGCAAAAGGAAAATATGTGACATTAAAAGAAAAAATAGATGAAAGAGAGGAAGAAGCTACAATAGGCCTAATAGAAGTGGAAGAAGGGACAAGCCTAGAAATACAAGAGACAGAAACGGAAGGCACAGATATGCCTATAGAAGAGAGTGAGGTGGAAACCCAAGTAGATGAGGCTAGGGGATTACCACTGATGCAAACCCAACAGAAAAAGGGAAATAATGAGAATGAAGATTTAAGGGAGATGATGAGATCTCTCATGGAAATGAGCCGAAAAGGAAAAGAGGAGATGAAAGAAATGAGTGAGAATATGAATAGACAATTAGATAAGATGGACGAATTAAAAAAGGAATTAAAGGAGAATATAAACGAAGTAAAAGGAGAGATAAAGGAGGAAAATAAGGAGATGAGAGAAGAGATGAACAGAGGATTTGCCTCAAGTAGGTTGGAAATGAATAGGTTGGATAAGAAATTCGAAAGCCTAAAGGAAGAAAATAGGAGAATGATAGAGGATATGAGGGAACAGTTGAGAACAGAGAATAATGATGTAGTAGGAGTTATGAGAAGAGACTTAGAGGAGAAGATTAAGGAGAATTTAGAGGAAACAAAAGAAATAATAGCTGATGTGACAGAGATTAATAAGAAAGAGATAGAGAAGGTAGAAAAAATGACAATACAGAACAGGGAAGAGTTAAGAGTTTTAAATAGGGAGATAGCTATTGAGAAAAACAATAATAATGATAGAATTGACCGATTGGAAACAGAAGGAAGGAGGAATAATGAGAAACAAGGGGAATTGACCCAGAGAATGGAAAAGGTAGAAAAGAAGGTGGAAGAAAATAAAGGAGGAGAAGGCCTAAGGATAATACAGGTGTCATGCGGGAATCAGGAGGAGATGCCAAAATTTAATGGTAGGAATGGGAACCCTATGGAGTTCCTAAAAAGACTGGATAGGTATGTGGAAAGAAAATTTGGATGTAGGACAGGGGAAGGATTTGAAAATGAATGGAGAGGAATCATAGATAGAGCCTTGGAAGTAGGAGCGGCAAGATGGTGGGAATCAATCAGAGAGGAGGTGGAAAATTTCGCGGATTTACAAGATAGGTTTATAGAAAGATACTGGGCCAAAGAAATACAGGAAGGCATCAAAGAGAGAATAGAAAATGAAAGGTATATGGAGGGAAATGGAAGAGCCAGAGCAGATTATTTCATAGAAAGAGTCATAGTTTTAAAGAACATGACACCACCGCAAAATGAGGAAGAGATAGTCCGGAGATTATGCCGGCATTTTAATGAAAGGATACAGTTGTCTAGAAGAGTACAAAATATAAAAACGATCCGAGAGATGGAAAGGATGCTAAATGAGGAGGATATAGAGGAGAGAAATAAGGAAATAAGACAGAGAAACAGGGGACCATGGAATAGGCCTACCCCTAGAGAGGAACAGAATGGAAATAGATTTCCACCCAGAAGGGGTGAGGAAGGGATGAGACAGCAGGGAAATAGAAGATTTCCAGGACCAGGAGAATTGTATAGAAGGAATGAATATAGAAGTGAAGGACGGCCATATGTCCAGTTTTTAACAGAAGAATAGATAATCATATGAGGGGGAATAGTGAACCAAGACCAGGGCAGGAAAATAATCGAGAAAATAGAGGAGACAGGAATTACAGAACAAATGACAGGAGCCAGAAGGAAATAAATCAGATAGAGACAAGGAGATGTGTGGGGACAAGGAAGGAGGATGGTGCACATAGTCAAACGGAAAACTAGAGAACACTGGTATCGTCGCCTTGGATCAGGAAAAGGAGCATCAAACAGAACAAATGAGGTTGCCAGTGATAAAATTTGATAAAAGCTCCTACGATAAAATTAAGTTAACTATAAATAATGTATTAATCAGTAGAAAATTTTTAGAACAAGAAGATGAGGAGAGAAATTATAATTTAGGAATTGAAAAAAAAATAATAAACCCAGAGATAGAGATTAAGATGGAAGATACAAGTTTACTAGCATTAATAGACACAGGCAGTAACGTAACATGTATCCAGGAGAAATGGATGTTAGAGAATAAAAATAAAATAGGAAAAATAGAAATCTTACCAATAAAAAATTTAACCATTCGGACTGCAACAAATAAGAAAACTAAAAAGATAAACAAAATGATCATGGTAATAGGAGAAATAGGAGGGGTAAAATATCCGTTTCAATGCCTAGTGGTGCCAGGCTTATTGAGAAAATTTATTATAGGTACGGATATGTTGATGGATGTGGAGGCACAACTTGATTTTGGAAAATGGGAGATGGAGTTTAAATATGAAAACAAATCATATAAATCAAAAATGAGTGTAGATGGGCAGACAAAATTTAAAGGGGAGATGAATAATTTTGAAAATGAGATGGAGGAGGAATTGAGTTGTGATGAACAGGAAGGAATGAATGATATGGAAAAATGGGAAGAATTTGAAACTTTTGGAAACCAGAGTAAAAATTATATTAAAATTGTACAAAAGGAGGGAGAGATAAAAAAAGAGGATATTTTTGAAAGAATAGGGAATGAAGAGGTAACTAAGGAACAAAGACAGGAGATGAGTGATTTAATAGAAAAGTATAAAGAAGTATTTTCAGACCAGCCCGGTTTATGCACTGCATATAAACATAAGATTAAAGTTAGGGAAGATGTACCATTTTACCAAAGAAATTACCCAATTCCTACAAAGTACCAAGATCAGGTACAAAAAGAGATAGAGAAAATGTTGAGGTTAGGTATAATTGAAAGAAGTACTAGTCCATATATTAATCCAATAGTCCCAGTCATCAAAACCAATGGGAAAGTTAGATTATGTTTAGATGCAAGAAAACTAAATGAAATTATAATTCCGGATTATGATTGCTATAGAGGAATAAATGAGATTCTACACAGAGCAAAGAGAGTTAATTGGTTGAGTACCATGGACCTCACTAACAGTTTCTGGCAGGTTGAATTGGAAAAGGAGTCAAGAAAATATACTGCATTCCAACATAGAGGGAAAACATACCAGTTTGTTGTTACACCCTATGGATTGAAGACATCTCTAGCAGCATTGGCAAGAGCTATGGACAGTATTATGAGGGAGGAATTAGAAGATTTCACCTTAATATATGTAGATGATATAGTCTGTATGTCTGAGACATTTGAGGAGCATAAAAAACACCTAGAAAAGATCTTCCAAATTTTTTTAAAAAACAACATGACCATTAAATTTGATAAATCAGAGTTCTGTAGAAAAGATATTTCATTCTTAGGATATAGATTGACTACAAATGGAGTAAAAATGGATGAAGAGAAGGTTAGAGCTATATTAGAATTTCCCTCACCTAAAAATCCTCGACAGTTAAAAGGTTTTATTGGAATGGCTAATTATTATAATAAATTTATAGAAAAATATTCAGAATTTGTACAACCATTATTAAAATTATTATCTAATAGAAACAAATTTATTTGGACAGAAGAGGAGGAGCGAAATTTTATTAAATTAAAGAAAAAATTTTTGGAAACAAATGTACTTACTCACCCAGATTACCAGAAAACATTTTACCTACAAACAGATGCCAGTGAATATGCCATAGGAGGACACATCTATCAGATTGATGAAAAGGGGAAGAAAAAGGCAGTAATGTTTATGAGCCGCACATTAAAAGGAAGTGAAGTTAAATATTATACCACTGAGAAGGAATTACTTGCTATATTGTTTTGTCTGCAGAAAGCAAGACAGATCATCCTAGGAAGAAAAATTGTGATCCAGACTGACCATCAGGCCTTAACTTTTATTAAGACTTGTAAAATTTTAAATTCAAGATTGCATAGATGGATATTACTAATGCAAGAGTATGATTATACTATTGAACACTGTAAAGGAAAAGAAAATGTAGTTGCAGACCTATTGAGCAGGAACCCTTGTGACAAAAATAAGTTTGAAAGAAGAGACCAAAATTCAGAATTACAAATAAATTATATAGAAAGAGTTATGGATATGGAAATGTGTACAAAATTTAAAGAATTTAGTAAATTACAAGTAGAAGATTTGGAAGTTAGAGAAATAAAAGAAAACATTCAAAATTATCCTCAAAATTATAAAATTATTAATGACTTAGTATACAAAAGAAATAGGGAAAGTTGGAAAATAGTCGTACCAAAGGGAATGATTAAAGAAATAGTGGGTACTTGTCATGAATATTACCTGCATGCAGGAGCTAAGAAATGTCATACCATATTATCAGAGAGCTTCACTTGGAAGAAGATGGGAAAAAGCATTAGGGGAATTATTAAAACATGTAATATTTGTCAAAGAGCTAAAAATGTAACCCAAGGTAATTTTGGAGAGATGAAAGGGATCCAAGTGGAAAAACCAAAGGAGCAATTGTCAATTGATTTTATAGGACCATTTCAAAGAACTGTAGGAGGCTATAAGTATTTATTAGTAATGTTAGATGTATTTACAAAATTCGTTCAAATCTATAAATTGAAAAAGGCAACCACAGGGGAGGCAATTAAATGTTTAGAAAATTATATAGAAAATTTCGGGAGAGTAGAAAGAATACAGACCCAGAACTGATCATGGAACCCAGTTTAATAATAAGAAATGGCTGGAGTATATAAAAAATAGAGAAATGAAACCAATATTTTCTCCAATAAGGAGGCCACAAAGCAATATCGTTGAGAGGGTGAATAAGGAGATCATTAGATGTTTGAGAACATATTGTCATCATAACCATAGAGAATGGGGAAAGTATGTAGAGGTTATTAACCAGGCAATTAATGAAATTCCTCATGAGACTACAGGATACACACCTAACCAGCTACAACTAGGAATTCAGGATGAAAGGTTTTGGCAAAAGGAAATAAAAAATTTTGGCTGGAGTTCAAAATTAATAAATTTAGAAAGACATTTAGAAATTGCTAGGAGTAGAATTAAGAAAAAGGCTCATAAGAGAGCAGAGAAATTTAATAAAACTCATAAAATAGAAGAATTAAATGTTGGGGACAAGGTATTAGTAAAAGAAAATTGGCAACCACAGGGTATAAGAGGTGAGATGGCAAAATTATTTTATGTATATGATGGACCTTATGTGATCACCAAGAAATATGGCAAAGCGACTTATGAAATCAAAGATGCTAGAAGCAATAAAATTAGAGGAATTTTCCATATTAGCTTGTTAAAGAAATTTTATGAACCAAGGGAGGCACACCAGGGAGAATCAGATAAATTTCAGGTAGAACCAATTAAATAAATAAAGGGAGAAGTCGAGAGAAAGGAAAATAACAAGGGATAATAAGATGGTAACAACAGGAATGTCTCAGGATATAAAAGTATTAGGAGAAGGAAGCGAATGTAGGAGGGATAGATAACAAATAAACCAGAAATGACAATAAACCAGATATGACTTAATAATTAAACAAACACTTGAAAAAAAAATATAAAGAAATAAAAAAATATGTAAATAAAAATAAAATAGGAAGGGATGAATGAATAAGAACAAGGACCTAACCTACAAACAACCTAGACATGCTATGACTCGGTTAGGCTAAAATTTAAAAAAAAAAAAAGGAACACTGTGTCAGAAGATAGATTATATAGATAAATAAAAAGACTTATGATTGGAAAGATTCCATTCTATTAAATTTAAAATAAAGAAAGAAAAAGAAAAAGTTTATAAAATAGACTCTAAGAATCAGAAAATGATTAATGTACGAGATGTTAAGAGTAAGAGTATTGTTGGTTAAATGTTAATTGTTAATTTATTGTATTGTTAGTAGTTAAGTATATCATATGTAATTAGATGGCAGCAGACAAGCAAGAAGGATAGAGTAAGAGTTTACTCCCAAAATGTGAAAATTGAGATAAAAAAAAGGAATTTCGGAATCAAAATTTTTTTATCTAAATTTGGGGACTATGTAATATTTTGAAGTAATATCTATATAAAAGGCACTTACCAAATTAAGATAAATATATATAAATAAATTCAGTATGAAAAAATTACTAAAATATACCAGGAACGAATTGTAAACATAACCTAATTTCACTTGTATAGAAAATTCACACGGCCACATTTTAGATCTAATCACAAAATTTTATATAAAAGAAAAAAAACACACAAATCACTATTTATAAAGAATATGTATTAGAAATAATTGATAGGTAACAATTTAAATAGAACTATGTAAAAAATACACTTAAAACTTTCACACGGCAAGCTAGTGAAATGTGCTGGAGTAAACACGTTGCATAACGGATTTGTGGAGTTGCGTGCGCATTGACCGGCAACAGATGTTCGTTTTAAATATTTCTCATGGAAATATAATATAAAACAGTTTTGGATTTAAATGCAAAGAAATTTAAGTACAGTTGTTAAGAAGAAGAAGTGTATCCGTAAAGAAGAAGAACATGACATCCGTAAAGCTGTACTTACAAGGAATAAACGAAAAAATAGCGGAAATTCACGATTTGGCCATTTTTTTCTAACAAAGGTAGCGTCAGTAAGAGTTGGAACCAAGCATCGGAACGAGGAAGACGTATTCAGAATTGGCTGTAAAAATTTTATTTTTTTAACTAGTGCGGAAAGTGCAGTATCATATTTAAATCGTAATTACAGAGTAACAATAAGCCAAATAATTGAACTGATCAATTAAGAAGACATTATTAAGGAAATATATTTAATTAAGAACTAAAATAACTTGTAAAAATTTTAACTTGTAAAAATTGTAAATTAGATATTTTTTTGAAAGTGCCAACTCAAAATTTATTAGTCAAAATTTAGAAAACCCACCTATTTAACCCGAGATAAAGAGAGCTCAAGCTCAAATTGAAATAATTAAATCAATTTCAATTCATATTAAATTTTATAACTAAACTTCTTGCTGCCATACCAAAATTTAGACTTAGGCTAATAAAGCTTAATTTTTGTAATTCTTTGTAGAGGAAATAAGAAATTTTAATTAGTAAGTGACTTTGTAAAAGATAACAAGGAATGTCATTTTAAGATATTAAAAGTTTATTGTAACAAAAAGCAGCATTGAAGTGTTATTTCTTTTAAATTATAAATTTTATTAAGACTTGTATAAAACAAAAATTACCCATTATTACAATATATATATATATATATGAAGTTAATATATTACTGTGTGAGTAATTTTATCCACCATTAAGTGCAATAATTTTACCTTGAGTGATTAATGGTGGATAAAATTACTCACACAGTAATATATTAACTTCATAAAGTCAGTGCAACGGAAAAACAATGGATAATGTTAAATATCAAGAATATATATATATATATATATATATATATATATATATATATATATATATATATATATATATTTATATTTATATTGTGTACACACATATATGTGTGTAAATCCATACAAAATAAGTGAACAGTTGTAATAGGGAAGTTAACACAAAGTAAGTTGTTAGTTTTTGTAAATCAGTAGTTTTGCTATTACTATTATTTCTTAGAATTCACTGGTAGTTCGTACTCATCTAATGAAATTATTGAGTAAGATTGCAGTACCAGCTTTTGTGAAAATAAATTATTTTTAAAAATAATTAAACTTATTAAAATTATAATAATTGTATAAAATAAAAGTTTGTTTTATATGTACTAAATTTTTATATTTCATTGACTACTAATAATTTTATTATTAGAATTATATGTTGAATATAAGACTGTAATTGTAATGTTATTACTACCCCCCCCCCCCTAGTACTAATTGCTACTGTGAGGAATATTCTTACGTTCATCATCATATTGACATAATAGTACATGTTTGCTAAATATGGTGTCTAGCCTTAACGTTTATAGCATAGCCTCTAATACTTATGTATAAAGTAAAATTCAGGCAAAAGTGATGTCCACATAAAAAAATGTATATATCGAACTGGTTTTTTTAAAAAACAGTACTACTTGTTAGATAAAAGCAATAAACGTTACTAAATATATTATGATTCCATTTCAATGCAGCCAATGTATTTTCATACAATATTTTCAATAGAGGACTAAATTATTTCTTGTGACATGGATTGGAATTTAGTTGTGTTGCTTACCAAAGCATTTATTTTGTGAGCAGGTTTTTCTCATATGGTTTTTTAAAATCAATTAGAATTTCATATTTAATTGTCTGTAATTATGAAATAATTTACAGTAGAATTCCAACTATTCGAACTCTATGAATCGCTCATTATCGTCCTCAACAAATATAAGTAAGTGCTACTATAGGCAAGTTTGTAAATATTTACAAGTGTTTTAGTGAAAACTAGTAGCTCACGTGAAGATGGAATCAACAAATGACAAAACTTTAGTTTCTCTCCCATTTGTATCTTTAGTGTTTGTAAACACCATATGAGACAATGAATGAAGTTCCAATCCTTTACCTAAATACACATTTTTGTTTGTAAAGTAAAGCACAAAAAAATATTAATTCAAGAGTTGTAAATTCAACTACACTGTATTTTGAATTATTACCTTGAATGCTGATCACCTAAATAGTATTTCCTAAGCAGGTGATATATATCACAAGTCCTGGGAACCAGCCACAAAAACGGGTCACCAGTACTGTCAAAAACTGATACAAAGAACCAGCTATTCAAACAAACAGCTGAGATTATGCTAATAACACAGGCAAAATGTAAGATCATTGCCTATTTGAGGGTGGGTAGCAGTTGTTGGATTATTAGGGTAGTTAGGAATAAACTTATTTTTAAATATTAGACCTAGCTTATTTCTTTTCAATGGTTTGTAAGGAAAGTTTCTTTTTGAACCTGATTCTTAAAATAATTGAAATTCAAGCGAGATTTAAGACTTTCACCAATATTTTAAACAGGAAGGTAAAAAATATCACTAATTGTTGCAATATTCAATTTTAAATGGCAAGGCAGATTTTGAAGCACTTGCAGGGACTGTTGTTTATCACAGCATAGGAAACAGAATTTGTATTTCACTACAAATGGCAACGGATTTCAGTACAATGAGTGATGCACAACTGTATCGGGAGTCACAATAGAGACAATGTGTACTAGTCTAAAAAAATTCCCTCACACACGTCTTTGGTAGTAGAAACACACACACAGTAATTGCTATATGTCTTTCACAGTTACTTTCAGTGTTTTATTTTTTATCTAACCTGGCCTTATCTCTTCCTAATAACTTTCGGACATTTATACTTTCGGATTTTACAGCACATGTAAAAATGCTATTGGAACCAAAACTAACAAAAAACAAGTATTAAAAGAAACATCATGATAGGCTCAAAGGAATGTGGAGAAAAGCTAGGGCTCAATGTATGTTACCAGGAGCTAAAGTAACAAAAGAAAATATCATGGTGAAAATAAAAAACAGAAATAAGAATGCATTAGGCATTACAGTTTAGTGCTTGAAAGAAAACTATTTTTACGAAATAACTTAGAAATGGATTTACATAATAATGGATACATAAGAAATGGACAAGAAAACATAATTTATGGACATTAGTAGGATCCAGGCTGCAGGGGACAGTGTTATGAACATGAAATGATATGTACCATTGGAGTGTAAAATATCTTAAAGGATGGATTGAGAAACTTACAATAGGAAGGTCAGAAGTGGTAAAAGAAAATTGAAATAAGAACGATATGGGGAGTGCTTATATACTACGTCAAGCATATGATAATAATTTAGTTTAAGAATATTGATAAAAATGTGATTTGCTACATAATACTGAATTAAAACAAAACATTTCCATTAATAGGAACTTTATTGGTTAACTTTTACTTCAATATTAATATCACATGTAAATAACAATGAATCTTGTACAAAAGTATCTATATACATCATAACAGTATATAAGCATCACATACAAAAGTCTATAATAGGTAATATGTAAAGGTTATAAGTAGCTAGTTGCATTGTAGTTATTCATATTCTTTTCTTTGTTTATTAAGGTTACTTTGCAATGATAATTATAATAAATAGTTACTTAACCCTACAACTGGCAATCGCCGCATTAGACGGCGACAGACGCTTTACGTGGAGTGGCATCGCCGTCTTACACGGCGACCGAACGGTTGCTTTATAACCGATGTTTTTCTCGGCATCTAATAATCAGTTTGCGTAGTACATTACACAGTTAGTTTCAAAAGGATGTGGACTTTCATTTTATGTTCACCCAGAATATTTTTACGTCTATGGCCTTGCTAAATATCTCCCGACAAACAGACAGCTGTGAGCTGACGTAATGTTTACGTTTTTGACGTATATGCTCCCGTCTTTGTTGCTTGTTGTGCACTAAGGTTGTTGATCTGTTTTATTGTAATATAATCATGGACACCTTACTTCAAGTGACATTAGGGAACTATTAGAATGTGATAGTGATGATGCTGATAGTTTGAGTGACATTTCAGATGTAGAAAAAATACCGGAAGACGTCGGGGTCAACCGAGCTACGATCCCTGGCAAAAGGTTAGGCCTCTTCTTGATCATATGAATGCTGCAATGAAAAATTATTTCATACCCAAACAAAACATTTCGATAGATGGAAGTTTGATAGGCATGAAGAACCGCTGCAAATTTATACAGTACCTACCTAAGAAAAAACAGCAGATTCGGTATAAAAAAATTTGAGACATGTGATAGTGACTCCAGTTATATACTAAATGTTTCACTATACAGTGGGAAAGATTTTTTGGCTAATGGAGATGATCCTTTTACACAAAAAGTTGTTGTCAATGGGTTGCAAATTTGTCAACTCCTTGATAAGGGATACCATGTTTTTACTGATAACTGGTATACAAAACTGCCTCTTGCCCAAGAACTAGCTTCAAGAAATACTTTTTTGACAGGAACTGTCAATAAAAATACTAAAGATCTGCCTGTAAATGTAAAGAATGTGAATTTAGGAATTGAAAAAAGTGTTTATTACCGGTATAGGCCCTACAGAGGCAAAGTTTTATTGGTCAAATATAAACAGAAGAAAAGCCGTAAACCAGTTTACTTGATTAGTACCGGCTGTCATGCTGAGGATAAGATGATAAGAAGCAAGCATTGGTCTTCAGGCAGTGAAACAAATCATGATTGACAGATATAATCACAATATGGGAGGGGTAGACAATAGTGCAAGTCCATCTATCATTTGTCTGTAAGTAGGCCTACCAAAAAATACTAGTAATAGGGAACATTTCTTGGAGCACTTACCCGTACGCAAATACCGTGTTTGTGCAATTTGTGTAGATAAAAAAGATGTAAAGAGGGTCAAAAGTGTATACTGGTGCCCTGGATGCAATGTAGGCATACACCCAATTTGTTACAAAACACTGAAGCACTTTTACAGGCCTACTAAGTCTGTAAAAAAAAGGAAAGTCTCTGAATCCGAGGAATCCGACTAAACTGACCGTTTTTTCGGTGTTGTTTTGGATATATGTTTGTGAATATAACTTTTTACCCGTTAGAAATAAGTGTACACATGACTGGAACCTTTTTTTTCTACATAAAGTTAGCTTTATTTTGTATATGTTAAGTTTTGTGTATTCTTTTGTGATTCTTAGTGATAGACTGTCAAAAACCAAAATTTGTGCTTTCAAAATATGAATTTTTTTTTCTAGAGCTGTAACCATGGAAATAAAATGTTGAGTCACATATTTCCTTATGATAGTTTTATTCTGTGCATTTTTGTGATTAATTTGATATATTATACATCACTATAATTATTTAACTTTTTTTTTGACGTATTTTAAAAAAAAGCTACTACGGTGGGGTAAAAACACCGCGCCACTACAGGATTTTTGACTGCCAGTTGTAGGGTTAAAATAAATACCTTATTTTTAAAACATGAACTATGCCCAAGCCATACTATGTATGTGTACTAATTTGAAGCTTACATTAACTACAGATTTAGACTATAAAACAGTTTAGTTTTTCTGGTTTTATAAGTGTGATATAGAAGTGATTTCAACTCAATTATTCAACAACCTCTAAAAATACTGTACCTATTAATATATAAACACTAATTAAATTAATAAATAAAATTGAGTTTCTGCAACTGAGCCTGGACACTTTTGTTTCACCTGTTACTTAACAAGTAAATATTTGTAGAAATAATTACAATCAACAAAATGGTAACAACTTGTGAAATAAAAGTCTTTATAATAAGAACTTGGTGTTGTTTAATTTGGGCATAACATATTAAGAATTACCAAATTCACTTATTGTCATAAATCTTATATCAGACAAACAAAAATGTACTTTAAAAACAGATACAGAGAACATTTTAAATCCACATATAAAACTCAACATAACACACAAATTAGGTAACTGAGGAAGGAATATAATTTCCACACTGAATGTTCTGCTTTAATGTAAATCAAGAAGCCTAATAAGGCCTCAGTTTAAAACCAATCTACATTTTTCATTTAAACTACAAGTGCACTAGGTGCTTGTTTAATGAATAACTCTGAAAGTAACATTTTATAAAAAAAATGTTGGTCAACTATTATTTCTAAAAACATTATCCTGTTATTAAACGAATGAAAGATTTTAACAGCCTGGAAAAAACTTCTAACTGATTTAGAAATTCATAAAGCGCTACAGGATCTTTTTTCACAGTATCAAGAAAATATGAAGTTTTTTCTCTACATCCGATAACAGATTTTAAAGTTAAAAATAAACTTTTTCAAGTTAAACTTTAACTTGAAAGCTAGGTTACAACATACAATGAAATCTTATTTCTCAGTGTGATACATTCAGATTTGTGTTTTTAGGCAGTGTACAATTAAATTCTAAATTTACCAATAGAATAGTAAATCATAGATGATATATTATATATTTAAAACTAATATTGAATACATGATGAGCCAGTTGAATATCAAGTCAACAGTTTATTTATTTAGTGCAACATTTCTATCAAGACTGTAGTGCTATGAAAAACTAAGTCCTTACTTTTAGAGTTCAAATGAGTAATGTGAGGAGACAAAACATCAAATCTCCTATATTTCTTTCCTTACTACTAATTAACCCTAATAGTTAACTTTTTACTAGCAGTGCGGAACGACAAGTCAGCAGAGACACAGCTCAAAGAAAATTTTTGGTAAACTGTAGGCCAAAACACTAAATAAATAAAACTTTGACTCCATATTCAACTGGCTTATCATTTATTCAATAGTTATCTGAGTGCTCAAATAAACATGAATAAAACTAATATTGAGTATAAAAACTGTGTTACATTTATTTCCTGGAACCAATAATTCTGTAATGTTGTTTATTAAATTCTTTATATAGCCTCATTAGAACTGCTCATATGAAAGAGTAAAAATAAAATAATATAAACATGAAATAAAATTTCCAATACTTTCACTATGAACTCATGTAATTTCTTCTTATGCCTCTGACAATTTTGAGAGGCACTTCAAGCATATATTTTTAAATAGTTTAAACATTAATTATTTACAACCTATTTTGTAGTACAGTGTTTCATAATGATCTTAATTAACTATATTTTTTTAAAATTAATCAAGTATAAGACAAGTAACATCTACATGATAAAGTGTTTTTTTATGCTCTTTCATATAGTACTTGTTTCATTCCTATTCTTGAAATAAATTTTTGTAATTATTTTCGTTGTCTTACAATTATTATGAAACAACCTAATTAATGTAACACTAGTAATTATATAAGTATTAAATACTGACATAATGATTATTTTACTACTGAAAAACCTGATTAGTTATCTGTTTAGGAGGGGTAGAATTGATATCAATCCTATTAAATTAGAACCAATAAAAAATACTTTTATATTAAGACAAATGTGCAAGTACAGTAATACCTCGATTTAAGCTACCCCGTCTTACATGATAAAATGCCTTAGTTTAATTGAGAATGGTTACAAATTTTGGAAAACATAGGCTCTAACGATGAAACACAACATAAAACGAAATATTTAGCAAGTTATGAGGAAACTGCGTGAGAAGAAAAAAATCTTCAATTCGTCAAACGAATTGATTTTAGAAGTCTTCTATGTCAAAATAATTTCTCTTTACTTACTTCTGTGCAATATGTATGTATATATAATATAATTATTTGTTGTAGAATGTATTTACGATTTTAATACATATACATTTTTCTTCTAAATTATTAATTTATTTAGTCTTTGGTCCCAATCCTATGTGATTGTATGTAAAATTATACCCCGACAAGCGAATTCGACTTACACGGCTTTTGCTCGCTACCACCTATCGCGAAAGTACGGGGTATTACTGTACTCTAAATTTTTATTACAAAAGCAGTAGGCCTATTTATTATTTGTGTTGTATAATTTAAAATGACACCATGAAAAAAAAGTTATGAAAATGAAGAAAGAACTTCATAATTAATATAAAAAGGATATTTTACAAAATTTCTTAATCGAAAATGTAGGTTTAAGGTGATAAGTATTGATGCTCTGATGCTTGAAATAATAATGAAGCACACTTGTAAGCATCTTGTTATTTATGCATCAAGAGAATACAATTCAGAATTACTGCAGATGACAGGGCCAGGGCCTAAAACAAAACTTTCGCAAAAACATATTTAAAAACATCTACTACAGACGTATATACAAGTGCAGCTAGGGTCATGATTTTGTAGTTATGTAGAACACCACAAAAGAAAGGGAACAAATGACTTTTCCTGCCTTTATATTTTACATAAAACACCATAGTGGTGTAAACTAGAATAAGGTACAATAAAAATGCTTATAAACTCGATTCTTATATTTTTATTTAGTTTAATCAAGATTTTATTAGGGCCTAATTTTCTTAAGTTTATATTATATAAGGTACGTCAAGTCCATATTAGCTTATATAATTGTTTTAAAGATGTACAACTCTTAATTTTATTTTGTGACATTACGTGAGATATTTTGTAAATGTAAACAATGTTTTTGTAATGTATACCTAACCAAAGTCTCTGTTATTACAAATGGTACTACTTGGAAAAAACTTGAAGAATATCTAAAATGCTTGGAACCTTTAAGTATGGTTTAAAGAAACAATAATACAATATTATTTGTTGGCTTATTCTTTGATTACTTATTTCACAGATTATTAAAAAATACAGAACTTTTTCTTAAGAACTTCCAAGAGCTTAAACTGGATTACCTAATATACATGTCTGAACATAAATAAATTATTAAATAAGTGCTAGTTCATAAAATTATCAGACACATCTATAAAGATTTGTAATTTTAACAACTTCAGCGAAATCTCTCTTAGAAATATAAAGAGTCGATTTGCTTTCACAGTATTGATTTTATGAGATCTATTGATACATGTAAGATATTTTTTTAAAATAAGGTTGAAATTCTATTTCAGTATCTCAATACAAGTACTCATATACATATTGTATATAAATCATGCACATACAAGTTAGTTGATGGTGGCATTTTCCTTCTATTTGAATTAACTTATGTATTTATTTTATCTTTGAAATTTGTGCAATGATTTCAGCAGAATCCAAACAATAGAAAAACATAGATTTAATTGAAGATATATAAGTCAAATTAAAGCAAGAAGAAGAAATTAGAAGTACAGATTTTAATACCACCAGTTTATAATTAAATAACATTGTAGTATAGTCTTAATGTTACATGTGTTTTGAGAATGAGTAATGGAGAAATGGAAGGAGAATATGGCAAACATGTATAGAGATGTGGAAGAGGGTTAGGTAAGATGAGAAGAAATAACCCAGTTATAAAATGATATGGTTAGGTGCTGCTAGTGAGGCTGTTATAAAAAACAACCTTTTAAAAATAATGCTGTTTCTTTCACAACTAGACCTATTTCTACTTCAGTTATACAATATAATACTTAGTCAATAGTAGTTTCCATCTAGAATAATAATTTCTGACATTTTTATTTCGGCAAACCAAATGACAAATACTTTCTTCATAACTAATATTAAGTTAATTGGAGCTTAGGTAGTGAGAACAATTCACAACGGTAAAGTTTAAAACAGTTAACTCTAAATCTCACTACGTATTAGTTTTAATAAATTAATATGTAGTAAGATTTAGAGTTTACTGTTTTAATTTTTACCATGGTTCATAATTAATGATTTAAAACATAATTTATTGCTGTTTTAGATGTGACCATTTTTTTAGTTTACATTTCTTTTAATTTTTAATTCTTTAAATTTAATTTTTATATATTTCACAAATTTAGTATCAATATGCTTACTGTTCTGTATTTATATCTTTTTTTATTCAAACCTATATTTTACTCTCTTCATTCATTTTTAAAATAAATATTTCTCACAATAATTTGTATATATTATCACTGTAATTATATTAAATTAAATAAGATATTTATTTTATAAGTAGAAACTAATGATGACATCTAAATTGCCTCTTACATCATCGTAATTTACCTTTAAATGAATAAAAGGTAACGGCTTCTGAGAAAGGTAACATTCTGAAAATATTACAAATAATTACAACTCATTTAAAATTAAACAATGATGTTTAATTATAAGTTTAAAAATAGAAAGAATCTATACAAATTATATATTACAATCCTAAATGATAAAAAAAATTATATTTTCAAAGCAAGTTGATTGGAAATATTACACCTTTTGGCTAGACTAGTATTAACCTTCGAGAGGGGGGCATAGAGTTTCAAATGGGAGAGGGCGCTTGCGAAGGCTTATTCTGCACAAATAGCCTTTAACATTTAATCGGTTCACGTTTTTATATTTGGGGGACTTCACAATTAAATACTATATAAATGCATTGTAAATACTTTTAGGCATCATTATTGTATAATTTTAATTTACTAAACGTCATATTTCTAAAAATATTTTGAATTGTTAAAATGTAATATTTTTATTCAAATATATAACCTTAAAAACTTATGGATGAAAAAAATATTGGCTTTATAACACAACAGGTTCTAGCAGAATCTTACAATCTTTGATGAAAAAACCATTCATAATTATTCATTTCTAAGCTCACTAGTCACCACTAGTGTAGCGTGAACATGACACACTCTCATGAATTATGTTTCTTCTTGCTGTTCTCCTTTGCCTTCCTGTTCAGTATACCACAGAATTTTACATGTTTTACTAAAAAAAAGGTTCTTTTCTATTGTAAAACTTGTTTCTGGCAAAGAGACTCGTTTTCATCAGAATCATTAAGAGCTGTCTAACAAAATTTCCAGTGGAAAGTATTTATTGATTTTCTTCCTTTTTGACACCACATAGCATTTTACAAATTCTCTCCTCTTCAAATGGAACAACAGTGAAATGTGAAACTTATATACTAAAAAGACTCTAAAATAATAATAACAACAAAAACATTAATAATTTAACTCTGTAAAGTCATTAGTAATGTTATTTAACTGCCCAAGGAACTCCGCACAAATAACTTACACAAAAGGGCGCTTGCGGATGAAACCTCCACAATCTGACCACACGTGACAAAGATTAAACTCAAACTAAAACTATGAGGAAAAAAGAACAAAAATATGTTGAGCCGTTTCCTAGAATGCAGGTTGTTGAGTAACAAGCCGGAAATAAACTTCTGACAACTAGAAAGACATTTTTTTAACAAATAATGATACAATTTATTATCTTAATAATGCGCCCTCTCGAAGGTCGATAGCCTATTCATTCCAATAGGGTTTAAGTTGATTGAAGATTTTTTAAAGTGAAATAAAGCAACATTTTATAGTAAAACCTGTGAGGTTGCCCACATGCATAATAAGTTGAACTCATTTTTATAAATCAGTAAATCCCTATTAATTTACATATGCCAAAATCTTGATACCTGATCATAATTTTCAACTACTGTACTGTGTTTAATCTGTCTATAATGACAATCTTTGATATTTCTTAAAAATTACCCAACCTAACCCTCTTCTTGTAATTCAGTTGACAAAATTAGTACTAGATGTACTTAGTTTCCTGAAAATGTTTTTTTTTTTTTTAAGACTGCCGACTAAGCCTTCAATCTTGCTCAACAGATTAAAATTTCCTGTATACTACTGAATCTAAAGCAATACAGACTTGAAAGTTAGCTGTATGGTACTTTTTATTAGGCCTGAGGGAGTAAATCACTCTAGTAACAAGTTATAATTCAATAAGTACCAAGAGAATTTTGCTCTGTAACAAAATGTAATACATTGGAATAGATAAAAAAATAGTTGAATTACATATTGAAAAAAAGGAAGAAATGATCAATCTATAAAAGAGCTAGCCTACTGATCAGTTTAGGATTTCAAACTTATCTGTAGGAAATATAAAAGCATCAAATAAAAATTTAGTTTTGAGATGAAAGAAAAAGGAAACTGCAGCAAACTGACAATGAAAATATTAATGTACCAACATTTTAATAGTTGTTAAATTTCTTTTCATCACATTAAAATACTAAACTTAGTTAAAAATTCTTATTAAAGTCTATAATATGCAGCGACATTACCTTTAACAAGTGCTACCGCAGATCAACCTGATCTTTTGTGAACTGAGAAGAAACCCATGCAAGTCCCCATTTGAGATTAGTCAACAAATATTTAAGAGCTTTTGTCCACTGTTCTTCTGAATTAAACTGTATCCTAAATGAGTAGAAAAGCATTCATAAATAATGTTTCAATGCTGATATAACTACATGTAATATCTGCAGTTATAATTCTTAATATACTCGCCTTCATTTCTGTTAAGAATATTTCTATATATTTGAGTAAATTTTTCTGCCTTTCCTAACCTTATAGTATTTTTCTCTGTCGAAGCATTTTGGAATGAATCCATTTTCAAAACTATAATCGTACTAATGGATCAAGAATGATTAAAGTTTTGAAAATGGAGTTATTCTGAAAGTCGTCAAAAGAAGAAAATATTGTATGGTTAGGAAGGTAGAAAAATGTACTCAAATATGTAGTTATAATTTATATAAAAACCACTGGATTGGAAACGGGTACAAATGAAATTATATTTTGAGCAAGAACAAAAAAAAAATTGTTTATAATATACTATTTTGTTGAAACAAAAGTTTATTTCTGTCGGTAATTAATATTTATTGTAATTTGAAGATAATACCTAAGAATGGCTAGACTATTAGAATCTAGCTAATGAGTTCTAATAAGGTCAAATAATTTCAACATATTAGCTTGCTACGTATTAAAAAATTAACTGTGCTTTATATGTTACCTCTTTCAGACAAAACTATAAACTTATAGAAGAATTATAACTAGCCACCTTAAATATTAGTTTGAAAATTAAAAATTGGAAAAACTCCGATATACATACAAAAAACTTAAACAGGACATTTAATGAATGTAGTGTCATGAATGTTAAAAGCTGTAGTTCAGACAAAAAGCATGAGAAAATTTTCTTGAGACAAGAATATAAATAAACCTGTATAGGAATGGTTATTTATTTCAGGGCTGCTATTTAATTCAAAAATTTTTGCTGATCTACGGACATCAGGAAAGACTTATTTCAAAACATGTAATAGCTATTATAAAAGCTATTAGTCATGCCACAATGTTGTTTCATTCAAACATAAAATGAAGATAAACATTCACACATTTCTTTTATAGTAAAGTAAGTGACATATACCCTGAAATCATAAATGAACAGAAAATGAAAATCAATGCAACAAAAAGGACTGATGTTTTGCAACAAAAGGATCTGATGCAACAAAAAGGAAGAGCTAAACAAATTATTTTTAACGGAAATGAGACATTTTTCATAATGTCCTCTACAAAGCCATATTTTTTTAGTGGAGAAAGGTGACACATTTATGGAAGTTTAAATATTGAAAGAAAGTCTTATAGATTTCCTTTGAGCTATTAAGCACTTCATCAACACACAATATAACTATATATATATATATATAGATTTCCTTTGAGCTATTAAGCACTTCATCAACACACAATATAACTATATATATAGATTTCCTTTGAGCTATTAAGCACTTCATCAACACACAATATAACTATATATATAGATTTCCTTTGAGCTATTAAGCACTTCATCAACACACAATATAACAATAGTAATACCTCGACTTACGCTACCCTGTCTTACACAATTCCCAAGTTACGCGGTTTTAAAACATGCTGTCCGAGTTACGCAGAAATTAGCCTGTTCTGAAAGAAGATGCTCATGAGAACTTTTATAATTCATGAAGAGAAAATATTTTCAGGTTTTAAGGCTGTCAAAGACAGATTGACAGTGATATTTGGCACAAATACAGCTGTTGACTGTAAGTTGCAATCTCTCATAGTTTATTGCTCAGAAAATCCAAGGGCATTAAAAAATATTTCTAAAGCTAGCTTGCCTGTGATTTGGAAGTTGAATCGGAAGGCTTTGGTAACAGCATTTTTTTAGGACTGGTTTGGTCATCATTTCATACTCAAAACGAACGTTATTGTCGGTCTAAACAAATTCTTTTCAAAGTAATTACTATTAATTGACAATGCACCTGGCCATCCTCCTACTACTTCAACTAATTTCAACACAAAAAGTGAAAGTGATATTTTTACCATCAAACACAAATAATTTGCTTCAACCGATGGATCAGGGAGACATCAAAACATTTAAAGCTTATTACACAAGCAGATCATTTGCATGAAGCTATGAGACAGAAAAACAAGCTCTCTGTTGAAGATTTTTGGAAATAATTCAATGTTTTAGGATGCTTTGAGAATTGTTGGACAATCTTGGAATGACATTTCTCAAAACACTTTGAATACCATATGGAAAAAGTGTGTCTATTTTGTTCACCACTGAAACTCAAGCAGAAACTCAGTGCCACAGTCTGATGAAATTGCTGATGTGATAGAAGAAGTTGTCGGTTTTGCCAGACAACTAAATTTAGAAGAGGATAATGATGACGTTCAGGAACTGCTGGATTTACACAACCAAGAACTGAAAATTAATTAATGAGCTCATAGAAATGCATGAGCAGGAGCACACTACCTTCAAAACACAGATTCTTTAGACCCAGTTGACGTAGAATGAAATGACGGTTAGAAACTTACCAAAAAACCTTAGTTTAATTGAGCAAGGCTTACAAAATTTTGAAAAACAGACTCCAACGATGAGCGTATTTCTGCCACAAAACAAAAAAAATTAGCAAGTTACGAAGAAATTCTGCACGAGAAGTAAAAATTCTCTATTTTTTAAAACAAATTTACTAGATTTTATGAAGTCTTCTATGTCAAAATAACTTTTTTTTACTTACTTCTTTCCAATATGTATGCATAAATATAATGTTTGGTTGTATTATGTATTTAAGATTTTAATGCATACACATTTTAATTTTAAATCATTTGTTCATTTAGTCTTTGGTCCCAATTAAACATGATTCCTATGCAATTGTATGTAAAATCATACCCCGACTTACACAGTTATCGCTCGGTCCCACCTATCGCGTAAGTACGGGGTATTACTGCACTCAATATATATATATATATATATATATATATATATATATATATATATATACCATAGTGTGACTGCCAGTTGAAATGGTTTTATCAGTAGTTTGTATTGCAATCTTAAGGGTTGTAGCTCAACTGAGCTACGTATGAACGGAAGCTCCATAAGAAGTTTTGAACATCTCAAAATTGTCTTGAATTCCATGTACAGCTCTGGACCATGGACCCCTGAACGACACGAAGGAAGAAGAGATCTCTCGCCTCTACTGGTCAGCGCGCCACCAAATGGCCCAACAGCCAAGAGTGGGCGTTGGCTAGTAAGTAAGTAAGTGTCTTGAATTCACGGCAAAAGAAATTGAAGCAGGAAACAAAATCTTTTAAACACTCTTATCAGAAGACAATAAGAGTTTTTTTTGCAATAATAATCTGTTGTAAATTATATCATGTATCAATGTAATCATTGAGTTCCCTCTTTGTTAAAATACCTACTGTAAAAACCATTATAATATGGGCCAACTATATCTAGATAAGAAATTTTATAAAACCTTAAATATCACAAATTTTATTTTACAGTCACAATAAACTGTGAGGGGCTTACATTTTCTTACACTGTAAGAGCCTATAATACTTTCGTAGTTCTATAAAGTTGCTGTGAAATGAAATTTTTTTAAAGATTTTCTATATTTTGACAAATGTTGACAAACGAAGTACACAAAAATCCATTGATTATGCTTTCACTTTAGAGTAGAATAACTTTAAAAGAGGGTGTATTTATACTTTAGGTAGGTTTTTTTATTATTTTTGTTTTTATGTTCTGGTTGTAGCGTTGTGTTGAGGTTAGGTTTTTTTTGTAAATTCATTGTATATGTTTTGTTATAAAGTGTTTGTTGTATCCATTTTCTATTGCTATTTTTGTAATGTTATCTAATTCTTCATTTAATTTGTGTTTGTTATCTTGTGTGTATTTTATTGCTTTATTGATCATGTTACTGTAAGTGTTAATTTTGTGTGTCTATCACAATATATATTTTTTTATTTTAACTTCCTTTAAACTGACTTACTTGACAGAGTAAGAGATCCCTGTTGATAAGTCTTCTATTTTACCCTTGTCCATTCTGTATGGCAGGCAAAAGCCAGAATCTCCTTTCTCCACAGCTTCTTTGAACTGTTGCAAACAGTCAAGGAAAGCCACCATTGCTGCATCAAATTTTGTATCCCAAAGGAAACGAAATCCTCCTGAACCATAGAGTGGCAGCTCCTTATGTTCACACAGAACCTGTTATGAAAATATACGTTAATAATGAAATAATTTTTAAAATAAAAAAACTATTCTTCTTCTTCCAATGGCTCTCACTTGGCTTACACCATTCGAGATATTGTCTCCCACTACCGTTGGCCAACTAGGCCCGACATTGCTGTCTAGTAACGTTTTATGTTTATTCGTACTACTCAACTGATGTTGCTACTTTTGGAAAAATTAATGCACAGTATTAAACAACAAGCTTCACACTACTTGCAGATATAATTACGATGATTTTTGTTTGGTAGGTAAATGCCTACGGTATTTTAAAGATGATGTTATTTTAGGAGCTTTTTCTCTGGATTTACAGCCAGACACACATTTCTTGACAATCTTAGTGAAGTTGAGTTGATTATTCCAATCAAACAAATTAGTTCATTAAAAAAAATATATCTCTATATACTTTCACAATAAAATAAATAATTTTTAATGACGTATTATATTAATGTTCACTATTGTTTTTAAAATGTCACAAAAGCTAAAAAATAAGTCGGAGATATTGACTAAATATTTAGTTGTATAATAATTCTTACAAAAACGATCTTGCTTGAAGCTAAGTGCAAACATTGGTACACTTAGATAAATTCATCCTTATTAGGAAGTAAATTATATGTAAATTCCATAAAAAGTAATTGACTAAGTTTCAAAACTTCTCCTTGTTATGGACCTTGTGTAGTATTTATCTGACCTGACACATTACTTATCAGACAGAGAATATGTTTACACTTCTGATCTATATACAAAATATTTATAAAATCACAAATCAATCACATGTGACATGTTTAAATCTTTTTGAGATAAACACCAAAACATTTTACTGCCAGTCATCTCATTATTTTGGTAAATGTAAAGGGAACATTAAATTGTGGTTTTGTTGTTTATTGTTTACACACAAAATAAAACAAAAAATATTAAGAGAGTGTTACAGTGATAAGAAAATATAAATACCTCAAAAACAAACTCAGCCTGATGGAGTTTATTAAGGTATAATTTACACTATAAAAAATTATGTCCTGCCAAAAAGTGATGTCAAGTAGTAAGAAGGTGATATAATGGATGATCTCAAGTAAGTAATAATAGCAAACGGTTTTGAAAAAGCTGAATTTGTTAAGATATCTGACAAACACCCAAGTAATTTTTTAAAAGATTTACCCTCTCAACCTGTTGTATGGCAAGCACATATGCACATTAACTTTGAGGAGTGTGTTAATTTAGATAAAAAAATGCAGATTTTAAAAAGTCTAGAATATGAATGAACTGAATTTGAAGCATATTCAATCCTAGAACATCTGAGGCTCTATACCAATATACTGTAAGTGATACGGTTTTTCACTCTGTATGTAATTGAGAGTTTTGTATGCCTTAAAAAAAATTAATTGTGCAATGAAATCAGACATTTCACAGTATTTTAATAAACTTGAATTTCTGGCTTAATGTTTACATTACTGTGCTAAAAGAGCTTCATTATTTTTTTTATTTATAGAAATAAAGCTAATAGTAAACATATAGACCTTAATAATGTTATTTCAAACATTTTGAGCCTAAACTTCTTTAAAATAAACTTCTACAATTTGAAGTTAATAAACTGATCTCTTCAGTTTTAACCTTCAAACACACGCGCCGGGGTGTAAAGCACCCCACACCATTCATTTCTCTCTGAGGCGACTCAAAAAAATTTTTGTTCTCGCTCCCCTCCTAGGTAGTTGTTTATCACTTCTTCCTCCACACTGTCACTCAAGATCAACCCGTTGTGACGTACCAGTCATTGTGTTTACATCGTTGTTTTAAGTGCGGGGTGAATTTGACCCCGCGCGTGTGTTCTCGTCCAAAAATTTGTGTTGGTACATTTTTAAGTTATTGTTTTTTAATTAGAATAATTATTTAGTGTGAGTCTTTTATTGGTGTTTAACATATTTATTTATCTTTTTTGTTCTAATTTTGTCTTTTTGTCATAAAAAAAAATTAAAATTCTGGGTCAAGAGCTTTCAAAACCCCATATTGCATCATGAGCCTTACTGCCAGGACTACCTTTGCATATAAAGCACACCTTTGCAGGTGTGAAGCACATAAGTGGTGTTGAGGAAACTCGAGAAATAAAAATAAAAGAAGTTCTGGACGATGCGGAGTTTGCCCGCTGCAAAAAGACCGGAAGACGACCACTTTATGCTGCAACTGCAACAAATTACTTTGTAGGGACATTCCTTTATATACTGTGAAGAATGTGCACCTGAATAAAAAATACATTTTGAAAATATGAATTTAAAAAAATCTTTACTTTTTAAATTTTTTTGACTTTTTAATTTGGGCTGAACTAATGTTTTCTTCTAAACCAATACTTCTGTACACAGTTATGAATTTAGCTAATTTTTTTTCACCCAATAAAATGTGTATATTTTTTGAAATATTTTATTCCGATGTAAAAAGTTATTTACTAATGTTTACTTGTCTAAATATGAAGTAAATTGCATAGTAATAAGAATTATTTTTCATTATGACGAATAATTTGAAATTTTGAGTGTGGCAAATTTTGACGATTTTCAAGCTGAATTTACATAATTTTTTTTCAAATAAACATATTGTTGTAATTATGTTGTTTAGCTATTTGAAAAGTCCTCTAAAGAATCTAGCCATTACAACTTACTAAAATGTATGAATAAATGTTTAATTTTAATTTGAAAAAAGTTACAATTTATAAAGTCAATTTAAGTGCATTTAGACTATATTACTTCAAAAAAAAATCTACAAGTGATAAACCCATAAAAATACTATAAAACGTTTTATAAACAACAACATTCACACACACAATTTTATAAAGATGAAAATTTAGTGATAATTAACTTTTTTTTAAGATAAGAAATGGGGTGGAAAATACCCCGCGCGTGTGTTTATGTCCGAGTAGTTGGCGCGTGTGATTGAAGGTTAAATTATCAAAGTTATAGTGTATTTATTAATAACGGTTACTATTAAATACTAACAGGTAATTATTATAAAATCAAATGTAACCATAACTATCAATCAGATATAAATAACTTATGTTGGCAGAAACAAATAACAACTACAAGCATATATGAAACTTAACATTTAAAATTAGCTACAAATGTTATAAAAATCCATCAACATAACATTAATAAAAAAGTACCAAAAAAGGATTAGCAACAAATATACATAGCAAATTCTATATACATAAAAAAAATTAAATAAAGGATTAATGAACATTACATAGCATAACAAAAGCATCAAGATAAAATAGATGTTAAATAATCACACTAGCACATTCCTTCAACAAACGAAGGTGTGGTGAGATTCTAATGAATAATGTGCCACCATAAAAGCATTGTACTTCAAAACAAGTGTGAATTCTTGAAGAAACTAGATGTAATCTATGTTGTAAATTATACATACAATAGAGTCTGGAAAATCCAAGTTCGATTTTTCGAGCCTTCCTCAAATTCAAGCATACTTCTATTTCAGACTATTTTATCTATTTGAAAGAAAATTAAAATTATTTACTGTTGGATAATGCACAGTCGCATCCCGATGAAGATCAACTGAGATTTGATGATATCTGTGCTTTATTTTTACCCGCCTAATCCAGCCAATGGATCATGGTGTTCTGGAATGTATGAACAAAATACAGACATTACATTTTACAATCTCTCTTGGACGCGACTGAAAGAGAACAAAGTATTGTAGGCTTTTTAAATAAATACAGTTAAGAAAGTTGTATAGACCCTACTGTATACTCGAATCATAAAACGAAATAAAAGAAGAAATATTAAGTAAGTCATGGAATAAAGTCCTGAGTCATAATACAACTGTTATCTGTTTCATTGATCCACAAGAAGTAATAGATTTTACATTTCTTGTCAAGAAATTTTCAGGTTGTGAAAATGTTGATGATAGACTTACGTTAATAGATGAGTAAGGATGAACATAAGTAAGTAACAATAACACTTGTTAAGACCATTGAAATGGTACAAAAAACAACTCAAGGCAGTAATGACGAGAATAAAGATGACAGTTTGATCGAGACAGCACAGGAAGAGAAAATAAGTCGTCACGGTGAAAAAACGGCGCCGTGGAAACAGCGCTATATTGAATAACAGACAAGCCATCAGATGTTCTTCTGTTAAGACGTATACACGACACCATAGCTCAAAAATGATCTAACAAATGTTACAGCAACCGTGATAAACAATGTATTCCAAAACAACATTAACTTATGTAAATACTTTAATCAATACAGTTTTATAAATGTATGTTGTGCATTCTTAATTATAGTCTAGTATTAGGGTTCATTAGAACCACTATTTTTTCTAATATACGGGAATGTATTTCCGTGTAATCTGAGTTTTCGTAAATCCGAGGAGGCCTTGGTCCCATCTACCACGAATTATCGAGACTCTTCAGTATTTATAAAGTACATATATTTATTGTTAAAACTGTACAATCCACTTTTTTCTTGATATGAATTTCCTGACTACCACCTTAGTTATCATTTTATTCTGAACTAAATAATTCATTCTGTTAGCAATAAATTAAGCACTAAGATTTTTACTCAAATCAATAAAATGTAAATGACACTCATGCATAAACATAAAAACAAGTAAAACACAGTTTATATGTTTGAGTACAGTTTTCTGCCATTCCTAACGTTTCAATATTCTTCTCTGTTGACGTGTTTTGGAGTAACTCCATTTTCAAAACTTCAATCATACTGTTTTGCCCAAATGTTGAATCCGTCTTTATATACTGTTAGCCACGCCCCCACCACTTCCAGACCTCACTTCCTATTGGTGCATGCCTACTCTTGCTTCTGGCGTCCAACTACTTAATAATTTAAAATTTTTAAACATAACGTTTGACTGTGTATTTATTTGCTCAAGAAAAAAAAGTATTTACTTCTATGGGCTAAATTTACAAATACAGGAAAAAAGGTTTATAAACTGAAAATTTTTTTCAAGAAATATAATACAGATGTTGGAATGAAAACTAACAACACATTAAAGAATAAATTAAAGTGTAATATAGAAAGTTTAAATAAGTTTAGTAAAAATAGATTTTATAAAATGCAATATAATTACAAAGACACATACATAGGGCAAACAAGACAAAAATTTGAAACCCGATATAAAGAGCATATAAGGTCATTTAAGTATGAGAAAAATGATTGAAATTATGCTACACATTTGATTGAGAGGACCATACACTGCAAGAAATGAAAAGTACAATGAAAATTTTACATTATGTTAATAAAGGAAAACGTTTAAATATTTTAGAAAATTTAGAAATTTATAAAGCTAAGTTAAAAAAGGAAAATGTAATAAACGAGCAAATAAATACAAAGTCGAACTTTATTTTTAAAATTATTCAGTAGTTGGAGGGGCATGGCTAACTGTATACAAAGACAAACTCAAAATTTAGGCAAACAGTACGATTGAAGTTTTGAAAATGGAGTTATTCCAAAACGCAACAACAGAGTAGAATATTGAAACTTTAGGAATGGCAGAAAGCTGTACTCAAACATATAGAAATATTCCTAACAGAAATAAAGATGAGTATATTAATAAAAACACAGTTTTTTTACCTCAATGTATGAATGGTTGCCATATGGTACAAGTTTAAACCTTTCAAACGTAAGATTCATTTTCCTAGCAAGAGCATTGAGAAGCAGGGCAGTTTGTCCCCATGCAGCATTTATTTCACTCCAGTCTACTGGAGCACTTGGCAAACGACCTAAGCGGAAGTTGTTTATGGTACCAAAGTGGCCGCTATGCCAAATATGAAAAGTTGCATTGAACACATTGGTTTTCCGTAGTTTCTCTAACTGGCTTTTGGCATAGGCTAACTGGCAATCCAAACTGTACAACACATTATTTTAAAAAATGTCACCTTTATAATGTCAAATTTAAATTTAAACACATAAAAAATTTCCTTGCAGATAAAACAATGTTATTAGCATGAAACTACCAATAAATGTCATAACACTAAGTTTTTTATTAATTACATGTTTTTTTCTACAACAAATATTCACAATGTTGAGTTTCTTATCAAATGAATCTATTTTTCAATACATTAGTATTTAAAAAGTATTTTAGTATTACAGATTAAATGTAAAGATAAGGTATATAATAAGAAACACTGAACTAATAAGATAGTAAATAATAGCAATGTAATTCATTTAGGAAATCAAATCAAACTGACAAAATATGGATATGTTGATAATTTTTTAAAAGTCTGTTAAGTTCCAGTAATTACCAAAATTCAAGTAATAAAAACATGGATTCAACTCCGTGAAGAGGAAGACTTGAAATAAAGATATCCTTAGTTTACCTTTCCCAGAATATTTACAAAATAAGAACTAACAATTGAAAATTGTGTATTTAACCTGAAACTATTTTAAACCAATTAAATTATTGAGATCTCTACATCCACCCATATAAAGTGATTGTTATTCAAAAATTACTTGAAAGGGAATTTGAAACTCAATGAACTGTGTGTGACAACATTTTTAGCAGCAAAAACCATTATGAATTTCACCAACAACCACTTCACAGCCACCGTGTGGTAGTTTGTTGATACTTGGAATAAATGTAGAATAACCTAATTTTAAACTACTTAACTGAGTGAATACGTAATTGCTTACTTGCTGACGCGTTTCAAAACAGTCGTTCCTTTTACAAAGCTATCACTCTACTGCTGTAGACTTAGTTAAGTAGTTTAAAATTAGTTTAATCAGTTAATTCAAGATGATTACATCAAGACACTTCAAATGTAGAATTAGGGAAGGAACATAATGGTTCTCTGGTACTGAGAATTATGGCTCCAGAGAAAATCATGGCTCACATTGGCTCCAGAAAATCTACGTGTTACACTACCAATGAATTATTAATTCTGGACACAGGTATTAAGAAGGATTTAATTATATAATTTTAGTTATAAGTTGTTATTGCAAAACTGAGTGAACACTTTTGAACTTACTTGCTGATTTGTTTCAAAATAATCATTTCATTGACGACTTGCTACTGCCAGCAATCACTCAATCTAACTGGAGAAATGATTTATGAGGGTGTACTAATGTCTGCTCCTGGTAATAAACTGATTGATTTATTTAGAGTAAAAAGGACGATTGTTTCAACAAGTCAAGAATGATTTTTAATAGGACAAGTTACTACAACTAATTTGTTATTCTGTTCAAATCATTATTCTAATTTACAGCTCAATGGGCACATTGATCGTTACAAAAATATTGGTAATTGTAGAGAACAAGCATTTAGGCCAAAGCGCCTAGATTTGCAAGAATTTTAAATAAGTAAAACAAAAAAAAGAAAATAGGACGAAATAAATAAAAGTAGAGTAAGGTAGGCATAAATTTGATAAATCGTAATTGTTAAAATATTTTAAAAAACAAAATTAATTTAAATTTCATATCTTTTAGCCTCAAAATAGGCTTTATAAAATATATAGGTATATTAGGATAGTTAATGTCACAAGAACTAGGTTGTTTAGACTTGCTAAAAAAAAATGAATTAAATAAATTTAAAAAAATATATATATAAATAAATTGTTGGAACAAAATTTGAAATCAAATCGTCGTATAAAATAAGAACCTAAACAAAATAATTGAAGAAAATAAAAGCGGACAGGAGTTGAGATTATAAATAACAAACTGGTTGCCAAGGCTCTGGTAGGTTAATTTACGCTACGGGGTTTCCACAGGGACAATGAAAAGTTTACCTTTTATCTCCACAGGAGACCAAAAGTGATTATTTGTTTGTTTATGCCACTTGGCCCAGATATTTATAGAATCTATTTCTCATCATATAAAGTCTATACACTATATTATGACTATTATTTGACTAAACTTTGACAGTAAATTAAATGGCCACGAATTATCGAACAGTTGACTGTATTACTATTTTGTATTAAAAGTAAGTAATAACCTTTGCATTTCATCTTCATTGACCATGTAATCTTTACGATGCTTGCTATACTCTTTCCAATATCGGTCCTCTTCTCTCTCTAGCCTTTCTCTTTCTTTCTCTTGTATAGCCATGTCTCTTTCCATTGCTTTCTCCTCTTCTCTCAAAGCGGTTAATTCTGATTTTAATCTTTCTTCTTCTTCTTTTAGCTAAAATGATAATCAAAATAACTAGACACGTGCTTGAAGATTTATTTAGTACTTAATCATACTTTTCCCTCCATTAACCCATCATTACTCTCAGATTTTTTAATTATAAACCACTTACTTCTAATTGCTATGGAGGGTACAAAAATAAATCGTAGAAAAATATAAACTCCACAACTGTGTTTATATTTTTTTGGAATATAACTAGTGGTTTTTGAAGTGAATAATAATTAGTACAACACTGAAATGTATGGAAAAATAATATTTTTACAGTATTAGGAGATGTCACTTTGAAATATTATGTATTTCAGAGAAGAAATGTACAAGAAATATTTCTCACTAAGTGAAGTGAAGGTTTCCTTTTTCATTTGTGACAACATTTATCAATTTAAAGGTTGTAAATTTATTAACATTATTTTGTTCAAAAGTGCTGCTAAAACGACTATTAACGTTTGTATAGAATAAATTGTATAATGTATTCAAAAAATGTTGCTATCTTCTCTCAATTGAGTTAAAGGTATAATTTGGTATGAGGCCACCAGTGAGTAATAAAGATAGCTACATTTTAATTAGATGGCCAGAAATAGAGTTGCAAGTTGCATATCTTGAAATATTTTCAGGTTCTAGTTACAACAGGCTTCCATAGAAAATGCTACTTACTATTTTTCTCTGTATAAAAAGTCAGTATAATTATTTTTCTCTTGCCAATATGAGTCAGTTAGTCCAAATAGCGTAAATTGACAGTTCACCTCAATATTATTTATTAATTAGATAACTGTGCAATAGTTTATAGAAAAGACTCATGAATAGATGATATTGTTTAGTAAGTAATAGAAAAGACTTATGAATAACCGGGCATCTTGTTTCCCTAAAGAAGCTTAAAGAATAAGTTATCGCTGTTGGAAGTTATAGTAGACAATAGTGTTGTGTTTTAATAGTGTACAGTATCAATTACAGTGTTTTTTAATGTAATTATTATTGAGTGTATAAGTAACATATAAACAAGTTAAATTTAGTGCTATTTGATTATCATTAAGTATCTTTTAAGGACAAAGTATCTTTGTGTGTGTTTGTGTAAGTAAAAATGTCAAAATCTAAATATCTTTGGAAATTATACAAAAAGTTTGTTTGTTATAAAGGTATATTTTTAATGTGAAAAGCAGGTTGGCCATGTAAATGACATTGCTGTGCCAGTCAAAAGGGTAGCAGAATGTGAAACAACATGGCATTGAGTTGGTGTGTTCGTATGTCAAGAATGAGGTGGCAAGATTAAATAAAACTTGGTTTTGGATCAAGATAAAAGTTTGTTTGCATCAAGAGAGTTTATTTTTTTATGTCACACAAAAGACTAGAAGTTTGTGCTATCTAAGGGACAGTTATAGCCTCTCGATACCTACAGGGTAAATAAAGAAAGATATTCACAGTCCATAATTTGAACCTTTTCAATATATATAATATTTGATTCTTTTTCTTATGCCTATACAATTTATTTATAGGTTAAAGTGGAGGGTGCGTCGGAGGATATTACCTCAAGAAGAGGGGGCCGTAGAACCAAAACGTTTAGGAACCCCTGCTCTTCAGCAATTAGAAGTCAGGGCTCTATAATAAAAAATCTGATAACAGTTGCTACAGTGAAGATAATGTGATTGGTCTTACGTGAGACTTTCTCTCAATAATATTTTTTTATTATTTCAGTATTTGAAATTTAAAAATTTTCTGGAGTGTTGTTAAGTCTTAGATTGTCTCGTAATATGTTTAGTGTTTCTGTGACAGGGATATTGGTATATAGGTTTGTGTTGTCAAACAATGCCAAGGTTGAGTTATGAGGGATTTCAATGTTCTTTATTTTGTTTACTAGATCTATTGTGTTCTTTATATTTGTGTGTGTGTCTAGTTTTATGTATTTTCTAATAGTTCTATCTATATGGGGTGCTAGTTTATGTGGGGGTGATTGTTGGCTGTTGATTATCGGTCTTATTGGTGTTCTTTGTTTATGTAGTTTAGGAAGTGCTTGTAAGGTAGGTGCCGTAGGTCTTATTATTTTAAGGTATTTTTTCTGTGTTTTAGATATTACGTGTTTTGCTGAATTAATTATGATTTTAACTGTGTTGTGATATTCGTTTGTTGGGTCTTTAATTGTTTCTGAGATGTTATTTGCCGTAATGAATTCATTAATTTTATTGTTTAAATCCTGCGTGTATAATAACTGTAGTATTACCTTTATCTGCTTTTACGTACTTTAAAACATGTTCTCTGGCTTTTTGTTTTAATGATTTGGCTGTCAGTATTTCATTGGTGTGTGTTATGTTCTGTTAGGTCTTGTGTGTTCTTATTGTGTTACTAATTAAATGTCTTAAGTGTTCTTGATCTTGTATTTCTGTCTGTTGAATATTGGTTTCCGTGTCAATTATAATTGCTGTTTTTGTTTTATTGTTATCTTTCTAATGTATATTATGTTTTAGGCCTTTATTTAGTAATTCTATTTCTTCAGTGGTAAATGTAATGTTAGTGTTTATTGTTTTTTCGTAAAAAGAGTGTTTTGGCTTTTTTATTGCTGGATTATTATTTTTCTCATTTAAAAGTTGATTTATTTTTTTTTACGAATTTCATGTATTTCTTGTAGTGTTTTAATAATTTCTTGTTAGTGTTATTCTGTAATTAGTTCGCATGTGAATTCATGTCTGTATGTATTAGAAATGTTTAAATGTAAATGTAACAATTTTAGGTTAAGGTTATCTTTTTTTACATAAAGTTGTTTTATTGACCGTTTGATATACATTGCTTCTGCGAATTTAGTATTTTTTATGGCGGCTTTGTTTATTTGTTTTATGTTCACTTTAGCGTGTTTAGGAGTGATGTTATTTATAAGACATGTTTTGTTAAATTGAATGTGTGCATGTGTTTTCCTAACCTTCAAAATTGTGGTCCGAAATTGTTGAACTTCTGCTTGCCGGGCTTCATTAAATATCGAAATCTTGTTGCTGTTCATGACGAGCTGGTTGTAAATTACAAAATACACTTTTGTTATTAGTTGCGTCCAGACATTTGTTAACTTACACTTGGAGGAAACGTTTTCGTCTTACGACTTCTTCAGCCTCGTATTTTTGCCGCTAGGAATGCTGCTGTTGTGCTTCCTCGGTACCATTTTTTTGAAAGTTAGAAGTGATGTGATCGAAAAGTATGTGTGATCTGTGTTGTGTTTGTTCATTTAAGATGTCATTTTTATGTGTGTTGCTATGTCTATATATTTCAAATTGTTCTAGTGTGTTTAATTTATGGCCTTTGTTGCATGTGTGGAGGATGCTCATGTTATTTTCCATACTTTTGCATGAGTGTTTAGTGTCCATGAGGTGATTTGCGAAGGTGGATTCAATAGTAGTGTGCAGTGCCCTTTTGTGTTCTTTATATCTTTTGGCAAAAGATCTGCCTGTTTGTCCAATATAGAACTTATTGCAGTTGTTGCATTTTAGTTTGTATACTCCTGGGTTATTGTATGTGTTGGTATTGTTATTAATGCTGTATGTGATAGCTGTTTGGCTTTTATTTGTTGTTCTGTAAGCTACATTGTATCCTGCTTTTTTGAATTGGTGTCCTATCTTATTTGTGAGTTTGTTTATGTATGTGAGGGTGATGAATTTGTTTGTATTTGTGTTATTGTTGTTACTGTTCCTGTTGAGTATTTTTCTGTGTAGTTTGTCTATTAAATAATTGTCATATCCATTTTTGTGAGCTAAATATTTGATTGTGTTTAGTTCCTCTGTGTAGTTAGTTGTGGACATATGTATTTTATTTAGTCTGTGTAGTAAATGTTTGAATGTTTATGTTGTATTGGGTGGTTCGATGAATTATGTATCAATGTGTCTGTCATGGTTGGCTTCATGTTGAATTCATGTTTGTTTTGGTTTTTTGTTATGGTGATCTCTAAGAAATTCAAGGTTCTGTTGTTTTCAAATTCTGCAGTGAACTGGATATTTTTGTGTATTTTGTTTATATGTGTTTGGAGCTGTTGGCATTGTCTTATGTTTCCTCGGTATAGTATTATAACATCATCTACATATATGTGCCAATATATTATCTTATCTGCGTGTTTGTTGTTATTTATGATTTTATTCTGATCTATGTGTTGTAGGAATAGTTGTGCTAGAATGCTTGAAATCAGTGAACCCATTGGTAGGCCTTGTTTCTGTGTGTAATATTTGTTGTTGTGAGTGAAGTAGTTGTGTTGTGTAATGGTGTTCAAAATGTGTATGATTTCTTTTGTGATATTTTCTGGAGTGTTATTAAGTCTTAGATTGTCTCGTAATATGTTTAGTGTTTCTGATCTGGGATATTGGTATATAGGTTTGTGATGTCAAACGATGCCAAGGTTGAGTTATGAGGGATTTCAATGTTCTTTATTTTGTTTACTAGATCTATTGTGTTCTTTATATTTGTGTGTGTGTCTAGTTTTATGTATTTTCTAATAGTTCTATCCTAAATATATCCTAAAAATCCTAATCTATCCTAAAAATAAGATTGAAACATCAGATAAATCAGGAATTCACAAAGTGGATTTTAATAATTATGATTAAATTTATATTGGGCAGACTAGAAGAAAGGTTTAACAAGATCTTAAAGAGAATATTAGAGAAATAAAATATGAAAGATTATACTAGTCAATCAAGTGTTACTACTCATTTGTTAGAGTCTAGTCATAATTTAGATGTTAATAATGTCAAATTAATTAGGAATGTTAAAAACAATATATTTCTGAATAATTTTGAAAATTTATAAATACATCATATGATCATAACCTTTTATTAAATTCTAAAAGAGGCCCTGTTCCAAATTCTATTTTGTATTCACTTTTAAAGTAAGGGTATGATTTTCATACAAAATTTTGTGTTACTGTTCTCTCTTTTTTTCTTGTTTTCTTAGGAATTTGTGTAGAAGTATTTGTTTTAACATTATTTATAAGTTAAAAAACATGATGCTTTTACTCAGACAGAGTTGTCACTCTTTGTTAAAAATTGTGGCAGTGGCGTTCTGGTTGGAGGTGAGTAGTTTGGTTGATCATAAGTAAAGACACTGTGTAGAGTTAGTAGATAGGTTGTGTCCATTTCTGAGGATGGTTACTTGGTAACCGAAATGAACATAATGTTAGAATAAAAATATTTTTGGTTAGAGGTTTTTGTATATTATTTTACAGTACTTTAATTGAGTTAAAATTACTGTTTCTTAACAAGTTTGATTTCTTAAAATCAAATTTATTGATTTAATAAATATTAATGTTTTTAATCAAAATGTTTCATATTTAAAGTTATTTTTTTAAAATATCATTAAATGTGTAAATAAAACCTTTTCTACAGAGTATATATTCTAACAGTTCTTGATTTGCTTCACTATTTTGATTATTTTCTGCTGGTTTTATTAAGTTTGAATTGAAAAATCTTATGTAATAACGAAGTGTGTTAAAAAAATACCCGGAATATTTAAATTTCGTGTGTTTGGAGAGTTCGATTGTCAAAATTTTTTTTATTGTGTTGGTATACATGCCCCTGAAGTATGACAAAATTTTCAGCTGTATTCATTGTTTACTTTATCTGTGGCAGCCGCTAAGCTAAGGTTAGACATATTTTGTAATTTATAAACATTAAAAATTAATTACTAAAAATATTGAAATATGCTCTTACACTTTTTAGTTCTGCTGTCAATGCATCAAGGCCTTCTTCAACATCTTCCTTTTCTAATCTAAAACAAAGAAAATATTTGATTGGTATTAAAGTTAAAAATTTATATAAATATATTTCCATTCTTAAATAAAACCAATTGAACTATTGTATTTAAGTTTGGAGATAGGAGAAATGTACCATGATTAGCTCAAAATGTACACTGATGAAAACCTGTTTAATTCTAATAGAAATATGGGCTATCGTATTAAACTAAGTTTCTATTATTATAAGTAAACTTTGATGGCAATTTTATTAAAATTATGAATTTCAAGCAAATTCAAGATATTTATATTACTTGATTCCATCTTCACTTAAGCTACTAGTTTTTCACTAAAAACATAAGAACATATATTACTAGAGTAGCACATACGTTCTTAATTATTGAGGATGGGCATTTCAGGAGATGATTCTCCTTGTCAACTCAGACTGATTTGCGATCTGCGAACTCATTGATCTGCGTTGACAATGGGACACATTTCTCGAAAAGGTCGTCCTCAATAATAAAAAAAAAGTAAGTGCTACTCTAGACAAGTGTAACATATTATTATATGTTCAAGTGTAATTAGTATCAAGAATTTCAAATAGGCTATGGACTTTTCAAAATTAGGAATAAGTGATGATCTGTTTAAGGTGATCTAGAATGAATTTGTCCAGTAGTCAAGAGAGATTGAGCAGTTATTAAACCTGAGTGGTTTCAAGATCGAAAATGTCATTGAAATTGAGAAGGAGGCCTTTCTTCATGTGTATTTTGTTTCTGTTTACAATAGTGACATGACTTAGTAAAAGCACATTTTGATTGAAAATGAACGCCCAAACAGTTGAAGCAGTGTTGGTGCTGTTTTACTTGTTAACAATTTCAGGAATGAAGAGACTGTTGAAAATTTTGTAGTAAAATATTTTAAGAGTTGGTACCGCAGATAAAACAAATGTTATTGGGGCTGCCAGAATCAGAGCCTGAAGAAGAATTTGCAAGTGATGGTGTTCATGGTCGAGATGATCTTGAAGTGGATGAAATAAGCCGAGAAGCGTTCGGTGTATGCAGACGCGGTTGAGAGTGTGAGAAGACCCTTAGCGATAATAGTGGCAGTACCCGACTAGTGTTAAAATGAGTCAATGGAGTCTGGAGAAGCTCCCATTGCCTTTGTCTGTTCAGTGACAAACTTATGGCAAAAGAATTGTTATAGGTTGTCATATGGGTTTCAAAACTGAGGCGAGTTAAAGGGTCCAGATTGCTAACTGAAAGTTGAAAGATCAGAAAGTCTGCTAAGCCTGCCAAGTTCAGTACTTTAAGGGCACCGACTGCTTTAGAGTGTGTTGAGATATGTCTATTCAGTTTGCCATGAGTGGCTACCTCCATGTTGGAGAAGTTGTGTATTTGTTTTACATAGTAATTTGCCAGACGATAAGGATTAGCGTAACACCTTTGTAACGCATCATAAGCATTCTGGTAGTTATTGGCCTTGACAGATAGCCCTGAGATAATATCTGATGCGTCACCCTTTAACTGATTTTGAAGGTACTCAAATTTATGGATGTCGTTCAAGTCACTATTATGTATCAAAAAGTTATACAATTCATGAGGTTGGACTAGTCTTTGACTGATCCAGAGGAGTGAAGGTACATTAATAGAGGCAAACAAGATGGTACCCGTAAAGGTTTGGTGTCAATTTCTTTTTTAATGGATTTGACACTTTAGAACTAATGGGTAAAAAAACTCGTTAAATTTTGTTCTAAACTCATGACCCTATCCAGTGTTCCTTCCAACAACGCAGGATTTTGTATCTGGTCTTGGATCCTGTGCACCTTCTTGGTTAAAGCCTCAGGGAGAGAGTCATCATCGATAAAACTAAAAATTCATTCTTGCTAATCCTTGCCTCACATTGGTCAAAGATGGTTACCATAGTTGAATAGAAAAATGTGTAACAAACAAACAAAAAAATTAAGTGAGAAATAGTTAAAAAACTGTAAAAATAGGTCAATTTTTAATGCTTTAAAGCCTGCAACCTGGAGGATCAAATGTGGTGTTCATCTCTTAAGTTTGACACAAAAGACAGAAAATAATAATAAATATCTGGAGGACCACACAGATAAATTTAAAACGGCAGATCTGTGAGTTGCCTCGTGGTTATAATTTAACAAAGAGTTTATGCACAAAGTTGGAATATTAAAAATAAATAAAACATCAACTTAGTATATATGCAGTAGTTTGACTGAAAACCAGGCTATACCAATTATGTGTATGTATGTGTGTGTGTGTATATATATATATATATATATATATATATATATATATATATATATATATATATATATATATATATATATATAGATTTTTTGGACTAGGAGACTGACAGACTTACCTTGGTAAGAGTCCACTCTGTAGTCTTGAAATAGAAACACATAAAAGCACTTAAACAATGATATATTTCAACCACACAGTGGTCTTTGTCAATCAAAGAGAAAATTAAAAAAAAAATTGATTGACAAAGACCACTGTGTGGTTGAAATATATCATTGGTTAAGTGCTTTTATGTGTTTCTATTTCAAGACTACAGAGTGGACTCTTACCAAGGTAAGTCTGTCAGTCTCCTAGTCCAAAAAAATTTATATATATATATATATATATATATATATATATATATATATATATATATATATATATATATATAGGATTAAAACTTTTTTTTAATTTGAAAGACCTTATAATTTCTACATTCATATCTTTAGGTTACTAAATAATTAAAGCAAGCATATTAATTAAATATGTCTTATTTATTTATTATTGTTTGACATTAAGTGAGTTACAACTTATGTTTTCAAATACATTTATGATGATTCAATGGCAATCTTTAATTTAATAACTAATACAAAAGGGTTATATAATATCTTATGGTGGACATAATTTAATACAAAGAGTGGACCTTGATGCTTTTTGTTCCCTTGATACAATTTATTAAAATACAATGTTATTTACTCTTAAATTTCACAGGTCATTATTTGGGATCTTTCTACAGCGTATAGTGGTGTAATATAAAAACAAAATTGATTAAAATTTATGAAGCGAATCAATTTAAATTATAAGTAATTGACTAAATTATTATTAAATCTTTTTATTTGTGGGATATGCTGTAATTTTGCCAACTGCGTATAACTTCTACTTTCTATAGTTGTTATTATATATATAATAATTATTAATTATATATTATATAATTATTAAAATTAAAAAATTAATTTATTTATAATTAATACATAAATATATATAGTATAATGAAATAATTATTGTCAACTTGTATGTTTTGGTAACTATATAGCCTTCATCAGTGATAAAATTATATCAGTGAATTGTGGAAACATGTTCTGTTTAATAAAATGTATGGTCAGAAAAAAAGTACACAAATGTGTATTTCTTACACAGACAATCTATTAAGTTAAGTTTTAACTTATATCTTATTGATGTTAATATTGAGAACACAAGCTAACTTTGTTCACCATTCCAAAACTGTAATGAATGTTTACCTTTTCAAAAATTGACTGTAATCTTCCCATTCTTCTAAAGTGAGGCGTAGCTGTTGGTCCATGAGATCTAATAACGTATCTGTACATTCTTCACAGAGTGGGTGATCAACTTCAGAATTAGCAGAGACTATATCAAATAAACTTGCTGTTAACTGTCAAATAAACGCATTCATATATTTCAAAATTCTGATTTCTCAAGTGTACACTTCACTTACAGGATTCCTGACATGTTAGTGGTTAAGACTAAAACACTTCAAAAAATTGTGAGAGAAAAATTAGAATGTGTTACAATATTTTGGCGCTAACAATGTTCTTTAAAACTTTATATTTGCAGTAGCAAAAGGAAGGGCCTTATATGAAAATAAAATGGAGAAGAACAGCATACAATAACTAAAATGGGATTTTTAGAAATTTTAAAATCTAATTTCTCTTATATATATATATATATAAATATATATATATATATATATATATATATATATATATATATATATATATATATATATAGGTTAGTTTAGGTTGGTAAAGATTATTTAGATTTTTTGGACTAGGAGACTGACAGACTTACCTTGGTAGGAGTCCACACTGTAGTCTTGAAATAGAAACACATAAAAGCACTTAACCAATGATATATTTCAACCACACAGTGGTCTTTGTCAATCAAAGAGAAAACACAAAAAGAAATATGAGAGAATAAAATGAAAAAAAAATTAATTTCATTCTCTCATATTTCTTTTTGTGTTTTCTCTTTGATTGACAAAGACCACTGTGTGGTTGAAATATATCATTGGTTAAGTGCTTTTATGTGTTTCTATTTCAAGACTACAGAGTGGACTCTTACCAAGGTAAGTCTGTCAGTCTCCTAGTCCATAAAATCTATCTATCTATATATATATATATATATATATATATATATATATATATATATATATATATATATATATATATATATATATATATATATATATACAGTCGAACCTCTGTATAACGAAGTAGATTATCCAGAGAAAAAATTCGTTGTAGAGAGATATTCGTTATTGAGCGGTTGTGTTGTAAAGAATGCTCCCATCCCATCATACGCATATCGTACTACCTGCGGTAATAAAAGGAATACAGTATAATATCGCGAGCGTAGTTAGTGTAATAGGCCAATGTTAATATAGGATAATGTTTTATAAAGTCTCAATTTATCTGAAATTCTAGTTGTTAAAAATGTTTTATTGATGTTTCTTCATTGTATTAGATATCCACATTCAATATTTTTCATAGGGTCTACTCTGTATAGGCTATTATGATAAGTTATCTAATGCTTATGAAAGCAACATTTGTGCCACATGTTCTATAAAGCCATAGAGATCGATAATGTAAACGGAGACATAGATAATACATATGTCACGTCCGAGACTATTTATAGCCGAGATTAGCTGACATTTGTTTACTATAACCTTATGTTGACACATTAGGTTTTCGGGCGTCCAAGCATTTTGTCAATGACTCATATTTACAATAGCCTGTTCCCACCTCCAGTTGGTTTATTAACTATAATAGGACAGTTATCGTTTATTCTTGCGTTAGTTCAGGATGCTTGGTTAATTTTTATGATTGTTGTTTTTACCGGATATTCTGCCGCGTTAAATGGTTCAAAAAAAAAACATTAAAATATAAAAGTTAAACCAAATTAAATCTGTTCATAAAACTTCCTGAATCATTGTTTCCATTGAAGCATCAAAAGTTAACTTGGGATGGTCGGATTTAAAAACAACTCAGGCACAATGTTCTCCAAACTCTTTTAAAGCTCTGACGTAAAAATCAAACCTTTATACAGATATCGACACTAGAGAAGTTTCAATTAGCCTGGGAGTGAGCGTGCCGTATCTAAGGGAATAAGCTGGGAGCGCATCTGTAAGGAAACTTAGAGTGTGCCGGAACGCTAGCCGTGCTGAACGTGTTAACTGAACCGAATTTTAACATGCAGTCAATTGCCGACATGTGTTTCGCCTACCATTCTTGGTTTTGTTGACCTTCCTGCTGAAAATAAACAATTTCCTGGAAATGCCACTGTGAGCTGCCTATACAACACTACATTTCTTCAGTTGAAATGGAAAAAAAACTTTGTTATTGAGAGGTCCGAAATTCGTTACATAGAGGTAAATAAGCAGTATAACTATGTCATGGGACAAGATAAACATTTGTTATATAGAGGATTTCGTTATCTGGAGGTTCATTATATAGAGGTTCGACTGTATGTACAGTAAACTACCGATTATCCGTGGAATAGGGTGGCCCGGCAACGCCGGATAACGAATTCCCCGGATAATCCGCTATGAACAAAGAATACGCAAAACTAGCGATAATCGATTATTATACCATAAGTTACACAAATAATGACCCCGGTTAATGCAATTCACAAATAATCTTCAGAGGACAAAATAAATACAGAAAATAATTAAAAATGTCGATGTATTTGACGCATTATAACATGTACATTATATGTCTAACTATTTACAATACGTACATAAATATATGTCAAAAGTAAGTATGTATGTACATATGTAATTTCCTTTACACATAATAATTTTCACTTTTTAACAAAAAAATCTGTCACTTTCGTATGTTTTTTTATGAGCATTGATTTAGCTTTAATGTGCATTTTAAGTTTCTTGTGAACCATTTTGTTGCACAGTGTCTACTTGTGTCACAAAGCCATAAAGATGCATATGTCACGTCGTAGACTATTTTTAGCCGAGATTAGCTGACATTTGTTTACTATTTTATGATACACATTAGGTTTTCGGGCGTCCAAGCATTTTGTCATTGTCTCTTATATACAGTAGTCTGCTCGCCCCTTTTATTTCGCTGGTCCGCGTCGGGATGCTTCCCTTTCAATGTAAAAATTAGTACGTACATATTTACATATCTATTCCTTTCATCTTAACTTCTATTAAGCCTTGTATGTATTTACATCGTAATTCACCGTTTGGAAATTTAAACACATGAATCTGATTGGAATAAAAATTGAATATTTGAATATTAAAATTTGAAAATTGAATATCCAAACCGGTTAATCTGCCCACGGATAATCGGGAGTTTACTATATATATATATATAGTTCAAATTTCAGTGATAATAAAATAATTTTTATTCAATCCACTCTACATTTTTTTAAACTTTTAGTGCATGACCCTTGCTGTTAAAAAATTAATTAAATAATTAAAGTTAAAAAAGTTGATGACTTTAGATTGGATTTAAAACATGTAATCATACAGTTTAAGTTCAACCTAGACATCACCCTTTTCAAGTTTAAAAAAATGAATAAATATTTGAAAAAACTCTATTAACATCAAGTGTCATCCCCCTGAAATTTTAAAAAAAAATTATTTGAACTTGGAATAGATGAGTAAAAAAATATTATATTAACAATTGTATACAACAATTGTTATACAAATGTATATAGTATACACTAGTATACTAGTGGTGTACATAGTATACACTCGTAGTAGTTATAATCGTAATTATTTAATAAAAAGTGACTAAAATAAAATTTTTGTTTGTTGACCTAAGTAGGAATATTTTCTATATTACTTGTTTCCTAATAGCACACCTCAAGTGAGATTGGATGTTATAAGTGACCTAAGGTAAGTTTTGTCGAATATGCAAAGGTCTGCTAAAGAAAACAGCCTCACATCAATTTTGCTAATGTAACTGATATTCCAGGTATAACATTCTCACAAATATTATTTGAAATACATTTTTAATTATTTCTATGACAAAACAATACATCTACATGTCCTATATATGTATCCTAATATTAACGTGCGTGCAAACACACACACACACACACACACACACACACACACACTTAAGCTAAGGTAACCTTCAACTAAATTCATATTGTTAGCAGAAGAAAAAATATATAGATTTATGGATACAATATTAATATACAACGTATCTATGTGATATATGAAAGAATAATTAGTTTTTAATGATGTCTCATACATTAAATTGAAATAGCATAGGTTCAATGCTTTATAGTGCTTAAAGTCATTGTTTATTACATTTCAAGAAAAAATTATTGAATTTTGATTTCTGTTTCATGTGATATTACATTAAATATTTTTAGATCATCAACAAAAAAATTTTTAGTTTAAAATATGTTTAAAGGAATTCTTAATATAATCTTTATTTCTGTTAGGAATATTGGCATACATTTGTATATACACATATGTCCCAACATTATACCAGCTGTAGCAAATAATCGATGAAGTATAAGTTGAGGCATCAATCAGCAATGGATTAAATCACAAATTGACAAAATAATTTTTTGCTAATCAAGGATTAGCATAGTTAGGGTTAAAAAACAAACAGTCTGTTAAAAAAATTATGATTAACAATAAGGATGCATGTCTTTTAACTTAATCTTCTTTGATTTTTATTCTTAAAGAATTTTATCAATTAGACAAGGACTGGAGTGAACTAGAAAAAAAAGAGTAACAAGAATAAATCAATTATCATAATGCAAATGACAAATCTAAAACTTTTTGTTTGAATATTATTGTAAATTAAAGAGAGTAGTAGCCAAGAACTGAGGAAGGCGACATCGTCTGTTGTGAGTTTATTAAAAACACAATTGTTTATTAAAAACCAATTTTTGGTGATTTTGAGTAAACTATTTTGTTTCTTTACTGTTGTAAAGAAAATTACTTGGAAATATAGGATAAGTTGAGCACTTCTATGATTAAAAACAATCCATAGCTATTCTAACATATTTATTTATTTTTAAATAGTCAACCAGAGATTTTACACGTTCAATCTCCACACTTTTAATGATTCTTTAGTTTCAATTGGTTGTAATAAATTGCTTTATATTTGAGCTTGTGATCCTAAGAAGCACTTAAGCACTTGATTCATAAACTATTCTAATTGTGACTGAGACCTATCTCTTCAGATTTAATCTGAGTGAATCTCCATTCTGCCCTAACTGTAGAAAAGAGGAGGAGACTCTAGACCATATCCTCCTTTGATGCTCCTCACCAATTCCACCAAGAGCAGCTCTGCTGTCTGCGCTGGGAAGCCAGGGAAACATCAAAACAATACTAATTGATAAACAGTTTTGGACCTTGGCTGCAGAACTTATTGTGGACATCGGACCATCGGAGTCACATGACCCTGGACGTCCGCAGCAAGAAGTAAGAAGTAAGTTCTAATCTCATGATGGGCATTTTGTCATAATTTCAGTCAAATAAAAAGATAATGCATATATGATTAAACCTCCAAGTTGAAAATTAAATTTTCACAATATATATGTTAAAATTATTTATAAAAAAAAACTTAGTTTGAAATTAACAACTTTAGTGTGTGTTTAAATTGACTTACTTTCATGTGATGACCAAGACTTCCCCCAGTATCTTTCACCTCTCCACCACTTACAAGTGTAAAACCATTACTCCCATTACCAGATTCAGTTAAACGATATGCAGGAATAATGTGATCCAAACTAGCAGCTTGTGACTCCAAATCCACATCAGGATTAGAAAATATTGGTACTATAAGAAAAAAAACTTGTTATAAACTGAAAAGTAATAATATGAATGTAGAAACAAACAAAACATTAGAGGTAAATGTTTCTTTTATATTACTACAATAATATATATATATATATATATATATATATATATATATATATATATATATATATATATATATATATATATTTTAACATTTTGAAGTAGTATATATATAAAAGGCACTTACAAAATAAGATAAATATATATAAATAAATTCAGTATGTAAAAAAATTACTAAAATATACCAGTAACGAAATGTAAACATGACCTAATTTCACTTGTGTAGAAAATGCACATGGCCACATTTTAGATCTAATCACAAGATTTTATATAAAAAAAAAAAACACACAAATCACTATTTATAAGAAAATGTATTAGAAGTAATTGATAGATAACAATTTGAATAGAACAATAGAACGATATAAATACACTTAAAACTTTCAAACGGCAAGCTAGTGAAATGTTCTGAAGTAAACAAGATGGGAGAACGAATTTGTGGAGTTGCGTGCGCATTGACCGGCAAAAGATATTCGTTTTAAATATTTCTCGTGGAGATATAATCTAAAACAGTTTGGGAAATAAGATTTAAATGCAATTGTTTTGCAAAGAAATTTAAGTGCAGTTGTTAAGAAGAAGAAGTGTATCAGAGGCGGTGAACCTGACATCCGTAAAGCTGTTACAAGGAATAAACGAGAAAATAGCGGAAATTGACGACTTGGCCATTTTATTGCTAAAAAGGGAGCGTCAGTTAGTTGGGACAGAGCATTTTAACGAGGCAGACGTGTTTCAGAATTGGTTGTAGAAATTTTATTTTTTTACTGGTGCGGAAAGTGCAGTATCGTATTCAAATCATAATTACAGAATAACATTAAGCCAAATCATTGAACTGATCGATTAAGAAGACATTATTCAGGAAATTATTTAATTAGAAACCAAATAACTTGTAAAAAAATTTTAGCTTGTAAGAATTGTAACTTAGATATTTTTTTTTAGGTGCCAACTCAAATTTTATTATTCAAAATTTAGAAAACCCACCTATTAACCCGAGATAAGGAGAGCTCAAGCTCAAATTAAAGTAATTAAATCAAATTCAATTAATATTAAAATTTATAACTAAACTTCTTGCTGCCATAAACAAATATTAGACTTAGGCTAATAAAGCTTAATTTTTGTAATTCTTTGTGGATGAAATAAGACTTTGTAATTAGTAAGTGACTTTATAAAAGAAAATAAGGACTGTCATATTAAGATATTAAAATTTTTGTAACAAAAGCAGCATTGAATCGTTATTTCTTTTAACTTATAAATTTTTATTAAGACTTATAAAAGAGAATTTACCAATTATTACATTTGGCACACAAACGTGGGGCTCGATTATAAAAAAATTTAAGAATTAACCTTAAGGCACTTTAGATAAGATTATTAATTAAATATTTGTATTAATATTGTTTACTTTTCAGGACTTTGCAACCATAAGTCAATAATTTTTTTAATTTTCAAAATTTAAATAGCATAAAGGGGAATTTTGAAATTTTAGATAAAGAAATAAAAAAAAAATGGAATCTGAAACAGGTACATATAATTTAAGGGGGGGAGAAAGCGAAAAAAACAGAAAAATTAGAGGAATATAACAAACATAGTAGGTCTAGGAAGGGTACAGCAATTGAGGAAGCTGCAAAAGGAAAATATGTGACATTAAAAGAAAAAATAAATGAAAAAGAGGAAGAAGCTACAATAGGCCTAATAGAATTGGAAAAAGGGACAAGCCTAGAAATACAAGAGACAGAAACGGAAGGCACAGATATGCTTATAGAAGAGAGTGAGGTGGAAACCCAAGTAGATGAGGCTAGGGGATTACCACTGATGCAAACCCAACAGAAAAAGGGAAATAATGAGGGTGTTGATTTAAGGAATATAATGAGGACTTTAATGGAAATGAGTGTAAACATAAATACAGGGAGAGAGGAAATGAATAGAAAATTTGAAGAGAGTAAGGAGGATATAAAAAAAGAAATGAATAGAAAATTTGAACAGAGTAATGAAGAAATAAGGAAATTAAATAAAAATAGTGAGGAAATAAAGGAGGAAAATAAGGAGATGAAAGAAGAGATGAACAGAGGATTTGCCTCAAGTAGGTTGGAAATGGATAAGAAATTCGAAAGCCTAAAGGAACAAAATAGGAGAATGATAGAGGATATGAGGGAACAGTTGAGAACAGAGAATAATGCTGTAATAGGAGTTATGAGAAGAGACTTAGAGGAGAAGATTAAGGAGAATTTTGAGGAAACAAAAGAAATAATAGCTGATGTGACAGAAATTAATAACAAAGAGATAGAGAAGGTAGAAAATATAACAATACAGAACAGGGAAGAGTTAAGAGTTTTAAATAGGGAGATAGCGATTGAGAAAAACAATAATAATGATAGAATTGACCGATTGGAAACAGAAGGAAGGAGGAATAATGAGAAACAAGGGGAATTGACCCAGAGAATGGAAAAGGTAGAAAAGAAGGTGGAAGAAAGTAAAGGAGGAGAAGGCCTAAGGATCATACAAGTGTCTTGCGGGAATCAGGAGGAGATGCCCAAATTTAATGGAAGGAATGGTAACCCTATGGAGTTCCTCAAAAGACTGGATAGGTATGTGGAGAGAAAATTTGAATGTAGGACAGGGGAAAGATTTGAAAATGAATGGAGAGGAATCATAGATAGAGCTTTGGAAGTAGGAGCGGCTAGATGGTGGGAATCAATCAAAGAGGAGGTGGAAGATTTCGCGGATTTACAAGATAGATTTATAGAAAGATACTGGGCCAAAGAAATACAGGAAGGCATTAAAGAGAGAACGGAAAATGAAAGGTATATTGAGGAAAATGGAAGAGCCAGAGCAGATTATTTCATAGAAAGAGTCATAGTTTTAAAGAACATGACACCACCGCAAAATGAGGAAGAGATAGTCCGGAGATTAAGCCGGCATTTTAATGAAAGGATACAGTTGTCAAGAAGGGTGCAAAATATAAAAACGATCCGAGAGATGGAAAGGATGCTGAATGAGGAGGACATAGAGGAGAGAAATAAGGAAATAAGACAGAGAAACAGGGGACCATGGAATAGGCCTACCCCTAGAGAGGAACAGAATGGAAATAGATTTCCACCCAGAAGGGGTGAGGAAGGGATGAGACAGCAGGGAAATAGAAGATTTCCAGGACCAGGAGAATTGTATAGAAGGAATGAATATAGGAATGAAGGGCGGCCATATGTCCAGTTTTTTAACAGAAGAATAGATAATCATATGAGGGGGAATGTTGAACCAAGACCAGGGCAGGAAAATAATCGAGAAAATAGAGGAGACAGGAATTACAGAACCAATGACAGGAGCCAGAAGGAAGTAAATCAGATAGAGACAAGGAGATGTGTGGGGACAAGGAAGGAAGGATGGTGCACATAGTCAAACGGAAAACTAGAGAACACTGGTATCGTCGCCTTGGATCAGGAAAAGGAGCATCAAGCAGAACAAATGAGGTTGCCAGTGATAAAATTTGATAAAAGCTCCTACGATAAAAATAAGTTAACTATAAATAATGTATTAATCAGTAGAAAATTTTTAGAACAAGAAGATGAGGAGAGAAATTATAATTCAGGAATTGAAAAAAAAATAATAAACCCAGAGATAGAGATTAAGATGGAAGATACAAGTTTACCAGCATTAATAGACACAGGCAGTAACGTAACATGTATCCAGGAGAAATGGATGTTAAAGAATAAAAATAAAATAGGAAAAATAGAAATCCTACCAATAAAAAATTTAACCATTCGGACTGCAACAAATAAGAAAACTAAAAAGATAAACAAAATGATCATGGTAATAGGAGAAATAGGAGGGGTAAAATATCTGTTTCAATGCCTAGTGGTGCCAGGCTTATTGAGAAAATTTATTATAGGTACGGATATGTTGATGGATGTGGAGGCACAACTTGATTTTGGAAAATGTGAGATGGAGTTTAAATATGAAAACAAATTATATAAATCAAAAATGAGTGTAGATGGGCAGACAAAATTTAAAGGGGAGATGAATAAATTTGAAAATGAGATGGAGGAGGAATTGAGTTGTGATGAACAGGAAGGAATGAATGATATGGAAAAATGGGAAGAATTTGAAACTTTTGGAAACCAGAGTCAAAATTATATTAAAATTGTACAAGAGGAGGGAGAGATAAAAAAAGAGGATATTTTTGAAAGAATAGGGAATGAAGAGGTAACTGAGGAACAAAGACAGGAGATGAGTGATTTAATAGAGAAGTATAAAGAAGTATTTTCAGACCAGCCCGGTTTATGCACTGCATATAAACATAAGATTAAAGTTAGGGAAGATGTACCATTTTACCAAAGAAATTACCCAATTCCTACAAAGTACCAAGATCAGGTACAAGAAGAGATAGAGAAAATGTTGAGGTTAGGTATAATTGAAAGAAGTACTAGTCCATATATTAATCCAATAGTCCCAGTCATCAAAACCAATGGGAAAGCTAGATTATGTTTAGATGCAAGAAAACTAAATGAAATTATAATTCTGGATTATGATTGCTATAGAGGAATAAATGAGATTCTACACAGAGCAAAGAGAGTTAATTGGTTGAGTACCATGGACCTCACTAACAGTTTCTGGCAGGTTGAATTGGAAGAGGAGTCAAGAAAATATACTGCATTCCAACATAGAGGGAAAACATACCAGTTTGTTGTTACACCCTATGGATTGAAAACATCTCTAGCAGCATTGGCAAGAGCTATGGACAGTATTATGAGGGAGGAATTAGAAGATTTCAACTTAATATATGTAGATGATATAGTCTGTATGTCTGAGACATTTGAGGAGCATAAAAAACACCTAGAAAAGATCTTCCAAATTTTTTTAAAAAACAACATGACCATTAATATTGATAAATCAGAGTTCTGTAGAAAAGATATTTCATTCTTAGGGTATAGATTGACTACAAATGGAATAAAAATGGATGAAGAGAAGGTTAGAGCTATATTAGAATTTCCCTCACCTAAAAATCCTCGACAGTTAAAAGGTTTTATTGGAATGGCTAATTATTATAATAAATTTATAGAAAAATATTCAGAATTTGTACAACCATTATTAAAATTATTATCTAATAGAAACAAATTTATTTGGACAGAAGAGGAGGAGCGAAATTTTATTAAATTAAAGAAAAAATTTTTGGAAACAAATGTACTTACTCACCCAGATTACCAGAAAACATTTTACCTACAAACAGATGCCAGTGAATATGCCATAGGAGGACACATCTATCAGATTGATGAAAAGGGGGAGAAAAAGGCAGTAATGTTTATGAACCGCACATTAAAAGGAAGTGAAGTTAAATATTATACCACTGAGAAGGAATTACTTGCTATATTGTTTTGTCTGCAGAAAGCAAGACAGATCATCCTAGGAAGAAAAATTGTGATCCAAACTGACCATCAGGCCTTAACTTTTATTAAGACTTGTAAAATTTTAAATTCAAGATTGCATAGATGGATATTACTAATGCAAGAATATGATTATACTATTGAACACTGTAAAGGAAAAGAAAATGTAGTTGCAGACCTATTGAGCAGGAACCCTTGTGACAAAAATAAGTTTGAAAGAAGAGACCAAAATTCAGAATTACAAATAAATTATATAGAAAGAGTTATGGATATGGAAATGTGTACAAAATTTAAAGAATTTAGTAAATTACAAGTAGAAGATTTGGAAGTTAGAGAAATAAAAGAAAACATTCAAAATTATCCTCAAAATTATAAAATTATTAATAACTTAGTATATAAAAGAAATAGGGAAAGTTGGAAAATAGTAGTACCAAAGGGAATGATTAAAGAAATAGTGGGTACTTGTCATGAATATTACCTGCATGCAGGAGCTAAGAAATGTCATACCATATTATCAGAGAGCTTCACTTGGAAGAAAATGGGAAAAAGCATTAGGGGAATTATTAAAACATGTAATATTTGTCAAAGAGCTAAAAATGTAACCCAAGGTAATTTTGGAGAGATGAAAGGGATCCAAGTGGAAAAACCAAAGGAGCAATTGTCAATTGATTTTATAGGACCATTTCAAAGAACTGTAGGAGGCTATAAGTATTTATTAGTAATTTTAGATGTATTTACAAAATTCGTTCAAATCTATAAATTGAAAAAGGCAACCACAGGGGAGGCAATTAAATGTTTAGAAAATTATATAGAAAAATTCGGGAGAGTAGAAAGAATACAGACTGATCATGGAACCCAGTTTAATAATAAGAAATGGCTGGAGTATATTAAAAATAGAGAAATGAAACCAATATTTTCTCCAATAAGGAGGCCACAAAGCAATATCGTTGAGAGGGTGAATAAGGAGATCATTAGATGTTTGAGAACATATTGTCATCATAACCATAGAGAATGGGGAAAATATGTAGAGGTTATTAACCAGGCAATTAATGAAATTCCTCATGAGACTACAGGATACACACCTAACCAGCTACAACTAGGAATTCAGGATGAAAGGTTTTGGCAAAAGGAAATAAAAAATTTAGGCTGGAGTTCAAAATTAATAAATTTAGAAAGACATTTAGAAATTGCTAGGAGTAGAATTAAGAAGAAGGCTCATAAGAGAGCAGAGAAATTTAATAAAACTCATAAAATAGAAGAATTAAATGTTGGGGACAAGGTATTAGTAAAAGAAAATTTGCAACCACAGGGTATAAGAGGTGAGATGGCAAAATTATTTTATATATATGATGGACCTTATGTGATCACCAAGAAATATGGCAAGGCGACTTATGAAATCAAAGATGCTAGAAGCAATAAAATTAGAGGAATTTTCCATATTAGCTTGTTAAAGAAATTTTATGAACCAAGGGAGGCACACCATGGAGAATCAGATAAATTTCAGATAGAACAAATTAAATAGTAAGGGAGAAGTCGAGAGAAAGCAAAATAACAAGGGATAATAAGATGGTAACAACAGGAATGACTCAGGATATAAAAGTATTAGGAGAAGGAAGCGAATGTAGGAGGGATAGATAACAAATAAACCGGAAATGACAATGGACCAGAAATGACTTAATAATTAAACAAACACTTGAAAAAAAAATAAAGAAATAAAAAATATATAAATTTAAATAAAATAGGAAGGGATGAACGAATAAGAACAAGGACCTAACCTACAAACAACCTAGACATGCTATGACTCGGTTAGGCTAAAATTTAAAAAAAAAAAAAAAACACTGTGTCAGAAGATAGATTATATAGATAAATAAAAAGACTTATGATTGGAAAGATTCCATTCTATTAAAATTAAAATAAAGAAAGAAAAAGAAAAAGGTTATAAAATAGATTCTAAGAATCAGAAAATGATTAATGTACTAGATGTTAAGAGTATAAGAGGATTGTTGATTAAATGTTAATTGTTAATTTATTGTATTGTTAGGAGTTAAGTATATCATATGTAATTAGAGGGCAGCAGACAAGCAAGAAGGATAGAGTAAGAGTTTACTCCCAAAATGTGAAAATTGAGATAAAAAAAAAGGAATTTTGGAATCAAAATCTTTTTTTATCTAAATTTGGGGACTATGTAACATTTTGAAGTAGTATATATATAAAAGGCACTTACAAAATAAGATAAATATATATAAATAAATTCAGTATGTAAAAAAATTACTAAAATATACCAGTAACGAAATGTAAACATGACCTAATTTCACTTGTGTAGAAAATGCACATGGCCACATTTTAGATCTAATCACAAGATTTTATATATAAAAAAAAAACACACACAAATCACTATTTATAAGAAAATGTATTAGAAGTAATTGATAGATAACAATTTGAATAGAACAATAGAACGATATAAATACACTTAAAACTTTCAAACGGCAAGCTAGTGAAATGTTCTGAAGTAAACAAGATGGGAGAACGAATTTGTGGAGTTGCGTGCGCATTGACCGGCAAAAGATATTCGTTTTAAATATTTCTCGTGGAGATATAATCTAAAACAGTTTGGGAAATAAGATTTAAATGCAATTGTTTTGCAAAGAAATTTAAGTGCAGTTGTTAAGAAGAAGAAGTGTATCAGAGGCGGTGAACCTGACATCCGTAAAGCTGTTACAAGGAATAAACGAGAAAATAGCGGAAATTGACGACTTGGCCATTTTATTGCTAAAAAGGGAGCGTCAGTTAGTTGGGACAGAGCATTTTAACGAGGCAGACGTGTTTCAGAATTGGTTGTAGAAATTTTATTTTTTTACTGGTGCGGAAAGTGCAGTATCGTATTCAAATCGTAATTACAGAATAACATTAAGCCAAATCATTGAACTGATCGATTAAGAAGACATTATTCAGGAAATTATTTAATTAGAAACCAAATAACTTGTAAAAAAATTTTAGCTTGTAAGAATTGTAACTTAGATATTTTTTTTTAGGTGCCAACTCAAATTTTATTATTCAAAATTTAGAAAACCCACCTATTAACCCGAGATAAGGAGAGCTCAAGCTCAAATTAAAGTAATTAAATCAAATTCAATTAATATTAAAATTTATAACTAAACTTCTTGCTGCCATAAACAAATTTAAGACTTAGGCTAATAAAGCTTAATTTTTGTAATTCTTTGTGGATGAAATAAGACTTTGTAATTAGTAAGTGACTTTATTTTCTTTTGTTTACAAACGTGTTCACTTTCTCCTTCAAGTAATTACTTAGCCCTATGTTCCTACAGTTTACAAATTTGTTTACACATAACCATTATTAGATTATCTTATTTTAATTTATGTGTTAGGTTATTTGATATAACAAATTTCCTAATACATTTCCAGTTCAAAAACCTTGTTTACAATTCTATGCTTTTACCTAAATTTAGTTTTCATTTAACCTAACCAATATCTTAATGAATTTCTTCCTAAATTTTGAGTGAGTTATTTCTCATCTATTTTCCAATTCTTAAATAATATTATATAGCCCATTCTATAAATGTTACAATGTCCCCTAATTTAATTTAAACAAAAAAAATAATCCTAATATCTACATTACACATTTTTTTTACATTTTACAAGCTTGCTTAAATATACATATTTTTTTTTTAAATTAAATTTAAATTTACATTTATTTCCTACTTGTACATTTTATTTAATAACTACCTGAACACATTTTTATTGAGTACGTTATACCTCAACACTTTGGCTAACTTATTGTCCATTGTCTTTACCACTTTTATAATTGTCCACTTAAAAGTCATTTATACCTTCATCTGTCCACTTTCGTCCATTTATACTTAATTCTATAATACAATTTTATCTTAACTCTTTACCAATCAAATACTGAGCTGAAAACTTCAAGCTACTTGTCTTACATGGTTTATACTAGTTTAAAACTCGCATAATACTATTTCATTAATTTTATATGTTGTTATTTATTATTCTATTTACTATCTCTTTTTTCGCATCCTCCCAACTATTCATCATAAAATTTTTTTCTTTCAATTAAAATTAATTTGTCTTAACCTTGCCTCAACCTCACTTCAGTTATAAATCTATCAACTCTATCTGAACACAACTATATTAAATTTAACCCCAATTTCATATTACTATTATTTTATTATTATTATTTTTTTTTTTTTAAACTCTTTATTATACTATATACTTTGTTACATATATATATGACGGTAATTCATCTTACCTCCACTTATTAACGTAGACATTTATTTTATTTTAACATATTTTCGACGACATCAACATCATTAACACCCTTATTCACGTAGACATTTATTTTATTCCACATATTATCGACGTTATTTATATATTTCATTTTATTTTCAAATTCCCCTTTTTCCAAATTATATTTCCCCTTTTTATATTGTTATGCTCATCCAGAATATACCTATCTTTATCTTTACATTGCACCCTACTTGTACTCCTTCCGTTTTTATCCCTGCTATCTCTGTTTAATTAGGTTATTTAATATATTTTAACTTATTTCCCCTTGTCACTACTCTGTTTATCATTTATCTCATATTTATTTTGCTTTTAGCTTCATCTAACTCTCAGTTCGAAGTTAGTATTTTATCTCTTCTTCCAATCTCACATCCAGTTCAATTATTTTCTTATATCATTTCAGTTTATTTTGTATGAAGTTTAACATCTAATATTTTTAAAGGTTGCAATTTCATATCCTCTATTTGATCATATCTACAGTTCCTTCGATTACACTATCCCTATATCAACGAATATAAATTTTGTTTTAATACTTATATATCAACGCAGATTCTCCCTTACAATACGACGAAGTTTAAATACACAATTACCATATTTTTATTACAACGATGCTTTAATATTTATTATTATAGATTCATATTTCTTTTATAATATATAATATATACGACGAAGTTCCATTATTTATCAACGCAGATTCTCCCTTACAATACGACGAAGTTTAAATATACATAATTTTATCTTTATTCATTACTCGACGAAATTTCTAATAAATTATCGTAGATATAGTTACCATCCCTTAAAACTTATCTCCTGCTAACGTTTTCTTATACACATAGTCACCTAGAGTTTACTCATATTGCTTCCTTTACCTATATTTAATATCTCCCTTCCTATTTTATTATTATTTTTCTTTTCCAGTTCTCCTTGATACATGTCATATTACTGCCTGTGTCTATTAATGCCTGTAAACTTGTTTCCTCTATTTAATTTCTATTCCTGGGTTTTGGTTCAACATTCCCCCTCATATGATTATCTATTCTTCTGTTAAAGAACTGGACATATGGCCGCCCTTCATTCCTATATTCATTCCTTCCATACAATTCTCCTGGTCCTGGAAATCTTCTATTTCCCTGCTGTCTCATCCCTTCCTCACCCCTTCTGGGTGGAAATCTATTTCCATTCTGTTCCTCTCTAGGGGTAGGCCTATTCCATGGTCCCCTGTTTCTCTGTCTTATTTCCTTATTTCTCTCCTCTATATCCTCCTCATTCAGCATCCTTTCCATCTCTCGAATCGTTTTTATATTTTGTACTCTTCTTGACAACTGTATCCTTTCATTAAAATGCCGGCTTAATCTCCGGACTATCTCTTCCTCATTTTGCGGTGGTGTCATGTTCTTTAAAACTATGACTCTTTCTATGAAATAATCTGCTCTGGCTCTTCCATTTCCCTCTATATACCTTTCATTTTCTATTCTCTCTTTAATGCCTTCCTGTATTTCTTTGGCCCAGTATCTTTCTATAAACCTATCTTGTAAATCCGCGAAATTTTCCACCTCCTCTCTGATTGATTCCCACCATCTAGCCGCTCCTACTTCCAAAGCTCTATCTATGATTCCTCTCCATTCATTTTCAAATCTTTCCCCTGTCCTACATTCAAATTTTCTCTCCACATACCTATCCAGTCTTTTTAGGAACTCCATAGGGTTACCATTCCTCCCATTAAATTTGGGCATCTCCTCCTGATTCCCGCATGACACCTGTATGATCCTTAGGCCAGTTCCTACTAACTGTAGAGGCCTAAAAGTAGAGGCCTGTATGATCCTCTACTTTCTTCCACCTTCTTTTCTACCTTTTCCATTCTCTGGGTCAATTCCCATTGTTTCTCATTATTCCTCCTTCCTTCTGTTTCCAATCGGTCAATTCTATCATTATTATTGTTTTTCTCAATCGCTATCTCCCTATTTAAAACTCTTAATTCTTCCCTGTTCTGTATTGTTATTTTTTCTACCTTCTCTATCTCTTTCTTATTAATTTCTGTCACATCAGCTATTATTTCTTTTGTTTCCTCTAAATTCTCCTTAATCTTCTCCTCTAAGTCTCTTCTCATAACTTCTACTACAGCATTATTCTCTGTTCTCAACTGTTCCCTCATATCCTCTATCATTTTCTTACTTTCCTCCCTTATTTCCTGTGTTATGAATTTGAAATCTTCCTTCATCTCTCTCATTTCGTCTCTATTTTCCTCTAATTTTTTGTTTATTTCCCTCATATCCTCACTCATATCTTTTATTTCCCCTTTTATTTCATTTATCTTATTTAATTGTCTATTTATTTTTTCATTATTTATATTTAATTGTCTATTTAGATCCTCTCTCATATCCTTCATCTCCTCTTTTATTTTCTCACTCCCTTTTTCACTCATTTCCATGAGAGTTCTCATCATCTCCCTTAAATCTTCATTCTCATTATTTCCCCGTTTTTTTTGTTAGGTTTGCATGATAGGTGGTAGTCCCCTAGCTTCATCTACTTGGGTTTCCACCTCACTCTCTTCTATAGGCATATCTGTGCCTTCCGTTTCTGTCTCTAGTATTTCTAGGCTTGTCCCTTTTTCCTGGTCCCCTACAACTACCAGCTCGCCTATAATATTTTCCTCCCTGTTTTCGATCCCCTCCTGAAAACTAACAAATCTCCCCTGAGCAGCCCCTTCTGTTTCTATCGCCCTTTTCCGCCTACTCTTTTCTAATTGTTCCCCTTTTTCTGTTTTTTTAGCTTTTTCTCTCCGCAAATTGTATAATTCCCTCTCATCAGACATATTTAAGCTATTAGTAAACTTATTTTACAAAACAACCTAGCCTTGACTATTCAACTCAGTGTTTAATTTTACAAAATTTTTTCTAAATCTATTTCCAGTTCAAATGTTTTTCATATAAAAAGTTCTAAATTAATTTTATTTCAAAATCTCTCTAAATAAATTTTATCTCTAATTTTCTCGAGCCCCACGTTGTTGCGCCAAATGTAAAGATTTTATAAAACACAACACAACTCAGGCATTTGTAATTTAAATTCTTTATTACAATTATTTATTAATTCAACAAGTAAACAATTAACACAATAAACAGAACAAAAATAAACTTGACAACTTTTAACAAAATATACTAACTCTTTTTTCTTTTAATTTTAGAGTTACACAATTTTAATACCCTTGGCTAGTTTAAGATCTCTTGATATCTCGGGGTTATAGCATGGGCTATATTAACTCTTTGTTAATTAAATAAATTTTGAAAAACACAATATTAAATTTAGAACATAGTTTTAATAAATATTTTCCTGATGGAAAAACTTAAATTTTGAATATAAAAAAAAAACTAAACGATTTGAACTGGATTATTTCTTATTACTTACTATTAATTAACTACAAGATATTCTAATGTATAAAATTAAATTTCTCTATTATCTTAAAAGTCCACTAAAGTTATTTTATAGCGCTATTACTCAACTTAATAAATATCAAAATTTTGCTGGTCGCTTACGTAAATTCCCGTTCTCTCCAATTAAACAATTCACACACTTAAATTCGTTTTATTTACTTCACTTGATATTAATACAGTATTACATTTTGTGATTCACTTCTCCTTAATTTAAGTTGGCCAATCTTCTTAACAAAACGGTATAATTTAGACGAACTCTTTCCAAATAAATAGAATTTTGACTGGTCCTGGCTGGTTCCATCTTAAAGCGTCACCCACGCCATCTCCAACTTAACTAACGCTTTCGTTTTACTTTTAAAGTTGTTAAAGAAAAGAATATGGCGGCTTCTTCTTCTAAAAAACACATGTTGCCTGTAATCTAGTTTGTTTTCTTTTTCTTCACTAGAATCGATTGTCACACTGACCTACTTTCTTGCTTTCACATCTGTGTTACAGCTGACATACCAACAAGTTTGTTTTGAATGGCGTTTTAACTTGGTTAAACCTGGTTGAAACTTACTGTTTTAATTTCCTATCCTCAACAAACCTTCCAGTGTTTATTTTATTAATATTATTAGTGTGTGAAGTGTCTTTGTGTTTTACTTTTGAAATAGTTCTGAATTGTGTGTGTTTTGCTTGGTCTTTCATAAACATAACCTTTCAATTTTCTTTTGTTTACAAACGTGTTCACTTTCTCCTTCAAGTAATTACTTAGCCCTATGTTCCTACAGTTTACAAATTTGTTTACACATAACCATTATTAGATTATCTTATTTTAATTTATGTGTTAGGTTATTTGATATAACAAATTTCCTAATACATTTCCAGTTCAAAAACCTTGTTTACAATTCTATGCTTTTACCTAAATTTAGTTTTCATTTAACCTAACCAATATCTTAATGAATTTCTTCCTAAATTTTGAGTGAGTTATTTCTCATCTATTTTCCAATTCTTAAATAATATTATATAGCCCATTCTATAAATGTTACAATGTCCCCTAATTTAATTTAAACAAAAAAAATAATCCTAATATCTACATTACACATTTTTTTTACATTTTACAAGCTTGCTTAAATATACATATTTTTTTTTAAATTAAATTTAAATTTACATTTATTTCCTACTTGTACATTTTATTTAATAACTACCTGAACACATTTTTATTGAGTACGTTATACCTCAACACTTTGGCTAACTTATTGTCCATTGTCTTTACCACTTTTATAATTGTCCACTTAAAAGTCATTTATACCTTCATCTGTCCACTTTCGTCCATTTATACTTAATTCTATAATACAATTTTATCTTAACTCTTTACCAATCAAATACTGAGCTGAAAACTTCAAGCTACTTGTCTTACATGGTTTATACTAGTTTAAAACTCGCATAATACTATTTCATTAATTTTATATGTTGTTATTTATTATTCTATTTACTATCTCTTTTTTCGCATCCTCCCAACTATTCATCATAAAATTTTTTTTTTTCAATTAAAATTAATTTGTCTTAACCTTGCCTCAACCTCACTTCAGTTATAAATCTATCAACTCTATCTGAACACAACTATATTAAATTTAACCCCAATTTCATATTACTATTATTTTATTATTATTATTATTTTTTTTTTTTAAACTCTTTATTATACTATATACTTTGTTACATATATATATGACGGTAATTCACCTTACCTCCACTTATTAACGTAGACATTTATTTTATTTTAACATATTTTCGACGACATCAACATCATTAACACCCTTATTCACGTAGACATTTATTTTATTCCACATATTATCGACGTTATTTATATATTTCATTTTATTTTCAAATTCCCCTTTTTCCAAATTATATTTCCCCTTTTTATATTGTTATGCTCATCCAGAATATACCTATCTTTATCTTTACATTGCACCCTACTTGTACTCCTTCCGTTTTTATCCCTGCTATCTCTGTTTAATTAGGTTATTTAATATATTTTAACTTATTTCCCCTTGTCACTACTCTGTTTATCATTTATCTCATATTTATTTTGCTTTTAGCTTCATCTAACTCTCAGTTCGAAGTTAGTATTTTATCTCTTCTTCCAATCTCACATCCAGTTCAATTATTTTCTTATATCATTTCAGTTTATTTTGTATGAAGTTTAACATCTAATATTTTTAAAGGTTGCAATTTCATATCCTCTATTTGATCATATCTACAGTTCCTTCGATTACACTATCCCTATATCAACGAATATAAATTTTGTTTTAATACTTATATATCAACGCAGATTCTCCCTTACAATACGACGAAGTTTAAATACACAATTACCATATTTTTATTACAACGATGCTTTAATATTTATTATTATAGATTCATATTTCTTTTATAATATGTAATATATACGACGAAGTTCCATTATTTATCAACGCAGATTCTCCCTTACAATACGACGAAGTTTAAATATACATAATTTTATCTTTATTCATTACTCGACGAAGTTTCTAATAAATTATCGTAGATATAGTTACCATCCCTTAAAACTTATCTCCTGCTAACGTTTTCTTATACACATAGTCACCTAGAGTTTACTCATATTGCTTCCTTTACCTATATTTAATATCTCCCTTCCTATTTTATTATTATTTTTCTTTTCCAGTTCTCCTTGATACATGTCATATTACTGCCTGTGTCTATTAATGCCTGTAAACTTGTTTCCTCTATTTAATTTCTATTCCTGGGTTTTGGTTCAACATTCCCCCTCATATGATTATCTATTCTTCTGTTAAAGAACTGGACATATGGCCGCCCTTCATTCCTATATTCATTCCTTCTATACAATTCTCCTGGTCCTGGAAATCTTCTATTTCCCTGCTGTCTCATCCCTTCCTCACCCCTTCTGGGTGGAAATCTATTTCCATTCTGTTCCTCTCTAGGGGTAGGCCTATTCCATGGTCCCCTGTTTCTCTGTCTTATTTCCTTATTTCTCTCCTCTATATCCTCCTCATTCAGCATCCTTTCCATCTCTCGAATCGTTTTTATATTTTGTACTCTTCTTGACAACTGTATCCTTTCATTAAAATGCCGGCTTAATCTCCGGACTATCTCTTCCTCATTTTGCGGTGGTGTCATGTTCTTTAAAACTATGACTCTTTCTATGAAATAATCTGCTCTGGCTCTTCCATTTCCCTCTATATACCTTTCATTTTCTATTCTCTCTTTAATGCCTTCCTGTATTTCTTTGGCCCAGTATCTTTCTATAAACCTATCTTGTAAATCCGCGAAATTTTCCACCTCCTCTCTGATTGATTCCCACCATCTAGCCGCTCCTACTTCCAAAGCTCTATCTATGATTCCTCTCCATTCATTTTCAAATCTTTCCCCTGTCCTACATTCATATTTTCTCTCCACATACCTATCCAGTCTTTTTAGGAACTCCATAGGGTTACCATTCCTCCCATTAAATTTGGGCATCTCCTCCTGATTCCCGCATGACACCTGTATGATCCTTAGGCCAGTTCCTACTAACTGTAGAGGCCTAAAAGTAGAGGCCTGTATGATCCTCTACTTTCTTCCACCTTCTTTTCTACCTTTTCCATTCTCTGGGTCAATTCCCCTTGTTTCTCATTATTCCTCCTTCCTTCTGTTTCCAATCGGTCAATTCTATCATTATTATTGTTTTTCTCAATCGCTATCTCCCTATTTAAAACTCTTAATTCTTCCCTGTTCTGTATTGTTATTTTTTCTACCTTCTCTATCTCTTTCTTATTAATTTCTGTCACATCAGCTATTATTTCTTTTGTTTCCTCTAAATTCTCCTTAATCTTCTCCTCTAAGTCTCTTCTCATAACTTCTACTACAGCATTATTCTCTGTTCTCAACTGTTCCCTCATATCCTCTATCATTTTCTTACTTTCCTCCCTTATTTCCTGTGTTATGAATTTGAAATCTTCCTTCATCTCTCTCATTTCGTCTCTATTTTCCTCTAATTTTTTGTTTATTTCCCTCATATCCTCACTCATATCTTTTATTTCCCCTTTTATTTCATTTATCTTATTTAATTGTCTATTTATTTTTTCATTATTTATATTTAATTGTCTATTTAGATCCTCTCTCATATCCTTCATCTCCTCTTTTATTTTCTCACTCCCTTTTTCACTCATTTCCATGAGAGTTCTCATCATCTCCCTTAAATCTTCATTCTCATTATTTCCCCGTTTTTTTTGTTGGGTTTGCATAGGTGGTAGTCCCCTAGCTTCATCTACTTGGGTTTCCACCTCACTCTCTTCTATAGGCATATCTGTGCCTTCCGTTTCTGTCTCTAGTATTTCTAGGCTTGTCCCTTTTTCCTGGTCCCCTACAACTACCAGCTCGCCTATAATATTTTCCTCCCTGTTTTCGATCCCCTCCTGAAAACTAACTAATCTCCCCTGAGCAGCCCCTTCTGTTTCTATCGCCCTTTTCCGTCTACTCTTTTCTAATTGTTCCCCTTTTTCTGTTTTTTTAGCTTTTTCTCTCCGCAAATTGTATAATTCCCTCTCATCAGACATATTTAAGCTATTAGTAAACTTATTTTACAAAACAACCTAGCCTTGACTATTCAACTCAGTGTTTAATTTTACAAAATTTTTTCTAAATCTATTTCCAGTTCAAATGTTTTTCATATAAAAAGTTCTAAATTAATTTTATTTCAAAATCTCTCTAAATAAATTTTATCTCTAATTTTCTCGAGCCCCACGTTGTTGCGCCAAATGTAAAGATTTTATAAAACACAACACAACTCTGGCATTTGTAATTTAAATTCTTTATTACAATTATTTATTAATTCTACAAGTAAACAATTAACACAATAAACAGAACAAAAATAAACTTGACAACTTTTAACAAAATATACTAACTCTTTTTTCTTTTAATTTTAGAGTTACACAATTTTAATACCCTTGGCTAGTTTAAGATCTCTTGATATCTCAGGGTTTATCGCATGGGCTATATTAACTCTTTTGTTAAATTTAAATAAATTTTGAAAACACAATATTAAATTTAGAACATAGTTTTAATAAATATTTTCCTGATGGAAAAACTTAAATTTTGAATATATAAAAAAAAACTAAACGATTTGAACTGGATTATTTCTTATTACTTACTATTAATTAACTACAAGATATTCTAATGTATAAAATTAAATTTCTCTATTATCTTAAAAGTCCACTAAAGTTATTTTATAGCGCTATTACTCAACTTAATAAATATCAAAATTTTGCTGGTCGCTTACGTAAATTCCCGTTCTCTCCAATTAAACAATTCACACACTTAAATTCGTTTTATTTACTTCACTTGATATTAATACAGTATTACATTTTGTGATTCACTTCTCCTTAATTTAAGTTGGCCAATCTTCTTAACAAAACGGTATAATTTAGACGAACTCTTTCCAAATAAATAGAATTTTGACTGGTCCTGGCTGGTTCCATCTTAAAGCGTCACCCACGCCATCTCCAACTTAACTAACGCTTTCGTTTTACTTTTAAAGTTGTTAAAGAAAAGAATATGGCGGCTTCTTCTTCTAAAAAACACATGTTGCCTGTAATCTAGTTTGTTTTCTTTTTCTTCACTAGAATCGATTGTCACACTGACCTACTTTCTTGCTTTCACATCTGTGTTACAGCTGACATACCAACAAGTTTGTTTTGAATGGCGTTTTAACTTGGTTAAACCTGGTTGAAACTTACTGTTTTAATTTCCTATCCTCAACAAACCTTCCAGTGTTTATTTTATTAATATTATTAGTGTGTGAAGTGTCTTTGTGTTTTACTTTTGAAATAGTTCTGAATTGTGTGTGTTTTGCTTGGTCTTTCATAAACATAACCTTTCAATTTTCTTTTGTTTACAAACGTGTTCACTTTCTCCTTCAAGTAATTACTTAGCCCTATGTTCCTACAGTTTACAAATTTGTTTACACATAACCATTATTAGATTATCTTATTTTAATTTATGTGTTAGGTTATTTGATATAACAAATTTCCTAATACATTTCCAGTTCAAAAACCTTGTTTACAATTCTATGCTTTTACCTAAATTTAGTTTTCATTTAACCTAACCAATATCTTAATGAATTTCTTCCTAAATTTTGAGTGAGTTATTTCTCATCTATTTTCCAATTCTTAAATAATATTATATAGCCCATTCTATAAATGTTACAATATATATATTGTAACATTTATAGAATGGGCTATATAATATTATTTAAGAATTGGAAGAATATATTAGAAATAACTCACACAAAATTTAAAAAGAAATTCATTAAAAGATTGGTTAGGTTAAAATTGAAACTAAATTTAGGTAAAAGCCTAGATTAGTAAATAAGATATTTGAACTGTAAATACATAAAGAAATTTGTTGTATCAAATAAAATTTAAAACAAGATAATCTAATAATAGTTATATGTTAAACAAAATTGTAAATATTAGTAAAATAGGGCATAAGTAATTACTTGAAGGAAAAAGTGAAAAACGATTGTAAACAATGTAAGGTTATGTTTGGAAAAGTCCAGTCAAAACACACACATTTCGAAATATTACAAAAGTAAAACACAAAGACACTTCACACACTAATAATAGTAATTAAATAAACACTGGAAGGTTGGTTAAGGATCGGAAAATTGAAACAGTATGTTAACAAAATTAAAACTGGTGAAAATAGTTCGTTGACATTAACAGATGTGAAAGTAAAGAAATAGGACAAGTGTGCAGTCGACTATAGTGAGAAGAAATTGAACTAAATTATAATCCATATGTTTTTTTTTAAGAAGGAGGCCGCCATATTTGTAACATTTTAAAAGAAAATCTAAGGACGCGTAGTTAGAGGCATTCTGGCGTGGGACGCCGAGTAAGGTAGCGAATCTGCCAGGACCAGTCAAAATTCTATTGATTAGAAACTTCGTCAAAATTATACAGTTTTGTGAGGAAACTTGGCCAGATTAAACAGGAATAAGAAAATTAAAAGATATAGTACAGTGAAAATATAACTTGAAAGAGCTAAAACGAATTTAAGTGTGTAAAAAAGTGAAATTTAAAGAGAACGGAATTCTACGTGTGAGCAAGCAGCCATTCGCCGTTATTTGATAAGTTAAGTACATAGCGATATAAAAAAATAAACTTTAGTGGACTCTTAGGATAATAGGGAAGTTTAATTTTGTACATTAGAATATCTTGTGATTAATAGTAATAAAAACTTAATCCAGTTCAAATAGTTTCGCCTTTGTGCTTATTCCAAATTAAAGTTTTTCAATCGGGAAAATATTTATTAAAACTAATTTCAAAATTTAATATTGTTTTTCAAAATTTATTTAATTAACAAAAGGAGTAAAAATATAGCCCATACTATAAACCCCGAGATTGTAAGAGATCGTAAAATTAGCCCAGGGTATTAAAATTGTGTAACTATAAAAGCAAAAGAAATAAGAGTTAAACCGAGTTTGTTAAAACTTGTTAAGTTATAAATTTTTGTTTTGTGTTTATTGTTTAACTGTTAAAATAAAATTGTTCTGTTAACTGTTGAAATAAAATAATTATAATAAAGAATTTTAAATTATTCAGTTTTTTTTTGTTTAAATAGAAATTTGATATCATCATTCAAACATTCATTAAATAGTAAAACCCAGTTGTATTGAATAACGGAAAAATCTTTATAATTGGCACAACAACGTGGGAGCTCGATAAAATAAGAGATAAAATTTATTTAGAGAGATTTTGAAATAAAATTAATTTAGAACTTTTTATATGAAAAACATTTGAACTGGAAATAGATTTAGAAAAAATTTTGTAAAATTAAACACTGAGTTGAATAGTCAAGGCTAGGTTGTTTTGTAAAATAAGTTTACTAATAGCTTAAATATGTCTGATGAAAGGGAATCGTATAATTTGCGGGGAGAAAAAGCTAAAAAAACAGAAAAAGGGGAACAATTAGAAAAGGGTAGGCGGAAAAGGGTGATAGAAACAGAAGGGGCTGCTCAGGGGAGATTTGTTAGTTTTCAGGAGGGAATCGAAAACAGGGAGGAAAATATTATAGGCGAGCTGGTAGTTGTAGGGGACCAGGAAAAAGGGACAAGCCTAGAAATACTAGAGACAGAAACGGAAGGCACAGATATGCCTATAGAAGAGAGTGAGGTGGAAACCCAAGTAGATGAGGCTAGGGGACTACCACCTATGCAAACCCAACAAAAAAAAACAGGGAAATAATGAGAATGAAGATTTAAGGGAGATGATGAGAACTCTCATGGAAATGAGTGAAAAAGGGAGAAAGGAAATAAATAGACAATTAGATAAGATAGATGAAATAAAAGGGGAAATGAAAGATATGAGTGAGGATATGAGGGAAATAAACAAAAAATTAGAGGAAAATAGAGACGAAATGAGAGAGATGAAGGAAGATTTCAAATTCATAACACAGGAAATAAGGGAGGAAAGTAAGAAAATGATAGAGGATATGAGGGAACAGTTGAGAACAGAGAATAATGCTGTAGTAGGAGTTATGAGAAGAGACTTAGAGGAGAAGATTAAGGAGAATTTAGAGGAAACAAAAGAAATAATAGCTGATGTGACAGAAATTAATAAGAAAGAGATAGAGAAGGTAGAAAAAATGACAATACAGAACAGGGAAGAGTTAAGAGTTTTAAATAGGGAGATAGCTATTGAGAAAAACAATAATAATGATAGAATTGACCGATTGGAAACAGAAGGAAGGAGGAATAATGAGAAACAAGGGGAATTGACCCAGAGAATGGAAAAGGTAGAAAAGAAGGTGGAAGAAAGTAAAGGAGGAGAAGGCCTAAGGATCATACAAGTGTCATGCGGGAATCAGGAGGAGATGCCCAAATTTAATGGGAGGAGTGGTAACCCTATGGAGTTCCTAAAAAGACTGGATAGGTATGTGGAGAGAAAATTTGAATGTAGGACAGGGGAAAGATTTGAAAATGAATGGAGAGGAATCATAGATAGAGCTTTGGAAGTAGGAGCGGCTAGATGGTGGGAATCAATCAGAGAGGAGGTGGAAAATTTCGCGGATTTACGAGATAGGTTTATAGAAAGATACTGGGCCAAAGAAATACAGGAAGGCATTAAAGAGATAATAGAAAATGAAAGGTATATAGAGGGAAATGGAAGAGCCAGAGCAGATTATTTCATAGAAAGAGTCATAGTTTTAAAGAACATGACACCACCGCAAAATGAGGAAGAGATAGTCCGGAGATTAAGCCGGCATTTTAATGAAAGGATACAGTTGTCAAGAAGAGTACAAAATATAAAAACGATCCGAGAGATGGAAAGGATGCTGAATGAGGAGGATATAGAGGAGAGAAATAAGGAAATAAGACAGAGAAACAGGGGACCATGGAATAGGCCTACCCCTAGAGAGGAACAGAATGGAAATAGATTTCCACCCAGAAGGGGTGAGGAAGGGATGAGACAGCAGGGAAATAGAAGATTTCCAGGACCAGGAGAATTGTATAGAAGGAATGAATATAGGAATGAAGGGCGGCCATATGTCCAGTTTTTTAACAGAAGAATAGATAATCATATGAGGGGGAATGTTGAACCAAGACCAGGGCAGGAAAATAGTCGAGAAAATAGAGGAGACAGGAATTACAGAACCAATGACAGGAGCCAGAAAGAAGTAAACAGCATACAGATACGACCAAAGGAATCGACCAGTGGAAGATGTGAGGGAGACCAGGGGACCTCGGAAAACTAGAGGGCACTGGTGATACCTTATTGCATCATGGGAAAACTACAGGGGATGCTGAAGAGGGAAAGCCAGTGCTAAAGAGCCTTGGAAATATTAATTGTGACAAGAATAAGGGTAACAATCAATTTAATGAAAATACGGATTTGGGGTTAGGAATAATTAACAACGTATTAATAGATAGGGAATTTTTGGAAAGTGAGGGGACGGAGCGAAATTTGAATTTAGAGCAAAACAAAATATATATGAGCCCAGAAATAGAGATAGAATTTAAACAGGTTAGGGTTACAGCCTTAATAGATACAGGTAGTAATATTACATGTATTCAGGAAAAATGGTATAGTATAAATAAGGGAAAACTAGGAAGAGTAGAAACGTTGCCAATCAGAGCAATGAACATTAGGACAGCAACAAATAAAAAGAGTAAAAAAATTAATAAAATTGTTCTGATAATGGGAAGATTAGGTGGGATTGATTACCCATTTCAATGTTTCATCATACCAGGACTATTAAGAGAAATGATCATAGGGATGGATATATTAAAAAATACAAAGGCTCATATAAGTTGTGAGGATTGGAGTATAAAATTGAAATATTTGGAAAACTATATTAAAATAGATATGAAAGAAACGGAGGGTGAAAATGATGACGAAAGAATTAATAACAACGAGGTACAAAATTTAGAAAGGGAAGATAATGTAATTAACGAATTCGATCAAATTAATGAGAAATGGGAAAATTTAGATAATTTAGGACAGGGGGACCAAAATTATGAGAAACAAAATGAAACAGAAGGGGAAATTAGTGATAGAGATATTGTGGGAAGTATCGGAGATGACCGTGTAACAGATAGGCAAAAACTGGAGTTGGTGGAGATAATAAAGCAATATAAGGATGTATTTTCAGATAGGCCTGGAGTGTGTAAAGGATATAGACATGAGATAAAAGTAAGAACAGATTTACCATTTTATCAAAGAAACTATCCTGTGCCCACAAAGTATCAAGAAGCGGTACAAAGAGAAATTGACAAAATGTTGGAGATGAAAATTATAGAAAAAAGTAATAGCCCTTATATTAACCCTATTATTCCTGTCATAAAAAGTAATGGAGAAATAAGATTGTGCCTGGACGCAAGGAAACTGAACGAAATCATAATACCGTAACACTAATAGATTATGAGTGTTACCAGGGTATTAATGAAATATTACATAAGGCAAGAAAGGTAAAATACCTGAGTTCTATGGACCTCACGAATAGTTTTTCGCAGGTGGAGTTGGAGCCAGAATCCAGAAAATTCACAGCTTTTCAGTATAATGGAAAGACATATCATTTCATTGTGACACCTTATGGGCTAAAAACATCATTAGCAGCTTTAGCAAGAGCTATGGGTAGAATAATGGGAAATGAATTAGAACCATTCACTTTAGTATATGTAGACGACATTGTATGCATGTCACAGAGTTTTGAAGAACATAAAAACCATTTAAAAAAATTATTTATGACATTTAGGGAAAATAATATCAAAATTAAATTATCAAAAACTGAGTTTTGTAAAGAAAACATAGCATTTTTAGGTTATAGGTTGACAACTGAGGGAATAGAGATAGATAAGGACAAAATTAAGGCTGTAATGGAATTCCCCACACCAAAGAACGTTAAGCAATTAAAAGCGTTTATAGGCCTTGCCAATTATTACAACAAGTTTGTAGACCACTATTCGAAATTAGTAGAGCCACTCCTGAAACTTTTGAGACATGAAACAAAATTTAATTGGACAGATTTAGAGGAACAAAATTTTAGAAAATTAAAGGAAGCATTTATAGATACCAACGTACTAAAACACCCTGATTATTCAAAAACGTTTTATCTACAGACAGATGCAAGCGAATATGCTATTGGGGGGCATCTGTACCAGATAACAGAGACTGGACAGAAACAGGCAATTATGTTTATGAGCCGAACCCTAAAAGGTAGTGAAATACGATATTATACGACTGAAAAAGAATTATTGGCTATGTTGTTTTGTCTACAGAAGGCTAGACAGGTTATACTGGGGAGAAAGGTAGTAATACAAACTGACCACCAGGCTTTGACTTTCATAAAGACTTGCAGAATATTAAATTCAAGACTATATCGTTGGATATTGCTCATGCAGGAATATGATTTTGAGATTGAGTATTGTAAAGGGAAGGAGAACGTGGTGGCAGACATATTAAGTCGTAACCCATGGGATAAGATAGAGCCAAAACATATAGAGAATCAAAATAAGTTTAGTATCAATTTAATGGAAAGAGTAATAAGTAGGGAAGTAGTGACAAAATTGACAAAACTTAATGAGCTTCAGTGGGGTGATTTAGAATTAAGAAATATTATTGAAAATGTCCAGGAATACAATTCGAAATTCAAAATTGAAAATAACATACTATATAAAAATTGTAAAACAAGTTGGAAAATAATAGTACCCAGAGAGTTAATAAATGTATTAGTGATATCATGCCATGAGTACTATATGCATGTAGGGGCCAAGAAGTGCTATAGTATAATAAATGAAATATTCACATGGAAAAAGATGTATAAGGAGATTAAATACCTTTTAAAATACTGTGACATTTGTCAGAGGGTGAAACACAAATCAAACTTGTTATGGGGTGATGAAAGGAATCAAGGTAGAAGGGCCTAAAGAGCAACTATCTATTGACTTTTGTGGACCATTTCATAAAAGTGAGGGATTTAAATATATTTTGGTTATTTTGGATATTTTTACTAAATTTATAAAAATTTATAAAATAAAAAAAGCAAATACTGCTACAGCTATTAGATGTATAGAAGATTATTTAGAAAAATATGGACAGGTAAAAAGGGCACAAACAGACCATGGAACTCAGTTCACAAGTAAAAGATGGTCAACATTTTTAGAAAATAAAGGGATCAAACAAATATTTTCACCAATTAGGCGACCTCAAAGCAATATAGTAGAAAGGGTAAACAGGGAGATAATGAGATGTCTTCGCACCTATTGCCATGAGAACCATAAACAATGGGCAAAGTTTATACATTTAATAAATGAGATGTTGAATGAAGTACCACATGAGACCACAGGGTTCACACCTAATCAGTTACAGTTAGGAAAAATAGATGAGAGATTTTGGCATAAGTATATCAAAATTCAAAATTCAAACGAACAAAGCGTTAATACCCAACTAGTAATAGATTTGGCAAGAGGGAGAATGAAAAAAAAAGGCAGAACTTAGGGCACAAAATTTCAATAGAAATCATAAGCTTTTCACATTTAATTTAAATGATTTAGTGTTAGTAAAAGAAAACTGGCAGGCAAAAGGCATAGAGGGAGAAATGGGGAAATTATTTAATATTTATAGTGGGCCATATAGAATACACAAAAAGTTAGGAGAATCGACATTCGAACTATGGGATGATAAATATGATATAAATAAGGGGATGTTCCATTCAACAGAACTAAAAAAGTACCATGATGCAAGGGAGATAAACTCAAACGAGACGAAATAAAATAGGAAGGGAGATATTAAATATAGGTGAAGGAAGCAATATGAATAAACTCTAGGTGATTATGTGTATAAGAAAACGTTAGCAGGAGATAAGTTTTAAGGGATGGTAACTATATCTACGATAATTTATTAGAAACTTCGTCGTATTGTAAGGGAGAATCTGCGTTGATAAATAATGGAACTTCGTCGTATATATATATATATATATATATATATATATATATATATATATATATATATATATATATATATATATATATTATAAAAGAAATATGAATCTATGATAATAAATATTAAAGCATCGTTGTAATAAAAATATGGTAATTGTGTATTTAAACTTCGTCGTATTGTAAGGGAGAATCTGCGTTGATAAATAAGTATTAAAACAAAATTTATATTCGTTGATATAGGGATAGTGTAATCGAAGGAACTATAGATATGATCAAATAGAGGATATGAAATTGCAACCTTTAAAAATATTAGATGTTAAACTTCATACAAAATAAACTGAAATGATATAAGAAAATAATTGAACTGGATGTGAGATTGGAAGGGGAGATAAAATACTAACTTAGAACTGAGAGTTAGATGAAGCTAAAAGCAAAATAAATATGAGACAAATAATAAACAAGGAATAAACAGAAATAAGGGAAAGAGAAATGTTATAACCAATTTGACCAAATCTAGACATACTATGACTCGGATAGGCTGGGATTTAAAGACACGGTATCAGAGAATATATGTTAAATAAATATTGAATCAGACTTATGATTGGAAGGATTCCAATTGTAATAATTAAAAAAAAATATATATATAATTATGGAAGAAATTGTAAATACCAGAACATGATTTATTGTTACTATATGTTAGAATTGTTATAGAATTGTTGATTGAATGTTAGTTATAAGTATAGTGTATTGTTAGAAGATAAGTTAAGTAATATGTAGCTTGAAGTTTTCAGCTCAGTATTTGATTGTTAAAGAATTAAGATAAAATTGTGTCGTAGAATTAAGTATAAATGGACGAAAGTGGACAGATAAAGGTATAAATGACTTTTAAGTGGACAATTCTAAAAGTAGTAAAGACAATGGACGGTAAGTTAGCCAAAGTGTTGAGGTACTTACTCAATAAAAAATGTGTTCAATTAGTTATTAAATAAAATGTACAATTAGGAAATAAATGTTAATTTAAATTTAATTAAAAAAAAAATATATGTATATTTAAATAAGCTGGTAGAATGTAAAGAATGTGTAATGTAGATATTAGTAATATTTTTTTTTATTTAAATTAAATTAGGGGACATTGTAACATTTATAGAATGGGCTATATAATATTATTTAAGAATTTTAAGAATATATTAGAAATAACTCACACAAAATTTAAAAAGAAATTCATTAAAAGATTGGTTAGGTTAAAATTGAAACTAAATTTAGGTAAAAGCCTAGATTAGTAAATAAGATATTTGAACTGTAAATACATAAAGAAATTTGTTGTATCAAATAAAATTTAAAACAAGATAATCTAATAATAGTTATATGTTAAACAAAATTGTAAATATTAGTAAAATAGGGCATAAGTAATTACTTGAAGGAAAAAGTGAAAAACGATTGTAAACAATGTAAGGTTATGTTTGGAAAAGTCCAGTCAAAACACACACATTTCGAAATATTACAAAAGTAAAACACAAAGACACTTCACACACTAATAATAGTAATTAAATAAACACTGGAAGGTTGGTTAAGGATCGGAAAATTGAAACAGTATGTTAACAAAATTAAAACTGGTGAAAATAGTTCGTTGACATTAACAGATGTGAAAGTAAAGAAATAGGTCAAGTGTGCAGTCGACTATAGTGAGAAGAAATTGAACTAAATTATAATCCATATGTTTTTTTTTAAGAAGGAGGCCGCCATATTTGTAACATTTTAAAAGAAAATCTAAGGACGCGTAGTTAGAGGCATTCTGGCGTGGGACGCCGAGTAAGGTAGCGAATCTGCCAGACCCAGTCAAAATTCTATTGATTAGAAACTTCGTCAAAATTATACAGTTTTGTGAGGAAACTTGGCCAGATTAAACAGGAATAAGAAAATTAAAAGATATAGTACAGTGAAAATATAACTTGAAAGAGCTAAAACGAATTTAAGTGTGTAAAAAAGTGAAATTTAAAGAGAACGGAATTCTACGTGTGAGCAAGCAGCCATTCGCCGTTATTTGATAAGTTAAGTACATAGCGATATAAAAAAATAAACTTTAGTGGACTCTTAGGATAATAGGGAAGTTTAATTTTGTACATTAGAATATCTTGTGATTAATAGTAATAAAAACTTAATCCAGTTCAAATAGTTTCGCCTTTGTGCTTATTCCAAATTAAAGTTTTTCAATCGGGAAAATATTTATTAAAACTAATTTCAAAATTTAATATTGTTTTTCAAAATTTATTTAATTAACAAAAGGAGTAAAAATATAGCCCATACTATAAACCCCGAGATTGTAAGAGATCGTAAAATTAGCCAAGGGTATTAAAATTGTGTAACTATAAAAGCAAAAGAAATAAGAGTTTAACCGAGTTTGTTAAAACTTGTTAAGTTATAAATTTTTGTTTTGTGTTTATTGTTTAACTGTTAAAATAAAATTGTTCTGTTAACTGTTGAAATAAAATAATTATAATAAAGAATTTTAAATTATTCAGTTTTTTTTTGTTTAAATAGAAATTTGATATCATCATTCAAACATTCATTAAATAGTAAAACCCAGTTGTATTGAATAACGGAAAAATCTTTATAATATATATATATATATATATATATATATATATATATATATATATATATATATATATATATATATATATATTACTATTGTAAATACTTTTATCCACCACTAAGTGCAATAATTTTACCTTGTTGTGATCTCTTGATCTGCGTGTAGGATGTTTTTATATAGTATGTCTTCTGTATATGTGGTCTGTAGGTTCATTGAATTGTTGTGTGTTTTTATAAATATGGTATTTTTCTAGTGAGTTTAATTCTATTGGGTTATTATTTATTTCAAGTATGGTTAGGTTATTTTCGTAGTTTGTTATTTCATGTTTATGTGATATTAGGCGTGCTGCAACATTTGATACTTTTGTATTTTTATTTTTGAATGCTCTGTGATGTTCTTCAAATCTTATTTTAAATGATTTACATACACACAAGATAACAAACAAAAATTAAATGAAGTATTACATAACATTACAAAAATGGCAATAGAAAATGGATACAACAAACGCCTTATAAAAAACATATACAACAGATTTACAAAAAAATCTAACCTCAACACAACACTACAACCTGAACACAAAAATATTAAAAATAAAAAAATCTACCTAAAATATAAATACACCAATAACAAAATAGAAAAACTAACAAATATATACAACAAAGAATACTACACTCCAACATACAAACCAAACAACAAAATAATAAAATATCTAAATAACACAAACCACAAAACAAATACAGAAAAACATACCTATCAGGAGTTTACAAAATTACATGTAACGACTGCAATGCATTATACATAGGGAAAACGACCAGATCATTTAAAATAAGATTTGAAGAGCATTACAGAGCATTCAAAAATAAAAATACAAAAGTATCAAATGTTGCAGCACACCTAATATCACATAAGCATGAAATAACAAACTACGAAAATAACCTAACCATACTTGAAATAAATAATAACCCAATAGAATTAAACTCACTAGAAAAATACCACATTTATAAAAACACACACAACAATTTAATGAACCTACAGACCACATATACAGAAGACATACTATATAAAAACATTATACACGCAGATCAAGAAAAAATGCGTGTAACGTCAACAAATACCAACATCACAGATATACATATATATATATATATATATATATATATATATTTATAGGTTAGTTTTGGTTGGTAAAGATTATTTAGATTTTTTGGACTAGGAGACTGACAGACTTACCTTGGTAAGAGTCCACACTGTAGTCTTGAAATAGAAACACATAAAAGCACTTAAACGTTTAAGTGCTTTTATGTGTTTCTATTTCAAGACTACAGTGTGGACTCTTACCAAGGTAAGTCTGTCAGTCTCCTAGTCCAAAAAATCTATATATATATATATATATATATATATATATATATATATATATATATATAACTAACTAACTAACTATATAACTAACTTTAGGTTAGTTCTAGGAGAGCTTAAAGCTTATTTAGGAATTTTTGGACTTGATAGGAGACTGACAGACTTACCTAAAGGCAATAGTCCAAAACTGCAATCTCTTTGGAAATAAGCACAAAGTCTTTTGTTTTTCTCTTTCTTGACTGAAGAAGATCATGTTGATCGAAATATTTCAAATAAAAGTGTATTAAGTGTTTTATATGTGCTTATTTCCAAAGAGATTGCAGTTTTGGACTATTGCCTTTAGGTAAGTCTGTCAGTCTCCTATCAAGTCCAAAAATTCCTATATATATATATATATATATATATATATATATATATATATATATATATATACATACGAAGTATCAAGTTAAGATAAATTTATTTATAAAAAAATTAAAATTCAATAAGTGCTAACATTGAAATCAAAGGAGAGTAGAAATAAATTAATGATTATAAAAAAAAAATTGGCCCAATTCTGTGTTTGTTTTAAATCTGGAAACATAATAAAAATGTGTGAATAACTCCTAATGTCGGGGTTCATCCCAAGGTTTAAGTTAATATTACAAAATTAAATGAATTACTGGATAGTCTTTGGCTGGAGGACCACCCCCAGGAGAGTGTGGGGTATTATGTAAATATGTGTGAGTGATTGCACAAAGTAATAAAGTTAAAATAACACAAGTTGAATTACTATGAAAGTCTTATCAACACGGTGTGGAAGGAAGTCTTTAAAAATCACACTCACTAGAAGTTCAGGTTCACTGTAACACTTGGCGATAATTTATTAGTGTCGAGTGCACTCAAAACAAAGAAGGTAAAAACACAAGTCCGATATTTGTTTTCATGTTCAAAATAAGTCACTGACGCACTAGTGATTGAATCAATATCTACTCTAACAACAATCTAACAAAGTAATGACCCACTATGAGGTGATAACCAAACATAAAGTTAATCAAAAGATAGTAACAAGACCCATGAGGTTATATATTAACTATTACAAACGACACTTTTAACTAATTGAATGCGGTTATTCCTTTATCTACTTCGTGACATGAAATTGTTGCACCTTGAAGTACTTCTTGCAGGTCATGAAGAGATACTTTCTGGTGAGGTGATTCTGACTTTAAACTTAAGAGTTGCCACAAGGAGTTGTTGCTCAATCTCCCATCTTGGATTCACTGAACTGGAAGTCAAAATTGGTACGATGTTTATAAAAATTTTAATCTTAATCCATTACTTTACAGATATATTTTAATATTATGTTTTATAAAGAAACCTTTAAGGTATGATTGTAATGGTGACCGTTGACTGCAAACTGCAGACTACAACAGCAGTATGTGCTTCGCTGATTTTGTATACATGCAATCCTAAAGCACCTCTCCTATGGGCTGCATGACCTTGACGTGGTGGAGAGGCTTAATCCGGGTGTGGGGGACGGGTGGAGCGGAGCTGTACGTAAGTGGCTCCCTATAAACGGGAAGTCCAGGCAAATGTGTGAGTGCATGGAGGCGGCTCAAAAAAAAGGGGCCAGTCCTAGCACTTGAAGGGTAGTTATTTGCCCGGCTCTCGCCCTGCCCTTCCCTTGCGGGCGGCAACCAAGAAACACCCCTCATCCAGGTTGGTGGTCTGGATGGGCACATACACCCCTGATCTGAAGGTGTTATGCGATCCGTGCAGATGTAGATTTGTGGCCCTCAGGGTAAGGAGGGTCTTTAACGGAGCCTCAGGGGCACCTGGCGCCACCCTTGAGTACTTAAGTCGCCTTACCGCCGTAAGTGTGGCTCAGAGGCGGCGGACCTTTATTTCCCTAGCTGCTCGTGGGAACACACATGGCAGAGACAAAAAAAAATAATAAATTAAACTGGTCAGGGCTTAGAACCTACCGACAAATTTGTCCCAATGGAAGTGGCTTCGGCTCCCGTAGAAACAGATGGAAATCCAGTTGCGAAGACAACAGGAAGAATGAGTGGGGCACAAAGGAGGAAAGCACTCTGCCTTTCCTACCATGAGAAAGCAAACAAGGCGGAGGGCAGAGAACCACCGCCACCTCCTTTGAGGAAACACCGGTTCAGGCAGCGGAAGGGTTTGACGAAGGCTGGGACTAGAACCCGCCCTGTCGTCCCGGAAGCCAGTGGATCCGGTAGGATCTTAGTACGACAAGAGAGAGAGAGAGGAAAATGAAGGAAAGGAGTGCTTCTAATCCTACTCCAGAGTCGGAGGCCAAGAGGAGTAGACAAGGGTCTAGGCCTGCTGGGTCGGGAGGGCCGTCTTCTCGTCGATCTCCGCCAACTTATTATCGAGGGTTCTAGTGACCTTTGGTGAGGATGGAGATGGCGGCGTTCAACCACCTTGAGGGCACCGTCATGGGCCGGATTCTGGACACTCCTAGTGGAGGTTTTGTTCCGCGGTTCAGAGACACTTACCTAAGGGATGGAGTCGCAGCATTTATTTGTGCTGAGGAGGAATCGACAAAATGGCTGAGAGAAGTGGTACCGTCAGTTAAGCTCGAGGACGGGACTCAGTCAAGGCTAGTCCTGCCTGATGAACTGATCAAAAGGGTGAAAGTGACTGTGCTAGTACCACCACCAAAAAGGGAGGCCACTCAGTTGGTCAAGCTCATGGGGATGCAAAACCCAGAAATTGACACTTTGAAGTGGAAGATCCTACAGTGCATTGAGCGGGGACCTGCAAGCCTCCTCTGCCTAGGATTGGATGAGGCATTGGCCAGACAATTAAAGGCAAGAGATGAGAAAGCCTTCCTGGGGACTGCAGAGGTCACTTTTAAGTGGAACTCTAAGGACCTGGAAGAGAAGGGCGAGAGAGAGAATCAGGAGAAGGCGTAGGGGTCAGTTGGATATGGCTGACCCTAAAGCAATGATCCTGCAAATTAACTTGCACCACAGTAAAAGCGCCTCGGTGGTCCTAACCAGGTGCTTAAATGTGAGGCACACATTACCAGCGCTTGCGCTAGTGCAAGAACCGTGGCCGGTCAGGAACCGTATAAGGGGTCTAACTGCAGCTGGGCGCACCTACGCAAGTGGGGAACATGAGGGGCACAGAGCATGTGTGATAGACAGAGGACTAGAAGCCACGCTGCTTCAAGAATTCTCAACTAAAGACCTTGCAGCGGTTAGAATTCGAGGTAAGAGCGAGGTAAGTGGGAGCAGGGAGTTTATCGTGGCCTCCACTTACTGCGCCCACAATAGAGAATCACCCCCTGCAGAATTACATAGTTTAGTTCGGTACTGCAGGGAGAGGAATATAGGAATCTTAGTGAGCTGTGATGCCAATGCTCATAATGAGGTGTGGGGCAGCACAGACACAAATGAGCGAGGTGAGGAGCTCCTAGCCTTCTTGATTGAAGAAAACCTTGTGGTTTTAAACACAGGTGACGAGCCAACATTTGTCACTTCAAAAAGAATGGAGGTTCTAGATATCACCTTCTGTAATAGACAAATGGTAAGGTGGGTGCATGACTGGCAGGTTTCGGATGAGCCCTCCATGTCTGATCACCGGATCATCACTGCTACGATGAGGGGAGTTGTCCCCCATGTGGTGTAGCTTAGGAACCCAAGAAGGACAAACTGGGAAGGTTTTAAGTCCTTAGTGAGGAGGCGGATGTCAGACTTCTGCGGTAAATATGGTACATCAAACGAACTGGAAAATATTGAGGCCTACATCAGGACTGCAATTTCTACGTCGTTTGAGAAAAATTGCCCTCTCTCGCGGATAAACACTGGGCGTGGTAAGCTTAAGTGGAACAGCGAGTCAGAGGCAAGATGGAAAGAGACTAGAAGGCTCTTTAATAGAGCAAAGAAGAAGAAAACGGTGGAGACCTGGCAGGCATATAAAGACAGCCAGAGTCTCTATAAAAATCTTATTAAAGAGGTTAAACGTGCTTCTTGGGAAAAGTGGTGCTCAGAGACAAGCACACTGAGTGACACTGCTAGACTGTTTAAGGTGTTAGCAGGTGGACCGAGGGGAGAGCTTAAGTTTGTCAAGAAGACTGATGGTAGCTTTACTGACACCCTGGAGGAAACTCTCCGTCTGCTTATGAGGAACAGTTTTCCCGATATTAGACCGGTAGGGGACGGTGATCAAAACTTCCGACATACTGGGCTAAGGGCGGACTGGAATATTGCTGGGCAGGTGATCTCAGCGCAAAAGATGAGAGAGGCGATTCTGTCTTTTGAATCTTTTAAAGCACCTGGAATAGATAATATTACTCCAGCACTACTACAAAATTGCTTGGAGGAAATAATAGGGCCATTGACATGATTACTCACAGGCTGTGTTGCCTTGGGTTACAAGCCCGGGCAGTGGCTGCAGTGGCTCAATACAAAAGTTATGTTTATCCCCAAACTGGGGAGGAAAGGTTACACAGAGCTAAAGGACTTTAGACCTATCAGCCTTACATCTTTCTTGTTAAAGACACTGGAAAGGCTGGTGAACCACTATTTGAAGGACCACTATTTCAAGAGGACCAACACGCCTACCGAACTGGTAGGTCAGTGGAGACTGGGCTGTTGTCGGTCATGGACTTTATTGAAGGTCAGATCAACAACAAGGGGATATGTATTGGGGCTTTTCTTGATGTGGAGGGGGCTTTTAATAGTACCTCTAGACTGGCCATCAAGAGAGCAGCTATGGATCACGGGATTTCTGATGGAATTATAAATTGAATTATGAGTTCCTTGGAAAACCGGATAAGTACTGCATCCTGGATGGGCTGCACGATAAATGGGATGGTCTCGGAGGGCTGCCCACAGGGTGAAGTGTTATCCCCTTTGCTGTGGAGCCTTGTCGTGGACGGCCTACTAAAGACGCTCAGTTGAATGGGTGTCAAGGTGGTATGATATGCGGATGATATAGCTATCTTTGTTAGGGGACCATTTGAAGAGGTCCTCAAAGAACTGCTTCAAGAGGCACTCAAGGTAACAGAAGCATGGTGCAGGGAGAATGCACTATGCATTCAAGGAGAGAAATCTGTGGCACTCATCTTCACTAGGCGATATAAAACTAAATCGCTGGAGATGATGGAAGTTGGTAATACTAAAATAAGCTACGTTGAGAGCGCTAAATATCTGGGAGTTATTCTGGATAGGAAGCTACTCTGGCATGAGCACTTGGAGGATAAGTGCAAAAAAGCCATAGCTCGTTCTGGCAATGCAGAGGAGCAATAGGCACGAGATGGGATTTGAGTCTACGTCAGATAAACTGGATTTATTCCGCCATTTTGGTCTCAATGTTGGTCTTTGTCTCAATCGTCTGGTGGGACAGGGCACAGAAAGAAACAAGTAAAAGAATGCTGGACCGCGCACAGGGGCTCTTCCTTAGAGGCATAAAAGCTACAAGGAGAAGCACACCATGTGCGGCCATGAGGGTTATGTTGGGTTTTCCATCCTTGAGTCTTCAAATTAGGATGGAGGCAATGAAACTGCATACCGGCTAAGCTGTACCGGGCAGTGGAAGACAAGTAGCAAACGTCATAAACAGCTATTTGGGGATTCACTGAAGGAGCTCTGGATAGAACCTCAGGATAAGATACTGTCTCTTAAAAGGGAAAAAGGAAACTACAAAATCCATATTCCTGCAAGAAAGAGAGGCATGGGCGGAGTATAGACCCAGACATGGTGAAATCTGGTTCACCGATAGGTCCAAGATGAAGGAAGGAGTGGGAGCAGGATTTAGTGGACCGAGACACCAAGACAGATTTTGTCATTGCCTGGTACTTGATTTCTGCAAAGAGGTAGGTATCCACTAAGCTAGTCCTGTGGTAGGGATGGAAAGAGAGTACAAAAGCTGCAGCCAAGTGCTCTACACCAATAAGGTCCCTCCGAGTTTTAGTAATAATAATAATAATAAATCCTAAAGCAGTATCATTGTCGCCTGGAATCGCAACTTGCCGCTAGCGCAGACTGCACTAAAGGTAAAGAACCAATAGTGTCGCTGATTGTGAGAGTTTTTTCTGATCTGAAATGAAGAAATTAATAGTGATGGAAAGTGATTACCAAACCTGTGATTTGGTCACTGTTGTTTGAAAATCACAGTTCAACCTGTTATGTAGCGAGATGAAATAGCAGGTTCTTGTGACTAAGCTATGACCCTATGATGGAGTGTAAAATCGCCCTTACCTGTGACGTGAGAATCCAAACCCTTCACAATTGTCACACACTAGGTAAATGAACTAAGGTCGATGATCTTAAACTGACCACTGTGTAAGGGGGGGGGCTTTGGTTTGGGGGACGGAACGTCTGTCAGTCACTAATTTCACAAACAAAATAAACTGGAAACGACTTATTCCAATTGAAACACTTTCACTGTTTTGCTCACGGCCTAAATTTGATTGTTACTGGTGCTTTTGAAAATAACAATGTGATCCTAACTCTCCTGGGGTATTGTTTCTAATTACAAAAGAAGGACTATATCAAATGAGAAACTAACTACCTACCAAGCTAACAACACTTCCGAAAGGCCAACACTAAAATTAGTACAGAATGTATCTACTAGGTGGAACTCTACGTTCTACATGTTGCAAAGGTTTACCACTCTTGAGGAGACAACAAAACTACTGCTTCATGGATTGATAAAGATATCAAATAAACTGAGTAATGTCGAATGGAAAATAGTACATAAACTTGTAAATATTTTGAAACCCTTTGAAGTTGTTACTAGGCATGTTACATGTAAGTAGTAAAAAATATGTTTATTACCTTTAGGTTTAGGGATGCTTGATGTATGCAAGGAGCTGTTGCAAAAGAACTGCTCACCAAAGGTTAAGGCTATTGTCTTAACCCTGCCTGAGGGAGTTACAGATAGGTTTAAAAACTATGAGCGTAGTGAAACATTAAATCTGGAAACTTTTGTACACTCAAGGTACAAAAACTGTGTGTTTTCAGAAGACACAACTTATGAGGAGATTAAGAGAAGAGTCATCAATTTGGTAACAAAGAAAATCAAAGAAAATACTGCCAAACACAGTATGATAAAGACAACAAACATCCAAAACACTGATAATGGTGAAACATTTTAAGAACATAACAATGAGTCATCGAAATAGAGTTAAGTCAAAAACTTTGTACAAAAATACAAACTAAGCAGCACCAAACAGTCACGATAAATCATTGAAGTTATTAGATATTTAGAGGAGATATACTGCCGAAAAAATATAACCCGCTCAATTGGTGGAAAAATATGAATGATTATTCTTTTTAAGCAAAGTTGTGTGAGAAACCTTTTGTGTTTTGTGCACAGCTGTCCTCTTTGGAAGAGTTTTTTTATGGTGGGATATATCCTGTCAGAGAGACGTAATAGACTGTCTTGGAAGAAGACTTAACAATTAATGTTCCTCAACCGTAACTGAAACCTCTAGCCACTTTACACTAATAGATATGAAGTTTATAAATATTTATTTTTAAAAAAAATCCCCAATAAACTTATCTTAATATAAAAATATTTTATAATTTTATATTTATTTAAATGTTAATATGTTTATTCTCATTACTTGGCAAATAGCCCTTTTTAAGATCAACACACGTATTTGTATTTCTCAGTGAATCTTCTTGTAATAAATGTTGAATTCCCTTGTTTACAAGTGTTTTGTTTTACCTATAATTATTATTGAATTTTGCACATATGGGGTGCGCGCACACACACACAAACTAATAATTAATATAAAACAATCATAGTGACATGGTCAACTCACATATCACTACCTAAACTCAGTAACTATTATTAACTGACAATCATTGTTAAAAATCACAGTTAATTCAAAGTAGCGATCACAGTTTGTCTTGCTAGTGTAAAATCACAGTTAGTCACATCACTGGAAATTAATAAATATTGTAACAAAACACGCAGTAGTTTACAACCCAGGACATGCTGATTATTATTAAAAAGAAGATTATATAAACAAGTTGTAAATATCAGATCATGAACTACAATTGAAGCTACAACAACAGGTATATAAAACCCTCTAAATACTCAATAGCCAAAAAGCATTTACTGTTACTCGTCGATCTCTGCACAATCGGTAATTTTAAATTTTCCCCTATTCCTATTTTTGCCACCTTTCTAGGATATGTTTTTTTTTCATATAACTACTCAGTTGTCTCCAATCAGAAAATGGGGCATCATAATATCTGTACCTGGTAAACATTTTGGTGACCAGAAACTCTTGTTTCTGTCCAGTCACAGATTTGTAAAATATACCATTACATACTGCCTCCTCCAATACTTCAAAGGCCAGCAAGAACAACCTAGTACATTGATGTTAGGTTGTATTTTTAGACATTGTAATTACTGTTTATGGTTTGTGGAATTTATTTTCATCACCTAGTTTAGAATGTTTTCTTACGTAACATGTGGAACATATTATCACCTTAATCAAAGGTGATGTATGTATTATGAGTGTTACCCTAGCTATTCGCATTTGAAAATAATAGAGTGGACTTTGACACATGCAAATAATTATCAGTTTTTATTTTCTTTCCCTAGGTAATCGATATTGATAACAAAAATTATACTGGGCAATGCAGAATGTCACTAGGAACATGGAAGAAAAACTCCAAAAATTACTCACATAAACATGTTCACACTCCAAAAATTACAAATTTTGGAAAAAAGTATATATATATCACTATAAAGCATGGTTTAAGGGTATAAAATCCAGTTTGTATAACAAATCTGCGATATATTGCAATATAATGCAGCTATATTACATAATGGTTATATAAAGTATTTGGTTATAATAAATTAGGTTTTCATACAAAAATAATTATCCATCTATGATGTAAATTCATGACTTGCATGAAACTCTACCTTCTTGCTCTGTGTCAAGGTGGAAAACGTAGCCTTTACCAAAACTCATTTTCTGCTATTTTGCTCGTAAATAAGTTATCTTGTGTTGCTTACTTATATATTTTTTTTATAACTAAACTAGCCTGATTGGATACTTTGTAACTATATTTTTATATAGCTTAATAAAAATGAAACGAAATAAAAATGGAAAGTAATGGAATACCAAGTAATCTATTACTTACTGCCCTGGTGAACCTGAAACCTTGTACTGAACTTGTAACGAAATAAATTTTTCTTTTAAATTTTGAGGTATAAGCAGTGGAAGTTTTTGTTACTTTTTTCAAGTTCTTAATGAGTTTTGTATTGCTTGGTATAGTTATTTTTTTACAATATTAGTTACGTGGATAAGGAAATAAACACCTAATTATCATATATTGATATCTTACTGGCTTTTAAATTCTTGAAATTTTAGTACATTACGTTCTGTAACATTTTGAAAATAGCAAATGAGAAATTGGCTAGATTAAGATTGAAACTAATTTTAGGTAAAAGCCTAGAACAGTTGTAACATATTAACAAGATATTTTAACTGTAAATGCATTAGGAAATTTGTTGTATCAAATAAAATTAAAACAAGATAATCTAATAATAATTATATTTAAACAAAATTGTAAACTTTATTATCATAGGGCATAAGTAATTACTTGAAGGAGAAAGTGAAACACGATTGTAAACAATGAGATAAAGGTTATGTTTGTATGAATTCAGCTCAAAACACACACATTTCGGAATTATTACAAAAGTAGAAAGTAAAGACACTTCACACACAAATAATAGTAATTAAATAAACACTGGAAGGTTTGTTAAGGATCGGAAAATTGAAACAGTATGTTAACCAAATTAAAACGGTGAAAATAGTTCGTTGACATTAACAGATGTAAGAGCCAAAGAAAGTAGGTCAGTTACAGTCGACTCTAGTGGGAAGAAATGGAACTTCGTTACATGAGAGCCAAGGTTTATGTATAATTAAAATATGAATTTGAAGAGGGAAAGGCCGCCATGTTTTAAATATTTTTAAAAGTAGAACGAAGCGTCAGTATAGCGTGGGTTGCCGAAAGAAGCAGACCTTTCTTAGAAGTCAAAATTCCATTTGAAGAATTTCGTCAAAATTATACAGATTTGTGAAGAAAATTGGCCAAATTAAAACAAGGATAAGTGAATTTAAAGCTATAATACAGTGTTAATATAATTTGAAGTAACTAAAAAGAATTTAAGTGTGTTAAATATAAAATTTAAAGAGAACTGAATCCTACGTGGGAACAAACAGCCGATCTCCGAGAATTTATAAGTTAAGTAAATACAAATAAACTTTAGTGGACTTTTAAGATTATAAGGAAGTTTAAAATTGTACATTATTAGAATATCTTGTAATTAATTAATAGTTAGTAATAAGAAACATAATCCAGTTCAAACAGTTTAGGGACCTTTTTGCTTATTCCAAATTTAAGTTTTTCATCAGGAAGCTATTTATTAAAACTATTTTCTAAATTTAATCTTGTTTATCAAAATTTATTTAATTTAACCAAAGAGTTAAAAGATATAGCCCATGCATATAAACCCCGAGATGTTAAGAGATCTTAGAAATTAGCCTAGGGTATAAAACCTTGTAACTAAAATCAAAGGAATTGAGTTTAGCATATTGTGTTAAAACTTGTTAAGTTTAATTTTTTTTTTTTCTGTTTATTGTTTATTGTGTGAATTAAAAAATTGTTATAATAAAGAATTTAAATTATTAATGCCTGAGTTGTGTTGTGTTACAAAATAAAAATTATATAAAAATAAAATATTACAGTTCAGTGAAACTTAATTAATCACTTTTACATTAGTTTCTGACTATCAAAACTTTAATTTTGTAAAAACTTAATGAGACAGAACATTTTTGATCACTCCATGGCGATCTTTATCAGTGTCTAAATTTTCTGCTTAGAGTTGTTGTTAGATTAAGCGGTGATGGTTTTAAGGGCAGGTTTCCGATAGCATCAAAGAGTATGTGTGATTTGTATTGGGTTTGTTCGTTTAATATGTTTGTATTTTGAGTTTGTAAATTTCATATTGTTCTAGTGTGTTGAGATGTGGTCCTTTTTTGTTGATCTGTAAGATTTCTACGAACCAAAAATCAACACACTAGAATATGAAATTTACAAACACATAAAAAATCATATTAAACGAACAAACCCAATACAAATCACACATACTCTTTGATATTATAAAAAACCTGCCTTTAAAACCATCACCGCTTCACCTAGCAACTACTCTAAGCAGAAAATTTAGACACTAATGAAGATCGCCATGGAGTGTTCAAAAACGTTCTGTCTCAGTAAGTTTTTACAAAATTAAAGTTCCAATAGTGATAGACTAATGTAAAAGGGATTAAATGGCTTTTAAAGTTGCATTAAAGCTGACAAAAAGTGTACTAATTCCTCATACATTTCATTTTTTGTTAATAATTAAGTAAAATTTATAAAAAATATTAGTGTTAGTAATACAGTTTATATGATAAACTTGAACTGCCACTATACATTCAGTCACTTTAAATTTGAATAAGGATTGTATTTTAAAGAGATGTGTATCATTGTCAATTCTGAACTAAGAAAATTTGTATATTAATTTTAGTGTAAAAATGTTCATAACAGCTTTACTAATATATTTAGGTTACTATGCAATTCAATCAGCAATCAATATTTCGGATTTTAAATAAGTTATCTAATTACAATTTATTTCCAATCACATATTTTCAGACAACATTTAGTAAAGATATAGTGGAACCGATTAAAAATGTAATGTTTTCATATACATATCTAAAAGGGACCCTAATATAAATCACTACAAAAATAAATTCTATTTAAATTATATTAAATCCCTGTTTTGATTATTAGGTTGAATAACACATATTTTAAAAATACAGTAATAATTTCATTGCTAAGTGAATTTTTAATACATTTCCGTTTACAGTTGAAAAAATTCAATAGCAGTCATAAATGAATCAAGAAAACAAGAACAGCTGATATTATTTACTTACATGACAATTCTGCAATAGTATGTTCTCCTAAATTTCCAAAAGATTCATCTAATTTTAGAGGTTGCAAACATCTTTGACATACAAAATGTATACTAATTTTATTATCAACCATGGCTGTTGCAAAAGTTATAAACCAGTTCAAGGTTTACTATTTAATCATTACAAACGAACGCAATAAGAAACAAATACTATAAATTTACCTCAACACAATTACACATGTCCAATCTGCCAAATTTCAACTACTAAAAATAGCTGATTAGCAAAAGCTTCTTAATAGTGTGTTTTCGTAGCAAAGATATTGTATACACAAATTAATGAAACTCTGTATTTCATAAGACAATAATAACTACTTATAAACAGACAAAGGTAATGTTACTCAGTTTTATTTAAATTATTATAAAAAATAAACATATTATATAATTCTTGAATTTTGTAGTCCATTACGTTCGGTGATATTATATAAAATTATTCAACAGTAATTAAATTAATTTACTCTCTTTTATAATAAAACATAACTTGTATAACGGACTATATAATATATCAGTTGGTTGTTTTAATCACCTTGATTCCATATATATATATATATATATATATATATATATATATATATATATATATATTATTTTATACTACAATCAATTTATTATCTGCTTGTATCTGTAATTCAAGTAACTATTTTACTCTTGAAAATTCGATATTTAATCAATAATCATAATTACGTGCTACTTTATAAAGTGTTACATACTCATATATGTTCAATTAAAAAAAATCGTTTTTGTAAAACGATGTATACATTTTCCAAATAACAGTTAAAACGTGACTAAGTTTTAAAATTGTTAATCCTTTCATTTATTTGACTTAGATCAGGTCTTAGCAAATCATTTTAGTAACTGGTTCAATGATTTTCATTACTTATAACCTACATGGCGTTTACTCAATCCTAGATGTTCTTGGTTTTCACACAGTTTATTCCGCGTTCTAGGCCTTGAAAACATTGTGTGTTTGCTAGAAATGAATGCCGCGCTTGCGAGAATTAAGAACAATGAGTGTCGCTATCATGAGTAATGACGTTATTTTGGAAGGGATTAAAGGTAAAACTATTTATTTATTGTTTTAAAATAAGGAATTATTGTGTGGGGATAATTTAGAGTTACAATTCTTCAACCAACTTAACATCAAAATTGTTGTCGGCTGCTACTTGCTACATAATGACATGGATGGCGTCTGCTAGTCCTGAAATCGCGCCAAGACCAACTGTTGGACGTACAAAGAAACTTACTTTAAAATGTTATTAGTTTCGGATACATGCTGTAAATAATTAAGTGAGACATTAGAAATTCCTACATAATTCGTAATGAATTAATGACAGATTGTATGTACGGTTTTGGTTGTTAACCATTTCTTGTTTAAACATTTCTTACTATATTAGAATAGGCAGGTGGGAGGATGCCTATATTGACGTCATGACGTAAATAAGTCATGTATGAAACAATAATTAGAAAAATATATGTTTAAAAGATATTGTGTTTCAAACTCTGACATTTTTTTTTGTTTAAATCAAATACCAATAATTATTAAACAAGCTTTGTTTCTTACACTTTTAATGTTTTAAACTTGCCTATAGTAGCACTTATAAGGAATCAACAAGCTTTGTTTATTTTTAAAAATATATTTGCTTCTCCATCAATGAGATGTTAATATATTATTAATTATAAAAATTGATATGTCTTTGGTTTAAATGGAGATCTAAGATCTATATATTAAGCTTTTACTAAAAAAAAAAAAAAACAATATAATCACTTCATACAATTAAGTATACATTTATTTAAGGAATAACCATGTAGGTAAGGAGAAGACACTAATGAAGATCCCCACAACGTGATCGAAAACATTCTGTCTCAGTAAGTTTTTGCAAATTTACAAAATTTAAAGTTCGGATAGTCATAAACTAATGTAAAAGTGATTCAATAAATGTGTTGAATAAGTCAGTGGTTACCTCTGACTTTTAATTACTATTTATATTTTTGAAATAACTGATAGACTAAAACACAAAATGAAACTTTCTTTTTTAGCCCCTCATTTTTAGAATGCTATGATATTCCTACTAATTTAGTTGTGCGTAACGATTTTAAACAAGAACTTCCATCTCAAACCATGAGGCACTTATACTTTTTTTTATAATTAGATAGACATTCCCAAACTCTTAGCTACTTTGATTTATAATAAGAATGATCATTTATGGAGAGTTTCTCAGATGGAGTTTGAATCGATAGAGGACACTTTTACTGAAATGGTTATTTTTATTAAACCATTGAGGTAAGTGATTATGCGCAATTTTTTGTCTATATCTTAAAGTGAATAATAATAGCGTTTTGAAATTAATTGTAATTCTAAGTTATGAATGATATATCTTTTTATATGTTTCCTGGTAATACAAAAAAAAATTAGATTTTTGAGTTACAAACTAATTTAAATTTTAATCGATATGTTAAATTTAGCAATTGTTTTGCCCATAGTCATGAACCTTAAAAGTACAGGCGTGTCAAGCTTGTAATGTCCTAATTGGCCATAGAATTTATCATTTATTGTGCATGCGTACAGTGGTGTATTAAGGGTTATATATTTAGGTCAATACTACTCTTCTAACAAAAAATTTGATTTAATTTCATAATCAGTTTTTGAAGCAACCATTCATTAACTGCCTAAAACCAAAAATATTGGCTCTTGACAATGAAAAATTGCTAAAATGGAAAATAAATTTGGGAAAATCATGATTCATTATATTAAAAAAAAAAACATTCTAAATTTTGTTGGCATCCTGATTGTTTATTGCAATTAAAAAGATGTCATTTTATTAAAACTATAATGTATTTACTTAAAATTACAATTATTGTTAGAAATATTTATATTCGGTCATAGATCAAATGTTTGTTATTACATTTGCATAACATTTTAAGCTTAAGATATAGAAGATGAAAAATATAAATTGTCAGTGAAAAAAAATTCTGTTGATATTAATGATATTTTCTAATATCCATTTAATATGGTAAACAGCAATATTTGTCATTTTATAAAAATAAGATATAATAGAAATGATTAAGCATCTATTTTAAACAGTTTAAAATTTAGTTAATATATAAAATGGCATTAAAATTATAAATTTGATTTAGTATTGTTTGTATCTTATATTTACTAAACACGTGTTTTAAAGCATTGTATGAATATAAACTTACTGCTTTATTATATTACTTCTTAAATCGTGATATTTCTATATTTTCAGATGGTACTACAAAGGGAGCAATGCTTACTATGCTGGCAGAGGTTGCAAGTCAAGCATTACTTGCCAATGATAAAGACAGGAGTTTATCTCCTTCACTGTCCCAGTCTAGTATTAAAAAAAAAGTATGTATTTAAAATATAAGCAACTTTCCATGCTTATCAAATGAAAAGTATGGTATTTTAAACATATTTGTTTTGTAGCAAAATTTTTTTGAATACATTGAAATATAAAATGGTTTTACTTGAATTATAAGTTTGGAAATTTGTTAATTATTTCGGGAGGTGGAGGGTTGCGTTGAGTCAGTATAAATACTTTCCTATAAACATGATAAGGACTGTCAAAACGTGGAATTGCATGAGGACGTATTAGATAAATTAGCTTTGGTATAAAATAATAAACAATCTTGAAATATGTGCAGACATATCTGCTGTTGATGTATAGAACATTCTGAAACGTTTTCAGAAACGATAGTACATGAGAAAGCGGGAGTAAGTGCACGGTTAGCAGGTTAGAACTATATATGAATTTTACTGTTTTTCATTTAGTATTCTGGTAAATTCCACATTTCTATATTACGCTGAGACAAGTTCCTTTTTGCGGTTGCAGGAAATTTTTAGATCAGAGTTGATTTTTATCTAGCTATATCCTTATTTATATTATGGGGTTGGGAATCAAAATTCTGAACTTGGAGCTTGGAGTTTCTCATTTAAGTTTTAGTTGGGTTTTATTCATAATGTTGCTACAGTTTTTAACCCAAAATTAAATTTGGGAAAAGTGTATTTTTTTATAAAGCTTTTTGTTAAAGTGAGAAAATCTAAGGTTTGTTCAGTTTTAAATTCTGAGATAAAGTAGAATTTGTTATGTATTTTGTTCATGTGTAGAGAGGAGTTCTTGCATTGACTGGTTTTGCCGGTTACAGAGTCATGATGTATGTTTGAAAGGGTCTGGTGAAAGCATACATTTTATTATATATGATGTCGAATTGTCATTTCCTAATCACATTATTATGAAATAGGTCACTATTGAAGAGACAACAACCATAACCTAAAAATTCTCTACACCACAAAAAAAAAAAAAACAGCTTGTAATGTAAAAATTATAATTATAGTAGAACACACAAAAAATGGACTAAAGCTATAAAAACCACATACTATTTAACCATATTAAAGAAAACCTGTTTTTGAAACGGATGCTCTCTTTTCAAACAGTGCTTTCTAGTGGTCAATCTAAACACTGATGATGAATTGGTTAATGCTAATGAAAATGTTTTGTCTCAATAAGTGTTTCATAAAATTATGATTAGTTAGCTAATAAAAACTGAAAAAGTTTCCTGTTTCCCATCATCTTTAATTATTGTTTCTTTCCTCATATGTTATTGAACTTTACATTTTAAAAAATAAAGAAGTAAATTTAATGGCAAATAGTGGCTAAAACCTTTGTTAAGTATTGGTATATAAACAAACCTTACATCACAAATATACTCTTCATGAATTAATATGTTTGTTGCAGGTGACTCACAAGAGGGTCACTAACAGGCAAGTGCTAGTGAAATCTCATTCATTTTTTTAGTTCTGTGCATTTTACCTCCATCCTTTTACATAATTATATTGAATGCAGGATTAACATATACAGTTATATTAGGTTTGGTTATAAACAAAAATTAACTGTTCAGTCATTACGTTACCGAAACCACTCCTTTTTTTAAAAATATTTATTAATAAAGGGAATATTTTTTGTATAACCAAACCTATCGTAACATTGTACTTTGTTGCTACATTGTAAAATACGTATGTAATTACCTAACACTTACCGTGCCGGCCTCTTTTATTGACAGTATAGAGCACCACATGCAAATATATTCAGTGCATGAATGTGCAGAAATTTATTGTTTGCTTGCATTTTTATTGGGGACTACTAGTCGAAGTTTCGTGGTAGGCGTAGTAAAGTTTTGTGATCGTTTACATGTGGTTTTGTGTGGTTTTAATGGTCGTGTGTGATTATAATTATTCTGAAGTCCTGGGCCTAATAAGTGAGAGTGGTGTTGAAGATCTAATTTTTGATAATTCTGATAACGATCCTGACTGTTGTTTGGTACGATTTTCAACGTAACACAGGTTAATAGAGCTATTCTTTCATGTAATATCCTATACGTTTTGGTGTATTGAGTTTGTTTACAAATTGTTTACTGTCAATATTTTCTCATTTTATAAATATAAATGTTACACATCCTTTTCTAGAATTATAGGAACTTTCATTTTGCTACCAGAATCAGACATGAAGAAATAGTTATGGACCAAACAATTATTAAGAGCATACAGCCAATTCCTGTTGACTCTATGAGTAGAAGCAGAGTTATGCCTCTGTTTTTGGAGTAGTATAGACCGACTTTGATTCTATACCAACTTTGGATGTTTTAAACTTTTTCAGTGGAGTAATAGATAGTTTTTGAATCTGATAAAAATAGTTCTGCTGGGGTTTTTTCACATTTTGTTGACAGTAACTTGATTGACACTTTCAAACAATAAACAAATTTATTTACAAGACAATTGGAAACAATTAAAAAGTTCTCAGTCTTTAAAGCCTTTTAAGAATGAATGTGTGGAAATGTGTTACCCTTGCAGAAATAAAAAACTTCAATGTCATTATATTTCACCAGAGCATCAACCAGATATTTCCAATTATTGATTACTAGTTGTTGCTTGTACTTATTTTCCAAATGTAATGAGCAGGAACTGATTTTTACTTGTTCTTTCTAACTTCCACATCAATGGTAATTCTTTGCCCAAGAAGAAAGGTAAACCAGGTTATAAAGTTCTACCTCTTATTGGTACTATCAAGCTTAGTTTTCATCAGGTTTATCTGCCTAGTGAAAAAAATAATTCATGTTGCATGTACACGTTCAGAAGAAGGCTGCAATTCAAGCAATACAGGCCTTAAAAACCAAGTAAATATGGAATAAAATTGTATATGCTTTCAGAAGTTGATACTGGATGTAGAGAATTTTACTGTTTACTGTGGTCTGAGCAATGTTGTTAACATTGCAGCCAGAGTTACTGTCAAGAAATGTATGAGGTAACCTGTATGTAGCCTTATAAAGCAACAGAAACTATGCAAGCTTTGAACTTGCAAGAGAACTTGAAAACATCACAATAATTCTTGTAGGAACAGTGATGAAGAATAGAAGAGTTTTGCCAAAGGATTTGAAGAGTCCAATTTTTGAAAGATGGGAGCAAATTTATTGGCAAGCTACAAATTTTTAATCTATATGCTGGAGAGATAAATGACCAATATACATGCTCAGTACTAGACACACTGCTGAAATGATTTCTTACAGAACAAATTGAGGAACTGATAAAACAAAGCCAGAATGTGTTCTGGATTATAATCAAAATAAGGCTGGTGATGACTGTATTGATCAGCTGATGTCATATTTGTCCACAAACCTGTATGGGAGGTAAATAATACCTGTCTTCCACGCCTTACTCTGATTTCTGTAATGAACAGGGAGAACATTCAAGTTCATATTTTTAAGGGCTCATGGCTTAACGGATTTTCCAATTAATGGTAGCATATTTTTTCCCACGGCATTACTGTAGGCTAAAACTGTGAGACGCTGTTTCTTCGTTTTAAAGCCTGCCGCAAAAGATTCCTTTTTAGAAGCAATACTTTGAGTAGGAAGGGCTTTAAAATTCAACCCAGTATAGTCTGCATTATAAACTTGCTGGGGTGAGTAATTTCAGACGAAATCAAATCTGTGAATTCGTCTAAATATTCGGGGCCAAGCTAATCTCCATATCATTCTAATTCTATAATATGTACTGCCGTAGCAAGAACACAGTAATAATACCACAGGTTGTGAAAATCATAGATAAAATGCAAAAAAGGCTAAAAATGCAGAACAAATAAAAATTGTTCTAGCTTGAAAAAAAAACTTGATTGTTTTGTACATAAAACAATCAAACTAATTAAAACAAAATAATACTATGTTGATGCAAACAATATAGTATAGTAAAAATTATTTGATTTTATACTCATACTAAAGAAAATCTAAACAATAGAGAACAAAATAAAGATGTCTTCTTGTTTCTTTCTGAAGAAACACATTTTCTTAATTCATCACTGCACTTTTCTTATCAGTTTTCCAACCAACTGTGCATCTCTGTGACCTTATTTGTAAATACTGTAGCAGTCCATCAGTATATTACAAACAGGTGTCATCTATGCACGTAAGATGAGCTAATTATATTCATGTTCAGTGTTTTTTCCTCTTTGGTTTGTTTGCAATCTCTTCAACTGTTGAATCCCAGACAATCAGTCTCTAATGTTTTCTTTACATTCACACCCCCAGGAACTTACTTCACAAAGTCAACCCCTCTAGGGGACAGGAATATTTTCATTCTCTTGACTAATGATTTGGTTGTCATTTTTGTCTACATTTGGCAAGAATTTTATCCATGACTTCACAAGGGTCAAAGGTGGGCTTGAATTCCATGCAAACTAAATTTTGTATCTTCTCCAAAAACTTGAAGGATGCCAAACCCTTTAAAGTCCTCACCTCAAAGAATTTAAGGCTACGTGACTGAATAGAATTTATTTTTTATAGTTTTGAAGCTTAGCTAAGACAATGAAAAATAAAATTGAAGCTGCAGAGTTTAATATCTGAAAAGATTTGGTATGTGATTATGTTTGGTCATGGTATTAAATTAACAAAAACATAATCTTAGATTGTTAAAAGACATCGATTTAGCATGAATATATTAGAGAAATAATAAAATATGGAATATCATGAAATTTCGAAAAATGATACCTTTAAGAAAGGACTTGTAATAATATTAAAAAATTTAATTTAAATAAATTAAAGAGGACAAGCACTAAACAGAATAAAGTGTGAACTAAATTTGGTATGTCATTTCAAATTAATTTATATATTTGTTATAGTGATTATATTTTTAGTCATTGTGTATTAGCTTCATTTTTCATATATTTATTTTTATTATGCATGCATTATCAAATTAAACAAGATATATTTTTTCAAAAAAAATCAATATCTTTGTAGTAGTTAGTAAACAATTGTAACTAATTTTTTTTTTAACAGAGATTGAAGGAATTAACGGTTGAACAGGCCTTATCACTTTCAACTAATCATCTGTTAAAAATATTTGCACGCTTCGAAGGAGATGAAATAAAACGCAGTTTTTCATATGAATGCCTTTTGATACCAAAAGAATGTAAAGCCAGATTTTCCAGTTTTGGGAGTGAGTCTAAAGCTCGTCATATGATTAGAGAACATCTACATACTCACTTGTATTGCTTAAGTCCAGGTAAGCCAAATTAACTTTTTTTATTATATTAGTTGGTTGGTGCTGTATCTTCTATAGAATCAAATTTTAGAGTGTCATAATTGTCTTTGCAATGTCTGTGGGATTATCAGAATATAAATCTTCCTCTGTAGGATAGTTCAAGTGCCGAAGGCCTGTAGCAACTGCTGGGCAATTGAAAACACGATATAGTGTAATTTCTTCATCGAGACAGTTGCCACAGTTTTGATATTTATTAGTCCCATCTGCTGAAATTTTCATGTTTCTATGATGTTTTGTTCTTAGTTTGATGAGAATGGCGGATTGTTTCCTGTCAATGTTGGTTACTTGATTATTAGCTTGGATTTTTGTGGGAGCTATTAGTTTTGGTTTTGCAAAAGCATTTGCATCCACCAGCAAAATCAGGATTGTGTTTTGATCTAGGCTTCTGACGTTTTTAGTCAAGGCGTCAGCAATTTCATTGAATTATAAGTTCACATGGACAGGAATCCATTGTAAGATGCACTTTTTTTTGGACGGCAAAGTTGTTGAAGTTGTACTAGGATACTCAATATTAGACTTGAAGTACCTTTGCTAAGGACTGTAAGGCAAACCTGCAGTCGCTGAAAATGGTCATACCACTAAGCTGCTTCAAAGGTGCTAGTTTGTAAAGTGTTTCGATTGTTGTATACATTTAGAAGGAAGCTCCCCTGTGAAGTTAGATGCAATTTTCATGGCACCAGTTGTAATTTCTTGTCTTTGACAATCAGCAACGAGCAGTAATACCCCCGCATTACCATTAGTGAAAGTAGAGTTAGAAGATCGATATGGGAGTTTCCTTTCTGAAATCAACATCTATGCATTTGAGTTGAATTTTTTCTCTTATTGTCTCTGTCCAACAAAATGGAGAAGGTCTTTTAAGTCTTGATTTTTTATTCCAGTTTGCAATAGTATAGTGTGAAATATGTTCCTCATCAAGACAATGGGGGTTGTTTGTAAATTTAACAGCGAGCATTTGTCTTCTTCCAGTGGGAAGAAGTATTCATAACTCTTCTTGAATACTTGATGAAACAGCACCAGGGCATCATTTTCGCCTGCACTTTATCAAGCTTCTGTCTCAAAGTAGAGGAAGAGTGACTACACTGTATATTTCATGACTGGTTTTATAATAGTTGTGTAAATAGTTTACAGTGTTTTTGGTGTAGCGCCCCATTTTGTGCTGTAAAGCTTTCTTAGGATATTGAGCTTTTTTAGTGCTTTATTAGAATACTCTTGAATATGTTGGTGAAATTGAAGCTCTTTGTCAAATATAATCCTGAGGTACTTTGACTTAAATATCTTTTCAGTAGTTTTGTTAAACATTGTGATGAGAAAACAAAAAGTATGCCGGGGTTTTCAGTCAGTGCTTAACATACGAGTTTGGTCTTGTTTGGATTGATGTTTAATTTGATATCCTTTGATCACGACTTCTATCTTCTCATTGATTTCTTTGGATTTCTGAATGGACTTGCTACTGTGGCAAATGACAGTATTATCTGCGTAGCATACAACCTTTGTTTCTTTAGAAATGTTAGGGTGAATATTATTAATGTAAAGAAAGAAGAACATGGGACTCAAAGCCGAGCCTAGTGAAACTCCAGCCCAAAGTTGTTTTTTAAAAATAGTTCACCATTAAATTTAAACCTTAATTTCTTTTCTTAAAAATTCTGCTATCCAAATCAGATCATTTCCTTTGATTCCTATGTTGTGTACAATTTAAATAAGTTTTGGTTGCCAGACACAGGTGAAAGCGGAGGATTTATTTAGAAAGATAACTGTAGTTTTTCTAGATGGCTTTTTCTGTAGAGTCAATTATAGACTGGCAAATATAAAAGAACTTATCTGTGGTTGAGTGTTGTGCTTTATAGGCTCTCTGGTAAAAATTTATTTTCTGATTTTCAGTGAGTCAGTAAATGAATCTTGAATGTATCCGACTTTCAGTCGGTTTACACAGAGTCCTGGTTAGGGAGATAGGATGATAGTTTGAGAAGCTACTTGCGTCTTTGTTTGGTTTTAGGATGGGAATGTTACAAGTTTGCAAGGATCGGTTGATGACTGTGAGTAGTTGCACTTTTGCAGTCTTTCCTAAATGTTAAAGCATAGTTGAGCAAAAATAAGGTAGTTTTCTGGGACCTTGTTAGGTCGTATTTAGCTAGTGAACAATTCAGCTCGTGAATTTGCTCGAAAAGTCACTGACTGAAATGTCATTTCTCGCTTTTAGGAGGATTTTTTTGCTGTAGTGAGTATTTTCTTGTCTAGTGCGGCACAGTTCAGCCTTGAAACTTTTGAGTAAAGTTCAGCATGAGCATTAGGTGTGTCAAGATTGTTAGTGAGAGGCCTGTTTGAACATTCGCAAAATAAATATTTGAATAATATTTGAACATTCCCTTTGGTGTTGTCAAAAAATGTTTATGGCACTGTTGACTTTCTTTCCTAGGCTCTAGTTTGCTACAGAATTCAGCCCATTTCTCCTCTTTTATAGATTTCCTGTTCCACATTATAACTTAACTGCGCTAACTCATGTTAAAGTTCTTCTGTGTTTTAAACTCTTCGTTTACTCTGTCTCTCTTAGTGATCAACATATCTATGTTGTGATATTTCCAGAAGGAGACCCACGAGTCTTTCCATTTTCCTTTTGGGATTGACAAACTAGATGCATTTTTTAGACTGGACCCAAACATTATCATTATAGTAGTTTATATCACCTGTAAGAGGATTATTAGTGCAGATTTCTTCTAAAGTTTTCTTGACATTCACACAGTCTACTCTTACTGAAGTTTCAGGAACATTACCTTTGTTTGATTGGTTCAACATGAAAATTGAGGGTTGTAACATTTGGTCTGTGGTCACTGATTGCAGTATTAAGAACTGTCCATTTTGCTTGCGGTGCATTTAAATAATCAATGGCTGTGGCTGATTCAGTTTCATATAATCTTAAAAGATACGTTTCCTCTCCACTCTTTAGAATTTTTTATTCTAGATCATCTAATATTTCCTTTACTTGCATTCCTTTTTCATCTAAAGATGCAGAACCGCATGTTGGATTCTTTGCATTGAAGTCGCCTAAGATAATGATGGAGTCTGTTGGTATAAGACTTTAATTTTTATTTTTTGTGATGTTGATGCTTGAATTATCAGGATGGTACACATTAGTAATGAATATCAAGTGGTCAGGCAGGTAGGTAAACGCAGCCCATGATTCTGTGGAGCTGTCCTTATAATCGTCCTCATTAACAACGATTTCACTGATTTTGATCTCTGTGTTTTGAAGAGTATAGCCAGTCCACCCCAAAATTCATCTTTTCGGTCTTTTATAATGGTTGCATAGCCCTTGAGCTTGAAAATTCATCCCTTACCAAGTTTTGTTTCCTGCAAACATGTAATGTGGATGTTATTTTCAAAAATGAGATTCTGTAGTTTATCCATTTTTCTTTGACTATCGCTGATGTTTCAGCTATGGTCGGTCTCCCCATAGATTATCATAGTAATATTTATTTATAAAATTTAGATTTAAAATATTATTTTTTATTTTAATAATGTTTTCAATTGAAATATTTTATGCTAGTAATAGCATTAATGAATATGTATTAGTAACTAAACATGATATTTAGACTAAACATATGTGAATACTGCAAAATAAAGACAAATACAACCAAGCAATTACTATCATTATTAGAATAAAAGCAAGACTTATAAGTGTTCAAATTATGTATGCATCAGATCAAACAGTAAAACACTTACAATATATAAAATTTAATACATAATAACAAAAACATGATCTTAAAATAGAAAATATAACAAGATAAAAGAAGTCATTAAGAAATTAAATATATATTTGTATTAATTCTTGGAAAAAACAATAAAGAAAGTGGAAAAACACTTTTTCCGAGCCCGCAGGGGGGTGCGGACTAGCCGCACCTACGAGGGATTTGGCGTCCCTCGCGGTACCCTAGCCTAACACTACACCACTCACAAAGCATACACACACATACACACACCAACACAATCTATACACATTTCAACACTTACATCTTCGCTTAGGGAATTTTGACTGGTCAGAACCGTTGCGCGTTGGGAGTGCTGAAAAGTCCAGAGCTTGACAAACTCTGGTCTGGGACGCTGCTGTGAGCTTGCTCTGCCGAAGACGTATGCGCGGTTGCTGGTCCGCTAGCCACTTCGGTCCTTGGTCAGGGAGTGTCCGCGGTGCACAGGTGTCGGAGCCTGTGCACAGTATTACGAGTTCTCGACTGATGCCCATCCAGTCGAGCTAAGGAGGAAACTATGGGCCCCAGAGTTCCGGGGGTTGGAAATGATCGAAAGTGATCCATGGGTGTACCCGTTCTCATAGTCTCGCCCGTAACGCCTGACACGATGGTTAGCTTAAAAACAAATTATGGAAAACCAACAAATGTCCAACCAGTTGAATGCAAAGAGGCGTCGTGAGGTTTCTCCGAAAATGCCTAGGGAAGTAATTACGATGAGAAAAGAAATTGATATAGCGTCACCTAAGTTCTTGATTGTGTCTTGCGCAGAAGCTGGCAAAGATCTTTCAAAGGTATCGCCCTTTGTAATCCAAAAGGCTATAACTGGATACGCAGCAGGTCCTGTCTCTTCCATAAGGAAGTTAAGGAACGGAACACTGCTGATAGAAACAAGCAATGCGAAGCAGTCACAGTTATTATTAAAAATGACCTCCTTCTTTGATCAGGTCAAGGTTTCGGTGGCTCCCCACAAAACCTTGAACTCATCAAAGGGAGTAATATCATGCAGGGATCTATTGTATGTCCGTGAGGATGAACTCAAATCAGAACTGGTATCAGAAGGTGTAACAGATGTCGTACGAATCATGAGGATGGAAAATGGTCAGAGAGTTCCAACAACATCAATTATCCTGACATTCGGGAAACCATCTATCCCGGAATATTTATATGCTGGCTATCAACGGCTTTCTGTTAGGCCCTACGTTCCCAATCCACGCCGGTGCTTTAAATGCCAACGTTTTGGACACGTAAGTTCTTCTTGCTCCAAGCCAGAGGTATGCGGACAGTGTGCATCTGAAGGCCATACTGATAAGGTTTGCACAAGTGCTCCGAAATGCCCAAACTGTGCTGGTGATCACCCTGCTCGCTCCTTTAACTGCCCAAAGTTCAAGGAGGAGAAAGCAATCCTCAGCATAATGGCAAAGGACAAAACATCATTCTACGAAGCTAAAAAGAAGTTCAAGTCAACTCAACCTAGACTTGAAACGAAATCTTATGCCTCAGCTATCACCCCTGAGAAGTCGTGTTCCAACTGCGTTGAGCTAAATAAGAAAATTGAAGTTCTCACGGAACAAGTTAGCCAGTTACTAGCTTTGGTGACTAAAAATTTGGTTTCCAACTCAAACACTAATGTTGAATGTGCGGAAAAATCTCCATTGCCAGTTATCTCTGCGAAAAATAGAAGAAGTAAGACACTATTGGATACAAGTGTGAAAAACGTTAAAACTACTCGTAATACGAGTAACCAAAATAATAACAAAGCTGCACCTGTGAAAGTAGGTGCAAAATCACAAACGACTCAAAAGAGGACCATTTCAAACTCCTCTTCTGAGTCCAAAAACTCTTCAGATTCCACAACTACAATAGTGGTGATGGAATCTGATGACTCCCTGCCTGGAACGTCCAACATTCCAGGCCAGCAAATTTGCAATGACACCAGTGAGAGCCAGGTGAATCCATTTCACTAAAACACGATGTCCACACCTAAACAATCCGTGATTCAGTGGAACATTAACGGTGTTAAAAGTCACATTGAGGATCTCAAATTAATTGTAAGGGATGTGTCCCCTCTGTACATTTGTATTCAGGAGACACATCTTCATGAATCGCACAATTTCCATCTAAGGGAGTATTCAGTTTACAGATCGGACTTCGTTACAGAAAATCGAGCTAGAGGTGGCGTAGCCATTCTAGCCCGTGACTGTGTCGACGCCGTTTCTCTGAACTTAATAACTCCCTTACAAGCAGTAGCAATTCAAACAGCTGTTCCATATAAACTCACTCTCTGTTGTGTCTACCTCCCACCAAGTGACAACCTACAACAGAGAGATCTTGTAGACCTTATAAATCAGTTACCGACTCCGTTTTTATTAGTGGGCGATTTCAATGCCCACCATGTTTCATGGGGTTCCCCAGAATGCAACCCGCGAGGTAATCTGATCGAAAGCATCAGATCGGAACTGGATTTATACCTGCTAAATGACGGTTCTCCGACACATTTAGCAGCGTCAACAGGTGGATGGACAGCTGTAGACTTGTCATTATGCAGTCCTGCCTTGGCTACAAGGCTAAAATGGTCAGCATTGCCTGATCTTTACAGTAGCGACCACATTCCTATTGAGATCTCTTTGTGTGACTCCTCACCCTGTTGTGTTCGACATCCCCGTTGGATCCTGAAAAAAGCCAACTGGGAACAATTTTCACAAGATCTAGAATCACTGGACGTGGATTACTTGGCTCCCATTGATGACATTATCAATTCGTTTACAAAAACCGTTTTGAATGCCGCCGGAAAAGCAATTCCAAAAACCTCATCCAAACCACGACGACCACCTGTTCCGTGGTGGAATGATGAGTGCACTGTGATCCTTCGTCAACGGAGAAAAGCTCTGAACCAGTTCAAGAGACATCCAACGAGTGAAAACCTGGAAAAATATAAAATCTTCCGTGCGAAAGCACGGAGAATATTTAGGCAAAGTAAACGAGAGTCATGGTCCCAATACATTGGCACTATTACAAGAACTACAGCTCCATCTACAGTATGGAAGAAATTACGATCAGTCTGTGGCATTTCCGTTCCGATGCCATTAATTTCATTAAGGCATTCGGATGGTGTTTTGACCACGGACTGTGAGGAAATTGCCAATGTGCTAGCGTTATCGTTTTCAAAACATTCTTCATCTTCTGCATACAAGGACGCTTTCCAGGTGTTCAAACATAAACAGGAAGCCTTACCTTTCACCGTTGGATTGTCTGGAGATTCTTGTTTGAATATCCGTTTCTCTATCGATGAACTAGAGTCGGCTCTCTCGTCAACGAAGGATTCAGCTCCAGGCCCGGATGATATTGTATACTCCATGATCAAAAATCTACCACCGTCGGCAAAACTAGTTCTCCTTCGGGTATACAACCGTATATTCGAGGAGCATGGTTTTCCCGATGCATGGTTAGAAGCGACAATAATTCCTCTTCTAAAACAAGGAAAGGACAAAACTAATCCCAGTAGTTACAGACCCATCTCTCTGACCAGCTGCTTATGCAAACTACTGGAGAAGATGGTCAACCGTCGTCTTGTCTGGTATCTAGAAACAAACAAACTTCTTACTAACGTCCAGTGTGGTTCCAGACAAGGACGTTCATCAGTTGACCAATTGGTTTTGTTGGAGTCAGCTATACAGAATGCCTTCATCTTACGTCAAACACTGGTAGCTGTTTTCTTCGACCTCGAGAAGGCATATGACATGGCATGGAGAAGAGGAATTTTGAACGTATTGAAATCATGGGGTATACAAGGTAACATTCTTGCGTTTATACAAAATTATTTGAATAACAGGACTTTCCGTGTACGTCTAGGAGGCATATATTCTGATCGTTGCGAACTAGAGAATGGTGTACCACAGGGTGGCGTTTTGAGCGTGACGCTGTTTGCTGTTGCCATTAACAGCGTCACTTCAAACGTACAGTCACCGGTCCACTGTTCCCTGTTTGTAGACGATTTTTGTATATATATGGCTGCTAGAAGTATGGCAACAGCGGAAAGATCCTTACAATTAGTAATTAATAAATTGCAAGAATGGACCAAAGCTACAGGCTTCAAGTTTTCGGCTTCGAAGACCCAGTGTATAGCATTTAGTCGTCGCAGGCAACATCAGGAACCTATTCTTTATCTTGATGGTACGCGGCTTCAAACCGCGGATAATGTGAGATTTTTGGGTCTTTTATTTGATAAAAGACTTTCATGGAATCCGCATGTGCGTGATTTGAGGACCCGGTGCAGCAAGATATTGGATATGTTGAGAGTTCTAAGTGGTACAAATTGGGGAGCAGACAGAACCTGTATGCTCCGTTTCTATCGCGCCGTTGTAAGATCGCGCATAGATTACGGCTGTATAGCCTATTCATCTGCTCGACCTACGGTTCTGAAACTCCTGGATTCAATACATCACGCTGGTCTTAGACTTTCCACTGGTGCTTTTAGATCAAGCCCAATCTCCAGCCTTCTAGTTGAAGCTGGAGAACCATCTCTCTCTATGCGACGTCAAATGCTACAAATTTCTTATTACACTGGTCTTCGAAGTAAACCTAAACATCCGGCATTCAAAGCAGTTTTTGATAACCACCTCGAGGATCGTTACAATGTGCGTCAACGTTCAACTGCTCCCTTCGGAATAAGAACGTTGCGCATTTTTAATAATCTAAATTTAGAACATCCACCTATATTCGAACGAACATCATGCTACATCCCTCCATGGACAATACAAAAGCCAAAATGTGACTTCTCATTGTCCATGTACCTAAAACACAATACTCCTGACGTTATTTATCGTCAGGAGTTTTTGCAGATTCAACAAACTCACCAACACACTGTGACTATATTCACAGACGGTTCAAAACTGGACAATGGGATAGGTTGTGCATTTTATATGGAAGGACAAACTTTCACTTACGGATTGCCCTCAGCCTGTAGTGTTTTTACTGCAGAACTTTATGCAATTTTCCAAGCTTTAAGATCAATTCCGTCTGCAAAATCTAAATATCTTGTGTGTTGTGATTCCAAAAGTGCTCTCCAGGCTATTCAGGAAATGTACACTAAGAACCCTTTGGTTGGAGACATATTGTGCTCTATACACAGGCTCCAATTACGAGGTGTCGAGGTGTCATTTCTCTGGGTGCCTGGTCACTGTGGAATATTCGGAAACACTAAAGCAGATGAAGGTGCAAAATTAGCTACAGGTATGTTGCCATCGACACAACGTGTGATGGCATCAGATTTTGTATGCAAAGTTAAAACTACACTATTCTCTGTTTGGAATGAAGAATGGCAAAATGTAAATAGAAACAAGCTGAGGGACATCAAAAATACCGTCCGACCATGGAGGACATCTGTTCGTTCGAATCGTAGGGAGGAAGTGGTGGTTACTCGACTTCGCATCGGCCACTCTTTGTTAACGCATGGATGGTTGATGCGACATGAGGATCCACCACTATGTCCGTTTTGTAGAAATAATATTACAATCAAGCATATCCTGCTTGATTGTGATAAGTTGGAAAATTTGTATATACGTTACGATCTTCGAGGTAGTTTAAAGGTGGTTTTAGGGGACGATGTCACGGCTATCGACCGTGTCCTCGCTTTCTTACGCCACCTTAATATATTTAATAATATTTAAATTTTGTATAATTTTAGATTCTTTAGTTTTAGATTATTACAATTAGTATTAAATATTTTTTTTACTTCGTTTAGTTTGGTTAGTTTATTTGCAATATTTATTTAAAATATAAACTTCAGTTAGGCGATGATAACCTTTACAGGTTTTTCGCCTGGAAAAAAAAAAAAAAAAAAAAAAAAAAAAAAAAAAAACTTTTTCCGAATTTTTAAAACCTTATTTTGGTTATTTTAAGTAGGATTACAGGATATTCTAAAATTCATTAACATTTTCTACTTTAATACCTTCGTTAAAATCTTGCCACAAAGATGCAATACTTGCTAAAGACAATGGGTTTTTAATTCTTTAGTGAAGGTGTTTTACTATTTTACACAGAGTTCAAGTATGTAAAAAAACTACTAGACTTGTATACAGTCTTCTATACTAGACTATACTGTCAGACTATATACCAAATTTCTACTATACCTTCCTAGAACTCTTCTTATATTTATAAACTGAATAACATACTCATAATATTTTTTAAAGTTACTTAAAAAGAGTTGTGTTGAGACTTTGTATTGAGCATAGCAAAATTTTATCAAAATCAAATTTAATTTTTAGATTTAAAATAAATTTTAGTAAATGGTCTCATTATTTTCTTACTCATTTTGTGTTTAGACTTATTTTACAATTTGTCACCATTCAAATCTTGGTAACACTGTAACCTTTCAAACAGTCAACTAAAAAAAGTAAACCTCTTTAAAAATAGATCCTGCCAACAAGAACAGTACTTCTTTTAATCTCCAAGTGACATTTGTGATAATGTTTATATTTTATTCTTATTACTCAGTCTGTTCTATAACTTTTACCTACAGTAGAGTTTTTATTATCCGTCATAAACGGGCCACTATGACATCGGATAAACGAAAATGTCAGATAATAGGGAAAAGTTAAATAATCGGATATGACCAAAAAGTTTAAGTTTTACAAATTAAGTAGGGAATATTAAACAGTTTGCTAAGGTTTGACTGCGACAGTAAACATTAAAAGTTCTGAATGTATGTGTGTTATGAAGATGTAAAACATGTTGTGATCTTCGTGTTTCTCCAATGTTTGCCGTTTTCTTGCTCCCAAGTTCCGCCACCTACAAAGAATAATTATCTCGATCCTTGTAGCTTCTTCTTGATGCTCAACATATGAAATGGCATCATCTAGAGCCTTCACTGCATTTTCATGGAATATCTTTGAAAGATTAACAACAGGTTATCCATCGTTAATATGATTGCCTTCATTATTTACCAGATCTACAGTTTCATCTTCTGTCATGACATACTCATTGTCTTCCTGCAACCAATCTGCAACATCTTCTACAGGTGCTTCCTTACATCCAGGCATGCGCAGGGCTAAAGGAAGAAGGTATTCTTGGATTCTCTTTGTCTTCAGTTGCATTTTCTCCTAACAACTTGTACCACAATTTGGCAATCGTCAACACATTTACATCAGCCCAGGCTTTGCAATCCAATAAGCAACATCTTTTATGTTAATGGGCTGACACAAACTCCAATCTGGGACAGCGGTCCGCTCGCTCGTCCAGAACTACTCAGGACCATAGACCCTTCCAAATGGCCAGGTTTGAATACATCAATCCCCCGTCTGATTAGTTCGGTCCAGGTAGTGCAATCAGACCTTTATATCCACTTTCGATTGGCCTTACCTGAGTGCCGGACCCCCTGACTAGAGACTTGGTCCTAGGGGGCAGACCTTGGAAGTGTTTATAGCCGGGGACTGACATTTCTGTTCAAGCTCTTACTAAGTGATGACTTAAAGTTACGCCCTGCCTCATCACAGTTGAAACTTTTATCGCCAGTTAAGCTTTCTTTTATAATAAAATGTTTAAAATTTTTACAAAATTCAATTATATCTTCAAAGTTTAATGACAGTTTCTCTTCACAAATATTTAACTGGTGGATTCCACAACAGTTTTCCAACTATCAAGCCACCCGAAACTTACTGTGAACTCTGCATCACCTTCATTAAATTTATCGAAAATGCAAATATTTTCCCTGCAGGAAATAAGAATACCTTTGCTTCTGAACTGGGTACAAAGTCTCACTTGCTTGTTGGTACTCACAATCTTTCATTGTTTTTCTCATCTTTGATGCTCTTTCAGTCACCCATAAAGAACACTATTCTTCTATTTCCAATCATCTCTTTTTCTAATCTACTATTACCCGTCCGACATCATAGTTATCAGTAACCTTCTGCATTGTCTCTTTTTATTGCCTTAAGTTTTTCTTGCAATGACACTACTACCTTCTTTGTTTTTGTTGCCATAATAAAGTAATAATCAATATAAACAATAACTAAAAAAACACAACAATAACAACGACTCAAAACACAAAAGTATCACCACTTTAGAAACACTACCACTCCACAAAACAAACAGTGTTAGATAAGATGGAATGTCGGATAAGTGAGACTACTGTACTTTTACTGCAAAAAATGGGCATGTTATTAAATTATCTTTATTTATACACTGACAAATTTCTATTTTAAAATTTTAGGTGATGTTCTAAATATCAATAGCAAAGAAGATTTGAGTGTTAAAAGGTTGAATCCTGTAACAAAATCATCTAAACGGTGTAAATTAAAATTCTTGGATGAAAACTTTGTGATGAAAAATGAAAATGACTTTCAAAGTAAAATTCATTTTGAAGAGATTACACCAAAAATGATTGTAATCAAATCAGAACTGAGTAAATGTTTACAGAGAGTTAAGTCTGAAGATAAACTATCACGATTAGATCATAACTATCATCGCCCTTGTACTACTTCATTTGATACAGTAGTGAAGAAAGAGAATGAGATCCCAACTGACTCTTTATTGATTGAAGAAAACTGTGAGGAAGTATTCCAACAGGATCAATTTTGGGATGGTGTAAGTATAGTTCCTGGCATCCTGTATAGTATCTGTATAAGCTCTATTTAATATAATTGTCTTGTCCTGTATTTGCTAAATCAAATATTGCTGAACATTTTCAAAAGCCAGTTATAAATTAGATGTTCACGGTGTTAGATCTTTATATATAAAAATAAAAATGTTATGTTGGTTTGTGTACACTTCAAAAACTTAAAAATCTTTGCAGCAATTAAACTGAAATTTTGATATGACATACAACCCTCTTCAAAGATTGTTTTTATCTGATTTTTGTATCAGTAATATACCCGCAAGACATAGTAACGGAGAGGATCACTCGCCATACTAGCTAACAATAACCACAGTCTCAAGTGAAACATTACCTGTTTCTAATTACATTGTTAATTAATAACAACAAATGTATCCACTTGAATCCCATTCAGATTATTTTACAATTTGAATTAATTCACCTTAATCGAAGTACTTTTGTGTGATCGTGTGAGCTGTGCCTTTCGCCACATCGTAACTACAGGTTATTTGGGAGTGCCAATGTGTGACTGCTTCATTTGATGTTGATTTTCACCCTAAACAGAGTTGGCTTGATGTTGGATTGCACTCTGGTGATCTTTAATCCTACCTCCAGTCAAACATTCCCAAACTAATGCATGCACATAAGGACATTTGTGATCGCATAATGCAAATGATAAATGACAGAGTTGGGGGGGGGGACTTCTTATATGCAACAGGAGGAACATGGAAAACATTTCTTATCAGGTCGATTCTGCCAACGGTTCGATTAAAAAATGACAGCCTTAGTCTCTGAAGTATTGCAAAATTAAACTTCTATGAAATGTATGCTTTGTTTTGTTTCTCATTTCTCATCCATTCAACCCCAATGTCCTGCAGCAAAAGGTGGCAGAGTATAGGTAGTAATAATTTTAGGAATAATAAATTGTTGAAAGGATTTGGAATCTTTTATATTAATAAATACTATCCTGGTATATTACTCAATTTAAATGAAGGTTAGCAAAAAATTGTGATTTTTATAAAAATCATTGGGTTTTTTACTTTTTATTAATAAATAAAACTATATAAGGTTTAGTATTAATTTTAAGTGATGCATTCTTTGCTACTCCCTCCTTGCTTCATATTATGAGACCACTCCTGTTAGGGAGATTGGTTGAGCTCTTATAAGAGAGGAAGGATATATATTAGTAACTTGTAGTTGTTGCCTCTGAGGTTGCTTTTCAACAAAAATTTACGTAATATTAATAAAAAAATGATTGTTAGAGAATGTTTTTGTGCTATTACAATTACTAAAAATAATAAACATAAACCACTTATTACACTTTTGCTATTACTTGCTACCAGACTTTGTATTAACTAAAGTTATTAAATTGTTAACTTACATTTGGAGGAAACAATTTAACAACTTTAGTTAACAAAAAGTCTGGTTGCAAGTAATGGCAAAAGTGTAATAAGTAATTTACAACCAGCTCGTCATGAACAGCAACAAGATTTCGATATTTAAACATAAACCATCGAAAGACTAATACTAAAATAATTAAACATAATCTATCAAAAGAATAAACTAATAGACAGTTAACTACTGACTGCATGATAAGGCAAGAAAAATGACAGGAAGTTAGTACTCACCAAAACAAGCAAATGATATCACTTTGTGTCTTCTGCATACTCTTAGACACAGTACGGTGACAGTTGCGTAATTTACTGGATGTTAATGTATGAATTGATATTTTATAATACTTTCTGGTTTACTCAGTCTTTTTCTTTATTTTCCATATTTGTGCTAATATTTTTTAAAATTATAAATATATCATTGCTCAAGTATTGAATTTTGGTTTTACAGTTGCCAGTTTTTAAAGAGGTTGTTGTAAAGACTGAAGAAGATTGCATTTATGAGGATGATGGGGTGGATGAAGAGTTATTGTCAACATATAAGCCTCGTGCAATCATCACAAAGACTATTAAATCTGGTATGAATGCATATTTTTCTTATATTTGTTAATTTTTGAAAATAAAAAGTAGGAAACATGTTTAATTTAGAATTATGTTGTCCCTAGCATTTCTTTGTTGCTATAACAGGTTATTTTTCAGGGAAACTGGTGGAAATCGATTCTTCTACCTATTCCATATGCCTCTTTCCATTGCTACTACTCTTCAACTACATATTTTAAAATGAGAAACAGTTGATTTGTTTGTCAAAATACGTTAAAAAGATAAGATTAAATAATGCCAAAAAAAAATAACACTACCTACCTATCCTTAATGATAGATAAGATTTGTGTTGAGAATGCCATTAGGATGCAATTAGGAATAGCCTAATGAGGCATGTGATACTCATGTTAAGGTTTTAATATTTTGTAGTTGATATTGTGTTTCAAAATTAATATTTTTACTACTGTAGTAATATTTTAAGGTTTCTCTTACAACCAGTAATATAAACAAAACATTTTTATAAAGTCAATTCCTACTTACGCCAACAAAAACAAATATTATTTTAGTTATTTAAAAAAAAGTAATTACAGTTAATATATATAAATAACCTAATATGAAGAAACATAAACCTATGCTTTAAAAAATCTGTTCTATCATATAACCTTTAACACAAAATCAGCTGTTTTATGAAATCATATGTAAACACTTATTTTAAGCCAATTGGGATGATTAACTATATTGCATACCTTACCTCTTTTGCAAAAAGTTTTTCGCATATATAAAACTAAAATTAATTCATTATTAAATTTAATTAATAAATTATTATATGAAAAAAACTGTATTAACATCACCATCCACTACAAGTTTAAAAAATTTTATTTGAACTTGAGTAGAGGGATAAAAAATATTTTGTTGATTGAAAATTTGTATAAGGAGAGTGTGAACTAGTAGTAGGAATTGAATAATATATTAACAGATTAGTAAATGTTTAATCTGATTATAATAGTAAAATAAACTTCTGAAACTTTAATATTCACTCTCTTAATAATATAGCCCTCAGAAAAATAAACGTCACTTATATTGTAATTATAAACTGTGGGTTGAATAAAAAAAAGTGTAATAAAACGTCATTTTTTTATTTAACTGTTGTCTATAGATGTTTATCCCTTTGGCTGTTCAGACAAACAAAATTCTCAATAGTGTTCAGGTTTCAGCATGTTATAGCCAAAAGTATTCACCTCAGATTAATCTTCTTGCAGTGTTTTACTTAAAAACTTGTAACTTTGTTAAAATTCTCAATTTTTTTTGAAATTGGCCTTGTTATTTAGCTCATTAATACATCTTTCACAGAAAAAATAGTTCAGCGTTATATAAAAACACAAAACATAACATCTATTTATTTATTTGTAAAATTTATTTTTTTTTCTAGTTTGGTGTTTTAAAACATACATTATTATTATTATTTTTTGCGTGGAGTACAAAAAGTACACATAATTGTCAACAGATCCTGAGAATTTTAAATAATTTTGACAAGATATGTCCAAGTTGTAAGTAAAAAGTATAAACATTAACTTACCTATATTTCAGGCAATTTGCCACACTCCAATATAAAGTCACTGTGTTTTGCCGAAATTATAGACAAATACTTTTATAGTGTCAAGAAACTCACTTTTTATAATAAAATACAAAGCAATGGTTCACAATTTAATATACACAGGTTTTTGCATTTATGTTTACTTTATATGCATCAGCATGGACACCAAGTCCACAACCCACACTGTGTTTGACTATGTTTCTTCATTTAAATGGTTGTACCCTTTCTTCAGGCACCTTTCTGAGTCCAAAACAAAATGTTGAGCCATTTCCACAACCCTGAAGATTTTATGGATTGGAAGTCGTTCAGTGAAAAGATCTACAACCTCTTTCAAAAATACAATTCTTTGTAATCAATGGGCGGGTTGTTTTTAATTTTTGTAAAATATACGTGAGTACCTTCCATCCAAAAATATTAACAATTATTTTTTGGTATGTTTCATAGTCCGTTGCTCATCGATGTACACATACAGCATTTGATCTGTGGATTCAATACCACCCAAACCAATATTGTACTGATAGGAAATGTTGGCTCTAGTTTTTATAAGTACAAATCCACTACTTACTGAAGTATGTGTCAGAAGCAGCTTGTCAGTTGATAAATTAAAAAAAACTAAGAAGCCTGGATTTGTTTTTCTCTATGTAGCATTATCAGCATTTCCTTAGATGTGTTTTGACCCACACCATATTTTGTAACAGCTGTAACAGCTTTTCCTACATTCTTAAGAGTTTTGTAGGAAAAAAATTGTGACTATACAGAGTTGTAGTCAGAGATATGGACCTAAAGAAATTATCGAAAAACGAATAGTGTCTTGTTCAAACCGATCACCATAACAACTGTGCCTCCTAAACCTATCTCTACAATCCTTTTATTTTCTTCAGAACCTTTTGCTCCTTTGTAAGAATAAGAAGTATCACAATAACGAGTCTTTGAGTCAGATAAGACCCACAATTTAACGTCTCACTTTGGTGCTTCTTTAGGGAGCAGGGAGGTACTAAGTTGAAACAACGCCACTTTCTTGATCCTTCTACGGGTAAGACCTGAGTCTGGTAATAATGCCTGAACATCCTGCTGGCCTGGTCTGTAATAGTTTGAAACCTATCACAATTAACATATCCAGGATTTAAACATGGGACAAGCTTGCTGACATCAACATTATGAAAAAAAAATTAAAACAAGTTTCTGTAAAGTGATAGCCGTGGCAAAAATTGAGAAGACCAAGTGAAATAAGTATTTCAATAGCTTAAAATATTTGACTTATTGATCATCCCCCTGTTTAGAACATTGGCCAAAAAACTGTCTTAGCTAACCTAACATCAATCTACTTTCTTGCTGACTGTAAGGGGAAAAGCTCTGCCAATTTTCAGCAATGTAGCATTTAGCATACTTATTGGTCTCATTCACACACCACTCAAAATAGTAGTTGTAAGGTACAAATTTATGTATTCAATTACGTCTAGATTTTGCTGAGTGCACTGTTTGTATCCACTTATTTCAGAAAAAAAGAATATTGGTGGTTTCATGGTGGGTCATTACCTTTAAAACTCATTTTAAAACCTCAGCTTCATGCTTGCCTGATTGAGAGCACAACTCATCTGTATCATCTATTAGGAAGTGTTTGTTAGATTCAAATTCATTGCTGTCTGTATGGAATGTTCATTCACAATCATATCATCACTTTGAAACTTCACACTTGTGTCCTTAGAAATGCCCTTCAAAATGTTCTAATTAATAGTAGAATTTGATTTCCAATCATTTTCATAAACAGCACCAGTAACAGTATCAAACAATAACATCAAACAAATGTAAATAACTATAATTAAATGATACTTAACTAAGTGAATACGTAAGAGCTTACTTGCTGATATGTTTCGAAACAATCGTTCCTTTTACGAAACAAAATCTCTACTGGTGGTGTCCGCTAGATATAAAAGTTGTTGGGATGAGATTTATGAGTATAGAGGGGGTGGGTAAAGTGGGTTGTGTGTTATATAATTGAACAGGTGGTTGGCTTCAAAAAGTCTGTTCTCATTTAATATTTTCTGTACAAACACAACAAAAAAATTAAGAAAACATATTAAAAGAATGTAAATAGTTCCAAAACATCTGAACTGCTTACATCATAAGAGCTGAGTGTACGGCTCTGTCTTACAAATCATTGTGTTTCTCTAAAGAGTCTGTTTAAAATTTTAAGAAAGCCCTAATTGTTATTTTTTTCAGGGAGAGAATCTACCAATTGATGTATAGTTAAAATAATTTAACAAAAAAATTAGCAATTCAGATAATTATTATGCAACAACGATTTATTAATCACTTTTACGTTAGTTTATGACTATCTGAACTTTAAATTTTGTAAGTTTGTACAATACAAAATAGAAATCGACACCAACAACAAAGATAAACTACAAGCAACAGGCATATACAAATTAAACTGCAACAAATTCTACATTGGACAAACAGGGTGCAGCTTCAAACAAAGAGTCGAGGAACACAAACAGAACACTAACTCAGGATTTTACAATCACATAAAAGAAACAGGACACAAATACACAGACATTTACCATAACCTAGAAATCCTACACATCAACAAAAAAGGACCACATCTCAACACACTAGAACAATATGAAATTTACAAACACACAAAATACAAACATATTAAACGAACAAACCCAGTGCAAATCACACATACCCGCCTTTAAAACCATTATCGCTTAACCTAACAACTCCAAGTAGAAGTCACTGATGAAGATCAGCACGGAGTAATCAAAAACGTTCTATCTCAGTAAGTTTTTACAAAATCCAAAGTTTGGATAGTCTTAAACTAATGTAAAAGTGATTAATTAATCAATTTTTATTCTCACAGTCGCTTGCTCGACAAGGCTGGGACCAAATGACTTATCAACATTATTATAGATGATAGAGTGTTATAAATACACTAGGGAAGTATCCTATATAATTATGATAAGAATAACAGATGAGATTTTATTTATACAGAACAATAACTGGGAGCGTACCAAACTGCTGTCATATTATAGTGGCTTACGAAGGAATAAGCACATCTATTAACCAGTATTTTGCCCTTGTAACCAGTACAATGAGATGATAGAAATCCCTTGAGGGCAAATTCTAACAGTGCTATAACAAATCAGTAAAGCAGTAAGATATTACTAAAGTTTGATTTGATGTTCAAGAACGAAAGAAGTTATTGGGTGCCAAATCATAGCTATATGCCATATGACCTATCAATACAATGTTTTGGTCTGATTGTGAGCTGATGTGTCACTATTCAGAATTGGCCACCCTAAGTACTTCGTTGTAGTTAGAATGTTGTTAATCAACAATGAAAATAAATATTGTTTATCTAATGCAAATTTTTGTGATTTTGGTTACAGATGATCTGCCAGTTTTGCAAGACAACAGGACATTAGATAGTATGAGCTCTCTAGATCCAGAAGCCCTGAGGGAATATATGCATATAGAGAGAGATGAACATAGAATTCACAAAAAACCGAAAGGGAAAGCAAAATTTATTGGTCAATCAGCTGCTGAAAAAGAAATGGCTGTCAGAATGATTGAAACTATGAAACTGAAGCAAATCTCAGGAGAACCACTGGAATGTCAGATATGTATTCCACATAGAGTTTTTACAGCCCCGACTACATTGATCAGTCATTATCGCAGTCATGCAGGTAAATTGCAAATTTGTTGTAATGTACTAGAGCTAAAATAAATTACTTTTTATTTATGTAGAAAGTTTATTAGGCTATAATTTCCATAAGGATAAAGTTATATAAAGACCTCCTAGTTCTTGAATAATAATAGTCAGGAAGTACAGATAAAAAATAATAGATTTAAAGAAGGGATTTGAAGGAAAGATTTTGTTAAAGTAAAACACATTCACATGTCCTTTTTAACAAGCCATATATTATTTACATTATAACTTCTATAATCACTATAGTAAACATAATCACACAAAAGCAGCCATGATTACAAAACAAAAGCTGAAACGCTACGTCTTTTATTGTTAGTTTCTTCAATATTGCTGCAGTGTCATCTGTTTGTGCTACAATGTGATGTAAGATACTTTTTGATACTTTAATTTTATGTTCTGTATAACATTTTGATTCATTGGCTGTAATAGTGCAGTACAGTTAGGTGGTAGGAAGATTGTCGTGATATTACCGTTATCGCTAACTAATTTGTGTGGATGTGCAGTGCTTTTTCAGTAAGGATCATTGATCTGAGATTCATCCAACCTTTTTTCTGCTCTTTGTATAAAAGTAGCATGGACCAATCTTTGAGAGCTCTTGGTTTCTGTAATTTCCCAATGAGCAGTAGACGTAACTTGTGGCTTCCAACGCTGTTCAAAGAAATCAATACAGTGAGGTAATTGCAAAGTAAACAAAACCATCTTGCCTCTCTTCTTTAAACCTCTCTTATAGCCATTTATTTCTTTGATATTTTTAAAAATCATTTCGGATTAGTGGGAGCTTCGGACTACAGGATTGGAGTGATTCGACAATGGTAAAGTGACCATTGTGCCGCACCACAAAAGGTAAAAATTAACTGCACTTAGTGGTGGAACATTTGTTTAGAATTAACAATAATAACTTAGGAACTGCTATTTTATGCACTGCAGAATGAGCGGATGTACTGATAAATATCCATCATATTTTTCTATCCGTGAAAGAATACATACAGCATATATATATATTGGGCAGTGGCTATAGTTGTTTTTCACGTAATTTGATATGATCTAACAAAAATTGAATATAGTTCTACATTACAATATATTTTATAGTTTGGAAAATGTTTTTTGTATTTTATGAAATGAATATTTATAGGTAAAACCAGATAATGTGTGTTGGGTCTGCTAATACGTTCATAAATACCAAATTAGGTTTAATACGTTTGTTACCGAGCAGTGGATATATCTGACCGAAAGTGGAAAGTTGTTATAATAACTTATTATTCTTCATACAAACCCTTGGATTATGTGTGTTTGTTGTATATTTTTGTTTTTGCTGTTTTTAGTGTTTTTTTTTAGGATGGCTCATATATAAGCCGGTCGGTCTATAGCAGCGGTTCCCAAACTCTTTTGGTGACGTACCCCTTAGTTTGTACTATGTATTATGGCGTACCCCATGGCCCATTACATATACGAGTATATATTTTAAATTGTACATGCATCATTAGTTTGCCTTTTTTTATTTTCCAAGTTTTAATATGCAATTATCGTCACTCTTATGTTATAAAATCTGAATTTCAAAGATAAAATGCAATTAGAATAAAAGATCTGTAATGTAAAAATACCATTTTATATATTTTGTTTTTAGTTATCTGTGTTAAAACTTGTTACGTTGGAATAATAAAATGCAAGAAACTGTATTAATACATATATTTAATTATAATCAAAATACAAAATTCAGAATTGTGGATGTCACTCAATGAAAATGTTCTGGTACAGTTATCATCAGTTATTCAATGTGAGGGATGAGCTTGAATGGAACGGCTTAAACTGCTGATGTCTGGTATAATTGGGCTTAACTTGAGTCTGAGATCAAATTCCACTGTTTGTATTCGGTTCCTGTATTTATTTTTGATGTACAGCAGATGTGAGAATCCCGCCTCAAATAGATAGGAAGTTTGGAACGCTAGTAGAAACTCAACTGCTTTGTCAGCAATTTCCCCATACTCTGAGCGTCGTTGAATCCAAAAATCAATAAGAGTGGTTTTGTTACATACTTCTTTCAGATCCGAATCACAGTTTAACTCAAAAAGTTCCTCTTTGAGTTTCAGAGAAAAGCTGTTTGGAACAATTTTCTCAATGTCAGCAAAAGGGTTTTTAATCCACGAGTATGAACTCAGATCTTCTTGAAAGTATTTTGTAAAGCTAGCTTGGAGGGAGCTATAATGATCTGATATGTCATTCAAAATGGTTTGATTCAGGAGGAGTTCATTCTCTTTAATAAAAGATTCAAGAGATGGGAACAATGACACTTGGCTTTTCTTTTCTTCCCCTTCTACAAATCTTAGTTTCAGTTTCACACTATTGATTTTGTCCATACCTCGGAATGGGGTGTTATAGCTTCCTTGTAGTTTCCTGTTAACATCATTTAACATACTGAATATGTCTGCCAAATAAGCCAATCGGCTCAACCATAATTCATCTGAAAAACGGTCACGATACTGAAAGTCTGTGTCGGATAGAAAAATCAATATTTCATGTCGAAGTTCAAAAGCTCGAGATATCACTCTTCCTCTCGACAACCACCTTACTTCCGTGAGCAGAAGTAATTGTTTGTGAATACTATCCATTTCATCACATAAGATATGGAAAAGGCGTGAGTTCAGTGCTCTGGCTTTGATGAAGTTTACAGTCTTTACTGCTTCATTCAATACAGTTTTCAGCTCCGCTGGACATCTCTTTGTAACCAAGGCTTCTCGATGAAGACTACAATGAATAAATTTAGTTTTTGGGCTTACTTGCTGCACTTGAGTAACAACTCCCTTATGAACTCCAGCCATTGCATTTGCCCCATCTGTGCAAATTCCTACACATTTTTCCCAGTTCAGCTCGTTTTCTCGGATAAATCTGTCTAATTTTCCAAATATTCGTCTGCATTTGTGTATGAAGGCACGTTTTGGCAAAATAACATGTCTTCTCCGACCGTATTTCCATCTTCGTACCTAGCATAACATATTAGCTGAACCATGTTAGTTACGTCAGTTGTTTCGTCAATTTGAATAGCAAAATATGCTTTTTTTTATATTCATGAGTAATGTTTCCTTTACATTAGCAGCCATGTCACTTATTCTCCTTGAAACTGTATTGTTAGAAAGTGAAAATGAATAAATCTGTTTAGCCTCTTTTTCTCCTAACATGGTTGACACAATGTCTTTAGTTGCTGGCAATATTAATGTTTCCCCAATGGTATGTGTTTTGCCCTCTTGAGCAATTCTAAGACTAACTTTATAGGAAGCTTCAACCGCTTTTAAATTCAAATTGGTAAAAAGAATTAATATTTATCTTGCTGCCTTTTAATGAAGCTTCCTTATTTTTGAAAAAATCCAATGGTTTTTCTTTGTAACTTTCATGTTTTGTTAGGAAATGATGCTTTAAAAGAGATGGTTTCATTGAATGGTGAGAAAGTGTTTCCAAACAAATGATGCATTGTGGCCTAACTTCATTGTCATGGACCTCATTACAAGTAAATCCATAAGACAAGTAGCTGATATCATATTTACGCCTTTTTGATTGTACGCACGTTTGTTGAACTAATGGTGTCGCAGAACACACAGAAGAACTTTGCTCTTTTGATGAAGACGTACTAGGTACAGGAGTAAAATTACCTTCTTCAAGTAACGATGAAACTCTTTGCTTCTTCTTAACGTTTGAAGACTGGCTTAACCCCTTTTCCATACTGATATAACAAACACTGTCCTATGAAATAATTAATAAAATAATAAGAATAATGTGACTGTATGACACACGCTTAAAAACACACTGTGCAGATTGGCAAACGATAGACAAACTGACAAAAAGTGGAGAGCGTCAGTGATGTAGCCACTCTGCGCGCAAAACAAAACCTCCCCTGCTTTTCCCGCAACCCGAAACTTCCCTCGTATCAGCCGGCACATATAACAAACTGGCTTGGTCCTGCTCACGTACCCCCTGGCAACGTCTCGCCAAGGGGTACGCGTACCACAGTTTGGGAACCGCAGGTCTATAGCACGAAAAGCTGATGTTACGGGATTCCCACGTATGAGGCATTACAGTGTAGCCATTTAAATCGGGAACCAAATATGATTTTGATGAAAACAAATTTTTGAAAGAATGTAAAATTTAATAAATTATAAAAAGTATATAGGCTATTAAATTGTGCTAATGACTAAAACTTAGATGTGTAATATATTAGAAATACACTACATACACGTAAAAACAGAAATGGCATACAAAGGCTTATATCAACAAACTCCCAACTAACTCGTTTTGGCTAGATATATTGCTTGTATAGGCTACATATCTTATTGAAAAGATGCTGACATTATAAACAATATTGTATCAGAGACAAAATATATTTACATTTGTGTTCCATATACAGTAACCCAACAGAATATTTACAAATGCACTTATCACTCTTGACAGGTTTATATCCTGTGTTGATAAATACCATTTAGAGTACATTCTTTGTAATTCTAATGAAATAGAATGGTGCAGGAAGGAATAAACAATGTGTCAGGAGTATTTTGACGTCATTGACCTTGATAACTGAGAGACCAAATGTCCCACATTAACGTCAGACATGTCTATAGTAAATATCAAACCGTAAAAAATAAATCACTGATTTGTCAGAGGAATAAAAGTAATACGCAAACAGTGTCGCAAATATGAGCCGTCGGTCCATTTCAACTACCCAGAGCGGCGCATATGTGAACCAGCTGGTCTCTACCAATAGTTATTTTGTTAACATTGCGAACAAAGTTAATATGACATTCATTGATTGTTAGCCAGTATTAAGTTTTCCGGGTCGGCTAGTTTTACATAAAAATAGAAAAGATATTTAGAACATGTTATATATAACACCGAGCCTTCTTGGTATTGGTGTTAGTATATGTGGCAATCCAAACTGCTTTAAATTAAAAGTGTATAATTCAACACTTGCTAAACCAATTATGGAGAGAGATTATCCAGTGAACGGCTTCTCACTTTAATTGATAGATTGTGACATTTTAGAAATTTGATAAAAGATTAGATTGTACTGCTTTATTTAAACATAACTACCTTTGCCTTTTTTATTAAGGTCTGTAAAGATTTTTCAACAATCATATGTTTTTAGCTAAGAATTTAAAAGTTTATTGAAAGTAATGTAAATTCTTTATTTTTGTATCTTATTTTTCTTAACAGGAATAAAGCCTTATGAGTGTCACCTTTGCGGAAGTGTATTTACAAGGCAACATAGTCTTAACTACCATTTATTGATACATTCAAATAAGACTCGATTTACATGCGAGGACTGTGGGCGTAAATTCAGACATCCTTCTCATTTTAAAGAACATCAACGTCGTCATACTGGTGAAGCTCCATTTGAGTGTTCTGACTGTATGTCAAGGTTGGTATATCTACCTTATTCTTTGTAACAGCTGAGCAACTAGACAAGTTGCAAAGCACATCAAATTATTAATGATAGATTCACTGGTATATACACTTTTTGGCACATGAACAGTTCATTTGGTTTTAAATATAACTGTCCGTGCAGATTTAAAATATGCAAAAAGAATTTTTTTTTGCTAGTAAAGATTTTCAACTATTAACCCATATATTATTACATAAATATGGAAACAAATTTATTTTATCAAAGAAATAGGTCATTTGCAATGATGTTAATGAAATATTATTTTTTGTCTTGAAAACATCCTCCTGGATAAAACTATTCATTGATTCTTTGAATACCAGCTAAAGGCTGTGCTTTTGTATAATAAAAATCTTCCTTCAGTGCTATTATCTTATGTAACTAAAATGAAGAAGAACATTCTAATTCTATTGGAAAAAATCATTAAGGCATTATCAAGTATATGCTCTGGGTTAAACGTATTGGTTTTCTTACTGGGTTTGCAGCTGTGATACTTAAACTTTTGATGTTGCTTGTACAAGTAGGAGAGCAGAACAAGTAGGAAGCAGGTACAAAAATAATGATTATATCATGAAGGAATAATATGAAGGCAAAACACTAACACCTAGAAAGTAAAATGTTGCATAAGCTGCATTTGCAAACCCTGGCATTTTTTTGCCTGCTCTATATTAAACTTGGTCTTTTCAAAAAAATGTGTGAAAGCTTTTTTAAAAAAATTTCCTTGTTTAAGTGATAATAATGTAAAGAAAGAATTTGTGTAGGTTCCAAAATTAAAATTGTTTAATTGATTTAATTTAACACAAGCTGAAAATGCAGAATAGAAGTAATTAGAATAGGTAGTTAAAAAATTATTAAGGAAACCAAAATCCCTAGACTACCTTGAAAATTTAGGCAAATTCTTACAATTTTTCAAAAGTATAAGATGTAGCATTTTCCTCAAATTCGGCTTTTGCCTAAATTTCTTTCCTGACAATTTTGTTGTAGCAAATTATGAGCACATGTAGCATTTCCTTCAAAACGTCTTTGACATTAAAAAGAAATATCAGGGAAAATGGAATGAACTGATGCTTGCTAAAGAAAATAAAAGTTTGTCACTCTTAGATAAGTCATTGACCTTTTAATGGGTCATTCTTACCTGTTGAATTAAGTGATTGTTCGAGAACAAGTGTTGTCCTGAAGTCTGTTCCATAGAGATGGAGAGTGTTCACTTCTCATTTTAACCAGAACTGTAGCCGAAGTAAATCATGACTTATGTAATTTAAGGGAGGTCCTCCTTTCTACTGGAGACATCCACTCTACTATACTAGAGAGGTATCCAATAACACCAATTATTCTAAAAACACATAACTAAATTTCAACTATTAATTTCATTCAAAAGGAACCAAAATAAATTATATATCTTTTTTGCTTTTTTATGTTTACTTGTTAAGTTGTCTTGATGGTTAGCAGAACTCACAATCGTATTATTAACTTTTTATTTGTCTTTGTACATTTTGTCAAAAGGGTTGTTTTTGCCACTTTCAAAAATCATTATTCATGGCTCTTACATGCACTAGATGACTCTAACAAAACTGCTTGGAGAGTGTTCATCCAGTAGTATTTGCTTCTCTGTCTGAACATAGATTTCCATTGTTTTACTTGTTCTTGAAATTTTGTGTGAGGAATAACTTGTGTAATAATCTTCTGGATTGTCAGTCATGTGATGTCTTTATTGTAAATGTATGATTAAGTTTGACAAGGCTCTAAAGTACATTTTATAATGGATATTCATTTACTGTATGGTTTTTACATTGAAAATTCATGTATCTCTGCATTGGTGAAGTTCGTCGAGTAAGATTATAAGTTAAACTTTATCGCTAGACAATTCTGTAACCCTTTTTAGCAATAAGGGGCCAAAATAATGTTATTGTTGAAAATCAAGGCTGATATTCCTAAAAATTTTGGTATGCTACATAATTGGTTAATTATTTGTTTTTGAAAATTTTAGTCCCTTTAGTTTTAAAAACGTTTAACAATCTTTAATTATTGTAAAGGTAATATGTAATTAATTATTCTACACTATAGAAGAAATATCTACAACTTGAATACCAGTTATACAGTGTTATCATAAAAGAATGGTGGGGTTTGAGGGATTTGTAGAAAGATTGTAGGAAAATTTTTAGATGTTATATTGGTAACTCTGAAAACCTCCAACCCAAAAGGTATAAGCTGTTCTAACCTCAACATCAATTCTTGTATTGTTGTTGCGGTGAGTTTAGTGAGTTACTATGTTCTTGGATAAAGATAAAGCAAAGTATGTTTTATTGATGACTTAATAAAAATCCGTAATTTTAGTTCAACGTGCGTTCCAACATGAATTTGGAAGAGATTCACAACACAAAAATAACATAATGCGTTGGTATAAACAAATCGAAGAAACTGGATCAGTTAAGAAACAGAAATCAACCGGCAGACCAAGTGTACCAGACGAATCGTTTGAACTAATTAGGCAGTCGGCAATTAGGAGTCTTGGGAAGTCCATCCCTAGTGGAAGTGTTGAACTAGATATTCCAAAAACAACAGTTCACAAAGTTTTACATAAAAAACTAAAATTACACGCTTATAAAATTCAGATACTGCAGGAATTGAAACGCAATGATAATGCAACTGTTTGAGATGACAATTTAGATGAATAAACAACATTAACTATAAGTAATTCGGTTTTTCTTTACCATGTTTGAAACTGCACTGTTCTTTTATGATAACTCTGTATTTACCTCGATTATCTGTAAAATTATAAGAGGTTATTGTTTTATAGGTTTAAAACTCGCAACACTTACAAGCGACACCTCAAAACTAGACATGGTAAGGTACTGACTCAGTCAGGAGGAATAATTATATTATCCGATGAAGAATTTCGTAGAGTACGTACTTCACCCAGATCTCCTCAGACAAGAGTGGTTCCTCCATCTAATGATAAGGAAAACAATAGACGCGTACGAGGAAAGGTAGCTAATATTTTGCGTAAAAAGAGCAAAAAAAATGAAATGGTTCATGACAGCTTGGAAGAGGAAAAAACGGGAAAGTGTATGCCAACAATTACATGTTGGAATTCTGAAAATATAATACCAAGAGATGATATTTCTTCTGATGTCAAGGAAGATTCAATGAAAAGTGCATCGCAGGAGTTAGCTTTAGGGAAACCTTCTATTGATCGTGAAGAAAATATTTCAACTACAGTAATGTTTCTAACAACAGCTACATTTCCATCAAATGTATTGAATAATAGTTTAAATACATGAGTTGAATGAATGTTTAAAAATGTGATAATTTGCTGCCAGTAAAGTAACTTTTAACTGAATATTTTATATTTGTATAATCATACTAGCATGTGACTAGATTTGGTACAATAACTGCCTTCACTGATTGTGTACAAATACCAGTAATTAAAACAGAAGACTTTTAATACTGATGTCTTCCTAAGAAGTATTACTTAATATTTTTTATGTAGTGTTGCAATTTTTCTACTTTTCTATTTTATAATGATAGTGAGGCTTTTGATCATATTTTATGCATTTATAAAAGGTAATTTATCAATATTATATTTTTTATATCATTGTTTATAAGTACTTAAAAGAAAGTAAGCATATTATGGGCTTATTATTTTCATATGATGCACTTTTGTAAATGTTTCATAAAATAGGGTGTAAATATTTTAAAGGCCATATACAAAATATTTGTTATGGTAATATTAATATGAAAAATTAAGTATTGGTGATATTAGGAATTATTCAAGGCTGAATTATATTAATTAAAAAAGTAAGCAATATTCAATGCACTGAACAAGCATTATAAAATATGTTTTCTACATTTTTAGTTTTAAATTCTGTTTGTGTTATTTTGTTACTTAGCTACACTGATTAGTGCCTTAACCATAATCAAATGTTTACAGTTTCACCATTACTGTAAAGTAATGTGTAATTCAGTAGAATAGTTCAATATTTATTTCCATATACATTTAGTTATTTATATACTGTGTATAAACAAGCATTTCTGTTGATTAATAATAGTTTGATTTTTTTAAAATTAAAATTAGTTTTTCTTGGGTTTCAAATCAAAAACATTATTAAGGGAAATGTTATAATGTAAATACAAAGAGATTGGGAAATTCTTAGCAAATAATTTTTTTTTTCATTAAACTCATCAACTGTTCAATATAATCTTCTAGTCTGTTTATCTTTAGATATTTCCTGATGTAATTATTGTTGAATGACAAAATGCTCTCTGATTTGATTAGATACAGGATAGCATTATATACTTAAACAGTTGTTTACTACTCAGTAAAGATACATAAACTCCAAATATTGATTACTGGCTTTAAAAAATAATTTTTTAAATTGATTTTTATATTTACCGTAACTGAAGTGTATTATCTGCTGTAAATCTTTTGTTGATATATTTTGTTAACTATTCCAACTTTCCTGAATTTTACTAAGTCTTACAAAGTTTTTTTTATATTGTGCTGGGTTATATTTTAAATAAAATTACTAAAGTAGTCAATGAAAACTTTTGGGGAATACAAAGAGGCCAGAAAATTTCGACTCCTTGCTAAAATAACTGATTTTAACAAATGCCCAAATTGAGTTTTTTTCTTTATTAGTATTAATAACATCAGAAATGAGATTAACTTGACAAAAAATTTTTGAGGAGATTTGTAAAAATGACTACAGTAGAACGTCAATAATCCGGATTAATTGGAATCGGACCCCATCCGGATTATCAAATTATCCTGATTATCGAAATTACCTTAAAAAAGGCCAGTATACACTATTAAAGTATACAAACATTTAAAAATTTTATATTTTCTCTTATACAGTAAAGGGTTTAGAGGTGAAATTAATCAAAAACATCTTTTATGTTCAAACACTGTATTGTAATTTGTTAGTAGCAACATGTGTACAGTAAAAACATCAAACACTATTTGAGCTTTTAAAAAAATGTGTAATAGGTTTTTGAACTGCAGTAGTGGTTCGTTTTTTCGCAGTTATGTATGTCCTTAATTCGTTTTAAAAGAATCAGCTGAGTGGGTGAGCTCTCGTTTTGTTTCTCTAGCCATGACATCAGTGTCTCCGCTACTACAAACACTTCAGAATGAGTTGGCCCTGTTTCTTCTGTCTCATGTTCTGGGTCGTCACTGTCAGATTCCATTGTTTCTGTTTCCTCTGAAAGAAATTGCTTAAATAAACAACCAAAAATAAATGTTTTGTTTTCCTGCCTTTACGCAGTATGTTACGTACAAAAGATTGTCAATCAGAATGTTGGCAAAAAACCATAGGTACTGTACAGTACAGTGTACTGTAACATTTTATAACAGAACATTTAACAATTACGTTAGTATGAAACCAGAATAAGCTCAGGCGTTTGACTAAAATACAAAGGTAAAAATACGTTGGATGTTCTGTATGTTTAAGGAATGCTACATACCTTCATTTAACATGTCAGCTATTTCTTGGTTGGTCAAAATCTGGTATCCAGGATAGTTGCTATCAACAGCCAACCACTCCATGGCGTCATCTTTGTTGCATTGTTCATATCTCGGAAGTGTGCTGCATATTTCTCTTATTTCATTCACAGCACCATCAATATCTCCTTCTTCCTCTTTTCTTCTTTCTAAGGCCATAACTTTCTCCAGGCTAGTTGTAAATTCGTTTCTGTGAGGCTTTCCCATGCATCGGCGAGCATATAAATGCAGTCTTTAAGGTTCACCTTCTTTATAAACTAGATGATATTCGCCAGGTCCATTGGCTGTAGAGTTGCAGTGACGTTAGGTGGGAGAAATTGCACTTTAAAATTCTGTCGATTTCATTTAATACCTCAACAGGTGGGTGTGTAGGAGCTTTGTCAATGATCAACAGAACTTTAACCAGTTTTATTTTTCTCCTTACGGAATGTTTTCACACTAGGGATAAATTCTTATTTAAACCAGTTCAGAAAAATGGTTGAATCCATCCAAACACTTTTTTGATTTTTGTAGGCCACAGGAAGGGTTTTCACATTTTTTAAGGGACGTGGATTTTTGCTCTTTCCAATACACAATAATCTTAGCTTGTGATTTCCACTAGCATTAGCACATACCATAGCCGTTATTCTCTCCTTACTCACTTTAAAACCAGGAGCAGATTTTTCACGTTTTGATGCCAGCGACTTTTGTGGAAGGGCTCTCCAGTTTATCCCAGTCTCATCAGCATTGTATATGTCATCCCTAGAGTAACCATTTTTTTTTTTTTTGGCTTTAACAAATTTCTCTTTGTATGGAATTCCAGCCGCTAAATCAGAGGATAGTTTTTCTCCTTGAACATCTCTAATGCCGTGCTTATTATTGAAGTTCTTAAGCCAGCCTGAACTAGCTTTGAAATCTTTTGGTTCATTAAGCTGTTCATTAAATTGTAAGGCTTTTTCACAAATCAATGGGCCTGAAATTGGCTCTCCTAAGCTTCTCCTTTGAGTGAACCAGATATACATCACATCTTCTAAGGCTTTGTTGTTTGCTGGACGTGCAGTTTTTCTTTTAAGCGCACCCTCTTCAGAAGCGAGTTTTGATCCAATGTGTTTCAGCCGAACTCTTTTTTGCCTTAATGTCACTTATAGTGGAAGCCCTACATTATAAATCTGAGCAAGTGACACCCCACTTTCACCTTTTTTTAACCTTGCTAAAATTTCCAACTTGGTCTCAACAGTCAAAAGTTGTGTTTTTTTCTTCAAACTCGATGCCATCACGGATGTAAAACAGTAAATTAAAAAATATATCCTGTATATATCACAAACAGAATACTCAAAAACTACAACGTAAATAAACCTAACTACACTAATTAACTTAAAACCTGACGTAACTGAAACGTAACTGTCAACAAACGCACACACAATAGTACCGCTCAGGGACGGGATATGTTGCCACGTACAGTAGCAGGTGTGTGACCTTGACAATGCCACCTCTTGCGGCCACTCCCCGTCTCCTCGCTACGCGCCTTTTCGCCAGCGTCCGCTTGACGATAGGGAACATAGAGCTAGGGCAGATGGTATGATGTTTTAATTTTTTCTACAAGAACAAACAAGGGAATATTAATTTTAAAAAGCTAAGTGTTTGAACGGATTAAAATCCTGTCATAACAGTTATGTAAAGTAAAAATTAATTTACATTTGAAATACAATCGGTGTGCAGTAGATACAAATCCAGATTATTGACAGTCCGGATTTTTTATGTCCAAATTATCGACGTTCTACTGTAGTTTTAAATGGGGGGGGGGGGAGTTTAACAAATACATAAAGAATTTGAAGCTAAACAATAAAAGCAGAAAGTTATAAAATGTGCATTTGTAAGTGAGATGTCGTCAATGTAACTAGGCTTTTCCTAAAAACTCTTTCTCTTTACGTTAGAATAATAAAGGATGCAATACAATATAAAAAGATAAACCATTGAAATTATTTTAGAAATTAAACATTTTATGAAAAAAATTTAGGTCTTTCTTAAATTTTAAAGCTTACTTTACTAAAATAATTGTACATAGCAAATGTCCAAGTTTTATATCTATAAAACTAGTGGCACAGATAACCCTCCCTACACCGTAGATAATCAAATGCACCCCTATCCATTGGCTCTAGTAACCCCTTACTACTCCCAACTTAGTAATATTTATTTGTACATTTACAGGTAAAAAAATTGTTTGAGTAGTTGTATTGAGAAAAGATTTTTTTATTCAGGTAATTGAAAATATCTGATATTCATGAAATTTATAATTTAATGTGGTGAAAAGAAATGATTTTAGAAGATAAGACCCTCTAACACAGTTATTTAAAAAATTAGAATAAAAACAGTTGATGTTATAGTAATATAATTATCGTTTTAGTTGATAAGAAATACATAATAAAATAGTAACTATTTTACATGGTTACAAAAAAAGCTTCTACACTATTTCTTACTGCACAGATGAAAAGGGTATTTAAGTTTCTTCTTTTCTTTGATTAATTACAAATGGTCATTAATAGCACTTTTTTATGGTTTGTATGTTAAAAAAATAATATGAAATAAATGCAATTAACATATTGTATATTTTTGACTGATACAGGTAAGCAACAGTAATCAGTCACACTTATAGTATTTAAAAATTACCTGTAGAATGTGCAACAACCAAAATGATATCCTGTATTCTTTGGTTATTTTGTATTGATGATATTTTATTTTTACCAACTTCCAAAACTTACACTATCAGTTGTAATTAATTTATTTAATGGATTTTATTTATCGATTATAAGAAACCACGGTTTGCTTTAAGAATCTGTTGCTATATTAAAGCTTTAATTCTACACTAACCACTGTCATAGGAGAACTAATTTTTTATATTTACCTCTTCTACATTTCATTGGGAATCATTAGTTGATTTATCCTACAAGACAAATAAAGCCATGCGAGACAATGGTGCATATTCTTCAAAGATTAACAATTTTCGAATTGCTTAAAGCATTCAAACATTTTTATAGCCTTAAATCACCAAAAGCTTTTTTTAGAGATACTTTACAAAAATTGTTTGCTTTTCATTCAGAGCCATATTTAAAAAAACATCCATTTTATCCAACAATATATTGTGATTGGCTAAAAAAAATTATATTATTATATTTGTATAATTGATTTATTTTGTTTTTATTTGTTGCAAACATTTATTTTTGTAAACTTATTTACATTAAGCTTTTGACAATTTATTATTTTTTTTCACATACTTAACTAAAACCATTAACTTACTAATAATTTCAGTAAGATAGTGTTTTCAGACAAGTATTTAAATTTTACAATAAGTTAAAAAATTTGTAATTAATTTTTTCAAAAATTAATCTGAATCTAAGATAGATCAATGCTATTATTTAATGAAACTTTATTAGTGTTTTTGAGTAAAGTAGTGTGAAACACCAAAGTATATTTGTTAACATTAAACAATATGCATATGTAATTGTTTTTGTTGTATTATTTCTTACAAAATAATAGTGTCATTAAGTATTTGCTCAATGAAACTTCTATAAATTAAAGTTTTTCAGTGTTTTTTTAAAAATTTAAACCAATATAAAACTAATTTTAGGTTTCAACTTAGACAGAAAACCTGTGTTTGTTAAATTTTAATAAGAAATAAAGCATTTGGCATTAAAAAAAATTGTTTTGTAACATTGTATGTTTACATAACATTAAAAATTAATCAATTAAGGTGAAGAATGCACCTGATTTTCATTTCCTTCCAATATTTTTCACTTCATTTTGTGACCGAGCTAGAACAAAAACTTGTTCTGAAAGTATTTTAATTTTACTTTATGTTATCAACTTCTTTGATTGGGCATATCAATCCAATATAAACATTTAACCAACAAAAATATGTCTCCCATAGTTACACAATTAGATCAGAGTTCTTGTTTATATATATATTAACTTGGAATTGTAAAGTTTCTCTGATTCCTTACAAATTATAATTATTTATTTTGTAAATAAAATTTAAACCTTTTTTTAATCGGTGATTGAAAACCATTTCAGGTGTAATTTTCCAGAAAGGTAGTTTTAAATGCTTTGTTTCTTAATAATCTGAAAAAGTAATTAAAAACATTTACCTTTGGTTACTGTTATAGGCTAAAGTTAATTACTAGCTTATACATGTTAATAAAAAGTAGTTAAATATTCTTAAAAGTTATCATTATTGTAATAGTATTCTTTAAATTTACTTTAAAAAAGCTTTTAATTTTTAGCATAATTTATAACGTAAAATGTATTATCTATAAAGCTGACGTCTACAAAATATTTGCAGCTATTCAAAACAATATGCTTCTGCAGGTTAATGAGCATTTAAACACATTTACATTTATTGCAAATTTTATCATGCCTATGAACATTGTATATCATATATCGTAACAAATTACTGTTATAAATTCATACTGCATACACAATTTAGTCTGAATGTCTGATACAGTACTTGCTAGTTACAATAATGTTAATAATTTCCAATACTCTTTAAATCTTTTCTAATCAATAATTTTATTAAATAATATTAAAACGTTAATATATTTTTAACAGTATTTTACTAAGCGAAATAATAAAAAATACAAATTTAATAATTATTACAATATATAACCTAATATTTTAACCTGATGATGATAATAGCCCACAGTTGTGGTTATAACTTCCTGCAATGTTTTGTCCTCTTTTTGTGTCCAAATCTGTCTTGTCCAGGACACAAAAAATTACCACTATCAAAATATAATTTGAAAAGTAATAAACAGAAGGCTAATACAAAATGCAGTTGATAAGATATTAAACCTTTTTCTGTGACTTGTCGGATAAAATTAAAATTAAGTTTTATTTCTGATATTTTTTCAAATTTTACAAATTGAACAGTTTTTTCCAGGCATAAAAAAACAACAAATATATAAGATATATTATCCTTCACAAGAGTGGGCATCTTCTAATATTTTTACGAGACTTAGTCTAATATTTAAGTTTTTATATTTTATAAATTTTTGTTGTCATTTTACTCTATAAACCAATATAATTATTATTATTCGGTTTTAACAAATTTTACTGTGTTTATATTTCAGCTAAGTTTTTTTTATTCAATGACTTTTCATCAAATTCATACAAAATTTGGACTAAAAAATTCGGACTTACTAAGCAATTTATGAATTAATATATTCCAATAAACAAGTAAGGACTTCATGTTTTAAAAAAAGAACTATTTTAATTTAACAACAGATATTTTTTTCACAAATTTATTTTTATGCGAAAGCCATGTTCTTAATATATATTGAACATAATCTTTGGCATCATTAAATGACCTGTTGTATTAAGATATAAGTTTTTGTATTCTGTATCTTTACGGAAATGCTAAAATAGCTGCAGCCTGCGAAGATGTCCATTAGTGCAATGCAATTTTGACTATTTTGAGTCTGTGAAGTAGTATAGTTCTTCTCCCGAGCATGCCGTGGCATACAGCTCGATGAAGGTGTTCAGTGTACTCAGACTACAGCACTACAGCTGATATTTGCACATGTTCAATCCACTTAGGCCACAGTACTACCGCTGAAAAATACAGGTGTTCAATGCACTCATACTAAAAATGAATGAAATAAATGGACGGGTAAGAGGTATCCAAAAATTATAGACAGATATCAAAGTATTTTCACCACATAAGGCTTAAAACATTTTTTTTAGCCAGCACATGATTTTAAAATAAGGAATATCATATTCTAGTCCCAACAGTGTGGCTAAATGAGCTTAGTAAAATGAATGAAAGCGTCTAGAATTTTCAAATACATAAGGCAACACAATTATTAAGACTCAGATGTAAGAGTTGCATTAAAACATTTGGAAGGATCTAGACATTGGGAAGCTATATAGACAGACAGGAGCATTTAGACAGCTGGAAAGTTTCTTGGAAAGTGTTTTTTGTATTACATATTAATTTCTTCTACAATCATGCTATAAAAGTATGACAAAACCTGTTGCATATAAGTGAAGTAAAAATTGCTTATTGAAAAAAGAGATTTATCTATGTTTGTATAATGTATCAATAGGTATGACAAAAAATATATTTTTTTAAACTTGTAGTTTTTGTGTTGTACATTTTGAGGTTTTTATAGAAATTACACTTGTTCGTATAAACTTGGCAAAAAAAACCACTACTCACTGATTTATTCAGCAGACACGTTTTGCGCTAGGTCAGCGCAATAATCAATGCTGTGAATTCCAGACAAGGCTGTTGCTCAGGTGTGTTATGTTGGTGTGAGTCTGTGGTGTATTTCTGTTCTGTGGTGTGTTATTGTTCATAGAGTAGTTGTTAATTATGGGCTCAAATATAGTATTTGATTGGGAGTGGGTTTTGTCATTTAGAATGTGTTGTGGACAGTATTTATATATCTCATAGTTTTCTACTGTGTTAAGTTTGTTGCTTTTATTTATGTAATATAGGATTTTTATATTGGTGTCTATGTCAGTCTGTGAGTATAGAGTGTTTTTTATGTTTATGGCGAAATTTGTTTTGCGTTGTGTCTTTCTTATCTGTTCTACGTGTTCTTTTTATCTTGTACACAGTTCAAAAACACCAGGATAAACACAACAGCGCAGGTGTATACAAAATTACATGTAACAACTGTTCCAGCTTTTACATAAGACAAACAGGGAGTACATTTACCACAAGATACAACAAACCCGTAAATCAGAAAGACAAAAACCAAATCATATTTCGCCATACACATAAAAAACGCTCTACACTCACAGACTGTCATAGACACCAATATAAAAATCCTACATTACATAAATAAAAGCAACAAACTTAACACAGTAGAAAACTATGAAATATATAAATACTGTCCACAACACATTCTAAATGACGAAACACACTCCCAAACAAATACTATATTTGAGCACATAATTAACAACTACTCTATGAACAATAACACACCACAGAACAAAAATACACCACAGACTCACACCAACACAACACACCTGAGCAACAGCCTTGTCTGGAATTCACAGCATTGATTAATGTGCCAACCCAGCGCAAAACATGTCTGCTGAATAAATCAGTAAGTAGTGGTTTTTTTGCCAAGTTAATACAAATAAGTGTAATATATTTTTTAATATTAATATTATGTATGTTTTAATAATAATGTAAATTCTAAAAGCAATAATACAAATATAGGTTAGAAATAATACCTTAGTTTTTGCTATTAATAGGTAAGATAAATAATGAAACCACCTTAGTAACTGACCACATTTAAAAAAAACTGTTTTTATATAATAAGCTCAGTAAATGTAAACTACAGGAAACATGTTTATACATATGTTTTTACTTTATATAAGTATTTCACTTATAATTATTGCTAATATTGTTACATTTCCTGACCAGATTTTTTAAACATAAATCATGAGCAGTTTTTCTTGCCTTTGTTTTAGAACAGAAAATAAAATTCTTTATTTTTTACTTTATTTTATATTGTTACTAAATATTTATTGTACAAATGTAAAGCAGCATACTTTACTATGCAAATAGAGTTAACCATGTTTATAATAAAAATTAACATATCTTGTGTTAGAATTATAAACTATTATTCATTCAGGGATCTCCAAATATTTCAATATTTGAGTAGAATCCATTTAAAATGTTGCATCTAAATTGAAAAGGTGTAGAAAAATTTGCTTTAATTGAAATAATTAAACAATTCAAATGAATATTTTTCTGAAAAAACCTTGTGATACTTCTAACACTCTTTAGCATGAATAAAAATCTATAAGTTTACATTTTCAGAGGTTACACAAAGCCAGATTAGGCTAAATTAATTGATAATTTATGATATGAGCCATTGAAAACATTAGTAGTGGAAGTCCAAAATAGTGGTTTTGAGATATTTGGAGGTAAAGTTTATTCATTATATTGAACATAACCTTCGGAATATAACTTCCAAAATCTTTTTATATCATTTAATACATTTTAATCTGTCTACTAACATAAACAGTTTAGTTTTATGTTCATGTGATTAGTTGTATGAGCATTATTTTTTACTTACACCAGTAATGTTTTAAACATGTTTAAGTTGTTATCCTATTTTGAATGAATTATAGCTATCCCTGTTGTTGTATGACAAGTTTCTGTTGTAAAACAAATTTATAATTTTACATGTTAAAAAAAATTATTCTACAATTTAAGCCTAGATCTACTATAATGTTTTCAAACTGCCTATCTATCCAAAGGTTATTTAGAATACAGAACAAAGAAAAAAATTAATTTATTATAAATATTTTATAAAAATCAATTATAAAACATTGTGAAAGGTTTATCTTTAAAAAATCTGATCCATTGAATGTATAACCAGTTTACTCTTTCACCATTTTTGTCAGTCTTTCTTCTGCTTAAAATTTCTCAAGTTGATTTGTTGTCTTGAAACTGCCATCATTCATTTTGTTCACTATGAACTTGTTATTTCTCCTTGCATTTTCTATGATGTTATACCAATCTGAAGGTACATATTTTATTGCTTTCTTTGCAGCAGATTCAATATCACCAAAATCTGCATTATTTCTTTCCCATATTTCTTTTTCCTTTTCCTTTTTATTTATTGTATTCATCTTCTGTTACTGCACTATTTATCTTTGGTTACAAAGAATATGTTCATAAGTTGAATATATTCTTTGTAAGCATCTGAATCATAATTAGATTCACTTTCATCATCAGAACTCATTTAAAGTTATGCACATCTTATAAAAATACCAACGAATGTATTCTATGACTTGCACCACTTATGCATGAAACATATGGCTAGTTTCATTCCATATTGTTGGATTGTGGTGCATTCTTTTGGCTCATTTGGTAGATAAGACTTGCACCACCTTAGACTAAATAGAATGAAGGTCATGTTTTCTCGCAACCTTCAATACCCATTTTGATAAAAGACTGACTTACACCACTAATGCTTTCAATGGCTCATATACAACAGCTGTTTCAACACCATACGTCAAGTTACTATATTTGTTGTACATTACTAATTTGAAATTTTAATCAATTATTTTTTATCAGTTAATAAATATTTAAATTTATATCAATACATTTTACTACAATGAAAACAAATTATATATTATTTGATTTCATCTTCACTTGAGGTACTACTTTTTCACTAAAAACATTTGAACATGTATTAGTATGTTTTACTTGCCTATTGTAACAGTCTGAGTTGATAATGAGACACATATCCTGAAATGCTTGCTCTTAATAATAAAAAAAAAAAAGGAAATTGCTACTATAGGCAAGTATAACAAACTAATATATTTTCAAGTGTTTTTAGTAAAAATTATATATTTGTATTCCAATTTTCTAAATACTTCCCTATAAGCATCTGAGATTTCCAGAAACAGTTTCAATTGAATTTGTTTAAACAAATTTGTATTCAGTAAATTTTTCAACATCTATAAATAGTTTCTATTATTATTAACTAGATTCTATTGAAACATTTACTAATGAGATTTTTCATTTAAGTTTTCACTTCTGTCAGGCACATTTTGTTTTTAATAATATTTATTGAAGTTATGTAATGTAACAGGGTTTAGTATAAGTTTTTTTTACTTTAAATGATTATTATTCCTTTTTCTATAATTAATCTAAACTGTTACTATATACGTTTTCATTCAACGATTCTTAAATATTGATTCTCATCATAACATATTACAAAATTAGAAGAATAAATAAAGGAAATATCATGTCTTATGTTGTGATTAAATGTTTTTTCTCATAACATAGACTATACTCTTGATTAAACATGCTCAGCATGTTTTGACATTTTTCAATTAAAGGAATTAAATTTTATTTCACAAGGTCATTTATACACTTATAAAGAGACCATATTAACCATGTTATTGTAAGGACTAAGTCTTCTAGCCCAGCTTCCTCAAAGTTTTATAAATTTCTTTATTCTCTTATCTTATGACACATCCTGAGTCATACGTCTTAATTCTGTATATCTGTTTACTTCAACACAATAGTTATCAAACCAAAACTAGTATCACAAAATAAGGTAATGAACCTATTTTAATTTGTCTTAATATCTTGCAAGTTTACCATTTTAACAATCTTATAAAACGATCTGTGTGCATCTGTGATTAAAATATATTTTATGTAATCTAAGAAATAAGGATATAATTGTATATTTTGTATATATAATTTTCTATGTAACATTTTATAACCAATATCAATAAAATTATTATACATTTATAATTTATCTTTCTTTCTTTCTGAACCAAACAAGTAATGTCAAAATAATTATAATAAAACCTGATTAACAAGAATATTAACCTGTCTATTTGTATATCATTTTGCCTACTCTGTAGCTTGCTAAATATTTAATTAGGAAGTCAAGAAGCTAGTACATTTATTTTCTTTATTAACATTCAGTAAAAATGTTATCTAAATAATGTTGTTTCTTACGACGTTCGGACAACATATACTTTTAATTATACTTACTTTACTTTATCCAACGCCTGCCCTTGGTAACTCGACCAGACTTTTAATTATATTGAAGGGTCTCTATAATCCAACATGATTCCCATGCATTAAAACATAATTCCACAAAAGTAATTCAAATGAAAAAAAAATTTACTAATGTATTGAAGAGTGACTTGTTAATTAACAAACTCTTCTATATACAGTTATAAGTATTGTCATAGTGAAAGTACAAATAGAAGTAAGACACATTTAGTTATATTGTTACAGTACAGTAGACGAGTGATATTGGGTTTTTGTACGAGATAATTTGTTTTTAAGTGGGAGAAAATAGAAAATTTCATTGTGAGAATTGAAGGATGCCATTTGCTGTGAATTGCAAAGAATTGGTCTGGTAATGTTGGAAGATCTAATGACCAACTTCAAAAGTAGGCTTGAAATTATATCTTTCTCATTGTATTTAACAGTTTAAAAACAAGAATGTACTTACTTAAGAGGCCTTGAGCGTTTTGCCAGATAATTATTATCATTATTAAAGAAGTAAGATCGTTACCACATCCTCTTCAAACTTTGCTAACGAACTCAAGTCCTTAAGAGGATGTGTTAACAAGCTCAAGTTTTTGATAATTCTAGCAATCTAGCTGCCGAAAATCTTAAGACCTCTTAAGTAAGTAAATTCTTGTTTGTAAACTGTCCTTAAAAATAATATATATGTATTGTCAATTCTAGTAGAATTTAAAGCATATTTAGGAATTTTTAGACTATGTAGGAGACTGACAGACTTACCTAGTGGCAATAGTCACTATTGGCAAAACTGTAAAATCTTGCAAATAAATAGACACACATAAAAAACATCACACTATTGAAATATTTCGATCATACAATGATCTTATTTTATTGAAAAAGATTTCAATAGTGTGATGTGTTTTTTATGTGTGTCTATTTCGAAGAGATTGCTGTTTTGGACTGTTGCCACTAAGTAAGCCTGTCAGTCTCCTATTTAGTTCAAAAATTCCTTTAAATAAATGAATATATATATATATATATATATATATATATATATATATATATATATATATATATATATTGTAATATTTTATATATATTTTTTTATATTTAATTTTTTTATAATTTTGAATAATTTAAATAATTTCTTTATAATAACACAAAATTTAATAATACTAATCTTTAGAAAATAATAAATTGCTGGGCGCCAGTTAGAATTACAAAATAATTATAACCCTAACAGTAAAATTTAGATTCCTATTACTTTTATTTTTTATTACCATTTATAGTAATAAATAAAACACTTTCTTATAATTCGATTAATTTTTGTTTAATTTAGTTTTTTTAAATCTTATTTTAGTTACAATATTTTTTTTTTAAATACACTTTCTATATTTCCTAATTTAGTTAAACATCACAAGACTCTTTCTTTCAGGTTATTCGGTGGGTGTTATGACAAATTAAAATTTAGTTTATGCAATTAATGTTGTAATAAATTTTATAAAATAAATGCCTAGGCATAAAGTTATTAATTTTGAATTTACAATATAATAATTTACAATCTTTTCTTAAATTCAATTACTTATCTGACGTTTAATGTTTTTGTCCAAATTTCTAGCCTTTTAAATTTATTTCTATAAACAAATCTTTCACTACTATTTTTTTTATGCTTGAATTCTTCCTTTAAATAAAATGTTGGCCAACTAAGTTTTTTACTTCCAGTTTCAATGCAAGCTTCTCTAACAATGAATTATTTCTAATTGAAATTTCTAGAGAAAAAAATAAAACTTTGTCAATTGTTGAAACATCTGTTATTTAACCCACTGATTATTTGATCTTCATGTCCTTACCTGGACAGTTAAGTTTTATCCCCTATCCAATAATTTTTAGGTCTTTTACATTTCTATATTTGGAAAACATCAGCTGTTTTATAATTATACTAGCTGCCATCTTGGTTTTAATATTTTATGATTATTTTTTTATGGCTCCATTGTTTACATTTTCTTTTTTTTCATCCATTTTTAATTTACTTCTTTTATATTCTGAATTATTGTTATTTATTACTTTTGTGTTTTTATGTAAAAACATTACAATATATATATATATATATATATATATATATACGTATAAAGTTGTTGTGGTTAATTGTAAGTGCAATTAGTTTTCACTTTTTGTGATGAGACATGTTCTAAGGGCACTTGACCATATATTCGACAATGATCAAGTAACCGAAAGATGCCTCATCACAAGAGGTAAAATTGCACTTAATGGTGGAATAGTTGTTTACAATTAACAATAATAACTTTTTATAGTCAGTTCAACAGAAAAATAATGGACAGCGTGAAATATCATGATATATAATAAATTTAAAATATTTCAAAAACAAGAATACTTTTAATGAATATATTTATTCAAAGCTTTTCGCCAATAAAATAGTACCAGCATCTTCAGGAAAATAATTATCTCTCTTATATATATATATATATATATATATATATATATATATATATATATATATATATATATATATGAAGTTATTATTATTACTTGTAAATAATTTTTCCCACCACTTGAGAGTGATTCGACAATGGTCAAGTGACTGAAAGGTGATAGTGCCTCATCACATAAGGTAAAATTATTGCACTTAGTGGTGGAAAAAATTATTTACAAATAATAATAATAACTTCATAAAGTCAGTGCAATGGAAAAATAATGGACAATGTGAAATATTATGATATATATTGTCGTGCCTCAGGTGACCAATGACCGAAAGGTGCCTCATCACACAAGGTAAAATTATTGCACTTAGTGGTGGATAAATTATTTACAATATTAACTTCATATATATATATATATATATTTAGGTTAGTTTTGGTGGGTAAAGATTATTTAGATTTTTTGGACTAGGAGACTGACAGACTTACCTTGGTAAGAGTCCACTCTGTAGTCTTAAAATAGAAACACATAAAAGCACTTAAACAATGATATATTTCAACCGCACAATGGTCTTTGTCAATCGAAGAGAAAACAAAAAGAAATATGAGAGAATGGAATAAAATAATTATTTTATTTCATTCTCTCATATTTCTTTTTGTGTTTTCTCTTCGATTGACAAAGACCACTGTGTAGTTGAAATATATCATTGTTTAAGTGCTTTTATGTGTTTCTATTTCAAGACTACAGAGTGGACTCTTACCAAGGTAAGTCTGTCAGTCTCCTAGTCCAAAAAATCTATATATATATATATATATATATATATATATATATATATATATATATATATATATATATATATATATATACTTATTTGTTATTAATTTTTTTATTGATAATGACAGAATTCAGTTTATCACTAGGGAAAAATACTAACACCTAGGATACAAATTAAGCTATTTAAATAAATAAATCCTCTTCAAAACAAATAAATCTTATTTTTTGTTTTTATAAAACTGGAATACTTTATTTAAATGCTTCTATAGGTAGGTATTTATTTAAATTTACTTTAACTCCTATTAAATAAAAATGTTTGTGTCAAAGAGGTTTTATTTATTTGTATTAAAAGTTATGACATAGTTGCTCCAAATTGTCATTTAAATGTAGAAATGAGATCAAATAAATATATGGAGAGTGCTCACAAGGGAATATTGGACCTTTAGGTTTCCTAATCAAGTCTTGAATTATTTATATTTAACTGAAATATTATTAGTTGCTGAAGAGTTGTTTTATTTAACTATTTTTAAAGAATTTAGTTGTAAAATAATTTTATTACTTACCGGTGTTAAAAAAACAATATTTTAATATAAGAGTAGTTTTCCTTATGTTTTTTTAAAAATATGGGAATTAATGTAAATATGAAGATATAATTAGAAAATATGAATCATAATTGGAGAAGATAAAATAGATCAAATTAAAAATCTAATTTGTTTCTAAATACAGTAGAACCCCTCAAATCCGAATCCCCGCAAAATCCGATCATGATTTGGTGAAAACCAAATTTCAAAAAAGTATCTAAATTATAATTACGTATATTGAAAGTTTGCTACTTACGTAAAACAGGACTGAGATGTGTAATATATTGGATATGATCCTGTAAAAACATGATATAATTCGAAGACTCTACTACTGTATCATTTCATTAACATAGAATTTATTGACAGTAAAATAAAAATAAAAAAGACAAACACTAAACTATATGTTTCACTTAAAAATAAAACACAAATACTTAACTATATTTTTCACTTAAATTTTCATCTGGCGAAGAGACCTAAACCTTCTCAAGCATGCGATGTTGCGCCACCTTTGCATTAGCATAACGTCATTGGGTGTTGCAGCTGCACGTAACGCAACTCAATGTTGACAGCAGCGTCGGCATGAGTAACAGCATTCATAGGGGCATCTTTTTCCTCTACGAATGCAAGCATTCTTTCTCCTCTACATGACTCTACCGACCATGTTATGCTCGGTATATTCTTCATTATTATTTAGTGCTGTCCACTCTTCCAGGGAACTTTCTTCACATCCTGGTACTCGCTGAAGGAGCTCAGTTTCATCATCCCGTGTTCCACAAATTCCAAGCTAGGCCAGAAACTTCTTCCAAGACTTCTGCAGTCAAGTGTTACTAATATTATTCCAGGATCCAGCTACCCAGTAAATTACATCCTTTATTGTAATTGTCTCAAGTTTTTCTGGAATAAAAAGAGAACAATTTTCTTCAATTAATGTTTGCAAAAGCTCTTTTATGTAGCCCAGTTTCATATTCTGCAGCATACCTTGATTCATAGGCTGAAGCAACGATGTCATGTTAGGTGGGAGAAATATTGCTTTTATGTCTTTATATACAAACTGCATATTTGAAGGATGTAAAGAAGCATTGTCTATCAAAAGCAGAGCTTTTGGTGGCAGTCCATTTCTTTCATTAAATTTTGTTACTGAAAGAACCAATCCATTTTTGAACCACTCCTTGAAAATATTACCCATCATCCATGCCTTACACTGATTTCTGTAATGAACAGGGAGAGCATTCAAGTTCATATTTTTAAGGGCTCATGTCTTGACGGATTTTCCAATCATTATTAATGGTAGCTTATTTGTTCTCGCGGCGTTACTGCAGACTACAACTGTAAGATGCTGTTTGCTCGTTTTAAAGCCTGGCACAGAAGATTGCTCTTTAGAAGCAAGACTTTTAGTGGGAAGGGCCCAATCCAGTCTCCTCCGCTACATTTGCTGGGGTGAGTAATTTTCAGATGAAATCAAATCTGTGAATTTGACTAAATATTCTTTTGGAATAAAATTATCAGCTAACTTCTCCCTGCTTACCATTAGTTGTCTAATTCCGTGCCTTCTCTTCCATCTATCCATATTGCTAACAGTAAATTGAAAATCACCGTTCATTATTCTGTTTAACTATAATTCCTTTTCTTGTATTAATGGGCCACTAATTGGAACTCCTTTCTGCCTCTCTTGTGCAAACCATAAAAATACAGTCCCATCAATTTTTTTATTCACAGAAACTTTCGCGTAATGGTGCTGCTCCAAAGACTTTTCACTTGTAGCGCTGCAGAACTGTTAAATTTTTTATACAGAATTATGTAATGAATGCTTTAGTATTGTTTAAATAAAAAAAACGCACTGTCAAATGCAAAATACACAGCATATCCGAAATCCAAACTTTTTCGGCAAATCCGAACAGGCTAGCCCTAATTAACTCGGATTTGAGGGGTTCCATTGTAGATATAATTAATATTTTTCCACAGTATAATATAATAATTTAATTGTTTAAAAAACAAATAATGTTGCTACACAACGAATGAGCACAAAATTTGGCACTTGGAACATTTATAACTGAAAAATGTATATTGAAAAAATAAATTTAAATTCTCGTCTAAAGATTGAGGTTGTTGGTCTAATAATTTCTGAAGCATATCAACGAGCCAAATTTCTAATAAATGTTAGTTTGTTTCTATGATTTTTATCCTTTAGTCACTTTACTCTTTTATAAAGATTAAGAGCAAAATCTTTTTAATCATTGATCAGGTACATACAATCTGTAAGATGAGAGGCAAACATTTTATTTTTGGCAAAAAATGTTGGTATGGTTTTGAAGTGAGTTTAACACATAATTAATAAGTAAAGAATATTCAGACTTCTAGTAGTGGATATCTTTCGGTGTATTATTGGTATGTATAATTTTGTATTCTATAACAATAAAATGACTGGGGATGTCCTACAGTTTTTTGTTTGTTTTACAATTTTGTAACTTTCGTTCAGTATTGTACTGGTTTGTTACCTGCTGTTTAATTATATACTAATTTCATGTTTTACTATTGACCCAAAGTTTTACGCAAACCTTTATAAGGAATTAATTCATTAGTTGGAAAATGCCCATTTATTAGACTTTAGCAAATATTTTTTCATTAAAAAATTTCTATTTGAAAACATTGGAATTCTAAACTAATAATGACTTTTTTATTCTACTGACTCTCTAGGATTAGGCTCTTCAAGTTTCCCTCTAACAGGGTCAAACCTCCTTACTTGAGTCATAGGTAGGACTTAAGCAGAGACACAGGCGGCGCAGCGCACGCAACTCACCACATGTCAGAAAACTGTGCTGGCATATTTCCTAAGGGTGCCGTATAAGCTGAGGCACATGCATGTTTGTGTCTGGCACACTCGTGGGCCGGTATGTCAGTTTGTAGCACAGACACAGATTTGACCACACACACAACGCAACTAGGGATCCAAGATGTTGTGAATGACAGTTTGATTCAGCTGGTAATGGACAAACACTCAACAATAGCTCATATGTTGTACCTAAATCTTGTATTTTTTAAATTTTTAATGCCACACATGTTTTGACAATTAGGTTGTCATATTCAGTATTGGACAAACACTTAACAGTAGTTTACATGTTGACTCTCATATTTTAAAAATCTCTAATGCCACACATGTTTCAACATTTAGGTTGATATAGTCAGTAATGGACAAACACTGAACATTAGTTAACATATTGTATTTAACTTACATATTTTTAAAATCTCTAACGCCATACATGTTTTGACAATTAGGTTGATATAGTCAGTAATGGACAAACACTGAACAGTAGTTTACATATTGTACTTGACTATTATATTTTAAAAATCTCTAATAACTCTGTGCGAGTTACCTGTGCTGTACGATGTGATTCATGAAGGTTATAGCAAGAAAACTTATAAAGATTGTTTTCTGGACAAACATAGCCGTGTGTTTCGTTTTTCGTCATATATTCACTCTGCCACACACTTTTCAATCGAATTTTGGAAACTCTGTATAACAGAACCAATTCTTCAATTTCCATATCGGATTCAAATGAGTTGGTATCGGTGTCTTCTATTTTCAAGACAAAAATGGCATGCTTGTGATGTCTCATAAAAGATTCGTGTGTTGCGTGACCCGCGCCGCAAAATGTGGCTTGCATATGCTGCACCGCCAGCGTCTCAGCTTACATCCTGCCATATGGTATAGTTCAACCATGGCAGCCTGCATTACTCTTCAATATATTTATAAATGCAAGCTTTAGAAGTTAAGTTCCATTTGACTTATTTTATCAATGTAAAAAAAACAATATGTTACCAAATAATATTGATCCTTAAATCTACATTTCCATTAAACAATTTGGTGTGACACAAGCTTTTTTAATTTCATCCAAGTGCTAACATGCTCTTTTGATCTTATTGGAATAGCTAAACCTCTTTCCAGCAAGAATATTTTCAGGTGAAATAAAATTAGTTCTGGACTCAATAGAGGATGGTTGAATTGTTGTACCAGACTCATTGTATAAGGCCAAGCATTGTTATGGATCATATTAATGGTGCTTGAGGTCATTCAATTTTGCTTATTCTGAATTGTATGACCCAGTTTTTCAAGTAGAATACCATGCCTGTCCCAAAACGCTGTCAAGTGTAGAGCTTTAATATCCATTTGGTACGAAGATTTTAAAATCCGAGTTTTTCAAGATTTAATAAAAAGAACAAAAAACTAAGAGCTTTTTTGTTTTCTTGAATTTTCTTCATTAGCCACACAAGCGCCAGCTCATAAAGACAATGCCTCCATGGTATCACGCACATCTTCATCTTTGTTATTGAAGTGTTTACCCATCTCATTACCACTGAATCACTTCCTATATGTTTTCCGCACGTGTCACAGACTTGTTGATGAATTATACTGCTTTAATTTTTCTTACATAGAGAAAACAAGTTGTAGGTTTAATTTCACATACAATAAGGCTCCTTTTGTAATGCTGAATTGATAAGAAATACAAACCTTACACATGTTGGTAACAGCTTATACATATTTAGATTTTTCTATATATTTTTTTTTTTATTTTGTTGTTCATGGCTTTATTGTTGCTTGGTGTGATATATTAATAAATTTGTATTCAACAAACATATTTTTCCACTTTTGTTTTAAAATGACTTATCCATTTACACAATTTAAAATATATACACTGTTAATTTTAAGGTATTATAATTTTAACTATTACATTCTTCAAAATAATAGTTTTTAAATAAATAGTATATTATAGTGTAATAAGCATTTTTGTTAAATAGTCAATGAAAATAGTCTAATACAATTTGAGTGTTACGTATGAGGTGTGATTTGAAGTGTTTGTATGTTTATTTTTCTGCAATACTCATACAATAGTTTCTTGTACATTATTTGACATAATTAATTCTTAAAATCTCATTTTTATTATGTAAATTTTCCCTACACTCTCCATTAACAAAAATTCAAATTAATTGTAAGTCAGTTATAGTTCAAGTTGAAAGTAGAACACATCTTAACCCACGATTAGTCGGCTGTTATTTTTAATCTAAAATTTTATTCGTATTGAAATATATTTTGACAGATTTAGTTTTACAGTGACTTATGAATGTTTCCGTGTATGTGTTTTCATACCATTTCAGTGGATTTGTTCCTGTGGTGGCGAGTGAGATAGCGCCAGATTGATGATGATGTACCTAAGTCTCCATGTGTTTAACCAGAAGAATTGGTTCATACAGGCGAGATTTGATAATTGCAGTCATTCAGTATACATATATAAACTACAGTGAAAAACTGCTTCCAGTGTGCTTTTGCCAAACATTCTCTAGATTCTGGCTAAAGTTATGCTGATAATTTTCTAAACAATAGTTTTATAATTAAAAAATATTTACCTAAAATTAATAATACTTAACTAAGTGAATACTCAAGAGCTTACTAGCTGTGTTTCAAAACAATTGATCCTTTTATGAAGTAAAGCCTCTACTGTAGTGTTACTGAGTGTTTCGAAACGCATCAACAAGTAAGCTATTAAGTATTTACCTAGTTATGTATTAATTAATTATAGTTTAATCAGTGAATTCAAGATGATTACAAACAAACAAATATTTGTAATGATGTTTCTAAGATAATATTACAAGAACTTCGATTGTACTTTACAAGTATAAAAATATATTTTTATATAGTAAAATACTACTTTATTTTATGTTACAAAATTCTTAATTTTATATAATTTTAGATTCAACCTAATAGGTAAACAATTTATGACACGCAAGTTGTCATGGGCTTGAACAGAATTTTGCACACAACAAAGAACAAGAGCTACTTTTATGAATGTTTTTATTTTTTAAACTGTAAAACATTTAATCATTAATAGCACAAACAAAAAAAAAGTCATATAAGCATAACGATGTAAACTATTATTTTTAATAAGTTTTTTTCTCATTGATTTTACTGTCTATATAAATCAGCTAAACTAACAGTTTTATTGAACTAATTTACAACTTACTTAACTTTTAATAAGAACATTTATGAAAAACATACAGAGATAAAATGTTAACAAAAAATCTTTGCCAGTAGTTTTATTTTTTAATGACTTTTATACTGCTATTAATTTTTATTTTAACAATAATCACATTAACGTGACAAAATTTTATTTGCAGACTCTATGCAAGTATTACCCTAAACAATTTTGTATCGAAAGAATTTTGGGATTACTTGAAGTCAAATGGAAAGAGTATTTGCATAATTTACAAATAGTAAGTGTAAATCAATTTACTAACTTAAAAAAGTAATTAGCACTAAACTTTAAAAAAAAAATTAAATTGAAAATTCAATATATAATATCTTGATTTAAAAAATAATACTTGTTTAAAATAATCACCAAATGTCATCACTCACAATTACTCATATTATGTTTAAAGATTATATCATCATCATCAGCAATGGTTAGAAAAAAATTATAAAAAAACCAATTATTAAAAATTATTAAACATATACCTATTAGTGTGTTACACTTGCCTGTTGTAGCACTTCCTACTTTTCTGATTATTGAAGACAGCCGATTTGGGAGATGTGACCCATTGTCAATTCAGACCGTGACAGTTTACAATGGGACACAACCCTCGAAACAGCCTTTCTCAATAATCAAAAAAGTAAGACCTTCTTTAGGCAAGTGTAACATATTACTATATGACCAAGTGTTTTAATGAAAAAGTAGTAGCTCAAATGAAGATGGAATAAAAAATAATAAAAAATGTGATGAAACCAAAAGCGTTGAATACTTGAAATATTTTATTAATTATTATTAAAAATCTCAACATGTTTTTAAATAAGGTAGTTCTTATTGATACCTCAGCCTTTATAAATTTTGCACTTTAATGGTTGGCTTTTCACTTTGAACATTAAGCTTTCTAAGTATGTAATAATAATATTAGTAATATAATTTTTTTTTCTCTCAATTGTTTCACAATTTTATAACTTTTGTTCAGATTGACCTATTACAATAGTAAACCTGCTAATGAGTCTATGAATTGTAATAGGGTAATTTAATTATCTTAGCTAACTATTAGTTTTTCAGATATTTTTCCATGTCATTTATTGAGAACAATGATATAGTTATGCAAGATTTAATGTAAATAATTAAACATCATTGGTTTGAGATATGTAAAAATCTTACATATTTAACTGTGTTTATCCTCTAGATGAGCTCATTATTTTTATTCACCAAAAATAAAACTTTGTAGTCTAAACTACTATTAAAAACTTCAATAAAAGTAAATATTTAAAAAATCTTACTGAGATATGGTGTAACAATATTTATTATAACAGCCAATAATCAGCCGATCATAGAGATGGAGAACATGAGTAAGAAACTTATAGAGATGATGAGCATACTATGCTTTTGAGGGTGCAATCTATGGTGTTGCAGAATGATTGGACTCTATTGGGGGAGATGTATATTCCTCTGAAATTGCAATGGAGAGTCTGGTCTCCTGAATGTAGAAATTCTATGCAAAAGTCTTGCAAGGGACACTCCCAGATTTAAGTAATCTGTGTCACTGGAGTCTTCCCTCTTATCCACAACACGTCAAACCACCCTATCCAACACAAACACGCTGCCTTCAGATCCATGCTCCATAGATTTAAAAAAGTTACAGTGACCACAGAAAACATAAACAAAGAACTAGACACCATTAAATATTCAGCATACACAAATGGCTACAACACCATAATAATAGACAAACTATGGCACAATATACAAAAAAACACTAAAATTATCACTACAGACAGGGAAAACAAATACATCACATTACCATACAAAAACAAAACAACAAATAAAATAGCCCACAAATTTCAAAACAGGATATAAAATAGCATACAAAACTAATAACAATTTACAATACAAAATACAACAAGACACCAACAACAAAGATAAATTACAAGCACCAGGCATATAAAAAACTAAACTGCGCCAAATGCAACAAATTCTATATTGGACAAACAGGTAGCAGCTTTAAACAAAGAGTCAAGGAACACAAACAGAATACCAACTCAGCATTTTACAATCACATAAAAGAAACAGGACACAAATAAACAGACATTTACCATAACCTAGAAACCCTACACATCAACAAAAATGGACCAATATACTAGAACAATATGAAATTTACAAAAACACAAAGTACAAACATTTTAAACAAACAAACACAATACAAATCACACATACTCTTTGATACTATCGAAAACCTGCCTTAAAAACCGTCACCACTTGACCCGACATCTCTAAGCAGAAGACACTGATCATAGGGATCAAAAACGTTATGTCTCAGTAAGTCTTCACAAATTTACAAAATTTAAAGTTCGGATAGTCATAAGCTATTTTTAAAGTGATTAACTAATTTGAAAGTTATTTTAAGGACAAAGGAGGATTAACATGGGCCCTACATCGCCCAGTTATGGTAGCAGTGAATGGACAGTTTCTTGGAAGTGATGACGAACTTGTTACTCTGATTAAAACAAAATATACTCTCATTATACCTCCTTTATCTTCCTTGCATAGATTGGCTTATGAAGACTACACAGAGTTCCTGAACAAGAATCCTAAGGTACCTTTCTAGTTCTATTAAAGGTTTTAAATTGATAGAGCTAATATATTATGGAAACTATTAAAGCGGATTAAATTGATTTAGAAATAATATTATATGAAAAGTATTTAGACACATGCATTGGACTAAATTTGAGAAAATAATCTACAGTTAGAAATAAATAATGTTAATATCTGTGCTTTCAAAATCACAATATAAACATGCTGTAGTGTCATGAAGGTAGAACAGTGAACTCTATAACTATATTTTTTCAAATAACTTGAACTTCTTTCATAATATCTAGCAACAACATCAAATTTATATACACACACACACACATACAGATATATATATATATATATATATATATATATATATATATATATATATATATATATATATTGTAATCCTTAGATAAATTATTTTTTCTTGTTGAATATGTATGGTGGAATTAAATAATTTTCATAAACAAGAATATATGAGTATTACTTCATTTTATTGTTGATTGAAGCTTTTCGCTTATTTACATTATTAGCATTTTCAAAATTTATAAATCACTGTCCAGTTATGTGACTAGAGTAAGACTCACTCTAGTCTTACTCTAGTCACGTAACTGGACAGTGATTTATAAATTTTGAAAATGGTAATAATGTAAATTAGCGAAAAGCTTCAATCAACAATAAAATGAAGTAATACTCGTATATTCTTGTTTATGAAAATTATTTTATTTCACCATATATATATATATATATATATATATATATATATATATATATATATATCAAAAAATATATCCAATGTGTCCAAAACTGCAATATCTTGAAAATAAATAAATAGACGCACATAAAAACACATTGTACTATTGAAATATTTCAATCGCACAATGATCTTTATCAATCAAAAAGAAAAAACTGAAGTGAGTTTGCTATTAACTTGCGACCAGACTTATTGTTAACTAAAGTTGTTAAATTGTCAACTTACACTTGAAGGAAGCGTTTTCGTCTTATGACTTCTTCAGCCTCCGGAGGCTGAACATTGAACAATTCAATGATTTATTGTGAAATGCATCTGCTGAATAATATCAGTAAGTAGTCGTTTTTTGAAATGTGATATCAATATATTCACCAGGAACAACAACGTATTTTACCAGAAATATCATAGATTATTCTCTTGAGAAGAACCAACGGTATTGTGCTACTCTAAAAAGTTGAAATGACTATGTGACATTAAAAATTACTTGAATTTTGTAGTCCATTACGTACAGTGAATCTTAATCACTTTAACAATAGTTTATGACGCTCCGAACTTTAAATTTTGTAAATTTGTTAAAACTTACTGAGACAGAACGTTTTCAATCGCTATGTGGCGATCGATCTTCATCAGTGTCTTCTTCGCCACATAGGCGTTCTGTCTCAGAAAGTTTTAACAAATTTACAAAATTTTAAAGTTCGGATACTCATAAACTATTGTTAAAGTGAATATTTAAAAAATAATTGTTGCTAGCATTAAGTTGTCATGAATTTAATTCGTTATATGTTGAAATTATTATACAAGGCCATTAGAATCTGAATAATATAAGCTCAAATAAACATTATTATAGTAGAATAATTAGCTAATGTTAAACTAATCTAATATTAACTTGTTATTCAAAATTACATATAAATAAAATAGTGTTTTTGTCAAGCTAAATTAATATTGATGAGTTCAATAAAAGATTTGTTTTGTTTCAGAGAACTTATGTTTTTCTTGAACTAAACATAGGACCAAAATACATTGGAGGTTTATTACTTGAAGTAAGTTCATTGCTTATACTTAAATAATTACTATACAGATTTCAAATTCATTTTCTGTTTTGTATAGTGCTACTGTAAGTGAAATTGAAACGGATTTTTGGTCAGGCTAGTATTAATTTTGATTTTTCAACAATTAAAGGTTTTTACTGTTGTGCAAATTAAATTTTACTGATGTCTATTGAAGCATTATAATTATTCTAACATTTAGTAAAATCTTATAAGTAAAATACAATAAATATATTTTTGGCTTTTTAAAAAATATCCACCAAACATTCTTAAAATATAAAAACCTTTAACTATCTGATTTTTATATTTTAATGGTTCAAAAAATTTAAAGTACTTTTAAAATTTTGGTAGTATGATTATTATCTGCAAGAAAAAGTGTACTATATCTCTAACCTCTGAGCATCGCCTATGAGTAGTGGTAATAACAAACTCCAACTCACAACAAATAATTTTTTCCTATGTCAGTTAAATGACCAAGTCATCATCTTCAATGAATATAAATACTAAACTGTACAGGTTATAACACATTCATAATGGGACAAACAATTTTTAGCTTTCAAGACTATTTAAAAACATACTCATTCAAATAAAATGAAAAAGTTCTTTTCTAACTAGATAATAAAAACAGGCCTCTCTCCTATTGAAATATCAACTATATTCCAAGTATTGGCCAAATCAAACACCTGACTTTATAATCACTGTTGCCTAACTCAAAAACATTTATAGTGAGTGTTTTTATAAATTTACTTTAATTATATGTTCAGCAAGTGTTAATATTACTAAGTTTAAATCCAGACTTAAAAGAAATAGTCACATATGATTCAAAATTTATTTAGCTACTTCCATCTATTTTCAAAACCGTGTTTGTTACACTATTTTAACTGTACAATTTAATGAATGTATACAAAACAGTTTCTGTACCTCCATTTACTAGAAAAAATCATATATCATAGTAATTAGACTAACCAAGGCTACCCTGGCCTTGTATTGAGGTAAATTTCCTGAAAGTCTGCCTCCATACCACTATTACCTAAAAATAACAGCCCCATTGGTATTTAGATAGCAAAATAATAGTGTCTCATAGTTAAAGGTGTCATCAAGTTAAGTGATGAAAAAAAAAATATTCACAAGTAATAATAATAACTTCATAAAGTCAGTGCAACAGAAAAATAATGGACAACGTGAAATATCACGATATATATATATATATATATATATATATATATATATATATATCCAACAAAAACAATAAATTATTATGTAATTTCCTTAACAGATAAAGTTCCTTAAGACTACTGACACTATTAAATTTGCAATGACTAACCAAATTAAAATACAAAAATTGTATAAGTTATGGATTAATTTTAAAGTTATAATCCTCCCAAGTTTTTAGCTATTTGCCTTTCATACATCAATTTGAAATACACCAATCAAATCTATTTTTAGAATATTGACTCTTGCACTATATCCACCAGTTAAGCACTTAAACACATGTACAAACTCATAGCTCAAGTTAAAGATAAAATCAAATAATATATTGATTGAAAATGTTTAAAATTCTAATGGGGAATTAAATAAATAATAGTTAGGATTAATTAAGGCCAGACTTCCTGAAACGTTATCGGGTAAAATAGAGAAATGACTAATTTGCTAACAGTAACCTTAATACTCCAAAATAATGATCTAACTCATAACAGAAGTCTATTTTTTCAAATTGAATATCCTTTCAGCAATTTATAATTCAAGTTAATATTAGGTAGGATTAATTAAGGTCAGCCTTCCTTAAAAAAAGAATTGGATAACAAAGAAATGTCTCTTTGCTAACAGTAACCTTTATACTCTGAAGTTAATCTACATGACAATAGCAATCTAATAAAAAAAAATTGTTTATCCTTTTAGTAATTTATTTTTATGTATGGAAAATAAGTTATTCTATTACTACTTTTGGTATCACTTTACAACCAAAAATCACTACTTACTGATATTTTTTAGCAGAAGCATTTCACACTAGATCAGTGCATTGTTCAATGCTGTGAGTCATGTACAAGACACAGCATTATTGTGTAAAACACGCCTGCTGAAAAATATCAGTAAAGAGTTGTTTTTGTCAAGTGATACCAAAAGCAGTAATTTATTTTTTTAAAATCCAAAATATACAACACAAAAACTGCAAATTATTTTATTCTGTCCTTTCCCTAACGAAACATTTCTCATATCTGCTCTGCTCAGTTATTAGCTGAATGTAATCTGAGAAATTTCATTTGGAGATATGATTTTTGTATGCAGTTTTATTTCATCTGTTTTTACATTGTGATAAAGTATAAGACAATAAATAGCTCCGATATTACTCATTTTTGTAGAACATTTTAATTATTTTCCTCTTCTTCTTTTTGTTATAGGCCTGTACTTCCTTGTATAAAGTGTTTAAACATTAACCACTTTTAAAAATAACTTGTAACACTTCTAAAAATAGTTTGATTTGAAATTAATTAATGTAATCAAATGATCTGATAGATACGAGGGCCGTTTTTTTTCAACCTCCGGTGGGCCATAAATAAAAGACAAGTGAATAGAACAAAATTATTTTATTACCAAAATTTATGTACACTTATGCTTATTTCTCAACATAATCACCCTGAAGATTGAGGCATTTGTCATACCTGTGGACAAGCTTTCCAATACCCTCTTCATAAAATGTTGCCGCCAGTGAATTTAAATGAGTCTTGACCGTGTCTTGAAGTTCCTCAGTAGTTGGAAAGTGCTGACCTCCAAGCCATTTCTTCAGTTCAGGAAAAAGATGGAAGTCGCTCGGTGCTAGGTCGGGACTGTAAGGTGGGTGGTCGAAAATTTCCCACTTAAATTGTTCAAGAAGTTGTTGGGTTACACCTGCAGTGTGAGGGCGGGCGTTGTCATGCAGCAGAACAATTCCTGATGTCAGCATGCCTCTTCTTTTGTTCTGAATGGCTCGCCGCAAACGTCGTAAAGTTTGGCAATAAACAGCTGCATTAATTGTGGTCCCAGGCTGCATGAACTCCACAAGCAACGGACCTTTTTGGTCCCAAAAGACCGTAGCCATAACTTTTCGGTTGCTGAAAGTTTGCTTGAATTTTTTGGGTTTATTGGGTGAATTTGTGTGCATCCATTGTTGAGATTGTTGCTTTGTTTCGGGTGTGTCATGAAGAATCCAGGTCTCATCTCCGGTTACAATTGATTTTAAAAAATCTACTCCTTCATTGCGATAACGTTCAAGGAATGTCAAAGCTGAAGCCATTCGGCGAGTTTTGTGGGTGTCACTCAACATCTTTGGCACCCAGCGAGCACAAATCTTTTTGTAGCCTAAATGTTCAGAAACAATAGAGTACAGAGAAGATCTCGACACTTCTGGAAATTCCAAAGACAAAGCACTTATTGTGAATCTACGGTTTTCTTTAACCACTTTGTCAACTCGTTCAACAAGATCGTCTGTAGCGACAGACTTGCGTCCTTGACCTCCTTCATCATGCACGTCGGTTCGGCCAGTTTTAAACTTACGACACCATTCCCGCACAACACCTTCACTCATAATGTTTTCTCCGTAAACACGGCACATTCTCCGATGGATTTCTGCTGCACTATTCCCTTCTGCTTGCAAGAAACGAATAACACTTCTCAACTCACATTTGGCGGGAGAATCAATAGACGCGGCCATGTTTACCCGACTGCAGCTAAGCGCAAACTGGCTACTTGAACTCGGGAGTGACAAAAGTTGTAGTGGGGAAGATGCGCGATCGACTGCTGCGCACAGGGCCGGTCTGTGACCTTTCTAGCCATCATGGCGTGCGATCGGAGGTTGAAAAAAAAACGGCCCTCGTAGAATACAAGAAAATAGTAGTTCTGTACATTTTTGCTTTCTAAATATAATACCTTTAAATTTACAAGAGAAATAATAAATGAGTTAAATATTATAAAATTATCAAAAACCTATACCCAGAAAGGGATTACAACCAAGATGTAGGCCTACATTATACATTAGTCATAGTATGGTTTTATCATGACTGGGTAAACCAAAAGAGCTTGGCTTACACATATGAACCATGACAAATATTTTTAATGCAAATTTATGAACAAACAAGAATAACCAACTCATTTCTTGCTGCAGATGATGGCAAATATCTGTAAGGTGTTGAAATATTAATAATCAATCATTAATAACAAGATTCAATTTAGTATATGGGAAATTATACAAACAAACTCTAAAAATTTCCATATAATATAAGCAGAAAGATTAAATAGATTTTTATCTACAAGGAAGTTACCGTATTTGAGTATTGTGAAATATTTTTTCAGGTAGAATAAATGCAGAGTTAAATAAAACATTTACTTGGGTTATTTTGTTTAAAGATTTTAGAGAATGAAAAACTTACTTGTTAATATTCAATGGGCAAAAGCAGAAAAAAAATTATAAAAAAGTTAAATTCATAATGACTTATTCTCTTATTTAAAAAAAACTAAGAATGAATGAATTACTTTCAATCTACAGTATTAAATCTATTCCCTTAACGAACGGACTTAAAAATAAGTTCTTTTTATAATTATCTTTATATTTTTTTAAATGAGTTGATTCCATCTTTACATGAGCTACTAGTTTTCAACCAAGAACACTTGTAAATATGTTACACTTGCCTAAATGTAATACTACTATATAGTAGCACTTACTTTTATAATTGTTAAGGACGGTTGTTTCGGGAGATGTGTTCCATTGCCAGCTCAGACCATAACATGATGTCCTCAATTTTTTTATGATGTGTGATTTGTATGATTTTTCAGTTATATTCAGATTTATTGCCAGCAACATGTGAACGTTTTACAAATTTTTGCAATAAAAATAATGAAAGTGGTCTCTCATACTATGGAACTACAATTCATCGAATATGCAAAAGTGGTTGGTTTCAAGGAGGAGGTAAGACACACACATACATATTGTAAATGTTCAAACCTCTATTTACATGTTAATGATTAGTAATTAATTAAAATCTCAATTAACCATATTTCATTCCATTTTTTTTAAAACGTAAACAATGCAATAAATCATGCTAATGACTTATAGTAATTAATTCTGGTTTACAATCTAATAATTGTCATGCATTAAAAGTCTAATAGTAATTTATTTTGTATTAAATATTTAATATAATGATTAATTGCATTTGATACATATAATTTATTTTATACGCAATATAATATCTAGTCATAATCTCTATGTAGCTTGATTAGTAAATATTGTAAGCAGTGAGTTTAAATAATGGAATTGTGAACAGTTTATATGTTGCTATGATAATTAAAGTTAGTGTGCTAATTGGATTATAAAGGAGGCTGGCCAAATTTGGATCTAATTTAAATATATAAAGAATCATTCATTTAATACAAGGGCCTAAAGCTATACTTACAAGTGAAGCCATATTTATGATTCTGACTCCAATATATATAAATAAACAGAGCAAGGTGTAAAAATAGTAAATATACTAATATAGATAAAGTATGCCTAGCAAGCCAAACCAAAAATGGACAGCAACCATTGTGGGTGGAATCTGATTCAATTTTTATAAAACTATTTTATATTGACTGCACGACATTTTGTGAAAATCTAACAACAATAACAACTTTAAATAAATATGAACAATATATCTATAAACATTTCTTAAGTAATTTATGTTATATAGATCTTATATTAAATATTGTAATGGGCAAGGTATTGTCCCACCTGTGATTTAAAGCACACAGCTTTCATGACCTTTCAAACTTGAGCAGGCACAACAGTATATGGTTTTGTAAATGCTAGAACCTTCTAGAAGTAAGGAGACAGAAATTATAGAAGCGGCAAGTCAGCTTGAGCAGTCATGACAGTATGCCATCTAGTAAATGCTAAATCCTGCTAGAAGTAATCAGATAGAAATTACTGAAAGTGGTAAGATGACATATATAAAGGTTTTGTTAGGCAAAGAAAGAACTCTGTTTTACGATGTAGTGTATAGAGTAATAGCTTTAGTGACAGAGCAACAGACAGGGACAGTGCAAGTTAAGTTTAAATAGACAATTAGCAAACTTAGTAATTATTGTACTTAATTAAAGCAGTGCTCGGATGATTTTATAAATGTAAAGTGTATAAATAATAGTAGCCATAAAAATTTGTGAACTAATAAATAGTTATTTAGTCTAAATTTCCATGTAATTTATTCAATTCCTTAAATGAACAGAATAATATCAAGTAGTGACTTTGATGGGCCTTTAGTTTTAAGCAGCAAGATTTATTAAGATCAGAAGATTTTTTGTACACCAATTTCTTAAATAATTGTATTTGAATGGGCTAGTAATAGTGATTAATTTTCTTAAAATTTTTTAAATATCTATTTGTATCAAGAGCTTAATGATAAGGCTTTGATCCATTTCAATATTTATTTTATTACTATGCATATTGTGATTTTACTAATGACGAACTTGAGAAAGAGACTCTAGAAGGGCCCTAGACATTTGAGCCATAATGTTTTCCTCCATTCTTGACCTGGAAGTTTTATAACCCTATATTGTATCTATAGTCTTATGTCTTTCATAATACTCAATTTGTCTAATTTAATAAAACAGCACAAACAGAAATAAATAGCTACAATTATTATGTTATTATTAATGTAATGATGTTTTTTTTTAATAGTAAAACAATATTACCCCTCGCGTTTCAGTGGTAATAAACTATATATACAGCAAAAACTGTTGTCTGAAGTTTGCAAAGTTTTATTTTAATAAAGCGTTGTAAGTTAATTTTTAAAATTTAAAAACATAAGAAATTTATAATAGTAGTTTTGTGTTTTCAAGAAATATATGGAGCAGTTGAAGAAAAGTTTCCAGATGAAAATTACAGCATAAGTCATGATAGGAGAGGCATTTTGTCAATGGCCAATGATGGTAAACATTCAAATGGAAGTCAGTTTTTCATAACATTTCAACCTTCTCAATGGATGGATCGCTATTATGTTGCTTTTGGGTATTTTGTTTTAAATAGTTTTATAGTATATATGTTAAATATAAAACACTACTTTTGCCCAAATTCAAATAATTATTACTGTCTTTAACTGAACCTTTTTGTCAGTACAGAGAAAAATTGACATAAAATACAGGCAAATTCACGTAGCTACAAAATATTTTTTCTTAATTCCTTGATTTATGCCAGACAAAATTTCACTAACTTCTATCACACCGTTGTTAGAATTATTTAAATACTAAAAATGTATTATAATCAATACTTAGAATACAGGAATAACTTAGAACAGATAATCAATCAAAGAGTCATATTTTTACCTAAATTAAATACATAAAAATTAATTTGCATTATTAATTTATTACTTGTTTTAACGACATTAATTTTATGATTAAAATGTGTATCTCATTTATGTATGTGTATGTGCATATCATAGGTTGAATTATCTCAAAAGTGTTACTTTTCTTTGCCTTTCAATTTATAGAAAGCAGATTCTAATCTAGGCACCTAAAGTCAATCTAACCTTTTGTGTACAGTGGATTATTGAGGATAGAGTTTATTGAGTTTCATCAGAGTATACATTCATAATTTTAATTCTCAGGTGTTCACTTTCAAAAAGGGGATACATGTTCAGAAGTTGTTTCAATTTAGTTGTGGGAAAACATTTGTTGTAAACCTTAAACAGATTTTTATCCAGTAATTCAGTAAAGTAAAAATTCTCAAAATCACATTCACTGTCCATCGCCCATCTGTACCACTGTGGATTAATACCAATAATCAATACTTAATTATTTCATATGCTATCACTCTACGGATCTGTCTTACCAATAAATGGTTCTGTTGCCACTACATTCTTCATTTATTTCTTAACCAGTCCTACAACACTATTCATTAAATCACATCCCATTCTTGATCATCATCAATGATATCCACTAGATTCATTCTATTCTATATATTTGAGTACATGTTTCTGCCTTCCCTAACATTACAATATTCTCCTCTGTTGACACGTTTTGAAATAACTCCTATTTCAATACTCAAACCGTACTTCTTTGAAAATGGAGGTACTCCGAAAGGCATCAATAGAGGAGCATAATGTAAGGTTAGGGAAGGTAGAAAACTGTACTCAAATATATAGAAATATTCCTAACAGAAATGAAGATGAGTGTATTACGAATCTCATTCTAGTCCTTAAAATGAAATGCTGTTGATAGAGTAGCTCTATAGTAGAAGTTCCATCAAGTTTTGCAAGTCTAGGAAAGTTTAAATCCTTTATCTCTCAGGACTTAAGTTCTTTTATCCAAATAACACACAAATGTAACAACAAAACAAACAAATGTAAGACAAACAATCTGCCACACTTGTCGTTAGCCATGGATAATTCTTATAACATTAAAACTGGTCAATCCTTACAAGGTTTCCATTCTTTTGAATGGAAAGGATGGTCGCTTGTTTTTAGAACATTTTTTTCCTTCAAAAGACTAAGAACATAGATTGTAATTAGATCATTACTTTCTTTCATTGTTCATGGATTAAACCGTTCAGTAGTTTCGGTGTGGTACTCCGTGCCATAACTTCGAGTAATTCATAAACCCCTGACAAAGGACAAAGACATTGTGGTAAGATATTGAATATTGAATGTTCCTTTTATGTGATCCTAGGCTTGTTTTGTTTTTCTTTCAATAGTTCGATTGCTATTGAGCTGTGAAAACGAAAACTACATTGTGCGGTACTCTATTCCACTGCGTGCTTGGAAATGTTAGTACAATTCTTTGAATTGTGATTAACCTGTGTCTTAGACTACTGTATTTATGATATGTTTATGATTCAGTTTGATCATTTTTCTGCTGTTATAGAATTATTATTTCTTCATAAATACTACTTATTGTTCACATTTACATCAATTCTCGTGAAATATGCTCTTTCATGAATCCAGTAGAGTCCTGGTCTCCTATAGACCCATCTACAGAAGAATATTTCCTAACAAGCCAGCTTATGGAAGAGCATTTGAGAGAACGATTTAAACTCACTTTTTCTTTCAAAAGTTATTGTACCCTTTCTTGAAAAATTCCGATGAATGAAATGTGGGAAGAAAATAATTCAAAAGCTGGACCATGGTTACCTTGTGGAAAACACAAAAATAATAAAACTACAGTTCGTTGTACTTGTAAAATATTTGTTTGTAAATCGCATAGTGAGCGACAAATTCGATGTTTCGATTGCACTAAGGAAACCGATTGTGAAGTCTAAAATACATAATAAAATTTATCTGACCATAGGTCTAGACAACATATTTTGTAAGTATTGGGTAGTTTTTGTAACTACATGAGCTTTTCAATTTATAACTCAGAGTTCGTACTCCATCCATAACATAAGTGTTAACTAAATATTGTGTTTAATTATAAATGTAATATATTAGTAAAATTATTCTTAATATATATAATTACTGAGCAATAAAACCAATAATCACACAAAACAGACTAAAATAGAAAGATTTGAGTTTTCCTAATGTTAGCGGTACAGAGTACAGCTATGCGCCGGGTTTCATTATGTGGGAATGCATGCCTGCCCAACAGTTAAAGATTCTGACAATTGAAACAACAAAACAAAGACTCCCAATAATATAACACAGATCAAATACAAAACAAAAAAGTCACAAAATCAATAAAACACACTAAAACGTGTTTGAACTGTTGCTAATATATATAAACAAAAAGAAAATTATACAAAGTTTGAACTATCACTCGTCCAAGTATAAATAATTTAATAAACTATATTAAATCACTAGGCTATAAACCACTGTAATCGTGAACTGTTGCTAGGTTGTTATTAATAATAATAAACTATTCCTTATTGTTTAATCCGCAGATTAAAAAGTTAGAATTAAAACCACGAGGTGCGGTAAACCCTATGGTTAACGAGGTTACTCTGGATTGCGTAATTTACGTTAATATTTAACATAGCAAGTTTAAGCACTGTTCTGAGCAAAACCGAGTCATTTAAACGATAAAAACGCAACGACACTGAATTTAATACAAATAAATTATAAATTGTTCATATTCCTTAACTACGCACTTACCCTAGGTAAGAAGTGATGCAACGTTGGAATCGAGGTTGAAGTCTCCACAGTACTGTGGTCGTCTTAGGCAGCATAGAAGTCTAGAAGGCGATCAAGCAACTAAAACTCAATTGAAGTTATGAGTAAACGTAAAAGTTAAGATTACAAAGCACTTAGTTTATTGCCGCGAGTACAAGCACTAAGATTGCGCAACCGGCGAAATCGTGCGACACTTTGACTAAACGGCGAAAAATATACAGTTTAAAAATGTTCATCAACGCGGTCCGAACCTTACGCACAATTAACGAACGAAAGCGGTACTTTAAATTGTCTGAAACAAAGCCCATGCGGAATTAAGCGTCGCGGTTTAACGTAGGACTGCACTGGTCAAGGGACAGAACGCTTCTTCTTTGTGTGCTGAAGCGGAAAGTACGTAAAATAAAGATGGGAGTGGGGGTGCGTAGCGTTCATCCAGAAAAAATCAATACTTGTTCCAATATCGATTAGCGTGTCAGAGATCACGTGACCAATACGTCACGGCACAGCTGTTAGATAGATCAAAGCAAGTTCAAACTTCGAGCGCTGACTCGAACATACCGCCCACCAAAACGAATGTTTTTAATCCGCCAGGTGGGTGGGGGGCGAAGAACCATAAAGCACCGGGAACCGAGGGTGCCGAAGAAAAGGTGGCAGGGTAAACGAAGAAAACCAAAAGAAACAACAGGGGCAAGAGCGCCGAAGAAAGAAGCTGTAGAAAAGCGGTGAAAAACTAAGGATGAAGCGGAAAGCCGACAAGCTTGTTGACTGGTCGCCTCAACTGTCCGTGAGCGGTCTGGATCGTGGCTACTCTAGAGACGTGGTCTTTTCCAGGATGCAGACTGATGATCCTTCCCATAGGCCAATGAAGGGGGCTTGAGTGTTCTCCGGTTATGAAGACGAGTTGATTTTCCTTGAGTGGCGTCGAGTCCTTATTCCACTTGTGTCGTTGAATCTGAGTGTGTAGATACTGAGTGGACCAAATTTTCCAGAAGCGGTTGGACATCTGTTGGAGCATAGACCATCGAGATTTAAGCGGAGGCTCAGTATAACATTTTTCAGGAAGTGACAGTAGCGGACGGCCAATCAAAAAATGCCCAGGAGTGAGAAAGGACGCTCCTTCGCTGGGGTCTGGCGAAACTTCGAAAATAGGACGACTGTTCAAAATGGCTTCTATCCTGATGAACAGAGTAGATAGCTCTTCAGCGGTGAGGGTCGTGTTGCCCACAGTGCGTCGCAATAACAACTTAGCGGATTTGACAGCGGCTTCCCAAAGTCCTCCAAAATGAGGGGCAGCCGGAGGATTAAAATGCCAACTGATGCGTTGGTCAGCTAGTTTGCGTTCAATAAGCGAGCTAGAGCGGTCCAGAAACTTGTAGACATCGTTAAGTCGGTTAGCAGCGCCAGTAAAATTCGTGCCGTTATCGGAATAAATTTCTGAAGGTAGACCTCGTCTAGCGGTGAAGCGGTGTAATGCGGCGAGGAAGGCGTCAGTAGATAAGTCGGTCACCAATTCCAAATGAACTGCTTTAGTGGTCATACATACAAATAAACAGAGGTAAGCTTTCAATAGCTTGGAGGTGCGCAAATGGTTGGCCTTTGTGTCAAAAGGTCCAGCGAAATCTACTCCGACTCTATAGAAAGGTGGAGACGGCGTAACTCTTGATGAGGGCAAAGGTGCCATCATGGGCTGGCGTGGTTTAGTTTGCATGCGGAAACATCGAATGCACGCATGGATGCGTTGGCGAAGTAATGATCGCAGAGCTATGACCCAAAATTCACTGTTGATCAAGGCTTGAGTGGTACGCGGTCCAGCATGCAAGGCCAGCTTGTGATAATGGTCACAGATGAGGTCAACGTAATGATGGCGCTTTGGTAACAGAAGCGGGTGTTTAGAATCATAACTAAGAGACGAATGATCAAGTCTACCGCCCACCCTGAGTAGACCATGGGCGTCGATAAATGGTGTTAGGCTACGTAAATGGTCGTTGACGCGTTTACCAGTTTGAAGCTTTTGCAGAGCTTCACTGAAGACAGAGGCTTGTACCAGTTTAACGCATACAGCTTTTGCGTTATCCAACTCCTGTACTGACAGCGGTCGTAGCGTAGGTTTAACTGAGGCTGCTTTGGCCTTATAGCGTGTGTTGTGATGATGGCCGATCGCCAGGCTCTTGTTGCGACAGTGATCGATGAATCGTAATACGTACGCGAAGACATGATGAAGAGTAGTTAAGCTCGAATGTTGCTCAATGATTTCCATAAGACGGTTGGGCTCTTGCACAGAGGTACAATTAACCTTAGCCTCAACCTTTGTTTCCGTCTGATCCGGGTTAGTGCCTTTAGGCCTAGACAAATTCCAAGTGGTAGGACAATGTAATAACCAAGGAGGTCCATGCCACCAAAGCAGGTGTGTGGCAAGCTGATCAGGCAAACAACCGCGAGACGCAACGTCTGCGGGGTTATCAAGAGTCGAGACATGAAACCAATGATCCATGGAGGTGATTGACACAATCTCAGCGATGCGGTTAGCTACGAAAGTTTTCAATTGATGAGGCGGGGTCTGAATCCAATAAAGTACTATCTCAGCATCAGTAAAGAAGAGAGTGTTAGCGATAGGAATGAAATCAAGAGCTGGTTGAATTGATTTGTATAACTTAGCCAGCAGTACTGCGCCGCAAAGTTCCAAACGAGGTATGGTAAGTAATTTAACAGGGGCTACCTTACTTTTAGCTTTCAACAGGCTAGTGTTGACGAACCCGTTAAGCTCAGATCTCAAATAGATAGAAGCAGCATAGCCCGCTTCGGAACCATCACAAAACCCAACGATGCGATGACTGGCTGATCGCGTGCCTACATGGCGAGGAATTTGAATAGCAGACAAACAAGCGAAATGGACAATGAAGCTGTCCCATTGATCGAGCAGAGGGGTTGGCAGCGGCTGGTCCCAGTCCAGTTTCTCCAACCACAAGCGTTTAAGAAAAGACTTAATCCAGAAGGTAATAGGCGTTAAGAAGCCAAGCGGGTCAAAAGTGCGAGCGACGTAGGATAAGATGGTGCGTTTTGTGGGCACCAGCGTAAAAGTTTGAGTTTGATACGAGAACGAGTCTGAAGAGGGGTTCCATTGCAAGCCCAATATTTTAATTGCAGCGGATTCGTCCTGAAACAACAGCGGATTTTCCAAGTGAGAGGAAGGTAGCGTTGCGAGTAGCGAGGGTTCATTTGACGACCATTTTCTGAGTTCCAGGCCGGCGCGAGCGAAAATGTCGATAAGTTCTTGTATTAGCGTCTTAGCGGCCTCGGGCGTGTCGGCTCCAGCGACGACGTCATCTACGTAGGTCTGATGAAGGATTGCTTCGGAGGCTGTAGGATAGCGGGTTCCCTCATCCTTTACTAGTTGTTCAAGCGTTCGCAGAGCTAAGTAAGCGGAAGGGGTTAGGCCATAGGTGACCGTAGCAAGTTCATACTCGATTAACGGTGATTGAGGTGAAGACCGATAAAGTATGTGTTGGTAAGAACGATCCTCAGGTCGGACCAAAATTTGACGGTACATCATCTTGATGTCGGTGCAGACAGCGTAAGTATATAAACGGAAAGAGATGATTAAATTAGCCAAGTCCTTTTGCAATTTAGGACCGGATAACATTTGTTGATTCAGGGTGTTTGCGTGGCAATCGGGCGATGACGCGTTAAATACCACTCTAAGCTTAGTAGTAGAGCTGGTGGTCTTAAATACGCAATGGTGCGGAATAAGATAGTCAGAAGCCTTGAGGGCAGGGTACATGTGCCCTAGAGCGATATACTCGGCCATAAACTGATGATATTGTATGGCTACCTCAGGCTGGCGGTTTAAACGCTTTTCTAACGCATGATAACTCGCAAGAACAGTGTTACGGTTAGACTTGAGCGGGATAGCTTCCGGCTTAAATGGAAGTGCTACGATGTATCTTCCCGTTGCGTCACGATCAGTGGTAGTGGTGAACAATTCTTCACAAAGTTGATCTTCGGGGCTGAGGTGATTTGCTGGTACGACTTCCTCAACTTCCCAAAAGCGTCTAATGTTGTCATCGATTGACTTCAGAGTAGTGATGAATACACGTGGCTGCTGAGGCATGCTATAAGGTATGAAACCCATGATGACCCAACCCAACCTGGTGTTGAGTGCCGAGGGTTGTCCGTGGATAATATTGCAAGGTCCGTTCACAAGTATCTGTGTAAACATGTCAGCACCTAGAATGATGTCAACACCGGAAGGGTTGTCGAACTGAGGGTCAGCCAGCGGTAAGTGCTGATATTGAGCGCGTATGCAGGGCGCCAAAGCGGTAGATGGAAGCGGGTCAGTAATGCGGGGAAGCACAGCGGCTTCTGCGGTCAGCATGACACCTGGGTCATGTCTCGAGAAAATAAGCAAAGTAACGTACTCATGAATGCGGGTTGTCTTGGCTGCGACACCAATCAAAGAAAGATTTGATTTCCGAGCGGGTAAATTCAACAGAGTGCTCGCATGCTTAGTTATGACAGAGATTTGACTGCCTGGATCTATAAGTGCTCTAAATGGAAGCGGTCGGCCAAATTGGTCCTGAATGATGACCTGCGCGGTGCCTAACAGGGCGAGAGAAGCTTCAATATTACAAGAAAGAGCATGCGGTAGCGATTGAGTAGCGAGGTCGGGTCTGGCTGTTGAACGAGGGTGTTGCGGTGAAACTAGTCATTGTTGTGCAGGAGAGTTGTCGTGTAACAATGTGTGGTGTGACTCTCCACACTGTTTACACTGTTTCATAGATTTACATTTGGACTGAAAGTGCGATCCAAGACAGTTAAAACAAAGTCGTAATTTTCCAATGGCACTTTTACGTTCGGACACAGTTAATTCCAGAAACGACTGGCAATTAAACACATTATGGTTTGAGCCGCAATAATAACACATCCCAGTATGAGTGGTTGAGATGTTGGCTTGAGCCATGTGAAGCGGGGGCAACCGATGTCGGAAAACTGAAAGCCTAGGCGCGTTCATAATTGGCGGCACATTTCCTTGTCTCCCTCCTGCAGATGGCCGTATGGGGCTCTGCATCACAGGTCTGGGCTCATAAGTGCGTGGTAAGATTTGAGACGTAGCTGTATTAACATAAGACGCCGACAGATCAAGAATTTGATTCGATTCAACCTCAAGGTTAGCTTCGACGGGTTCAATATTTAAATTAGGGGCACCACTGGAATTTGAGTCATTCAACGCAGAGACCATCACTCGAGGTTGCTGACCTAATTTTGAGTTAACTGCAGTCGCGGCAGAGGGTTGATTGAGCAACTCCATTGCTCTAGCCTGTTCCGTAACAAAGTCATTTAACATTTTGTATGTGGGCATCGTATTAGTCCCTAGTCTTGTTTCGAAGTTGAGACGAGTCTGTGAGTCCAAATTGTTGACAGACATTTGAAATAGGAGGAAATCTGCTAAGTCATCTAACTGAATAGCCTTTAAGGCGCACACGGCGTTGGAGTGCGCAGTCAAAAACCGGTTAAGTTCAGATTGAGATGCGGTCTTTATAGACTTAAATTCTTTGATCAATTGAAAATAATGGTCAGCCAACCTACGAGGGTTTGCATAGCGGTTGCGTAGCGCCTGGTAAGCAATTTCGTAATTGCTTTCAGAGATAGTCAGTCCGGTAATAACTGCTAATGCATCACCTTTCAGAGTGGATTTCAGGTACTGAAATTTTTGCACCGCATTGATATTATTATTACCATGAATCATAGAGTCAAACATTGTGATGAAGTCAGTCCATTCGTGGCTATTACCTGAGAAAACTGGTATTTGTAGGTTAGGTAGGCTTATACAATTGGTAGCAAGATTGCCTGGCGAGGTTGGTCTTACCTCCGTTTTAACGATATTGGGGTATTTCACTAACAACGGTAAGTACATCTCTTGAAATTCAGCCTTCATTTCGAACGCTTTTTCCGCGAACTCGGCAACTTGTCTTTCAAAGGTCCTTTCCATGTAATCAAACGTTTCAAAAAAATTAGCCTGAATTCGCCTAAGTTCCATAATAATTCCTTCCGGAATCTCATTTTCATTTAACACACTTTTCACTTGCTCTAAGTCAGTAATAATGTTCTTTAATTTTGCCAAATAGTAGTCAGTATTAATTTCCATTTTGAAATGTTCGAAAATTTTCAAATATAAAATTTCAAAAAAACAAATTTTAAATTTATAAATATTTTAAGTATTTTGAGTGGACTGTATATACAATTATCGTGAAATTTAAAAGAAAAACCATAGGTCACTGAAATAATTCAAATAATCCGGCCCGGAGGACCAAATGTTTAATCCGCAGATTAAAAAGTTAGAATTAAAACCAAGAGGTGCGGTAAACCCTATGGTTAACGAGGTTACTCTGGATTGCGTAATTTACGTTAATATTTAACATAGCAAGTTTAAGCACTGTTCTGAGCAAAACCGAGTCATTTAAACGATAAAAACGCAACGACACTGAATTTAATACAAATGAATTATAAATTGTTCATATTCCTTAACTACGCACTTACCCTAGGTAAGAAGTGATGCAACGTTGGAATCGAGGTTGAAGTCTCCACAGTACTGTGGTCGTCTTAGGCAGCATAGAAGTCTAGAAGGCGATCAAGCAACTAAAACTCAATTGAAGTTATGAGTAAACGTAAAAGTTAAGATTACAAAGCACTTAGTTTATTGCCGCGAGTACAAGCACTAAGATTGCGCAACCGGCGAAATCGTGCGACACTTTGACTAAACGGCGAAAAATATACAGTTTAAAAATGTTCATCAACGCGGTCCGAACCTTACGCACAATTAACGAACGAAAGCGGTACTTTAAATTGTCTGAAACAAAGCCCATGCGGAATTAAGCGTCGCGGTTTAACGTAGGACTGCACTGGTCAAGGGACAGAACGCTTCTTCTTTGTGTGCTGAAGCGGAAAGTACGTAAAATAAAGATGGGAGTGGGGGTGCGTAGCGTTCATCCAGAAAAAATCAATACTTGTTCCAATATCGATTAGCGTGTCAGAGATCACGTGACCAATACGTCACGGCACAGCTGTTAGATAGATCAAAGCAAGTTCAAACTTCGAGCGCTGACTCGAACACTTATGAAGATGCTCTTTTATACCCAAATAGATGTGAACTATTGCAAAGTTAAAAGAAGAACAGTGGATATGACTCTGCGATGCTGCACACACTAAATGTTGACACTTAGTTGTCACTCTTGAATCAAAATTCTTTGTCAGCTTTAAGGGAAGGAGCACTGTTTGAATGGTGTATTTATTTTGTACATACTAGCTCGAGGTCAGCCGACAAGCTGAAGTCTGGTTTTTCCTAGACTCAGAATTCAGTCGGACAAATTATGAAAGTTACAGCTCTTTTCAACTTATAGAAGACTATAATTAAATGATAATAAACTAAGTGAATACGTAAAGGCTTACTTGCTGATGCGTTTCGAAACAATCGTTGCTTTTAAGAAGCAAAGCCTCTACTTGAGTATTCACTTAGTCAAGTATCATTTAATTATAGTTTAGTCAGTGAATTCAAGATGATTATGACAAGCAACTTTTTATAAAAGAATTTAGATGCCATTTATTAAAGATTTATTACTCGTTTTTGGTTTAGAAAATCTGAGACAGTTAGATATCCCCCAGCTTCCACACTAACAGAAGTATAGACTCTTGAAATTTGTAGTCCATTACATTTGGTGAAATTTATTAATCCCTTTTACATTAGTTTATGACTATCCGAACGTTAATTTTGTAAATTTGTAAAAACTTATTGAGACAGAACGTTTTCGACCGCTCTGTGGCAATCTTCATCAGGTCTAAATTTTCTGCTGTTACTACAGAATATAGCAGTGCCATAAACCATCAAAAATGTCTGTCTATTTTTATTAAGTTGATATATTTTTGTAAATGTCTTTTACAATTCTACAAAATACATGTACAAAAAACTTGAACATATATTGATATCTCTAAAAACGCTTGAACATATATCAGTATGTTTTACTTGCCTATAGCAGTACTTTACTTTTTGATTATTGGGAATATTATTTAATAATAAAAAAAGTAAGTGCAACTATAGGCTCAATAATAAAAAAGTAAGTGTATTACCAAGTGTAATATAATATATGTTATTACACTTTGAACAGCATCAGGATTTCAATATATATGTTAGTGTTTTAGTATCAAATTAGTACCTCAATAAATAAAATGAATATATAATTTTCTTAAAATTAAAGTGTACATTTTTAAAACAGTGTTTGTAGGATAATATCCAACAAAGTCTATGTATTTTATAATGTTACTACCAAACTTCTTATTTTTGTGACTGAGAATTACTTTATTGTGATGCTGGCTTTACATTTATCAATGTAAAATACAAGATACTACTATCATGTTGGCTGAGGCAAGCTTGGGTTAGGCTATACATGGTTGGCAAATTTAATTAACACTTGCAGTTTTTGTGTTGTATATCTTGAGGTTTCTTTGTTATAAATTACTAATTTTGGTATCACTTGGCAAAAAAAACCACTACTTACTGATATTTTTAAGCAGGCACGTTTTGCATCAGTCATGTCAGTGACTCACAGCATTGAACATGCACTGACCTAGTGTGAAATGCATCTGTTGAAAAATATCAGAAAGTAGTGGTTTTTTTGCCAAGTGATACCAAAAGTATAATTTATAATTGAATTAAGCCTTTACACAGCAAAGTCCATCTAAGAGTCTTTGCCACAAAGTGACAAATAACACCTCTCCACCAGTCTGTATGTTCATATTAGTTTTCTAAGTATAATTACGCCCTAAAAATTAATGCTAATATTTACTAATTATTTATATATTTTAAATTCATAAAAATTTTTGTAATAAATGTAAATTATTGACAAAATTTTAGAAATAAACAGCAAAAAATGTCAGGCTATTTTATGGCCTTACTTGATGAGATGGCATAAGACAACTGTTGTTGCTTCGCGCTAGAGTTGGAGAGAAGGTATTGGAAAGTGAAAAATAGTTCACTTGTTGTTTGCTCTGTTGTATTAGACTTGTAATAACTAACACTATTATCGCTGGATTCTATGTATTAATCTATAATTATCAAGTTGTATTTATAAGGTAATTTTTCAACTTGTTAGCATACAACTTTTAGTATGTGTAGAAGGTTTATATGCTAAACTACTAGAAATGGATGGCTGATACAAAATGTGTGCAACCTTCAGTGAAAAATTATTTCAATGATTTGTTCCTAATGAATTCTCAGATATCTGAATGTATATGGAGGATAGTATAAACTTACATCTTTTCTTTGTAACATATGTTTTTAATGAATATTCATATTTTTATTTTAAATTACAGACAAGTAGTTGAAGGTACAAATGTATTAAGAGAAATTGAACACTTTCCTTGTACATATGAGTCACCAAATGAAGAAATTTTCATAACAAATTGTGGCGTGTTACCTGTAGGAAAAGAACTGCGAAAAGAAAAAGAAAAGATATTCATTAAAAAGCAAAGAGAAAAACTGGAGGTTAAACAAGAACTACCGTATCCTCTTTATACAAAGGACTATATTTCTAGACTTTTAATAGAAGAGCTTCATAAGAAATTGCCCGATGATCCCACAGATTTTTTCATAGCTATGTTGTTTAAAGCAATTTGGGAGAAACTTCCGCCTCTAGATGAAATGGATTCAAGAGATGCTTCATCGATGCATTATTTAGATGAGCGATACAGAGAAGGATTGTACTGCTTAGAATACAGACTAACAACAGATTTGCTGAAAAAATATAAGACAATGGCTCCTAAAGGATATCATCAAGAAATTGTTGATTTTGTTATACATTTTGTGCAAAAAAGGAAATTACATGACACAATATCAGAAACTAGTGATATAAGTACCATGCTTTTTGATAAATATGAGCTGGAAGAGGTTTATAAAACTGCTGTTGCACTAGTTGATGAAGTAAGAAAAGCTGCAGAGCAAGAAAAGATTGAAAATGCACACAAAATTGTTGTTAAAATTGTTAGTGAAATTATTGCAGTGGCTCTAAGGAAAAAGACAAGTGAGTCTGAAATGCCAAATAAAATTTCACATGAAATAATTACTGAAGAAACAAATTTTGAAGATCAAAGTTCTAGGCAGGAAACGGTTTCTGAATTATCAAAAGAAGGCGGAAGAGAAAAAGACCTAATAGTTTCCGAAGAGGAAAAAAGCGAGAAAGCAGAAGATTTTATTGAAAAAAGAGAAGATGAAACCAGAAGAAACATAGAAGATTTTAGTAAAACCGAAGAAGATGAAGTAAAAATAAATGAAAATGCAGAAGACATTGAAAATATAGAAGATAATGAAACCACAGAAAATATTGCTCATAGTATTATTAATGGTTTAATTGAAATAGCATTACAAACATTCCCGGAGTAATAAATGCCTGCTTTTCTGTCCTTAGAAATGTGTAATTTTTTTACCTATGTGTGTGTGTATGTATATATATATATATATATATATATATATATATATTTATTTATATATTTATATATATAGACACAAACACACACAGAAAAATAATATTAAACACTAAAGTTAGGGTTTTTTATACCAAAATATCACAATTTTGCGAATATGAATTTTACTTCCATCTTCACTCTCAATATACCTTCTATTTTCACACACCTGAAAACAACTACAGCTGAAAATACATGTTATACATCAACTTACCTTATATCTGACGATGGCAAATGTAACGGCAAAACAACCAAATAGACCAGGTAAAAAAAAAAATTCTATCTCACATTACCTGTTTAACAATCTCAATTACTAATTTTAAAAATACTTAACTAAGTGAATACGTAGTTGCTTACTTGTTGACGTGTTCAAAACATTCGTTTCTTTTACGAAGCTAACCCTCTACTGGCGGCATTGGTTAGGTGTAAAGGCTCTAACAGGAATGGATTTATGACCGTGGAATGGGGTGGGTTGTTTTGGTTGTGTGTCATATAATAGAAAAGGCTGTTGGCTTCAAAGTGTGTGTGATCATTTAATACGTTTTTTTTATCTGTTGCGTAGTGTTTGTATAATTCATATTTTTCTAAGTCTGTTAGTTTTTTACTTTGTTTTAATGTGTGTAGAACATTTAAATTAGTGTGTGTCGGTGTGTGTGTTGGGTGTTTTTTAGGTGTTTTGTGTAGCTGGATTTAGGGTTTGTATGTTTTTTTTGGGTAATGTGTTCTACGAAGCGCGTATAGAATGACCTTTGGTTGATGTAATAGCTGACACAATCGTTACAAGTTAGTTTGTAATTACCTGGGAGTTTGTATTTGTCAGTTTTTTTTTTAAAGGTTATGAATATGTATTTGTTGTTTTTTGTGTAGTTTGTCTGCATAGCCGTTTGATGATGTTTGTGTTTAATTTTCATGAGTTTGTTGTCTCATATTGTGTGTTGGTAGCAGTTTTGTTAAGCGATGTATTTTATGGTATTAAGTTCTTCGTCGTAGTCTATCTGTAGCATTGGTATATTGATTAGGCTTTGTAACATATGATTAAATGCAGCGGGTTTGTGTTATGTGGGGTGATTAGATGTATTATGTATGACAATATCGATAGTTGTTGAAGTTCTTAGTTTTCTCAAGAAAACAACAACTTCTCGTTCAACAAAACTGCTACCAACACACAATCAAAGACAACAAACTCAAGAAAATTAAACACAAACATCATCAAATGGCCACGCAGACAAACCACACAAAAAAACAACAAATACATATCCCTCACCTACCACAACAAAAACACACACAAAATAGCCTCCACATTCAAAAACTTCATTACCAAATATCCTACAAAACCACAAACACTTTAAGACAGCACATACAACCTTTTCAAAAAAAAAACTGACAAATACAAACTCTCAGGTATTTACAAATTAACTTGTAACGATTGTCCCAAGCTATTACATCGGCCAAACCGGCAGGTCATTCTATACACTCTTTGAAGAACACATTACTAAAAAAAAACAAAAAACCCTAAATACAGCTATGCAAAACACCTAACACACATACACACCAACATACACACTAATTTAAATGTTCTACACACATTAAAACAAAGTAAAAAACTAACAATCTTAGAAAAATATGAAATATATAAACACTACGCAACAGATAAAGAAAACGTGTTAAATGATCACACACATTTTGAAGCCAACAGCCTTTTCCACTATATGACACACAACCAAAATAACCCACCCCATTCCACAGACATAAATCCATTCCCGTTAGAGCCTTTACACCTAACTGATGACGCCAGTAGAGGGTTAGCTTCGTAAAAGAAATGAATGTTTTGAAACTCGTCAGCAAGTAAGCAACTACATATTCACTTAGTTAAGTATTTTAAAAATTAGTTTAATCAGTGAACTCAAGATAATTACATCAAGCAACTTCAATCTCAATTAATTAATAATCTATCTGTTAATCTAGAATTGTGTTATAGCTGCTATATTTCCTCATACGTAAAATGAAGTGGTCCTACCAGAAACTATAATCTAATATTTAATTTAAAAGTTTTTATATCATTCTCAAAGCTTGGGGTGAAACCCTACAACAAATTTTTTATGCACATATAATTTGTTTGTAAATTATTAATAAATATAATTGTTGAATTTTCATTTCACCATGGGAGGTTATGTGATATTTGTCAAATAATATTCTAATTATTAAATGAGAATGACTTCACAAGTGCAGAGTTTATAAATCATGTGTGACTGGTGTTAGGACTAAAAAGAGCCTTAGGATGAATGTTAAGGCCTACATCTCTAATCATTAGATGTCACATAAACGATACCATTCATTAAAATAATCACTAACATCATAAACCAAAGTTACAAGAAAAATTTATAATATGAACAGTTTTAAGAAAAAAAATTATAACAGTGTTTAAAAAACCAAGAAAGAAAAGTTATAAATTACAGATGGAAATAGCCAATAACGGCTCCGTAAACTGAAAAAATCCATTTTTAATTTATATTGTCATTTTTAATTTACGGTAGATAATTCGAGATAAATGGGACCGAGACCTCCTCGAATCACTGAAAACTCGGATTACACGGAAATACGTTCCTGTGCATTCAAAAAAAAAGAATTTTAATGAGCCCTAATACTATAATTAAAAATGAACTAAATATGTTTATAATACTTTATATGAACATTATTTGGAATCCTGACTAATTTTCTTTGCATACTGTATTGATATAAACATTTCTTGGAAGCCCCCCTTTAATTTGTTAATTAATTTAACAAACTGGAAAAATGTAACAATAACTTGTGTTTACAAAAATCTGTGCAATCTAATACTATATTTAAAACATGGTTCTTACACATTAACTTATTAAATCAATGAGTGAACAAAAATTTAGGAATAAATGAATATTATAGAAGTTCAACAAATATGCAAGATTTCCAAAGAGTTTAAATCAAGCAAAATTAATAATATTTGATTCCACCTTCAACTAAAAACACTTGAACAAATGTTATTGTCACAGTCTGAGCTGACAATGGAAAACATCTCCCGAAGCAGCCATCCTCAATGATCAAAATAGTAAGTTCTACCTTAAGCAAGTGTAATATAATAACATATGTTCAATTGTTATAATAAAAAACTAATAGCCCAAGTGAAGATGGAATCAAATAATATAAACAATTAGAGCTTTGTGTATACAGTATGTGTTATAACTTGAATACATTCAACAATGTGAAACACAAACAGTATAATATATTTTTGCTCATGTTTAATGCAGGAGATATATTTCAACATTTTTTTCACATAACAGGTAGTATTATATTTTACTTATTATATTTGAAAATACATATTATTCATCATCTTCCTCCTCCTCTTCTTCTCCTTCTTCCTCCTCTTCTCCTTCTTCTTCTGGTTTTGGTGGTGGCTTTTTCTTATGCTTTAATCGCCATCCTTCCTCTGTCTCAACAGTAGGGTCATTGATTTCCATTATTTCAGGACCTAATAGATACTCATATTCAGGATGTGGCAATGGAGTTGGTGAAAAACCTTGGCTTGAATATTTATGTCCATCACCAATATAAATGTTTTCAAATTTCCTGTTTAAGAAAATATGTTAATAAATAAATAAGAAATAAATCTATTGGATTTGATTATTAAAATATTAACTTATGTTATTCATAATCTTGGAGTCTGTCTTTATAGGAAGACACTAAGGACAGAAAAATAAATTATAACGAAAGGCATGCTCTCAAAAGATTAGTTAAATTTTTTCCTTCTTGTGCTTTCTCGTTTGTTGATATAATAGACCCCTGTACTATTAGAAAATAGGTCATCATTCTCCTATCCAATCCAACTTATTTTCAATTAGGCTTTTAGTTCTATACGAGCTAATCTGTATATTTCCAGTTTGTCCATCTGTCTTTACACACACACACACACATATTCACACACACACACACACAGACATGTGATGTGCCTAAATATACAGGCTGCTTCAAAAGGAATCTGCCATAGTGCACAAGCTCATTCCTCTTACCAAAATAATGAAAAAAGTTCATATAAACACTGGTCCGGAAATGCTTTGTTAGTGAATTATACAGGGTCAAAGATTTAACTTTAAATTCAGCTCCCTTAGTAAAATTAACTTACACTGAAACTTTTAGAGTGTTAATTGAGTTTATTAATTAGATTAGTTTTATGTAAAATGAGTTGACAAATCATATAAATCCTGTCCCAGAACTCTATCTTCAATAGTTTAAGAGAAAATTGGGGAAAAGCAAAAAAGGTTAGGGTAAAAAAACACTTTTTTCCTTTGAACTACAATAGCTCTGTTAAATTGCTTATAAACAAAGAAAAATGTTCAATAAAATTTGTAGAGAATTTTATTCTCACAAAAATAATGTAAATAAAATCAATAAAAACAGAATAGTTTTCTTTTAAATTAAATTTGATTAAGTAACACACAAAACTATAAATAATGAATAGCGTGCATTGCTAACAAAGTAGCCTGATGATAAAATGTATCCCAATGTCTCTCAAAATAATTTTATTATAAATCGAAAATTTACTTAAATAATCTACAGTATTAATCATAAAATGTCTTAATCAACTTACATTTGTAACAGTATTACAATTACTCAAAATGTCCAACCCCATTTTTAATACACATTTAAACCCGACAATTTAAAGAGGCCATTGGATTCTCTAACATTATTACTGTTTTTTTATTTCTCGGGCAGCACTCATATTTTGTGTAAAAGTTCATGTTCATTATCTGATTTTTGATTTTTTATTTCTCGGGCAGCACTCATATTTTGTGTAAAAGTTCATGTTCATTATCTGATTTTTGACCATACGCTAATGTCTTCATGAGTCCCCATACAAAGAAATCTAAGCGATTAAAATCGAGGGATCTCTTAAAAGAAAACCTGTTATGCTTTATGAAATAGTTCCCCATTAGGATCCGACAAATCCTATGTAGAAACAGATTCAATGAAATACAGATAAAACAATGTATTTTACAATATAGTGACTTTGTTTTTCATGCATTATTTATAATATGAAGAAGTTCTAGTATATTTTTATATTATTTTTCTTACACAAAATGATTAAGATTTTTAAAACAACTTGTTGATGATTACAATGTTTCAGATTTTTAATAGCCCCTTCAATTTAGGCTTAACAATAAAGCAACTTTTGTTGAGAAACAGAAAATTCTAAACTTGCTAGAGGCCATCCAGTAGTTCATAATAAACTTAACTGCTTAATTAGAACAAACTAAATGACGCAACAACTATAGAATGGTTTTAACCAAAAAATGTTCTAAATAAAAAAGAAGTATGTTCTAAATGACTATAAACTAGTAAATAGGCTATAAAATGCCATGAACTGAACAATGACATAAGGATATATTCTAATTTTATTCTGCAGCTCAGGAAATCTTTATAAAAGATAATAATAATAACAATGAAAGGAAATGTTGGAGGGATTGTACTTTTTGTGATAACATTAAAATGGTATGAAAGTACCTTTACTAATTTTACTAAAACCATATGTTAGTATGTTACAATTCCCTACAGTAAAGGGAAGATATATACAGTGAAACCTGTTTAAGGCGGAATCCATTGGGACCGGCATTTTTTTCCGTCTAAGACAGGTTTCCAGCTTATACAGTAGTAGTGTACTGTATGATGATAATACCATCATGAAACATTTGCCGAGTCTATTTTTAGCGTTGGGGTGAGGGGATTCTTAGCTATAAGACTATTATTTCTACTGATCAGCTGTGTGGCGCTGTACCAACACCACATAGATAACGGACAATTAATTGCCATCGTGTCTACGTTTGTTCTAATACAGTATTTAATTTAATGATTTATTTCCGATTAAGTACTGACTGTTTATTTCCTACAGAGATAAGACTTCAACATATAAAGCAAGTGTATTTAAATCACAAGAAAACTATCACGTTTTAACGTCTAAATAAACGTCATTCAACAGTAATACTGGTTATCTTGATTGCCTAATGACAGCCCGTAGCCTGTGCCCTGTGACGTCACAACTCCCAAACCTTGTTTTCTAGGTGGTATTGGCTATGCACACTACAGAAAATGTTAAAACCAACATTACATAGTAAAAATTTTACCTTTTAATGCAGCAACCTTTTATCCTTCTCCACAAAACATTTTTAATAGAAAACCCTACAACTATAAAACTAAAACACTTATACACTTGTCAACAAAATTTATGAATTAATGATGCAATTTTATTAAAAACTATATTTTTCCTCTTACTGTATTTAGGCTAAATACTGTACATAGTAGGCTTACTTAAAATAAAAGAAAATCAAGTAGACTTGAAAAAATCTAGCATTGACTTTTGTTTTAAAAGGTTAGTTTTACTTGCTTGTGTTTTAGTTGTTGTTTTTAGTTGTAACAAATGGTGACGCATTTCCGGGCTGTTAATACGTACTGCGAAATCTTCTAACTCACAAATTTTTATTAAAGCCTTGCCAAATGTTTTTATTTTGTTTTCTATGACTGGTCCGTCTTCAATTTCTTCTTTTTCTTCTATTTGCGCATGTTTTTTGCCTTTTAGAATGAAGCGGTCTCTCGCCTTTCAATATGTCAATCAATATGTCTGGCCATAGATGTTTGTAAACCCATTGCGTTATTTTGAAGGAAACGAGTGCTACACATAGCCTATCGTAAATTATGGATGTTTGTATACCATTGCGTTATCTTGTTCATATCAGCAATCCTTAACGTTGTTACAGAATTCTCAGAAATAAATACGATTCGTTACAATTAGGCAGAACTATCTGTGAATTTTGTTATGGTAAAAAAATATATTGTAAACTGTATTTTATCTAAACGGAAGTCATTGTAACTTTATATTTTACAGCATGTATATGATCAGATTTTCCGGCTTATGCAGAACTAAGACGTAGTAAATACATATCACTCATCCTTTTGCTTATTCCACTTCCACACTAGACAGTTTCCGGCTTATAAAGGTTATTAACCAGGTAAATTAAATAGGCGACAGTCGGGACTTAAAGTTTTTTGCGATAGACTGGATTCCGCCTAACACAGGGTCTGTCTGAGACAGGTTTCACTGTATATATATATATATATATATATATATATATATATATATATATATATATATATATATATTTGGAGAAGGGGCTTTTTTTTTGGAGGAGTCTAAATCCAGTGCTTGTACAGAAAGTATTCTCATGGAGAAATAGGAAGTTTTTAACTAACTGGCAATAATATGTCTAATTAGATATAACAGTGTCATCTAGGGTTTAAAAAGTGACAATGTATCACAAAATGTTTAACCTCTGTTTCAAGGAACAGAATACCTACATAGTTCTTCTATATTAAGGGACGGAAGACCTACAAGAGGTGCCTAGAAATCATCGTAGTTCGAGGAATCTGGAAATTTTTAAAACTCCTAACATAAGTGATCTACATTAAAATTTTTATTTACTTTCTAACACTAATTTTTATGTTGAAATTTGAATAAGACTTTCAATTTAAATAATTCTTTAAAAATTAAAGTTTCTACTTTCAATACATACATTTCATTACCAATAATATACAAAATTTTAACAGTTTTCTTATACCAAAGTATTTTTTTTTTTAATTTTTGAATAAACATGTTTCGGAAAGGGATTATGCTCCTAGAAATCTGGTATCAGTTTCTTACAGTTAACTTAAATCTGTGCTATAAAATTATTGATTGCCAAACTGTAATATTGTTGTGATATTGTTGCAATATTAGTATTTGTCTTATGGCCTCTCTAATACAACTCAGTTGAACATTTTGTAAGGATCAATTAAACCTCTTTCAAACAATCCATGCTTTGAGAAAATTTTGTTTCATGGTATTTATAGAACAGCTATTCTAGAATTTGAACCCCTGTTCATGGCTGGTATACTTCATTCAGAATTTTAACCTTCAAATAATTTGAATTTACATTACAAATTTCTTTAAAAATTAATTCAATTGTTTCAAATTTAGTTTTACAATATATGTCTTTACATCTGTTTAAATAACCCTAAATGCTAAACTTACTTATCTACAGCAAATGCAAAAGCACCTGGCCAAAGGTTCGATTTTACAAAGGCTACAGCATTGGCCTGATTATAGATTGAACTTTTATTAACTGTCCATGGTGGTGTTGTTTCTAATGATGCATCCTCTGACAGAGGTGTTAACAATGGTGGTCCTACTTCCTTTTCTTCTTTATCTTTTTCATCTTCCTCTTCTTCAGGTACCTCCTCCTCTTCTTCTTCTTCCTTTTAAAAATAAATAATTAAAAATGTTTCCACATTAAAAATATAGTCGGATATGAATTGCTATATTTTAAATTACTTAAGTTTTGTTTTATATAATATTTAATACTATTAATATGTAGTGTTCGTTGCCACTTAAAGATCAAACATTAATTGCTAATTGTGTCTATACGACTTTATTACTTGACACAACATACATAACTACGAAGATCCTTTAATATGCAAGCAGACATACATATTTAGTGCAGGTACACTTGATGCGTGGAATTGAAACTTTAGTAAGTATTAATTGGCAAACTTATGAGGATTTTTTATACATCTGTATGATATGTTTTTGTAAATGTACCTCTAAGATCTCAGTAACACTAGCATGTCCACTAAAAGAACAAATGGGTTAAAGATTGCGTTTAGTCTGGTTACCAGTTGTGAGTATTGACCTTGACATTGTAATATCGTATTGATCAGTTATCGAAGAAGATTAATGAATTATTTTGAACAAAATACTGAACAATTTTAAGTTAGTGTTGGCCTACTCAATCTATTATTCAAAACAAATTGAATTACTGTAAAGCTTATACAAGTTGAGGTCACAGGTAACAGCATTATTGAGGCACAGGTGTCAAGACTATCTCAGCATAGACACAATAGTTTAGTTCAATGTGCTCAGAAGCATGGGCTAGTTGATGTTAACTTGTTTATTTTAATAAGTAACTAGTGTTTTGACAGTGATTCATACAATATTTGTTCTTATTCTGGATTCTAATAATATTGGGCATTAGAGTACTTTGTGTGAAATAATAATAAAACCATCAAAAAGGGGCATTGAAAAATAAAATATTAACCTAATCTAGAGTATAATAATTTAATGAAAATAATTCATCACTTTTATTAATTACAGACTTTTAATTAATCTCACAATTAATCACATAAGTAAAGTGATTAATTAAGATTCACCGAACATAACGGACTACAAAATTCAAGAATTCATGAAAATAGTTGATTAATCAGACTAAAAAGAGGATCACCTAGAACTACCAAAATTTCTTTGAACATCAAACATTGAGGCAGTACAAAAATGTTCATCTGTATCCTCCAAATCTTTATAATCATTGCACACTATGTTTTCAATAAAGCATTCTTTATGAATAGGCAAAAAAATTTAATCTGTATGAATTTATTAATGTCATAGTAGATTCTACCATCCCTGACCTGTCTCCTACACATTGGTGTATGTTGTGTCATCCGCAAAAAACATCCCATAAAAATAACACAATCAAACGACAACTGGAATAAAAACTAACAATAGAAGTTTTCAAAAAGTTTTCAATGTATAACTTTTGTTAATGTATGCCAGGTTTGTTCAGAACCACTAGAACTTGGTAGAGTGTGATATTTTGACCTTTATTATAAGAATTAAAAATGAACAAGTCAAGTGGTTATAAATATGTTTAAAATTACATTCTTGTTATATTTTTATGTTATGTGTACACTTTTAAAGTTTTTTGACAATCTGTAAGCTTGTGTGTCCTAATATATTTTCTCTCTGCCTTAAAAATGGAAAACCAAAAACAGTTTTCTCTGTATCATGGCAAGTAGACTGAGACCTGAACCTCTAAAAAATTGATGTTTTCACTCCAAATGGCAAAATGAACGACATAGGTTATATATACACCCATTCCCATAGGGATGTTTTTATGCAACACAAATTTTAACATCCTGGTTATGTCAGATTTTTTTTCAGTTGTGAATGGGTTAAAGTTTACCACACAACAAACACTGCCTCCATAACAAAGGTGAAGAATTCTTTAGACAGGGTTTTAACCTGAGATTAAATATAGGGTCAACATCTCGGCCCATTCTTTTAAGATATTATGAACTATAAAGTGCTGTGACTCAAGGTTCCTAGAAAAAGGCAAGTATAAAGCAAATGAAGCTGAAAAATCATTCATAAAATAGTCTAATAAACTACTAGCTGGAGATAAAATGGAGGTTGTGATGATTTCCAGCAGGAAAGCAAAGGCGGCGATAACCTTAACATTTGGTGATACAAGGATATCATCTGCACCAGCCCTTCATTCCTCAGAATACAGATTGATGCTAAACTGAATTTTAGGGAATACCTACAAAAATCAAGTGTAAAAGAGGCCCAAATATCTTGGGCTTTATATGAACTAAGCTGAAAACAGAAAGTCCAAGACCAAAATATCGAAAACTCTGGCTAGTTTTGAATTCCATATTATTATAAGGATAAAAAAATGAGATGAAAACCAATAGAGATAGAAATTGAGATTGCTTTACTGAATCTCCTCACATGAGGCTGCATGCATACTGATGAGAGAGCCTCCCAGGTTCCTAGTTGATGAGAGACGAAGACTATACCCACAAAAATGTGCAGGAGTGTAGCAAAATAATGGTTGCAGTTTTTGTGTTGTACATCTTGAGGTTTTTCTTATAAATTACACTTTTGGTATCAATTGACAAAAAAAAAACACTACTTACTGATATTTTTCAGTAGAGGGTTTTTTGCACTAGGTGAGTGCATTCCTAGAATGTTCGCACATCAGTAAGTAGTTTTTGCCAAGTGATACTAAAAGTTTAAAATAACGGTCTCATGTTATAAAAGAAAAGAAACAGCACAATTAATATGTGGTTATCTTCTGACAGTCGATGGACTCACTGACTTATCTGTGATATTAATTGCTAGAGCAATAAAAAGCATAACAAAGCTGACTTCTATCTTACACGAGCAATCAGCGATCTTGATTGTTTTCACTTGGAAATCAAATTAAGTTACTTTGCTTGTGCCAAAGCTGTGGAGAGTGCAAAGGATATGTTCTTCTTTTGTCAACAAAAAAAAGATGTAGCAGATTGTAGGAAGCCTATGAATCTAATCGAAATAATAATGAAGGCACAATCTCAATATCTATATCATGTTTCACCATAGTGATGAATAAGGTGAGATTGGTGGCGTGTACTCATATAGTAAGTATTTAACCAGCCTATCCCTTTCAGAGTAATTTGGATGGCGTAACTTCAAGGAGAAGTAAAATGTTTTTAGTAGTGATATTTGTATGAATGTATTATGTACGAGTGCCCTAGATTATTATGTATTTTGTTACAAAACCCTGCCCTACATTCTCTATAGAAATGACCCCATCTATTTCATTTCACACACAAAAATCATACACATATACACCAAATAATATAAAGCCTATTTAAAATCTACTTTTGTTATTATTGGTAATATTAGTATTGTTGTACAGTAAGTTTTAGTACAAAAACACAAGTTAAAACATTATCATTGTAGTTTATTCCCTTTAATAATGAGATACTTATACTTTGTCGGACAGGCTACCACCATAGTTATTTAACACAATTGTTGAATGAAATGCATTATAAGAAATAGGAAATATTTGGCCTAAGCAATTTTAATAACCTTCATTTACATCATGTAAAATATCTTAAATCTCATTTCTTTCAAATCTTATTATTTTAACTTAATAACACTGTTACATTAAGACAGTAATATCTAAATATCAAATCTATACTGCTAAAGGAATACTCTAACCTCTCCACTTCCAGTTTTCTTTGTTGACCAAAAAATTGCACGACCTTGTTTAAGGATATGCTGAGTATGATGAACCCAAAACGAAAAACTGGGATCTATTAAATCTTTTATTGGAACTGGTTCAAATGTAGAGTTCTCTACATATGTATTACGATCTGTAAAAATGCAAGTTTATATTTAATGTTGTACAATTTTATTGTTACAAAAGCCTGTTTCTTTTAGTATTTAGTATTTAAATAAATATTTAAATACTAGTATTTAAATAAATATTTAAATACTAGTATTTAAATATTTAGTATCTAGTATTTAAAATAATACTAGATAAATAAATAATAGAAGAATATAATATGTTAAAAATTGCAGCATTTAAGAAATTCAAATTAGAACTACACTTTCAAAGATGATCTATAATTCAAAATAAGTATGTACCGGTAAATATTAGAGAATATGAGCAAAATGAAATATGTCTATAATTCAAACACTGTTTGCTACTTTTATCAAAACTGCAAAAAAATGTTTAAAAAATTCCAATTTAGGAATAGTTTTATTTGCTGTATTTAATAGCACCAAATGTAATTAATTTCCATGTGGGTAATAGATTGTGAATAGTGAACTAAATTCTAAGATGAATTATTATTCCAAAATAAAACTTTTAATAAAATTGCTTGATGTAATCATCTTGAATTCACTGATTAAACTATAATTAAAAAAATACTTTAATAAGTGAATACATAGGGCTTACTTGCTGACGCGTTTCGAAACAATCGTTCCTTTTACAAAGCAAAGCCTCTACTGGCGGCATACACGTTAGGAACAAAGGTAGTCGGCATGTATTTATGACTGTGGAAGAGGTGGCTTATTTTGGTTGTGCACTATGTAATGGAAAAGGGAGTTGGCCTCAAAATGTGTGTGATCATTTAATATGTTTTCTTTATCTATTGCTGAGTGTTTGTATATCTCGTATTTGTCTAAAGTTGTTAGTTTATTACATTGTTTTAATGTGTGGAGTATGTTTAAATTAGTATGTATATAAGTGTGTGTTTTGTGTGTTTTTTAGGTGTGTTACATAGCTGGATTTTGGGTTTGTTTGGTTTCTCAGGGCAATGTGTTCTTCAAAGTGTGTATAAAATGACCTCCCGGTTTGGCCAATATAATAGCTGGGACAATCGTTACATGTTAATTTGTAAATACCGGATATTTTGTATCTGTCTGTTTGTTTTTGAAAGGGTTGTATATGCTGTCTTAAAGTGTTTGTTGTTTTGTAAGATATTTGGTAATGAATTTTTTTGAATATGGAGGCTATTTTGTGTGTGTTTTTGCTGTGGTAGGTGAGGGATATGTATTTCATGTTGTTTGTGTGGTTTGTCTGCGCGTTTGTTTGATGATGTTTGTGTTTAATTTTCATGAGTATGTTGTCTATAATTGTGTGTTGGTAGCCGTTTTGTTTAGCAATGTATTTTATTGTATTGAGTTCTTCGTCATAGTCTTTCTGTAGCATGGGTATATTGATTAGGCGGTGTAACATGTGATTAAATGCAGCGTGTTTGTGTTGTGTGGGGTGATTAGTTGTTTTATGTATTACAGTATCGATAGTTGTTGATTTTCTGTATATTTTAAAATTGTGTTTGGTGTTGTGTTTGTTGATGGTAAGGTTTAGGAAGTTTATTTTATTGTTTTCTTCTAATTTGAGGGTAAATGTGAGGTTGTGGTGTATGAAATTAATGTGATGTGATGAGTTTGGTGAATGTTATGATTTCGTGAGTGAGTTTATGTGGAGTTTTGTTTGCTGTGAGCATGTTTTCTAGTATTTGGAGTGTTTGTTCTATAGGCATGTTTTTTTGTCAAATGCTGCAATGGTGGAGTTGTGTGGTATGTGGATGTCTTTGATTTTGTGAACAAGGTCTAAGTTATTGTGTATGGATGTGTGATTTTGAAAGTTTATGTTGCCTTGATAAGTTTATCTATGTATTTGTCTAGCTTATGTGATGATGCCTGTGTGTGACTAATTAGTGAACTGATGGGTGTGTTTTCTCTGTGGGTTTTAGGTAAAAGCATTTAAAGTGGAAGCTTGGGGTTTTATTTATTTGTAATATTTCTTTTGTTCTGTTTTCATGATTTCAGTGCTTTTATTTAGAAGGTTTTTAATTTGACAACTATTCTTTGAGCTTAGCTTGTGAGGTTATGTTAAAACAAATAAAAACATATACAAAACTCACAAATTAATCATCTATTGACTCATACATGTTTTAATAACAAAGTCATCATCATCAGTGAGTGTTACTACTTTACAAGTAGTCAAAAACAAAATGTCATCTGATAATAACCTTACTTTCAATTTTAGTTTATTTAGTAAATTAAGTCCCATTGAGCACCATATTTATACAACTATTCTTTGAGCTTAGCTTGTGTGGTTAGTTGTAAGTTAGAGTTTGTAGTATTAACACTGACTGTTGGTAATGACTTTTTTTGAGGCGTGGTCTGATCGGATTTCGGTTATTTTTTTCTGTTATGAAGTTGTTTACTTTCCTGTCAATGTCTTGTTGAAGCATTATTACGTTGGAATCGCCTTCGTCTGCTTTTAAGAAGTTTAGGTTGTGTTTGTCGCATTTTTGTATAATTGATTTAAGGGTTGAAAGCTCATTATTTATGATTGGTTTATTGTTTAAGGTGTTTATGTTGGGCATTTTATGTTTAATGTCTTGTTTAATATATTCATGGTGTATAGAATCTGTGTCTTGCATTGCTGTTTCAGTATCCAAACGGACTACACAACCTTACAACACAAAACAAGATCACCATCTACATCGACCACCAATTTCACCCGCACACCATTAACACTACAAATATCAAATTCAATACAAATGAATTAACTTTATTAAAAAAATGGGCTAAAATATATCCTACATCCCAATAAATACAACCACAAACACATGTCTAACATGGTGAAATCTGGTTCACAGATGGGTCCAAGATGAAAGAAAGAGTGGGAGCAGGATATAGTGGACCAAGACAGCAAGACAGATTCTGTCTTTGCCTGGAAGGCTACAACTCTGTTTTCCAGGTGGAGGTGCTTGCGATCAAACTATGTGCTGAGGAAATAATAGGGTCTGGCAAGAGGGGCAAGACCATCTGGATTTGCTCGGACAGTCAGGCAGCTCTGAAGGCTTTAGGTAGTGTTAGTGCCAGCTCTAAGCTGGTGAATGAGACTATAGCTTCTCTATCAGAGCTGGGTAAGTATAATTCGCTCAGCCTAACCTGGATTCTAGGACATTCTTGCTGGATAGGGAATGAGAGAGCTGACGCTTTAGCAAAACAAGGGTGTATAACTCAAGAACCTTTGCTGAGGGCAGTGAGCATGCTACCTTAGGATCACCAAGAGGATACCAAGAGGATCACGGCACGTATAGACAGGTTGTGCAGGGAAGAATAGAATGTCATCTTGGGGTGCAACAAATCCAAGGTACTGTGGGGTTACTCGGGAGACTTGTGGGGCAAAGAACTACCCTCCTTAAGTAGACCTCCACTCAGAGTGACTGTAGAGCTGGTCACAGGCCATGGGAATCTGAGGGGTTTCAATACAAAATTGAAAGATCTAGGTCCCATGTGTGCAAGAGATGGGACGAGAGGAAAGCCCAATCCACATGCTCTGTGAGTGCCCTGCTTTGCGAGTTGCAAGGAGAAAGTGGTTTCGCTGGCAGGTATGTACATCAGAAGATATCAGAACATTTAGCATCAGGTGGGTACTTGGTTTCTGCAAAAAGGTAAGTATCCACTAAGCTAGTCCTGTGGTAGGGATGGGAAGAGAGTACAAAGGCTACAGCTAAGTGCTCTACACCAATAAGGTCCCTCTGAGATTTAGTAATAATAATAAGCCCTATATATTCACTTAGTTAAGTATTTTTTAATTATACTTTTAATAAGACCAAATTACCTCCTTCTCCTTCTTCTTCCTCCACTTCTTCTTCTTCTTCATCTCCACCTTCACTAAATGAATAAAAACCAAGTGGAGATACCTGTGTGCCTGCTGAAATACGAGCAATTTGGGCTCGCAAATAATTAATTTCTGTGCCTGGAAATGCTGGGTAGCTATCAATCTAAAGCAACACAATCAATATGGCATTAAGTAGAAAAATTTAGAGATAAAAATGCAGAAGAATGAATGAAACTTCAGAATTTTTTTAAAAGTATTTTGTAAAACCTTGTAAATCCATTGCAGTTTCATCATACAGTAGAGTTTCATCATTTATTTGTTTTTGTTGAATTTTAATTCAAATTATGGTAACAATTTTAACCAAAATGGCCATAGGAGTAAATTTGTAAACCTTTCATTTATTTACCATAAGAATATAAAGAAAAAATTATACACAATTATAAAATGGCGAAAAAGCCTGTTATATTTTCAATATTGTAAATTTGATAAGAAAAATACTGCAAGTACAGTAGAGCGTCGAAAATCCAAACTAATTGGGACTGGGGGCTTTCGGATTTTCGAACATAACCTTGAAATTCCTAGTTACACAAAATGTCAAGATATATGAAAATTAACACTTTATGTACTTACATATGTAGATATTGATTGTACTTCGATTTACTTGTATCTTTAAATTCCAAAAAATGCACTTATTTTACAAAAACAATTCACTACATAAGTACAAACATATATAACTGAACATAAAAAAATAAATACAACTGTACGAAATCACTGAAATATTTTATATGAAAAACTTGCTAATTTTGGGTTGTGTGTTTCAAAACTTGTTTTTTGCTGGCAAAATCCCTTAAGTAGAAGGAGCTGAGTTTAAATGCAATCGGGCTGCACTTCATACCAAGACATCACTTCTCTATTGACGTAAACGCTACAGAATGTGAAAGTAAGGTTTCGTTTTGCTGCGTCTTCGCTGTCACTTTTCTTGATTTTGTAGCTCTTGCATTGAAGATACAATGTCATTATCATCCAGGATTTCTTAGCCTAAGTCATTTTTATCGAGATCCAAGTGTGAGTTTTGTCTCATTTTTTAAAGCCTGGTACCGACTGGTAAAACATGACCACTTCTCTCACAATCTCAAGTGCTTCATTTTTACAATATTTGGAGCCCTAATTACCTTTTTGTACAAAATGTTTCCGTTGTTTATTAATAGGTAAATTTAGTTAAAATATTTATCTAAATGCCTAAAATCCCACTGGCAGACCTTTACCTTCTGTAACGTGGTCACACGCATCACCTAAATTCCTTGCCAACTCAGGTTACGATGAGGAGTTTTATAAAATACTCTCTAAATTAATAAAGCCGTTCTTAATTATTACGTTGTCCTTCTAAATTATATCCATGTTGACAAATAAAGCTAATGATTTATATTACAACATATATATACTATAATATGTATGCTTGTGTATTAATAAAGAAATATGACAACAAGGTGGGTAAAGAGTTTTACTCAAATATATCAGCACATTTAGCAATATTACAAAATTAACTAAAAAATGGGGATCTCCCCCGCAGTCTGTGTGACAAAGTGTTAAAGGAGGTGTTTGGATTTTTGACGCTCTACTGTATTTTAAATAGAAATGTTATTAAAACAAGTAGTAATAAAGGGGTTATAAATAGTAAAGTCAATTTTACATAAATATAAACTAGAAATAATAATAAATTAAAAATATTTGTATAGCTTCAGAAAATTAAAATGCACTCTCTTTTGCTTTAACAATCAGGGATAAATAGCTCCTTAGTCTGACTGTGAAAATAGACAATGTTATGCAGTATTAAAGAATAATCCTGATTGATTTGTGGACTTGTGCAAGACCATCAAAGATATCAATAACATTACACATCCAATAGTAAATTAGGAGCAGTTACTTGCTGCCTGAATTTTTGGTTTAAAATTTGAAAGATAAATAAATTAGTATAAACTGTTTGCAAAATATCGATAACTTATATAAAAAATCTTCCCACCTACTTTTGAGATGGTGAAATTTGTGGTAAACACATTGAAAAAGAAATTATAATAATAAATAAATAAACGGTTATCAAATTTAAAATATAAATAGTTGAAATATTTAATAGGTTATTCTAAAGTAATAAATACAATAAATTATTAAAATATGTTAATAAACTTTTTTAAATTACTTCTATTGGCTCATCACTCTCCTGATATATATATATATATATATCTTGTACAAATTTTCAATCTTTAATAAAATACGTTTTTATTCATCCATTCAAGTTCAAATACATTTTTTTTAACATATAGGGGATGACAATTGATGTTATGAAAGTTTTTTCAAATATTTAATCAAATAATAAAATTATATAAATTTGAGGGGTCTACGGGATTTGAACTGAGATCTTCATGTTCGAAGTCTAGTGGGCTTTGACACAGCATAAACTTTCTAATACCTAGAAATTTGTATCTCAAATAAGTTTATGAATTTTTTATCCCCATCTGGTTGTTGTCGAAACCTCCATAGTACAACCATTGTACTGTTACTATGGGTATCACACAATATCATAAATAGTAGGGGTCTTGAGTTAAAAATGATTGAAAAGAATAAAATAAAAGAAATAAATTGGAAATAAACTAACAATGATAAAATATTTCTTTGTTGACCTTAGTAGGAATTTACTCTTAAACCATTTTTTGTATTACTTGTTTATACTAAAACAAATGACAAGGGTTATGAGATAAAAAAAAGTACTTAAATTTGTAAATTCAATATTGTGTTAACAACAGGGGAATGTTACAAAAAATAGGTTAAAATTGAAATGCAAAATAAATAATTGTTTTTTAAATAATACATTGTAGGTTGATAATCTTTTATAAATGTAAATATGTCATCAAAAAATATAACTGAAATCAAGTATGACTAGTTATAATAATGTAAGGGTAAAAAGAAATTTAAAAAAATGAGTTTTCAATTAATAGAAACAAATAATTTATGGTAAATATTAAGAGGGTAGTTTTGGTAAAAACTGTAATTTAAAGTTAAATAAGCCATTTTTAATAATTTTCCAAAGAGATAAAAGACATAAAATTCTTGAAAATCTATGCACAGGAAAACTTTTTAATACTATTAACCAAACCTCTAATACCAAAGTACAAGGTATACCCAAGAAAAAATTATAAATAATGAAAAAAAAATTTACTAGATTAAACTCCTATGTACATTTTGATCATCATCATCAGAGGGTATAGCTATAAAAAACTTACAAAACCAATTAAACTAAAAAACACACACACAAAACCAATGGCCCGACCCAAAATATATTATAAATTTTAAAAAATAGAGCTACTTTCTTAGTGATTTCATCTGAAGATGATTGGTTTACAATGAAAATGTAGATTGTGATTTAAATTTTTTGTGGTTAAGAGGTTTTATTTATTTGTAACAAAAAAATTACACCTGAGTTCCTTGAAGTTATTATATTATAATATATAAGAAATAAGCTTTTATATATATGTATACATGCAGTAGAGTCTCGAAATTCTGAGTCCTGATATTCAAGCTTCCATTTATTTGAGCTTATTACTATTTGTGCCTATTTTACCTATTTGAAAAAAAAAATGATGAATTAGGCTTCCAAGAAATTTTTAAATCTATTCTGTATCCAAATAAAATCAGTTAGGCACCAAGAAATGTTCATTTAAATACCATATGCAAAGAAAATGAGTCTGGCTTCCAAGGAATGTTTAAATCAATAAGGTTTGCAAATAAAATGAGTTGGGCTTCCAAAAAAGGTTCATATAATGTTCTATAAACTTCTTTAGCGCATTTTTAATTATAGTGTTAGGGTTCATTAAAACTCCTATTTTTTTTAATGCACAGGAACATATTTCTGTGTAATCCGAGTTTTCAGTAATTCGAGGGGGGTCTCGGTCCCATCTACCTCGAATTATCAAGACTCTACTGTGTGTATTTATACATATATCTTTGCAACACTGTTTTCTTGTATTCACTTATCACTTTCAGTATATGTACTTAAACAAGAATCTTACTTGGTATTTATGTGAGTTAACTTTCAAAGATTGATAGCACGAGGGTAGTCCAAAAATTAAAAACAGTTTTTATTTTAAAAAGCAGGAAAATTTTATTTTAACAAAAAAAACTATTTTTCAACGTAGTCCCCGTCAACATCTATGCACTTGCTTAGCAGAGAGATGAGCCTCTTAATGCCTTGGTCATAGAAGTCCCCCGCTTGTGACCTCAACAATTTCTCCATCTCTTCCTGGACTTAATCATCAGTCTCGAAGCGTTTTCCAGCCAAATGTTGCTTCAGGTAAAGGAAAAGATGGAAAGCCATCTCGGTGCCAGATCAGGGCTGTAAGCAGGATGGCTAAGAATGTCCCATTTAAAGGAATCCAAGAGCGAGGAGGTGACCGCCGCAGTGTGGGCCGAGCATTGTTGAAACACACTCCCTTGCTCAATCTCCCTCGGCGCTTGTTTTGGATCGCTCTTCGAAGCTTTTTTAGGGTTTCACAATACCGAGCAGCATTAATTGCGGTGCCATTAGGTAAAAATTCGACAAGAAGAACTCCTTGACGGTTGCCATGATTTTTTTTGCAGAGATTGTTTGGCGAAATGTTTTGACGCGAGGTGATGTGGAGTGACGCCATGTCATGGATTGCTGTTTGGACTCAGGTGTGTGGTGGTACGTCCACGTTTCATCGCCAGTCACAATTGAGTCCAAAAACTCCTTCCCCTCCCTGTTGAAACAATCTAAAAACTTTTGGGCACTTTCCAGATTTTCTTTGTGAACTTCGGTCAACATTTTTGGCACCCAACGAGCACACACTTTTCGGTAATCTAATTTTTCCGTCAAAATTGTTTGAATTGTTGATTTAATGACTTCGGGTATCATTTCGGCAACATCTCAGATTTTCAGACGACGATTTTCTCGAAGTTTTTCTTCAATTTTCAACAACAATGCTTCAATGACGGATGACTTTCCCCCCTCCCTTCTTCGTCACGGACGTTGGTTCTGCCACTTGAAAACTATGTACACCACTTCCTGACATTGCGTTCATTCATTACATTACTGTAAATGGCCTTCACATGCCAATAAATATCAACAGGGTGCAATTTTTCCGCGTGAAGGAATCGGATGGAGCGAACTTCACAACTGGCGGGATTTGGTACTGGGACATCCATCGCTAACAACTGCCAAGGACACACTAATAAAGGTACAGACGCCTCATTTTAGAGCGGAGAGGCGAAGCTACAAGGCAATGCTGCCACCTAGCGGAATATTTCACCGGTGCTGTGGTAAAATTCAAACGGTTTTTAATTTTTGGACAACCCTCATATCTCCACTGTGGAGCATCAACTGAACAGGGTGATGTAGTAGTCTGCCAACAAAGGATGCTCGACAATGGAGATACCTTTGGAAGTTTACTCGCATAAATACCAAGTAAGATTCTTGTTTATGTACATATAGTGATAGTGATATATATATATATATATATATATATATATATATATATATATATACAGGGTGCGGCAGCATAACCTCCTTTTTTGAAAAATTAATAAAAGCTATTGTATGCATCCGAAAATATTTATTTATTTTTTATAATGTAGGTACATGTCTAAAGATTTTATTTACATTGTTTTGAAGATGAAATCTGTTAGGTGACGACCCTCATTCTCCATACATTGCGTAAACCGATTTCTGGCGTTTGTCATGACTCTTGTTAGCGTAGCAGGTGTTATGTTGGCAATTTCTTCTTGGATGTTGGTCTTCAAATCTTATAGGGTTCTTGGACGGTTCACATAAACACGGGATTTCAAAAAACCCCATAGAAAACAATCACAAGGGGACAGATCGGAAGAGCGTGCCGGGCATTCCAAATCCGGTCAATTCCAGACAATTGATATGCGGTCTGGGACGGGAGCCAACGGGGCTAAATTAAAGCGATTCCGAAATGCGCGCTGTTGCAATAACCGAACATCCGCTTGAAAAGTAGGCCTCAACGGCAAAGGCACGCTCCTCACTATTCCAACGCATGATTGCGACTGAAACGTGTCGGGACAAAACTTTACTGTACTACCTCTTGAACGAGACCACTAGCGCTCCGCTATGACATTAACTAACTGAATGTTAGTTAATGGAAGTAATGCTTAACCTCCCTCCCCTTGAGCTTGTCCTTAGGGGAGAGGCGAGGCTAGCGGCATGGAGATTGCGCAACTCGAGCAACTGGGCTAACCTCCCAGATGTCTCGGGACATATGAGTATCGAGTGTGTGGTCAAAGAACCCGTCTTGGAAATGGGCAGCGACCACATTACTCGAATGTTTGCACCTGACCAGGTCCACCAAACTATGATGGAATGGTCGGGGACATTAACATCGGGAGCTCAGATCTGGTACACAGATGGCTCCAAGATGGACCTCGGCACTGGAGCGGGGGTGTATTGTAAAAACCCAAGGGTAGAACTAGCTTTTTCCTTGGGGAGGCATACCTCTGTCTTTCAGGCCGAAGTATATGCTATAAATGCCTGTCTGGGAGAGATAGCAAGAAGGGAAACACATGGGGCCCGGATTGCTATTCTCTCCGACAGTCAGGCAGCAATTAAGGCACTAAACGGACACGTGGTCACCTCGGCCATAGTCAGGGAGTGCCTAATTAACCTACAAGCTCTGGCAAGGCACAATCAAGTCAAGATTGGTTGGGTGCCAGGGCATAGGGGAATACTTGGAAATGAAGCCGCAGATGCGCTGGCCAGGGAGGGGTCCTCGACTCCCCTGATTGGACCGGAACCTGCGGTGGGTATTTCCAAATCCATGGTCAGGATGACAGTGCGAAGGTGGGTGGCTGAAAGACACTGTGAGCACTGGATCAGGGCCGAAGGGATGAGACACAGTAAGCTAACCCTTAGGAGACCTTCCTTGGGGCTGCAGAAGAGTCTCATCTATCTGTCTAGGCAGGAATTAAGGACAACCACAGGACTACTCACGGGACACTGTGGACTAAGGAAACATTTGCATAAAATGGGTATCTACAAGGATGAACCAGTGTGCAGATTGTGCGGGCAGGAACAGGAGACTGCCACACACATTATTTACAGATGTGGAGTACTTGCTGAGAGGCGCTTCAACCTCTTTGGTGATGGAACGGCTTTGGTGGATGCTGAAGGTAAAACTCTAGTCAGGAAACTCCTAAACCTGGTAAGAGGGAAGGGGTTATTTGACTAGATCAGGGAGGTAAGTACAATATACCTTAAGGTAGCAGTGCTTCGGGCAATTCAAACCCGCTCCCAAGGTAAAAAAAAAAAAAAAAAAAAAAATGAATGGCGAGCATTTAAAAAAGGAAGTTATGCTGCCACACCCTGTATATATATATATATATATATATATATATATATATATATATATATATATATGTATATATATATATATATATATATATATATATATATATATATATATGTATATATATATATATATATAAATATATTGGACTAGGAGACTGACAGACTTACCTTGGTAATAATCCACTCTGTAGTCTTGAAATAGAAACACATAAAAGTACTTAACCGTCATTGGTTAAGTGATTTTATGTGTTTCTATTTCAAGACTACAGAGTGGACTATTACCAAGGTAAGTCTGTCAGTCTCCTAGTCCAAAAAATCTAAATAAATAATCTTTAATAACCAAAACTAACCTAAATATATATATATATATATATATATATATATATTATAATTAGACATAATATTAAACATATATATGTTACAAATTATTTTAAATAAAGGTAGTTTCTTAGTAATTTCATCTAAAGTTTATTATATATACAGTAGAACCCCTCATATCCAAGCCCTAGAAATCCAAACCCCAGAAATCCGAACCCTCATAAAATCTGAACATGATTTGATGAAAACCAAATTTTAAAAAAGTATCTAAAATTTATTGAACTATGTATTGAAAGTTTGCTACTTCGTAAAACAGGACTGAGATGTGTAATATACTGGAATTGACACTGTAAAAACATGATATAATACGAAGTCTTATACTGTACTATTTTGTCACTTCATTAACATAATATTTATTGACAGTAAAATAAAAATTAAAAAGAGAAACACTAAACTATATGTTTCACTTAAAAAGAAAAGACACAAACACTGAACTATATTTTTCATCTGGCGAAGAGACATAAACCTTCCCGGTGAATGCGATGTTGCGCCACCGTCGCATTAGCATAACATCATTGGGTGTTGCAGCTGCATGTTGAGCTACAATTTTACAGATTTTTGCAGTAGTGTTATTACAAGTATATTATTACAAGATTCAGCTACCCAGTAAATTACATCTTTTATTGTAATTGTCTTAAGTTTTTCTGGAATAGAAATAGAACAATCTTCTTCAATTAATGTTTGCAGAAGCTTTTTTCTGTAGCTCAGTTTTATGTTCTGCAGCACACCTTGATCCATACGCTGAAGCAACGATGTCACGTTAGGTGGGAAAAATATTGCTTTTATGTCTTTACATACCAACTGCATGTCTGAAGGATGTGAAGGATCATTGTCTATCAAAAGTAGAGCTTTTGGTGGCAGTCCATTATTTTCATAGGAACAAATTCATTTTTGAACCATTCCTTGAAAATACTACCAGTCATCCACACCTTACACTGATTTCTGTAATGAACAGGGAGAGCATTCAAGTTCATATTTTTAAGGGCTCAAGGCTTGGCTGAATTTTCCAATCTCCATTAATTGTAGCTTATTTGTTCCTGTGGCGTTACTGCAGGCTAAAACTGTGAGACACTGTTTCTTCGTTTTAAAGCCTGGGGCAGAAGATTCCTCTTTAGAAGCAAGACATTTAGTGGGAAGGGCTTTAAAACCCAATCCAGTCTCGTCTGCATTATACACTTGCTGAGGTGAGTAATTTTCAGACAAAATCAAATCTGAGAATTCGTCTTAATATTTTTTTTCAGCAAGATTATCATCTGATAACTTCTTTCCGCTTACCGTTAGTTGTCTTATTTTGTGCCTTCTCTTCCATCTATCCAACCATCTATTGCTAGCAGTAAATTCCAAATCACCGTTCGTTAACTTGTTTAACTGTATTGCCTTTTCTTGTATTAATGGGCCACTAATAGGAATGCCTTTCTTGTGTAAACCATAAAAATACAGCCTCGTCAAATTTTTCATTCACAGAAACTTTCGCGAGATGGCGTTGCTCCAAAGTCTTTTCCCTTGTAGCACTACAAAACTGTTCAATTTTTGATACAGAAATGAATGCTTTAATATTGTTCGTTAATGAAAAAACACACTTCTGTTAAATGCAAAATACACAATCAAAATCCAAATTTTTTCAGCAAATCCAAACAGGCTATAGCCCCAATTAGTTTGGATTTGACGGGTTTCACTATGTGTATATATATATATATATATATATATATATATATATATATACACACACACACATATATTACCAAAGCTAAACCTAGGTCACTTACCCAAACAGCATTTGCCATTAGCTAGGAGGCCTAGCCAACCACTGCAAAAGTCTCTTATTTTCAAAAAATACAAGTCTTTATTAATACAAGTTTAATAAATGTTAATCACAAATACCAAAACATGAAGTAAAATCAGCTTATATGAATAAACATGTTACATTTAGAAAATGTGCTTTTAAAACCATTGTTGGAACCTACCTCAACAATGCTTCCAACATGACCAATGACAGACCATAAAATATAAAACCTGCTGAGCTTGAAGGTTTCTGTATTTTCTTATTAACAACAATAGGACTTTCTTTATCAATATTTCAAATAAAATTAATCCATAAAATATTTAGACTTACCTTAGCATTAGGATTTCCTGTAAAGTATATTTTGAGCTGGCGAGCAGTAACAATCTGCTCTGGGGTTACTTTAGGCAACTCAAGCCATTCTCCACCAGGTTCCATACACATGAAAAATACCTGAATAAATTAGTTGCTACATTCAAAATCTGTGTGAAATTGTTTTTAGAAACAACAATTTAAGGCACTGCTTTTGTGTAATTTTTGAAAAATAAACTTATGGTCATGGGGAAATGATTTTTGGAATACATACTAATTCCCTTTTTGACATTTTTATAAAGGTGTTCTTATCTTAAGTGAACCATGAAAAATCATGGAATGTTTGTATTAAAATTACTTTTTATTTTTTTCCACAATATTTTTAAAATAGCCTTTTTCAAAATAAGAATAAAAACAACCACACAGATCTCATTTAAATAAAACAATTTGTATGTACAACAGGACTTTTGAAAATATATATATATATATATATGCCATCTGTAGCAAACTATATTTGCTGACAAACTGAAATGTCTGCTTATTTTACATATGTTCTGTTTGACTGAGTTATTGTTATGTTTTCATAATTCCTTTTACACTATAAAGGAAACCCTTCATGTTTTAACAATATACAGTTTCTTTCCTACCTTCCTTCCAGATGTTCCAACTTGCACTTTCAAAATCAGCCTTAACCTCATTCCACATGTCCTGCACAAATATTCTGTTATAATTCATACTCAACAATCAGCTACCATTTTAACCTATAGAATCACATATTTGTGTTTACACTCATAAGGCTGCTCATTATACAATAATAATGAAATAAAAATGGTTGATGGGTGGGACAATATTCGTTTATTAAAAAACGTTTTGATAGCTGGTTCACTAACTTAATCAGGCATTCACTTAAGTTGGCCCTTAAATGTTTTTTTCTAATCACAAAAATAGTTTATAATAGCCTGAAAAGAGCATTTAAAAACTTGAAAACAGTTCAAAATACAAGAAGAGTAATTTTTTTTTTAGGAGCTTCTTTCCTACATATACATTGTTGTAATGTTGTATCTTCAGAATGGCAATTGATAATTATTTTGTGAATATTGTATTAGAAGCAAATGAATAAGTGAAGAGGTTATGTTCATAAAGTAATCTTGTTTCAAATGTTCGAATCGACTACAGACATATTGGTCTGTATATATATATATATATATATATATATATATATATATATATATATATATTGTAACATTTATAGAATGGGCTATATAATATTATTTAAGAATTGGAAGAATATATTAGAAATAACTCACACAAAATTTAAAAAGAAATTCATTAAAAGATTGGTTAGGTTAAAATTGAAACTAAATTTAGGTAAAAGCCTAGATTAGTAAATAAGATATTTGAGCTGTAAATACATAAAGAAATTTGTTGTATCAAATAAAATTTAAAACAAGATAATCTAATAATAGTTATATGTTAAACAAAATTGTAAATATTAGTAAAATAGGGCATAAGTAATTACTTGAAGGAAAAAGTGAAAAACGATTGTAAACAATGTAAGGTTATGTTTGGAAAAGTCCAGTCAAAACACACACATTTCGAAATATTACAAAAGTAAAACACAAAGACACTTCACACACTAATAATAGTAATTAAATAAACACTGGAAGGTTTGTTAAGGATCGGAAAATTGAAACAGTAAGTTTCAACTAAAGTTTAACCAAATTAAAACGCCATTGTAAACAATCGCGTTATTGCATCAGCTGTAAAAACAGATGTGAAAGTAAACAAATATAAGTCGGTCAGGTGCAGTTTGACTCTAGTGGGAAGGAACGGAACTTCGTTAAATTAGAGCATATGTTTTTTTTTAAGAAGAAGGAGGCCGCCATATTTGTAACATTTTAAAAGAAAATCTAAGGACGCGTAGTTAGAGTCTGGCGTGGTAACGCCGAGGAAGCAGACCATGCTGTGCAGTCAAAATTCAATTGGAAAGGAATTAGTCAAAATTATACAGTTTTGTGAGGAAACTTGGCCAGATTAAACAGGAATAAGAAAATTAAAAGATATAGTACAGTGAAAATATAATTTGAAAGAACTAAAACGGATTTAAGTGTGTACAAAGTGAAATTTAAAGACAACGGAATTCTACGTGTGAGCAAGCAGCCATTCGCCGTTATTTGATAAGTTAAGTACCTAGCGCTATATAAAAAAATAAACTTTAGTGGACTCTTAGGATAATAGGGAAGTTTAATTTTGTACATTAGAATATCTTGTGATTAATAGTAATAAAAACTTAATCCAGTTCAAATAGTTTCACCTTTTTTGCTTATTCCAAATTAAAGTTTTTCCATCAGGAAAATATTTATTAAAACTAATTTCAAAATTTAATATTGTTTTTCAAAATTTATTTAATTAACAAAAGAATTTTAAAAAAATATAGCCCATGCTATGAACCCCGAGATTGTAAGAGATCGTAAAATTAGCCAAGGGTATTAAAATTGTGTAACTATAAAATTAAAAGAAAAAAGAGTTAAACCTATTTTGTTAAAAATTGTTAAGTTGTAAATTTTTGTTTTGTGTGTATTGTTTTAAATGTTGAAATAAGAAATGTTTAATAAAGAATTATGAATTGTTCCTGAGTAGTTTTTTTTGTTTTGTGTTTTAACTAGAAATTTGATATATATTATAAAAGAAATATTTAATAGTAAAACATTGTTGTATTATTGAGTTTTATAAATACATTACATTTGGCACACCAACGTGGGGCACGATTATTAGAAAAATAATAATAAAGAATAAATTAGTCAAGAGTTAGTGTTTTGTAACTAGAGAAATTATATATGTTCATTAAATAATATTAAATAGTAAAACCCCGTTGCGAATTATAAAAGTATATATTATAATTGGCACGACAACGTGGGAGCTCGATATAATAAGAGATAAAATTTATTTAGAGAGATTTTGAAACAAAATTAATTTAGAACTTTTTATATGAAAAACATTTGAACTGGAAATAGATTTAGAAAAAAATTTGTAAAATTAAACACTGAGTTGAATAGAATCAAGGCTAGGTTTATAGTATATATAAAAATTGTTTATGTTTGTATAATAAGTTACATACAGATAAAAAAAAAAAAGAAGAAGAAAATATTATAGGCGAATTGGTAGTTGTAGGGGACCAGGAAAAAGGGACAAGTTTGGAAATGAAAGAAATGGAAGGCACAGATATGCCAATAGGAAACATTGAGGTAGAAGAAGCTAGGGGACTACCACCTATGCAAACCCAACAAAAAAAACGGGGAAATAATGAGAATGAAGATTTAAGGGAGATGATGAGAACTCTCATGGAAATGAGTTAAAAAGGGAGAGAGGATCTAAATAGACAATTAGATAAGATAGATGAAATAAAAGGGGTAATGAAAGATATCAGTGAGGATATGAGGGAAATAAACAAAAAATTAAAGGAGGATAGAGATGAAATGAGAGAGATGAAGGAGGATCTAAAATTAATAAAAGATGAAATTAGAGAGGACAATAGGAAAATGATAGAGGATATGAGGCGACAGTTGAGGACAGAGAATAATACTGTAATAGAGGATGTGAGAAGAGACAAAGAGGAGAAAGATAGAGAATTAGAGGAGGAGATTAAGGAAAATTTTGAGGAAACAAATGAAATAATAGCTGATGTGGTAGAAATTAATAAAAAAGAGATAGAGAAGGTAGAAAATATAACAAAGAAAAACACAGAAGAGTTAGGAGAGTTAAAATTAAAGGTGATAGGAGAAAGAAAGATAACAGATGAGCGTTGTAGGAAAGTCGAAGATGTAAGGGAGAAAATATTAGGAGAGCAGGGAAGGTTAGGAGATAGAAATAAACTAGGAAAATTAGAAATATGGCAAATAAAAGATTTAACAATTCGAACCGCAACTAATAAGAAGATTGAAAAGATTAATCAAATGAAAATGGTGATAGGAGAAATAGGAGGAGTTAAATATCCGTCTCAAGGCTTAGTGGTACAAGGCTTATTGAGAAAATTTATCAGAGGTACGGATATGTTAATGAATGTGGAGGCACAACTCGAGTTTGGAAAATGGGAGATGGAAAATAAAGATGAGAATAACAGAGAAAATAGAACTTATGAAGCAGAGGAAAGATACAATGGAGATGTAAACGGTGTTAAGGCAAGGACAGGCGTGGGGACAAGAAAAGAGCATGGTGCCCACAGTCAATCGGAAAACTAAGACAATAAGGAAACCCAGGAATAGAAATTAAATAGAGGAAACAAGTTTACAGGCAGTAATGTGACATGTATCCAGGATAACTGGAAAAGGAAAATAATAATAAAATAGGAAGGGAGATATTAAATATAGGTGAAGGAAGCAATATGAATAAACTCTAGGTGATTATATGTATAAGAAAACGTTAGCAGGAGATAAGTTTTAAGGGATGGTAACTATATCTACGATAATTTATTGGAAACTTCGTCGAATAATGAATAAAGATAAAGATGAATCTATGTTAATAAATATTGAAGCATCGTTGTAATAAATAAAATATGGTAATTGTGTATTTAAACTTCGTCGTATTGTAAGGGAGAATCTGCGTTGATAAATAATGGAACTTCGTCATATATATTATATATTATAAAAGAAATATGAATCTATGATAATAAATATTAAAGCATCGTTGTAATAAAAATATGGTAATTGTGTATTTAAACTTCGTTGTATTGTAAGGGAGAATCTGCGTTGATAAATAAGTATTAAAACAAAATTTATATTCGTTGATATAGGGATAGTGTAATCGAAGGTACTATAGATATGATCAAATAGAGGATATGAAATTGCAACCTTTAAAAATATTAGATGTTAAACTTCATACAAAATAAACTGAAATGATATAAGAAAATAATTGAACTGGATGTGAGATTGGAAGGGGAGATAAAATACTAACTTAGAACTGAGAGTTAGATGAAGCTAAAAGCAAAATAAATATGAGACAAATAATAAACAAGGAATCAACAGAAATAAGGGAAAGAGAAATGTTATAACCAATTTGACCAAATCTAGACATACTATGACTCGGATAGGCTGGGATTTAAAGACACGGTATCAGAGAATATATGTTAAATAAATATTGAATCAGACTTATGATTCGAAGGATTCCAATTGTAATAATTAAAAAAAATATATATACATAATTATGGAAGAAATTGTAAATACCAGAACATGATTTATTGTTACTATATGTTAGAATTGTTATAGAATTGTTGATTGAATGTTAGTTATAAGTATAGTGTATTGTTAGAAGATAAGTTAAGTAATATGTAGCTTGAAGTTTTCAGCTCAGTATTTGATTGTTAAAGAATTAAGATAAAATTGTGTCGTAGAATTAAGTATAAATGGACGAAAGTGGACAGATAAAGGTATAAATGACTTTTAAGTGGACAATTCTAAAAGTAGTAAAGACAATGGACGGTAAGTTAGCCAAAGTGTTGAGGTACTTACTCAATAAAAAATGTGTTCAATTAGTTATTAAATAAAATGTACAATTAGGAAATAAATGTTAATTTAAATTTAATTAAAAAAAATATATATATGTATATTTAAATAAGCTTGTAGAATGTAAAGAATGTGTAATGTAGATATTAGTAATATTTTTTTTATTTAAATTAAATTAGGGGACATTGTAACATTTATAGAATGGGCTATATAATATTATTTAAGAATTGGAAGAATATATTAGAAATAACTCACACAAAATTTAAAAAGAAATTCATTAAAAGATTGGTTAGGTTAAAATTGAAACTAAATTTAGGTAAAAGCCTAGATTAGTAAATAAGATATTTGAGCTGTAAATACATAAAGAAATTTGTTGTATCAAATAAAATTTAAAACAAGATAATCTAATAATAGTTATATGTTAAACAAAATTGTAAATATTAGTAAAATAGGGCATAAGTAATTACTTGAAGGAAAAAGTGAAAAACGATTGTAAACAATGTAAGGTTATGTTTGGAAAAGTCCAGTCAAAACACACACATTTCGAAATATTACAAAAGTAAAACACAAAGACACTTCACACACTAATAATAGTAATTAAATAAACACTGGAAGGTTTGTTAAGGATCGGAAAATTGAAACAGTAAGTTTCAACTAAAGTTTAACCAAATTAAAACGCCATTGTAAACAATCGCGTTATTGCATCAGCTGTAAAAACAGATGTGAAAGTAAACAAGTATAAGTCGGTCAGGTGCAGTTTGACTCTAGTGGGAAGGAACGGAACTTCGTTAAATTAGAGCATATGTTTTTTTTTAAGAAGAAGGAGGCCGCCATATTTGTAACATTTTAAAAGAAAATCTAAGGACGCGTAGTTAGAGTCTGGCGTGGTAACGCCGAGGAAGCAGACCTTGCTGTGCAGTCAAAATTCAATTGGAAAGGAATTAGTCAAAATTATACAGTTTTGTGAGGAAACTTGGCCAGATTAAACAGGAATAAGAAAATTAAAAGATATAGTACAGTGAAAATATAATTTGAAAGAACTAAAACGGATTTAAGTGTGTAAAAAGTGAAAATTAAAGAGAACGGAATTCTACGTCTGAGCAAGCAGCCATTCGCCGTTATTTGATAAGTTAAGTACCTAGCGCTATATAAAAAAAAATAAACTTTAGTGGACTCTTAGGATAATAGGGAAGTTTAATTTTGTACATTAGAATATCTTGTGATTAATAGAAATAAGATCATAATCCAGTTCAAATAGTTTCGCCTTTTTGCTTATTCAAAATTAAAGTATTTCCATCCGGAAAATATTTATTAAAGCTAATTTCAAAATATAGTATTGTTTTTCAAAATTTATTTAATTAACAAAAGAAGTAAAAATATAGCCCATGCTATAACCCCGAGATAATAAGAGATCGTAAAATTAGCCAAGGGTATTAAAATTGTGTAACTATAAAAGCAAAAGAAATAAGAGTTAAACGGAGTTTGTTAAAACTTGTTAAGTTGTAAATTTTTGTTTTGTGTATTGTTTAACTGTTGAGATGAAATTGTGATAATAAATGTTAATGAATTGTGCCTGAGTAGTTTTTTGTTTTGTTTTAACTAGAAATTTGAAATCATCAATAAAATAAATATTTAATAAAAAAATAGTAAAAAAAAGTTGTATTGCGTTTTATAAATACATTACATTTGGCGCCCTATAAATACATTACAATATATATATATATATATATATATATATATATATATATATATATATATATATATATATATATATATATTTATTTATTTATTTATTTATATATACATATACATATATTATTTAAAACCATATCTTGAGAATGAAATAAGACAACAGATTTTCATAAAGTGACCAAAAGTTAAATTTATTCTTGTGGAGGGCATCTCACCTCAACATGACATCACCAATATGGGGCTTATTCACTTGCAATCTCCAAATATCAACATCTTATGATTTCTATCCAATCATAAATTTGTTATACAATAACATATTTTAGCAATTAGAACCTCATTCCTGTTGTTTAATTGTTCTCATTACACAAATGATGGTAAATATTAACAAATATAATCAATTAAACATTAAAATTGAAACAATTGTGAAATTTACCAAGTTTACTTACCTTCTTATTAACACCTTCTCCATACTTTTCTGAAGGAATTTTTTCATCTGTTTTAGGAGGGGGTTTTAATGTCATTGGGACTTTATATGTTAAAATCTTCTTTGGAGCAGGTAAAGAGGGTAGAAGAGGATCTTCTTCTGGTTGGGTAGGTTCTGGTTTCTCACTTGCTTCTTCAGCAGAAGTTATAATGTTTACAAATTCTTCTTTATTATCAATAGTTGAATCAAAATTTTCCTCCTTTCCTCCTATTATTTCCTGATCTTCCCCACCTATTTCATTTTCAGATTGTTCTCCAACCAACTGTTCATCTGCGACCACCATTTTTTCTTGTTCTTCTTTCAATAATCTTTCTTCTTCTTCTCTTGCTTCTTCTTGCTCTGCTGCTAACCAAATATTTTCTTCCTCTTCAATTAAGAGTTTTTCAGCTTCTTCTTTTTCTTTTAAGGCTTCATCGTGCTCTGATTTTAATTTTTCTTCTTTTTCAATCTCATCAGCTTCATTTTCCTAAAATAATATCAAAATTGTATTTTTTTAATTACTAAATGTACAATACTAGGGGAAATGTTTTATTAAAAATATCTACTGAAAGTATATAAAGTTAGAAAAAACTAAACTGACTTGAGATTTGAGTAATTTGGTTTTGCAAAACCTGCTATGTAGAATTTTCAGAAGATGGAACAAATTAGAATATGTATAAAAAGTAGCCTATAAAATTTAATAATCCATGGACCAACTCAAAGTATAACTGTTGTTCTTCAATTAAGGGTAATGCAATATTAACAAACATAAACATTTATTTTTACTTACTCTCTATTGTTTAAATTTGTACCACTGGACATACAGAAGGCAACTGGTGACGGCAACGCAACGGAAACTTGATTTACTTTTTCACAGCATATAGAGTTGAATCCACATATTTATAGTGAAGTGATAGTGATGCAACCAGTGGGTGACACAGAAACGAGAGTTCCGTCGGTCAATATTCTGTCAACTCGCTGGTCAGTTTCTCAGTTGTTAGCAGTATTTGTTGTGTTGTGTATGTGTTTCTCAAGAGTGCTCCCGTATTTAAATAATTATTGTTTTTATTTGTAATTTTTATGTTTCTGTTTCTTTGAATAGTCTTTTATTATACTGGCATAGTATGTCAGAAAAACAAAATATCCCTGGTTCTGGTTATCATTTGTGTATTCAACAACTTCAAGACGATATAAATCAACAATTTTTTCAAAATATATAAAATCGACACTTAAGCTATAAAATTCCATTTGTTTCAAAACTAATTATTATTTAATTGTAATGTAATGTTATTTTTGCAGTTATACATAAATACAAAAAATGAGCAATTAACCTTAACTGAGTGTTATTGTTAATCTTACTCCAACTGAAATTATTTTTCCATCTTTCTTAAAATATGGACAAGCTCGCCATCTTCCTCTGATGACCACATAACTGACAACTAAACTAGCAACTTTATATGAACAATCTTATAAATCGACTAGCAACTTTTCTAATAGCAACTCAAGTTTACTTTAGCGTTGCATTGCGATCACTAGTTGCCTTCTGTAGTCCGCAGCCTAAGATGTCTTCTAAAGCAATGTACTATTATTTATCTACACACACACACACACACACACACACACACATGCAAGCAAGTGCTTTATTAGATGATGAATTAAATATACAGTGTGTTTCAAAACTACACCTATTTCATCATTAAATAAAATAAATATAAGTATCATTATTATAAGAATTAAAATAATTACTGACAATCATTCACATTCATGTGATATGTTAACATTTGTTGATTCCATCTTCGCGTGAACTACTAGTAATCACTAAACACTTTTAAATATTTTAAACTTGCCTATAGTAGCACTTACTTTGCTTGTTGAGGACGGCCGTTTCGAGAGATGTGTCCCTTTGTCAACTCAGACCATAACTCTTACGGTCTGAGCTGACAAAGGGACACATCTCCCGAAACGGTCGTCCTCAACAATCAAAGTAAGTGCTACTATAGACAAGTTAAAAACATTTAAAAGTGTTTAGTGATATGTTAAATTTAGTTTTGGTTATAAAAGGAATGTTAATAATTCATTAAAAATATTAATTTGTAAAAATACTACAATTAATGTTTCATCATTAATTTTCTCAACTGATTTACATTTGAAATAAATTTATAGAAGAATAAGCAAAAGTAGACAGACTCCTAAAATGAGTTCACAGACTTTGAGTATTCCCTTACTTAAATACAAAACTGAGCTTAATTAAAGCATTTTTAAAAGCAATTAAGTTTCTACCTTGTTAAATTACTTTCCCAAGAGCATAATAAATATAAACAGACTTACCTTACATTGGATAATTGAATGAATTTACAAAGTAAAATCAACATTTAATATGTTTGAACTTAACAAATATTGACTTGCCTCATTTGATCAAAAACTGATCAAAAACTTTATACCACAGTGTAACGTTTTTCTTTTGTATTACCGCCGATAAACGACGCAAAAGGTTTCATTAGTCGCCACTGAGGGCAGCACATTACGGTCTCCGTTTATTATCAACTGTTCTCTACATACTTGATTTTTCTGGTCTTTTTAAATTGAAATAGCAAGTCAAATAGAGAGTTGAATAAGAGAAGCCAAAAGGTGCGTGTCGTAAGGGACAACATATACTCCTGTCGTAAGTTTTAAAACATTTACGTTACATTTCTATTATAGCTTGTATTTTTCTTTATATTTACCTCATTACGGCGTGCAGCTTCTTCCTCAGGCAGTCTACATTCAATGATAAAGTAATTCGATTTTGATCCAAACACTTTTCCCCAAAATCTGAAAAAAATGGGGAAAACGTTTTCAACTTGCAAGTGACATAACATTGCCTAAATGGTATGGATGCATTTACAAAACTTATTTTTAAATGGATGATTTTATTGGCATAATATATTTATAGTAAAAAATAATATTAAATTTAAATCAGAGTTACAAATTGAAAACAAATTTCAATATTGTAAGCAAGTTGTGTATCTGCTACGATATAATACTGTTACATTGTTCACAGAGTGGTGAATGAATATTATGTAACAGAAAGAAGATTGGTAATGGCAAAACTGTTGCAGAATGTACTAAGAGAAAAACTAAATTTTAAAAGAAATGATCAAAGTGTTTGTAGGATTTTTTAAAAAATGGGGTTTTCTGGAAAGGGACAGAAAATAACTGTAGGATCCTCATTGAAAAGACAGAAATTATCAGTCAAGGTTATAGTTTTTTAATAAAAATCAGTCAAGGTTATCGTTTTTTAATAAAAATCAGTCAAGGTTATCGTTTTTTAATAAAAATAGGTGAGTACAACATTATTACACCATTATTTTTTACACAAGTTTTATAAAAGTGATTACAGGTTTAACACACTTTTAACGGATATAGACATACATCACTTATAGCATTTTGCATTTCATTTACTGGAGGACCTTCATGATGGTCGTGAGGACAATTGACGCAACCCGCATGATGCAGACAATGTTTTTACTTAGGCTAGTACAGATACGTCAAGTGCCTGAACTGGAAATACCTATAAATTAGGTACAAAAATGAGCTATCATACATACTGATAAGTAATTCATAACTATAAGAACAATAATAATAACAATAAGAAACATAATTCATTCTAACTGAGAGACAGTTTTAAATGAACCAACAATAATAGTGCAACAGTGCTAGTATTAGATGAAGAAAATTAATTGCCTATATTATTTGCCAAAAACAAAATACCATAATAAATTTCACTTAATCATTTGAACATGCATTATTATGCGACACACACTTAAAGTATCTACTTACATTACACTTGCTTATAGTGTATAGTAATCATTTGCTTACTACTTTCTTGTCCGACAAAGCAAGATAGCCTGAAATGTGTCAACCTAGATGTGTCTCATTGAGTAACATTAGTTATGGTCTGAATTGACAGTGGGACAAATTCTCTGAAACGGGATCCTCTTTAAACAATAAAGTAAGTGCTACTTTAGGCAACTGTTACATAATATATATATATTCTTGATATTTAACATTATCCATTGTTTTTCCGTTGCACTGACTTTATGAAGTTAATATATTACTATGTAAGTAATTTTATCCACCATTAAGTGCAATAATTTTACCTTGAGTGATGAGGCACCTTTCGGTCGTTGACCATTGTCGAATCACTGGCACCATAAACTCACTAGAAAAATACCACATTTATAAAAACATACACAACAACTTAATGAATCTACAAACAACATATACAGAAGACATACTATATAGAAATATCATACACACAGATCAAGAAAAAGTGCGCGTAACGTCAACAAACACCGGCTTCACGGACCGAGCATCCACAGTGATTCGACAATGGTCAACGACCGAAAGGTGCCTCATCACTCAAGGTAAAATTATTGCACTTAATGGTGGATAAAATTACTTACATAGTAATATATTAACTTCATATATATATATATATATATATATATATATATATATATATATATATATATAAGTGTGTAAACTAGTAGCTCAAGTTGAGAATATATTCAAATAATAAATTTTAATCATTAATAATATTAGATTCCACCTTCACTTGAGTTACTAGTTTTTTATTAAACTAGTACATATATTACTACTACTCTTGGACATATATTAGTATGTTATACTTGCGTATAGAATAGTTTTAATCTTTTTCTGGTGAAGATAAAAATAATAAAAAATATAAGGACATAAAACAGATAGAACTGATGCAATAAAGTAATTTAAAATAAGAATGAACTAGAATTAAACTCAACGCTTGTGCTTAATAAAAATAAAAATTTTAATTAATAATGTACGACAAATATTACTTATATTTAACAATGAAATAGGACACACAGTACCGTGCGTTTAGCATAGATTGATTTTGAACAAATTTTTTCATAGACACATTGATTGCAAATAATTCAGTATCTGGCAAATGCACTCCTGTTTGGCTAAAGAAATAAGATGATTCTATTAAATCCATTTTCCTTTTGTCTCCTTGCCGGCCTTCATCTTCCTCTCCAACTGCAGTATCTTCTATTTCTTCATCTACTCTGAACCCCTACATTTATAAAAAACAAAATAATAATTACTGTTGATAAATTCTAATAACAATTGAAGCAGAATAATAATAATAAAAACCTTTGTTACTTTTATTATTATAAGAATGGTGAAAATTTCATTTTAAACTGCTTGTTCACAAATTAGAGAGCTTTTTTGATAGTTTTACTTAATTAAAGTTTACCATTAAAACTTAATAAAACTCAATTCAAATAATTTTAAAACCTTTTTTAATTTCCTAATTTTTTAATAAAATTTTCTGAGTAAAATATTAAATTATTTTTTGTTAATTAATAATTCAATACATAGGTTGAATAGTTCCTAAGGATGGAATTTTTTTGATATCTCTTATAGAATGGTAAATGAGAAAACAATATTCTATAATGTACGACTTTCTGTAGAAAATTCTAGAAAGTCTGTAGGAAGAATGAAGAAATTTTCCCTCCAATATATGTCAAAGCCAAAGTATATTTTATATAACAAACTTACTGCAGTACTGTAGCTTCTCAAATTTAAACAAAACACTTATTTCATGAGAAGTGTTCTATATAAACACCCTTACTATATTAAAAGCATTCGGGTTTTCTATATTTACCTTAATTCTACTTGTATTAAAAATTCTCCTCTTTCCTCTCCATTACAACCAATAATAGTAAAATTTACTGATCATTTTGAAATATACAATATTTTAAAAAGCCCAAAAATTAATATACTTTACAATTATCTGAATGTTGTATATCAACAATTTTAGCAAATCCTTACTCAACACATATTACTAGCAGAAAATACATATAACACTAACTCCTATTGTTTCCTTGGGCTAATAAGCATTAACTCATTGCAGATTAAATGATTCATATTCAAGCAACTCATTAAATACAAATTAATTTCAAATTCAGTGGTCAAAGTAATCACCACAAGTTCAATACTAACTTTAATAATTTTAAAAGTATTATTATAAATAAGAGAATTTATTATAAATATTATTATTATATTATTATAATTATTATATATATATTATTATTATATATTATATATTATATATTATATATTATATATATTTTATATATATATATATTATATATTATTATATATTATTATTATATATTATTATTATTATAATATATTATTATTATTATTATAAATAAATAGAATTATAAAGTATACAAAGTTATTATTAAGTATTAATTATCTAATTAAAGTAAGTAATTATTGCTTAACTTTTAATAATTAAAGGATAATTATCATTTGATTATTTAAAATAATTAGTAGTAAAAAAAATAATAATGAATTAAAGTATATAAAATAATAAATATGTAAAATAAATTTAAAAAATTAAAAATTAAATGTTACTTACGAATTGATGCTTTGCGGTTGATAGTATGCTCCCTTTATACTCACACAGTAAATATTAGAACACTAAAATAATTTCAAAAAGATGTTTACACTAATTATATTAGAAAAACTACGAAGATACAATCACGCTGTTATTGTCATCATCAATACGTTCACTCTCATTGAGTAAATTTAAAAAGAATTTTATAAAGAATTTATGCTAAAATGTCAAAGAATGAAATTTAACTGATAGGCCTATTTAGAAATTTCAGATGAGTTTTGGACAAAATTTCTTCAACAATAACCAACATTTCTTAACATTACTCACGGCAAAAATTAAGGTTTTAAAGTGCTCACATCAGTTCCATTAATATTTGATCATTCCTGAAACAACAATTAGTTATAAAAAGAAACTAGTTGACAAATTTTTAATATTAAAAAGGCTCTAATCTCAATTTACATTTTGTAAAGTAAACTCCAATCTGATGTAATTTCGAAGAATGGGTTTCAAAAAAGAGAGCTCTAATACGTCTTGTGCATCATTTACCATCACTCATCTTTACCATTAGGGAGATTACATAAAAATTGCAAACTTTAATATTTCCTACCTCTAATAGCTCAAGCTGTCTTTTTGAATATTCCAAGGTTTCAGTTGGCATAAATACATCTCTCAAATAGCTATTTTGTTCAGCATATCTTTCTTGTTTCACCTGTCTGCTGTATTCTTCAAAATATTCAATTACATTCTCCGGTCGTTCAGATAATATTTTTCTTAAAATATCATTTAAATGAGACCACCTAGAATATTAACAATAGTAATTGTAATTAATGTACAATTTAACAACTATAGTTAGTTTATTATAACTACTTCTAACAATACTATGTAAAAAAAATAAAATGCCATATTTTTTTAATATTTGTTATGTGAAAATACCAAGGGATTTTTATACTGGTCTTGAGCACACATAATTGAATTTTATAGTCTATCTATCAAAATCTTACATATACCAGTGCATTCAGCTGTTAATATAGCACATCCAGTGCATATAGCTGTAGCTGAATTGTTACATCACATAAACCAGAATGTTCCTCTTAATGAACAGGAAATATTCCAAAAGACTTTTTTCGAAAGAAATCAGGGCTGGTAATTATACCAGCACATTTTTTCCAAGTTACTCCATTACAGGTACACAATATAAATGATCTACTTCTCCTATGAAATGCTATACGAGTAGCATAGCTTGTCGTTGCATCTAATTATCATGCACGTTGTTTTCATCTCAATAATTCTATTTCTACCATATTCAGGTTTATTGGGGACATCGAAAAGTGTACAGGACATTAAAATATTGTTTTATTTATCGGATCACAATTTAAAAAAATAAATAGAAAAACTCAATAAAAAAGACAGAGAAAAAAAACATAATTTACATAAAAATCTAAAGTACCTACTACTAAAATATACTAATACTAAAATTAACCACTCAACGTGTAACTCGGGATGTTTGATTCTGTTTTTTTCATGTGTTTCACAAGCGATAGAGATCGATAATGTAAATGCAGACATGGATAACTCATATGTTACGTCCAAGACTATTTATAGCCGAGATTATCTGACATTTGTTTACTACAATCTTATGATGACACATTAGGTTTTCGGGAGTCCAAGCATTTTGTTAATGACTCATATTAACAGAAGTCTGTTCCCACCTCGAGTAGGTTCATTCACTCTAATAGAATAGTTATTGTTTATTCTTGCGTTAGTTCAGAAAGCTTAGCCTTTTTAAAGCTTTCAGAAAGCTTATGATCATTGTTTTTACCGGATATTTTGCCCCGTCAAGTGGTTAAAACTAAAAAAACATTAAAATATAAAAACTAAACCAAATTAAATCTGTTTATAAAACTCCCTTAAGCATTGTTTCAGTTGAGGCATCAAAAAGTTAACTTGGTGTGGTCGGATTTAAAAAGCACTCAGGCACAATGTTCTCCAAACTCTTCTGAAGCACTGACATAAAATTCAAACCTCTATTACTAACACTTATCGACACTAGAGAAGTTTTATTTAGACTGGGAGTGAGCATCCCGGTGCGCTCGCCATCTCTCAGAAGAGAAGCGGGGAGCGCACACCGGTGCGCTCACAAGGACACCCAGAGCGTGCCGGTATGCTAGCCATGCTGAACGTGTTAAATAAGTAGTCAAATATCACTAGTCTAAGTAGTTTTATTAGACCAATAAATTATGAGGTTTCTGTAGAGGAATTAATATAAAACCTATGTTCTCTACACCCAGAATTTGGAGAATAAACTGTGTATTCAAAATTTCAAATGAGTGGAGCGGCCAGAAGGCAGCTCCGAAGAGATCAGGCGAGAGCAGCGGGAGGGCCAATAATCCTGAGCACACAACGCAGGGGAGGCCAAAACCGAGCCGACCATGTTAACGTCCAGGGCTTGGATGTTGTGAGGGGTAAGGTGCAACAGGTGGGAAGAAATCAACCACGAGCACCAAACCCCAGCATGGAGATTGCATACTAGAACAACTGGGCTAATCTCCCAGATGTTTCGGGATATATGAGTATCGAGTTTGTGGTCAAAGAACCTGTCTTGGAGATGGGCAGTGATCACCTTACTCGGACGTTTGCACCTGACCAGGCCCACCAAACTATGATGGAATGGTCAGGGTCAGTAACATCGGGAGCTCAGATCTGGTACACAGATGGCTCCAAGATGGACTTCTGCACTGGAGCGGGGGTGTATTGTAAAAACCCAAGGGTAAAACTAGTTTTTTCCTTGGGGAGGCATACCTCTGTCTTTCAGGCCGAAATATATGCTATAAATGCCTGTCTGGGAGAGATAGCGAGAAGGGGAATACACAGGACCCGGATTGCTATTTTCTCTGACAGTCAGGCAGCAATTAAGGCACTAAACGGACATGTGGTCACCTCGGCCATAGTTAGGGAGTGCCTAAATAACCTAGAAGCCCTGGCAAGGCACAATCAAATCAAGATAGGTTGGGTGCCAGGGCATAGGGGAATATTTGGAAATGAAGCCGCAGATGCGCTGGCCACAGAGGGGTCTTCAACTCCCCTAATTGGACCGGAGCCGGCGGTAGGTATTTCCAAATCAATGGTCAAGATTGCAGTGCGAAGGTGGATGGCTGAAAGACACTGTGAGCACTGGGTCAGGGCTGAAGGAATGAGACAAAGTAAGCTAACCCTTAGGAAACCTTCCTTGGGACTGCAGGAGAGTCTCATCTATCTGTCTAGGCAGGAATTGAGGATAGCCACAGGTCTACTCACAGGACACTGTGGACTAAGGAAACATCTACATAATACGGGTATCTTCAAAGACGAACCAGTGGGCAGATTATGCAGGCAAGAACTGGAGACCGTCACACACATCATTTATAGATGTGAAGCACTTGCCGAGAGGCGCTTCAACCTCTTTGGTGATAGCACAGCTCTGGAAGAAGATGCTGAAGGTAAAACACTGGTCAGGAAACTTCTAAACCTGGTAAGAGGGAAGGGGCTCTTTGACTAGATCAGGGAGGTAAGTACAATATATCTAAGGTAGCGGTGCTTCAGGCAGTTTAAACCCGCTCCCAAGTTAATAAAAAAAAAGTAGTCAAATATCACTAGTCTAAGTAGTTTTATTAGACCAATAAATTATGAGGTTTCTGTTGAGGAATTAATAACCAAACTATGTTATCTACACCCAGAATTTGGAGAATAAACAGTGTATTCAAAATTTGGAGTTGTTATGAAGAGCCTTTCCTAATAAATAACAGTGGCAAGGAGTGAGGTCATTTATATGTTTTCTATTTTTTTCTTCAAATTAAAATTATATATTTTTTAAAAACTAAAAAAGAGAACTCACAAGTGACAAAAAATCATAATGGCTTATTTGATCATGTACAAAATGTTGTAGAACAAACAAATTTGTTACTCAAACCTATGATGGAACAGAAGTAATCTTGAGCCATTTATTAGGTTTATAATCAAAGGGGCTAGATCAGTATCCAATGACTATATTTACTCATTGCTGCATACACATTTTAAACTTAGTTTTGTGTCAAGAAATGAGTGGGATCTACAAATGCCGATGAAACATCTGCAGAGAGGGCCGATGAAACAGCTAAAGCGCCATCCCATATGTACCCAACATTTAAAGCCAAGTATCCACTCATGTATTTTGAAAGCTTGGCAAATAAATACTTTCATAAATATTGAACTGAATCTTGGAAAGAAGAGGCCACAGGTCGTCACTTTTTTCAATTTCAGCCTGAACCGTTGAGTGAGGATTAATTCAGGGAAGTTTCATGTCCGATTGCAGCTTTTGCAGCTTAAGCACGATCTAGTCATCTAGTGACGGAGAAATATTTATTTAGATTTAATCTTTTGAATTCTCCAAGCTGTGCACTTTGTGAAAATGAAGATGAAAGGGTAAAACACATTTTGTTCAACTGCATGTACGCCATACTAATTAAGGACTTCCTGAGAGCCGAAGTGGCAAAATGGGAAGATATTCTCATAAACAAGAAGCATTGGGGGCTGGCAAGGATAATATACCGTGGACATCGGGCTATCGGCTACTATTGAGGCTGGATGCCTGTGCAAAGAAGTAAAGTACAGTATCTTCAAATGCAATTTATTTTGTTCAACATTATATGGAATTTCAGTATCAAAGTCCCATTTCAGCACAAGGACATTCACTGTTCAAGAGTACATAAACAAGTCGATCCCATTGTTAGCACCTACTAGATGGTATTTCACTTCCTAACTTGTTAATACAATATAGTCATATCCGGAATAAGTAGTTTAATTCTTTCTCAATATTCATGAAAATATTGATGATCATTAGAAAGAAGATGACAGGTGTACTGCTTAAGGTAACATCCAGTTTTTAGTCAATTTTCCAACTATATTTCTTCTGAAACCTTTTCCACCATTATTTGCTCAAACTGATGTTATTTTCAACATATTCCAAAGTAACCTTTTTGATGTTTTAAATTGTTTGAATGTCATTTGAGAATTGGAAAAATACTTAAAAACTAACAAAAATGATACTATTTACCCTGTTGGTTGCAATGAAAACTTAGTCATCAAAAAAATTTCAGACTATAAAAACTGTACCAATTGTAATGAGAAAGGTTTATGCCCGTTTAGGAAAAACACAATTTCCATGGTGGCATGAAATTTCAAGCAAAATTGATCACTGAAGAAAAGTTCAAAAGATTATATTACAAAATTATTGACAATCTTAAAAACTATTCTTGTCATCATTAGAATTTTGATGATTTTTTTAAAAACCTCTAATTCCAAGAAAGTTTAAAGTTTTTTTTTTGAAGCTGTCTTAGGTTTAAAAATATTTATCCTATCATTTTTTACCTTCAAGGACTTAAAAATGAATTAGTGTGGTTTATAGAACTGCTACTTAAGACAAAAACCCTTAGAAGTTAATATCAAACTATAATCCAGAAGTTCGCTTTGAAAACTCAAAGAATCAAGTTCATGTACAAATTAGGTATGAGGGTAATGTAATTTCATTTAATAATTTATTTAATTTTAAAATGAAAAGTTCACTATAGTTAAATATTATTTACAATTTAATATACAGTTTTTAAAATTTTAGAAGAGCCATATACCTTCAGAATGCAGGCTGACCAACTCTTAAATCTTGTTTTAAAACAATTCACTGTTTGGCCTGGCTATTAGTCACCTGTTATATATTTAAAACTGAAAACTTATTTTATTTATTCACTCAATTTTAATAAGAAATCAACTGTGTAGGGTTGAACTAAATGTTAATGTAATAAAACTTAACCCTATATAGTTGATTCCTTAATAAAATTGTTTCATGTCCAGTATCATTCTTCTTTATTTTTTGTTCTCCATTCAAACTAAACTATAGTTTTATTGATCTTTTTATTAGTAAATAAAATAAGTTGGGTTGTTTGGCAGTCTGAGGGCACAGAAATGTACTGAAACTTACATTGTACAGAGTCAAAATATAAATTCAGTTAAACATATATCACTGTTATTACCATATGGTAGGATATTCATTATATTTTTCCATTATATTTTTTTTATAGGGATTGCTGATTGTTTGGGTTACCATTTGCATTAGAGATGACTGGGCAAATTGCTCACAATGAATGGATACCCAAAAAGGTGAAGCTCTAAATGAACTTTAACTAAAGGAACTTAGGGTTAGGTTTGTCATAGTAAACTGTAAGATTCACAAAGACATTCATTAAAATCATAAGTATACTATAGCTTCTACCAATATATCTGAAAATGTCGAAATTTTGTTGCTGTTCATGACGAGCTGGTTGTTAATTACTTATTAAACATTTGATATTACTTGCGACCAGAATTTTTGTTAACACGAAAACGTTTCCACCACGTGTAAGTTAAGAATTTAACATCTTTTAGTCTGGTCACAAATAATATAAAAAGTATAATAACCAGAAAATGATTAGAAATTTTGAAAGACTCTAGTAGCTGCTATTACAAGTTTTATGTAATGAAATTGATCTCCTTATTTCTTGATAAACATTATATTCCCTCACAACAAAGCTTTTAAACTCATTTTAAATGTTAATCTCACTATTCCACGGGAGGCAATCAAATCCAACAACATATCCAAAAAGGTTGCAGCTCTATTGGACCTGACATAAAACCCCCTGGTACAGAATATCATGACATCGCATGGGGAGGATAGCATACATGAAGCAGAGGTATAAATAGAGGATCTACCCATTCACCCCCTTATAAGAGGAATAAGTAAGGGCAGATAGAATTGGATGTGACTAACAAAAGAATATATTGATCCTGTAGTACTAAAATTATGGGAAAATTGTCAATGTGAGCAAAGTTGTTTACCTGGGGTGAAAGAGGTGTCTACCTGCCACCTGGTGAAAGGTTCAGAATATAATACCTGGTGCTTATGAACTAATATTTAACATAATTATGATTTCTTGAAAATAAAGCTGAACAGAAATAAAATACAGGAATTACTGGAAAAAATGCAAAACAGTTATTAAACTATATCTTTTATAAAAGACACAAATAGTGTCATAATAATACTAGGTTTAAATATTACTTGTATGTAACCACTAAACTGTACATACTAACAAATTCTACATTGGGCAAACTAAAATTGTGCTTTCTAAAAAGACTCAAAGAACACATATGCTTGAAGACTCCATGGCCGCAATACAAAGCATCACTAACAACAGACAAGTGGAATGGCATCGAACACTCTCCTGTAGAAAACAACTAGACTCCCTTCAGGAAAAAGGTTGGCAAATACACATTCAATGGGTGCCAGGCTATGTCGATATAGAAGAAAACAAGAAAGTAAACACTCTCGCCAAACAAAGTGATGCGTTACCACAACCTCAACTTACCTCAACCTCTTTTTAGTTAATGAAGATCCAAATAAACTCAACTCTAAATAACAGCACAAGAAAAACCTTATCAGAGCCTCTCACACAGAAGTTGGGCTACAACTGTCACCTAGGGACCAATAAATAGTGGCCTTTCCCGCTGCACAGGTGTAGCAATATTCCACCTGGCTACTGGCCACGACTACCAGGCAGCACACCTCCACAGAATTCATGTCCTCCTATCGCCGGATTGCGTGTTGTGGGGAAATGGAACTATGAATGCAGATCACCTCCTCACATTCACTTCCTTGGACCACACCCAATCAGATGAAGAGGACAATGACGGAAGGCTGTCTCGGTTGTACTTGCCAGAGCGCCACTAAATGGCTCAACAGCCCAATGGGCGTTGGCTAGTATGTAAGTAAATCTATTAAATATGACACTGATTCAGTTGGTAATCACATAGGAGAAATAGGTAACACTTACACAGACATCAACACATGTCTAGAAATTCTTCATACCAACAAAAGAGGACATATTTCAACATACTAGAACAAAACAAAATTTGCAAATACACAAAAGATCAAAATGAAAACATATTTAGTGAAAAAACCGAAAACAGATTATCTACACTTTCTGACACATTATAGAAAACGCACCTTTAAAATCGTTTCTACACAATGCTTTCAACTTACACACTGATAAAGATTGCCTAGTGTGATCGAAAACATTCTGTCTCAGTGCAGTTTTTCACAAGTTTACTTGAATTTACGAATATAAGCTCAAAAAGTTATTAAGTTTATTAGTTGAACATAATAAAAAAACCCTTATAAAAACAAATAATAAAAATTACTAGCTCCAAAAAACATTTGACTAGTATCATATTATAGTTATGTTATTTCATTAACAGTTATTGCTTAAATTTGTTTAATTAAAATATGACAATCTGTAAACATTATATTTTGTATGTTGTTATTTTGTATTATATTGTACATTTGTGAATTATTTTATTTTACATGTTCAAAAGTAAATATATTATGTCAAATTTCACTGATATATAAAGATTATTATATATTAGAACTTACGTACAAATATACTTCTATCTTTATGGATAACAAACTCTTCAAAGTAAATATATATTAGGTGTACAACCTAAAATTTAGGTTAAAGGTTTATAATAATAAAACTCAAGAAAAACAACTACTTACACAGATATGTTATTAGTGCCCTTTTGTTCTAGAAATAATCGCCCTTGTGCAATATCATTTTCCGTATTTGGATATGGCTTCTTATTTTCGCCAGTTAGAGAACCTGATTGTCTAGTAAGTGATGGCGACATGGAAGTATATGGTTCACTTGAATTAGAATGAGAGTGTTTAGCAAGAGATGTTAGCATCCTCTTAACAGAAGTAGAAGATCCTGTTATACTTTGGACTGTTGCTCTCGAGATGCTTAATTTCTTATATTCACTGGCCCTTAGTAGTCTATCGCCTAAAAATTCTGAAGCTGTTTCTGGTGGTTTCATCAATTCATCGAATAAGTTTGATTCACTATCTTGTTCTTCCATTAATAATAATACTACTTCTCTATGAATCTAAACTAAATATTTAAACTTTTAAAATTAAATTTCTCTTTTATCAATATATACTTTTAAACTCAAAGCAAACAATGATTACTGAATACTACTATTACCACCAGTGTCATACTAATATTTGACTGTCATTAAGTAATACTTCTTTTTTCACATGTTTTTAATAATGGAAAATTCTTGACAGATGTTTAACCATAGTGACTTTATCAACTGTATCCAAAACAAATACAGCTGTATTTATTTTATCCAATAATTTTTTTTTTCATCCAGTTATTCAAGCAACATTTGATTTATAGGTTATTATACAATGCTTAATATAACAGATAAACTAATCTTGTAACTGAAAAATGAAGCAAGTCATAATAAAGAGTAACTTAAACATTATTTTTAACTTACTGCAATGCAGTTCATATTCTTATGCGTCTATTTTTACATGCTATTTTGTTTATACATTTCTTAATAATTGGAAAATTATATTAAATATGTTTGATTTCAACTAACAATTAGCTACAAATTTATAAACAGTTACAAAACTTTTACAACTGAATTAAGTTGCCTTCTGATATTGCTAACTCTGTTAAGAAAATGTACATACAATTTTGTAACTTTTGAAAATTTGTAGCTAAGGGTTTGTAAATGTTAATTATAAACACTAATTTATTTATCAAAACCATCTCTTACTGATATTTCTCAGTAGCCTAGATGCATTTTTCACTTAGTCAATGCATTGTTCAATGCTGTAAGATCAAAATGTGTATGCTGAGAACTATCAGTAAATAGCCGACTGGTTTTGCAAAGTAAAATTGATAAATAACTGTTTATTTTACATTAGTCAGTGTTTTACAAATGTAGAATCCAATAACTACAGTTGTTAGTTATAATTTACAATTCTGTGTTCTATATTTGCTTTTTATGTTGAACTTATTGTTATCACTTGGGGTACAAAAATATTATGTTTAAAGGGGATAAATAGTTGTATTCCTTTTCTATGCTTTTATTAAAATAATTTTGATTTATAGGCTAATAATAACATGACTTAAAATCACAGATAAATATATACAAAGAATTTAGGCTTAGTTGTAAATAAAAACTGTGACCAGTTCATAATACAAAGGTACTTGGATCTTGATAACTTATTCCTATATAGGCCCAAACAACCAGTAAATTTTAATAAAGTCAACATTTAAGTTTTTTTTTTCAAATGAAAAATACTTAATAATTGAAAAGTATTTTAATTTTTAGCAAAATGTTTTGAACAGTGCTGCAATTGTTCATTATATCATTCAATAGGTAATAGTGTCAACTCACTGTGAAACTGTATTCAACTAATGTACCAAGAATAATGAATAATAATTCTTATCATTTATATTATGAGAAGTCTGATTTGTGTTAATGTAGATTCTGCTGCAATAATGATAGATAGTTTTTAATTATTAAGTTCTTTTATCAAATATATTAATAACTATTTAACTAATTGTTAAATTATAAATGCAGAATAGTCTTATTAGCAAAGTGATTTTTAAAACAAACTCTACTTTTTTACGCTGAAAATAATAATCCCAGAATTTTCAACAGAGTTGGAAAGTCTACAGGTGTAATTTTCATCTATCAGCAGCTTATTTTTCTTTCATGATTTTTTATGAGAAATATGGTACAAAAATCTTTCTGTACATGTTTTAAATTTGTTAAATTAGGGAAGTTTTAATATACTTTATCTGTGCATAGTGAAGAGGGATAGTAATCGTAAAACAAAATTAATGCTCTCTTTTACAGGAATATGGCAATATATGGACTTCATTTTATTTATTTACAGTAATACCCCGTACTTTTGCGATAGGTGGGACCAAACAATAACCGTGTAAGTCGAATTCATGTAAGTCAGGGTATAACTTTACACACAATCACATATGAATCATGTTTAATTGGGACCAAAGACTAAATAGACTAATAGTTTAAAAGAAAAGTCTGTATGTATTTAAACCTGAAATACATAATACAACAAAAGATTATATTATATGTATACATATTGCAAAGAAGTAAGTAAAAATAAGTTATTTTGACACAGAAGGCTTCATAAAATCTAGTAAATTCGTTTGAAGAGTTTTTCTTCTAACGCAGAATTTCCTTGTAACTCGCTAATTTTTTTGTTTTGTGGCTGAAATACGCTCATCGTTGGAGTCAATGTTTTCCAAAGTTTGTAAGCCTCTCTCAATTAAACCAAGGCCTTTTGTCAAACTTCTAACCATCATATCATCTTCTACTTCAACTGGGTCTAAAGAATCTGCATTTTTAAGAGCTTGCTCACGCATTTCTATAAGCTCATCAATTAATTGTCAGCTCCTGGTTGTGTAAATCCAGCAGTTCTTGAACGTCATCATTAACCACTTCTAAATTTAGTTGTCTGGCAAAACGGACAACTTCTTCAATCACACCAGCAATTTCATCAGACTCTGGCACTGATTTCACTTGAGTTTCAGTAGCGAAAATAATAGACACACCTTTTTCCAAACGCCATTCATCGGTTTTTTGTGAAAATTCATTCCACGATTGTCCAATGATTCTCAAAACTTTTAAAACATTGAATTGTTTCCAAAAATCTTCAACAGAGAGCTCTTTGTTCTGTCTCATGGCTTCATGCAAATGGGCAAATGATCTTCTGTAATAAGGTTTAAATGTTTTTATGACTCCCTGCTCCATCGGTTGAAGCAAATTATTTGTGTTTGGTGGCAAAAATATCACTTTCACGCGTGTGTCGAAATTAGTTAAAGTAGTAGGAGGATGATCAGGTGCATCGTCAATTAATAAGAATTACTTTTAAAAAAATTGGTTTAGACCGACAGCAACATTCGTTTTAAGGTATGAAATGATGACCAAACCAGTCTTCAAAAAAAGCTACCACCAAAGCCTTCCAATTCAACTTCCAAATCACGGGAAGCTTTAGAAATATTTTTTAATGCCCTAGGGTTTTCTGAGCGATAAACTGTGAGAGATTGCAACTTACAGTCAACAGCTGTATTCGTGCCAAATGTCACTATCAATCGGTCTTTGGCAGCCGTAAAACCTGAAAATATTTTCTCTTCACGAGCTATAAAAGATCTCATAAGCATTTTCTTCTAGAAAAGGCCAGTTTCTGCGTAACTCGGATAGGATGATTTAAAACCGCGTAACTTGGGAATCTCGTAAGACAGGGTAACGTAAGTCGAGGTATTACTGTATCTAGAAATTAAACTAAAGGTGAGAAGTTATATTATTTAGTTAATGGTATTCTATAATTATTTTTTATTTTAAAAATAACAGTCCTCAAATTCTGAAAGTTTTAAAATAGAAATGAATTCTTTACATTATTAGAAATTTCTGTAGTGTGTTGATTTATTTATTGATATTGACAAATGACATTTGATATTTCTTCTAGAATTTAAACCATGGGTTTACAGGCAGCATGTTAATATGAAATAGGTTTTGAAGTGAAATGCATAAATATGTCACTGTTAGTTCTCTATGGATTTTGAAAGTGTTTTTGTAAAGCTTTTTATACTCAATTTAAAATACATTTAATACAATTTTAAAATCTTTCAAATAAAATGACACTGGCTCAGCTGTTGCTCATAATGTTCTATAAACGGGTTATACTAACATAAACATCAAAACAGAAATGGGCCACAACAACAAAAAAAAGCAATCTCAGCATATTGAAGCAATACCAAATTATAAACATAACGAAATACAAAAGTAAAACATTAAATGAAAAACCTAGTGCAAATCACACACACTCTTTTACCATATTGTACCCAATGCAACCCATTGCGGATTGCTCAACTTGCACATCATCGATTATTTGCTGTAGATGATTTAAGCTATAGACCAGGGATGTCCAACTGGCGGCCCGCGGGCCGCATGCGGCCCACCATGCCCTTTTATGCGGCCCACAAAGACTTATCAGACAAAAATATCACAAAAATACTTGAAATTTTGACAAGGATCTAATAATTTAATGATAAATTCTAATACTATACATGCTAGTTATAATTAAAATATTTACTCGAATATATACCAGCAATGACAGGTAAAAAGTTTGGATTAATAGGATTACTTCGGGAGAATGGCGTTAACTGTCCGGCAATACACTGTGTTATTCATCAAGAAGCTCTATGTGGAAAATCCATCAAGCAGGATCAAGGTTTTAAACTTGTGATTAAGATTATAAATCTGATCAGAGGTGGAAACCGGACCCTTTTACATAGGCAACTTAAGCAGTTTTTACAAGAAACAGGCTGAATATGGAGACTTGCTATTATATAACCATGTACGATGGTTAAGTGCAGGAAAGTGCATGGAGCGATCCTTTGCAATAAGAAAGGAAATCCCTGAATTCCTTAAGAAATATGTGCCATCTGACACCACTGAAAAAGAAAAGAAGTTTGAAGATCCAGAATTTTTAGTTCAATTAGCTTTTCTAACAGATTTGACTAATCATCTTAACATTTTGAACTTGAGTCTTCAAGGAAAAAATCAAACAATATCAGATTTGGCTGGAATCATCAATGGGTTTCGCAGTAAGCTACAACTGTTCAAACAAAATCTTGAAAACAAAAATTTTATACACTTTCCTAGCTGTCTTCAGTTAGCCGACAAATTAAAAAACAATGATTTTTCAAGCTGCATCTGTCAAATTCAAGAAGTAATTGACGAGTTCAATACAAGATTTGAGGAAATTGACAGTCTCAAAAGTAGTCTACTGCTTTACAGCAATCCTCTTGGAGCTACAATTGAAGACCAACCAGCTGACCTAAAACTTGAATTATGTGATTTGCAGGGTTTCTAATGACCAGGCAAGAAAAGACTCATGACTTTTTTTTTAAATTGCTTCCTAAAGAGAGATTCCCAAACTTGCGAGATTTTGGGCTAAAAATGTCTTCAATGTTTGGAAGTACATACCTATGTGAAAGTGTTTTCTCATCTATGAAGTTTATAAACAACCAAAATAGGAACAAGCTTTCTGATGTATCTTTACTCCATCTCATGAGGTTGGCTCACACAGAACTAGAGGTGGATATTCGTTCTTTGGTGGCTGCAGCTGATCGACCACAATGTTCACACTAAAATACTGTAATGTACATTTTTATCCTCATTTCAGTTGTGTTAATTGATAAAACTATTTTGTATTTTTCTTATTTGTATAGTTTTCTCTCACTTGAGTCTTGAGAGATATAAGTAATACTATTCAATTTTGTTTTATTTATTTATAAATTTTCATATGTTCTTTTTGCTATTTCAAACTAAAATTATATTATTACTATGTGGCCCGCAACAACGTACAAGGTTTTAATTTTGGCCCGCTATGCTATGAAAGTTGGACATCCCTGCTATAGACAGTCAGTCGTTGAATGTTTAGTCTGCTTAACCCTTGTTATCATCTCCATGCTTCAGATAAGCATGTTCAATACATTATTTATCATTTTTTCCTCTCAAAATTGTCACAATAAAAAAAGTTATTTATATCTTACAGTTCCATCTTAGTTGTGTGTTGCAATCCTCCAAGTCGGTTGATAGTGTGTGTTGCTTCTGTGATAGCGTGCAGTAAACTTTGTGGTATTGGTAGTACAATAATGTTTTTTGCGATAATGTCCACATAGTTTTTTCAATGTAATTAGTGTAAATATGTATGAAAACATTTTTGAAATTATTTTAGTTTTTTACAATTGCAAAGTGAAAAATTTGTTGTGTGAGTATTAGGGAGACCCTACTATCAACTACTCAGGTTCAACATAAGTAATATATTAGCTTATATTTTTTAATTTACATATTTATTATTATTTACAGTAAAACCTGTTTAAAATGAATCCTTAACTAAAAACCCCTAAAAATAGAAACCTAACTAAACAGAAAAGTACCTGAGGCGGAGTAAGTTTTTATATTAATTAAACTCTATAAAATGGAAACCTGTCTAGCAGGGAATCAGATAATGTTTTCAATAATAGAATATACCTTTTACTGCCTAAAACAGAATTTTCCGTTAGCTGATGCGTAGCAAACATAAGTTAATGTTGTATGGTTAAAAACTAAAATACAGTATGTAGCAATAACAATAGCGGTTATTGCAGTACAGTACATTTATTGGCAGGCATGACTCAAACAATAACTTTGTTTTAAAACATGTACATAGAGAGGTTGTTTTTGTTATAACTTCCATTCATTACCAAGAAAGAGTATAGATAAACTGTACACCACCAGGAAACCAAATGCTGTTTAACATGTCCTCTAACTTTGAATCTGAGCTTTGTAATGTTCTGTACTATATAGAAAAGTATGTTTATTGTGAGTGAATGGTGTTATAGACAGCGTTGAATAAGTTTAGTGCTGGTACGGTTTGAATTTCAATGTTTAAGACTGAATTGTAATAATTTCTTCTTTATCCCCCTCATTCTTACAAGCAGTGCTGAACTTACGCATACATACATAATGTCAAACAGCAAGCATACAACATTATCTCTTTTGGAATATGCAAAACTTAATGAAGAACAAGAGACGGACAAATGATCAGCTAAAGAATTAGTTGTGCAATTTAAAGTTGGGAAAACTCAAGGTATATGATACATTAAAAAATAAAGACAAAATGTTGAGCAAATGATTAAACGGGAATGCAGGTCAGATAAAAGACTGGCTTAATTCTCTTAAAATGATGATGTAAATAAAGCTGTTTGAGAATGGTTTGTGTGAACTGGATCTAAAAGTTTACCTATTTCAGGCCTGCTAATTCAAACAGAAACTTTAGATGTTGCTGAGAAGTTGGGTAAGTCTGATTTTAGAGTATCTAATGCTTGTTTAGAAAGCATTAAGTTGAGACACAGTATTGTTTTCAACAAAATTTGTGGTGAAGCTAATGATGTGGACATTCTAACCATAAATAACTTCTGAATTGCCTCTGAACCAATCATAAAAATAATACTTATAAAATTATTAAAGTTTCTATTCAATACAATTCAGTTGCCTTGACCACTGAGTTCAAAATTATTTCTTACTGACTGGGTTGCTCAGAACATGGATCATTTAATCCACAATGGGTTAAAACCAGTAATGGAAAGCTCAATAGCGCATCCTTGCAGTCAACTTGGATATGACATAGGTATTTTAAAATATTTTATCTCAGGAAGATTTTAAAAAATTACCTCATCTAAGTACTGAAATTCTGTCCTAATGATTGCATTTTTATTGTTAGATCTAAGTATTCAGTTGGTGTTTTGGCCTTCCCCAAAAAGTTCTTAATAACATCAACTACATAGGTTTTATTGTCTTTAATGCTTCAATGACTATACAATAATTTTAATTAAACTTGTATAGGTAATTTACATTTGCCATCCAAATTAACATCAATTTTGCCAGTCAGAGAAGAAGGGGGTTTGGTGGTCCTTGAGGTTATGCAGCGTCTGTCACCGACAATATTGCGGGTAGGAATATGGGTACAGGGTTTATGGTAAGGGCTGGATGTAGAAAGGGCATCTGCAAGGTAGAACGTTTTCTGGGTGAAACAGTAAAAAGGATTTTATTCTGGCGGACTTCATTTATTTTAAATATTTGGACTGGCTGGCTGACTCTTTTTTTTGTTTTGTTTGGGTGTATCAATGCCTTTGGTGATATTTTTTGTTTTATGTGTATCAATGCATGTGTATAGTAAGGTTGTTTGTAGGACATAAGACAGTGTAAAAATATGTAATAAAACTTAGAATGGAATAACAAAATGATGATGGATGATCTAAAACTAACTCAACTTGTCTAACAGAAATTTCAAAAAAAAGCAATGTAGTACAAATGAACTTAAGGCTAGAATGAGTGTTACAAGTATTGTAAGGTTAGCTTAAGACTAAACTAAACTTTCTAACTTGACTAACATGTTACATGATAAAACTTAATCTAACAGATAGATAATAAGATGAGATTAATAGGAATAAACAAACAGGTTATGCAGTAAGCATACAAGTTGTAAAGTTAAACGGTATTTACAATTTTAGCATATTATAAGAATATGCGACTAAAACTTAAAAACTAGTAGCCTATCCTAGGAGGCAAGAGGTAGACCGCTGGGAGAAGAAGTATGAGATGCAGAGGTGTTATGGAGGATCGAGAAGGGCTTTGGGACGAGGATGGGAAATAGAAGGAGGTCCAACTGAGTTTACCAGATCCCTAAAGTCTGGGTAATATGAGCTTTCGGCACTACTGAAGAGATTTGCTAAGAGGGATCTGACAAAAACAGCAAGCGATGGAGAGTGAAGGAAGTTTCGGATGGTGACATTTGATAGGAACCAAGGAGAGTTGGAGAGGAGTCTGAGGGAAGAGGATTGGAAGTACATAAGAGATTTCCAAGATGTGTTGGTGCAAAGAGGCCCTCAGAAAGGAGCTCTATAGGTGAAGATGGGATGAAGGAGCATTTGGTACATGTGGTGTTTGATTTTAAGAGGGATGGTACTACTGCACCAGAGGAGAGGGTATAGCAAGGATAGATCTACCCTTGGTAAGGGCTGAGGAAGCTTGAGAGGAGAAGGACAGGCATTCTCAAGGACGACATCTAAGATGACACCAAGGTATTTAACGGAAAACCTTCAGGTAATGGGCCTCCCATCAATAGAGATGGCTCTGATTTGCGGTCGTAGCTATCTGGTGAAGCAGATGGCTTCTGATTTTTCCTTATTGACCGTCGTTCTCCATTTCTGGAGTCAAAGAGACAGAGAGTCCAGTTGAGTCCGGATGGTCTTTGTAGTTTTAAGTATGCTCCAAGAGCTTGACTTGAACATGGCGTCATCCACATAGAGAGAAAGGGAGACATTTGGAAGGAGGGGATGTCGTTGGTGAAGAAGAGATAGAGGAGTATGCTGGAACCCTGCGGAACACCCACAGAGATAGGATGGAAGGTAAGGAGACAATTTCCAACAGACATGGTGAAGTTTCTGTCAGGCAGGTAGGAGCGGAGAAGTAAGACGGTGTGTTTAAGTATAGGACTGGTGGCTAATTTGTAAAGGAGACAAGAGTGCCAGATGCAGTCGAAGGTCTTGCTAACATCAATAATGACTGCTGATGTGGATTGCTTCTTGTTGAACGCGTTCACTATCATGTTCATCACTCATAGCTGTTGTTGTGTGGTGGAATGACCTCTTCTAAATCCAAATTTCTCTGGGCGAATTACACCATCTAGGATGGGAAAGATTCGGGCGTAGAGGAGATTTCAAAGATTTTGGATAAGGTGGGTAAGAGGGAGATTGGTCGGTAGTTTTCAGGTAGGTTTAGGAAGAAGGATGATTTTTGTAGATTTCCAGCAGGTGAGGAAGAGATGTTGGCGGGTGGTGGAGTAGAAGATGTCTAGGATGTAGGACATGGATGATTTTAAGGGCAGTGAATGTGATGGTTTCTAAACCTGGAGCTAATTTGGGTCATACCTATTTGACTTCTCCAGTGACTTAAAGCTGGGTGAAAGGGTATGCTTCCATCTCATGAGTCTGACTGAACAGACTTCCGGAGGTTCCTGTCAACAAAGGCAGTGAAAGTGTCATCGCTGATCCCATGGTGTGGTGAGAACTGTACTTCTAGAGAGTCACCAAAGACCAAGGCTTTGTCTGTGTCACAGAACACTAGGGCTGTTGTGTCTTAGAGTGGGTGACTGCATCTCTTTTTGTCAAGGATCTGATGGGTGGCTTAATACGATGAGCCGTCAGTGACATCCAAGGAGTCTAAATGGGCCAACCAAAAGTCGGTGGTATGACCTTACAGGAGTTCCTTTACCAGGAGGATCTGAGGGTTGAGTCGTGGTTTTACCACTTTAGATCTCGTGCCATGAGCGACACAGACTGCGTTTTTTTACAATTTCTAACAATATATGATTTGGAAGGGAAGATCTATTAGGAGTCAACTGTATGGGAGAGGAATTTTTGGATATGGCGGTCAAGAGGACTATTTGGACTTGGAGGGTCAGACCATCCAGGTTGTCGACTGTGGAAGATTTTGAGGCAGTAGCCGGGCAAAATCCTCATACAATGCTCTGCAGTTAATCCGCCTTGAGGGTGGAGGAGGTGCAAGAATGTGGAAGGTATGGTTCGTGATGAGGATGGGATGGTGATCGGAGCTGAGGGCACTGAGCAAGAGAGAGGGAGGTTTTTGGTACAACAACGTCAAGAAAATCAGGCAGGTGGGTGCTGTTGTTCGGGATGTAAGTTGGTTCAGATAGACCTAGGATAGCTATGGATGGATTGGAAGTGGAATGTTGGAAAAGGATTTTAACGTAGTGGTTGGTGGCTCTACTGTTCCAAATGGGATACTTGGAGTTGAGGTCAACAGCCATTAGGATTTGGTTTGGAGAGGAGAGAAGGAGGTCTAGGTTGGTGGAATTCAGGTGGGATCTTTGAGGCTTATAGAAAGAGATGATGGCAGTTTGGACGTTATTGTTCGAAATCTCAATGGCAGTGGCCTCGATGTTGTTGGCACCAAATGCAATGCATTGATGAGTTACATGCTGCACAAGGATAACAGTTCCTCCTGACAAAGGCCTATTAGTCCAGTGTTATGGACAACGTATGACGGTAGTCTATGTGAAAAGACTAAGAACACAGATAGTGTTTACAAGTTGCTAATTGGTATAGCTTCAATTACTCAAAGCTTTTTATCAATTTAATATACTGACCACTATAAAATTTCTCATTCATATTAAGCCACGATCAGCTCCGCTGTTAGGTTGAATGTAACAGTTTTAGAATTTTTTAAATAAAACAATTAAGTTTGAGGCTAGAATTATTTAATTCTATTTATTCTCGTAGGTTGTTGATCTGAGTGGACAGAAATATTAAAGTGAAAGTTGGAGTTCGCACAGTCGGTGGGTTAGGTCCAATTGAGCTACAGGACTAATCGCCTTACTGCTAACATTAGATTCATTTTATCCCTGTGACGGATATCGCATGTGGATTTTTTTTCAGTCCTGTTAGACATACAGGACATTTAAAGCTCATGTCTACGTCAAACTATTATAATATTATCATTTAGTTAATTGGAGCTGTTTACACTATAAACACGACACTGATGTTTTCTGAAGTGTTGGGTTTTGACCCCGGACTGCAGCCCAGTCCACCTTAGAGATCTTAAGGTCAGAGACTCGGTTAAACCTCACACACTGTATGTATACATTAATAAATAAATATTTAATAAGAAAAATGTTAAATACATCTACAAATTTATATATATATATACATATATTTAGATAACTATATCAAGACTGTTTTCTTATATTCACTTACCCCTTACACTTACATGTACTTAACAAGAATTTGAATTTTGATATATTTGCCAGTCAACTTTTGACAGCTATATTACAGTGTTCACAAGAACAACACAGTCTTCTAATGCTTGAAAACGAGAGCACTGTAATATAGCTTTTTAAAGTAATTCAATAAATATATATATATATATATATATATAGATTTTTTGGACTAGGAGACTGACAGACTTACCTTGGTAAGAGTCCACACTGTAGTCTTGAAATAGAAACACATAAAAGCACTTAAACAATGATATATTTCAACCACACAGTGGTCTTTGTCAATCGAAGAGAAAACACAAAAAGAAATATGAGAGAATGAAATTTTTAAAAAAATTTTAAAAAAAAAAAAAATTTATTTATTATTTTTTTTATTTCATTCTCTCATATTTCTTTTTGTGTTTTCTCTTCGATTGACAAAGACCACTGTGTGGTTGAAATATATCATTGTTTAAGTGCTTTTATGTGTTTCTATTTCAAGACTACAGTGAGGACTCTTAACAAGGTAAGTCTGTCAGTCTCCTAGTCCAAAAAATCTAAATAATCTTTACCAATCAAAACTAACATAAATATATATATATATATATATATATATATATATATATATATATATATATATATATCACTAAATACTTTTAAATGTTTTAAACTTGCTTATAGTAGCACTTACTTTGTTTGTTGAGGACGGCCGTTTCGGGAGATGTGTCCCTTTGTCAACTCAGACCGTAACTGATCTCAAGGTTTACGTACGTTAGGGTGGGGGTGAGATATTTTGGTGGTGTGGGTGTATTTTGTGTGTATTAGGAGTTATGATATCAAAAAGTGCGTGTGAGTTGTAATGTAATTGTGTATTGAGTATGTGTGTAGGGTGTAGTTTGAAGTGCCTATATATTTCGTATTGTTCGGTTGTGTAGCGTTGGTTATTTCTGTGTTGTTTATGAAGAATTTGTAGGTTAGATGTTATGTCTATGTAGTCATGTTTTGTGGAGTTAAGATGATCGGCGAAGTTTGATTGGTAGTTATTGTTTTTTAGTGGTTTTATATGTTCTTGGTAGCGTGTGTAGAATGACCTCCCTGTCTGGCCTATGTAAAAACTGGGACATGAAACTGCAAGTCAGTTTGTAAACTCCAGTGGTGTTGTAAGTGTCGTTGATTTTGTTGTTGGGTTTAAATTGTTTGTTCAGAGTGTTGTGTGTGGAGTAAGCTATTTTGTAGTTGTATTTTCGTAATGTGTTGGTTAGATTGTGGGTTTTGGATGATCTGTATGGTATTGATAAGTATTTTATGGGGTTGTCATCTTGTGTATTTGTATTTGGGTTATTATGTTTAATTTTTAGGTGGTTGTATAATTTGTCAATCATTGTTGGGTTGTGTTCGTTCGTTTGTGCTACATATTTTATGATGTTTAACTCCTGGTAGTGTTCATCTTTGTCTAGCGGTGTTTTAAGCTGGCGATATATCATGGTGTTGTAAGCAGCTAGTTTATGTTGGTGTGGGTGGTTTGAGGAACTGTGTATGGTTGTATTAGTACTGGTGGGTTTTTGGTATATGTTGAATTTATGTGTTTGTTTGTCTGTTTGTTTAATTGTGAGGTCTAAGAAGTTGAGGGAGTATTGTTGTTCTATTTCGATGGTGAATTAGTTTAGGGTGTATGGAATTTAGGTGTTTTATAAATATGTGTGCTCTGCCTGTGTTGCCTATATATATATATATATATATATATATATATATATATATATATATATATATATATATTTTTAGGTTAGTTCTAGTAGAACTTAAAGCTTATTTAGGAATTTTTGGACTTGATAGGAGACTGACAGACTTACCTAAAGGCAATAGTCCAAAACTGCAATCTCTTTGGAAATAAGCACATATAAAACACTTAATACACTTTTATTTGAAATATTTCGATCAACATGATCTTCTTCAGTCAAGAAAGAGAAAAACAAAAGATTGAAGTGAACCACAGATGTGTATAAACATCCAAAAGTCACAGATTCACAGATTTATAGTATATGATATAGTGCTATATGTGATATGTGTAGAAATTTTTATATGTGAAACGTGTAAAGATTGGTTACTTGAAACTAGATATTAAAAGTCTGTCAGAAGAAAGGTAATGGAGCTGTTAAAAATGGTAGAAATTAGGGGGAAGTTAAAAGGAGTTTTATCTGATGTTGAGGTTAGGAGGCTCTCTAGATTTGGTATACCACTGGTATGATAACTCCCATCTTCTTAATTCTGAAGAGTTGCAATCAGGGGGGAGGGCTTTAATTATTTTGGTGGTATAGCAATCATTGAAAGAGATGATGTTGTGACTAGCAGCGTGTTGAGCGGTTGGCCTGTCTATGTTCATGGTTCCAACGTCATGTCTGTGGCCATTCATTCTGATGCTCAGACCATCCGTGGGGAAGGAAAACATATACACGGCTGTTCCATACACAGTTTTATAAGAGTTTTTCTCAATATTTTTAGATACCTTCTCTTCATAGTTATAAAGTTTGCATTCAGTGTTGGGTTGCCATTTAATGAATGTTCATAATTGCAAAAAAAAGACAAAGTGGTCAACGCTTTGTTTCTCTTGCTGCTGTCTATTCGAAAAATCAACTACTGTCCATCAACTACATCAACACCCTTTCGTTTTATTATATTATGTAATAATGCTTGGTTTCTGTTGTTTACCATTTTCGATGTCGATTTCATTATCATTGTGCATTAAGGACAGAAATAGGACGCATTTGTTAAGTTTAGGCACATAGGATACTAATATTACATCTTCTTGGAATCCAAACATGATAGAAAACTGGTTTTTGGATTTATGCTCAAGAAATTCTAAGGGAACTTGTGGTTTATTTTTCTGTAGAGTCCCTACGACAGTAAGATTCTTTCATCTTTAAATTTTGTACTATGGAATAGGAATTGAACTAGTTTTCTAGCGTTACATTTCTTCCAGTGTCCTTTACAGGCTCTATAAGTTGTAAAACGACATCTTCAGCTCTACTGCTTACATGAAACGGCCTAGATAGATGAGCATCCACATATATTTCTAAATTTTTTACATAATATGTTTTTGAACAAGCTAGGAATTAAGACTTTATCCCGTATTTTGTGGGTTAGTTTAGGATATACATCCTAAACCTGCAGCATCGCCTTTAAGGAATCAACATTTCATTATTGAAATTATAGACTAAAATAGCACAACATGAATCACTACACACATTTAGAACTATCTTGACACTCACAAACAAAAGTAACGAGAATGGTCAGGCTGGGTCTGACAGACCCACATTCAGATAACAGCTAAACAAACTGCAGACTGGCCATGAAATTACCTTCTTATTAATATAGGCAGTTTTTGTTGTTTATTTTAGGAAGGTACATGAATGCTAAAATCCAAACAATGAGAACAACTACTGTAAACTTACAGTAGACTTACGATCAACCCATAGTGCAGTGAAACTGAAAATAAGAGAGTACAGTTATACCACATGACACCAAGTTTCAGACACTTAACAATTGATAACACTCTAATGTAACTCTAGAAAGTCAACTCGCAAATATACCCGGTAAGATTTCGGTTTATACATAATAGTATAAGGCGAAAGATTTATGCCTATTGAAGGAAAACCAGAGTCTGTGTACAATAAAAAGTAAGTGATAAATGAATATAAGAAAACGGCTATACATCTATGTATGCACCTATATATATATATTGATACTCTCACACCTATTATTCACGAAAAAACACAACAAATTATAATAAAACATAAAACAAACACAATAAACAGACAAAACAGAAAAATCGAAAATTTATCAAAACAACAACATAACCTAAAAAATAGCCTAGAACCAATCCACACCTCTAACAACAATAAATTCATAAACTTAAAATTGTTTATTTAGAACACACAAAATTAACACTTACAGCAACAGATAAATAAAGCAATAAAATACACACAGGATAACAAACAAAAATTAAATGAAGAATTAGATAACATTACAAAAATAGCAATAGAAAATGGATACAACAAACACATTATAAAAAATATATACAATAAATTCACAAAAAAACCTAACCTCAACACAACACTACAACCAGAACACAAAAACAATGAAAATACAAAAATCTACCTAAAATATAAATACACCAATAACAAAATAGAAAAAATAACAAATATATGCAACAAAGAATACTACACTCCAACATACAAACCAAACAACAAAATAATAAAATATCTTAATAACACAAACCACAAAACAAATTCAGAAAAACATAACCTATCAGGAATTTACAAAATTACATGCAACAACTGTAACGCTTTTTACATAGGAAAAACAACCAGAACATTTAAAATAAGATTTGAAGAACATTATAGAGCATTCAAAAACAAAAATTCAAAAGTATCAAATGTTGCAGCACACCTAATATCACATAAACATGAAATAACAAATTACGAAAATAACCTAACCATACTTGAAATAAAAATAACCCAATAGAACTAAACTCACTAGAAAAATACCACATTTATAAAAACAGACACAACAATTTAATGAATCTACAAACAACATATACAGAAGACATACTATTAAAAACATCATACACACAGATCAAGAGAAAGTGCGTGTAACGTCAACAAATACCAATATCACGGACCGAACATCTACACCAGAAAAATATCAGTGATTCGACAATGGTCAAGTGACCGAAAGGTGCCTCATCACTCAAGGTAAAATTATTGCACTTAATGGTGGATAAAATTCCTTACAATAGTAATATATTAACTTCATAAAGTCAGTGCAACGGAAAAACAATGGATAACGTAAAATATCAAGAATTTAATACCTACCAAGGTAAACAACCAAGCTAAATTACACATAAAAAATAAACAAAACACTATTATCAATAAAGCAACAAAAATAGCAGAATCACACATAATTAAACAAAACATTAAATCTGCCTACCATAAAAAAAGCCAAATCAATTTACAACTATACACAACCAATTTGGAAATAATGAAAAGTTTTGATACTCTCACACCTATTATTCACGAAAAAACACAACAAATTATAATAAAACATAAAACAAACACAATAAACAGACAAAACAGAAAAATCGAAAATTTATCAAAACAACAACATAACCTAAAAAAAAGCCTAGAACCAATCCACACATCAAAACAACAACATAACCTAAAAATAGCCTAGAACCAATTCACACCTCTAACAACAATAAATTCATAAACTTAACTAAAACACAATTTACTGAAAAAGAAAAAATAATAACAAATTCCTTCAAATATAACCTACCTAATTTCAACAAAAAACAAATAATAAAAAACCTAATAGTTGACACAGAATCTAACATCCACAAAATTACCCACCAAAATACTGAACACATAAGAAACAATATTAATAATAAAATTAACCTAATAAAAACAGAAAAAAAACAAAAAAACGGAACAATATATAAATAAAAAAGAAATTATAAAACTCAGAGAAAAACTAGAAAACAACGACTACTTAATATTAAAATCAGATAAAACAAATACACCAGTAATAATAGAAAATACCAAATAAATCGATTCAATGACTAACTACATAAAAGAAAATAAATACGAACAAATCCCAGACCCAACTAGCAAATACCTTATTACAATAAAAAACTTAATAGTCACTCACCGAAATACCCTAAACTATAACAATAAATTAAAATACCACACAAGACTATACCCATTCAAACCATGCGCACCAATATTATCAGGGATACCTAAAATCCACAAACCCAACACACCATTTAGACCACTAATAAATTTCACAACAGCACCATCTTACATAATCGCAAAAATACTAGAAAAATCATAAGATCTAAAATACATATCAAGAACACATACAATATAAAAAATGGATACGAATTAATTAATAAAATAAAAACGATAAAAACAAACAGCAACACAAAAATAATAAGTTATGACATAACTAACATGTACCCTAGTATCCCAATAGAAGAAACCATAGAAATAATAAAAAACAAACTAATACACAATAACGAAAAAAGAAACATAATAGATAGTATCATTACGCTAACCAAACACATATGTAACCAAAATTACTTCCAATTTAACAATAAATATTATAAACAAACAACTGGACTCCCCATGGGTTCACCCATATCATCTGTCATGTCAGAAATATATTTACAACACTTTGAACAAATAATAATTAAACCTATAATAAACACACACAATATTTCACTATGGACAAGGTATGTAGACGATATACTTGTAATATACCAACCTACCATTCACAACGAACACATCATAATATTAAACAAACTAAATACATACAATGAAAACATACAATTCACCGTTGAAACAGAAACAAATAGAACAATCAACTTTCTCGACATCACTTTTAATATAAATGATAATAAAATAGAAACTACAGTATACAGGAAACCTACTTCCAACAACACCACAATACACTACAAAATCTAACCACCCCTGGACACACAAAATTAACACTTACAGTAACAGATAAATAAAGCAATAAAATACACACAGGATAACAAACAAAAATTAAATGAAGAATTAGATAACATTACAAAAATAGCAATAGAAAATGGATACAACAAACACATTATAAAAAATATATACAATAAATTCACAAAAAAACCTAACCTCAACACAACACTACAACTGGAACACAAAAACAATGAAAATAAAAAAATCTACCTAAAATATAAATACACCAATAACAAAATAGAAAAAATAACAAATATATACAACAAAGAATACTACACTCCAACATACAAACCAAACAACAAAATAATAAAATATGTTAATAACACAAACCACAAAACAAATTCAGAAAAACAAAACCTATCAGGAATTTACAAAATTACATGCAACAACTGTAACGCTTTTTACATAGGAAAAACAACCAGAACATTTAAAATAAGATTTGAAGAACATTATAGAGCATTCAAAAACAAAAATTCAAAAGTATCAAATGTTGCAGCACACCTAATATCACATAAACATGAAATAACAAATTACGAAAATAACCTAACCATACTTGAAATAAAAATAACCCAATAGAACTAAACTCACTAGAAAAATACCACATTTATAAAAACATACACAACAATTTAATGAATCTACAAACAACATATACAGAAGACATACTATATAAAAACATCATACACACAGATCAAGAGAAAGTGCGTGTAACGTCAACAAATACCAATATCACGGACCGAACATCTACACCAGAAAAATATCAGTGATTCGACAATGGTCAAGTGACCGAAAGGTCCCTCATCACTCAAGGTAAAATTATTGCACTTAATGGTGGATAAAATTACTTACAATAGTAATATATTAACTTCATATATATATATATATATATATATATATATATATATATATTTATAGGTTAGTTTTGGTTGGTAGATTATTTAGATTTTTTGGACTAGGAGACTGACAGACTTATTTTAGTAAGAGTCCACTCTGTAGTCTTGAAATAGAAACACATAAAAGCACTTAAACAATGAGTCGATGATAGATCGACTCTCACAAATATCTGTACCTCTACCCCCGGTAACTATTTTGGTCACCATAGATGTCATCTCTCTCTATACCAACATCCCTCATGCACACGGCCTATCTGCAATAGAGAATTTTCTAAACAAACGCCCAGGCAAGCCTTCTCCCACTACACCTTTTCTTGTGAACCTGACCAGGTTCATCCTCAACTTTCAGTTTGAGGGAAGGAACTACCTCCAAATAAAAAGAACAGCAATGGGCACCAGAATGGCACCATCGTACGCAAATCTGTACATGGGATTGTTGGAAGAAAGTTTTCTAAAGACACGAACACACCAGCCATTATGTCGGTATAGATATATAGATGACATCTTCCTAATTTGGACACAGGGTGCTTCAACATTTGAGGCATTTTTAGACAGCCTGACACAATTCTCCACACTTCAATTTACCTGGGAGAAATCTACATCAGCAATCGCCTTTTTAGATGTAGAGGTAACACTCCAGAATGGAAATATCAACACAGGAATTCACATCAAACTGACAAACCACCTACAATATCTCCATTTCGACAGCAACCACCCAATAAACATAAAACGATCCATTCCATACAGTCAAGCAATCAGGGGTAAGAGAATCTGTTCGAATGATAGGGAATTGGAAGATTTTAATAGAAAGATATCAACAGCCTTCCAGAGAAGAGGATACCCAAAAAAACTCATAGAAAACCAAATTCATTCAGCACAATCCTCGGTTCACCATAAACCACAAACAGAACAAAATAAACTGTCTTTAATAACAGACTACCATCCTGGTCTACATAAACTCAACAAGATATTGAGAGATGGCTTCAAAATTCTTCAAGCTTCCGTCCACACCAAAAATCTTTTCACCGATCCACCACAAATTTGGTACAAGCAACCTCCCAACTTGAAAAACATCCTAGTACATCCTAAACTACCAGACCCTGATGCAGAGAAACCACACAAACTTCCTCATGGCTCCTTCCCATGCAATAGACCTAGATGCAAGACGTGTCCAATACACCCCTCAGCAAATAGTTTCAACAGCCAAACAACAAAAATGGTCTTCAAAATACAGGGTCATCATAATTGTACATCGAAAAATGTCATATACCAGCTACAATGTAAACTTTGCTCAGCACAGTACATAGGCCTGACCACGGATGGTCTGAATATCAGAATGAATGGCCACAGACATGATGTTAAAATTATGAATATGGATAGACCAACAGCTCAACATACTGCGAGTCACAACATCACAACTTTTGATGACTACTATACCACAAAAATAATTAAATCACTCCCCCCTGATTGCAATCCCTCAGAACTGAGAAGGTGGGAACTATCATACCAGTGGTATACCAAGTCCAGAGAATCAACTAACCTCAACATCAGATAAATCCATTCATTTTTTTTTCCTAATAGCCCTAGACGTCTCTAATCTCTTTTCCCCTGACAGACTTATATAAACTATAATCACTCATATGCTCATGGAAACAATATATATATCTTTAATCTGTGCATCTGTGACATCTGATTTCTACTGTACACAATCTGTGATTACAATTTATAATTATTTTATTTCATTCTCTCATATTTCTCTTCGATTGACAAAGACCACTGTGTGGTTGAAATATATCATTGTTTAAGTGCTTTTATGTGTTTCTATTTCAAGACTACAGAGTGGACTCTTACCAAGGTAAGTCTGTCAGTCTCCTAGTCCAAAAAAAAAAAAAAAATATATATATATATATATATATATATATATATATATATATATATATATATTGTAACATTTTGAAAATAGCAAATAAGAAATTGGCTAGATTAAATTGAAACTAATTTTAGGTAAAAGCCTAGAAAAGGTTGAAAAACGTAAACAAGGTATTTGAACAGTAAAATGCATTAGGAAATTTTTTATATCAAATAACCTAACAAATAAGATTAAAACAAGATAATCTAATAATAATAATTATATGTAAACAAATGTGTAAACTGTAGGAACATAGGGCATAAATAATTGCTTGAGAGATAGGAGATGAAAAACGGTTGTAAACAATAAATTGAAAGGTTATGTTTGTAAAAATCCAGCTCAAAAACACACACATTTCGGAATTATTACAAAAGAAAAAAGAAAAGACACTTCACACACAAATAATAGTAATTAAATAAACACTGGAAGGTTTGTTAAGGATCGGAAAGTTGAAACAGTAATTTTTAAATAAATAAAACCTCTAAACCACAAATAACATTTTATTTAAACCTTTTTAAATACCTCTGAAGATGATTGCTGGGCAATCGAAATGTACATAAGGTTTAAATAAAATGTTATTTGTGGTTTAGAGGTTTTATTTATTTAAAAATAAACATTACGCCACAGTTGCTTCATATAGTTATAGTTGAAACAGTAAGTTTAACCAAATTAGAATGCAATTGTAAACAGTCTCGTTGCATCAGCTGTAAACCCAAAGAAAGTAGGTCAGTTACATTCGACTCTAGTGGAAAGAAATCGAACTAAATTATAGCCAGATGATTTTTTTGGAAGAAGGAGGACGCCATATTTTAAAACAACTTTTAAAAGTAAAACGAAGCGTTAGTCTGTCTGGCGTGTTGACGCCGAGGAAACGGACCTGCCATGTGCAGTCAAAATTCCATTTGAAGAAATTCGTCAAAATTATACAGTTTTGTGAAGAAACGTGGCAAGATTAAACAGGGATGAGTGAATTTAAAGATATAATACAGTGTTAATATAATTTAAAGTAACTAACAAGAATTTAAGTGTGTTAAAAGTAAAATTTAAAGAGAACAGAATCCTACATGTGACCAACGACCTTCGATAATTTATAAGTTGAGTATATAGCGCTATAGAAATAAACTTTAGTGGACTTTTAAGATTATAAGGAAGTTAAATTTGTACATTATTAGAATATCTTGTGATTAATTAATAGTTAGTAATAAGAAACATAATCCAGTTCAAATAGTTTAGGGACCTTTTTGCTTATTCCAAATTTGTTAAGTTATCAGGAAGCTATTTATTAAAACTATTTTCTAAATTTAATCTTGTTTATCAAAATTTATTTAATTTAACCAAAGAGTTAAAAGATATAGCCCATGCATATAAACCCCGAGATATTAAGAGATCTTAGAAATAGCCTAGGGTATAAAATTTTGTAACTAAAATTGAAGGAATTGAGTTTAGCCTATTGTGTTAAAACTTGTTAACTTTTATTTTTTTTGTGTTCTGTTTATTGTTTAAATGTGGAAATAAAATTGTTGTAATAAAGACTTTAAATTATTAATGAGTTATATGTTTTGTGTTTAAAAAAAAAATTTATATTATAAAAAAAGAAAATATTACATTTGGCACACCAAAGTGGGGTACGATTATTAGAAAATTATTAATAAGAAAAAGGCACTCTGAAGAATAGAAATAATTGAATATTTGTACTTTTTTTTCAGGACTTTACAATCATAAGTCGACATTTTTAATTACTTTCAAAATTTAAATATAAAAGGGGGTTTTGAAGTTTTAACTAATAAAATATAATGGAATCTGAAACCGGTGCATACAATTTAAGGGGGGAGAAAGCTAAAAGGACGGAAAGGATGGAGGAATATAATAAACATACTAGGCCTAAGAAGGGTACAGAAATTGGGGAGGCTGCAAAAGGAAAATATGTGACTTTAAAGGAGAAAATAGACGAAAAGGAAGAGGAAACTACCATAGGCCAAATAGAATTGGAAAAAGGGACAAGCTTGGAAGTGCAGGAAGTAGAAATGGAAGGCACAGAAATGCCAATAGGAAACATTGAGGTAGAGGAAGATAGGGGACTACCACCTATGCAAACCCAACAGGAACGGGGAAATAATGAGAATGTAGATTTAAGGGATATGATGAGGACTTTAATGGAAATGAGAGTAAGCATAAATAAAGGGAGAGAGGATATAAATAGAAAATTAGATAAGATAGATGAAATAAAAGGGGAGATGAAGGATATGAACCGGAAATTAAATGAGAAATTAGAGGAAAATAGAGACGAAATGAGAGAGATGAAGGAAGATTTCAAATTCATAACACAGGAAATAAGGGAGGAAAGTAAGAAAATGATAGAGGATATGAGGCGACAGTTGAGGACAGAGAATAATGCTGTAATAGAGGATGTGAGAAGAGACTTAGAGGAGAAAGATAGAGAATTAGAGGAGAAGATTAAGACAAATTTTGAGGAAACAAAAGAAATAATAGCTGATGTGATAGAAATTAATAAAAAAGAGATAGAGGAAGTAGAAAATATAACAAAGAAAAACACAGAAGAGTTAGGAGAGTTGAAATTAAAGGTGATAGGAGAAAGAAAAATAACAGATGAGCGTTTTAGGAAAGTCAAAGGGAGAAAATATTAGGAGAGCAGGGAAGGTTAGGAGATAAAAATAAAATAGGAAAAATAGAAATACTGCCAATAAAAAATTTAACAATTCGAACAGCAACGAATAAGAAGACTAAAAAGAGTAATAAAATGATAATGGTAATAGGAGAAATAGGAGGAGTTAAATATCCATTTCAATGCTTAGTGGTAACAGGCTTATTGAGAAAATTTATCATAGGTACGGATATGTTAATGAATGTGGAGGCACAACTCGATTTTGGAAAATGGGAGATGGAATTTAAATATGAGAATAACAGAGAAAATAGAAACTAGATGAAGCAGATGAAAGATACAATGGAGATGTAAACGGTGTTAAGGCAAGGACAGGCGTGGGGACAAGAAAAGAGCATGGTGCCCACAGTCAGTCGGAAAACTAAGACAATAAGAAACCCAGGAATAGAAATTAAATAAAGGAAACAAGTACAGGCAATAATAGACACAGGCAGTAATGTGACATGTATCCAGGAAAACTGGATATTGGAAAATATAAATAAAATAGGAAGGGAGATATTAAATATAGGTAAAGGAAGCAATATGAATAAACTCTAGGTGATTATGTGTATAAGAAAACGTTAGCAAGAGATAAGTTTAAGGGATGGTAACTATATCTACGATAATTTATTAGTAACTTCGTCGAATAATGAATAAATATAAATATGAATCTATGATAATAAATATTGAAGCATCGTTGTAATAAATAAAATATGGTAATTATGTATATTTAAACTTCGTCGTATTGTAAGGGAGAATCTGCGTTGATAAATAATGGAACTTCGTCGTATATATTATATATTATAAAAGAAAAATGAATCTATGATAAATAAGTATTAAAACAAAATTTATATTCGTTGATATAGGGACAGTGTAATCGAAGGAGCTATAGATATGATCAAATAGAGGATATAATATTGCAACCTTTAAAAATATTAGATGTTAAACTTTATACAAAATAAACTGAAATGATATAAGAAAATAATTGAACTGGATGTGAGATTGGAAGGGGAGATAAAATAATAACTTAGAAATGGGAGTTAGATGAAGCTAAAAGCAGAATATGAGATATGAGAGAAATAATAAACAAGGAATAAACAGAAATAAGGGAAAGAGAAATGTTATAACCAATTAAAAAAAAGGAAATATAGAACATACCAAAACTTTAAGAAAGAAAATTCAGAACAAAGACCTACCTATAGGCAAGTCTAGACATACTACGACTCGGATAGGCTGGGATTTAAAGACACGGTATCAGAGAATATATGTTAAATAAATATTGAATCAGACTTATGATTGGAAAGATTCCAATATAATAAATGTAAAAAAAAATATAATTATAGAAGGAATTGTAAATACCAGAACATGATTTATTGTTACTATATGTTAGAATTGTTAAAGAATTGTTGATTGAATGTTAGTTATAAGTATATTGTATTGTTTGAAGATAAGTTAAGTAATATGTAATTGAAGAGCAGCAAACAAACAAAATTATTAAGAGGTGATTTCCAAAATGTGGAAATTGAGAAAAAAAGGAATTTTAAATCAAAATTTTTTTTTATCTAAATTTGTGGACTATGTAACATTTTGAAAATAGCAAATAAGAAATTGGCTAGATTAAATTGAAACTAATTTTAGGTAAAAGCCTAGAAAAGGTTGAAAAACGTAAACAAGGTATTTGAACAGTAAAATGCATTAGGAAATTTGTTATATCAAATAACCTAACAAATAAGATTAAAACAAGATAATCTAATGATAATAATTATATGTAAACAAATTTGTAAACTGTAGGAACATAGGGCATAAATAATTACTTGAGAGATAGGAGATGAAAAACGGTTGTAAACAATAAATTGAAAGGTTATGTTTGTAAAAATCCACTAGAGGATAAAACTTAACTGTCCAGGTAAGGACATGAAGATCAAATAATCAGTGGGTTAAATAACAGATGTTTCAACAATTGACAAAGTTTTATTCTTGGCTCTAGAAATTTTCAATTAAAAAAAAATTGATTGCTAGAGAAGCTTGCATTGGAACTGGAAGCAAAAACTTAGTTGGCCAAAATTTTATTTAAAGGAAGAATTCAAGCATAAAAAAACATAGTGGTGAAAGATTTGTTTATAGAAATAAATTTAAAAGGCTAGAAATTTGGACAAAAACATTAAACTTCAGAAAGATTGTAAATTATTATATTGTAAATTCAAAATTAATAACTTTAGGCCTAGGCGTTTCTTTTATAAAATTTATTACAACATTAATTACATAAACCAAATTTTAATTTGTCATAACACCCACTGAATAACCTGAAAGAAGGAGTCTTGTGATATTTAACTAAATTAGGAAATAGAGAAAGTGTATAAAAAAAATATTGTAGCTAGAATAAGATTTTTAAAAAAACTAAATTAAACCAAAATTATCGAATTAAAAGAAAGTGTTTTATTTATTACTATAAATGGTAAGTAATAAAAAATAAAAGTAATAGGAATCTAAATTTTACTGTTAGGGTTACAATTATTTTGTAATTCTAACTGGTGCCCAGCAATTTATTATTTTCTAAGGATTATTATTATTAAATTTTGTTTTATTATAAAGAAATTATTTAAATTATTCAAAATTATAAAATTAAATATATAAAAAAATATTACAATATATATATATATATATTTAAATATCGCAATATTAAACATTGTTTAATATTCCTGATGATGTTGGTACTGTTAGCCAATGAAAAGCTTTGAATTGTAAATTCAATTATAATTCTTGTATTTGTATTTTGACTTATGTTCTTTATATATATATATATATATATATATATATATATATATATATATATATATATATATATATAAGGTTATTCAAATACAAGAATTACTTATTAATTTTATTCAAAGCTTTTCAGTGATAACATCAGGAATGAATACCATAATGCAAGATATAAAACATTTGTTAAATTAGCATTGTTGCTAAATTTATATAAATTGTCAAGATTATCTTGTTGCTGTAACATTGTAGACATTGAATATAGTATCAAATTTACAACGTATTTGAATTTGTTCATTTATTAGTTTATTATTATTACTGTATTTATATATTTCGAATGCTCCACATATGTTCATACTTAATCCTTTATTAATTTTTTATTACTTTCATGTTTTCTATATTTGGAAATTGGTGGTTATTATTTATACAATGATTTCCAAAAAATTGATTTGAATATTTCTGGGTTTTTTATAAGCATTTAAAAAAATCTTATAATTTGCATCTTTATTTTAATTTTTGTTTGTTTGATCTATATAAGTTTTATTACAGCTTTCATTTCTAATTTATAAACATCACCTTTTTCATGCATATTATTTATTTTATTATGGTTGTTCATTATATTTAATTTTTTACTAGCAGAGTACCCATCCTTCGTACGTGGTTGACATATATTTGTAATGATTTAATTTGTATTTGGATTGATTTAATATACTGAAAATAAATCCCAATGAATATATCAACCTATAATTTATAAACTTCCCGATTATTGCCATAAAAAACCAAGAAAAGGAAAAGCCTCTACTTGTAACATGACTTTGTAAAGTACAACTAAAATTGAAAGATGAATAACAATAAACATTTACTTTCACCTGTTTAATTGTGTTTAAAAGTGACTTTTACAGGTGATTAGAAACACATTTACTATCAGCTGATTAAGCCAAGTACATAATAAAGTATAGATAATTGAGTGTTAAGGAAGTTTTCAAGGCCAGTGTGACAGTGGCCTGATGGGATTTCTAAATAAAAATAGGCCTATTTGTTAACCAGGGTACCTAAGAATGTCCATGTAAATATTCAGCTCAATGGGCCCAGTAGTTTTTACGTAATTGAATAACACTCAACCCACACAGACAAAATTATTCGATTTGTATATAATAGTATAGATTATTAGTTTTTTACACAATTTTGACATTTGTAGTTTTAAATAATTTGGTGATATTTTTTTATTTCATTACCTGTAAATTAAAACGAAGTCCACATTGTATTATCATTATTTTTTTTAAATTAAATTATTGTTGTTTATTAAAAATATTATAATTAAGTTTGTGCACAGTTTTTTTATTATAACTGTTTTCTATTGCTATTTAATATTTTTTTCTAGGATTTTAATTTTGTCACTCATGGGGATTTTATGCAATATATAATAATAAGTTATATAAAGTAGTCATTTTTTTATTATATGGATGATTAGAATTATTTGGAATAATTTGGTTTGTATGCGTTGGTTTACGGTATATTATATATTCAAAGTCTTCATTTTTTTTTAACTTTTGTTAAATTTAGACATTTTATTTTATTTCTTTCCATTTCATAAGTAAATTCAATATTTGTATTAATTTTATTTATTGTATCTAAAATATCTGCTCAACAGAAATAGATAATAACCTACACAAATTGAGTTTATATAAAAGAGATCCTTAGGTACAATACTATGAATTACACTACAACAATAAAAATCCCTTACCTACAAATCAGGTACTAAACACACACTTCATTAACAAAGTCTTATGAGTCTTATAGGCCTCAGCTTGAAGTGAATTCATCAAATGCTAGTTAAGTTTTTTTCATTAATACATTCATAAATAATAATTAAGAGCATAAAAATATAGTAACATATTTATTTTTACAAACAAATTTTCAAAGTTTTTCACCAGCCTTAGTGTCAATATCATCAAGAACATTCTATTGTTTTTCATGATGCCAGTAGTGTGACATGAAGAGCTATGATCATTTGTTTGTAATAATAAATAAATATATTCCTGTATTCTATGATCTTGTATTACTGATTTTCTATAACAGGAAAACATTTCCTGTATTTAATTGCTGACGCATTTCAAGACAGTCATTTCGAAAGCAAGTAAGGTTTTCACTTAATTACATGAATAATTACTTATAAAATGTTTAATTGATCCCTACTGTTACGTATTTAAAATTAATATAGACTCATTTCTTGTATTTTTAAACCCGCCCCCAAAGTCAGACAAAGCTCACCTGTGATAAGGTTTGTTCTGCAGTTTGAACGGCAGAGCAAATTAGACCTTTCCGGAGTGTAGACCGATACCCCTACGTTCTAGTATATTATTATACTTTTCAATCTCCGTACCTTAATTACTAGTATACGTGAATGCTACTATTTTATTAATTTTTAAACCGAATGTGACCAGTGCGTGGAATACGAACAAGTTTTCTGGCCAGAAATCGCTTATTTAATACACGAGTGCGATAAGTGTGTATATTCCATGGTGCACTTAACTACAAACTATTAATTTATATAATTATAATAATTATTGGTCCTCTGAAACTATTGTTACCAAACATCTACATTATATATTTTTTCTGAGCTGGTAAACCTTTTTCAATTTTAAATCAAAAAGAAAAACTTTTATAAACAAATAAAATTCTATAACTTTAGTAGTGGTATTTTCAGTTAATTACATTACTTCAATCTAGATTCGTTTTTAAAATTTTAATAAATCAATAAAGGTAAGCATAAAAATTGCATTAATAATGTTAAACACTGCATATTTTTTATTATAATAATAAAAACATGTATAATAATAATTTGGAAAAGACCATGTGAACAAGTATAACAAAAATTTTAAAGTCAATTCCTACTAGGTAGACAAAATTATTTTAGTTACTTTTTATTAAATAATTACAATTACTAAACACTTTTAAATGTTTTAACTTGCCTATAGTAGCACTTACTTTGCTTGTTGAGGACGGCCGTTTAGGGAGATGTGTCCCTTTGTCAACTCAGACCGTAACTGATATCAAGGTTTACGTAGGTTAGGGTGGGGGTGGGATATTTTGGCGGTGTGGGTGTATTTTGTGTGTGTTAGGAGTTATGATGTCAAAAAAAGCGTGTGAGTTGTAATGTAATTGTGTATTGAGTATGTGTGTAGGATGTAGTTTGAAGTGCCTATATATTTCGTATTGTTCGGTTGTGTAGCGTTGGTTATTTCTGTGTTGTTTATGAAGAATTTGTAGGTTAGATGTTATGTCTATGTAGTCATGTTTTGTGGAGTTGAGATGATCGGCAAAGTTTGATTGGTAGTTATTGTTTTTTAGTGCTTTTATATGTTCTTGGTAACGTGTGTAGGACCTCCCTGTCTGGCCTATGTAAAAACTGGGGCACAAACTGCAAGTTAGTTTGTAAACTCCAATGGTGTTGTAAATGTCGTCGATTTTGTTGTTGGGTTGAAATTGTTTGTTGAGAGTGTTGTGTGTGGAGTAAGCTATTTTGTAGTTGTATTTTCGTAGTGTGTTGGTTAGATTATGGGTTTTGGATGATGGTATTGATACATATTTTATGGGATTGTCATCTTGTGTGTTTGTATTTGGGTTAATAGGTTTATTTTTTAGGCAGTTGTATAATTTGTCAATCATTGTTGGGTTCTAGCCAAATTCCTTGACAAAACTATCAGAAACCATATAAAATTTAATAATCATTGTAGCATAAAAAATAGCCTAAATCTAATAGACAAAATAAAAAAACGTAAACATAAAATCAGCTGTTTTATGAAATCATATGTTCTTCACTTATTTTAAGCCAATGGAACAGAGTAACTATATGCCCTTTTTGTGAAGTTTTTCTCCCATATAAAATTAAATCTAATTCATTAAATTTTGTATTTGAACTTGAGTGATGAATAAAAAGTATTTTATTAATGAATGAAAATTTGTACAAGATATATATAGAGATGGTGTGAACTAATAGTGGTAATTGAAACATAAATTTTAAAAAAAGTTTATATTAAGACAGTGGTGATTATAGTTATTTAATTATATTTATTATAGATATTTTTTAAACCCCTTTTTCTTTCTTGATCACTAATATTTGTTTTAGTGCTTTATAAAATAACAGTTTTTGAGTTTTAACTATTTTATTAGAATTTTTAATTGATCACATTAAATAAGACACGCAGAATAAGACACGCAATATCCTTCATATAAATTATAAAAATAATATACTAATAAGTCAAATAATTGAAGACAATATGACTCAAATAATATTGAACAATTTTATTACATTGTACAATTCATTAATATTATATCTATTTAACCTAATCTGAGAATAACATATTCTGTTACAATACGAAAATTATCTAAATACTACAAATAAAATGTATACAATTTTATTAAATTTTTATAACATTAAAATATACTGTGGCAGACTTATGGAAATCATAAGGAAATTTTGATTACTAAACCATAAAAATATTCTCTATTCCTATATAATATGGAAATTTACATTTTAATCAGAAAAGATTGGGTTTTTTCCAAAAGCAAAAAAAATAAGTTATTACAGTTAATGTGAACATGTGGTCTCATAAATGATTCAATGATGGCAATTTCTGGAACTGATATACAGTACAGTCTCACTAATCCGGTCTCCGATGATCCGGACGTCCGGCTAATCCGGACGGCCCAAGATTTTTGTTTAGTTATAGTATTTTACAGTGCACAATCAGTCTGCCATCCACAAAAATATTTATTTTTATACGTCTATATTTGTTATTTTTCAAAGGGGTTTTCCTTATTACCATATTATTTGTTTCTTTTGCCTAGTAAAGTAGGAAAAACGTCTTTGAAAAAATATATTCACATTAGATCTCCAAACACTACAACTCACGTGACATCAGAGACATCTTGCGATAAACGAAAGATATAGGACCGCTGACTAAACGGATAGACAGTCTCAGGTAGGTTGTGTTGTCGAACGGACGCCACCTTTACTGCTTCTCGCAAGATATCTGCACAGTTGTCATTTAATTCTAGGGCGATATTGATCTGTGTTTTTTATTCACGTCTCGTTCAGTGTTCAGTGAAAATGGCGACTAAACGTAAGTCAGTGACAGTGACATTGGAACAAAAACTCCAATCTTTGTTTCGTATTGATGGAGGTAAATCGCATATTAAAATTGCAAAAGAGTTAAGCGTGGGAAAACAAAGTGTTTCCGATTGGAAAAAAAGCGACAGGAAATTGAAGATTTTTGTGCAGAAATGGTTAGTAAAGACAGTTTAGGCAGCAGAAGCACTTTAACAAAACCAAAAAATGAAACCCTAGATGGTGCTTTGTATGTATGGTTTTGCCAACAACGGGAACAGGGTGTTCCATTATCGAGCGTAAATTTGCAAAGATCGCGCTGAAACTGAATGAAAAGTTAAAAAGAGACCCTAATTTTACTGCCAGTGTGGGTTGGCTGTCACGGTGGAAGGAACGACAGGGCATCCGTTAACTCAGAGTAAGTGGTGAAACTTTGTCAGGTGACAGTGATGCCAGTGAAAATTTCAAAGACAAATTTGGCAAGTTTCTCAGAGATGAAAACTTACAACCTTGTCAGGTGTTCAACGCTAACGAAACCGGATTAAATTATAAAATGTTCCCAAAAAAACTTTAGCTTCCAAATTAGATTCAGTAGCAAAAGGCCATAAAGTTAAGAAAGAACGTATGACTTTGTTGCCCTGCAGTAATGCTTCTGGCGATCTAAAATTTCCACTTTTGATGATAGGGAAATCCGCAAAGCCTAAGGTTTTTAAAAATGTTAATTTAAGTGTTCTACCGTCCCAATACAAGTTCCAAAAACCAGCGTGGATGAACAGTCAAATTTTGAAAACTTTGTTCCAACAACAGAAAAAAGTTTTTAAAAGAGAAAAACTCCCTTGAAAAGCGGTTTTACTAATTGATAATGCCCCATGCCACCCAAATGAAGAACAATTGCGTCATGGTGACATTTTTGTTAAATTTCTTCCTCCTAATGTCACGGCTGTCATTCAGCCGATGGACCGGGGCGTGATAGACGCGATAAAACGGCGATATAGGAAAAAGTTAATTTTATCGCTTTTGGAACAACAAGAAGCAGATCCAGCTACACAATTTATTGAAATTCTTAAAAAAGTGACTATAAAGGATGTCATTTATATGGCTGCAGAATCGTGGGAGGAAATTCAACCGTCTACACTCCAAAAGAGCTGGAAAAACTTGTGGCCTGAAATGCCACAGTAAAGTGATAAAAGTCAACCTACTAATGACGATGCTGAATTTGTTCAGATTTTTCAACAATTGGAGGGTTGTGCCGAGTTAAAAGACACTGATATTTCCGAGTGGATTATCAGTGATAATGACATTGGTCATCAAGTGCTCGAGGACGAAATCGTCGCGGTGTGCACTGCAAACGCAAAAAATGACAGCTCGGAAGTGGAAGACTACACAGACGAACCGGTCAGCCCAACTCATGATGGGGCAGCTGCAATGCTGGAGGGCTTGATGACATACTTTGAGAAACAAACTGATACGTCAACTGCGGAGCTACTGACCTTGAAACGCCTATGAGATCGTACTGTGAAACAACGTCATTCATAGTCAAAACAAAAGAACATTACGGACTTTTTTCACTAAGTTTTTTAAAGTTTATTTTTGTTTCAGTTTCATTTTTGTTTGAGTGTTTTGTGCGTTTATACAGTATAGTGTAAATAACTTTGTGAATACATTTATTCAACGAGAAAGATGCTTTGATATTTATTCAAGTCATACCTTTTCTGTTACAATTACAGTACTTTTTGCTGAATAAGCTATGAAATACTGTACTGTATAGCTATATTTAGTCCTCAATTTCACTAAAACTTCAATTTCAATATGTTTCCCCGCCTAAAACACATATTGTATGCATTTGTTTGGCTTTTTCCATCTAATCCGGACTTTCGTTGATCAGGACAGGGTCCGGTCCCATCAAGTCCGGATTAGTGAGACTGTACTGTACCATAAACGATGTCAGCTGAGTGAAACCAACTGTTAAATCATAGTAAATATCTTATTTTAGTTAATCCCATAATTACAATAGTGCAATGAACTACACAAACAATTTTTCAAATGTTTCTTATCATCAAAGGTTTGGTGAAAAGAGGAAAGATAATGAAAATAACCTTTCTCACAGTTATTTCTCAATAAAATGTGCAAATTGCTCCAATGTGATTCGCTAAAATATTAATGTTACAGTGGATCAGAATAGGCATGTGAAAGGAAAAAATTGATAACTTATTGTAATGACTGTTACTCTGGATTCAATGAGAAGCGTAAGAATGATAATGAAGGAAAACTTTTCATATTTTCTCTTTAACCGCATATAATGGAGAGGAGAATATAACGGTTGTGTGATTACATTCTACCAAGAAAGGTAAAAGCATGTCACACATATTCATTAGCAGTTTGTGAAGAGCTTCAAATAATATTAAGGAAATTGTGTAGCTCAGGAAAGCAGAACTCAAATATATGATGATTTGCATTTATTTTACTTAATTTTATTTTTATTTTGATAAATATGAATCTTGTATTGGTATTATCTACATAATTAAAAATGATATAAATTGTTAGTGTCTTTCATATGATATAATATAAAAATATATAGAAAGAAGGATATAATAAATATTAATCAATCACTTTTACGTTAGTTTATGACTATTCGAACTTTAAATTTTGTAGATTTGTAAAAACTTACTAAGACAGAACGTTTTCCATGGCTCCATAGCAATCTTCATCAATGTCTTCTCCTTGGAGTTGTTGTTAGGTTTAGCGGTAATGGTTTTAAAAGCAGGTTTTCGATAGTATCAAAGAGTATGTGCAATTTGTATTGGGTTTGTTCGTTTAATATGTTTGTATTTTGTGTTTTTGTAAATTTCATATTGTTCTAAAGTGTTGAGATGTGGTCCTTTTTTGTTGATGTGTAAGATTTCTAGGTTATGGTAAATGTCTGTGTATTTGTGTCCTGTTTCTTGTATGTGATTATAGAATGCTGAGTTGGTGTTCTGTTTGTGTTCCTTGACTCTTTGTTTGAAGCTGTGACCTGTTTCCCCAGTGTAGAATTTGTTGCACTTGTTGCAGTTTAATTTGCATACGCTTGGTGCTTGTAGTTTATCTTTGTTGTTGGTGTCAGTTTGTATGTTGTATTGTAGTTTGTTAATAATTTTGTATCCTGTTTTTTGAAATTTGTGAACTATTTTATTTGATGTTGTGTTTATGTAATGTAAAGTTTCACGGAACATAATGGACACAAAATTCAAGGTAAATATTAAGTTGATTATTAACAAACAAATATTTTAACAAATGAAAACATGTTATAATTGTTCAAGATTTCATAAATATTAGAAATATTAAGTCTAAGAAATGTTTAAGTGCAATTAAACATTTGATTTATCAAAAAAAACAAATTTCTTTCAGCAAAATCTGAAGTAGTAAAATGGACAAAGTAATTGCGAATACTAAATTTATTGAGTTTAGGTATTGCAGAGGTAATAATATTAATACTTTCATAGGTATAACTGATAACAGACACATTCGTCTTTAGATTTACCATTAACATATAATTGTAACTGAACGTTCTTGATTACATAAATATTTGCTGACAAAGGACATGTAAATAACAGTAACTCTTCCTATATAACAGTATTCTATTCAGACATTCTTAATTACTATTGGTATTGAAAGAGTTGTTATGTCACAGAGTGCAGTTAATGTTTTATAAAGCGAAATTGCTTGTACTTCATCAACATCTGTGATTTTCAACAAATTTAACATTATATTATTAAGATTTAATTGAACCTTAAGTTTTTTGAGTTCAAAGTACTTCTTCTCTAAAATTTTCAACTTTTCAACGCTGCTGTAGCTTGTAAACATTGGCTCATTTGCTGAAAAAAACACAATTTTATTGAAGATTAAATTATATCTATGTTATATAAAACTAAATTTGCTAGAGATTATTAAATCAACTATATATATATATATATATATATATATATATATGCTGATACGTATTCCTTCACGGATGGAAAAATATGATGAATAGTTACTATCTGGAGTACATCCGTTCATGACTCGCTCTTCTACTGTTGTTGGGTTCACCTCGTCAATGCTGGATGAGATTCTAGCGAAACGTCGGAACTGCGAATTTATGGACTGCAGAATGAACGGATGTACTCCGGATAGTAACTATTCATCATATATATATATATATATATATATATATATATATATATATATATATATATATATATATATATGTGTGTGTGTGTGTGTGTGTGTGTGTGTGTGTGTGTGTGTGTGTGTGTGTGTGTGTGTGTGAGTGTGTATATAAATATATATATATATATATATATGAAGTTATTATTATTGGTTAAACCAAAAAACAAATTTCAGAAAACTCCATAATTACTTTACTATATTTCTAGTAGATTTGTTTACCTTGGTTGGTGTTAAAATCGTATCATCACAAAGGTAAAATTATTGCACTTAGTGGTGGAAAAAATTGTTTACAATAATAATAATAACTTCATACAGTCAGTGCAACAGAAAAATAATGGACAACATGAAATATATATATATATATATATGCAGAGAGAAGATACCCTAAGAAAACTGAATGGCAATTGAGCTATTTTTGTTAAACATATAGTCTGAGTTAATGAAAAAGAAGGTTAATATGCATATTCAAACTAGCTACTGCAATGTACATTGGAGAAGAAAAAAACTGTTACATGATTGTTCAGTTTTTCATTAATGTTTAGATGTCTTAGTATGTCTTTATAAAATACCTCTGTTTGTTGCACTTTATATCTTTAGGTTTTCAGATGAGAGAATAGACATTCTTCAAATGTAAATTATAGCAAATTTTAGCCCGTAGTAAAAATCAAATGCTGACCTGTTGTTTTAAGCTTGTAAGATGATAAAATCTATATAATTATTAATTGTCCAGGGGGCAAGACTGGAAATATATCAACAAACTGTATGCTTATTCATTAAAGAGATTTACTATAGGGTGAATGGAATCACTATTGCCAAGGAGTAAACATGGGTTAAGCATTTATCCAATGCAAATCCTGTGAACTAAGTGTTGATACACAAAGATCTTTATTAAAGTGGTACTGGCCAATAGTAAAGATAAAGAGGGTTGGTTATGAGTTCTTAAAGGCACAGCACAGACGGTGTTTTTTTCTGGCGAAAACCATTTGTGGTTATCATTTCCAATCAACAACTAAGACAAAACTCAATATTTTAGGTAAAACAAAACAATTAAATAAAATTTAAATAAAACAAAAACTTACAAAACAAACAAAACTCAAACTTAATAGTAATAATATAAAATAAATAAAGAGGAACATAACAATAAATAACAAAAAACAACAATAAATTTGTAACAATAAAAAAACACTTAATGTAGAAATATAAATAGAAATATTGAAAAAATAACAATAAAAAATATAAAACGATAAATAATAAAAAAACAACAACGAACACTCAATAAACAATAACTATATTTAAAACTTAACAATAGTCAACAATTTAACAATAAATAAATCTGAATACCACAATAACAAGAACATAAAACATATATAAATTTAAATAGATAAATGTAAAAAATAATAACAATAATACGAAAAACACAGACAAAGAAATATATGTATAAAAAACATATATTTTTAAATATTAAAAAATATGTTTGAGTGTTGCAAGAAAGTGATCACCCGGTCAATGGCCAACACAGCACAGTGAGCACCAGCATATAAACAGGAAATATATTTGGCAAATACTCTGACAAATATGGAAATATTGAAAATTGTGTAAACAGAGAGAAAATCATCAAAAGTTTCAAAGCGTTTACAAATGGTCAAAATTAGGGAAGACTATAAAATAACATCATTAAACGTAGTTACAATAGAAACAATAAAAAATCTTAGTAAACAAATTGTGAAAAATAAATAGTGATCATAGGAGGAGTGCATATTACTGAAGGTAATATTGAAGCATAACCAATTTAAATTCAATGGTATAATTATATAATACAGTCAAAGGCCTATATAACGAATGTCCAGATAACGAAATCCTCTATATAACAAATTTTGACCTTGTCCCATGACATTTTAGAAGTTATACTGCTTATTTACCTCTATGTAACGAATTTCGGACCTCTCAATAATGAAGTTTTTTATTCACTTCAACCGAAGAAATGTAGTGTTGTATAGGCAGCTCACAATGTCATTTCCAGAAAATTGTTTATTTTCAGCAGGAAGGTCAACAAAACCAAGAATGGTAGGCGAAACACAATTAACTGCATGTTATAGTTCGGTTCAGTTAAGAATGCAGTGACTCATCAGTTAGGAGTTCTAAGAGCTCAGCATTTACAGATAGGCCTACAGTACATTCCCATCACCATTTTCTTTTATCACTCATTTCAATGTTGCTAGCTCAGTTACTCAGTTTTATTCGTGCCATGAGTTTGTCGTGCTGTGAAAAAATGTCAAAAAGAGAGTGTTTAAGCATAGCAGAAAAAGTGAGTGTTTTACGAGAGGTTGATGAAGGTGTAAAAAAGTTGGATGTTGCGAAAAAATACCGGGATCAAATTCTAAAACAAAGTGTTTCTTATGATTTGCAAAGAAAGAAAATGAAACTTAGTACATTCAACAATATCGATAACGCGATGATTAAATGGGTTATGGTAATGGGCGAGAAACATCTTCCATTGTCAGGAAATCTTATTAAAGAAAACGCTTTGGAATTTGCAGTATCAATAGGACACAGTGGCTTTAACGCAAGTAACGGTTGGATAGAAAATTTCAAAAAACGCCAAAACATTATTCAAAAAGTCATTTTGGGAGAAAGTGCTAGTGTTGATTTCCCCACTTGTGAATTTTGGAAAGGAAATGTGTTGGAAAAAGTTTTAAATGATTATAAACCGAAAGACATTTTCAATGCTGATGAGACTGGTCTGTTTTTTAAATGTTTGCTCAACAAGACACTAACTTTTAAAACCGACCCTTATTTTGGAGGGAAAGAAAGTAAAGAAAGGATAACCGTATTATTGGCAGCTAACATGTTAGGGACAGAAAATCTCAAATTGCTTGTGATTGGAAAAAGCAAATCTCCACGATGTTTTCGATCCGTCAAGTCCCTAGAAGTTGATTACCCGTTTAATAACAAGGCGTGGATGACGAGCAAAATTTTCATTGAATGGATATTGAAACTGGACAAGCAGATCTCCAAAGAGAAAAGGAAAATTGCACAACTGCCCTGGACATCCGCATGACATCAATTCCAAAATGAAGAGTGTCAATGTGTTTTTCTTTCCACCAAATGTTACATCGATACTTCAACCACTCGATCAGGGAGTAATACAAAATTTAAAGCTACACTACAGAAAAAGAATTTTAAAAAAAATTGTGGCTATCGTAGAGAAAAATTAAATCATACCCAAAAATATTGTTAATCTAAGGGACTGCATCGCTGAATTGGTAAAAGTTTGGACGAATGATGTGAAGAAAACAACAGTTTTTAATTGTTTCTGCTAAGCTGGATTTAATTCGGTCACACATGAAGAGGACAGTGAGGACAACATGACTTTAAGTGAATTAAAAAAGCAATGGGATTCTCTGAAGAGTTCAGGAAACGTAGCTGATGACATTCCACTTGGAGATTTTATTTGTCTGGAAGAAGATTTTGGCTGCTTTAAATTTTCCAGACAATGAAGACATACTCCAAAGCGTCCTACTGAAAGATGATGTACCAGACAATATTTTTGATTGTCTGAATAAATGTGTGAAACATTCATTGAACGTAATGGTTTATTCAAACGCAAAGTGCAACAAAAAATTACTATCTTTTTCAAGTATAACTTTGAAAACTAGAAACGATTTAAAAAGAACCTATACGAAGTTACTGTATTTACAGTACTGTATTACTGTACATCGCATCTTATGTTTAATTTAAAACAGTATTTTTTCTCCGGATATGGTCTGTGTAGTGTATAAAACAGTTTGTGTTGTTTGAAATAGTATATATAAAAATAAAATACTGATAGATTGTGTGTATTCAAATAAAATCAGTATAGACAGTTAATAAATGTAATACGGTTAATCAATAATACAGTTACTAAATTACGGACTACTGAGTTTGCTTCTATTAAATTCCACTACATTCAAGTCACGCTTCCTGAAAATGAATTGGTGAGTGTACTTATTTACCAGTAAGTTTTCATAAGCATTAGATAACTTTTTATAATAGACTATATAGAGTAGACCCTATGAAAAATATTGAATATGGATATTTAATACAATGAAGAAACATTCTGAGAACATAAATAAAACATTTTTAACAACTTGAATTTCAAATAAATTGAGACATTATAAAACATTATCCTATATTAACATTGGCTTATTACACTAACTACGCTCGCGGTATTATACTGTATCCCTTTTATTACCGCACGTAGTGTGCGGTAAGATCAGTAAGATGGGGTGGGAGCATTCTTGACAATACATTCTCTCAATAACAAATACCTCTCTACAACGAATTTTTTCTCTGTTTAATTGCCTTTGTTATACAACATAGCGGCAAACTAGATTTTGTGATGACTCACATATTCTTAGACGTTTTCAACTTAGTTCAAATTATTGTCAATAGAGTGTAGCACCAAACGGTAAAAGAATTGAATGTCGACTTGGCCGCAGACGAGTTATAGGCATTTGAAAATGCTATCGGTGACGCCCAACATACGAGTAAACTGCAATATACAGTAAGCATACACTGACCTCCGACAGTTGAGTGCTAAGGGTTAAACATTATTCAACAAGCATGTGGTAAACTAGCTAGTGAAACTTTTGTGTTATGCTTTTAGTGAATATTTACAAATTACTCAATTAAAAGCTCCTTTGAAGGTATTGACTACTCTTCATCTCAAACTCTGTGGCCCCGTTCTATTAGTTAAACTCTTTGGCTCTCTTCTCACATCTCTATCTTCTCTTCTTCTTACTAACACTCTCTTCTTCAGTGACTCTGTGGCCCCGTTCTATTAGTTAACTCTTAGACTCTCTTCTCACATCTCTATCTGCTCTTCATCTAACTGACACTCTCTTCTTCAGTGACTCTGTGGCCCCGTTCTATTAGTTAACTCTGACTCTCTTCTCACATCTCTATCTGCGCTTCATCTAACTAACACTCTCTTCTTCAGTGACTCTGATATTGTATTACATTCTGCGCCTCCACACCAATTCAAGGCATATGTAGCAAACCATGTCCTTGAGATCACTTCAATTGTGTAACCACACAAATGATACCATATTTCTACATTTGACAACCCTGCAGACGATGCTTCTCAGGACTGTCTGCTTTCAAAACTTTCTTCTCATCTATTTAAGTGGCAAGGCCCTTCATGGCTTATACAAGAAAATTAAGGTTGGGGGCTACACCAACCCAAAGGATTCTCTCCAGACTCTTCAGAACATAAAAGTGAAGCCAAGTTCCTCGTTTCCTCTCCACAACCTTTTAGCCACATTTTGGATATCATGCACAACTTCTTTACTCTTAATACTCTTTATAATTATTTTGCTTATGTCTTGATATTTATTTACAAATGTTGCAATAAGAGAACCCTTGCTTCTACTCACCAACATGACAATCACTTTCAAACTAAAGTCAAGACTAAAGCAAGACATGACTCATCAACACCTCTTTCTCTTTCTATCCAAGAGATACAGTTCCTCTGTGTCAAACTTGTTTAAAAGCACATCTTTTTGGACTTTATTAAATCACTTCAGCACAACCAAATCCTTAAAACTTCTCTTAGGCCTTTGATAAATTTTCCTTAACAAATTGGGTCTTCTGAGGATGGGCGGCCAGTTGCTCCACTCTACTCTCATCTATGATGCAAAGCATCCTCTTCTTCTACCTAAGAACCACTAATCTTGTCTGTGACCCCTTTCGTTTCATGTCTCTGGTCCTCGTACTACTCAGACTCTCATCCTCAAGGAATACTAGATCATTTCTATTCGCTCTTTTCTTCAGCAATGAATTCACTCCTGCACGCGTTGTTTCAGGCTATTTTCCAAACCTTCACAGCCAATAATGACGGACCTACCCTCCTATTGTACTATACCTGCTACTCTGTTCTCTAAGGTGGGCCTCTGGTCCTCGTACTACTCAGACTCTCATCCTCAAGGAATACTAGATCATTTCTATTCACTCTTTTCTTCAGCAATGAATTCACTCCTGCACGCGTTGTTTCAGGCTATTTTCCAAACCTTCACAGCCAATAATGACGGACCTACCCTCCTATTGTACTATACCTGCTACTCTGTTCTCTAAGGTGGGCATTGATTTTGCTGGGTCATTTGATAACAAAACTCATCGTCTGAGGGTATGCACTATTGTCAAAGGCTAGTTTTTAATATCCTTACAGCTTGATTTTCTGTCAAACTGATGATATACAAACATTTTGTTTTAAAAATATCCATGATAGATCCAGTTCTAGTATTATTTTGTAATGAATTCTAGCTCTGCCTTGTGCAATGAGAATCTGATTCTTGACAAACTGAATACAGATATGTCATTAAGTTGAAAACAGTTCTTTTATAATTCATGTTTCAAACTTTCAATGGGTATGAAACATGCAATAATTTGGACTACAAAAAGGAATAGGTTTTTTTTATTAGTTGCTATTCTTTTCTCAGTTATCAGTTTAATATGAAATAAATTATCTACAGAAGAACAGCTGGTCCAAAAATCTCATCGTTCTTTTGCTTTTTCTCCTTCATATTCTCTGACAAATCTTTTTTTCATTTCAACAACTAATCTTATACAAATAAAACTACCAGTTCGATTTACAATGGTTATCTAATTTTAACACTTTCAATGTTTTGGAGTAAAAAGTACAATTACATGCAAGATGGAGTCATTTTCCAAATTCTTAAAAGTAATCTAATAAAATGTTTTGATTTAAAGATTAATGTGTGAAGTAGCCTATAGTCCTCTTTCTTGGACCTACTTAAAATGATTATATATAACATAATCATGAATGAAAGTAACTATTAAATTTAGTCTAATACCTTTATTTAGCCATTTAAATTAGCAGTTTAGGGTCACATGATATTGTCCTAAAATATGTCTCAGTTATAGAAAAAAACTTAAAACTATTAGAACATTACGTACCATGTGGCTGTTGTTTTCCTTCATAAGTTAGGCTTTTGGAAAGATCTAGATATTTGTTGATTTGTTCTTGAAGTAATGTCTCAGATTTAGAATTTACATTATAATGTGTACTATTCTGTAATAAAAAAATTAATTAAAACTTTATTTAAAAACTGTTCTAAAGATGATACATAAAGTTGGTATATTGAATCAACTTATAGATAAAATAAAATATCACTGGCATTGTGGGAACTTATGTACTAGTTAAAGGGGAGCCACATGTGCATAATAAACTACATGACATAAAAACTGCAGTATTCATGAATGTAAGATAAGTGATTAAACAACAGGCCTAAACATTTTAGGAACAAATGTAATTGTAGTCTGGGATAATAGGAATCTAGAATAGTGAGAGAGCTTGTATAAACCCAGGAGAACATCACTGCCTTGCTATATATCTGTTTCAGATATAAAGATCTGCCCTAACAAGAATGCTATGTCATAAAACCATGCCTATTATAAGCATGGATAATTTCCTTGTAAACAAGAATGTGAACCAAAACCCAAAAAGCTTTCAAACTCTGGAAGACTAAAACCAAGTCTAGTCATAAACAACCCTAACTTCAAATACCATAGTTACATAGAAATATATAAATCTGACTTCTAAATTAGATATTTAATTTCATAATTCATTAATATTTAACTTCTTTGATATTTTCTTCCAGTTTATATTACAGAAATGTAACATTCTAAGATTATTTTCAAGTGTTTTGAAATTTCCAATTACAGTTTGTAAAGACCCATCAAAAGTAATATTAAGAAAATAATTAAATTGAATACCAGTGGCAGCTGCTGCCTAAAACCTTTGGGGCTGTAGATCGTAAGGGTTAGTTTTTTTAAGACAAAAGAAATCGTAATCATAAAAACTTAAAGGGCTCTTTTAGGGAAAATAAGTAGATACTGCTTAGTACTTTGTGGTTTATTCTATTGAAGGAAGTATATTGGCATTTTCTATTTATTTTTAATTATTTAAGACACCTGATCTTGTCATGAGTTTATTTATTAACAAACCCTTCTCAGTTCATTCTGTACTGTGAATTTCAACCAACTCGAGGACAAATCCAATCGTAACCGAACAATCTCGAGATTGCAGACAGTGTGTAACCTAATCGGCCTTGCCTGGCTGTTTTAGTCTGTCTACACCTTCCAATGCTACTTCTTTATTACGAGTGATATCTGGTATTGCAGGTTTTCTTGCAACCACAATGAACAAGGCTGTCTGGGACTAAGCAAATGGTCACACCGTCGCTGCAGTTCTGATTTATTATTACTTATAATATTGGATCTTGTTATATGATAAATAATCGCTCATTACAATGTATATAAATCTTACATAATAAATAAATTTATATTCTTTTTGCTATTGGTCTCTGGTTTGGGTGTTTCACAACCGTGCAAACACCTTGCGAGCTACTACTTTTGAATACTGAATATTTATTGCATAATTAAATATTCTACCTTTTAGTCACAAATTACTTTCAAGTAAAATGTTTCAAATTAATATTTAGTCATTTGGACAGAACAGCTAATATGTTGAACATAAAACTAACAAAAAGTAGTAACTGCATATATTTTAGAAATTGTTTTCATCCTAGCAATTAAAATTTTTAAATTTAAATATAACATTAAATTTTAAAACAAAAATATTAGTTTAACTAAAATATTATCTATTATAATCAAAGTCTATTTTAAACCAGTATTCTAATTCTGAATTGTTCTAAAGGTGTAAATAGCCAAGCATTGAAAAATTTGTTTAAGCCTAAATAATATGAATAATCCCTTTTAACTTAAGGGTTGGAATGAATTTTTAAGAATGTAAAAATGTAAAGTTGAAAGTTGCATATTTGTATATCAAAACACCCTTAAAAATTGAAGTGTGATATGCATCTGCTAAGAATTATCAATAGGTAATGGTTTAGTGTAGTAGTAGTTTGGCATATTGGTTTATGAAAATTAATTAATAATTGTGTATTTTCAGAAACCTCAAGATGTACACCCCAACTACATTTTCAAACATTATTAATTTCTTTAATTTTCATAATTCTAACTTCTACAGATTTATGTTTATTGTACATACAGTTCCCATGATTGTTTTATATACGAGTATAATGGGTTTTATATATGCATGAAGATATTCTTTATATCTCTCTTTTAATGTCTTCTTTGTTTACCTAAATACAACCTTTTACAGTCCAGCATAAGTATTAGATCTATAGGATCAATGGATAATATAACGTTAGTTTTAAAAAATTAAAACAATTCAAAATTTAGGAAAATCTACTGGTTCCTTGAATATAGAAAAACTGGAAACAAACAATGAAGTGACATAGAAGGAGATTAATGAGGGACAAGCCTGTAAGCCTGCAGTTAACAACATTGATTTTTTTGGCAAAAGTTATAATTTCCAAAATCAGGAGCTTGTAAAGAGGGGCAGAGAGTTTTGATGCCCAAGACAACAAATGCATGACAGGCCGGGATTGGCTGAAATATGAACAAGTAATATAAAAAAATGTTCATTCATACTGATGTCAATAAAGGTAAATTTTATTTTATCAATTTTTATTTTATAATTACATTTAATATTAATACCGTATGTATATACATATGACAGAATCAAAACATTAAGTGGCAAAATAGAAAACAAATTTATATGCAATTTCCCTGTCTATACAGTATATGGTGTTAGACTATTATTTTTGTTTATTACTATTTACTATTTGCTTTCTTTTTTTGTTCCTTATTTGTGAAGCTTCTCATTCCATCTATCTCTTATAATGTCTCATAATTGCTAGGATCCTTTGTCTTATAACTTGCAGTTTTTGTGTTGTACGTCTTAAGGTTTTTTTAAATTACTACTTTTGGTATCACTTGAGCTCTCTCATAATTTCATATACATCTTCAAGTAACAGATTTCTTGCAATGAGAAAGTTGCCTTTTTGTAGTTGACTCATGGATTTGAAACATGTAATCATTCAGTTCAAATCCCACTGAAGATACAATTTTTTTTAAATTTAATTAAGGAATAAATATTTGAAAAAACTGTATTAATATCAATTGTCATCCACTATAGGTTTAAAAAAATGTATTTGGACTTGACTGGATGAATAAAAACATATTTTATTATTGATTGAAAATTTTGTATAAGATATACATAAAAGGAGAGTTCGAGCTAATATAGAAGGAATTGAAAAAAGACTACTATTAGTAGGCAGGAGAAAGGGAAGAGATGGAAGGGATGAGTGGTCAAGAGGGAGGACTTCAACACTGAGGGGTGAAGATAAAAGAATAATGAGAAAGACTCACCGTAATCTAAAACCCAAGTAGACTATGACACTAACCTACGACTAAGTAGCCTATGTCATTCAGGAACGCTGAGGATCCGTTAAGCTACTTAAATTAAATTCAAGTACTAATTAATTATACACATTTTTTTGTAAATTCAAATTATAGGCCAACAAAGTAAATTCAGAAAAAAAGCATAACTAAATTTATAAAAATACAAGCCATAACACAGTAACCTCATGCCTACAGATAAAATTTAACATAAGTTCTAAGATATTAATGGATTTCAGACTAACAACTATTAATTTCTGAAGAGTTCTTTCTGTTTGTCTTACTGCTGAGACTAGCTGGCTATTTATACACAAATGACCAGCTTTAATTTAACTTTATGTGATTGTAACTTTAATTTTTAGTAAATTAAAGATTAATTTAATAAGTAATCCAGAAATTCTTTCATTAAGATTAATCTGTTCTAATAGAGATTTGGTGCCCAACAATAAATAACATAACAAAAGCAGTTTAAGGTTATAGTTGGTTCCAATATGATAACAAAGAATTATATTGTGTATATAATGTGTAAGAATTATATTGTGTATATTATATATATATATATAATTAAAAATGTCATGTTTCTTCTGTAAAACAATTATTAGTACAAAAAAAATTGAAAAGTATGATTACAAATATTAAAAAAAAAATTTAATTTAAATATTTTTAATTAATCACTTTAACATTAGTTTATGACTATCCGAACCTTAAATTTTGCAAATTTGTAAAAACTTACTGGGGAGAACGCTTTTGATCGCTATGTGGTGATCTTCATCAGTGTCTTCTGCTTGGAGATGTTGGGTTAAGCGGTGACGGTTTTAAAGAGTATAGTATCAAAGAGTATGTGTGATTTATATTGGGTTTGTTCATTGAATATGTTTGTACTTTGTATTTTTGTGTGCCTGTAAACTTCATATTCTAGTGTGTTGAGATGTGGTCCTTTTATGTTGATGTATAAGATTTCTAGCTTCTATGTCCAGGTATCTGTGTCCTGTTTCTTTTATGTTATTGTAAAATCCTGAGTTGGTGTTCTGTTTGTGTTCCTCGACTCTTTGTTTAAAGCTGCAACCTGTGTGCCCAATGTAGAATTTGTTGCAGTTTAATTTGTATACGCCTGGTGCTAGTAGTTTATCTTTCTTGTTGGTTTAGTGTTGTATTTTGTATTGTAAATAGATATTATTTTTGTATGCTATTTTGTATCCTGTTTTGTATTTTTTAAATATTTTTGTTTTTAAAACAAAAATGTTGTACTCTTAGGGATTAATATCTTTGAGATTGGTTATAACAAGCGCAAGACTGTTTACCATTTTCTTTTGTGGACTCAAACACTACAACTAAAAGGTAAAAACTCTATTCTGATGTTCTAACTCTTAATACATTTTCAAAATTAAAATCTAGATGGGCTTCATCCAATAATAAACATACAAAAATTTTAAATGATAAATCAATTTTAAACTTACAAGATTTTCAAATTCTTTAATGAACTGTTCTTTAAAAGCTGTTTCTCTGTTACAGTTTGAACTTTTAATCCCATTTAGATACTGATGGTATAATTTCAAGACATAAACAAGATCAGGTGGTACTTCCAGTAAACTAATAACATCTACAAGAGATTTTTCTCCTACATCTTTATAATCCTCCTTCCAAACTCTAAAGTCGGTGTTCATTTTAGGTGAATTTTTTGATTTCTCAACACCGATCATCGTTTTTGATAACCTGATTTTATCAGAATTCTTCTCAACATGTTCTAAATTTATCTCTGAATTTCTTATCTGTTTTACACTTGAATTTTTTGTCTCTGTAGAATTATCTTTGGGTTTTGTTTTTAATCTATGTTTAACTAAATTTTTACCAATATTGGAAAAATGTTTTTCATAAGATGTTTGAAAATGTTTTTGATTGTATGGAGATTTAATGTTTTTATGTACTTTAGATTTTGTGAATGATGTTGCCAAGGAAGTGGTAGCCTGTGATTTGTGAAGAGCAATTAATTTTGAATGTTTACTATCATCACTTTTTTCAGAATCATACTGATTTACATTACTTGGTAATGACATTTTACTGATTTTTTTCTCTGACCGGTTTTGTACAATTTTATTTTTTTCTTTCATTAACTTTATTTGTTTTCGAACATCACGAGCTTTGTCAATCACCTCATCTATATGCTTTGTAGTAACACTATCTATAATACCGCAACTAATATTCTCGGCACCTTCTGTTATAAAATCATAAGTTTCTAAATCTGTATCATATGTTTCACTCTGTTTTGGCTTTGTTTCCATTTTCCATGGCTTTAAAATACTAGCAGCACTTTCACACTGTTCTTCTAATTTCGCTTTTTCACTGTTAGTCTCCTTTAATAGGTTTTCTAAATATTTAGTGAGCTTTGAAAAATTGCATGATTGTGTTGTGGCATCCTGGAACAAACAAATATTAAAGAAATATATTTTTTTAACATAATATAGTAAATATGTTACTTTTAAAGTTAACTGTTAAAAAAAATGAGTCTAATAGTTTATATGAAAGAAAATATGTCTTATTTTTAATTTTTACAAAAATAAAATAATACATGGTTTTTTACCAAACCAACACAAATTTGTATATTTTTGTTTCATCAATTATTTAAGCAACTGTAATACAAATACATTATTCTTGCATATGTTTAATGAACATTAGGATATCATTTCCTTTAATGTTATAAATACTACAATTTATATAAGGGAAAAAATAATTTAATTAGTATAAATTGTGTTTGAAATTCAGATTGAGGTAGTTAATCAATAAATGCCATTATAGTTTGTTTTGGTCAATTACTTGGTTTTTAATCTTTACATCACATTGAGTAGTATTTACATATTAAAATTGTCAACCAACATCCTGTTCAGCTTTTAATTGATGACATATTTTCAAAACAATTTCTAGATCTTGCAGTTTTTGTGTTTACATCTTGAAGTTTTTATAAAATTTATACTCAAGATAATACAATCAAGTGTTATTTCTAGATATTCGAAATGGAAATGTAACTTTAATGAAAATACACATGTAATGAAATTTCCAGACAATTTTTGTAATATTGATTTTTCAAAAGATGAACTGATTGCAAGTGTATTTCGTAAAATTACAAATAATTATCGAAATCATTAATGGCTACGTGAAAGAGCCATTGTAGCCGCAAAAAATATCAACGGTGATCCCTTTTATTATCACATTTCAAACCATGTTATAGGAAAAATTATTTATATTCAAATCTACTGATACAGTCATTGGTAAAAGTATGATTTAATTATACAACTGAGTTTTTAAATTCATTAGATTTTCCAGGTCTACCATTACACAATCTACAACAGAAAGTTGGTTCACAAATCACTTTTTTACGTAAAGTAATTGCACCACGGTTTTGAAATGGCATACATTTAGTTTAAAAAAAAAAACAATTAGACGCAATGTAATTGATGCAACAATTGTCTACGAGGTGTGGCTAGAAAAAACCCGAACTAGCACAGGTGAAACAATAAAACGAATGCAATAAGGCTGAAAGTCGCCTGGCCTGTCACGTGACTCTTGCTCCACCTACTGCTCGAGTTTCATCTGCCTCCTGCACTCAGTCTGCCCGTGGCGTCTGTTCTAAGTAGTTGACGTTTTGTCTGTGCGTCGGAAAAATGTTGAGTGTACAGAAAGAACAGCGTGTTAACATCAAATTTCTTTTCAAACTTGGAAAATCTGCAAGTGAAACGTTTGCAACAAGTGTATGGCGATGATTGTTTATCGCGAACACAAGTGTTTGAGTGGTTTAAACGATTTAAAGATGGCCGCGAAGACACAAGTGATGACGCTCGCACTGGCAGACCATTGTCAGCAAAAACTGATGCAAACATTGAAAAAATCGGTAAACTTGTTCGAGAAGATCGCCGTTTAACAATCAGAGCAATGTCCGAGTTGACAGGAATTGACAAGGAAAGTGTTAGGCAGATTCTTCATGAAAGTTTCAACATGAACAAAGTGTGTGCAAAAATGGTTCCAAAGTGTCTCAAAATTGAACAGAAGGAACGCCGAAGAATGATTTGTTCTGACATCCTACAAAACATTGAAAGTGATCCCACCTTTTTACAAAATGTTATTACTTGTGATGAATCGTGGTTTTTTACTTACGATCCCGAAACCAAACGCCAATCGATGCATTGGAAATCTCCTGATTCTCCACGACAAAAAAAAGCACGAATGTCAAAATCGAAATTCAAGGCAATGATGATTGTTTTTTTTTATGTCAAAGGGATTGTACACATTGATTGGGTACCAGAGGGACAAACAGTGAATCAGCATTACTACATTAGCGTCCTGACTACCCTACGTGAGCGAGTACGGAGAAAACGGAACGATTTGTGGAAAAAAAGACATGGATCCTGCACCAAGACAATGCACCAGCTCACAATGCGTTGTCAGTGAAGACGTTTTTAGCCAATAACAACATTCCCATCTTAGACCATCCACCCTACTCGCCTGATTTGGCCCCCTGTGATTTTTTTCTTTTCCCTAAAGTCAAGTCAGCTTTGAAAGGAACTAGATTTGAGAGTGTTGAAGCAGTAAAAGAAAAAGCGACGGAAGTAATGTATGGACTTACCGAAAATGATCTGCAGCATTGCTATGAACAGTGGAAAATTCGTATGGAGCGGTGTATAGACCAAGGAGGAGAGTACATTTAAGGAGATAACATCAAATTGTAAATAATGAAAAATAAAATTTGTTTATAGCATCAGTTCGGTTTTTTTCTAGCCACACCTCGTATTACAAAAAAGTGTAAAGGTGAAAAATGTTTATTACCAAGAATTCAAATGACACCTGCAGATTTACCAATTGAACTTAAGCACTTGTAATTCCCAATTCACTAGTTTTTGTTGTTACAAAGGCAGAAGGTCAAACAATGAATAAATGTGCAATTGATTTAGAAAATACTTCTTCTTTTGTGGAAGACTGTAGACCTATGATGCATGCTCTTGTGTTGGAATGCCAAACAATTTTATTCATTTATGCCGAAAATGGCTATTCAAAAAATATTGATGATCAATTAGCCTCACAATAAAACATTTTTACCTCAATTTTAAAACAATTTTTTTTAATATTCACTTTTAATTCAGCAAAACTTTGTAGTTATTTATTATTTCTATTTTTTTTTAATGAAGGACTTCTGAATTTACTAATTGTTGAATATAATAAACTCGTTGAAATTTAACCATTATGCTTACCCAAACGTATTAGACCATATTTCTGGATTGAAATTTTAATTTATACATTGGCTGACTTAATGTTACTTATTAGTCCATAATATAAATACATGGTAACTATATATAGTTGTTTGCTTATGATGAATGGTACACCGATCTTTATTTTAGAAATATCTTAAACAAATTATAGTAATACCACATACTTATGTTATAGGTGGGACTGAGCAATAACTGTGTAATACGAATTTGAAGATTTTTTCTTCTCACTCAGAATTCCCTTGTAACTTGCTAATTTTTGTTGTTTGTCGGCAGAAATACGCTTATTGTTGGAGTCTATATTTTCAAAAATTTGTAAGCCTCGCTCAATTAAACTAAGGCATTTTGTCAAGACACTAACTGTTATTTCATCTTCTACATCAACTAAGTCTAAATAATCTGAGTTTTTAAGGTCTTGCTCTTGCGCACGAGTTTTTAAACGTCATAATTATCCACTTCTATAATGATTTGTTCAACAAAACCGACACCTTCTTCAATCACATCAGCAATTTCATCTGACTGGCACTAATTTTGCCTGAGTTTCAGTGGCGATAAAAAGACACATTTTTTTCGAACGACATTTAAAGTTTTTTAGTGAAATTTCATTCCAAGGCTGTCCAATGCGTCTCAAAGCATCTGAAACACTGAATTGTTTACAGAAATCTTCAACAGAGAGCTCATTGATTCATGCAAACGTGCAAACGATCTTGTGTAATAGGCTCTAAATATTTTGTTGACTTGCTGATCTATCGGTTGAAGCAAACCATTTGTTTGGTGGCAATAATAACACTTTCACAAGTGTGCCAAAATTATTTAAAGTAGTAGGAGAATGGCCAGGTGCATTGCCAATAGCAATTTCTTTAAAATGAATTTGTTTAGACCAATTTGTCACCTAAGCTTTCTGATTCAACTTCCAAAATCAAGCAAGAGAGCTTTAGAAATATTTTTTAATACCTTTGGATTTTCTGAGCCATAAACTATGAGAGGTTTCAACTTACAATCACCAGGTGTACTTGCGCCAACCATCACTGCCAATCGGTCTTTGGCACCCTTAAAACCTGGAAATATTTTCTCTTTATGTACCTATAATATTATCTCTCTAAAAGTTCATTTAGGCATTTTCTTCCGGAACAGCCCAGTTTCTGTATAACTCAGACAGCATGATTTATAACCGAGTAACTTGGGAATCGCATAAGACGGGGTAGTGTAAGTCAAGATATTACTGTATGAAAGATAAATATCAATCCCTATCTTATTATAAATTGCCTGGCATACAAAATTATTTTCTTATATGTTTTTGTTTTCATAATAACCACACAAAAATTTGCAAATGATTCACTATATAAAATAACAATAAAAAGATCTCCAAAGCAATAGAAATAAAAATAACTTTAGTTATATCAGATAATTTATAATATGGTACTTGTGTTATAGCTGTTCACTCCTAAGCTGGCTCACGATCGATCGATGAAAAACGAAAAACTAGCCCTATTCCAAAACATTGGTTTTTGTAGTGGCTGTTGCATCAAAGGCCATTGCTAAGAAATTACAGGTTTGCAGTAGTTTTGAAAACTAATATAAGTAAATTTGTTCAAAACTTTATGTAAATGATCTGGTTAATAAGAAACAAAATAATATTTATAGCGGCCTTGTTAAATCTTCATTATTGTAATATAAACACCATACGTAATATTATAATGTCTGTGGAATGGTCTTTTGCTCCCTCTAACCATCCCCCACCCCCAAGCTCCCCCTTCGAGGTTGCACGCCAGCTTACGTGAAACCAGCTATACTGAAAAGTTATACTGTAGTTCTGAAAGCAACATTAGTAATAATTTCCGCCTGCTATATAAATATAATTACAACTCTAAGCTAATACTAAATTTAAAAAAAAATAATTACTTATAATTAGTGAAATCATGATTACTTTTGATTTAATGAGGAAATTAGATAACTACAACCAACTTTAATAATAAATACTGACGTCCTGATTTATGTAAAATTACATTACTCTTACTTATAAAAGACAAAACATTATTACCTACATTTTAAAGCAAGTATAAACTACAAATTAAAATCTTATAGGAAATATTTGGTCTTAGGTGAGAAAAGAATACAAAATCTATACAGAGCACAGTAGCATAATTATAATAAATAAACAACAATAACCTTTGCTACAAATATTTAAACACCCTTGATGTACATTTCAATAAAATAGTTAGCATAAACAGAAGCTTACAAACATCATATTTGTAATGTTGTCTATTTATAAGAAAAGAATGGTGAACACCATTTAAAGGCCCAATAATTTTACTAATCAAACAACACTATGGTTGTTAATTCTACCAGATAGAAGGAGGGGGGGCATCTAGCCAAATTCAAAACAAGAATACTTTCTAAAATTGTATAACAATACAATGAGGAAAAATATTCTGGATTATAAAGGACGTTTTCAAATTTAAAAGCGAAAAATGATAAAGGTAGCAATTGACAAAGACACATCAACTCAGATTTTTTCCTTCACATATGTTACTCAAAAATATATTTGAAACAAGAAATAATGATCTCAAGTGTGACAAAGTAGTGGTTAAAACTTGAAATATGACCTTAATATATCAGCACACAAACATGTACAAAATACAGTTTTCTCTATAAAACAGAGTACTCTTTCACACTACAATAAAATATGGCTATTTTTAACCGACTTAAAAAAAAGGAGGAGGTTGTATTCAAACCGTATGTTTTTTTTAATGTTTGTTCTACGATAATTTTGGAAATATTTAACTGATCGGAGTGATTTTGTTGCAAGTGAAAGATGAAACCCTCCTGGTGGTCCCATTATAGTAACATTCTAATTCATCTGATTTGGAAACAACAATACTCTTTTTAAATTATATTATTTAAAATTTTTTGAGTAATTTTTATTTAATAATAATTATGAATTATAAGACAATTAATAAACAAAATAACCCATCACCGGATTTATTTTATTTTATCACATACAAAAATAACATTAGAAAAATAAGTATAAAAGGAATAGATATTTTTATTTCTTCCTTGAAAAAGCTGCTTAGAACGAGTATCATCAGATAATAATTAATGAATTTTCCTCAAGAAACTGTTTTTTTTTCGATGTCTACCCATATTGACACATAACTTGATGAGATAAGAATAAATAAATACACTGAAAATATGATTTAGTTCTTTTACCATAAGCAAGATATTCAATAATCCTCAGGTGAAAACATCATTACTTCACTAAATACTAGGAGATAAATTCATTAAATATAACGACTATAAATTTTTCCTTTATTTTTTTTATTAATATTTGTGTAAAAAATGTTTTCCCAGTAATTATTAAAGATAGTATTTTTTTTTAATTGGCTGAGATGTTGCTTTACATGATTAAGACATTTTAAATTGAAATCAAAAATAACAGTTGCAAGATAAGAAATAATATGTATGATTTTAGGAAAATTCATTAAAGGAATTTCAAACACAAATTACTTCATGTATTTGTCTAACAAACTGTCATGTTTGTTGTATTCTTCAAGCGTATGTCAATTATTTGAACAGTGATCAAGCAATATGATTAGAAGGATATAGACATCGGAAATTTGTATGGATACATATTGGCAATTTTCTCAACATAATCAAAGGCATGAAACAAAACTCGATTATAATGTAGATAGGAATTACAGATCATAATCTAAAAATAGGAAAATAATATTTACTTACTAAAAAATGAAACATAATTTTCCAGTAACAAAAACTACTTATCATACATAAGCTTACTATCCAAAACATTTTGAAGAAAGTGCCATAATCATGCCTTATATTTGCTAATCCATCAAATTTATTCCAAACACTTCTGAAATGATCAACTTTTTGATTATATATTTTAGTAGTTCTCTGCCTTTCCTAACACATTCCCCTCTGTTGACGCATTTCAGAGTGACTCCATTTACAAAATTAAAATCATACTGTTTGCCCAAACTTTGAGTTCTTCTTTATATACTATTAGCCCTGCCTCCCTCCCCACTTCCAGACCTCACTTCCTATTGATGCACCCCTACTCATGCTTCTTGTGTCCAACTACTTACTAATTTCTTACAACTTTTAAATGTAACGTTCGACTATGTACTTATTTGTTTTTTTATTACATTTTCAATTTTTAACTTTAGTTTATAAATTTTCTAAAATATTTTAACATCTTCCTTTATTAACATTCTTTGTATTTTTCATTTCTTACTATATATAGAATTCTTTAAACAAATGTGTAGCATAATTCGAACAATTTTTCTCATATTCATAAGATTTTGTGCTCTTTATATCTGGTTTCAAATTTTCGTCCTATTTCTCCTATGTATGTTGCTTTGCAATTACATTGTATTTCATGTACTCATTTTTTACTAAAATTATTTAAACTTTCTACATTACCTTTTAATTTATTCTTCAATATGTTGTTAGTGTTCATTCCAACTTCTACATTATATTTCTTGGAAAAAATTTTAAATTTATAAACCTCTTTTCTCGTATATGTAAATTTAGCCCATTTCTGTCTCTCTATTTAATATGTGGGACTTTTTCTTTTATTTCTCTTGCCCTAATTTTCCTAAATAACTTTCTTATTGTTTCTTTGTTATATCCATTACTCTCAGCAATTTGAAAAATAATATTCAGTTCTTCTTTATATTCTTTTCTCTTTAGCGGTATATTTAATAATATGATAAACAAATGCCTAAATACAGCTAATACATGTTCTAGTGGGTGGTTCGATTTTGCGTTAATAACATTATCAGTGTATGTATCTTTCATGAAAACTCCAAATTCTATTTTTTTCTTTCTTCTTTTTAGTTTTAAATCTAGAAAATTTAAACTACAATTACTCCCTTTTTCCATTGTGAATTTTAAATTATGTATATTGTTGATTTCTTTTATTACAGAATATCCTTTATTTCTTCAGTGTCTTTAACTATTAATAGCGAACCATCCACATACCTCATATATTCTAAACAATCAAATTTCTATAATATTTTTGTTATTATTTTTTCCTCTAATTCCTATATGAAGAATTCGCTTAATATTCCAGATAATGGGTTACCCACCCCTAGACCGTCTTTCAGTTTATATAATTCGTTGTTAAACTTAAATTAGTTTTGGTTTAAAATGATCTTCAATGATTTAACAATTTTGTTATTCAAATCCTTATTTTGGGTCTGTTCTTGTCATTTTTCGTTAAAAATGTGTATAGTTTCATCAATTGCTACTGTTGGGTATAGATTTTCTTAATCACTTAAACAATAGTTTATGACTATCTGAACTTTAAATTTAGTAAATTTATTAAAACTTACTGAGACAGAACGTTTTCGATCGCTATGTACCAATCTTCATCAGTGTCTTCTGCTGGGAGATGTTGGGTCAAGCGGTGATGGTTTTAAAGGTAGGTTTTCGATAGTATCAAATAGTATGTGTGATTTGTATTGTGTTTGTTCATTTAATATGTTTGAACTTTGTGTTTTTGTGTGTCTGTAAATTTCATATTGTTCTAGTGAGTTGAGATTTGGTCCTTTTTTGTTGATGTGTAGGATTTCTATATTGATTTTCTATATAGAATGAAATCATCCTACAATCTTTAGTAATCTTTGCTTCTTGTATTCTTTTAACAACCTCGGTTGAATTTTTCACAGTATATTTATTTTTAGCAGATCCATTCTTCAAAATTTTATAATAGCCTTATAATAAGTTACGTTTTTGTTATTGGAAAATTATTTTTTACTTTTTAGTAAGTAAAAATGATTTATTCGGGTTGGTTCTTTCCAGTTGGTTCTGTTTTTTTTTTTTTTTTAACTATACCAATACACTTACAAAGTGTGCATTTAAGTTGCAAACACTAAAAATATCTATCAATATATTCGACATTGTTGTCATGCCTCCCAACATACCTATAAGCATAAAACTGTATAAAATAAATGTTTTGTTATAAACAGAGTACTATTTTACATACCTAAAAAGTGTCCAGTAATTATACAATATACTCAACACACTTGACACAGTAGTGAGACATATTACTGAAAGGCCGAAATCACCCAATAAATGTTTTTTTACTTTATGCAAAAAATTTTTTTAATGAAAACTTTTATAGCAACACTTACAAAAACTTAGTAGATGGAGATAAACATACAATTTTGCGTCAGTATAAATTCCATCAGGTTATGCTACAAATCACTTCAAAATGAATTAAAAGAATACATGATTTCATATATTACTCGTACATGTAATACTCGTACATTATGTTGTAAAAAAAAACTGTTTCATTACCTAGCTTAAGTTACATTATTTATTAGTGGTAGCAGTATGTATTTATGAGTAGTTGCTAAGCACTAAAGAAGGCGAAATCACCACCGAAACTAGTCTGTTTTGTGTTTGTTTACTACACACTAATTTTTGGTGAGATTTTGAGTTCACTATTTTGGCTTTTACCTTTGTGAATAGTTCTCACTAGCTAAGCTCTAATTAATTAAACATTATTAATTGAATATTGTTAAAGAAAAAAGGTCATTATTAAATAGTTTTGATCAATTAATTGATCAGTATATTGATTTATTTATAGTTTGTTAGATCTCATTACAAATAATTCAATATAGCGATTATAATAAGTAATGTATTTTTAATCCAATTTTTTAAATGAAAACATTTATTAAACGCGTATGATAGCAAATGTATATGTAATTTCTCAAATGTAAATGTTTTTCTCAATTCAAATTTTTTGTATACGTGGCTATACAAATTTTTACTTCTGTCGGCATTCCCCCTGAATGGTATAACCTAATTTTTTGTATGACTAAATCTATTCTAATCAGATACTTTGTATTTTAAAATATAGCGACACAGTAATGTAGTATAACAGTGTGGCAATTCGTAAATTACTTGATAAAAAAGAATGTTTCAACAGTGATATTATAATCTTGAATTTTGTAGTACATTACGTTCGGTGAATCTTAATCACTTTATTATTAGTTTATGAATATCCAAACTTTAAATTTGTGAAAACTTACTGAGACAGAATGTTTTCAATTGCTTGTGACGATCAACATCAGTGTCTTCATAACACTTCTTCACTGATGAAGATCGCCACATAGCGATTGAAAACCTTTTGTCCCAGAAACCTTTTTTTTCACAAATTCACAAAATTTAAAGTTAGAACAGGCATAAACTAATGTTAAAGTGATTAACTGAGGTTATGTCTCCTAGACAATAATGCAAATTTCAACCATTAATTTATAGTTTTAAACATTTAAAATCACTTTCTTCTTATTTATAATGTATTTTTCACTAAACACTTGTTAATATTGACAAATTATACAACCGCCTAAAAAATAAACCTAATAACCCAAATACAAACACACAACACGACAATCCCATAAAATACTTATCAATACAACACAGATCATCCAAAACCCACAATCTAACCAACACACTACGAAAGTACAACTACAAAATAGCCTACTCCAAACACAACACTCTCAATAAACAATTTAAACCCAACAACAAAATCGACGACATTTACAACGCCACTGGAGTTTACAAACTAACTTGCAGTTCGTGCCCCAGTTTTTACATAGGCCAAACAGGGTGGTCCTTCTACACATGTTACCAAGAACATATAAAAGCACTAACAAACAATAACTACCAATCAAACTTCACCGATCATCTCAACTCCACAAAACATGACTACATAGACATAGCATCTAACCTACAAATTCTTCATAAACAACACAGAAATAACCAACGCTACACAACCGAACAATACTAAATATACAGACACTTCAAACTACACCCTACACACATATTCAATACACAATTACATTACAACTCACACATACTTTTTGACATCATAACTCCTAATACTCACAAAATACACCCACACCACCATAATATCCCACCCCCATCCTAATACCCTAACCTACATATACCTTGAGATCACTTAAGGTCTGAGTTGACAATGGGACACATCTCCTGAAACGGCCGTCCTCAAAAAATACAAGTATTTGCTACTATAGGCAAGTCTGTAAATATGTACAAGTGTTTAGTGGAAACTAGTAGCTCATGTGAAGATGGAACCAACAAATATTATAAACATTTACCATATTTTTTAGTATGAAACGTGTCTAATGAAAAATATCAGTAAGTAGTAGTTTTTTGCCAAGTGATACTAAAAGTAGTAATTAATAAAAAAAATCTAAAGCTGTACAACACAAAAACTGCAAAAAATGTAACTTAAAATCTATTTTTTTTTAATGTAAAAAATAACTACCTCTTAACCTTTTTAGGTGTAATAGTCTATATAGATGTTCTTACCATTATTTCATGCTTTCTCCTTTCAAATTCAATAAATGTATTTAATGTTTTATACTTTTCATATACATCTTACACTTAATACAAAGTCCAGATCTGTTTTTCCAAGTTGTAATGACACTCTACATTCTCAAAAATGTTTATAGAATGTGGCACAAGTTTCAGAATGATTGTTTTATAACTGTAAAAAAAATTTACAACTCTTAGGTTAACTTACTTTCAACACTCACTTATATTGTTGCTCGACTTCAAGTTGATACTAATATATTTGGTATGTATAAAGTAAATGAAAAAATCGTAATTATCAAAATCAGCGGCTACCGTTCCGATCGGCGAAATTTTTTTTACCTGACAATTTGACCTTGCTGAGCACGAATCTGAAGTTTTTTTTTACTGCAAACACATATTTACATTTAAAAAATTTACCTAACCTAGCCTGACCTGACCTGGGTGCTTACGTACGCTCTGATCTGTGAATTTTTTTCGATTATTTTTGAAAGGATAATTTTTTTTTATACAAACTTTACAAACATACGATTTAAGGGTTTAACACATTCAATGAAAAGGAGTAATTCATTAGGATTATAAAGCGACTACTTTTTAAGATATAAATACCACTTTAATAAACACAAAGTTAAACTAGATAATAAGTCTGAACTACATGATATTCACGTGTAAAAATAAATTATTATTCACTAACTTAGTAGTAAGATCAGCTGTTATATTACTACATTAACTTTGAAAATTGTCATTAAATATTTACTATAATTTTTAAAACTGTTCTAAAATTATGTACCGAAATTATGCTAGTTTATTCAATATTTTGGTACTTCTCCATTTGTAAGTCTCTACTTCACTTAAAAATTTAAATAATCATAATTTTAAATAAGTGTTAAACTAGCAACAGATGACAGCATTTAAGGAGTAATATTACAAAATTCCCGCGTATATAGTGGTGATGTGGTATTGAAGGAGTCCTTGAATTGTCATTTATAAATAAACTATTTTAAATTTAATTTTAAATTGTATCAATTGTACTTTCTTGCGTTTTTTTTAACCATTTTAATATTACTAAGTTTAGACATTTAAACTCACTTAACCTCATGAACAAAAAAAAACACAAATTAAACAAACATTATATAATCTGTGAAGCAAATTAGTCTTTGGGGGAAATTAGTTCATACAAATCCATATTTAAAGATTCAAATGTGAATATTAAAAATGAAAAATATGATTTTTCGGTACTGAATACTCTAATTTCATGCTTCCAATAACATTAACACAGCATTGTTGATTAATCTGAACCGTTATCATATTGTGGTAAATATCTACACTCCGCATCTTTTATGAAACTTAATATGTAATAATGACAATATACATATCATGATATTAATGTCCCTTTGAGATAAGAGAAAAGGTCAATATAAATTAATCTCTATCGTCTTTCATTGGAGTAATGATCTAATTTTAGTGTTTAGAATGGATTTTAGAAAGTATTTAACATGGATGTTCTTTATAGTAATATTTTCAAGAACAGGTGGGTTTATATAAAGAATTGCATAATTTAAAATATGGCATATATTATTAGCAATTAATTGTATTACTTTTAAAATATTTTATTTTAAGAAGATTAATATATATATATATATATATATATATATATATATATATATATATATATATAAAGAACTAAGTCAAAATACAAATACAAGAATTATAATTGAATTTATAATTCAAAGCTTTTCGTTGGCTAACAGTACCAAAATCATCAGGAATATTCTTGTAAATTCAATTATAATTCTTGTATTTGTATTTTGACTTAGTTCTTTATTAATACACAAGAATACATATTGCGATATATATATATATATATATATATATATATATATAATATGTTTTCTTCTATAATAATAAAAAAATCTATTTTACATTATCTCGCATTATTGTATTATTCATTCCTGGTGATGTTGGTACTGTTTATCAAATATAAATAATTCCTGTATTTGAATAACCTTAGTTGTTTTTGTATTTATATATATTGTATGTATGTAAATAAGTATTTTGAAAGATCTTTCGAAACAGCTGAGCTCAATCAACATAAAAAGTAAACTTTACACTGTTTTACATATCTGTAATCTCTTTTAACATTAATATTTATATACCATTTATTCAACTTATTGTTAGAAACTTTAAAAAATAGGACTGATAATTATAAAACTTAGTCTTTTAGATTTTAATGTAAAGAAGTTATTTCATTTAATTTTTAAGATTGACATAAATTAATTATTAAAATAAGTACACTAAGTTCAAGATAATAAATGTGTACTTTAGTTTAAAAATATACGTATTTAAAATTATTTGGGAATATTGATATAGCTTTATGAATAAAATTCCAAATAAGGAAATATAAAGCTATTAAATTCCATAGGCAACAAATTACGGGTATTCGCTAATTTGGATATCAGCTGTCGATGACGTTATATTTGCCCTTTAATAACCTTGTATCTAAAACAGTAAACCATTTTCATTCAAATATTTGGAAGTTCTATTTCAATATCATATCTTGTAAGTTTTCAGAATCTAAAATGGCAAAGTACACTATAGTAATGGTGAGGCATGGGGAAAGTGAATGGAATCAGAAAAATCTGTTTTGCGGTTGGTATGATGCAAATTTGAGCCCAAAAGGTAAAGTATTATATATACCGGTCTGGGGTATATTGTTAATATTATCACAATTTTTTTACTTTTTACTAATTATTTAGTGCATAATTACGATAAAATTAACTGTCAACTAATATTAAAATTGTTAAATAATTTTTTTCCAAACATTTTAATTTCTCACATTAATTTACATTAATAGTAATAACATTCTTACAAGTAATCAATATTGGTAAAAATATCTACCATATGTTAACAAAAAATGTTCTGCGGTGCAGAAAGTCTTAAGAATATGAAAATATAACATACTTGGTGGCGGTGCCCTAAACATTTAAAATTTTTAGAAAAAGATAAGGATAACTTCACCATAGGATGCCAATGGTTTTGCATGTGACATATGGCCTACAGGTAATTTTCTTTAACACCTTAGGTAATGAGAATCTTACAAACTATGATCTACATTGACTTTTGTGATAACTACTAACGATCAATACTGTATTGTACTTCAGTAAACTAAGATGTCTATTCAATACTTGACAAAATGAAGATCAACTTTCGTTCTTTTCATTATCACAAATGTTATTCAAGAATTCTTTATAAACAAGAAACAGTTGATTTTGATCACTGCAAAACATAAAAACCTAAAAATTTGCATATCGTGAAACAACTTCATTTAAAAATACACAAAAAAGCAGTATAAAAAAACATTTTCTTAGGTAGTTGTTTATTTTTACTAACACCTACGACATGTTGGATAATTGTTCAAAACCACTAAATAGGATGATATCCACAAGAGTTTTTATTTTATTGCTTGAGGAAAGTTATTTTTCCATTTTAAAGTAGGGTAAAAAATTTGGTGCGGAGACATAAGTTGTGAATGGTTACGGAGTGATATAAATGTTTCGTGACGTTACAGTGCGAGCATAAAATTGTGGGCATCGGTCATGGAGTGATACAGTGACATCATGCATACCTTGCATATGTAGATATTTGAGAAATAATGTTTTGGCTTAATTTTTATGGTTTTTACATACGTATATTTTAATATACGGTAATTGTTTAGATTCTTAAACTAGGTCTATATTTTCATGAAACATTCAGAAACATGTAAAAAGGCTATTTTCATTGAAATTATTATTTTTTTGCCTAGAAACATTATTTTTTCTTAAATTAAAGTTGGGCAAAATTTTCAGCGCGGATGTAGAAGTTGTGAATGGGCGCAGAGTGATACAAATGTTTCGTTACGTCACAGTGGTGCGCATAAGCTTGTACACATCTGCCGCGGTACGTCACCACAACCTTATGTGTGTAGATATTTGAGAAACAACGTTTTGGCTTAATTTTTATACATATATTTAAATATACTTATAAAATTTCCAGTTAGGATAGATTTGATTTTAAATTTATACATTACTGTATACCTATATTAAAATATACCTAAAAAGTGTCCAGTTTGGTTAGATTTGGTTTTAATTTTATACATTAACTAAATGGTTACATTTATACAATTAGAACCAAATCTATCATGACTGGATACTTCATATTTTATACTTTTATTTCGTTAAATTCATTAAAATTATGCTAAAACGTAATGCTACACATTATCCAAGTGTAACGGTTAATACATTTGTGATGTCGTGTATCCCTCCGCGAGGCAGACAGCCTATTCACAACTGCTACATCAGTGCTGAAAATTTTACCCAACTTTAATTTAAGAAAAAATAATGTTTCTAAGCACACAAAGACATAATTTCAATGAAAATAGCCTTTTTACATGTTTCGGAATGTTTCATGCAAATATAGGCCCGGTTTAGGAATGTAAACAATTACCGAATATACTTATAAAGTCTCCAGTTAGGATAGATTTGGTTTTAAATTTATACATTACTATATACCTATAATTAATTATACCTAAGAAGTGTCCAGTCAGAATAGATTTGGTTTTAATTTTATACATTACTTAAATGGTTAAATGTATAAAATTAGAACCAAATCTATCCTGACTGGATATTTCATAGGTATCTGGTGCTGCAAAGGGCTAGTTAATATTGATGTCTTTCCTTTGTTAAATTCGTAACTTTTTGGGAGTAAACAGCATGTGTGGTCACTCGGAGCCACAAGCAAGGTATTTATGTAGAGTTAGCGTGACGTCACAAAACATTTGTATCACTCAGCCCCCATTTACAACTTATGCCTCCGCTCTAAATTTTTCACCCTACTTTAAATTGAAAAAAAAGTAACTTTCCTCAGTAAAGAAAAATTCTTGTAGATAGTGTTCTACTTAGTGGTTTTTAAGAATTTTCCAAAATATCGTAGGTGGCCGCTAAAATAAACAACTACCCAAGAAATCAATATTGGCAAAAATATCTACCATATGTTAACAAAAAATGTTCTGCGATGCAGAAAGTCTTAAAGAATATTTGATTTAACTTGTGGAAAAATATATAAATGCTTAAAATTTGTCATTACTGTAATGTAACTTCAATATAAATAAATATTATAAAAGTGTTGACATTGTAATATACATTAAGTTTATTCAAGCTATAGATTTGCTAATAGAAACTTAATAACTAGACTAATGATTGAAATTGGTAAATGATTAATAAAACATTAAAAGTTAGACATTTAGAATCAATAATGCTGAGAACATTATTATCTCAATACTGTAACATTTTACTAACTGAATGTTTATTTAGGCTAAGGCATGTCAATTCTATACAATAAACATGTTGATTGAAGCTCCTTAAAACAAACTAAGAAGTGTAAAGTGAAGAATGTGTATTGATGTTCATGTTGCAGTGGATTCTTTGTTTATAGTAAATGAATGCAGTGGACTTTCTCTTACAACTGCTACATTGTACTTACAGCAAGTTTATGCTTGATTTTATAAATACCCAAATCTAAACTTACTAGATTCTTTATATATTTTAATGTAGGTATGTGGAATGTTGTATAACAGAATGTCACTATATGTAAAAAATTATTTGTAGAGTATTACAGTCAAGTTAAATTTTCAACACCATATTTTATGCCAATTTTTAAGCAGTATTTATACTTAGCAGATACTAAAATTGTGTTTCTTGTTCATAAGATTCTTGTGTTAAATTTAGAAAATGATAATATTCCAAGTTGATCCTAATCTGTCAAGAACAGTATTAGCAAGCTCTATTATTAAAAAAAACCTAGATTGTATTAAGTTTTGTGTATGTTGAAATTTAGATCTGTGTATTTTCAACAAATTAAGAGTAACTCCATTTTATATTTTTGGAGGATCAGCACCAGGTTTTATTTTTCCTAGTTCATATAGATGTTATACATCACTAGGTATAATTTTATTTTGTAATATCAATGTCATTTGGCTATCCAATAATTACTTAGGGGCTAGTGAGGAAATATAACAATACTGTTAAAACACACTCATTCATAAAGTTATTCTTTATGCATATCCTCACTATATTATATTACATTTCTATGTAGATGTATTTTAACTATATAGTAGTACATTTTGAGGCTCTTTTAAATATATAGTTATTAACTTTGCAAAAAACCACTACTTACTGATATTTTTGAAAATGTGTTTCACACTTGATCAGTGCATTCTTCAATACTGTCATTTTTGAAAGGCATGAAAAACAAACCAAATCAAATTTTGCTATGCATGTATGTACACATGAGCATGCTATACATGTGTGTACTTTGAGAGAAATCTAAAAGTTCATTTCATTTTAAAAAAATCAATACACTAAACATGACAGAAAACTTAGAAATGTACAAACACTACAAAAACCATTTACAAAACATTCTAAACGATAAAACACTCACAATTAAATACTATATTTGAACACTTATTTACCAACTACTCTATGAACAATAACTCACCACTGACTCACAATAATACAATACATATGACAACAGTTTTGTCCATGACTTATATCATTGAACATTATGCTGATCTAGTGTGAAACATGTCTGAAAAATATCAGTAAGTGGGTCTAGTGGTTTTCGCCAAATGATATCAATAAGTAGGCTTATATATGAATAATATTTTTGTAGTATTCACCTTTGATTTTTTTCATATAATATATGTTATTTCTTACTTGACAAACCATTTCTTAATGTTGAGCACAATTTTATACTATATTAATAAAAGGCTTTAATAAAATTAGCTAAAAAGCAACCAGATAGGATAGATTTGGTTAATATTAAAAAAAATTAATATAAATGAGTTTGTTAGCCTAGGTTTTCATATATTAAGTGTATATTTGGTGTTAATACAGAAGGCATAACATTGCCCAACAGCATAATGTTTGGGTTGGGTTTGTCACTGGAACAATTGTTTCAAAACACGTCCACAAGTTAATTCACAAGGTTTTCACTAAGTTACTCAATAATTAGTTATAATAGAAATAAATGGTAAAAATATAGTCTTAATGATGGTGGTTTAAAAAAAAAAAAATTTAATTACTCCTTTTAATGGGTATAACACGAGTATCCACTTGTTTCCGCGGAAAATACGAAATTTTACTTTTTTCACATGTTAAATGTTAGTATGTTTAACACTACGTCTAGATTTGGTTATAATTTTATTCAGTATTACTATCTACCTATATTAAAATATACCTACAAAGTATCCAGTCAGGATAGATTTGGTTATAATTTTATTCAACATTACTATCTACCTATATTGAAGTATATCTACAAATTATCCAGTCAGGATAGATTTCTTGTAGGCCTAATTTTGTAAATATTTAGACTTATTGCCGATGCAGAAAATTACAACCAAATCTATCCTGACTGGATACTTCATAGGTATATTTTAAAGTTAATATTCGTGTTCTAGACATTAAAATAAGTCATTAAAAATTTTTTTTCTTAAACAATATCAATAAGACTCGTTTACGTTATACATGCCATTACATACTAACATTTAAAATGTGAATGTAACATTTAAAAAGTAACTTTCCATATTTTCCGCAGAATAAAAAGTTGATATTTGTATTCTACACATTAAAACAAGTAATTAAAAAAATAATAAAAACCAATGTCATTAAGATTATATTTTTACCAAATAAACAACTTTTTACAGAGTAGTTAATGATTTATCAGCCATGTAAAACAAAGTTACCATTGGTAAATTTGACACCACTGTAACATAATACATTTTGCAACTAAAACCAAGCTCATTGAGAATGCATGTAACCTGAAGATGCCAGCACTGAATAGTTAGAAAAACCGTAATAAATTTTGTTACATCAAATCCTAATTCTTGGCAATGAAAGTATTTTTATGCATTACTACACATGCACACACACATACACTCATATATATAGAATAAGACAAATATATTCATCTTCTTTTACATTTCACTCGTTAGGTATTAAGAGCAATAATTGGTAATCTTGTTTAGGGGAGCAGGAAGCAGAAGCTGCTGGACAAGCTTTAAAAAAAGACGGCTTTAAGTTTGACATTGCCCATACTTCAGTTTTAACTCGTGCACAAAAAACTCTTGGTTCTATTTTAAAAGCCATTGGCCAGGAAGATATACCGATCAATAAAACCTGGAGATTAAATGAGAGACATTATGGTGGCTTAACAGGGCTTAATAAAGCAGAAACTGCAGCAAAGTATGGGGAAGAACAAGTAAGTTTAAATTTATATATGTAAATTAGAACCCTAAAGCTAATTTAACCCTCCAAGCATAGGTCACAAGTCTGGGACACCTTATGAGTATTGGGAAAAAAAATCATGAACATCTCTTCCTCAGAGGGTCAATATTTATATAGCATACTTTGTTTGCTGTTGTAGAACATCATATATAAGTATCTCACTAAACACTAGTAAATATTTACAAACTTGCCTATAGTAGCACTTATGTATTTGTTGAGGACGGCCGTTTCTGGAGATGTGTCCCATTGTCAACTCAGACCGTAACTGATCTCAAGGTTTACATAGGTTAGGGTATTAGGGTGACGGTGGGATATTTTGGTGGTGTGGGTGTATTTTATGAGTATTAGGAGTTAAGATGTCAAAAAGTGTGTGTGAGTTGTAATGTAATTGTATATTGAGTATGTGTGTATTGTGTAGTTTGAAGTGTCTGTATATTTCGTATTGTTTGGTTATGTAGCGTTGGTTATTTCTGTGTTATTTATGAAGAACTTGTAGGTTAGAGGTTATGTCTATGTAGTAATTTTGTGGTATTGAGATGATCGGCGAAGTTTGAATGGTAGTTATTGTTTGTTAGTGCTTTTATATTGTTAGCCTGTTACTGATGAAATATTGTGGATAAAGGTAGTAGCAATGGTTTCAAATTTATTTGTTTTATTGATTATTTCAACAAGTTATTTCCTATGTGTGTTTATAGGTGCAGATTTGGAGACGAAGTTTTGATGTGCCACCACCTGCTATGGAGAAAGATCATCCTTATTACAATGCCATTGTGAATGACCCTCGTTATGCTAATGAACCTTCTAAAAGTGAATTTCCAATGTTTGAATCATTAAAATTGACAATTGAAAGAACTTTGCCATACTGGAATGATGTTATTATTCCACAGTTGAAAGAAGGGAAGAAGATCCTAATAGCTGCTCATGGCAACAGTTTAAGAGGCATTGTTAAACATTTAGATAGTAAGTAAAAATAATAGTTGACCATGTATTATTGCTTACCATTATGTGAATAAGTTTAAAGTAGTTTATTTTGAAAAATATTTTTCATTAGGATGTAAATTAGTCAAGATTTTATTTTGTTCAACCCTTTTTAGCACCAATACACATATATATTATAACCTAAATTATTTAAAATATTACTTTTCCGTTAGGTTATATATTTAATTACCTTAACACTCTTTTGTCTCACCTTCAGGTTTCTAATTAATTAACACACACTATACCCCTTTATCTTAATACTGTTAAGTGACAAGATTGATTAATTAAACAATATTACAATTACAAAAAAAGGTGGACTCTTGAGGCTTTAGGTTATTACAATAAAGTTTAATACTGACAGTGTTAATTTCCCTTTTCTGGGGTTGTTATTTTAGATCTTTTTATAAATTAGAACGTGTTGAAAAAACTGGATTATTATTTTATACTAAAGAATTTAAAATTGTTTTGAATTTACTGTTTGGCGAACTTTAATGTAAAAAAAAGAAAGTACTTATTGTTTGTTGACTTCCTTGGATCTTGACAGTTGATACTGCTTCGCTGGACTTTCACATTACTAACTTATTTTTCGTAATTCTTTATTAAATTATTTACATCGCACTTTTTTAAATTATACAAATACAAAAAATTACATTTCCCTTAATTCTATTTATAAAATTTACCCCTTATTAACATTACTGACACTTGGAAAATACGTCTGCCCTCTTCTGAAGTTCCCCCAAGACTCTCCGACCACTTCCTTTTCGAACCTCGCATCATCTCTCCCCCTCACGTATTTTTAGTTAATTTGGTTATTCCCATACCCATCTACAAAGAGCCTGCCCCAACGGTACAGTATTATTATAACGCAGGTATTTTGGTCCTTCGAAAGTCCTATCTTAAAATAGTTGGATCCTTGTTTTGTCAAAGTTTCCCCAGCCCCTTTATGACTACACTCGAAATAGAACAATGGTCATGTGCTTTGTCCGAAATTTTAGTAACTATTCTTGACGCTTTTGCTAAATATTACTTCAGACTATTTTTCTTTTTGGGTATAAACTGAATTTATTCTTTAGCCTCATAAGTTATGTTATAGAGTCCCCAGAATTTTAAAATTATTATTTTTTGATTCCTGTAATTTAAATTTTACAATGTTTACATAATATGGCATCAATAACAATTTGTTTTAAAATTCTTACACCCAATCTTAAGTTTACTAACACATTTTATTCCTACCATAATTAATTACTTCTTATATCCTAAACTCATTTCACTTATCAAATATTACATAAATAAAGTTACATTATACAAATTAATAATCTTTCTTTAAACTTAAGTTTGAAATTTTACAATGCATATTACCCTTCTCACTCAATTTATATCCTTTTACTTCAAGTTCTCCCTTCCTTTAATTTTGGTATGATCACCTATAAATTTCTTGTATACAATTATTTGGTTAATTAATATTGGTGTGTGATACTTTATCAACATTCTACAATTAAATTTACCCTTAACCCTACCATATTCTATGAATGTGAGTTGGTAACTGCTATTACCCACACATTATTTTTATTTCATATGGCCTTCATAGATCTCAAAGAACTTACTGTATTTTCCTTCTGCCAAATTTGATAAATTCAGTGCTTTCACGAGCACTAAATCTCCAACTGTATCATTTGTAATTTGATCCTTTTGGTTAAATCTATCAGCACATTTTTCTCTTTTGCTCTTAATTCGTAAATGTATTTCTGCTTCACTGGTTAATTTGGTGTGATTGCTTAGGGGTAACCTGATTACATTTTCTCAAATCCTATGGGATTTTCTTGCAAACTGAGCTTCATATGGTGTCATTTTGATAGTGTCTTGGTGTGTTTCGTTGATGATGATCTCAATTTCTTTTCCCATTCTCGGTGGTTATCCCTGAGTAAGATCCTGAATAACTGACTCAGTTGTCTCATTGTCCTCTCGGCGGAATTAGATTGTAGATTTCAAATGAAGGTGTGTATGGTTTGAATGTTCAAATTTGCTAATTCCCCTTCCCACTATTTGGAAGTAAACTGGGTCCCGTTGTCTGTTATAATTGCTCTCGGTTGTCCATATTTAGTGAAATATTCCCATAGTCTTTTTAAAGTATTGTTGTGGTTGGTCTATTTACCTTATACAGTTGAATATAATTGGTGAACACATCAATGACCACCAGAATAAATTTTGCCCCACTCCTAGCTCTTGGCAAGGGACCGTTTTTTTTTTTTTTTTTTTTTTTTTTTTAACTTGGGAGCGGGTTTGAATTGCCCGAAGCACTGCTACCTTAATGTATATTGTACTTACCTCCCTGATCTAGTCAAATAGCCCCTTCCCTCTTACCAGGTTTAGGAGTTTCCTGACTAGAGTTTTACCTTCAGCATCCACCAAAGCCGTTCCATCACCAAAGAGGTTGAAGCCTCTCAGCAAGTACTTCACATCTGTAAATAATGTGTGTGGCAGTCTCCAGTTCCTGCCCGCATAATCTGTACACTGGTTCATCTTTGTAGATACCCATTTTATGCAAATGTTTCCTTAGTCCACAGTGTCCCGTGAGTAGACCTGTGGCTATCCTCAATTCCTGCCTAGACAGATAGATGAGACTCTTCTGCAGCCCCAAGGAAGGTTTCCTAAGGGTTAGCTTACTGTGTCTCATCCCTTCGGCCCTGATCCAGTGCTCACAGTGTCTTTCAGCCATCCACCTTCACACTGCCATCTTGACCATGGATTTGGAAATACCTACCGCAGGCTCCGGTCCAATCAGGGGAGTCGAAGACCCCTCCCTGGCCAGTGCATCTGCGGCTTCATTTCCAAGTATTCCCCTATGCCCTGGCACCCAACCTATCATGATTTGATTGTGCCTTGCCAGAGCTTGTAGGTTAATTAGGCACTCCCTGACTATGGCCGAGGTGACCACGTGTCCGTTTAGTGCCTTAATTGCTGCCTGACTGTCGGAGAAAATAGCAATCCGGGTCCCGTGTGTTTCCCTTCTCGCTATCTCTCCCAGACAGGCATTTATAGCATATACTTCGGCCTGAAATACAGAGGTATGCCTCCCCAAGGAAAAAACTAGTTCTACCCTTGGGTTTTTACAATACACCCCCCGCTCCAGTGCCGAAGTCCATCCTGGAGCCATCTGTGTACCAGATCTGAGCTCCTGATGTTAGTGTCTCTGACCATTCCATCATAGTTTGGTGGACCTGGTCAGGTGCAAACATTCGAGTAATGTGGTCGCTGCCCATTTCCAAGACGGGTTCTTTGACCACGCACTCGATACTCATATGTCCCGAGACATCTGGGAGGTTAGCCCAGTTGCTCGAGTTGCGCAATCTCCATGCCGCCAGCCTCGCCTCTCCCCTAAGGACAAGCTCAAGGGGAGGGAGGTTAAGCATTACTTCCATTGCTGCACCTGGTGTAGTTGACATCGCTCCCAGTGTGCACAGACAGGCCAATCTCTGGATAGAGCTCAGTTTAGCTCTTGTCTGTGCCTGGTTGGCCTTTGTCCACCACACCAGAGCTCCATAGGTAATCATAGGTCTTATCACCCTCAGATACATCCAGTGCATCATTGATGGCTTCAGTCCCCATTTCTTACCCACCATTCTTCTCACAGTCATCAGTGCCCTTTTGGCCTTGTTAACTGTCCTCTCAAGATGTGGGTTCCAGGTGAGTTTCCTGTCCAGAGTAACTCCCAGGTACTTCACCTCCCCCACAAACTCAAGGTATTCACCAAACAAGCGGGGCATCCTGGTCGTCAGATCTTTTCGCTGTCTGGTGAAGTTAATGAGAGCAGTCTTTTTTGGATTTACCCTAAGGTTCTCTTTTTTACACCACTCTTCAATCAGTCGTAGAGGATTTCTGATTACCTCAAGGACTGTATCAGGGAATCTGCCCAGGATCAAAACAACTATGTCGTCCGCATATCCTAGACAGAAGTACCCCTGTTCATTCAGGAGTTCAATAAGGTTGTCAACCACTAGGCACCACAACAGAGGAGAGAGAACGCCCCCTGTGCACAGCCCAGACTTGTCTCCGCCCTTCTGACCTCCCCTGCCACCTCTACAGAAATGCTTCTGTTTGTTAACATGGAACTTATCCAACCACAAGTGGTTGCATCCACTCCATGACGTCTTGCACCACTTACCATCGTCTCCACTGAGGGGTTATTGAAAGCCCCTTCAATGTCGAGGAAGGCACCTATGGCACAACCTTTCTTGGCGATCATTTGCTCAATCCTACCAACCACTTGATGGAGAGCTCCCTCGCAGGATTTCCCCGGTTGATAAGCATACTGGTTCCAATGCAGTGGTTTTATGGCCAAAGCACCCCCCCTAATATGCCTATCAACCAGTTTTTCAAGTCCCTTAAGAACAAAGGACATGAGTGTAATAGGTCTGTATCCTTTCCCTTCCGATTGGTTACGGTGGGCTTAGGTATAAAGACCACCTTACTAGCTTTCCAGGCTGCCGGCACATGCCCTAAAGCAATGCTTAGCCTGTATAATTTAGTAAGTACCAGTACCAGCAAATCCATTCCCTGCTGCAGCAGCACAGGATAGATCCCATCTGGACCTGGAGATTTGTAGGGTTTAAATGTGCCAATAGCCCATCTTACCCTTTGGGGAGTTACTATCCTCCTTGCCACTTCCCAGTCCTCCCTCTTACTACGTCTTGTGGAGAGTTTGGCAACTGGTTCAGTGTCTGCTCCCCCAAGTTTCCTCAGGGTACTGGAAGGGAAATGTGTTCTGATTAATTCTTAAACAGTTTCCCCTGCAGTTTTTGTTATATTTCCCAGTGGGGTTCTTAGCATCCCCACCGGGTTAACTGGGTCCTTAGATAGCACTTTATGCAGTCGTGCCCCTTCCCGAGTTTTGTCAATCTCTTGACAAAACTCCTTCCAGGACTTCCTGTGTGCTTCTCTAATTGCCCTGTTGTATTCGGTTAGTGTTTTCCTATACTGGTCCCACTCCTCGTTCTTTTTTGCTCTATTAAAGAGTCTCCTGGTGGTCTTCCGAAGTTTGGCTAGCTTCTTGCTCCACCATGACGGATCCCCTACTTTTCTCCCCTCACTAAGAGGGCAGTTATCAGTAAAGGATTCTACTATAGCCTCGCCAACCAATGCGGCAGAGTCTTCTAGCTCTCTCCTCCCACCATACTCCAATCCAGCCTCCTCAATCCGAACTCCCAGGTCCCTCCTGTAGGAGTCCTAGTCTGTTCTTCTTGGATCCCTGGTTGGCCGAAGCATGGTTGGATTTAGAGAGATATCATACCTAATATGTCTGTGGTCAGAAGAAGATGGTTCATCCGACACATGCCAGTTTAGTACATACCTAGCCGTCTGGTTCGATGCCACCGTAATGTCCAGGACCTCCTGTCTGGCCCTAGTGACAAACGTCGGCTCTTCCCCCTGATTTAAGACTAGTAAATTCTTAGAGCTAAGATAAGCTAAAAGTTCCTCACCTCTAGTGTTGGTACCTGTATTTCCCCACGAAGTGTGATGGGAGTTAGCATCCATCCCCACCAGCAGCTCCTCATCCACAGCCCCGCAGTGCTCGACCAGCCTCCTCAGCTCTTGTGTTGGTAGAGCCCCCGCGTAGTCAAAGGGGAGATATGCCGTGGCAAGGTTCAGCCTCTTCATCCTCCCCTCCGCCCGCAGCTCCACCGTCACTGCTATTAAGTCCCTGCAGCAGAAGTCCGTTAGTACAAAAGCACTCAACCCCCTCCTAACCAGGATACACGTCCTGGGAACACCGGAGTCCTTATCGTACAACAACTTACCTCCAGATGTCGCCAGCCCGCATATTCGTCCTCCAGAAATCCATGGCTCCTGGATGAGAACCAAGTCCACCTCTCCCCTGTCCAGCATCCTACACACGACAGCACTCGCCGCCCTGCTATGCTGTAGGTTCACTTGGAGGATCTTGATCATTGTTCTGCTTAATTTGCAGTCGCCTGGGTCCGCAGAGCAGCCCCAGGACTAGACAGCGTGCTCAACTCTACAGCCACTTCACCGGTTTCTGCAGTCGGCAGCTTGACAGCCGCCCCCGCACCCCCAGTGATGGTTGCTGTTGACACATCTGCTACAGACTCACGGTTTGCCGTCTCATTGGCTCCCACTGTCTGTGCAGTCTCGAAATCAATTCTTTTACTTACTTGGGTATTCAGTCACTGACCTTGAAGCACACCCCAAGTTCAGGACATTATTAACTGTTGCTCATGAAGCGAACAGCCTGCTTTACTCTCTTTTTTACAACTGTGTCGTTAGGGTAGTTTCCCGCCCATACTTCACTGTCGCATTGCCCTTGGTTCACCCGGGAGGTGAGAGTAGCATTGTGAGGACTTAATTCCCAACTACCCCAGTCTCCCCAGTCAGAGCAGTTATTTCTACCGCCCCCAACCGGTAGACTGACGAGGAGGGATAATTCCTCACCTTTGAACCATAGCCTTGGTCCAGGCCTGCATATTCAGAAACCTTCCGGAATCCTTATTCACAGGTAACCTACATTTCTGTAGGCCGTCCCACTATCCGCCACCTGTGGACCCGCCCGGTTGCTCAGGCCAGCTTGCCTGTAGTAATCTATCGACACTAACTCGCCCTTTTTCCTTAGTACTATGCATGTCATTTCACCACTCCTTAATTTAAGGTCATGTGCACTTCTGGCAAACTTCACAAGTCCTAATTAACTGTTTTATATTTTTTAATCAAATTATCTGTTGCAAAATCTTCCTTAAAGGTCTCATAGGTTTTGTTAATTCCTATGTGCCCAAAGTAATTATGTATTTCCCAAATTAATTTATTTCTAAAGCTCTCTGGTATGTATAATTTAAATTTTCCGTTGTCTTGCCTATACAATCATTCTTCCTATAAATTATAGAATTTGTGTAGTTTGCTGTTTGAGTCTCCCAATTTGTTTATTATAGATTTAGTTTTATTGTCTTCCTGTTGTATTGTGTGTATTTCCCTTAATATGTTTAATATGTCCTCATTGAGTTTCTGTTGCATAACTGCTATTTGTATAAATGGATCATGTTGGTCAAAAGCTTCTTCAACTGGGTTCCTTTTGAGAGTATCCGCGACAATATTGTCCTTACCATTACAGTGGGATGATGTTTAAATTGTACTTTTGAATTAGCAATAGCCATCTAGTCATTCGTGCGTTCAACAGCTTAAATCGATTTAAATAGGTGGTCAGTTATTATGGTCAAAGGATTTCCTAAACCAAAACGCCTAAATTTCTTTAAACTATAAACAATACTTAGGAGATCCTTTTCTGTCGTAAAATAATTTATTTCACCCCCCTTTAAATGTCCTGCTGGTATATGCAATTACTCCAACATATCCCTCATCATGGTATTGAAATAATTGTCCTCCCAAAGCGTAGTTACTGGTGTCATCATAAATAATATTTGCGATTGGGTATAGGATGCGAGGATGCGATAACATAACCTTATCTAAAAATTGCTGTTTTACTGATGCAAATCCCCTCTCTTGTTCATCTCCCTATTTAAATTTCTTCCCCTTCTTTAACAATTCCTGTAATAGAGCTGTAATTGTAGCATTATCCTTTGAAAATCTGTTATAAAAGTTTATGAGTCCTAACAACGCTTTCAACTGTTTAGCATTCCTTGGCCTTGGAAATTGATTTATGACTTCCACTTTTGCACCGCTTGGTTGCACTTCCTCTACACTTAAGCTGTGTCCTAAGTATTCTATTTCCCGCCTGCAAAATTGTGATTTGTCCAAGTTAATTGTTAAGTTAGCCCCTTTTTAAAAAGTATTTCTAACTGTTGTAGGTGCTCTTCAAAATTACCCTCATAATCTGGCAGTGTCCTTTTGTTAATCATTCTTGCGTCTAAACATAACCGAACTGAACCATCACATTTAAATACAGGTACTATGGGATTAATGTATGGACTCTGAGCTTGTTCAATAACATTAAATTTTAGCCTTCTATTAATTTCTGCGTTTACGGCTTCCCTATGTTTAAGCGCTATAGGCCAACCACTTTGCTTATACGGTGTATGGTCTGTTACTGTGAATTTGTGCTTATAAGTACTTATGAGTCCCGGGGGTTCACTAAATACTTCCTGATAATTGTATATTAATTCAATTAAATCGTTCTGTTTCTGTTCACTGATGTTATCTAACTGAATTATACTATTCTTAAATTTATTTAACCTTTCTTCAGGGTATTCACTTAACATGTGACAGTTAAATTTGACTCCATTATTATTAAACTTGAACATTTTAATCTCTTTAGCTTCATTGATAAATTGTTACCTATTATTGTTTTACATATTATTTATTCACTGTTATATTGTTCTTTGTTGTTATTTTGTTATTTATAGTTTTTTTTAAAATTTTTTATTGTTATAGATTTATTGTTGTTTTTTGTTATTTATTGTTGTTGTTTTTTGTTTTGTAATTTTTGTTGTATTTAAATTTATTTGCCTTTACTTAAAATATTGCGTTCCATGTCAGATTTTGTTTGGCGATGATAACCACAATTGGTTTTTCGCAAAAAAAAAAAAAAATCCACTCATTATATTTAACTTAATATTCCTTTCAAAAAAATTTACAATTGCTTCATTTTTAATTAAATTAGGGACTACTATGAAGTGAGTTTCTAATTTATTATCCCCTATTTCTATTTGTGTCACGATTTGATGTTTAATAGCTTTAAATTTCTGATCCAATGTCTCCAATTACCTTAACATTTGACATTCCCACATTAGATGAAACCTTAACTGTTTCCCTAATTTTATTATAAAAGTCTTCTGATAATGCATTAAACTGGCTCCCCGTATTGATTAATGCATTAACCTTAAAGTTTCCTTCTTTAATTTCTAATTCTGGGCAATTTATTAAATCTATCTTTTGTTCATCAATCCTTTCTTCATCACATAAAATTTCTCTGATCTCGGTAAAAGCTAAAGTGTATTGTTCAGGTAGGGAATGTCAGTATTGGGTCAGAACCTGTTTGATTGCGAACCTGACAGGTGTGGTCCGTTATTAATATTTACAACTGGCTTGATAGGCCCCTTTACAAAACGACCATTTTCGTATCTTTGTCCATTTTCGTTTCTTTGGCTAAATTGGCCGGTCCTATTGTGTCCTGTTACCCAAAAGTGTTCTCTTTGTTGAAAGTGAAATTCTGTAATTTGGTTGACGAACGCACTTTTAGTTTTTATCTCTCTAGTGATTAAAGCTATAGCAACATTCGGGTCAAAATGTGCCATTTTCCTAATTATTAATTCCTCTAGTATCTTTGGTGATATATCTTGGAAATACAATAGATTTTGTTCCATGTACTCTATCATATGGACATGTCCCCTATAATCATATTTACCAAACTCAAACTTGTCTGTAGCTCTACCTTGAATTATTTCACTCCAAAATTTTTTTTTGAATGCTTCTACAAAGTCTGTAAATTCCTTAAAACTTCCAGAATAAAGTCACCACCAAGTAAAAGCCTGCCATTTTAGATGCATAGCTATCCACTCTAAATCATTTCCCTGATAAAACTTTTCAAAGAGGTTAGTTATGTCTTGAAAAACTATAGATGCACACTCTTCGTTGGTGAAAATTATCTTAGTTTCAACTGGATGTACAATTGAGTTTCCCTTTTGATGTTCTACCAAGTTTAGCTGTTTTTTTTTATTTGTTTATGGCGTTCGTCTAACTCTTTAACTTGGGGTTGTCAGTAATACGTTGTTCAATGTCATTTTTAGTGTGTTTAAATCTCCCGTTTGTCTCTGGTGTTGGTCCAAACATTTTATTTCCATGTTTGCCAATTTAGTCTGTCGTTTGTTCCGATTCTGTGATTCTTTTTTCCAATCCAAATTTTGTTCATCTACTGGCGAATTTGTCCCTACATCCTCTATCTCTTGCACTAAGTCTTCTGTGTCCATTGTCTGCCCTAATTGTTTAATTTGACTATTATCATTCCCCATTTTATTTAATTTTCCTAAAATTCTCCTACTTCGTCTTGGAATAAAGTTATCAACTTGCTCTTTTACACTTTGATTCATATACCTAATTATTTTCTATTATTTGAAGTAACTTCCCTAATAATATTCACTACAGTCTTATTTATGTTCACAGTTTTTTTTTTATTAAATTACTTTAACTAGCACTCTTACTTAAGCCAACAGATTAATAAATTTGTTTATTAATATATGATTAACTTTTTACATTTATTTATTTATATTCACCAGTTCTATTTAACACTGGCTACTAGTTAGGTGCAAAATTATATAACCTAAGTTATTTAAAATATTACTTTTCCTTTAGGTTATATATTTAATTACCTTAACACTCTTTTGTCTCACCTTCAGGTTTCTAATCAATTAACACCAATATCAATTTTAACATAACTTGCATTTATTCTTGACACTTAATTAACACACATTATACCCCTTTATCTTAATACTATTTAGTGACAAGATTGATTCCTTAAGTAATATTTCAATTACAAAAAAAACAAAGATGGACTCTTGATGCTTTAGGTTATTACAATAAAGTTTAATACTGACAGTGTTCATTTCTCCTTCTCCGGGGTTGTTATTATGGATCTTTTTATAGAACTAGATTAAGTGAAAAAAAACTAGATTATTATTTTATACTAAAGAATTTAAAATTGTTTTGAATTTACTGTTTATAAAGCTCTGTTCCTTGGATCTTGACCGTTGATACTGCTTCGCTCCACTTTCACATAACTAACTTATTTTACCTAATTCTTTACTAAATTATTTACATCACACTTTTTTAAATTATACAAATACAAAAAATTACACTTACCTTAATTCTAGTAACAAAATTTACCCCTTATTAACATTATTGACACTTGGTCCCCCCCCCCCATACGTCTGCCCTCTTCTGAAGTTCCCCCAAGATTCTCCAATCACTTCCTTTTCCAACCTCGCATCATCTCTCCCCCTCGCGTATTTTTAGTTAATTAGGTTATTCCCATACCCATCTACAAAGAGCCTGCTCTAAGGGTACAGTATTATTATAACCCAGGTATTTTGGTCCTTGGAAAATCCTATCTTAAAATGGTTGTACCCTTCTTTTGTCAAAGTTTCCCCAGCCCCTTTATGACTACACTCGAAATTAAACAATGGTCATGTACTTTGTCTGAAATTTTAGTAACTATTCTTGACACTTGCAAAATATTACTTCCGACTATTTTTCTTTTTGGATATAAACTGAATTTAGTCTTTAGCCTCATACGTTATGTTAAAATATGGACGTTTTAAACCCAGTTGAGAAATACCAATGTCGGTATATAAGGCAGTCTAAAAATTGACGGAAAAATCCAATGTCCATATTTACAGGCGTTGCTAAAAAATGCCGTAACAATTATATTGATGATCAAAACCAAATGTTTTTTAGATCAAAATTTTTGAAAGAAATTTACAGTAAGTAAATATATACTTTTAAACTACAAATTACAGACTTCTTGAATTTTGTAGTCCATTACGTTCGGTGAATCTTATTAATCACTTAAACAATAGTTTATGAATATCCGAACATTATATTTAGTAAATTTGTTAAAACTTACTGAGACAGAATGTTTTCGATCTCTATCTTCATCGTTTACGTGCCAATCTTCATCAGTGTCTTCTGCTTTTTTTTATTTATTTAGTTTTTGTTTTTTTTTGTTTTTTGTTTTTTTTTTAAGAGCGCGGAGGGTAGGTGCAGAAGGCACTGATGAAGATCGGCACATAGCGATCGAAAACATTCTGTCTCAGTGAGTTTTAACAAATTTACTAAGTATAAAAGTTCGGATAGTCATAAACTATTGTTTAAGTGATTAATACAAATTACAGTAACAGTAATCATAGTCAGCGATTATTTACAAGGCTGATTTTATAAAAACTAGTGTCACATTTACAAGAGATATTTAGAGTATTAAGTGTACTATTTGTAATATTGAGTCAAAACTTGGTCCGCTTTCTAGCTTCCCAGTACAATCTTGTTAAGTTCTGTTTTATATTATTTGTTTAGTCTTGAGGGTTCTGGTCATCATCTGTTTATCAGATCTTGGATCATCATTGCACGAAGTACAAAAGTTTGAGTCCAAGTTATCAAGCCTATTTTTAACTGCCTTCGTTTGCCAAGTCTATCTATAGCTTCGTTTGCCAAGTTTATCCAAAGCAAGTTTTTCACAATTTTCTTTCTTTTTTATCTTCTTTTGTTTCGGAGAGTTCCAATATAGATAAAATTTTTAATTTTACCCAGTGTATCAGCTGCTCCTGCCATTTAGGACTATATATATGAGGGTACCCACAAATTGTTCTCAGTGTATTCAGATTTAATGACGCTCAATTCAAATACAATAAACTCCACTCAATAAGCTTCTATTTAAGACGAGTATTACAATACTTTGAATCTCACTCAATATGCTTTTTTTGACACAATTTTTTTGATTACTATTGCAAATTTAGTAGTACTACCGCAAATGGACCAGGGATAGTAAAAGTTGTTACACAGCATTACTGTAAGTGACTATCATAAAGATTCTTATGTGCCATGGAACAAGGTAATCAGCAACATCTTGTAAGCATTTTGAATGCTAATAATTAATCCTTCAGCTTGGATTGAGGCCATTAAAAACATAGAAGTGGGTGTAAAATCGTCTCAGTGTGAACTGGCATTGTAGTGTACTAACAACAAAGTTGAGGAAGTCATATTTGATAACTTTCCCAACTATGTATCTTTTGATGATAATATCACAACTTATGAGATACAAACGGTACAGGAAATTGTGAAAGTCATAGCTCCAATAGCTTCCATTACAAATGAAGAGAATGAGGATGATGATAATAATAATGAAAAAGACGAGCCTTTCCCGCCAGTAACACCAGCTGCAGCATTTAGTGCACTAGCTGATATGAGATGTTACATTATCAGCATCCCTGGAATTTGAGACGACTATATCGAAAATATTAATCAATTAGCAACTTTAATTTTAAATTCCTCTCTAAAAAAATTAAAACAAAATGACATGAAAATTATTTTATGAAGATATACAAACTAGGAAAATATTTATTCTATACAGTGGAAATGTAATAATAGACACTATTCCTGTATAAGACGTTTTCCTATTTAAAACCCTTTTTTTAGATGGTCCCTTGAAAATCTTATAAAGCGGATTTTACTTTAGTTACAACATTAAAATCTGATGTTATAAAACTGATATCTCCAACAACAGAAACACTCTCTTCGCCTTCTAAATTTTTTTTCAACATCATGAAAAAGTCAGGGCCTCTCAGTGGTTAGATCACAGTCCTAAACTTACTATCCCAGGATTCAATCATTTTAAAAATATTTGTGTTTTTTTAGAGAGTAAGAAATTGAACATACTAATAGGGTAAAGGGCTAAGGGTTTTTTTCTCTGTGCTGCCTTTTACTTTATTTTTTAGGTGATGGTAATCTAAATGTCTGTCATGGTAAAATGAGTTGTGTTTAAAGAAATATATTAAGCATACTAGCCTAAATAATTTGGAAAACATCACAAACAATGGTAGTTTTACAGAGAGCTAATTGAATTGTGATACACTTCAGTAAATAACTCGTATAATGAGCTTAAAATGCTTGTTGTATAAAAAGCTTCAACACAATCCACTACCCAACTTTTCCAATGGCCTGGTTTCTCTTTAGCAGATTTGTCAGCATTTGTTTTGTGTTTATTTAAGACATTTTAGTTTATTCATATAATGCAAAAAAATTATGAAAAAATCATTTAACGTTAAAACCTTTTTTTGTGTGTAACAAGATTACTGTGGTAGCACGGTTACACCAATTCTTTGTTTTGAAATGGCACCAGTGGGTACACACCAGTGCTACACAGCAGTCATGTCTTAATAACCACTCACAGAGAACATCTTAAGTAGACAATTCTTTTATTGCATAGAAGTATTTGAAAATTGTTCATATTTAATTTAAGAAGGCTTTTTGGCATACATATTGAACTCTGATAAAGGACAATTGTTTAGTCCACATGGAGGCAATTAAATTGGATCTCCTAAGCTCTTTACCTTGAAATATATATATATATATATATATATATATGCTGATACGTATTCCTTGACAGATGGAAAAATATGATGAATAGTTATTATCTAGAGTACATCCGTTCATTCTGCAGTGCATAAAATCGAAGTTCCGACATTTCGCTAGAATCTCATTTAGCATTGATGAGGTGAACCCAACAACAGTTGACTCGCTCTTCAACTGATATATATAACAATTGAGGTTATTCAAACAAGAATTATTTATTAATTTTTATTCCAAGCTTTTTGTTGATAAAATGTATGTTAAATTAGAAGTAGCATTGTTGCCAAATTTATACAAATTGCCAAGTTTATTTTGCTGTCCTAACATTATAGACGTGGTTTTACATCTTGCATTATTGTATTATTCATTCCTCATGATGTTGGTACTGTCTATCAACGAAAAGCTTTGAATAACAATTGAGAAATAATTATTGTATTTGAATAACATCAGTTGTGTTTTTATTATTATACAAGAAAACCTATTATGTGTACATATATATATATATATATTTTTTTTTTTTTTTTTTTTTTTTTTTTTTTTTTTTTTTTTTTTTTTTTTTTTGGACTAGGAGACTGACAGACTTACCTTGGTAAGAGTCCACACTGTAGTCTTGAAATAGAAACACATAAAAGCACTTAAACAATGATATATTTCAACCACACAGTGGTCTTTATCAATCGAAGAGAAAACACAAAAAGAAATATGAGAGAATGAAATAAATAAATATATATATATATATATATATATTTTTTAGGTTAGTTTTGGTTGGTAAAGATTATTTAGATTTTTTTTTTTTTTTTGGACTAGGAGACTGACAGACTTACCTTGGTAAGAGTCCACGCTGTAGTCTTGAAATAGAAACACATAAAAGCGCTTAAACAATGATATATTTCAACCACACAGTGGTCTTTGTCAATCGAAGAGAAAACACAAAAAGAAATATGAGAGAATGAGATAAAATAAATATAAGTTGTAATCACAGATTGTGTAGAGTGGAAATCAGATGACACAGATGCACAGATTAAAGATATATATATATATATATATATATATATATATATATATATATATATATATATATATATATATATATATATATATATTGTTTCCATGAGCATATGAGTGATTATAGTTTATATAAGTCTGTCAGGGGAAAAGAGATAAGGCTATTAGGAACAAAAAAAAATTAATGGATTTATCTGATGTTGAGGTTAGGGGATTCTCTGGACTTGGTATACCACTGGTATGATAATTCCCACCTTCTCAGTTCTGAGGGATTGCAATCAGGGGGGAGTGATTTAATTATTTTTGTGGTATAACAGTCATCAAAAGTTGTGATGTTGTGACTCGCAGCCTGTTGAGCTGTTGGTCTATCCATATTCATAATTTTAACATCATGTCTGTGGCCATTCATTCTGATATTCAGACCATCCGTGGTCAGGACTATGTACTGTGCTGAGCAAAGTTTACATTTTAGCTGGTATATGACATTTTTCGATATACAATTATGATGACCCTGTATTTTGAAGACCATTTTTGTTGTTTGGCTGTTGAAACTATTTGCTGAGGGGTGTATTGGACACGTCTTGCATCTAGGTCTATTGCTCAGCACAGTACATAGGCCTGACCACGGATGGTCTGAATATCAGAATGAATGGCAACAGACATGATGTTAAAATTATGAATATGGATAGACCAACAGCTCAACATGCTGCGAGTCACAACATCACAACTTTTGATGACTGTTATACTACAAAAATAATTAAATCACTCCCCCCTGATTGCAATCCCTCAGAACTGAGAAGGTGGGAACTATCATACCAGTGGTATACCAAGTCCAGAGAATCCCCTAACCTCAACATCAGATAAATCCATTCATTTTTTTCCCCTCCTAATAGCCTTATCTCTTTTCCCCTGACAGACTTATATAAACTATAATAACTCATATGCTCATGGAAACAATATATATATATATATATCTTTAATCTGTGCATCTGATTTCTACTCTAAACAATCTGTGATTACAACTTATATTTATTTTATTTCATTCTCTCATATTTCTTTTTGTGTTTTCTCTTCGATTGACAAAGACCACTATGTGGTTGAAATATATCATTGTTTAAGTGCTTTTATGTGTTTCTATTTCAAGACTACAATGTGGACTCTTACTAAGGTAAGTCTGTCAGTCTCCTAGTCCAAAAAATCTAAATAATCTTTACCAACCAAAACTAACCTAAATATATATATATATATATATATATATATATATATATATATATATATATATATATATATATATATATATATATATATATATAGATGTATATGTATATGAAAAGAAAATTCAAAGTGTTATAATTAAGAACCTTATTGTTTCAGACATGTCTGAAGATGCAATTATGGGACTTAATCTGCCAACTGGTATTCCATTTGTTTATGAATTGGATGCAAATTTCAAACCTGTTGTATCAATGAAGTTTTTGGGCGATGAAGAAACTGTTAAAAAAGCAATGGAAGCTGTTGCAGCCCAGGGTAAAGCGAAGTAAACACTGGGTAAAATTGTGATTGTCATGACAAATTAGAAAATAAATGGAAATAATCCTTAAAGACAATTAGCAGGTTGTTATTGGTCAACATTTTTGCATTCAAAATTTATTTATTTCATAAATTTGTATGATACCATAAAATGTTGTTAAGTTTTTATTTTGTTTATAAATTTTATTTATATTAAAGACATGTAAATGTTGTAGGCATTGGGAATTTAAATAAATAAATATTTGTTAGTAATTTATCATCTGTATTTTGTGATCTGTATGACCATTTAAAAAAGTGAACAATAAAATATCATCCCAATAAATTGTTGGCTGTGATTTCTATTCCCATTTGAAATTTTACCATGATTGAACAATCACCATAAATGAAAAGAATGGAGAACCTCATAGATCAATAAAACAGAAAAAAATACACAGGGAAGACATACTTCAAAAATCGCTATCCATATACAAATCAAAGCACTTTAAAACTTGTTGTGTTTTAAAATACAGTAAAGCCTCTTTAACTTGTCTCTACAGGTTAGGCCTCTTTTACTTGACCCAAACCAGCTTAGGAAAATATAAAAATATATTTTTCTACAGCCATTGCTTATTCGAGCAATTAATATTATTGTAAGTAACTTTGTTTACGGACACTATACTGACCGCAGCAGGCCTGTGTGGTAGACATTGTGTCCAGACGACATGGCACAAATAGTTCAGCTTATACCATATAAGTAAATTGACATTTTAATTGTTTTTGCTGTTTACACTTGTTTACCTTCAAGTTTCTGTAAGTGTATGCAATGGGAACAAAAAAAAAAAAAATGTGTAACAATCGAAAAACAACTTGAAGCATAGAACTCAAATGATAAAAGTGGACATCCAAATTGATTACTTTTGTCGTAGTATTGGACTGAAAAGAACAGAAAAAATATTGAAGATTTTACTTCAAAAACAGTTTAGAGAACTAATTTTACACTACTTAACTAAGTGAATACGTAATTGCTTACTTGCTGACACGTTTCAAAACGATCGTTCCTTTTTCGAAGCTAATCTTCTACTAGCGGCTTCTGGCTCTTTACAAACGGTATGACAGGGTTGGATTTATGACATTGGGTGAGGTGTTGGCGTCTTGTGTGATGTATTTGAAAAGACTATTGGCTTCAAAGTGTGTGTGGTCAAGAAGTATATTTTCCCTGTCTGTTGCGTAGTGTTTGTAGATTTCATATTTTTCTAAGGTTGTTAGTTTTTTTATTCTGTTTTAATGTGTGTAGAATATTTAAATTAGTGCGTATGTCGGTATATGTGTGTTGGGTGTTATTTAGGTGTTTTGCGTAGCTGGATTTAGGATTTGTTTGGGTAATGTGTTCATCGAAGCGTGTGTAGAATGACCTGCCGGTTTGACCGATGTAATAGTTGGGACAATCGTTGCAAGTTAATTTGTAAATACCTGAGAGTTTATATATGTCAGTTTCTTTTTGAAAAGGTTGTATATGTTTTCTTAGCGTGTTTGTTGTTTTGTAGGATATTTGGTAATGGAGTTTTTTAAATGTGGAGGCTATTTTGTGTGTGTTTTTAATGTGGTAGGTGAGGGATATGTATTTGTTATTTTTTGTGTGGTTTGTTTGTGTGGCTGTTAGATGGTGTTTATGTTTTATTTTCCTGAGAATGTTGTCTATGAGTGTGTGTTGGTAGCCATTTTGTTGGGCAATGTATTTTATGGTATTAAGTTCTTCGTCGTAGTCTTTCTGTAGCATTGGTATGTTTATTAGACGGTGTAACATATGATTAAAGGCAGCGTGTTTGTGTTTTGTTTGGGGTGATTAGATGTATTATGTATGGCCATATCTGTAGTGTTGGTTTTCTGTATATTTTGAAATTATGTCTAGTGTTGTGTTTGGTGATAGTAAGATCTAGAAAGTTTATTCTATTGTTTTCTTCTAACTCAAGAGTGAATGTGAGGTTTTCGTGTATGGTATTAATGTAATTATGTAGTTGTTTGATTTCCCTTTTGTTGCAGTTGTATAATATTAAAATGTCATCTACATATCTATGGTAGTAAATTATTTTATGTGTGTGGTTATTGTTCTGTAGAATATATTGTTGTTCGATGTGGTGTAGGAATATTTTTGCTAGGATGCCTGAGATAGGGGAACCCATTGGGAGGCCATCTTTCTGTGTGTAGTATTTGTGTTGGTATGTGAAGTAGTTTTGTGATGTGATGAGTTTGGTGAGTGTGTTTATTTCATGTGTGAATTTATGTGGCGTGTTGTTTGCTGTGAGCATATTTTGTAGTATGTTCAGTGTTTAGTCTGGAGAGAGACTAAGGTTAGAACAAAGCAAGGTGAGATATCAAGTATTGGCGGTAAGTTTACGAGAGGTTGCGCAATCGTGATTAACAAAGCGAGGTGAGATACAAAGCATTGGCGGTAAGCTTACTGGAGGTTGCGCAATAGTGATTAACATTTAACAAAGAAAGTTTAAAAACCCGCACTAATTAAATCAAATCATTCAGAAGCAAATCAACAACGACACTGAATTTAACACAAATATAAACGACAAGTTATCATTAAAACCTTAACTAAGCACTTAACCGAGGTAAGGAAGGATGCAACTTTCTGAAGAGCGAGGTAGTGGATCTTCCACAGTACTGTGGTCGTCGGATGCTGTAGAGACGTCTTGACGGCGGTAAAGTCACTAAAACTTGATTTAAAACATGAGTAAAATGTACAAGTTTAACATTACAAAGTCACTTACAATTTGCATACCACGTGTCGGCGCACTGCAAAGTTTCACAAGCGGTGTAACCGAACTACAGTTTAACAGCGCGACGATTTATGGTTCAGATTGGCAATCGACACTGACACGAACTTTCACACACATTAATAAATGCTCGCGGTACATGTAAATTGGCTACCAGGACAAAGCCGATACGGAAAAGGCGGCGCGGTTTAACTACGACTGACCTAGTCGCAGGACGAAACAACTTCTCTGCTAAGACGGAAAACTGTACAGAAATGTAGAAGAAAGAAAGCAGTAATACCAACTTGAGAACGCTAAATCGTCTACAATCGACTTTAACAAAGTTGCACTGGCTTAAATGCTGGCCACAGGTCAAACGTCAACGAGGATCAAGAGACCAGTTGTACAGCTGAGGAATGTCGCGGCAAAATACGAAAATACAAAACCTGCACTGAACATTCAGTGTTTGTTCTTTTGGCACATTAGTGTAAAGGTTTTTTATGTCGAATGAGGCTATGGTGGAGTTGTGTGGTATGTGGATGTCATATTTTGTGTATGAGGTCTATGTTATTGTGTATGGATGTGTGATTGTGAAAGTTTATGTTGTCTCTGATAAGTTTGTCTATGTATTTGGCTAATTTATGTGATGGTGCATGTGTGTGATTGATTAGTGGACGGATGGGTGTGTTTTCCTTGTGGATTTTAGGTAATGCATTTAATATGGGGGCTTGGGGTTTTATTTGTTTATATTTCTTTTGTTCACTTTTCATGATTTCGGTGCATTTGTTTAAAAGATTTTTAATTTCTGTTTGGAATTTTGGTGTGGGGTCTTTAGAGGATCAATGTAAAGCAAAGAAAGATAAAAATGAGCTACTCATAACATCTAAACTATATTTGAAGTTGACCTAACAGGAATGTTATTATCTAGTACATACGTATATTTTGTTTTAAACTGTTTATTGAAATATGTAAATATTTTTAATACATTTTTTGCATAGTGAAGAAAATTATTGTAAGTATACTTTGTTATTTCCTAATATTCCCGGGATAGTTGTTATATGTTTGATTGACTACAGTTCTGTCTGTTCAAAGGTTTCATTGGAATATCATCAAGAATAAACACTGAACTTTTACTCGAATTAACAGTTCCTAATTAATGCAAATAAATTAATTTGTCTCACATCAATCTCTTGTAGGCAAGGTGTAGGGATTAGGCCTGCTTATCAATGAATAATGTTTGGTAAAAAGGGATGCTGATTTCAGGATTAACAGGCAAGGGAAAAGACATAGTGTTCCGGCATATACATAAGATAGATATAACCACTACCTACAGTTTCAGAAAGATATAACAACTGCCTCAGGATATGTTTAAGCTGTTTTACTGGAATTAAAAGAGTAACAGTGTTTACGCTTTAACACTAGTGATATTTAGTAGAATCTTTAAAAAAATGTATTTTCAGTCATATTGATGAAGAAATAATCAAGCCAGTTTTACTAAAAGTATCTAGCTACATACTTTTATATAGTAGGTATGTGTGTTTTTTAGCAATACTGAGGAAATTCTGGTTATTTATAATACAAGTTTAATTAGTGACGTTTTAAAAATAGAGTGTCAACCACCTGTGTTTACTTGCGTTATGGTGTCTGTTCACTGTTGTGTGCCCCGCCTATGGGAAGATTACACCATTTCCTCCACGGGACATGGTCCGTCTAAAAAAAGTTAATTACATTAAAAATGACAACACTTATTATTCTCCTAGGTTAGCAATACAAGTTCATTACATGTAATTTAATAATCTTCAATGCCCGGTTAATCTAAAACAGAAATTAGGATATTTTCAGGAATGAAAAAAAATTAAAGAGAGAACAGTGAATAAGGGTATTATGTACTCAAAATTTCAGGATGTTTCAAAAATAGACAGTATAATGAACAATGTTATATGATCTAAACTATATAGGTTTAAAAAATCCTGTTAAATTTTTGTCAAATTATAAATTCTTGTCCAAGTTTTGACATTCGCTTTACATGCACATGTTGCTATCAAATTTGAAGAAAGTGCAGACGTACTACCCTTCAAAAAAATCTTGGCTGATCATTTTTATTTTTACAAAGTACAATGTCTTGCTTTCAGAATGTTTTTTTTTCAAAAAACAATGGCTTACATGTGGCGTATGTATATACTAAAAGCGGTATTGAAATATGTGACATAATAATTATCTAATACTAATTATTTGTATTCTATAGGTGATTTTTTTATTAAGTGTTATTATTAATAGCCCCCCCCATATATTTATCGACTCAGGCCTTATTTTTCAATGCACACCACTACCTGTGTTGGCAGAAAAAGACTTGTCTCCGTTCAATAATTGATTTAATTGTAAAGCTTTATCTTTAATCAAGGGCCCTATTAATCGGTATACCTTTTTCTCTCTCTTGAGAAAACCAAACAGAGCGCTGTGAAACGTCTCCAGTGGTGTGGTTTTTACCTGTGACAGGATTCAGTACACTTACTTGTTGAAGAAATACAAAACTGTTCTACTTTGACCACTTACAATATGTATGAATTTGAGTACCTCCGTCAAAGTGTAAATTATCGTAGTTAATACTGTACAGTACCATATTTTGAGGATATATGGTAGCTTTTTAGTACTGTTGTATTTACTAGTACCTTGTTTTGAATAATTATGTTGATTGTAGTAATAATTTCAATCCATCAAAAATGGGTCAGGTCTCAATCATTTCGGATAATAGGACTTCACAGTACTATAGGGCACTGCGGATTGTTTAATGTTGTCTTTTTACTAATATTGCTCCAGATCTCGGAATTTAATGTCCCTATGCTGTAGGCGATTGATTCTACAACTAGTTCAATATAATTTATTTAGTATTATGAATTGCTTTATATGAGTTTTTGTTAATGAAGTTGCTTTTAGCTAAATGTAATTACTGGTATTTATATAATTTTATAAGCACTGCATGTCATGAACCTGGTTACATATAATACTGAGCGGCTACAAACATAGCCTCATATGTTTCTTGTCCAGGAGCTAATAAAGATCTGACCTGACCTATTCTTGAACAACTGATAATCTATAAAGTTATCCCGTGACATGCTATGCTCTTACGTAGCTATTGAAACTAGTTCTAATTATTGCAGATAACTTGAAATATTGATTTATTTTACTAACAAAATGTAACAATTGTAAGGACTGGATTTTAATCTTACAGTAGGTTGAAGAGTGAATTATTTCAAGTTTGAATTGTGATTTAACGGATTATGTTTATAAATATCGGTTAACCAAGCAGTTTCAAAATAAATTTAATTCAATTTTTTCAAAATAAACAATGATTCCTAAGTGTTTTTAAAATGTTAGTCCAATTTTAAAAGTGAAATAGATTCATTAAGTTGTGTTGTACAGTATCACCAAGAAAACATTTTAAAAAATTGTTTAACAATCATAGACTGATGGCCGAACAGCATATAATGATCACAAAGTAAACTCCATAATGAATCACCAATTGCAAAATGGCTTTACATTATTGAATAATCCACTGGCCAAGTGTGAAATTCTTAGTAGGTTTTGCTAATTAGATAAACAAAGTAAATAAGTAGTGGGTTTGATAAATAATCAAAGTAAAGTTCAAAACAACAAAATATTACTAATGGTTGTAAAGATAAAGAATAAGAAATGTCTTCATTGCATAATATAAGAACAATAAACCCTGCTACAGACAAAACAGAAATAGTTGGGTTTTACTTCTTCATTACTGATGGTGTCTTTGGACAAACTTAACAATGCCACCAAAACCATGAAAAATGATAATGGAGAAGGGAAGTGGAAACTCAGAATTACTGACATCCTTGAGCCAATACATTTGTACTGTATACATGGAAGTTCAGGAATAACATGTTTCTCAATTATAATAATTCTACTTATCTAAGACTCCTGCTAAGTTTGATTTGCTCTCTTTATGTAAAACATTTTGAGAGGTCTATGAACTTTAACAAATGTTTAGTTACTGGTTACTCATATTCTGGATAAAAAAAGCAAGGAACGTAGAAACGAACCTAGAAGATAGAGAGGATAACTAGATTTTCAACAAGAGCAATATTTACCAATATAGTAAACAGAAGAGAATTATGCTCTATTTGTGATACTGTGTAAGTAATTTTAGAAATGAGTTCATTACCATTAATCTTATGTTCAAATGTATACCTTTTAAAATATTTTCTACTTCAAACTGTGAATTTACTATTATGTTACTCTTTAAAAATATTTAGTGTTTATTACATTATTTTTTTTTTAACTTGAGCTACAGTAGTAGTAGGCCTATACTTGTAATGTTACCACATGTAAAACGTTGACTATAGTAGTATTTAGTCAATTAAGTACTGTTACATGATGACTGCAATTTCAGAATTTTTTAAACTATAATTTGTTTCCCTCTTCAGCATAAGCTACTAGTTCACACTTATTAACACCATCCTTCAATACCAATGACCATAAGGAAGCTTTAGTTTTCATGTTGTATATATTGAGATTTTTTAATTACAACTATTGGTAACGTTTGTTAAAAAAATTACTACTTACTGATATTTTTCATCAGATACGCTTGGTACTAGAGCAGTGCATTGTTCAATGCTGTGGGCCATGGACAAGACTAAAACAACACACCTGAGCGACAGTCTTGTAAATGACTCACAGCATTGAGTAATGCACTAATCTAGAGTGAAACACATCTACTGGAAAATATCAGTAAGTAGTGGTTTTTTATCAAGTGATACCAATAGTACTAAAGAACTTGTCTTTACTTTTTGTTTTAATAAGTTTCCTTTGTAGTGACAATATTATGTAAATAACCTATATAATGTAGGCAAAAATTATGCATAATCAGCATAAGGGTCATTTACTAATCAGTCAATTCCCCAAATATTTTTTTTATTTGTTGGTTTAAGTCTCCTAAATTATTATAAATTTCTGTGAATTTTAGAATGTTTAAAAACACTATTTAAATATTTATTACAATTTTTATTTTATCATTATTTAATGGGGAACTGCATTACATTTAAATTACTGCATATAGGATCAGATGTCAGGCGCGTATCCAGCGACTTGCTTTGGGGGGGGGGGCGATCGATGCATTATATATATATTAGAAATCGGTAACGTGATAAAGATTCGTAGCAAATTAGACTTTTTAATAAATAATTATTCCAGTTTCGATAACACTTATGGCTAGAGAATATTATTAATTTCATAATAAGCTATTATTATAAAAATGGTTTATTAATTAATATAAGTAGTTATTCTTCCAACACGAACAATTCCGGAGTCAACTGCGAATATTACGCTTGCAAAATTACGTATTGAAAATCATATGTTCGAGACTAAGCTTCACTAGTTTCACGTTTACGAGGGTATGCCGAGGAAACGCGTCACATTTTCAAATTAAAAATTAAAATTTTATTTTTTATTTACAATAAAAGACGAATTAACTTAATTAAAAGTCTAATTTATAGAAAGTCCTAATTTAATAATATATTGTCGATTTTTAACCCAAAGCTCTTGAGGGTTGGGTGGGGGGCCGATCGCCCCATCGCCCCCCCTTTGATACGCGCCTGGGTGTCGCCTAAATATAGCCTACAATCCATGGCCTAGTATTTGGGATACCTACAAAATATAGCCTTGTAATATGTGGTGGATTTAAAATAAACATATTTGAATATTAATTATATCGTTATAGTAAGATCCAATGAAATATTAATTTTTAAAAGTATATAAAAAATACATAATGTTTGCTGCTTATAAGTTATTTCACTTTAATTACAGTTTTATACATTTGTGTTGTTTTCAATATTAATGTAAAGAGATACAATTTTTAACTCAATGAAACAATGATACCCCCACTACAAAGCATTTAATTATAGCCATCAGTCCTTAGCAATGTCAAATCATTGTTGATTGTTGAGTAAATCGTAATTGATATCATTCTTGTAAAACGCTATCGATCAATGAATTTAGCTGTAGTTTATCATTTATTTTATCATTTTGGTAAAAATGCAGAAGCTCGGCGCCATACGATATTTTGGGAAATGGTTTAACATCATTAAATAGGACGATATATACAAGAATTTTTTTTTAAATTGACCTCGGAAAGTTACTTTTTTTTCAATTTAAAGTAGCGTAAAAAATTCAGCGCGGATGTAGAAGTTGTGAATAGGCGCGGAGTGATACAAATGCTTCGTGATACAACTATATTTCAATGTATAAAATTAAAACCAAATCTAACCTGACTTGACACTTTTTAGGTATATTTTAATATAGGTATACAGTATTGTATAAATTTTAAAACCAAATCTATTCTAACTGGAGACTTTATAAGTATATTTAAATATATGTATAAAAAATTAAGCGAAGTTGTGAATAGGCGCAGAGTTATACAAATGCTTCGTGATTTTACAACTGAATCTCAATGTATAAAATTAAAACCAAACCTAACCTGACTTGACACTTTTTCGGTATATTTTAATATAGTTATACAGTATTTTATAAATTGAAAACCAAATCTATCCTAACTGTAGAAGTTGTTTCTCAAATATCTACACAAGTAAGGTTGCGTGACGTACCGCGGACAATGCGTACAACCTTATGCGCAGCACTGTGACGTAAGTATAACTCCGCGCTGAATTTATTACCCTACTTAAAATGAAAAAAGTAACTTTCCTACTTCAATTTTAAAAAAATTCTTGTGGATATCGTCCAATTTGATGGTTTTGAACAATTTCCCAAAATATCGTATAGTGCCGGAGTACTGCATTTCAACCATAATTTTAATTTATATAATGAATACAACCTTTTTTTGTCCTCGTTAAAGTTATATTCATAGGATAATTTGGAGTAATAAGAATGTGATATTTATACCGATATAACAAGTACGAGTTGTTTTTTAATAACAAATCATGGCATCAAGAAAATTATTAGTACTTGCAAGACATGGTGAGAGTGAGTGGACCAAAAATAATTTGTTTTGTGGATGGTATGATGCAAAGTTAAGTGATAAAGGTTTGTATTACATATATGCACATAGGTTTTGGTAAATAACAATTGGTATATTATTAAAGCTTGGTATTTTAAATATATAAATAACACTATGCAGTTTTACTTCTTATAGGCAAGCCAAAAAATTTCTTACTATAAAAATCATTTGAGATGACAAATTTATGTTAATACCGCCGACGTAGAAATATACCTTGATATCAAAATTGTCAAAAACAGCAAACATTGTCATTTAGAAAACAGAGAGGTTAGGGTAAATATTGCATGCTATTGACTATCATTTTTTTCAACTAAAATGTGATCGAAAAGTAGCTTTCCGTATTTACCGAGGAAAATAGAGTTGATATTCGTGTTCTACAAACAATAACGAGTAAATGAAAAATTAAAAAAAATATTGTCAATAGCACGCAATATTTACCGAGGTTGAGAGTATAAACTTATAAGCGCCTTTAACGTTTTAAAGGAATCTGTAAATCAGTTTATAAAAGAAATTTTAATATTTAATACATACATATTTCTACAAAAAATTGCAAACTCGAAGTAAATAATTACTAAGAATTAAGATATTTTACGTTTTTTGTTGAAGGTACTGGATAATGACAATTACGGGTTATGTTCATTTCGCATGAATATTAATTTAAAACCACCCCTTGAAACGGTTTTACAGCTAGTTAAATATAGTGAATTGAGAGTAATTCCAATTTTAAAATAGGTATGATCAATTTGAGTAGTAATTTTTGGTCATCATATTGACTGAGCACATTCAAAATATTTTTTTACATTATTTTTAAAATTAAGTTACATGAAGGGTATGTTAAAATCTTTCTTTGGTAAATATATGAATCCCTGATGTAATCGATATTAACCTAAAATATTATACATGGTGATGTAGTCCTGAGGAACAGGGGGAAAATAATACAACTTGGTTCAAATGCTAAATTTTTGAAAAAAAGACAAAATAACTTGACAGCACAGGCATAGTCTTATAGAATCAGATTTTAAATCTAAAACAGAGCACTACTACATTGGGCCATAACTACATAGTATCTCGTTATGATAGATTTGGTTATAATTAACCAAATAAATCTTAAAATAAGTCAATTATGGACAATGAAGTGGCCTCTATTTTGATGCCAAATCTTTAACTGTGTTCTTTGTCCCTATTATAATGAAACAATCTGTTTTACAAAACATACCCATGGTATGTTATTTTTCTAAAGCAAATTTTAGCACAAGAAATTATTTGTATCGAAGTTTTAATGAGTTGCTAATTTATGTATTTACTTTGGAAGGCTCAAGTCTTTGCAGTGCTTCTTTCTCTCGACAGTTAATCTTAGACGAGGTTCTTGAGGCTCTATTTTAATGCCCTAGCTATATTTTTTCATGCAGTAGATTTCTCTATCGCAAGTATACTTCAGTTACTTAGTTTATTGCTTGTCATTGAATAACTCAAGAAGGTTTTTAAGCATATTAATGCACTCATACTTCTTTCACATGAACATATCGCCAGTGAGAATGTGAGAACTAAACGAGCCAAATCTAGTGTTAGTTTGTTAACTTTGTTCATTTCATTATCAAACACAAAATTTAGCAATATTTGTGGAGGAGCCTCATCATAGTACTCATTCAGAAGTTATTTTTTCTATTTCTCACTTAAAAAATAGAAGTTGCTTGTTGTAATCATCTTGAATTAACTGGTTAAACCATAATTAAATAATACTTAACTAAGAGAATACATAAGGGCTTACTTGCTGATGCGTTTTGAAACAATCGTTTCTTTTATGAAGCAAAGCAACGTAGAGGCTTTGCTCCGTAAAAGGAACGATTGTTTCAAAACGCATCAGCAAGTAAGCCCTTACGTATTCACTTAGTTAAGTATTATTTAATTATAGTTAAAAAATAGGTTACACTATCAGGATTGGGTTTTATTTAGTTTTTCGAAAACTTTATTTGTAAGCCTTAGATTGATTTTCATGTAGTGATTTCAAATTCACTAAACTGTGTTTCAGTCTGTACCACGGTGGTATCAATTATATCATATGTTAGTGATTTAAGGATATCACTACAAATAATTCTGTTATTACACTTTTGGTATTAATTTGACAAAACTACCTCTAGGCTTTGATATTTTCCAGCAGATGCGTTTCACACTAGGTCAGCGCATTGTTCATTGACTTAGTGCAAAACACGTCCGCTGAAAAATATCAGTAAGTAGTGGTTTTTTGCCAAGTTAGTACCAAAAGTGTAATTATAGACAAACCTCAAGATGTATAACACAAAATTGCAAATTCTGTTATCATTATATTTCTTGAATTTTGTAGTCCATTACGTTCGGTAAATCATTATATTGTTGAGGTCTTACTGGTGTCTGTGTATTCATTTATGGTTTCTTCATTTTTTTAGATTTTTTAGGTTATTTATTTTTTGATTTATCTCATGGTTTCAGAGATTTACATTAGATGTACATTTTATTTGCATATCCTCGCATAAATTACAAGTATAAAAATAATATCTTGTTGAAGACACACAACAGGAAGGGAAAGTTTGGGACGTTTAAACTCTTTACCAATCTGATGTCACCATCAAATGAATTGCCATCACATCCTTCATTATTTATAAATGTTGTGCATAAGAGCTTTCCAGCTGAAATGGGATGGTATTGTTAGTGTTGGTCTGGTATGGAAGTTCCATCAAGTTGTGGGCACCTAGTAAATTTGAAACATTTGTCTCTTATGATTTAGCTTCATTAAGAAGACTTACAGTAATATGGATGGAGGGAAGTTGAACTATATGTAAAGATACACTTTTTCTTTATAATTTTCGATCCATTAAAAATTACCAAATTATGGTGGTGTGTGTAGCAATGTATGAACTTTGGAAATGTGCAAACATGATTTATGATAATTTGCACTCACTCTAGAATCTAGCATCACAGAAATTGTCATAAGTCTGACAAGAACTTTTTATCTACACCCTGTTTCCTGAAGACATTTAAAAGTTCCAATCCAATTTCACTTTTATCTTTTGAGATATTGTAGAAAAAAACAAATCTTGTGAACATTATAATCAACACAATACCAAAATATAATGTTCATTTGAATCTGATAAGATATGTCCTATAATATTTTATAAGTCGGAGCTGGGCAAATTCACAAATAGAATGTTCTGTCTGACCTTCTTCATCAATTGCATTACACACTCAATAATTTTATTTTAGATATCACTTGAAGCTCCTTTAAACCCTGAAGTTCCTCGTAGATGCAACTTCATTAATCGTTCTTCTCAGGCTAGCAGTTCAAAAGTTTCAAGATAAGCTACCTCTATTTATGTAATTTACTTCTCTCATCATGTCCACTAAAAGGGCAGTTCTTGTTTTCCAAGCTAACTCATCACCTGATCTAATAATCTATCAACAATCGGTCGAAAGCTGCTAACTCAATATGTTTTTGAGCTACAAGATAAACTGTTTCTGATATGGGATGCTCTATTCTACTCATACTAAGAAGATCCCAGAATTGGCATTATTTTCATATATGAAGTATTATTTCTGTAAGTTACATTATAGCCTTTATTAGCATAATATTTAAATGTCTAAATATTGAAACCAACATTGTACTATTTCTTTTAAATTTAGAGGCTTTTTATTAAAATGTGCATAATTGCATTGTGTGTTTTCTAATATTTAGAGTATGCTAGAAATGCTTTTATATCAGGGAATATTATACAAATATATCCTGCAGTTAGTTGCATTAGAGTATAGAAAATTGCAAGGTCTAGTGAAATTGATTAAATAACTGTTATTAAAATAAAAACTAGTATAATTTTCCATTAATATTCTTTTATATGCACTGACAAACAAGTTTTATGTATATTATTAACAGTGTTTTCCTTGTTTTATACTGTAAAAGAATTGAAATCGTAGATTGAAAGTGATGAAGGTCATCATGCCTCTAACATTATCATTTACACTGTGGCCAGTTTCTTACTAAGTTTCAGCTCTTAAATAAGAAAGTAAATAATTCATATCAATCTTTTTGTGGAGCTCAGTAATCACGGAAGGTTTTATAATTTGTTTCTTTAATAACCTAGAAAGAACTCGTGTGTAAATAGATAGATTCTATAGAGCCAGAGGAAAAGTCACGAGGTCTGTTAAAATTCCCTTTCATACTAGTTTGAACAACTTTGTCTTTTACTTACTGTCAATTACCAGTTTCTAAAACTTTTAAATGAACAATTGGAACGTTGAGTTAATTAACAAGTGGAAACAGCTACAGTAAATTTAAAATACTAATCTTGAATTTTGTAGTCCATTACGTTCAGCGAAACTTAATTAATCACTTTAACATTAGTTTATGACTATCCGAACTTTAAATTTTGTAAATTTGTAAAGACTTACTGAGATAGAACGTTTTTGATCGCTATGTGGCGATCTTCATTAGTGTTTTCTGCTTGGCGTTGAAACTACCAAACTATAAAGATCGCCACATAGCGATCGAAAACATTATGTCTCTGTAAATTTTTAGTCATTTAAAAAAATTTAAAGTTCGGATAGTCATAAACTAATGTTGAAGTGATTAAAGTAGTATTATCGTGAGTGAGGAATACAGCCGAAAGCTTGCTTTGCATTGTATGTATTTAACATTACTTGTATCCAGTAATAAAGTAGCATGAGTATTATTAGTACTCTGTCAGATGTTAGTATTCATCATATAGTAGTTCCAATACATATTTAAATTTTAAAACTTTGCATCGAATTAATATGTTTAACATGGTTAATACACATTAATAAAGTAGCATGAGAATTATTTGGGCTCTGTCAGATGTTAGTATTCACCTTATAGTAGTTCCAATACATATTTAAATTTTAAAACTTTGCATCGAATTAATATGTTTAACATGGTTAATACACATTAATAAAGTAGCATGAGAATTATTAGGGCTCTGTCAGATGTTAGTATTCATCTTATAGTAGTTCCAATACATATTTAAATTTTAAAACTTTGCATCGAATTAATATGTTTAACATGGTTATTACACATTAATAAAGTAGCATGAGAATTATTAGGGCTCTGTCAGATGTTAGTATTCATCTTATAGTAGTTCCAATACATATTTAAATTTTAAAACTTTGCATTTAATTAATATGTTTAACATGGTTAATACACATTAATAAAGTAGCATGAGTATTATTAGTACTGTGTCAGATGTTAGTATTCATCTTATAGTAGTTCCAATACATATTTAAATTTTAAAACTTTGCATCGAATTAATATGTTTAACATGGTTAATACATATTAATAAAGTAGCATGAGTATTATTAGTACTCTGTCAGGTGTTAGTATTCATCTTATAGTAGTTCCAATACATATTTAAATTTTAAAACTTTGCATCAAATTAATATGTTTAACATGGTTAATACACATTAATAAAGTAGCATGAGAATTATTAGGGGTCTGTCAGATGTTAGTATTCATCTTATAGTAGTTCCAATACATATTTAAATTATAAAACTTTGCATTGAATTAATATGTTTGACATGGTTATTACACATTAATAAAGTAGCCTGAGAATTATTAGGGCTCTGTCAGATGTTAATATTCATCTTATAGTAGTTCCAATACATATGTAAATTTTAAAACTTTGCATTTAATTAATATGTGTAACATGGTTAATACGCATTAATAAAGTAGCATGAGTATTATTAGTACTCTGTCAGATGTTAGTATTCACCTTATAGTAGTTCCAATACATATTTAAATTTTAAAACTTTGCATTTAATTAATATGTTTAACATGGTTAATACGCATTAATAAAGTAGCATGAGTATTATTAGTACTCTGTCAGATGTTAGTATTCATCTTATAGTAGTTCCAATACATATATAGATTTTAAAACTTTGCATCGAATTAATATGTTTAACATGGTTAATACACAATAATAAAGTAGCATGAGTATTATTAGTACTGTGTCAGATGTTAGTATTCGCCTTATAGTAGTTCCAATACATATTTAAATTTTAAAACTTTGCATCGAATTAATATGTTTAATAGTGTTAATACACATTAATAAAGTAGCATGAGAATTATTAGGGCTCTGTCAGATGTGAGTATTCATCTTATAGTAGTTCCAATACATATTTAAATTTTAAAACTTTGCATCGAATTAATATGTTTAACATGGTTAATACATATTAATAAAGTAGCATGAGTATTATTAGTACTCTGTCAGGTGTTAGTATTCATCTTATAGTAGTTCCAATACATATTTAAATTTTAAAACTTTGCATCAAATTAATATGTTTAACATGGTTAATACACATTAATAAAGTAGCATGAGAATTATTAGGGCTCTGTCAGATGTTAGTATTCATCTTATAGTAGTTCCAATACATATTTAAATTATAAAACTTTGCATTGAATTAATATGTTTGACATGGTTATTACACATTAATAAAGTAGCCTGAGAATTATTAGGGCTCTGTCAGATGTTAATATTCATCTTATAGTAGTTCCAATACATATGTAAATTTTAAAACTTTGCATTTAATTAATATGTGTAACATGGTTAATACGCATTAATAAAGTATCATGAGTATTATTAGTACTCTGTCAGATGTTAGTATTCACCTTATAGTAGTTCCAATACATATTTAAATTTTAAAACTTTGCATTTAATTAATATGTGTAACATGGTTAATACGCATTAATAAAGTAGCATGAGTATTATTAGTACTCTGTCAGATGTTAGTATTAATCTAATAGTAGTTCCAATACATATATAAATTTTAAAACTTTGCATCGAATTAATATGTTTAACATGGTTAATACACATTAATAAAGTAGCATGAGTATTATTAGTACCATGTCAGATGTTAGTATTCATCTTAGAGTAGTTCCAATACATATTTAAATTTTAAAACTTTGCATCGAATTAATATGTTTAACATGGTTAATACACATTAATAAAGTAGCATGAGAATTATTTGGGCTCTGTCAGATGTTAGTATTCACCTTATAGTAGTTCCAATACATATTTAAATTTTAAAACTTTGCATTTAATTAATATGTTTAACATGGTTAATACGCATTAATAAAGTAGCATGAGTATTATTAGTACTCTGTCAGATGTTAGTATTCATCTTATAGTAGTTCCAATACATATATAGATTTTAAAACTTTGCATCGAATTAATATGTTTAACATGGTTAATACACAATAATAAAGTAGCATGAGTATTATTAGTACTGTGTCAGATGTTAGTATTCGTCTTATAGTAGTTCCAATACATATTTAAATTTTAAAACTTTGCATCGAATTAATATGTTTAATAGTGTTAATACACATTAATAAAGTAGCATGAGAATTATTAGGGCTCTGTCAGATGTTAGTATTCATCTTATAGTAGTTCCAATACATATTTAAATTTTAAAACTTTGCATCGAAATAATATGTTTAACATGGTTAATGCACATTAATAAAGTAGCATGAGAATTATTAGGGCTCTGTCAGATGTTAGTATTCATTTTATAGTAGTTCCAATGCATATTTAAATTTTAAAACTTTGCATCGAATTAATATGTTTAACATGGTTAATACGCATTAATAAAGTAGCATGAGTATTATTAGTACTCTGTCAGATGTTAGTATTCATATTATAGTAGTTCCAATACATATTTAAATTTTAAAACTTTGCATCGAATTAATATGTTTAACATGGTTAATACACATTAATAAAGTAGCATGAGAATTATTAGGGCTCTGTCAGATGTTAGTATTCATTTTATAGTAGTTCCAATGCATATTTAAATTTTAAAACTTTGCATCGAATTAATATGTTTAACATGGTTAATATACATTAATAAAGTAGCATGAGTATTATTAGTACTCTGTCAGGTGTTAGTATTCATCTTATAGTAGTTCCAATACAAATTTAAATTTTAAAACTTTGCATCGAATTAATATGTTTAACATGGTTAATACACATTAATAAAGTAGCATGAGTATTATTAGTACTCTGTCAGATGTTAGTATTCATCTTATAGTAGTTCCAATACATATTTAAATTTTAAAACTTTGCATTAAATTAATATGTTTAACATGGTTAATACACATTAATAAAGTAGCATGAGAATTATTAGGGCTCTGTCAGATGTTAGTATTCATCTTATAGTAGTTCCAATACATATTTAAATTTTAAAATTTTGCATCGAATTAATATGTTTAACATGGTTAATACACATTAATAAAGTAGCATGAGAATTATTAGGGCTCTGTCAGATGTTAGTATTCATCTTATAGTAGTTCCAATACATAGGCCCTATTTAAATTTTAAAACTTTGCATCGAATTAATATGTTTAACATGGTTAATACACATTAATAAAGTAGCATGAGAATTATTAGGGCTCTGTCAGATGTTAGTATTCATCTTATAGTAGTTCCAATACATATTTAAATTATAAAACTTTGCATTGAATTAATATGTTTAACATGGTTATTACACATTAATAAAGTAGCATGAGAATTATTAGGGCTCTGTCAGATGTTAGTATTCATCTTATAGTAGTTCCAATACATATTTAAATTTTAAAACTTTGCATCGAATTAATATGTTTAACATGGTTAATACACATAATAAAGTAGCATGAGAATTATTAGTACTCTGTCAGGTGTTAGTATTCATCTTATAGTAGTTCCAATACATATTTAAATTTTAAAACTTTGCATCGAATTAATATGTTTAATAGTGTTAATACACATTAATAAAGTAGCATGAGAATTATTAGGGCTCTGTCAGATGTGAGTATTCATCTTATAGTAGTTCCAATACATATTTAAATTTTAAAACTTTGCATCGAATTAATATGTTTAACATGGTTAATACACATTAATAAAGTAGCATGAGAATTATTAGGGCTCTGTCAGATGTTAGTATTCATTTTATAGTAGTTCCAATACATATTTAAATTTTAAAACTTTGCATCAAATTAATATGTTTAACATGGTTAATACACATTAATAAAGTAGCATGAGTATTATTAGTACTCTGTCAGATGTTAGTATTCATCTTATAGTAGTTCCAATACATATTTAAATTTTAAAACTTTGCATCGAATTAATATGTTTAACATGGTTAATACACATTAATAAAGTAGCATGAGTATTATTAGTACTGTGTCAGATGTTAGTATTCATCTTATAGTAGTTCCAATACATATTTAAATTTTAAAACTTTGCATCAAATTAATATGTTTAACATGGTTAATACACATTAATAAAGTAGCATGAGTATTGTTAGTACTCTGTCAGGTGTTAGTATTCATCTTATAGTAGTTCCAATACATATTTAAATTTTAAAACTTTGCATCAAATTAATATGTTTAACATGGTTAATACACATTAATAAAGTAGCATGAGTATTATTAGTACTGTGTCAGATGTTAGTATTCATCTTATAGTAGTTCCAATACATATTTAAATTTTAAAACTTTGCATCGAATTAATATGTTTAACATGGCTAATACACATTAATAAAGTAGCATGAGTATTATTAGTACTCTGTCAGGTGTTAGTATTCATCTTATAGTAGTTCCAATACATATTTATATTTTAAAACTTTACATCAAATTAATATGTTTAACATGGTTAATACACATTAATAAAGTAGCATGAGAATTATTAGGGCTCTGTCAGATGTTAGTATTCATTTTATAGTAGTTCCAATACATATTTAAATTTTAAAACTTTGCATCAAATTAATATGTTTAACATGGTTAATACACATTAATAAAGTAGCATGAGTATTATTAGTACTCTGTCAGATGTTAGTATTCATCTTATAGTAGTTCCAATACATATTTAAATTTTAAAACTTTGCATCGAATTAATATGTTTAACATGGTTAATACACATTAATAAAGTAGCATGAGTATTATTAGTACTGTGTCAGATGTTAGTATTCATCTTATAGTAGTTCCAATACATATTTAAATTTTAAAACTTTGCATCAAATTAATATGTTTAACATGGTTAATACACATTAATAAAGTAGCATGAGTATTGTTAGTACTCTGTCAGGTGTTAGTATTCATCTTATAGTAGTTCCAATACATATTTAAATTTTAAAACTTTGCATCAAATTAATATGTTTAACATGGTTAATACACATTAATAAAGTAGCATGAGTATTATTAGTACTGTGTCAGATGTTAGTATTCATCTTATAGTAGTTCCAATACATATTTAAATTTTAAAACTTTGCATCGAATTAATATGTTTAACATGGCTAATACACATTAATAAAGTAGCATGAGTATTATTAGTACTCTGTCAGGTGTTAGTATTCATCTTATAGTAGTTCCAATACATATTTATATTTTAAAACTTTACATCAAATTAATATGTTTAACATGGTTAATACACATTAATAAAGTAGCATGAGTATTATTAGTACTCTGTCAGGTGTTAGTATTCATCTTATAGTAGTTCCAATACATATTTAAATTTTAAAACTTTACATCAAATTAATATGTTTAACATGGTTAATACACATTAATAAAGTAGCATGAGAATTATTAGGGCTCTGTCAGATGTTAGTATTCATCTTATAGTAGTTGCAATACATATTTAAATTTTAAAACTTTGCATCGAATTAATATGTTTAACATGGTTAATACACATTAATAAAGTAGCATGAGAATTATTAGGGCTCTGTCAGATGTTAGTATTCATCTTATAGTAGTTCCAATACATATTTAAATTATAAAACTTTGCATTGAATTAATATGTTTAACATGGTTATTACACATTAATAAAGTAGCATGAGAATTATTAGGGCTCTGTCAGATGTTAGTATTCATCTTATAGTAGTTCCAATACATATTTAAATTTTAAAACTTTGCATCGAATTAATATGTTTAACATGGTTAATACACATTAATAAAGTAGCATGAGAATTATTAGGGCTCTGTCAGATGTTAGTATTCATCTTATAGTAGTTCCAATACATATTTAAATTTAAAACTTTGCATCGAATTAATATGTTTAACATAGTTATTACACATTAATAAAGTAGCATGAGAATTATTAGGGCTCTGTCAGATGTTAGTATTCATCTTATAGTAGTTCCAATACATATTTAAATTTTAAAACTTTGCATCGAATTAATATGTTTAACATGGGTAATACACATTAATAAAGTAGCATGAGAATTATTAGGGCTCTGTCAGATGTTAGTATTCATCTTATAGTAGTTCCAATACATATTTAAATTATAAAACTTTGCATTGAATTAATATGTTTAACATGGTTATTACACATTAATAAAGTAGCATGAGAATTATTAGGGCTCTGTCAGATGTTAGTATTCATCTTATAGTAGTTCCAATACATATTTAAATTTTAAAACTTTGCATCGAATTAATATGTTTAACATGGTTAATACACATTAATAAAGTAGCATGAGAATTATTAGTACTCTGTCAGGTGTTAGTATTCATCTTATAGTAGTTCCAATACATATTTAAATTTTAAAATTTTACATCAAATTAATATGTTTAACATGGTTAATACACATTAATAAAGTAGCATGAGTATTATTAGTACTCTGTCAGGTGTTAGTATTCATCTTATAGTAGTTCCAATACATATTTAAATTTTAAAACTTTACATCAAATTAATATGTTTAACATGGTTAATACACATTAATAAAGTAGCATGAGAATTATTAGGGCTCTGTCAGATGTTAGTATTCATCTTATAGTAGTTGCAATACATATTTAAATTTTAAAACTTTTTATTTAATTAATATGTTTAACATGGTTAATACACATTAATAAAGTAGCATGAGAATTATTAGGGCTCTGTCATAATACACATTAATAAAGTAGCATGAGAATTATTAGGGCTCTGTCAGATGTTAGTATTCATTTTATAGTAGTTCCCATGCATATTTAAATTTTAAAACTTTTCATCGAATTAATATGTTTAACATGGTTAATACACATTAATAAAGTAGCATGAGTATTATTAGTACTCTGTCAGATGTTAGTATTCATATTATAGTAGTTCCAATACATATTTAAATTTTAAAACTTTGCATCGAATTAATATGTTTAACATGGTTAATACACATTAATAAAGTAGCATGAGTATTATTAGTACTGTGTCAGATGTTAGTATTCATCTTATAGTAGTTCCAATACATATTTAAATTTTAAAACTTTGCATCAAATTAATTTGTTTAACATGGTTAATACACATTAATAAAGTAGCATGAGTATTATTAGTACTCTGTCAGGTGTTAGTATTCATCTTATAGTAGTTCCAATACATATTTAAATTTTAAAGCTTTGCATCAAATTAATATGTTTAACATGGTTAATACACATTAATAAAGTAGCATGAGAATTATTTGGGCTCTGTCAGATGTTAGTATTCACCTTATAGTAGTTCCAATACATATTTAAATTTTAAAACTTTGCATCGAATTAATATGTTTAACATGGTTATTACACATTAATAAAGTAGCATGAGAATTATTAGGGCTCTGTCAGATGTTAGTATTCATCTTATAGTAGTTCCAATACATATTTAAATTTTAAAACTTTTTATTTAATTAATATGTTTAACATGGTTAATACACATTAATAAAGTAGCATGAGAATTATTAGGGCTCTGTCAGATGTTAGTATTCATTTTATAGTAGTTCCAATACATATTTAAATTTTAAAACTTTGCATCGAATTAATATGTTTAACATGGTTAATACATATTAATAAAGTAGCATGAGTATTATTAGTACTCTGTCAGGTGTTAGTATTCATCTTATAGTAGTTCCAATACATATTTAAATTTTAAAACTTTGCATCAAATTAATATGTTTAACATGGTTAATACACATTAATAAAGTAGCATGAGAATTATTAGGGCTCTGTCAGATGTTAGTATTCATCTTATAGTAGTTCCAATACATATTTAAATTATAAAACTTTGCATTGAATTAATATGTTTGACATGGTTATTACACATTAATAAAGTAGCCTGAGAATTATTAGGGCTCTGTCAGATGTTAATATTCATCTTATAGTAGTTCCAATACATATGTAAATTTTAAAACTTTGCATTTAATTAATATGTGTAACATGGTTAATACGCATTAATAAAGTAGCATGAGTATTATTAGTACTCTGTCAGATGTTAGTATTCACCTTATAGTAGTTCCAATACATATTTAAATTTTAAAACTTTGCATTTAATTAATATGTGTAACATGGTTAATACGCATTAATAAAGTAGCATGAGTATTATTAGTACTCTGTCAGATGTTAGTATTAATCTAATAGTAGTTCCAATACATATATAAATTTTAAAACTTTGCATCGAATTAATATGTTTAACATGGTTAATACACATTAATAAAGTAGCATGAGTATTATTAGTACCATGTCAGATGTTAGTATTCATCTTAGAGTAGTTCCAATACATATTTAAATTTTAAAACTTTGCATCGAATTAATATGTTTAACATGGTTAATACACATTAATAAAGTAGCATGAGAATTATTTGGGCTCTGTCAGATGTTAGTATTCACCTTATAGTAGTTCCAATACATATTTAAATTTTAAAACTTTGCATTTAATTAATATGTTTAACATGGTTAATACGCATTAATAAAGTAGCATGAGTATTATTAGTACTCTGTCAGTTGTTAGTATTCATCTTATAGTAGTTCCAATACATATATAGATTTTAAAACTTTGCATCGAATTAATATGTTTAACATGGTTAATACACAATAATAAAGTAGCATGAGTATTATTAGTACTGTGTCAGATGTTAGTATTCGTCTTATAGTAGTTCCAATACATATTTAAATTTTAAAACTTTGCATCGAATTAATATGTTTAATAGTGTTAATACACATTAATAAAGTAGCATGAGAATTATTAGGGCTCTGTCAGATGTTAGTATTCATCTTATAGTAGTTCCAATACATATTTAAATTTTAAAACTTTGCATCGAAATAATATGTTTAACATGGTTAATGCACATTAATAAAGTAGCATGAGAATTATTAGGGCTCTGTCAGATGTTAGTATTCATTTTATAGTAGTTCCAATGCATATTTAAATTTTAAAACTTTGCATCGAATTAATATGTTTAACATGGTTAATACGCATTAATAAAGTAGCATGAGTATTATTAGTACTCTGTCAGATGTTAGTATTCATATTATAGTAGTTCCAATACATATTTAAATTTTAAAACTTTGCATCGAATTAATATGTTTAACATGGTTAATACACATTAATAAAGTAGCATGAGAATTATTAGGGCTCTGTCAGATGTTAGTATTCATTTTATAGTAGTTCCAATGCATATTTAAATTTTAAAACTTTGCATCGAATTAATATGTTTAACATGGTTAATATACATTAATAAAGTAGCATGAGTATTATTAGTACTCTGTCAGGTGTTAGTATTCATCTTATAGTAGTTCCAATACAAATTTAAATTTTAAAACTTTGCATCGAATTAATATGTTTAACATGGTTAATACACATTAATAAAGTAGCATGAGTATTATTAGTACTCTGTCAGATGTTAGTATTCATCTTATAGTAGTTCCAATACATATTTAAATTTTAAAACTTTGCATTAAATTAATATGTTTAACATGGTTAATACACATTAATAAAGTAGCATGAGAATTATTAGGGCTCTGTCAGATGTTAGTATTCATCTTATAGTAGTTCCAATACATATTTAAATTTTAAAATTTTGCATCGAATTAATATGTTTAACATGGTTAATACACATTAATAAAGTAGCATGAGAATTATTAGGGCTCTGTCAGATGTTAGTATTCATCTTATAGTAGTTCCAATACATAGGCCCTATTTAAATTTTAAAACTTTGCATCGAATTAATATGTTTAACATGGTTAATACACATTAATAAAGTAGCATGAGAATTATTAGGGCTCTGTCAGATGTTAGTATTCATCTTATAGTAGTTCCAATACATATTTAAATTATAAAACTTTGCATTGAATTAATATGTTTAACATGGTTATTACACATTAATAAAGTAGCATGAGAATTATTAGGGCTCTGTCAGATGTTAGTATTCATCTTATAGTAGTTCCAATACATATTTAAATTTTAAAACTTTGCATCGAATTAATATGTTTAACATGGTTAATACACATAATAAAGTAGCATGAGAATTATTAGTACTCTGTCAGGTGTTAGTATTCATCTTATAGTAGTTCCAATACATATTTAAATTTTAAAACTTTGCATCGAATTAATATGTTTAATAGTGTTAATACACATTAATAAAGTAGCATGAGAATTATTAGGGCTCTGTCAGATGTGAGTATTCATCTTATAGTAGTTCCAATACATATTTAAATTTTAAAACTTTGCATCGAATTAATATGTTTAACATGGTTAATACACATTAATAAAGTAGCATGAGAATTATTAGGGCTCTGTCAGATGTTAGTATTCATTTTATAGTAGTTCCAATACATATTTAAATTTTAAAACTTTGCATCAAATTAATATGTTTAACATGGTTAATACACATTAATAAAGTAGCATGAGTATTATTAGTACTCTGTCAGATGTTAGTATTCATCTTATAGTAGTTCCAATACATATTTAAATTTTAAAACTTTGCATCGAATTAATATGTTTAACATGGTTAATACACATTAATAAAGTAGCATGAGTATTATTAGTACTGTGTCAGATGTTAGTATTCATCTTATAGTAGTTCCAATACATATTTAAATTTTAAAACTTTGCATCAAATTAATATGTTTAACATGGTTAATACACATTAATAAAGTAGCATGAGTATTGTTAGTACTCTGTCAGGTGTTAGTATTCATCTTATAGTAGTTCCAATACATATTTAAATTTTAAAACTTTGCATCAAATTAATATGTTTAACATGGTTAATACACATTAATAAAGTAGCATGAGTATTATTAGTACTGTGTCAGATGTTAGTATTCATCTTATAGTAGTTCCAATACATATTTAAATTTTAAAACTTTGCATCGAATTAATATGTTTAACATGGTTAATACACATTAATAAAGTAGCATGAGTATTATTAGTACTCTGTCAGGTGTTAGTATTCATCTTATAGTAGTTCCAATACATATTTAAATTTTAAAACTTTACATCAAATTAATATGTTTAACATGGTTATTACACATTAATAAAGTAGCATGAGAATTATTAGGGCTCTGTCAGATGTTAGTATTCATCTTATAGTAGTTCCAATACATATTTAAATTTTAAAACTTTGCATCGAAATAATATGTTTAACATGGTTAATGCACATTAATAAAGTAGCATGAGAATTATTAGGGCTCTGCCAGATGTTAGTATTCATTTTATAGTAGTTCCAATGCATATTTAAATTTTAAAACTTTGCATCGAATTAATATGTTTAACATGGTTAATACACATTAATAAAGTAGCATGAGAATTATTTGGGCTCTGTCAGATGTTAGTATTCACCTTATAGTAGTTCCAATACATATTTAAATTTTAAAACTTTGCATCGAATTAATATGTTTAACATGGTTAATACACATTAATAAAGTAGCATGAGTATTATTAGTACTCTGTCAGATGTTAGTATTCATCTTATAGTAGTTCCAATACATATTTAAATTTTAAAACTTTGCATTAAATTAATATGTTTAACATGGTTAATACACATTAATAAAGTAGCATGAGAATTATTAGGGCTCTGTCAGATGTTAGTATTCATCTTATAGTAGTTCCAATACATATTTAAATTTTAAAACTTTGCATCGAATTAATATGTTTAACATGGTTAATACACATTAATAAAGTAGCATGAGAATTATTAGGGCTCTGTCAGATGTTAGTATTCATCTTATAGTAGTTCCAATACATATTTAAATTTTAAAACTTTGCATCGAATTAATATGTTTAACATAGTTATTACACATTAATAAAGTAGCATGAGAATTATTAGGGCTCTGTCAGATGTTAGTATTCATCTTATAGTAGTTCCAATACATATTTAAATTTTAAAACTTTGCATCGAATTAATATGTTTAACATGGGTAATACACATTAATAAAGTAGCATGAGAATTATTAGGGCTCTGTCAGATGTTAGTATCATTTTATAGTAGTTCCAATTCATATTTAAATTATAAAACTTTGCATTGAATTAATATGTTTAACATGGTTATTACACATTAATAAAGTAGCATGAGAATTATTAGGGCTCTGTCAGATGTTAGTATTCATCTTATAGTAGTTCCAATACATATTTAAATTTTAAAACTTTGCATCGAATTAATATGTTTAACATGGTTAATACACATTAATAAAGTAGCATGAGTATTATTAGTACTCTGTCAGGTGTTAGTGTTCATCTTATAGTAGTTCCAATACATATTTAAATTTTAAAACTTTACATCAAATTAATATGTTTAACATGGTTAATACACATTAATAAAGTAGCATGAGAATTATTAGGGCTCTGTCAGATGTTAGTATTCATCTTATAGTAGTTGCAATACATATTTAAATTTTAAAACTTTGCATCGAATTAATATGTTTAACATGGTTAATACACATTAATAAAGTAGCATGAGAATTATTAGGGCTCTGTCAGATGTTAGTATTCATCTTATAGTAGTTCCAATACATATTTTAATTATAAAACTTTGCATTGAATTAATATGTTTAACATGGTTATTACACATTAATAAAGTAGCATGAGAATTATTAGGGCTCTGTCAGATGTTAGTATTCATCTTATAGTAGTTCCAATACATATTTAAATTTTAAAACTTTGCATCGAATTAATATGTTTAACATGGTTAATACACATTAATAAAGTAGCATGAGAATTATTTGGGCTCTGTCAGATGTTAGTATTCACCTTATAGTAGTTCCAATACATATTTAAATTTTAAAACTTTGCATCGAATTAATATGTTTAACATGGTTATTACACATTAATAAAGTAGCATGAGAATTATTAGGGCTCTGTCAGATGTTAGTATTCATCTTATAGTAGTTCCAATACATATTTAAATTTTAAAACTTTGCATCGAAATAATATGTTTAACATGGTTAATGCACAATAATAAAGTAGCATGAGAATTATTAGGGCTCTGCCAGATGTTAGTATTCATTTTATAGTAGTTCCAATGCATATTTAAATTTTAAAACTTTGCATCGAATGAATATGTTTAACATGGTTATTACACATTAATAAAGTAGCATGAGAATTATTAGGGCTCTGTCAGATGTTAGTATTCATCTTATAGTAGTTCCAATACATATTTAAATTTTAAAACTTTGCATCGAAATAATATGTTTAACATGGTTAATGCACATTAATAAAGTAGCATGAGAATTATTAGGGCTCTGCCAGATGTTAGTATTCATTTTATAGTAGTTCCAATGCATATTTAAATTTTAAAACTTTGCATCGAATTAATATGTTTAACATGGTTAATACACATTAATAAAGTAGCATGAGAATTATTTGGGCTCTGTCAGATGTTAGTATTCACCTTATAGTAGTTCCAATACATATTTAAATTTTAAAACTTTGCATCGAATTAATATGTTTAACATGGTTAATACACATTAATAAAGTAGCATGAGTATTATTAGTACTCTGTCAGATGTTAGTATTCATCTTATAGTAGTTCCAATACATATTTAAATTTTAAAACTTTGCATTAAATTAATATGTTTAACATGGTTAATACACATTAATAAAGTAGCATGAGAATTATTAGGGCTCTGTCAGATGTTAGTATTCATCTTATAGTAGTTCCAATACATATTTAAATTTTAAAACTTTGCATCGAATTAATATGTTTAACATGGTTAATACACATTAATAAAGTAGCATGAGAATTATTAGGGCTCTGTCAGATGTTAGTATTCATCTTATAGTAGTTCCAATACATATTTAAATTTTAAAACTTTGCATCGAATTAATATGTTTAACATAGTTATTACACATTAATAAAGTAGCATGAGAATTATTAGGGCTCTGTCAGATGTTAGTATTCATCTTATAGTAGTTCCAATACATATTTAAATTTTAAAACTTTGCATCGAATTAATATGTTTAACATGGGTAATACACATTAATAAAGTAGCATGAGAATTATTAGGGCTCTGTCAGATGTTAGTATTCATCTTATAGTAGTTCCAATACATATTTAAATTATAAAACTTTGCATTGAATTAATATGTTTAACATGGTTATTACACATTAATAAAGTAGCATGAGAATTATTAGGGCTCTGTCAGATGTTAGTATTCATCTTATAGTAGTTCCAATACATATTTAAATTTTAAAACTTTGCATCGAATTAATATGTTTAACATGGTTAATACACATTAATAAAGTAGCATGAGAATTATTAGTACTCTGTCAGGTGTTAGTATTCATCTTATAGTAGTTCCAATACATATTTAAATTTTAAAACTTTACATCAAATTAATATGTTTAACATGGTTAATACACATTAATAAAGTAGCATGAGTATTATTAGTACTCTGTCAGGTGTTAGTATTCATCTTATAGTAGTTCCAATACATATTTAAATTTTAAAACTTTACATCAAATTAATATGTTTAACATGGTTAATACACATTAATAAAGTAGCATGAGAATTATTAGGGCTCTGTCAGATGTTAGTATTCATCTTATAGTAGTTGCAATACATATTTAAATTTTAAAACTTTGCATCGAATTAATATGTTTAACATAGTTATTACACATTAATAAAGTAGCATGAGAAATATTAGGGCTCTGTCAGATGTTAGTATTCATTTTATAGTAGTTCCAATACATATTTAAATTTTAAAACTTTGCATCGAATTAATATGTTTAACATGGTTAATACACATTAATAAAGTAGCATGAGAATTATTAGGGCTCTGTCAGATGTTAGTATTCATCTTATAGTAGTTCCAATACATATTTAAATTTTAAAACTTTTTATTTAAATTATATGTTTAACATGGTTAATACACATTAATAAAGTAGCATGAGAATTATTAGGGCTCTGTCATAATACACATTAATAAAGTAGCATGAGAATTATTAGGGCTCTGTCAGATGTTAGTATTCATTTTATAGTAGTTCCCATGCATATTTAAATTTTAAAACTTTTCATCGAATTAATATGTTTAACATGGTTAATACACATTAATAAAGTAGCATGAGTATTATTAGTACTCTGTCAGATGTTAGTATTCATATTATAGTAGTTCCAATACATATTTAAATTTTAAAACTTTGCATCGAATTAATATGTTTAACATGGTTAATACACATTAATAAAGTAGCATGAGTATTATTAGTACTGTGTCAGATGTTAGTATTCATCTTATAGTAGTTCCAATACATATTTAAATTTTAAAACTTTGCATCAAATTAATTTGTTTAACATGGTTAATACACATTAATAAAGTAGCATGAGTATTATTAGTACTCTGTCAGGTGTTAGTATTCATCTTATAGTAGTTCCAATACATATTTAAATTTTAAAGCTTTGCATCAAATTAATATGTTTAACATGGTTAATACACATTAATAAAGTAGCATGAGAATTATTTGGGCTCTGTCAGATGTTAGTATTCACCTTATAGTAGTTCCAATACATATTTAAATTTTAAAACTTTGCATCGAATTAATATGTTTAACATGGTTATTACACATTAATAAAGTAGCATGAGAATTATTAGGGCTCTGTCAGATGTTAGTATTCATCTTATAGTAGTTCCAATACATATTTAAATTTTAAAACTTTTTATTTAATTAATATGTTTAACATGGTTAATACACATTAATAAAGTAGCATGAGAATTATTAGGGCTCTGTCAGATGTTAGTATTCATTTTATAGTAGTTCCAATGCATATTTAAATTTTAAAACTTTTCATCGAATTAATATGTTTAACATGGTTAATACACATTAATAAAGTAGCATGAGTATTATTAGTACTCTGTCAGATGTTAGTATTCATCTTATAGTAGTTCCAATACATATTTAAATTTTAAAACTTTGCATCGAAATAATATGTTTAACATGGTTAATACACATTAATAAAGTAGCATGAGTATTATTAGTACTGTGTCAGATGTTAGTATTCATCTTATAGTAGTTCCAATACATATTTAAATTTTAAAACTTTGCATCAAATTAATATGTTTAACATGGTTAATACACATTAATAAAGTAGCATGAGTATTGTTAGTACTCTGTCAGATGTTAGTATTCATCTTATAGTAGTTCCAATACATATATAGATTTTAAAACTTTGCATCGAATTAATATGTTTAACATGGTTAATACACATTAATAAAGTAGCATGAGTATTGTTAGTACTCTGTCAGATGTTAGTATTCATCTTATAGTAGTTCCAATACATATTTAAATTTTAAAACTTTGCATCGAAATAATATGTTTAACATGGTTAATACACATTAATAAAGTAGCATGAGTATTATTAGTACTGTGTCAGATGTTAGTATTCATCTTATAGTAGTTCCAATACATATTTAAATTTTAAAACTTTGCATCAAATTAATATGTTTAACATGGTTAATACACATTAATAAAGTAGCATGAGTATTGTTAGTACTCTGTCAGATGTTAGTATTCATCTTATAGTAGTTCCAATACATATATAGATTTTAAAACTTTGCATCGAATTAATATGTTTAACATGGTTAATACACATTAATAAAGTAGCATGAGTATTGTTAGTACTCTGTCAGATGTTAGTATTCATCTTATAGTAGTTCCAATACATATTTAAATTTTAAAACTTTGCATCGAAATAATATGTTTAACATGGTTAATACACATTAATAAAGTAGCATGAGTATTATTAGTACTGTGTCAGATGTTAGTATTCATCCTATAGTAGTTCCAATACATATTTAAATTTTAAAACTTTGCATCAAATTAATATGTTTAACATGGTTAATACACATTAATAAAGTAGCATGAGTATTGTTAGTACTCTGTCAGGTGTTAGTATTCATCTTATAGTAGTTCCAATACATATTTAAATTTTAAAACTTTGCATCAAATTAATATGTTTAACATGGTTAATACACATTAATAAAGTAGCATGAGTATTATTAGTACTGTGTCAGATGTTAGTATTCATCTTATAGTAGTTCCAATACATATTTAAATTTTAAAACTTTGCATCGAATTAATATGTTTAACATGGCTAATACACATTAATAAAGTAGCATGAGTATTGTTAGTACTCTGTCAGGTGTTAGTATTCATCTTATAGTAGTTCCAATACATATTTAAATTTTAAAACTTTGCATCAAATTAATATGTTTAACATGGTTAATACACATTAATAAAGTAGCATGAGAATTATTAGGGCTCTGTCAGATGTTAGTATTCATCTTATAGTAGTTCCAATACATATTTAAATTATAAAACTTTGCATTGAATTAATATGTTTGACATGGTTATTACACATTAATAAAGTAGCCTGAGAATTATTAGGGCTCTGTCAGATGTTAATATTCATCTTATAGTAGTTCCAATACATATGTAAATTTTAAAACTTTGCATTTAATTAATATGTGTAACATGGTTAATACGCATTAATAAAGTAGCATGAGTATTATTAGTACTCTGTCAGATGTTAGTATTCACCTTATAGTAGTTCCAATACATATTTAAATTTTAAAACTTTGCATTTAATTAATATGTGTAACATGGTTAATACGCATTAATAAAGTAGCATGAGTATTATTAGTACTCTGTCAGATGTTAGTATTAATCTAATAGTAGTTCCAATACATATATAAATTTTAAAACTTTGCATCGAATTAATATGTTTAACATGGTTAATACACATTAATAAAGTAGCATGAGTATTATTAGTACCATGTCAGATGTTAGTATTCATCTTAGAGTAGTTCCAATACATATTTAAATTTTAAAACTTTGCATCGAATTAATATGTTTAACATGGTTAATACACATTAATAAAGTAGCATGAGAATTATTTGGGCTCTGTCAGATGTTAGTATTCACCTTATAGTAGTTCCAATACATATTTAAATTTTAAAACTTTGCATTTAATTAATATGTTTAACATGGTTAATACGCATTAATAAAGTAGCATGAGTATTATTAGTACTCTGTCAGATGTTAGTATTCATCTTATAGTAGTTCCAATACATATATAGATTTTAAAACTTTGCATCGAATTAATATGTTTAACATGGTTAATACACAATAATAAAGTAGCATGAGTATTATTAGTACTGTGTCAGATGTTAGTATTCGTCTTATAGTAGTTCCAATACATATTTAAATTTTAAAACTTTGCATCGAATTAATATGTTTAATAGTGTTAATACACATTAATAAAGTAGCATGAGAATTATTAGGGCTCTGTCAGATGTTAGTATTCATCTTATAGTAGTTCCAATACATATTTAAATTTTAAAACTTTGCATCGAAATAATATGTTTAACATGGTTAATGCACATTAATAAAGTAGCATGAGAATTATTAGGGCTCTGTCAGATGTTAGTATTCATTTTATAGTAGTTCCAATGCATATTTAAATTTTAAAACTTTGCATCGAATTAATATGTTTAACATGGTTAATACGCATTAATAAAGTAGCATGAGTATTATTAGTACTCTGTCAGATGTTAGTATTCATATTATAGTAGTTAAAATACATATTTAAATTTTAAAACTTTGCATCGAATTAATATGTTTAACATGGTTAATACACATTAATAAAGTAGCATGAGAATTATTAGGGCTCTGTCAGATGTTAGTATTCATTTTATAGTAGTTCCAATGCATATTTAAATTTTAAAACTTTGCATCGAATTAATATGTTTAACATGGTTAATATACATTAATAAAGTAGCATGAGTATTATTAGTACTCTGTCAGGTGTTAGTATTCATCTTATAGTAGTTCCAATACAAATTTAAATTTTAAAACTTTGCATCGAATTAATATGTTTAACATGGTTAATACACATTAATAAAGTAATATGAGTATTATTAGTACTCTGTCAGATGTTAGTATTCATCTTATAGTAGTTCCAATACATATTTAAATTTTAAAACTTTGCATTAAATTAATATGTTTAACATGGTTAATACACATTAATAAAGTAGCATGAGAATTATTAGGGCTCTGTCAGATGTTAGTATTCATCTTATAGTAGTTCCAATACATATTTAAATTTTAAAACTTTGCATCAAATTAATATGTTTAACATGGTTAATACACATTAATAAAGTAGCATGAGAATTATTAGGGCTCTGTCAGATGTTAGTATTCATCTTATAGTAGTTCCAATACATATTTAAATTTTAAAACTTTGCATCGAATTAATATGTTTAACATAGTTATTACACATTAATAAAGTAGCATGAGAATTATTAGGGCTCTGTCAGATGTTAGTATTCATCTTATAGTAGTTCCAATACATATTTAAATTATAAAACTTTGCATTGAATTAATATGTTTAACATGGTTATTACACATTAATAAAGTAGCATGAGAATTATTAGGGCTCTGTCAGATGTTAGTATTCATCTTATAGTAGTTCCAATACATATTTAAATTTTAAAACTTTGCATCGAATTAATATGTTTAACATGGTTAATACACATAATAAAGTAGCATGAGAATTATTAGTACTCTGTCAGGTGTTAGTATTCATCTTATAGTAGTTCCAATACATATTTAAATTTTAAAACTTTGCATCGAATTAATATGTTTAATAGTGTTAATACACATTAATAAAGTAGCATGAGAATTATTAGGGCTCTGTCAGATGTGAGTATTCATCTTATAGTAGTTCCAATACATATTTAAATTTTAAAACTTTGCATCGAATTAATATGTTTAACATGGTTAATACACATTAATAAAGTAGCATGAGAATTATTTGGGCTCTGTCAGATGTTAGTAATCATCTTATAGTAGTTCCAATACATATTTAAATTTTAAAACTTTGCATTAAATTAATATGTTTAACATGGTTAATACACATTAATAAAGTAGCATGAGAATTATTAGGGCTCTGTCAGATGTTAGTATTCATCTTATAGTAGTTCCAATACATATTTAAATTTTAAAACTTTGCATCGAATTAATATGTTTAACATGGTTAATACACATTAATAAAGTAGCATGAGTATTATTAGTACTCTGTCAGATGTTAGTATTCATCTTATAGTAGTTCCAATACATATTTAAATTTTAAAACTTTGCATCGAATTAATATGTTTAACATGGTTAATACACATTAATAAAGTAGCATGAGTATTATTAGTACTGTGTCAGATGTTAGTATTCATCTTATAGTAGTTCCAATACATATTTAAATTTTAAAACTTTGCATCAAATTAATATGTTTAACATGGTTAATACACATTAATAAAGTAGCATGAGTATTGTTAGTACTCTGTCAGGTGTTAGTATTCATCTTATAGTAGTTCCAATACATATTTAAATTTTAAAACTTTGCATCAAATTAATATGTTTAACATGGTTAATACACATTAATAAAGTAGCATGAGTATTATTAGTACTGTGTCAGATGTTAGTATTCATCTTATAGTAGTTCCAATACATATTTAAATTTTAAAACTTTGCATCGAATTAATATGTTTAACATGGCTAATACACATTAATAAAGTAGCATGAGTATTATTAGTACTCTGTCAGGTGTTAGTATTCATCTTATAGTAGTTCCAATACATATTTATATATTTAAAACTTTACATCAAATTAATATGTTTAACATGGTTAATACACATTAATAAAGTAGCATGAGTATTATTAGTACTCTGTCAGGTGTTAGTATTCATCTTATAGTAGTTCCAATACATATTTAAATTTTAAAACTTTACATCAAATTAATATGTTTAACATGGTTAATACACATTAATAAAGTAGCATGAGAATTATTAGGGCTCTGTCAGATGTTAGTATTCATCTTATAGTAGTTGCAATACATATTTAAATTTTAAAACTTTGCATCGAATTAATATGTTTAACATGGTTAATACACATTAATAAAGTAGCATGAGAATTATTAGGGCTCTGTCAGATGTTAGTATTCATCTTATAGTAGTTCCAATACATATTTAAATTATAAAACTTTGCATTGAATTAATATGTTTAACATGGTTATTACACATTAATAAAGTAGCATGAGAATTATTAGGGCTCTGTCAGATGTTAGTATTCATCTTATAGTAGTTCCAATACATATTTAAATTTTAAAACTTTGCATCGAATTAATATGTTTAACATGGTTAATACACATTAATAAAGTAGCATGAGAATTATTAGGGCTCTGTCAGATGTTAGTATTCATCTTATAGTAGTTCCAATACATATTTAAATTTTAAAACTTTTTATTTAATTAATATGTTTAACATGGTTAATACACATTAATAAAGTAGCATGAGAATTATTAGGGCTCTGTCAGATGTTAGTATTCATTTTATAGTAGTTCCAATGCATATTTAAATTTTAAAACTTTTCATCGAATTAATATGTTTAACATGGTTAATACACATTAATAAAGTAGCATGAGTATTATTAGTACTCTGTCAGATGTTAGTATTCATCTTATAGTAGTTCCAATACATATTTAAATTTTAAAACTTTGCATCGAAATAATATGTTTAACATGGTTAATACACATTAATAAAGTAGCATGAGTATTATTAGTACTGTGTCAGATGTTAGTATTCATCTTATAGTAGTTCCAATACATATTTAAATTTTAAAACTTTGCATCAAATTAATATGTTTAACATGGTTAATACACATTAATAAAGTAGCATGAGTATTGTTAGTACTCTGTCAGGTGTTAGTATTCATCTTATAGTAGTTCCAATACATATTTAAATTTTAAAACTTTGCATCAAATTAATATGTTTAACATGGTTATTACACATTAATAAAGTAGCATGAGTATTATTAGTACTGTGTCAGATGTTAGTATTCATCTTATAGTAGTTCCAATACATATTTAAATTTTAAAACTTTGCATCGAATTAATATGTTTAACATGGCTAATACACATTAATAAAGTAGCATGAGTATTGTTAGTACTCTGTCAGGTGTTAGTATTCATCTTATAGTAGTTCCAATACATATTTAAATTTTAAAACTTTGCATCAAATTAATATGTTTAACATGGTTAATACACATTAATAAAGTAGCATGAGAATTATTAGGGCTCTGTCAGATGTTAGTATTCATCTTATAGTAGTTCCAATACATATTTAAATTATAAAACTTTGCATTGAATTAATATGTTTGACATGGTTATTACACATTAATAAAGTAGCCTGAGAATTATTAGGGCTCTGTCAGATGTTAATATTCATCTTATAGTAGTTCCAATACATATGTAAATTTTAAAACTTTGCATTTAATTAATATGTGTAACATGGTTAATACGCATTAATAAAGTAGCATGAGTATTATTAGTACTCTGTCAGATGTTAGTATTCACCTTATAGTAGTTCCAATACATATTTAAATTTTAAAACTTTGCATTTAATTAATATGTGTAACATGGTTAATACGCATTAATAAAGTAGCATGAGTATTATTAGTACTCTGTCAGATGTTAGTATTAATCTAATAGTAGTTCCAATACATATATAAATTTTAAAACTTTGCATCAAATTAATATGTTTAACATGGTTAATACACATTAATAAAGTAGCATGAGTATTATTAGTGCCATGTCAGATGTTAGTATTCATCTTAGAGTAGTTCCAATACATATTTAAATTTTAAAACTTTGCATCGAATTAATATGTTTAACATGGTTAATACACATTAATAAAGTAGCATGAGAATTATTTGGGCTCTGTCAGATGTTAGTATTCACCTTATAGTAGTTCCAATACATATTTAAATTTTAAAACTTTGCATTTAATTAATATGTTTAACATGGTTAATACGCATTAATAAAGTAGCATGAGTATTATTAGTACTCTGTCAGATGTTAGTATTCATCTTATAGTAGTTCCAATACATATATAGATTTTAAAACTTTGCATCGAATTAATATGTTTAACATGGTTAATACACAATAATAAAGTAGCATGAGTATTATTAGTACTGTGTCAGATGTTAGTATTCGTCTTATAGTAGTTCCAATACATATTTAAATTTTAAAACTTTGCATCGAATTAATATGTTTAATAGTGTTAATACACATTAATAAAGTAGCATGAGAATTATTAGGGCTCTGTCAGATGTTAGTATTCATCTTATAGTAGTTCCAATACATATTTAAATTTTAAAACTTTGCATCGAAATAATATGTTTAACATGGTTAATGCACATTAATAAAATAGCATGAGAATTATTAGGGCTCTGTCAGATGTTAGTATTCATTTTATAGTAGTTCCAATGCATATTTAAATTTTAAAACTTTGCATCGAATTAATATGTTTAACATGGTTAATACGCATTAATAAAGTAGCATGAGTATTATTAGTACTCTGTCAGATGTTAGTATTCATATTATAGTAGTTCCAATACATATTTAAATTTTAAAACTTTGCATTAAATTAATATGTTTAACATGGTTAATACACATTAATAAAGTAGCACGAGTATTATTAGTACTCTGTCAGGTGATAGTATTCATCTTATAGTAGTTCCAATACATATTTAAATTTTAAAACTTTACATCAAATTAATATGTTTAACATGGTTAATACACATTAATAAAGTAGCATGAGAATTATTAGGGCTCTGTCAGATGTTAGTATTCATCTTATAGTAGTTCCAATACATATTTAAATTATAAAACTTTGCATTGAATTAATATGTTTAACATGGTTATTACACATTAATAAAGTAGCATGAGAATTATTAGGGCTCTGTCAGATGTTAGTATTCATCTTATAGTAGTTCCAATACATATTTAAATTATAAAACTTTGCATTGAATTAATATGTTTAACATGGTTATTACACATTAATAAAGTAGCATGAGAATTATTAGGGCTCTGTCAGATGTTAGTATTCATCTTATAGTAGTTCCAATACATATTTAAATTATAAAACTTTGCATTGAATTAATATGTTTAACATGGTTATTACACATTAATAAAGTAGCATGAGAATTATTAGGGCTCTGTCAGATGTTAGTATTCATCTTATAGTAGTTCCAATACATATTTAAATTTTAAAACTTTGCATCGAATTAATATGTTTAACATGGTTAATACACATTAATAAAGTAGCATGAGAATTATTTGGGCTCTGTCAGATGTTAGTATTCACCTTATAGTAGTTCCAATACATATTTAAATTTTAAAACTTTGCATCGAATTAATATGTTTAACATGGTTATTACACATTAATAAAGTAGCATGAGAATTATTAGGGCTCTGTCAGATGTTAGTATTCATCTTATAGTAGTTCCAATACATATTTAAATTTTAAAACTTTGCATCGAAATAATATGTTTAACATGGTTAATGCACATTAATAAAGTAGCATGAGAATTATTAGGGCTCTGCCAGATGTTAGTATTCATTTTATAGTAGTTCCAATGCATATTTAAATTTTAAAACTTTGCATCGAATGAATATGTTTAACATGGTTATTACACATTAATAAAGTAGCATGAGAATTATTAGGGCTCTGTCAGATGTTAGTATTCATCTTATAGTAGTTCCAATACATATTTAAATTTTAAAACTTTGCATCGAAATAATATGTTTAACATGGGTAATGCACATTAATAAAGTAGCATGAGAATTATTAGGGCTCTGCCAGATGTTAGTATTCATTTTATAGTAGTTCCAATGCATATTTAAATTTTAAAACTTTGCATCGAATTAATATGTTTAACATGGTTAATACACATTAATAAAGTAGCATGAGAATTATTTGGGCTCTGTCAGATGTTAGTATTCACCTTATAGTAGTTCCAATACATATTTAAATTTTAAAACTTTGCATCGAATTAATATGTTTAACATGGTTAATACACATTAATAAAGTAGCATGAGTATTATTAGTACTCTGTCAGATGTTAGTATTCATCTTATAGTAGTTCCAATACATATTTAAATTTTAAAACTTTGCATCGAAATAATATGTTTAACATGGTTAATACACATTAATAAAGTAGCATGAGAATTATTAGGGCTCTGTCAGATGTTAGTATTCATCTTATAGTAGTTCCAATACATATTTAAATTTTAAAACTTTGCATCGAATTAATATGTTTAACATGGTTAATACACATTAATAAAGTAGCATGAGAATTATTAGGGCTCTGTCAGATGTTAGTATTCATCTTATAGTAGTTCCAATACATATTTAAATTTTAAAACTTTGCATCGAATTAATATGTTTAACATAGTTATTACACATTAATAAAGTAGCATGAGAATTATTAGGGCTCTGTCAGATGTTAGTATTCATCTTATAGTAGTTCCAATACATAGGCCCTATTTAAATTTTAAAACTTTGCATCGAATTAATATGTTTAACATGGTTAATACACATTAATAAAGTAGCATGAGAATTATTAGGGCTCTGTCAGATGTTAGTATTCATCTTATAGTAGTTCCAATACATATTTAAATTATAAAACTTTGCATTGAATTAATATGTTTAACATGGTTATTACACATTAATAAAGTAGCATGAGAATTATTAGGGCTCTGTCAGATGTTAGTATTCATCTTATAGTAGTTCCAATACATATTTAAATTTTAAAACTTTGCATCGAATTAATATGTTTAACATGGTTAATACACATAATAAAGTAGCATGAGAATTATTAGTACTCTGTCAGGTGTTAGTATTCATCTTATAGTAGTTCCAATACATATTTAAATTTTAAAACTTTGCATCGAATTAATATGTTTAATAGTGTTAATACACATTAATAAAGTAGCATGAGAATTATTAGGGCTCTGTCAGATGTTAGTATTCATCTTATAGTAGTTGCAATACATATTTAAATTTTAAAACTTTGCATCGAATTAATATGTTTAACATGGTTAATACACATTAATAAAGTAGCATGAGAATTATTTGGGCTCTGTCAGATGTTAGTAATCATCTTATAGTAGTTCCAATACATATTTAAATTTTAAAACTTTGCATTAAATTAATATGTTTAACATGGTTAATACACATTAATAAAGTAGCATGAGAATTATTAGGGCTCTGTCAGATGTTAGTATTCATCTTATAGTAGTTCCAATACATATTTAAATTTTAAAACTTTGCATCGAATTAATATGTTTAACATGGTTAATACACATTAATAAAGTAGCATGAGTATTATTAGTACTCTGTCAGATGTTAGTATTCATCTTATAGTAGTTCCAATACATATTTAAATTTTAAAACTTTGCATCGAATTAATATGTTTAACATGGTTAATACACATTAATAAAGTAGCATGAGTATTATTAGTACTGTGTCAGATGTTAGTATTCATCTTATAGTAGTTCCAATACATATTTAAATTTTAAAACTTTGCATCAAATTAATATGTTTAACATGGTTAATACACATTAATAAAGTAGCATGAGTATTGTTAGTACTCTGTCAGGTGTTAGTATTCATCTTATAGTAGTTCCAATACATATTTAAATTTTAAAACTTTGCATCAAATTAATATGTTTAACATGGTTAATACACATTAATAAAGTAGCATGAGTATTATTAGTACTGTGTCAGATGTTAGTATTCATCTTATAGTAGTTCCAATACATATTTAAATTTTAAAACTTTGCATCGAATTAATATGTTTAACATGGCTAATACACATTAATAAAGTAGCATGAGTATTATTAGTACTCTGTCAGGTGTTAGTATTCATCTTATAGTAGTTCCAATACATATTTAAATTTTAAAACTTTACATCAAATTAATATGTTTAACATGGTTAATACACATTAATAAAGTAGCACGAGTATTATTAGTACTCTGTCAGGTGATAGTATTCATCTTATAGTAGTTCCAATACATATTTAAAGTTTAAAACTTTACATCAAATTAATATGTTTAACATGGTTAATACACATTAATAAAGTAGCATGAGAATTATTAGGGCTCTGTCAGATGTTAGTATTCATCTTATAGTAGTTGCAATACATATTTAAATTTTAAAACTTTGCATCGAATTAATATGTTTAACATGGTTAATACACATTAATAAAGTAGCGTGAGAATTATTAGGGCTCTGTCAGATGTTAGTATTCATCTTATAGTAGTTCCAATACATATTTAAATTATAAAACTTTGCATTGAATTAATATGTTTAACATGGTTATTACACATTAATAAAGTAGCATGAGAATTATTAGGGCTCTGTCAGATGTTAGTATTCATCTTATAGTAGTTCCAATACATATTTAAATTTTAAAACTTTGCATCGAATTAATATGTTTAACATGGTTAATACACATTAATAAAGTAGCATGAGAATTATTTGGGCTCTGTCAGATGTTAGTATTCACCTTATAGTAGTTCCAATACATATTTAAATTTTAAAACTTTGCATCGAATTAATATGTTTAACATGGTTATTACACATTAATAAAGTAGCATGAGAATTATTAGGGCTCTGTCAGATGTTAGTATTCATCTTATAGTAGTTCCAATACATATTTAAATTTTAAAACTTTGCATCGAAATAATATGTTTAACATGGTTAATGCACATTAATAAAGTAGCATGAGAATTATTAGGGCTCTGCCAGATGTTAGTATTCATTTTATAGTAGTTCCAATGCATATTTAAATTTTAAAACTTTGCATCGAATGAATATGTTTAACATGGTTATTACACATTAATAAAGTAGCATGAGAATTATTAGGGCTCTGTCAGATGTTAGTATTCATCTTATAGTAGTTCCAATACATATTTAAATTTTAAAACTTTGCATCGAAATAATATGTTTAACATGGTTAATGCACATTAATAAAGTAGCATGAGAATTATTAGGGCTCTGCCAGATGTTAGTATTCATTTTATAGTAGTTCCAATGCATATTTAAATTTTAAAACTTTGCATCGAATTAATATGTTTAACATGGTTAATACACATTAATAAAGTAGCATGAGAATTATTTGGGCTCTGTCAGATGTTAGTATTCACCTTATAGTAGTTCCAATACATATTTAAATTTTAAAACTTTGCATCGAATTAATATGTTTAACATGGTTAATACACATTAATAAAGTAGCATGAGTATTATTAGTACTCTGTCAGATGTTAGTATTCATCTTATAGTAGTTCCAATACATATTTAAATTTTAAAACTTTGCATTAAATTAATATGTTTAACATGGTTAATACACATTAATAAAGTAGCATGAGAATTATTAGGGCTCTGTCAGATGTTAGTATTCATCTTATAGTAGTTCCAATACATATTTAAATTTTAAAACTTTGCATCGAATTAATATGTTTAACATAGTTATTACCCATTAATAAAGTAGCATGAGAATTATTAGGGCTCTGTCAGATGTTAGTATTCATCTTATAGTAGTTCCAATACATATTTAAATTTTAAAACTTTGCATCGAATTAATATGTTTAACATGGGTAATACACATTAATAAAGTAGCATGAGAATTATTAGGGCTCTGTCAGATGTTAGTATTCATCTTATAGTAGTTCCAATACATATTTAAATTATAAAACTTTGCATTGAATTAATATGTTTAACATGGTTAATACACATTAATAAAGTAGCATGAGAATTATTAGGGCTCTGTCAGATGTTAGTATTCATTTTATAGTAGTTCCAATGCATATTTAAATTTTAAAACTTTTCATCGAATTAATATGTTTAACATGGTTAATACACATTAATAAAGTAGCATGAATATTATTAGTACTCTGTCAGATGTTAGTATTCATATTATAGTAGTTCCAATACATATTTAAATTTTAAAACTTTGCATCGAATTAATATGTTTAACATGGTTAATACACATTAATAAAGTAGCATGAGTATTATTAGTACTGTGTCAGATGTTAGTATTCATCTTATAGTAGTTCCAATACATATTTAAATTTTAAAACTTTGCATCAAATTAATTTGTTTAACATGGTTAATACACATTAATAAAGTAGCATGAGTATTATTAGTACTCTGTCAGGTGTTAGTATTCATCTTATAGTAGTTCCAATACATATTTAAATTTTAAAGCTTTGCATCAAATTAATATGTTTAACATGGTTAATACACATTAATAAAGTAGCATGAGAATTATTTGGGCTCTGTCAGATGTTAGTATTCACCTTATAGTAGTTCCAATACATATTTAAATTTTAAAACTTTGCATCGAATTAATATGTTTAACATGGTTATTACACATTAATAAAGTAGCATGAGAATTATTAGGGCTCTGTCAGATGTTAGTATTCATCTTATAGTAGTTCCAATACATATTTAAATTTTAAAACTTTGCATCGAATTAATATGTTTAACATGGTTAATACACATTAATAAAGTAGCATGAGAATTATTTGGGCTCTGTCAGATGTTAGTATTCTCCTTATAGTAGTTCCAATACATATTTAAATTTTAAAACTTTGCATCGAATTAATATGTTTAACATGGTTATTACACATTAATAAAGTAGCATGAGAATTATTAGGGCTCTGTCAGATGTTAGTATTCATCTTATAGTAGTTCCAATACATATTTAAATTTTAAAACTTTGCATCGAAATAATATGTTTAACATGGTTAATGCACATTAATAAAGTAGCATGAGAATTATTAGGGCTCTGCCAGATGTTAGTATTCATTTTATAGTAGTTCCAATGCATATTTAAATTTTAAAACTTTGCATCGAATGAATATGTTTAACATGGTTATTACACATTAATAAAGTAGCATGAGAATTATTAGGGCTCTGTCAGATGTTAGTATTCATCTTATAGTAGTTCCAATACATATTTAAATTTTAAAACTTTGCATCGAAATAATATGTTTAACATGGTTAATGCACATTAATAAAGTAGCATGAGAATTATTAGGGCTCTGCCAGATGTTAGTATTCATTTTATAGTAGTTCCAATGCATATTTAAATTTTAAAACTTTGCATCGAATTAATATGTTTAACATGGTTAATACACATTAATAAAGTAGCATGAGAATTATTTGGGCTCTGTCAGATGTTAGTATTCACCTTATAGTAGTTCCAATACATATTTAAATTTTAAAACTTTGCATCGAATTAATATGTTTAACATGGTTAATACACATTAATAAAGTAGCATGAGTATTATTAGTACTCTGTCAGATGTTAGTATTCATCTTATAGTAGTTCCAATACATATATAAATTTTAAAACTTTGCATTAAATTAATATGTTTAACATGGTTAATACACATTAATAAAGTAGCATGAGAATTATTAGGGCTCTGTCAGATGTTAGTATTCATCTTATAGTAGTTCCAATACATATTTAAATTTTAAAACTTTGCATCGAATTAATATGTTTAACATAGTTATTACCCATTAATAAAGTAGCATGAGAATTATTAGGGCTCTGTCAGATGTTAGTATTCATCTTATAGTAGTTCCAATACATATTTAAATTTTAAAACTTTGCATCGAATTAATATGTTTAACATGGGTAATACACATTAATAAAGTAGCATGAGAATTATTAGGGCTCTGTCAGATGTTAGTATTCATCTTATAGTAGTTCCAATACATATTTAAATTATAAAACTTTGCATTGAATTAATATGTTTAACATGGTTAATACACATTAATAAAGTAGCATGAGAATTATTAGGGCTCTGTCAGATGTTAGTATTCATTTTATAGTAGTTCCAATGCATATTTAAATTTTAAAACTTTTCATCGAATTAATATGTTTAACATGGTTAATACACATTAATAAAGTAGCATGAGTATTATTAGTACTCTGTCAGATGTTAGTATTCATATTATAGTAGTTCCAATACATATTTAAATTTTAAAACTTTGCATCGAATTAATATGTTTAACATGGTTAATACACATTAATAAAGTAGCATGAGTATTATTAGTACTGTGTCAGATGTTAGTATTCATCTTATAGTAGTTCCAATACATATTTAAATTTTAAAACTTTGCATCAAATTAATTTGTTTAACATGGTTAATACACATTAATAAAGTAGCATGAGTATTATTAGTACTCTGTCAGGTGTTAGTATTCATCTTATAGTAGTTCCAATACATATTTAAATTTTAAAGCTTTGCATCAAATTAATATGTTTAACATGGTTAATACACATTAATAAAGTAGCATGAGAATTATTTGGGCTCTGTCAGATGTTAGTATTCACCTTATAGTAGTTCCAATACATATTTAAATTTTAAAACTTTGCATCGAATTAATATGTTTAACATGGTTATTACACATTAATAAAGTAGCATGAGAATTATTAGGGCTCTGTCAGATGTTAGTATTCATCTTATAGTAGTTCCAATACATATTTAAATTTTAAAACTTTTTATTTAATTAATATGTTTAACATGGTTAATACACATTAATAAAGTAGCATGAGAATTATTAGGGCTCTGTCAGATGTTAGTATTCATTTTATAGTAGTTCCAATGCATATTTAAATTTTAAAACTTTTCATGGAATTAATATGTTTAACATGGTTAATACACATTAATAAAGTAGCATGAGTATTATTAGTACTCTGTCAGATGTTAGTATTCATCTTATAGTAGTTCCAATACATATTTAAATTTTAAAACTTTGCATCGAATTAATATGTTTAACATGGTTAATACACATTAATAAAGTAGCATGAGTATTATTAGTACTGTGTCAGATGTTAGTATTCATCTTATAGTAGTTCCAATACATATTTAAATTTTAAAACTTTGCATCAAATTAATATGTTTAACATGGTTAATACACATTAATAAAGTAGCATGAGTATTGTTAGTACTCTGTCAGGTGTTAGTATTCATCTTATAGTAGTTCCAATACATATTTAAATTTTAAAACTTTGCATCAAATTAATATGTTTAACATGGTTAATACACATTAATAAAGTAGCATGAGTATTATTAGTACTGTGTCAGATGTTAGTATTCATCTTATAGTAGTTCCAATACATATTTAAATTTTAAAACTTTGCATCGAATTAATATGTTTAACATGGCTAATACACATTAATAAAGTAGCATGAGTATTATTAGTACTCTGTCAGGTGTTAGTATTCATCTTATAGTAGTTCCAATACATATTTAAATTTTAAAACTTTACATCAAATTAATATGTTTAACATGGTTAATACACATTAATAAAGTAGCATGAGTATTATTAGTACTCTGTCAGGTGTTAGTATTCATCTTATAGTAGTTCCAATACATATTTAAATTTTAAAACTTTACATCAAATTAATATGTTTAACATGGTTAATACACATTAATAAAGTAGCATGAGAATTATTAGGGCTCTGTCAGATGTTAGTATTCATCTTATAGTAGTTGCAATACATATTTAAATTTTAAAACTTTGCATCGAATTAATATGTTTAACATGGTTAATACACATTAATAAAGTAGCATGAGAATTATTAGGGCTCTGTCAGATGTTAGTATTCATCTTATAGTAGTTCCAATACATATTTAAATTATAAAACTTTGCATTGAATTAATATGTTTAACATGGTTAATACACATTAATAAAGTAGCATGAGAATTATTTGGGCTCTGTCAGATGTTAGTATTCACCTTATAGTAGTTCCAATACATATTTAAATTTTAAAACTTTGCATCGAATTAATATGTTTAACATGGTTATTACACATTAATAAAGTAGCATGAGAATTATTAGGGCTCTGTCAGATGTTAGTATTCATCTTATAGTAGTTCCAATACATATTTAAATTTTAAAACTTTGCATCGAAATAATATGTTTAACATGGTTAATGCACATTAATAAAGTAGCATGAGAATTATTAGGGCTCTGCCAGATGTTAGTATTCATTTTATAGTAGTTCCAATGCATATTTAAATTTTAAAACTTTGCATCGAATGAATATGTTTAACATGGTTATTACACATTAATAAAGTAGCATGAGAATTATTAGGGCTCTGTCAGATGTTAGTATTCATCTTATATTAGTTCCAATACATATTTAAATTTTAAAACTTTGCATCGAAATAATATGTTTAACATGGTTAATGCACATTAATAAAGTAGCATGAGAATTATTAGGGCTCTGCCAGATGTTAGTATTCATTTTATAGTAGTTCCAATGCATATTTAAATTTTAAAACTTTGCATCGAATTAATATGTTTAACATGGTTAATACACATTAATAAAGTAGCATGAGAATTATTTGGGCTCTGTCAGATGTTAGTATTCACCTTATAGTAGTTCCAATACATATTTAAATTTTAAAACTTTGCATCGAATTAATATGTTTAACATGGTTAATACGCATTAATAAAGTAGCATGAGTATTATTAGTACTCTGTCAGATGTTAGTATTCATCTTATAGTAGTTCCAATACATATTTAAATTTTAAAACTTTGCATTAAATTAATATGTTTAACATGGTTAATACACATTAATAAAGTAGCATGAGAATTATTAGGGCTCTGTCAGATGTTAGTATTCATCTTATAGTAGTTCCAATACATATTTAAATTTTAAAACTTTGCATCGAATTAATATGTTTAACATGGTTAATACACATTAATAAAGTAGCATGAGAATTATTAGGGCTCTGTCAGATGTTAGTATTCATCTTATAGTAGTTCCAATACATATTTAAATTTTAAAACTTTGCATCGAATTAATATGTTTAACATAGTTATTACACATTAATAAAGTAGCATGAGAATTATTAGGGCTCTGTCAGATGTTAGTATTCATCTTATAGTAGTTCCAATACATATTTAAATTTTAAAACTTTGCATCGAATTAATATGTTTAACATGGGTAATACACATTAATAAAGTAGCATGAGAATTATTAGGGCTCTGTCAGATGTTAGTATTCATCTTATAGTAGTTCCAATACATATTTAAATTATAAAACTTTGCATTGAATTAATATGTTTAACATGGTTATTACACATTAATAAAGTAGCATGAGAATTATTAGGGCTCTGTCAGATGTTAGTATTCATCTTATAGTAGTTCCAATACATATTTAAATTTTAAAACTTTGCATCGAATTAATATGTTTAACATGGTTAATACACATTAATAAAGTAGCATGAGAATTATTAGTACTCTGTCAGGTGTTAGTATTCATCTTATAGTAGTTCCAATACATATTTAAATTTTAAAACTTTACATCAAATTAATATGTTTAACATGGTTAATACACATTAATAAAGTAGCATGAGTATTATTAGTACTCTGTCAGGTGTTAGTATTCATCTTATAGTAGTTCCAATACATATTTAAATTTTAAAACTTTACATCAAATTAATATGTTTAACATGGTTAATACACATTAATAAAGTAGCATGAGAATTATTAGGGCTCTGTCAGATGTTAGTATTCATCTTATAGTAGTTGCAATACATATTTAAATTTTAAAACTTTGCATCGAATTAATATGTTTAACATAGTTATTACACATTAATAAAGTAGCATGAGAAATATTAGGGCTCTGTCAGATGTTAGTATTCATTTTATAGTAGTTCCAATACATATTTAAATTTTAAAACTTTGCATCGAATTAATATGTTTAACATGGTTAATACACATTAATAAAGTAGCATGAGAATTATTAGGGCTCTGTCAGATGTTAGTATTCATCTTATAGTAGTTCCAATACATATTTAAATTTTAAAACTTTTTATTTAATTAATATGTTTAACATGGTTAATACACATTAATAAAGTAGCATGAGAATTATTAGGGCTCTGTCAGATGTTAGTATTCATTTTATAGTAGTTCCAATGCATATTTAAATTTTAAAACTTTTCATCGAATTAATATGTTTAACATGGTTAATACACATTAATAAAGTAGCATGAGTATTATTAGTACTCTGTCAGATGTTAGTATTCATATTATAGTAGTTCCAATACATATTTAAATTTTAAAACTTTGCATCGAATTAATATGTTTAACATGGTTAATACACATTAATAAAGTAGCATGAGTATTATTAGTACTGTGTCAGATGTTAGTATTCATCTTATAGTAGTTCCAATACATATTTAAATTTTAAAACTTTGCATCAAATTAATTTGTTTAACATGGTTAATACACATTAATAAAGTAGCATGAGTATTATTAGTACTCTGTCAGGTGTTAGTATTCATCTTATAGTAGTTCCAATACATATTTAAATTTTAAAGCTTTGCATCAAATTAATATGTTTAACATGGTTAATACACATTAATAAAGTAGCATGAGAATTATTTGGGCTCTGTCAGATGGTAGTATTCACCTTATAGTAGTTCCAATACATATTTAAATTTTAAAACTATGCATCGAATTAATATGTTTAACATGGTTAATACACATTAATAAAGTAGCATGAGTATTATTAGTACTGTGTCAGATGTTAGTATTCATCTTATAGTAGTTCCAATACATATTTAAATTTTAAAACTTTGCATCGAATTAATATGTTTAACATGGTTAATACACATTAATAAAGTAGCATGCCAATTATTAGTACTCTGTCAGATGTTAGTATTCATATTATAGTAGTTCCAATACATATTTAAATTTTAAAACTTTGCATCGAATTAATATGTTTAACATGGTTAATACACATTAATAAAGTAGCATGAGTATTATTAGTACTGTGTCAGATGTTAGTATTCATCTTATAGTAGTTCCAATACATATTTAAATTTTAAAACTTTGCATCAAATTAATTTGTTTAACATGGTTAATACACATTAATAAAGTAGCATGAGTATTATTAGTACTCTGTCAGGTGTTAGTATTCATCTTATAGTAGTTCCAATACATATTTAAATTTTAAAACTTTGCATCAAATTAATATGTTTAACATGGTTAATACACATTAATAAAGTAGCATGAGTATTATTAGTACTGTGTCAGATGTTAGTATTCATCTTATAGTAGTTCCAATACATATTTAAATTTTAAAACTTTGCATCGAATTAATATGTTTAACATGGCTAATACACATTAATAAAGTAGCATGAGTATTATTAGTACTCTGTCAGGTGTTAGTATTCATCTTATAGTAGTTCCAATACATATTTAAATTTTAAAACTTTGCATCGAATTAATATGTTTAACATGGCTATTACACATTAATAAAGTAGCATGAGTATTATTAGTACTCTGTCAGGTGTTAGTATTCATCTTATAGTAGTTCCAATACATATTTAAATTTTAAAACTTTGCATCGAATTAATATGTTTAACATGGCTAATACACATTAATAAAGTAGCATGAGTATTATTAGTACTCTGTCAGGTGTTAGTATTCATCTTATAGTAGTTCCAATACATATTTAAATTTTAAAACTTTACATCAAATTAATATGTTTAACATGGTTAATACACATTAATAAAGTAGCATGAGAATTATTTGGGCTCTGTCAGATGTTAGTATTCACCTTATAGTAGTTCCAATACATATTTAAATTTTAAAACTTTGCATCGAATTAATATGTTTAACATGGTTAATACACATTAATAAAGTAGCATGAGAATTATTAGGGCTCCATTAGATTAACTGTTCATCCTACATCAGTTCCAATGCATCTGTAAATTTAAAAGGACTGTAGGCAGGTCCCACCTTGATCATTTGTCAAAAAGTTTCAACTTATCAGATCTTTCAGTGTTCAAATTTTTCAGTGTTCATTTTTAATTTTTGAGTTGCTTTGATGCTGGAAATACATGTCACGAAACGGGCGTCCTCATTAAATAAAAAAGTAATATCACTATATGTTCGTGTTTTAGTGTAAATAATTTTTTCGTTCATGAGTGGTAAACATTTGTTCAACATTTTATTAAAATAAGTCACTTTGGTATCAGTCATAAAATGAAATGTTCTATAATTTTGTCACTGTTAGCAATACTGAAGATATACATATCATTTTCACGGCTAAAATATTTGCCATCCTCAAAGCTACAACTATAGTAGAATGTATATTTAAAATTTATTACGAAAAAAAAATACTAAATCTAAATTACCTGATTTAACCATTTGCTATAAATATTGTTGTTTAATGATGCAATTTGTTAGTGCAATAAACATAGAATAGAAAAGGTGAGGAATGGGTGGAGTGAGGAAAAATATTTGTATCAATACATGCAGAAAAAATAAATTAGTTCATAAAATGGGTGCTTATTTTAGGCTGAAAACAGTTTTAGTGCTTGAAATACAATAATATATTTAATAAAATTATATAAAGTAGGGCCAATTTTGAAAATGATGTATGTCCTGCAAGACGCAAGAAGCAAATTCAAAGCAACCTTACCCTGACAGCAAAGCAACTCGACCTAGCAACAGTCGGTTCTATGATTACTGACAACTAAATAACATCAATAAACAAGTATTTACAGTAATACTCTTTACAAAAAGAAAATAACGGATTTTCTACCTTATTTTAAATACAGTACAGTTTCACTAATCCGGACTTGATGGGACCGGACCCTGTCCGGATCAACGAAAGTCCGGATTAGATGGAAAAAGCCAAACAAATGCATACAATATGCGGGGAAATATATTGAAATTGTAGTTTTAGTGAAATTGAGGCCTAAATATAGCTTATTTAGCAAAAAAATACTGTAATTGTAACAGAAAAGGTATGACTTGAATAAATATCAAAGCATCTTTCTCGTTGAATAAATGTATTCACATAAAGTTATTTACACTATACTGTATAAACGCAAAAAAAAACTCAAACAAAAATGAAACTGAAACAAAAGTAAACTTTAAAAAACTTAGTGAAAAAAGTCTGTAATGTTCTTTTGTTTTAACGATAAATGACGTCGTTTCACAGTACGATCTCGTAGGCGTTTCAAAGTCAGTAGCTCCGCAGTTGACGTATCACTTTGTTTCTCAAAGTAGGTCATCAACCCCTCCAGCATTGCAGCCTCCCCTCATGAGTTTGACTGACCGGTTCGTCTGTGTAGTCTTCCTCTTCCGAGCTGTCATTTTCTGCGTTTGCAGTGCACACCGCGACGATTTCGTCCTCGTTGAGCACTTGATGACCAATGTCATTATCACTGATAATCCACTCGGAAATATCAGTGTCTTTCAACTCGGCACAACCCTCCAATTGTTGAAAAATCTGAACAAATTCAGCGTCGCCATTAGTAGGTTGACTTTTTTCACTTTCCTGTGGCATTTCAGACCACAATTTTTTCCCAGCTCTTTTGGAGTGTAGCCGGTTGAATTTCCTCCCACGATTCTGCAGCCATATAAATGACATCCTTTATAGTCACTTTTTTAAGAATTTCAATAAATTGTGTAGCTGGATCTGCTTCTTGTTGTTCCAAAAGCGATAAAATTAACTTTTTCCTATATCGCCGTTTTATCGCGTCTATCACGCCCTGGTCCATCGGCTGAATGAGAGCCGTGACGTTAGGAGGAAGAAATTTAACAAAAATGTCACCATGACGCAATTGTTCTTCATTTGGGTGGCATGGGGCATTATCAATTAGTAAAACCGCTTTTCAAGGGAGTTTTTTCTCTTTTAAAAACTTTTTTCTGTTGTTGGAACAAAGTTTTCAAAAAACCAGTTCTTAAAAATTTGACGTTCATCTACGCTGATTTTTGGAACTTCTATTGGGCCGGTAGAACACTTAAATTTACATTTTTAAAAACCCTAGGCTTTGCGGATTTACCTATCATCAAAAGTGGAAATTTTAGATCGCCAGAAGTATTACTGCAGGCCAACAAAGTCATACGTACTTTCTTAACTTTATGGCCTTTTGATACTGAATCTAATTTGGAAGCTAAAGTTTTTTTTGGGAAAATTTTATAATTTAATCCTGTTTCGTCAGCGTTGAACACCTGACAAGGTTGTAAGTTTTCATCTCTGAGAAACTTGCCAAATTTGTCTGAAATTTTCACTGGTATCACTGTCACCTGACAAAGTTTCACCACTTACTCCGAGTTGACGGATGCCCTGTTGTTCCTTCCACCGTGACAGCCAACCCACACTGGCAGTAAAATTAGGGTCTCCTTTTAACTTTTCATTCAGTTTCAGCGCGATCTTTGCAAATTTACACTCGATAATGGAACATCCTGTTCCCGTTGTTGGCAAAACCATACATACAAAGCATCATCTAGGGTTTCATTTTTTGGTTTTTTTACAGTGCTTCTGCCGCCTAAACAGTCTTTACTAACCATTTTTGCACAAAAATCTTCAATTTCCTGTCGCTTTTTTCCAATCGGAAACAGTTTGTTTTTCCACGTCTAACTCTTTTGCAATTTTAGTATGCGATTCATCTCCATCAATACGAAACAAAGATTGGAGTTTTTGTTCCAATGTCACTGTCACTGACTTACGTTTAGTCGCCATTTTCACTGAACACTGAACAAGACGTAAATAAAGAACTCAGATCAATATCGCACTAGAATTAAATGACAACTGAGCAGATATCTTGCGAGAAGCAGTAACGGTGGCATCCGTCCGACAATATAACTGATGTGACGCGAGACATATAGAATGTATATCCGTTTAGTCAGCGGTCCTTTATCTTCGTTTATCGCAAGATATCTCTTGATGTCACGTGCTTTGTAGTGTTGGGAGATCTAATGTGAATATATTTTTTCAAAGAAGTTTTTCCTACTTAAACAGGCAAAAGAAACAAATAATATAGTAAATTCATATTTTAATGAATAAACATATTATTTATCTATTAGAGTAGGAAAACCCCCCTTGAAAAATAACAAATATAGACGTATAAAAATAAATATTTTTGTGGACGGCAGACTGATTGTGCACTGTAGAATACTATAACTAAACAAAAATTTTGGGCCGTCCGGATCATCGGAGACTGGATTAGCGAGACTGTACTGTATATTTGTAGTTGAATAATTTTACTCTGTGTTTGGTGCCCCTTGGTTTAGTGGGCCCCTAGGTCTGATCCCAGTGCTAAAATCCAGGTTAGCCTAAATGCCTGTACTAGAACACAGAGAGGCAACAGGGTCAAACTCTTTTAGAAACAACAGTTTAGATTATTGTAAATGTTAAGGTCTCAAAATGTAAGTTATAGATACGCAACTTAATTAATTTATTAATGCAGCCACCCGCTTTAATATGAACACTTTGCGAATGGAAAAACATGTTTATGAAGTATATAGAACAGGGAAGAATGTAGCTCTGATTTGCGCTTAAACATTGTTGCGTACAGCCCATGGAAAGGAATTTACTTTAGTATGGAGTTATAAGGTGAATGGATTTGTGTATTGTAAAGCATGTTTTTACATTCTTGTAGTATACTGATCTCCAATGGTGTTATCAACAACGTAAATGATTATGAAGTATAAAACTGAACTAAAAGGCGGGATTTAGGACAAGATTTATAAGTAAATTATCTACTTTCCCATTGAGAAGAAGATTAAGGCAAGTTTTTGTGATCATTAAACAACAACATAACCCTTGCTACAAATATTTAAACAACCTTGCTTCACATTTCGCTAACACAGTTAGCAAAATGTGAAGCAAGGTTGTTTAAATATTTGTTGCAAGGGTCATTTCTGTTTACGCTACTATGCTCTGTAAAGATTTTTGTATGTTTTAAAGGGCAAAACATGGTGTTACAGTAATGCTTTCAAATTTTAGAATACTAAACACAAGCAGAACTTTAATGCTTGTAGGTCATTGACGGACATATTTGAAGACATTTTCATACACAGTGTATATTCCTAACCATTTAACCGTGACTGGCCTTGAGAGATCACAGTAGACGAGAAGGGATGTAGAGGGTCAGTATAAATACTTTCCTACAAACATGATAATGACTGTCAAAACATTGACTTGCATAAGACGGTCGATATTAGATAAATTCGATGATAAATTAGCTTCGGTATGAAATAACGAACAATCTTGAAATATGTGTAGACAGATAGATACAGTTGTGGTTTAAAAAAAGGTTAAAATGTATTTGCCTAAAATACCTGCCAAGTACGGCTAGAAGGATTTATGCATGACAGACGCAAGAACACATTATGTTTATAATGGATACATCTACTGTGGAAAAGGATTTGACAGTAAAACATTATCTGATGAGGAAAAGAAACTTCTCATTCCTTCCAAAGCAGTGATAAAACCGGTAAAGCCAATTGAAGGGACATGGGATAATATTACAGCCGACAATTGGTTTAGTTCGATTGAAGTTGTACAGGAACTTCTCAAAAAAGATCTTACCTATGTTGGCACTCTAAAGAATAATTAGATAGAGATTCCAAGTCAGTTTCAACCACTCAAAACATCGGGAAGAAAAATTTTCTCCATATGGATATACTGAAGAACCTACCCTTCGTTCATATGTTTCAAAGAAATCGAAAGCTGTGATTTTAATTTCATCAATGCATCACACGCCTGCTTTTGATGATGAATCAGGGAAGCCTGAAATAATATATTTCTACAATATGACAAAAGGAGGAGTTGATGGCTTGGATCAGAAGTGTGCCAACTACTTACTCAAGTCGAAGAACCCGGCGTTGGCCCATGGTAATTTTTTCACACTTATTGATATTTCATGTGGTGTAAATGCATATATTCACCAAAGGTACAGACATGTTAAACAAACCAGTCGTTTTGGGTTTATGAAAACTTTGGCTAACAGTTTGATTCATCCCTACATGTCTATGAGAATGGAAAGTTCAACAAATCCATCTCGTAAACTATTATTTTCTATAAAGAGAATACTGAAAATCGAAGATATCCCTAAAGATGTTCAAGAATATTTTGAAACAAGAAAAACATGTTCAACATGTATCCCCCTCCCCGCAGTTGAGAACAAAATACCCGTGTCACCAATGTGGAGTGGCCATACGTCTGGAGTGTAAACACTGCTTTAAAAAATAGTGACATTCAGTTGTATATAAAAAATAAAATTTGAGTGAAACCATTCTTAAAGCCGTTAACTATGATATACCTATGTATTTTGTTGTTAAATTATAATTTCACATGTTTTTATTTAAATTAATGAAAAACTAATTTTTCTAGCTTACTTTTTTTAAATGTTAAACTTTTTTTATGAAAAATTAGGCATTAAAGCCTATATTTTGTTACAAATGAGTTAAATTTAATGTGCTTTAGTATTACAGTACATTAAAAGATCATTGAACAGTATTTTGTATCATTTAGGCCTACATGCTCGTTTTATAATGACGTCTCTTAGACGCACGATGTTAGCTACGTATTTTTCCGACACGCCGAGGGTTAAATTTAAGCTTTAAAAAACCTTAGAATCGTTAAAATTCTGGGTTGAAAAATATAACAGAATCGTTACAATTCTGGTTTTAAATTTCACAATCGTCTTGATTCTGGTTTAATAAAATTACAGAATCGTTCCAGTTCTAGTTTGAGAAAAAGTTACAGATTTGTTACAGTTCCGGTTTAAACAATCCGTCACAAAATAGTTACATTTACGGCGGATATAATGTTACAGATCGTTACGTTCTGGTATTAAAAAACGTGACAATCGTAATATTTCTGGTATAAAAAAATTACACAATTGTCAATCTTTGCTTTAAAAATTGTTACAGATAGTTACAGTTCTGGTTTAAAAAATGTACAAATCATTACAGTTCTGGTTTTAAAATAAACGATAATCGATATATTTCTAGTTTAAGAAAAGTTACGAATGTTTCCTTCATTGAATTTACTATTACATTACAATATAGTTTTCTTTTTCTCCTTAGTTCGCTTTGAGCCCAATGTGTGATGCAACCGCTCTCGGTTTTTCCTCAAACAGGTTTCATTAACTTACATACACTTACTTATTATTGCACATTCTCTTATTCTCTTCTTAGAATCGGTTTCACGTGACGTCAAATAGACTATTATATTTACTAATTACATTTCCTGTGTGTGTTATACCTCCTTCTCTTATTATCTGTCCTATTCCCTGAATCCTATTCCCTAATAAGGCAAACTCTCCCATTAAAGTTATGAACCTATCTTTGCGTATTATGCGTAAGTAAAACTCCATTTAAACTTATTAATTAACTGAGTACTTCATATTGCTCTTTTTTCGCTGTTTTCCTCCACATTCGGGCAGATAAGTAATACTTCATTCAAACTTATTAATTAACTGAGCACTTCTTATATTGCTCTTATTTCGCTGTTTCCCTCCCACATTCGGGCAGATAAATAAAACTACATTTAAACCTGTTAACTAACTGAGTACTTGATATTGCTCTTTTTTCGCTGATCTCCACATTCGGGCAGATAAGTAATACTCCATTTAAACTTATTAATTAACTGAGCACTCCATGTTTCCTTTTATTTATTGTTCTCCTCCACATTCTGCCAGATAAGTAAAACTCCATTTAAACCTATTAATTAACTGAGCACTCCATATTTGATTTTATTTATTGTTCTCCTCCACATTCTGCCAGATAAGTAATACTCCATTTAAACTAATTAATTAACGGAGCACCACATAAATTGCTATTTTTCGCTGTTTCCCTCTCACATTCAGGCAGATAAGTAACACTCCATTTAAACTAATTAATTAACTGAGCATCACACATATTGTTATTTTTTCTCTGTTCTCCTCCTACATTGGGGCAGATACGTAAAACTCTATTTACTTATTAATTAACTGAGAACTTCATATATTGTTTTTTTTGTAGTTCTCCTCCCACATTTCCTCAGATAAGTAAAACTCGATTGAAGCTTATTAATTAACTGAGCACTTCATATATTGCTCTTTTCCCGCTGTTCTCCTCCATATTCGAGCAGATAAGTAAAACTCCATTTAAACTTATTAATTAACTGATCTTTTTATATATTTTTACTTTGGTGTTCTCTCCCAGAGTCGGAGCGACAAGTCAAACTCTCGTATTAAACTTATTAACTTAGCTGTGCCTCTTCACTTTTTCAATATTTTCCCCTTCTCTTTAATTGATGGACCTCCCCTTTCCAGAATCAGGGCGATATTCTCCGTTTAAAGTTATTAATTTGTCTAAGCCTTTATTGCACTTCTGTGATTCACTGTTCTGTTCCCAGAATTTGAGCGATAAATAAAACTCTACGATAAACATACTAATTAATCCGGACCTGTGTATATACCCCTTCTCTTTTAGTTCACAATTAATCAATGCCAGACTTTTATGTTTAATTTAAAAATTAATTAAAAATTATCATAAACGAATAAATACAAATAAAATAAAAAAACGATAAATTATTCAACCTAATAGACAAACGTAAAAGACTCCCACAGTGCAATGAATCCGAAAATAGAACAATAACGGTACACCACACCTTGTGACAACGGAAATTCCACACGACTCACAGTCTACTACAGCCTCCGGTCAGTGATGCTTGATAACGTAGATACTACCAATCTTTGAAAGTTAACTCGCATAAATACCACGTAAGATTCTTATTTAAGTACATAAAGTGAAAGTGATATATATATATATATATAAAATACGTTTTCTTGTTTGATAATTTAAAACAACATAGGTTATTCAAATACAAGAATATTTAATAATTTATATCCAAAGCTTCGTTGGTAAACAGTACCAACATCATCAGGAATGAAAATTACAATAATTTATTAGAAAATCCCATTGCTTTTTTAATTCACTTAAAGTCATGTTGTCCTCACTGTCCTCTTCCTGTGTGATCGAATTAAATCCAGCTTTGGAGAAACAATTAAAAACTTGTTTTCTTCACGTCATTCGTCCAAACGTTTGCCAATTCAGCAATGCAGTCTCTTACATTAACAATGTTTTTGGGTACGATATCATTGTTCTGTACGGTAGTCATTGAATCGTCGTGCGTTATCGATATTGTCGAATGTACAAAGTTTCATTTTCTTTCTTTGCAAATCATAAGAAACACTTTGTTTTAGAATTTGATCCGAGTTTTTTAGAATAGTCGGTAGCGAACTCTGAGGTATACAGAATTTTTTCGCAACATTCAACTTTTTTACACCTTCATCAACCTCTCGTAAAACACTCACCTTTTCTGCTACACTTAAACACTTTCTTTTTGACATTTTTTCACAGGACGACAAATTCACGGCACGAATAAAACTGAGTAACTGAGCTGGTAACATTGAAATGAGTGATAGAAGAAAATGATGGGAGGATGGGAATGTACTGTAGGCCTGTACAGTAGGCTTATCTATAAGTGAGATAGAATTATTCTGAGTTCTTAGAATTCCTAACCGATGAGTCACTGCATTTTTAACTGAACCGAACTATAACATGCAGTCAATTGCTGACATTTGTTTCGCCTACCATTCTTGGTTTTGTTGACCTTCCTGCTGAAAATAAACAATTTCCTGGAAATTACATTGTGAGCTGCCTATACAACACTACACTTTTTTCGGTTGAAGTGGAGAAAAAACTTCGTTATTGAGAGGTCCCAAATTCGTTACATATAGGTAAATAAGCAGTATAACTTCTAAAATGTCGAGACCAGGTAAAAATTCGTCATATAGAGGATTTCGTTATCTGAAGGTTCGTTACATAGAGGTAAATAAGCAGTATAACTTCTAAAATGTCATGAGACCCGGTAAAAATTCGTCATATAGAGGATTTCGTTATCTGAAGGTTCGTTACATAGAGGTAAATAAGCAGTATAACTTCTAAAATGTCATGGGACAAGGTAAAAATTCGTTATATAGAGGATTTCGTTATTTGGAGGTTCGTTACATAGAGGTAAATAAGCAGTATAACTTCTAAAATGTCATGAGACCAGGTAAAAATTCGTCATATAGAGGATTTCGTTATCTGGAGGTTCGTTATATAGAGGTTCCAAAAAAAAAAAATATATATATATATATATTAAAACAACATAGGTTATTCAAATACAAGAATATTTATTAATTTATATCCAAAGCTTTTCGTTGGTAAACAGTACCAACATCATCATGAATGAAAATTACAATAATATTATTGTAATAATATTATTATTACAATAATAATAAATTATTGTAATTTTCATTCCTAATGATGTTGGTACTGTTTACCAACGAAGCTTAGGATATAAATTATTAAATATTCTTGTATTTGAATAACCTATGTTGTTTAAAATTATTAAACAAGAAAACGTATTATTTATATATATATATATATATATATATATATATATATATATATATATATATATATATAAAGAAAAAAGTCAAAATACTTCAGACTTTTGTTCTAATTTGATCTAATTTGCACATATGTTAATTTTAATTGTTTAATATTCCTGATGATGTTGGTACTGTTAGCCAACGAAAAGCTTAAAAAAAAAAAAATGAATTGTAAATTCAAATATAATTCTTGTATTTGTATTTTGACTTTTGTTCTTTATTAATACACAAGAAAACATATTACGATATTTATATATATATATATATATATATATATATATATATATATATATATATATATATATATATTGTAACATTTATAGAATGGGCTATATTGTTTAAGAATTGGAAAAATGGATTAGAAATAACTCACACAAAATATGAAATAGGAGAAATTCATTAAGAGATTGGTTAGATTAAATTGAAACTAATTTTAGGTAAAAGCCTGGAAAAGGTTGTAACATATAAACAAGATGTTTCACTGTAAAATGCACTAGGAAATTTGTTGTATCAAATAACCTAACAATTAAATTAAAACAAGATAATCTAATAATAATTATATTTAAAAAAAATTGTAAACTTTGTTAACATAGGACATAAGTGGTTGCTTGAGAGATAGAAGGTTAAACGCGATTGTAAACAATGAGATGAAAGGTTATGTTTGTATAAATCCAACCCAAAAACACACACATTTCAGAATTATTAGAAAAGTAAAAAGCAAAGACACTGCACACACAAATAATAGTAATTAAATAAACACTGGAAGGTTTGTTAAGGATAGGAAAGTTGAAACGGTATGTTAACCAAATTAAAACGGGTGAAAACAATTTCGTTGTTGCATCAGATCTGGAGCCAAGAAAGTAGGCCAGTGTTACAGTCGACTCTAGTGGGAAAAAAAATCGAACTTAATTACATGCAAGATGAGTTTGGAAAAGGAATCGCCGCCATGTTTTAAACATTTTTAAAAGTAGAACGACGCGCCAGTCTAGCGTGGGGTATCCAAAGGAAGTGAAGCGTTTCTTAGAAGTCAAAATTCCATTTGAAGAATTTCGTCAAAATTATACATATTTGTGAAGAAACTTGGCCAAATTAAAAAAAAGGATAAGTGAATTTAAATCTATAATATAGTATTAATATAATTTGAAGTAACTAAAAGGAATTTAAGTGTGTTAAATATAAAATTTAAAGAGAACTGAATCCTACGTGAACAAACAGCCGATCTCTGATATTTGATAAGTTAAGTACATAGCGCTATAAAAATAAACTTTAGTGAACTTTTAAAATTATAAGGAAATTTAAAATTGTACATTATTAGAATATCTTGAGATCAAATAATAGTTTAGTAGTAAGAAACCTAATCCAGTTCAAACAGTTTAGGGACCTTTTTGCTTATTCCAAATTTAAGTTTTTACATCAGGAAGCTAATTGTTAAAACTATTTTCTAAATTTAATCTTGTTTATTAAAATTTATTTAATTAACTAGAGAGTTAAAAGATATAGCCCATGCATAAAACCCCGAGATATTAAGAGATCTTAGAAAATAGCCTAGGGTATAAAATCTTGTAACTAAAATTAAAAGAATTGAGTTTAGCCTATTGTGTTAAAACTTGTTAAGTTTTATTTTTTTGTTCTGTTTATTGTGTGAATTAAAAAAATGTTATAATAAAGACTTTAAATTATTAATGAGTTTTTTGTGTTCCAAATAAAATTATAAAAAAATAAAAATTATAATATATATATATATACACACACACACACACACACATATATATATATATATATATATATATATATACATATATATATATATATATATATATATATATATATATACACACACACATATATATATATATATATATATATATATATATATATATATATATATATATATATATATATCACTTTCACTATATGTACTTAAACAAGAATCTTACGTGGTATTTATGCGAGTTAACTTTCAAAGATTGGTAGTATCTCCATTATCAAGCATCAGTGACCGGAGGTTGTAGTAGACTGCGAGTCGTGTGGAATTTCCGTTGTCACAAGGTGTGGTGTACCGTTATTGTTCTATTTTCGGATTCACTGCACTGTGGGAGTCTTTTAAGTTTGTCTATTAGGTTGAATAATTTATCGTTTTTTAATTTTATTTGTATTTATTCGTTTATGATTTTATTTTTATGTTTATAAATTTGTAGTTCCCAGATTGTCATTTTGAGGCCATTTTGTACTTTTATTTATTAGGTGTACGTTTTCTAATGTGGGGAATGTGTGTTTGTTTTTGATGGCGTGTGTAGCTAAGTTTGAGTTGTAAGTTTTAGGTTTGACATATGCATTGAGGTGTTCTTGATATCTGTCTTCTAATTTCTTTTTTGTTTGGCTTATGTATATTTTATTACAGTCTGGACATTCGATTTTGTATATTCCGTTATTAAGTGTGGGACATATTTTTTCTGGTTGGTTTATTTTATTGATTATATTTCCTGTGTTTTTGTAAGCTATGTTAATATTATTATTTTTTAGTGTTTTAGTTATCCCTTTTATGTTGTACCCTGTGTATGTGAACGCGGCCCATTTTGTTGTTTGTAGTTCGATTTTATGTTGTTTTAATTTATTTAATATTTTAAATTTTAATTTATATATAGGTTTTTTTTATTGTATCCATTTTTTTGTGCTATTTGATATATTATTTGTTTTTCTTTGGCTTTTTCTTCATTTTTTAAGGCAGTTTTAGCATTCTGTATGAGTGAGTTGTGAGCAGCCATTTTATGTTGTGGGGGATGGTTAGAGTAATTTGGTATTGTATTAATGGTTTTTGTGGGTTTCCTATAAATTGAGTATTCAATGTTACTTGTATTTCTGGTTATTGTTAAATCTAGATAGTTTATTTTATTGTTTATTTCTTCCTCCATGATGAATTTTATGTTAGGGTGTAAGTTGTTGATTTCATTTAGGATGATATTATTATTAATTGCTTTATTTTGTAAGATGTATAATTCATCGTCAACATATCGTATCCGATGTCCGTTAGGGTCGTGTGTTTTTATGGTTTGTGTGATTAATTCGTCAAGGTTTTGGAGGTAAATTTCTGATATACTTGAGAGGGGTGATCCCATTGCTAAGCCATCTATTTGTTTATATATCTTATTATTAAATATGAAATAGTTTCGGTTTAGTATGGTCTTTAGGGATTTTGTATTTTGGTTTGTGTATTAGACTTTACATACTATGTCTGTAAAGAAACTTTGAAAGTTAACTCGCATAAATACCAAGCAAGATTCTTGTTTAAGTACATATAGTGAAAGTGATAAGTGAATACAAGAAAACAGTGTTGCCAAGCTATATATATATATTAATATATTAAATATGGTGATATGTTTTCTTGTAATATAGTTAATAAATTAAAAATATTTCAAAAACAAGAATACTTTTAATGAATATATTTATTAAAGCTTTGAATAAATATATGCATTAAAAGTATTCTTGTTTTTGAAACATTTTCAATTTATTAATTATATATATATATATATATATATATATATATATATATATATATATATATATATATATATATATATATATACATACACACTAGCAGAGTACCCGTCTTTCGTAGTTTATAAAGCTACCGTTAGGGAGTTTCCAAGGCCAGTGGGACGGTGCCCTGACGGAATTTCTAAATAAAAATAGGCCTATGTGTTAACCAGGGACCCTAAGAATGTCTGTGTAAAATTTCAGCTCAATGAGTATGGTAATTCTACGTGATTGACTAACACACACACACACCATTAGATTTTTATATAGTATATATATGTATAATTTAATTTAATTCCATGTTATCAAGATCTTGTGCAACTTCCATCCTAGTTATGACATCAATGTAGTGCTACTTTTGGGCAAAAATATAATATATGAAACTGTACACATGAACCCTATATGAAACCCGCCTTTAACCTGGCTACTTGTGGGAATGAGTGAATTAATGTAATATTTTAGAACTTCTAATTCTAAAAATGTTAGGTTAAAAAAGTGTTTAAAATCACATAAAAGTTTAAGGTAAAACTTATTTGAGTACAAATAAACATTTAAGGCCAGTTCAATCAAAATAAAAACAGTGTTTGACGTACCTAGCCTGCAGCTCTCTATGTATGGAAACATAGATGATGAAGCTGCATTAGTTAGGCGATGCAATTAACACGGGCAAGACAAGTGCATTGACAAACAAGCTTTTGTGTCATTAAACTTTATGACGTTTTTGGATTTGCATAAAATTATCTAAAGTCCAGCTACGAGTGTTTCAACACCAGTGTTTGGTTTATCCAGGCGGCAAAACAGCGCCGGCATGAGTAAACAGTTTATTTTTACCTGTGCGCGGTGATTGGGCAATCCTATGAACTAACCACAAAGCTTATCATAGCAAACTTGTACTCTATGAGTAGTGTTTACTGATAAACGGACAACAGTCGAACGGAAGATGGACTTCGGAATGGTTGTGTGTGCGAGACATGGCGAGAGTGAATGGACGGAGAGAAATTGGTTTTGCGGCTGGTACGACGCCCGGCTAAACCAGAAAGGTATGGAGCGTGTTTCTGTCATACGTGTCAGACTTTTAACGCAGTATAACTCTACGATATTTAGATATATTTTATTGTGCTGAAAGTTTCTAATTAAACCACTACGTATTAAAAAAAATATTTATATTTGAACTGCCAGAAAAATTTTATACCTATTTGTAACAATTTTTGTAAATCAGTTTAACTCACACACAGAGTTTTGTTTTCTTAATAACAAAGTAAATTCTTTGTTTTCTGAGTGTTATAAAATGTACTGGCTATTCCCTAAATCATTCAAAGGCCTATTGCAGTTCATCTTTGAGAAATAAGAAACCGATGTATGTAAGAAAATGGAAACGTACCATTAACGTTTCTAATTCGTCTATAAAATGTGACTTAACTATAATTCTATATACTTCATAAATTTGTCGATCTTTATATTTCCCTGAAGCTTATAAGGAGATTTGATAATATTTTCCAGCATATGTGTTCCACACTAACACGTATATTGATTACTACATTTTTTTATTCTTGAATTCTGTAGTCCATCACGTTCGGTGAATCTTAATTAACCACTTTAACAATTGTTAAAGTGATTAACTGTTTTTTTAAATTTGGACCCGTCTGTAATATAGTTAAATAATAGGAATGTTTACACCAATAATAGTAATAGGAAATATTTTAGTTTAATATATTTTTCAATAGGAATTAACACTATTTTTTGTTTTGTTTTGGAAGGTTTTCTTTCGTTTGTTAGGAATGTTTATCTCCTTTCAAATTTGTATGTACAGTAGAGTCTGGATAATTCGAGGTAGATGGGACCGAGACACCCTCGGATTACCGAAAATTCGGATTACACGGAAATACGTTCCTGTGGATTAGAAACATTAGGTGTTTTAATGAATCCTAATACAGCTCTATAATTGAGAATGCATAAAATCAGTTTATATAACTTTATATGAACATTAATTGAAAGCTCGACTCATTTTCTTTGCATACGTGGAACCCCGGTGTACGTTTTTTAATGTGTGTTTGTTTTTGATGGTGTGTGTAGCTAAGTTTGAGTTGTAAGTTTCAGGTTTGATGTATGCATTGAGGGTTTTTTTTATTGTATATAAAAACAAATAATATATCAAATAGCCCAAAAAAATGGATACAATAAAAAAACTATAGACAATAAAACATGTTACAAGCCTAAAGCAATTTTGTTTTAGATTATTGCTCTGGGCACTTGGGTGATTGTAAAAACGTATGTCGTCGCCCCCTCACGTGGTCGACATACCAGAGGGAGGGAGGGGAAAACAACGCTGGGGAGGCGCTGTACTGGAACCTTTGTGTCTTTTAAACTTTAAAAGATAGAATAACCAAAATCATGTTTTTAAACTCACAAAAATATAGGCTTTAAGAAAGGTCATTACCACTAAATACCTATCTCTAATACCTTTTTAGTTAAAAATGATTTTTTCCAAAACTTTGAGGTTTTACTATAGTTTTATTTCAGTAATAACTCTAAAAAACTAGTTCTTTTTATTAATTACGATCCAACACTTTTAAAAAGTGGAAATACATATTTTTATAAAGAAAATACTATATAACAACTGTCTAAACTATTGTAGAAGCAATATTACTACTTGACAGAAGCAAATATACGCCATGTGCATTGTCATACTAGTCTAGATATCTAAAGGGGGTTGAGCATGCACTGAAAGCCAAACTCAATTTTATTTCAGATTATTGTTCTGGGCACTTAAGTGATTGTAAAAACGTATGTCGTTGCCCCCTCACGTGGTCGACATACCGGGGGGACAGGGGGAACCTTGCGGGGAACGCGCTTTACTGGAACCTTCGTATCATTTAAACTATAAAAGATAGGAAAAAAACATGTTTTCAAACTCACAAACGTAAGGGCTTCAATAATGGTTCTTACGTAAAAATGTCTTACTATAATACCTATTGAGTAAAAAATTATTTTTCCTGAAACATTTATTTTCATTTTTTTTATCTTGAATTTCCATTGGAAAATACCCCATTGCCGTAAACGTAAGCCGGAGACTAAGAAGAAAGTTTGTTTTAAGGTCTCTGGAACTAAAAAATATTTGTTAAAATTTATACACACAAATATATACTAATATCACGATAATTTTTGTGTCTAAATCATGGTAACTTTGGAACGAAACGTCCGATTTCGATCTAAGTTGGTAAGCAGATGCAATTTGTTATTTGTGGGAATATTGTACTGTATTTGTTAATAGGAAGAATCGATCAATCAGCAGTTGACTTTATGCCAGCTTTTTCAATACGGAAAATGGGTTTTTCATTTTCTACCAAAAATTTTATGTATTTCTGAAATGCATTTATAAAGAATAATATTATCCAATCTGGAGGAACACAATTTTATATAAGATTTTTAAAGTTTAAGAAAAAGTATAGGGGATCAATAATTCATTAAAATACTGAATAGTTTCGCCACCCAGAAGGGACATTTTAGATGTCAGTATTGATTAAAACCATTATTTACTTACACTTTTTAAAAAATGTTTTAACTTGCCTATAGTAGCACTTACTTTGTTTGTTGAGGACGGCCGTTTCGGGAGATGTGTCCCTTTGTCAACTCAGACCGTAACTCTGTCCGTAACAGAGTTACGGTCTGAGTTGACAAAGGGACACATCTCCCGAAACGGCCGTCCTCAACAAACAAAGTAAGTGCTACTATAGGCAAGTTAAAACATTTTTTAAAAAGTGTAAGTGATTACTAGTAGCTCACGCGAAAATGGAATCAACAAATGTGACCATTATTTATATAAATAAAGTAGGGTTTTAAGATTTTTACCATTTATTAAGTTAAGAAAATGCTTTAGTGTAATTGATTAGTTTATAACAGTGTTTTTTAACCCTCTTTCAATCCCGTTGTGTAAACTTGTTCTTGAATTTCTCTTTACGAGGATAATACGAACGGCAAGAACTTTCCTCTTTGGAGGACGAAGAAGATGGTTTAAAACAGTTTCTACATTTGCATGGTGGAATCAAGGTTTCTGGCATTCATTTTCATATCCTCCAGATATGTAAAGCTTTTTTCCACCAGGTACAGTTATGTTCTTTAATAAGTAGCCTGCAGGGTACTTTATAAGGTTTCGCTATTCTTTCAGGCACTGCAATGTATCGTCCCTCTTGTTTTAGGACCTTAGTAAATCCGTTGTGGATCTTCTCTACTAATGGTGACTCTCTTTTACTTCTCTAACATATCTATATCAGTAAAACATTCAGCAACCACTTTCAGAAGTACTTATTAAAAAACATAACTTTACCTGGTGAAAAAAACTTTCCATATCTGGAGGATTTGAAGGTGAAAATGAACGCCAGAAATCTAGATTCCACCACGCAAATGTAAAAACTATTTTAAACCATTGTGGAACAAGTTTACCCAACAAGACTTATAAGAAGATGAAATACAATGGAATGTAATAAATCAACCTTTAAATAAATTTAGCCTTGTCTTTTATTGGTCTCTTATACAGTATATGGATTTATATTATCCCTATATGGCTACCAATATATCTTCAAGGCCCTACAAAACAAATGTTCAAAAGCAACAGTTTATAGAAATAATGGTTTTAATCAATACAGACATCTAAAATGTTCCTTCTGGGTACCAACACTATTCAGTATTTTAATGATTGATTGATTCCTTATACTTTTTGTTATACTTTAAAAATCCTATATAAAATTGTTTCTTCAGATTGGATTTTATTCTTTATAAATGCATTTCAGAAATACATAATATTTTTGGTAGAAAATGAGAAACCCATTTTCCGTATTAAAAAATCTGCCTTAAAGTCTACTACAGATTGACCGATTCTTCCTATTAACAAACATATTCTCACAAATAACAAATTACATCTGCTGTATGTGGACAATGTGAGGGGGCGACGACATACGTTTTTACAATCACCCAAGTGCCCAAGACAATAATCTGAAATAAAATTGTGTTAGGCTTTCAGTGCATGCTCAAGCCCCTTTAAACCTGGACTATATCCTCCTGTGTCGCCTACTGCGATCTCTCAAGGCAAAGTGCACGGTTACGTGTCCCGCATGTTTTTTTATACATTTATGTCTCGTGTTTCCACACTGCTTTGCAGGGGATGATTTCCAATAACATAAGGTTATAATAAATGCAAAATTTAAACTTTCGTGCTGCACCTCTATTTTGGCATGTTTTTAAAACTTAATAAATTTATGCCCAGTTTTTTCTGAAAAATAGTATACATAAGTATCATTTTACTGTTTTTACTTTAGCTTATAGCACTTTAAAGTGTTTTTTTTTTTTTTTGGAAAACTTTAAAAATTGTTTGTATTTTAGGGTGGAGGGGTATTCAACACCTACAATATGATAGCTGTCTCTAAACAAACATTTATTGTAATTTTATCACAACCAAAAGTGCAGCAATTTACCAAGTTTTAATACTATTACAGACAAGAGCACAGTAAATATAAATGTGATAATTTATGTTTTAGGATTAGAAGAAGCATTAGAATGTGCAAAAGCTTTAAAAAATGCTGGTTTCACTTTCGATGTAGCTTTTACCTCCATGCTAACAAGAGCTCATCAGACTTTGGACATAATTTTACAAGAATTAGGTCAACCGAACATATCTGTTGAAAAGTCATGGAGGCTAAATGAAAGGCACTATGGTGCACTCACAGGATTTAACAAAGAAGAAATGGCTGCAAAATATGGCCTGACAGAGGTTAGTGTCAACACAGAGTTATTGTAATGTTTTACTCCGTTTTATTGTGTATACATCTGTTTTAAGACTAAATCTTCTGTTTTGGTTTATTCAACACAAACTTTCACTTAGGCCCTTCAGTGCATCGCACAAATGCCCTTAATCATCCATGCCCAGAAGAGTCCATACATTACTGTTGAACCTTCAGAAATTAAAGATTAATTTCAGAGGCCATTTAACACAAACTACATACCTATAAGAATAGAAAAGAAACTTTAACCCTCAATTAAATTTACCTTCCTCGAATTTTCTGTGTGACTGTTTCCTAAAGTATTTTTAGATACACTTCTTATTAGGGCAATTTTTCCCTATCATGTTAAGAATACTTGTTTATTTTTGCTTTTCAGCAAATGGATCAATTTTTACTTACATAACTACATGGTTTGTCCTAAAGGCGGTTCTCATATCTTTTGTTCATAATATCCTTATTCTTTAGATGACAAAATTAATTACTTTAACATTAGTTTATGACTATCCAAATTTTGAATTATGTAAAAACTTACTGAGATAGAACGTTTTTGATTGCTATGGGGTGATCTTCATCAGTGTCTTCTGCTTAGAGATGTTGGTTTAAGCAGTGACTGTTTTAAAAGCAGGTTTTCGATAGTATCAAAGAGTAAGTGTGATTTGTATTGGGTTTGTTTGTTTAATATGTTTGTACTTTGTGTGTAAATTTCATATTGTTCTAGTGTGTTGAAATGTGGTAATTTTTTGTTGATGTGTAAGATTTCTAGGTTATGGTAAATTGTATTTCTTGTTGCAGGTACAAACCTGGAGGCGAAGTTTTGATATATTACCTCCACCAATGACCAAAGATCATAAGTATTACCAAGCAATTGTCAATAACCCAAACTTTAAGAATGGCCCAAATTCACTAGAGTTCCCAGCTGTAGAATCATTGAAAACCACAATGGAAAGAGTTATACCTTACTGGAGGGAAGTCATAGTTCCTCATATCAAGCAAGATAAGAAAGTCCTCATTGTGACGCATGGGACTACACTTCGAGGTTTAGTCAAACATTTGGATAGTAAGTATAAGTTACACTGTCCCCCTTAAAGTGGGAGTTCATTTCACCTCTAACTCTGAATACTATCTTACATTTTATATTCATAACACACAATCTATAAACATATTGCTGAATTAAAATGAATGTATGTACTTTAATTTGTAAACACTTTATATTATATTAAATTTACAGTTTATATTAGCACTTTAATTTTGTATAAATTAAAATGCTTGTTTTGAACAATGTGTCTTAACACATTCACATCACTGCTAGAGGACACCAGGAGCTGATGACCCATGAGTCTTCATAATTTTATTGTGGGCTTGAGTATATATGCAGTCAGCAAATTCTCTCATTAATTGTTTAAAACAGGGATGGCGAACTTTTTAATCCTTAAGGATTAAATATTTTCAGTGAAGACGAGGGCCGCACAACTAATTCCACACATACATCTATAAGCCAATTGTAGGCAATATGTATACCGTTTAGTATGTATCGTATATAAAATAATGTGAATCAATAAACATTAGACAAAATATTTTCATATACATTTATTATCAAGCTCAATATACAAAAGATCAAAATAAGTATAATATTAAATTTTTAGTTGTTATTTTAATATTTCTTACACTTATCAGAACCCAGTATTGGAAAAAAACTATAATTTATATAAATTTAATATCATCTATAAGTGGGTACCTACTTCGTTTAATGAGAACACTGGAGGAGGGGGGCACAGTATGAATTGGAGTGGTTGCAACCTTTAGCAGATCTTGAAGATTATTTTCTGAGGCTGTTGCGGTGTATTGGTTTTATAAATTTCATTGTTGATAAGATGCACTTACAAACGTATGTGCTTCCAAACATTTAAACTATTTTCTTACTGATGACTCATAGGCACTTGACCCCCAAAATCCAGTACCAGCTTTCGACCTTGTCTGAAAAAATGGGTCACTTTGCAGGTTACAGAGCTCTGATTGAATGTTGTCATTTTGCTGTGAAATATCACAAGACATGAGGTTTTTAAGTTATAAAAGATGTAACTGAAAGATACAATGAAAATCTCAAGTTGGTTTACAAATTCGTCTAAGTGCTTAACTAACTGAAGTAAGGTTTGATTTGACATTGTAATTTAAAGTTTAGTTCATTCATCTGTTGACTTATGTATGTTATAAAACCCATTCTGTGCATAAAATGAGAATCAAGAAGCTTTTTTAAGGAGCTAGGTGTTTTGACACATATATATTGAGGAACTCAGTTACCTCTTTTCTCAACTTAAAGAATTGTTTTAAGCAGTTTCCCTTGCTTAACCAGCACACTTTTGTGAATAGTGTTAAATCACCATACTCTCTCTGTAGTTATGACAAAAAAAAGTTTTTGTAATGTCTTTCATTTGCAAAAAGTTTTTGCACAGGGCTTTCTGGTGTATAATACAATGCAATGTTGGACAGTTGATTCCAGCCTTTCTCAGTAAGTCAACTAGGCCTACCTGAGAGCCAACCATAGCTTTTGCACCCTATTTTACAATAGCCGAGAGGTCATTTGTTCCCCCACGGATGTTCAATACTTTCATAACTGCAACAAAAATGTCTCGACCTCTGGTAGTACCATGGTCTAATGCAACAACTCTTCGTTGATTGTTTAATCCTCTTCTATAGTTCTGAACAGTATATGTTATATCAGTGGATTCATCCAAGGGCAGAGAAAAGTAAGCAGCTTCTGAAATAATACTACTTAATTTATTTGATAAGTCGTTAATTATTTCTTCAATCCTCTAGTGACAGTCTGATTTAGAAAGGGAAACTTTTTGAAGTCATTAGAGAGCTTTCCATCACCAAAGGCACGTTGCCATTTCTACACAGCATTTCTTAACAAACTCACCATTAGAAAATGTTTTTGAATCTTAGGTATCTATGCACTCAGAATATACGAGGTGAAGTGTGAGGTTATTTGCAAAGATGTGGATTTATTAAAAAAATTTTTTTTTGAGCCTTTTTCATCAAATCAGACAAAATAGTATGCCGAACTTCTCCAGTGTAATTTTTATACTTGGCTGCATTATGCTGAGTATAATGACAATTGAAGCTATACTCTTTTTGCACAGACAGTACAAGCAAAAACACTAAACACTGATTTTTACTGTTCTTGTTATTTACAAAAAGGTACTCTGTTTCCCACTTGTCCTGAAACATTTTGTTTTCTTCTGACGCTTTCTGTGTTTGACTCATTGTAAAATAAACTGATCTAAATTCACTTTCAAAGAAAATGCACAAAAAAGGCACTGACAGGTTAACATTGACAGAACAGAGTGTGTAATTCGAGGGCGCAAAGCTAGGTTTTTCAATGTTTTTAGAATTTGTCTGGGTCTGCATAAAACCAGGTCGCAGGTGGCCCCCAGACCGCTAGTTGGCCATCCCTGATTTAGAACATTAATCTCTGCCATTTATTATAGTTTCAATCCGTCATGATTGAAACTTGTTATTTGAGTTTGTGTAATTTTAATATAATATAACTGTTTTATTAGATCATTATATTTGTGTCTACAAAGAGTGTTTTTATATACAGTGGTACGAGTACAATGGAACTAGTCCTGAATATGTGCAAGGAGGAGTCCTGTATATGTGCAAGGAGCTGACTACCTCTTTGAGGGTCACATAGTTGATAACAAATATTCAAAAAAAAAAAAAAAACACTTTTACTATTCTAATACTATTTTATATAGCCTATACACAGTGCTATTATGGGTATTAGTTATAGTTGAACTATTGCTATGCATTTGCATGAAGCTGATCCACTCATACATGTCATGGCTTATGGCATCATTTAAATACCAATATTTTACAACATCTTCTTATATGCCTGAATGGATAAATCAATACACTGGTAAGTTGAATAAAATATATATATTTCAGCTCCTGGAGGTTTTATTTTTATGCTCAGCAGCAAACGTGATAAACTAAGACCATAACCTACCTTTTGGTTTTTCAAGGATAGGGTAACTATATGGGGAATTGGGGGAGACTAGGACACTATATTAGTTTTGGAGCACATCTTCCAAAACAGCCATCTTCCTTTATATAGATAGTAAATAACACTTCAGTCTAGTGTTTAGTTGTTACAGTACATTAAAGTGTATATAAGTAAAATAGCAACTTAATTCGAAGATGGAAACAAATAACTTAATCTTCGTTATTTCACTAAAACACAGTTTGTTATTTTTAACAAACAGATAAATTCTATATTTTTTCTTGGAAATATGTTTAATTGCCTATAATACTTGCAAAAGCTTTCTCTCTGATTAATTGTATACTATTTATTTCTACCAATATCATTCACAATTTTTGTTTTTGTTAGAAAAAAAAAATCAAATATATTCGTCTAAGAGAGAATATAAATACTGTATAAGTTTCAGTAAAATAAGTATTCAATTACATTTTACAGGAAAGAATATAGAGAATACAAAAACATTTTTTTTTATAAAAGAAAATTACTTTGCTGTAGGCTAGGATGAAGGATGAATAAAAAACTATGGATGAATTCATCTAACTTCTCAAACACACAACCCTTGCCTAGCAGTCAATTTATTTAGATAGCATCAAAGTTGAAATTAGAAAAAAATACTCAAGTCTCTAGTTTAAGTTTAAAGATTAGTAATCAAGTTTGACGTGTGCTGAAATCACTTCCTGTCCATTTTAAAATAAGTTATAGATATGGGGAATTTAGATTATTAGTTATAGAGATAATTTCAGAAGTTTCAAGTGTAAATTTTCAAGAATATTGTATTCTGTTTTAAATTAAGAAAAGTTCAACTTTTAGCATTAAATATTGGCAATAAAAATATTTGCATTATTAAGCTTATCTGTTCTAGGAAAAAATCTTAATCTGGTGCTTCAATGTTATTACTAAAAAGAAATAAATACATATCTCTGACTTAAAACAGACTATTTAAATTTAGGTTATCATATCTCAAGAGAACATTTGACAAAGTATTCCTGTACTTAACTAATCATATATGTAATTAAATCCAATTACAAGCATTTTGTCTTAAAACACTTTTTTAATATTGGTCAGTTAACTTTATATTTAACAACTGAATGACTTTTAACATATAGACTATGGAAGTCTTGAGTCTATGACTGCTGACTAGGCAGCTGGCGGTTTACCCAAAAAATTTAATCAAGACCTTTACCCCAATATACAAAATTTTTTCCCTTGTTATTGGAGCTAATACTGTAGTAATAATTAATGGAAGAGCTCATTAGGAGGTTCAGTTAATCTTAGCTTTTAAAGAATTAACTCTGTTTCATAACATTTTTCTTAACAACTTTAAAAGTTAAAAAAGCTAAAAAATATGGGTTTTTAAAAATATAACCATGTTTCAAAATTATAATTAATTTGTTCTTTCATAGTCATAAAGTTAAAATTCTTGTTTAGTCATATGATTAGTCTAGTAATAGACCTAATTCAAGTCTTAAACTAGGTTTTACTTGAATATTGTTTAATCTTCAAACTCGAATATACACCCAGTTTATATATATATATATATATATATATATATATATATATATATATATATATATATATATATATATATATATAGTGATATTTTACGTTGTCCATTATTTTTACGTTGCACTGACTTTATGAAGTTGATAAATTACTATTGTAAATACTTTTATCCACCACTAAGTGCAATAAATTTACCTTCTTGTGATGAAGCACCTTTCGGTCACTTGACCATTGTCGAATCACTGATTATTTTTCCCCTCCAGAACAAGAAGGTAAAATTATTGCACTTAGTGGTGGATAAAAGTATTTACAATAGTAATTTATCAACTTCATATATATATATATATATATATATATATATATAGAGAGAGAGAGAGAGAGAGAGAGAGAGAAAGAAAGAGTGAGTAGAACCTCTCCAATTTGTCACCTTCTCTAATTCGTCTCAGTAATAAGAAACATCGTTCTGCATTGTCACATGGTATAGGTGCCATTAGAAAAGAATTATTTAGTACAAAAGAAAAGGACAGACGTTTTTAAAAAACTGAAACATAGATTTATATATACCATATTTTTTCGTTCTTGTTTTACTGTTCTTACAAGGTACTTCAATATGTTATTTATATCTTTTATGAAAATAGAGTAACATACTGTAATTGTAATATTATGAACTATACTGCAGGCTACTAGTGTTTTTATAGTGTTGTATAATAGTATTGTTGAGTTTTTTGGCCGACATAAAAAATGTAAGTATAACATTAATTACATTACATACTTATTTATGTATTAATGTGCCAAGTTTATCCACAATTATATGTTAATTCAACGTCTTCTGTAATTCGTCTTTTTCTCGGATTCGTTACCCCCTCGGTCCCTAATGTGACGAACTAGAGAGGTTCTACTGTAGTTACTTCCAAACTGTCGAGACATCCAATAAACCAAAAAATGTATTTTTGAGTCATAAAAACCTTATATGGTGTTTATTAGAACCTAAAAGCTATCAACATTTCTAGTTTGAAAAATAATTCCTGCATTTAGGGTGTTTATTAGAACCTAAATGCTATCAACATTTCTAGTTTGAAAAATAATTCCTGCATTTAAGGTGTTTATTAGAACCTAAATGCTACCAACATTTCTAGATTGAAAAATAATTCCTGCATTTAGGGTGTTTATTAGAACCTAAATGCCATCAACATTTCTAGTTTGAAAAAATTTCCTACCTGTGTTTAATGTGTTTTAGGTTCTATAATTTCAAAATAATGTATTATTAAAAGTGGTAAACAATAAGAAATATACAACCTAAAATAATTCATATGCAAGTTTCCTTTAAATGAATGAAACAAAAAAACTAACAAAAGATATTGAATGTAAGAAAATTACAGAGAATCTCAAAACTTTACTTGATGCGATGAACTCAAGTCAACTGCTGTTGATTCATGCTAGTTTTGGTAGGGACATTAGAGAGAAAAAAAAGGAAGTGACAATAACCTGTTGTCATCTGCAAGGAAAAGGAATCACAATGACAATAAGCTGACGACATTTGGTCAATGTGTTAAAGAAAAAGCACATTCCTTACTTGGTAGGAATACAAAGAATTAGATGGAGGCGTGGTTACCCATGTTAGTGATGAAAACCTTCTTCTGGCTACAAGTTTCCAAGCAGCTTTTCAAGCTTCATGCACTTTTCATACACATAATTTGGTGTCTTCTAAAAAAAACCATAAAATTTCGATAACATATATGTAATTTGAACATCTTTGATATCGTCCCACTCAAAGAAGAGGGGACTGGGTCTAAAGAGATCAACTTTTGAAGCAGCATATAAATAGTTGTATCTCTATACAGGGGTGCAAAATGTTTTTACCCTCAATATTTCCCCCAACCTCGTTTATGAACATTTCAAATTTCCCCAAAAGTTATGGAACATAGCCTTTAAATAGAGGCTTACCTGCTTACGTAAATTCTATATTATTACCAATTTAGTGATAATTTTCCAACTGAAATGTCAAAATATTGCCCACCAAAAGACATTCAATTTAGTTGTGATTCTAATTTTACATTAACATTGTCAAGGGCAGACTTGATTTTTTTCCGAAAGGGCATTGCCTTTGTGAGAAGTGCTACAAGGAGATATGTCAATAGTAATATATGTCTAAACACCATCAATTAAAGTTAATCAGACAAATAATTTGGAAAGTTCTGTCTAGTTTTGTTATTTTATCTGCTGTAATAGACACTAAAGGTAGTTGATTTGTTGCAGGATTTGTGTTACTTAAAAATCTATATTTTTTACTTCATTGTAAAAAATGTTTTTTTCTGAATTATCTCTAAAATTCCCTGGAATTATTGAGTTCAATATCAAAATTATTTAAATCATTTAGACTCAACAGCCTTTCAAAAAACTTGCCACCTTTACATTCTGTAATCTGAGGTTTTACTTGCCCCCTTGAAGTGTGAGCTTTCCTAACTACCCTAAGCTTTCCCAAACATTTCTCATGTTCTTCGTTGATTTCTTTTTATTGATCCTGAAAAGTCATAACACCATTTATTTCTGATGATCAATTAAATGCTCCTTGGCATTTATAACATAATAAAAGACAAAACAAAACACGCTTTACGTTTTGTTAAAAAAAATATATTCACATAATTTAGTTTCAAATTACACTGTGAGCTGCTGCATGCTGCCAAACCGAGAACACAATACGTTACTATAGTTGCCAGAAAATAATAACAGACAACTAGATACGAATTCTAACCTATTGGTCTGTTTGTTAAACGAGTTTTGGTACCTTTTAAATTTTCATTTATTCAGAAGCAGTTTATAAATTCTTCTCAAATTATTAGAAACAAATTAATATAAAAAATTGTGTAAACTATATTTCCCCCAAAATTTTCTAAGAAACCCAAGAATTTCCCTGAGATTTCCTCCAATCCTAGATCGCCGGATCGGACATATTCTGCACCCCTGTCTCTACATATACTTGCATACTGTATATGCTCGATATTTATTTAAATACTATTCAACACCTACTTTTAGCAATAAAACACAATTTGACCGAAAGCATAGAAAGCCTATGATTTAACTAGATCGACATATGGGATTTTTAATGAGGGTCATATGAAAGATTATGGTGAAAGTGATGTTATCTCTAATCAGACTGTTTTCTTAGCAACAATTGCTATCTATTGTTTCTAGGCAAATGAGCATTATTATCATGTGATTTTATCATCAGTCTGCCTGCCTGATTGTTTCCACAGGTAAACTTATCAATAGACCATTAGCAATAGACTTTGCCATGGTGCAGCCCCTTTGCGCCCCGTTAGCGAATTTATTGGAAACGTCCCAATGTAATATAATGCTTTTAATTTTTCACCATGCGAATCCGTTTTCATGCCTGTTCAAAGAAATATAGATAAGATATTATTTAAAGACTTTTTATAAAAATTAATTGTAAAATTTATTTTGGTTCCATCGATAAAATTTAAGAAACAATAAAATAAAAGGAAGTTTTCTATTCTCAGGGGGGGGGGCGCCCCACTGCTGGATCCGCCACTGATTTAACTGAGGTCCACATTATGACATTCACCAAATTTAACTAGGTACTATTACTATTGTCACTAAAACTCATCGGTACAAAAAAAAAAACTGCTGCCACCTGCCGCCCCCTTGAGGCTGCGCCCATAGGCACGTACCTAGTGTGCCTAATGAGAAGTCCGCCACTGCAATAGACTACATCTTTTCTACATAAGATATAGTTACAAATCTTACATTCAACCCCAAAATAAAATAAATTATTTTAACTGAATTAAAATATTGTTGCACTTGAAAGAAAATAATTTTTTCAATTAAATTATACATATAAACAAAATAATTTTAATAGAAATTCTGAAATGTAAGCAAATAATTACTAATACAATATATTTTTACTATAAAAAAATTATTTTTTGGTGTGAAACCATTGTCATTTTTACTTTTTTTTATAACCTAAACATGTAAAGACAGAATTTCTCATTTTTTGCTATTATTACACATGCAGTATAAATTTGATTGGAATGACAAGTCAAAAGACCAAGAAAACGTTACTAAAAAAACACTTTAAAGAAAGAATTTTTTTAAACTGAGAACATACACTATGTTAACACATTTAATACAGGCAAAAATACCCAACATAATGATTTTTTTTTAGTTGAAAGGTTTATGGCATTTAAGTTATAATTTTTATAGTGTTTTGGAATGTAACTGAACAGTTGGGTCAAAGTTACACTGCAAAAGTCTGCCAATGTTGCAAGTGATCATAATTTCATTTTAACGCAGGTTTTCTAAAGATTCTAGATTAGAACTTAACTGTAGCCTCATGAATATGTAGAATAATTATCTACTCTTTGCTTATAAACTTAGCAATAAATTTGTAGAAAAATATATTTTAATGTTTACAAATTTTGAGTTTGAAGATTCAACTAATTTCTAAGCCATTACAAGAAACAATTTTTATGACTTTTTGTTACCAAGATGGTATCTGGCAAAATATATTAATACTGAACAAAAAACAAAAACTTAAACAAAAAAGGAAAAAAACCAAGCAAACTATGAATTTCAAAAGATGTAGATAACAAATGAAAACCTGTGATCGTTTATATAGTCATCAGCAAGCTAATAGATACTAATAGTCACTCAAATAGGTAATATCTTTTTGTCCCCAATTATATTAACTTTTATTTACATCACCATTTATGTATATTTAAAAATAGAATGTTTTTTTTTTTAAAGGTTTGAGGTTATATTACAAATTTGTGTATCACTATCTAAAATATGAAACAAGAGTATACATTTCTTTCTTTTTCTAACTAATGACAAATTTTACATACAAAATTGGAGTGGAAACTTAAAAATTAAAGAAAGTCCAGTTTTTTAAAAAACACATTCCTTAGTATTTTTAGCAGGGCAAGAAACTGATTTTTATTTAAAATTTTCAGATATATCGGATCAGGACATAATGAAATTGAATCTACCGACTGGAATTCCATTTTATTATGAGCTTGATGAAGATATGCTGCCTATAGTTTCAATGCAATTCCTTGGTGATAAAGAAAAAGTAGAAAAAGCAATGGCTAAGGTAGCTTCAATAACATACAAAGAACCATAACTTTTCATAACAAGTTCAGTAACTCTCTTTACCTGAATCATATAATTGTAATTATTGTAAAAACCTAATTTATTTGATTTATATTTTAGAAAACATTGTGTAAATTGGAAGTGTTTCTATAACAAATCTATTATTTAATTAAATATTTTAATGTCTAAGAAGTATTAACGATAATAATTTTTTACTTTTATTTCATATAACCTACATCAGCAGTAGCTGGAGTATCAGACTGCTCATAGATGCAGTAAAATGGGACCCAAAGACTCCTTCACTTGCTATTAAGATTGTAGAAGAATCCTGAAAAATATCTGCTATTTGGGCTCTGGAACAACTATGTTAGGCAATGCTGACCAGTGGGAAGTTTCAAGTCAGTGTAGAAGACAAAAGCGAGTTTCAAAAATGAAAATAAAATGGTATAGTTGTGTCCAGATACAAAGTTGAAGATGGGTGGTTTGGAATAAAGATACTAAGGAAGTAACAAATCTTAACTCCTGGTATTGCGATTGCTCATATTATAAACTTAATTACAAAAAGTGCTATTACCTTTATGGAGACACCAAAGAGAACTATTGGATAAAATGGCGCTTTTATAGGAAAATATTTTCTAGCAATACCGAGTCAGTAGAAATTTTGTTACAACAAGAAGCATATGTTCAGACATCTGATTAGTAAGAAGCAAATCATATTTATTGCAGTAGAAAATATAAAGAAAATACAAAATGCAAAATATTTTTATAGTTAAGTGAGATTACGATTGGATTAGAAAATAATTTAGACAACCAAACTGAAAGTAATGTTATGTTCAGGTGGAAGGAATTTCAGATAAATTGAATAAGATCTTGATTCTAATATGAATGTGTTCTAGACAAATAAATGGTCATCAGCGCTTAAAGGGTGACAGAATGGATAGCAAGTAATTTTCTCAGAGCTGTTACTGGAGCTTCTTCGATTACCTCAAGAACTATATAAATCTAATGTACATGTGCTCTAGATAACTAAATGGTCATCAGCGCTTGAAGGGTGGCACATTGGACAGCAACCAATTTTCTTAGAAAATACTGGAGCTGGAGCTTCTTCGATTACCTCAAGAACTATAGAAATCTAATGTACATGTGCTCTAGACAACTAAATGGTCATCAGCGCTTGAAGGGTGGCACATTGGAGAGCAACCAATTTTCTTAGAAAATACTGGAGCTTCTTCAATTACCTCAAGAACTATACAAGTCTATAAGTTCATAACAAAATTTGTTAAACAAGGCCGTCTGTGATACATGAGCAGCAGGAATAAAATTAGCAGTGATTAAAAAACCAGAAAGAACAGGGAAAAAGTAGACATAATCTGTGTTATTGATGTGTCAAAAACGGCACTACAAATAAGCAAAATTTGTTCATGTACAAAAAAACTATTAAATTTTTAATTCTGTCACATGATAATGGAAAATCCACCACACTTGTCTGCTACTGACACAAGAGCATTGCAGATATCATAGCCTTCTATCTGAAAGGACTAGAAGAGAAGGATATTAGGTCATGAAGGTCTTAGATGGAAAAATTTTGTTATCAACTTATAAAAGTTTTAAGAGCTGGCATATACTTGTGATGCCATTCAAAGCGATAAAGACTTTTATCTTCAAAGCTTTTAGTGATTACTTTTCTCAATTCTGTGTCAAACTGTCCATTTCTATCTACAATTTGAAGGGGTTTTACATAAAAGAGACAGCGTTTTAAAGTTTTTAGGAGCCTTCTCACCACTAAAACAATTTTACATTTTAATTCACCAAACTTAAATTCATTTGATGTTTGTAAAGAGACTTTTTTTTCACATCTATTGCTTTAAGAAACAAAATTTCTCCTTTCGTATTGCTTATTGGAAATGCCACCATATCTTTTTTTGTTTCTTTTGCTTTCGTAATAGCAAGTACACTCTGTTTAAGCTTGAATTTGTTTGTCTTTATATAAAATTTTTTTTCTATTGGTTATTGGAGATGCCACCATCACTTTTTTTTTCTTTTGCTTGTAATAGTAAGTACATAGACTCTGTTTAAGCTTGAATTTGTTTGTCTTTATACAAAATTTTTTTTCCTATTGATTATTGGAAATGCTATTGTAACATTTTTTGTTTCTTTTGCTTACATAATAGTAAGTACACTCTTGTAAATAAATTTACAGAAGGACCTAACCTCAACACAACACTACAACCTGAAAATATAAATAATAATAAAATCTACCTAAAATATAAATACACCAGTGACAAAATAGAAAAATAACAAATATATACAACAAAGAACACTACACTCCAACATACAAACCAAACAACAAAATAATAAAATATCTTAATAACACAAACCACAAAACAAATACAGAAAAACATAACCTATCTGGAATCTACAAAATTACATTTAACGACTGCAACACATTTTACAAAGGAAAAACAACCAGATTATTTAAAATAAGATTTGCAAAACATTACAGGGCATTCAAAAATAAAAATACAAAAGCATCAAATGTATGAGTAGCAGCACACCTAATATCACAAGAACATAAAATAACAAGTTACGAAAATAACCTAACCATACTTGAAATAAATAACAACCCAATAGAACTAAACTCATTAGAAAAATACCACATCTATAAAGACATACCAACAATTTAATGAACCTACAGACAACATATGCAGACGACGTACTATTCAAAAACATTATACACGCGGCTCAAGAAGAAACATGCATGACGTCAACAAATATCAACATCACTGACCGAACAATTACACCAGAAAAATAGAGAAAATTAATTCAGGGAATCGACAATGGTCAAGTGACCGAAAGGTGCCTCATCACATAAGGTAAAATTATTGAACTTAGTGGTGGAAAAAATTGTTTACAAATAATAATAATTATTTCATAAAGTCAGTTCAACGGAAAAATAATGGACATGAAATATCACGACGTATATGTATATATATGCACGTTTATATATTTTTAGGTTAGTTTTGGTTGGTAAAGATTATTTAGATTTTTTGGACTAGGAGACTGACAGACTTACCTTGGTAAGAGTCCACAGGGAAGGAGCTACCTTCAAATGAAAGGAACAGCAATGGGCACTAGAATGGCCCCATCGTACGCAAATCTGTACATGGGATTGTCGGAAGAAAGTTTTCTGAAGACACAAACACACCAGCCATTATGTTGGTATAGATATATAGATGACATCTTCCTAATTTGGACACAGGGTGCTTTAACACTTGAGGCATTTTTAGACAGCCTGACACAATTCTCCACACTTCAATTTACCTAGGAGAAATCTACTTCAGCCATCACCTTTTTGGATGTAGAGGTAAAACTCCAGAATGGAAATATCAACACAGGAATTCACATCAAACCGACAAACCACCTACAATATCTCCATTTCGACAGCAACCACCCAATAAACATAAAACGATCCATTCCATACAGTCAAGCAATCAGGGGTAAGAGAATCTGTTTGAATGATAGGGAATTGGAAGATTTTAATAGAAAGATATCAACAGCCTTCCAGAGAAGAGGATACTCAAAAAGACTCACTGAAAACCAAATTCATTCAGCACAATCCTTGGTTCACCCCAAACCACAAACAGAACAAAATAAACTGTCTTTAATAACAGACTACCATCCTGGTCTACATAAACTCAACAAGATATTGAGAGATGGTTTCAAAATTCTTCAACCTTCCGTCCACACCAAAAATCTTTTCACCGATCCACCTCAAATTTGGTACAAGCAACCTCCCAACTTGAAGAACATCCTAGTACATCCTAAACTACCAGACCCTGATGCAGAGAAACCACACAAACTTCCTCATGGCTCCTTCCCATGCAATAGCCCTAGATGTAAGACGTGTCCAATACACCCCTCAGCAAATAGTTTCAACAGCTAAACAACAAAAATGGTCTTCAAAATACAGGGTCATCATAATTGTACATCGAAATATGTCATATACCAGCTACAATGTAAATTTTGCTCAGCACAGTACATAGGCCTGACCACGGATGGTCTGAATATCAGAATGAATGGCCACAGACATGATGTTAAAATTATGAATTTGGATAGGCCAACAGCTCAACATGCTGCGAGTCACAACATCACAACTTTTGATGACTGCTATACCACAAAAATAATTAAATCACTCCCCCCTGATTGCAATCCCTCAGAACTGATAAGATGCAAACTATCATACCAGTGGTATATATACCAAGTCCAGAGAATCCCCTAACCTCAACATCAGATAAATCCATTCATTTTTTTTCCTCCTAATAGCCTTATCTCTTTTCCCCTGACAGACTTATATAAACTATAATCACTCATATGCTCACAGAAACAATACATATATTTTTAATCTGTGCATCTGATTATATTAATATGCGTGACATCTGATTTCTACAAAGTCTGTGATTACAACTTATATTTTATTTCATTCTCTCATATTTCTTTTTGTGTTTTCTCTTTGATTGACAAAGACCACTGTGTGGTTGAAATATATCATTGGTTAAGTGCTTTTATGTGTTTCTATTCAATACTACAGAGTGGACTCTTACCAAGGTAAGTCTGTCAGTCTTCTAGTCCAAAAAATCTATATATATGCACACACGCACACACACACGTATAATTGGTGATATGAATTACTTCACGGATGGAAAAATATGAGTAGTTAATAACCGGAGTACATTTGTTCATTATGCATAACATCGCTGTTCTGACGTTACGTTAGAGTCTCATCTAGCATTGACGAAATGAACCCAACAAGAGTTGAAATGGAAAAGTTTCATGAACTGGGATTTTATGCACTGCAAAACGAGCAGATGTATTCAGGATAACTACTCATTATATATGATGAATATTTATTATCCAGAGTACGTCCGACATTTCGCAAATCCCAGTTCCGACGTTTTGCTACAATCTCATCTAGCATTTACGAGGTAGATGAGTTTTAATTTTTATAAGAAAATATAAAGTATGATTTCTTGTATAATAACAAATAACAACTGAGGTTATTCAAATACAATAATTATTCATTAATTTTGTAACGTTATTTTTGACATTAATTCGTAAGGAATTATGTGATGTTAAATATTGCAGTAGTTTTGTTACATAATTAATTAGCTGACCTGCAATGTCAAATGTTTAATTGAAAATAATAATGATGTGTTCAATAAATAATTTAAACAACAAATATTAATTTAAATAAATCAAATTTTACTTCACCAAAAAGAATATGAAAATACAAATAACACTTGAAATGTAATTTACTTATGATTTTACAAAGATTTTCATATTTAATTTATGAGAACTTTATATGTTAAAGACATCTATGGCATGACACATGACATCCATTCGAGATTGCTTTGCGTATTTAAGATACATTTCATTTTGTCTATTCGACTTTAAAATAATGTTACTACATTGCACAAATGAATTTTACACTTTCCCTATATTAAACAGAAAACTGGCATTGTCATGCCGTGAACGGTTAAAGTTTAATGTTATCCTTTCTATCACATTATGTTTTAAAGTTACGACTTAGCTGTATTTTAACCAAGCTGATGTAGCAAACATTGTTCCGGTACTGATCTCGCCATTTTGCGTGTTGTATTGGCCCTCTCGGTATTTGGAATCTCGCCCGGCGGTGTGTCTTAAGGCAGCAACATTTCTTTTAACAAAAATGAATTTTAATTAAACTGTAATACATGTAAATCAAAAGACGTCCCTCACTCTTCGCATCTCAATAAGGTCCATCTTGGTTCACATCTTGGCAACGAAAGAGCGACACAATGCTACCACACGAGTATCTTAATTTCTGCGCACCCGTGCTGCGTATATAGCAATTCCGGTTTTTCAACATAGATGTCAGGCTCACCCATAGACTTTAATTTATAATTTACAATTTTTAAAAAAAAATTTATTTTTACATTTTAAACTTTAATGTTACGTTTATTTTCTGAATCTGTTTTAATATGCAACATTATGTAAAAACAATATTACAATTTTTATTCAAAGCATTTTGTTGATAAACAGTACAAAGATCATCAGGAACGAATAATCAATAAGATACCAACATTTTTCGTTCCTAATGATGTTGGTACTGTTAACCAACGGAAAGCTTTGAATAAAAATTAATAAATAATAATTCTTGTATTTGAATAACCTCAGTTGTTTTTTATTATATATATATATATATATATATATATGTATTTATAGGTTAGTTTTGGTTGGTAAAGATTATTTAGATTTTTTGGACTAGGAGACTGACAGACTTACCTTGGTAAGAGTCCACACTGTAGTCTTGAAATAGAAACACATAAAAGTTTAAGTGCTTTTATGTGTTTCTATTTCAAGACTACAGTGTGGACTCTTACCAAGGTAAGTCTGTCAGTCTCCTAGTCCAAAAAATCTATCTATCTATATATATATATATATATATATATATATATATATATATATATATATATATATATATATATATATATATATATATATATATATATATATATATATATATATATATATATATATATATATATATATATATATATATATATATATATATATATATATATATATATATATATATATATATATATATATATATATATATATATTTGTAGATTATGCAACACTGTTTTCTTGTATACACTTATCACTTTCACGTATGTACTTAAACAAGAATCTTACTTGGTATTTATGCGAGTACTTTCAGAGGCTAGTAAGTGCCTCCATCTTCCGGCATACTGAACGTATTTTGGACTGCAAGCTGTGTGGAATCTGCCGTTGACCTTGATGTACCGTTAACTTCTATTTTTCACAAAATAAAGCAACAAATAATAACATCATTCTAAATGAAATCAATAACTTACACCCTAACATACAATTCACCATGGAGGAAGAAATAAGCAATAAAATAAACTATCTAGACCTAACACTGACCAGAAATACAAATAACATTGAATATTCCATTTATAGAAAACCCACACAAACCATTAATACAATACCAAACCACTCCAACCATCCCCCACAACATAAAATGGCCGCATACAACTCACTTTTATACAGAATGCTAAAATTGCCTCTAAAAAATGAAGAAAAAACAAAAGAAAAACATATAATATATCAAATAGCCCAAAAAAATGGATACAATAAAAAAACTATAGATAAATTAGAATTTAAAATATTAAAAAAATTAAATTAACCTAAAATCGAACCACAAACAACAAAATGGGCTACATTCACATACACAGGATACAACATAAAAGGAATAACTAAAACACTAAAAAACAATAATATTAACATAGCCTACAAAAACACAGGAAACATAATCAACAAAATAAACCAACCAGAAGAAATATGTCCCACACTTAATAACGGAATATACAAAATCGAATGCCCAGACTGTAATAAAATATACATAGGCCAAACAAAAAAGAAATTAAAAGACAGATATCAAGAACACCTCAATGCATACATCAAACCTGAAATTTATAACTCAAACTTAGCCACACACGCAATCAAAAACAAACACACATTCCCCACATTAGAAAACGTACACCTAATAAAAAAAGGTTCAAAAAGGCCTCAAAATGACAATCTGGGAACAACTAGAAATTTATAAAAATAAAAATAACATCATCAACGAACAGATACAAATAAAATCAAAAAACGACAAATTATTCAATCTAATAGACAATATAAACCCCAAGACGAACGTTAAAAACTCGCACAGTGCAGTGAAGCTAAAAATAGAAGTTAACGGTACATCAAGGTCAACGGCAGATTCCACACAGCTCGCAGTCCAAAATACGTTCAGTATGCCGGAAGATGGAGGCACTTACTAGTCTCTGAAAGTACTCGCATAAATACCAAGTAAGATTCTTGTTTAAGTACATAAGTGAAAGTGATATATATATATATATATATATATATATATATATACTTTATTTATACTATATATAATTTTAACATATTGCACAATCTTTTTTGTACTTTTGTTTAAATAATGACAAAACATAATAACATTTTGTCCTCTGGTGAGTTTATTCATTTAAACTGGTTTATTTTATGATGTTGTCAGACACCGGTAACCGTTATTGCTACGTAACGCTATGCCACGTAAATGTTTATACTACGAGGCACCACGCCTGTCATGTTGGCGGACTTACTATGCATTCCCTGTTCAAGGCTAATCTTACGAATTAATGTTGAGTGTTAACATTTTTCAATATAAATTCAAGTATAAAAATATACTATAACGTATTTTCCCAATATTACAGATATATTTTTAAACAATAAAAAGAGCTACTAGATTTTTCTCACGTATTTTAAAAGTTTTTTCAGCATAAGTGTATTTTTGTTTGAAAATTTTTTTCCTCGAATAATTAGAATCTAAATATTATCTGAACATTATTCTTACATTTGTTTGTCTTATTTCAATACCAATATGATTTAAATTGAGCTGTTGTTCACAAATTTTATACGAGTATGATCTTATGAATTGGAGGAAGACGTTTTAAATTAAAGTTTTTACGTATTACACTTTAAAGTTGAAGAGATAAGGCGGAAATGTTTCTCCCAAGTGTAAGTTAACAATTTAACAACTTATATTAATAGATTGACTGGTCGCAAGTAATTTCAGTGTAATAAGTGATTAACAATCACCTTGTCATGAACAACAACAAAATTATTTCGTAAAATTTTAGTTTCTTATTTTTAAATTCTTTCTTATTTCTTTGGGTGTATTTTTTTAAGCACCATTTCAAAGGTAACGATATTCTAAAACATAATGCACTTCTAGAAAGCAGTGTAAATAAAAACTATTTCCTTGTAATTCCGATCTTCTAGTTTCCCAATATAAGTCTTGTGAAAAAAAAAAATTATAAAAATTTCTGACCCCTCATTAGGTTAAATGCATCGTGAATGTGCCCGACAGCCTTGTATGATGATCTAAAGTTAGATCTAAATTGTTGTTCACAGGAGATCGCTGCGGCCATATGTAAAAACACAGTGTTTTCATGGCAGTCAATGTGTTGATAATAAATATTATTTCCATTGAAATTTCAACTATTTGCCCTAAGGGCTATTTTCAAGACAAAACAGTAACAAGTTATGAAAACCAACAAATATATATAAATATTTTTTGAACATTAAAACAATAACAAATAAAATAAACAAAATGTTTTAAATGTAACAGATGAAATAAAATAAGTTTGTAAACACAAAAAAATAACAGTAACCAAAAAAATAATACATATATAATTTAAAAAACTTAATATTAATTGCACCAGAAAATATTTTGTCAAAAAGATATTTAAGTATCGAAATCTTGTTGCTGTTCATGACTAGCTGGTTGTTGATTACTTATTACACTTATTCTATTACTTGCAACCAGACCTTTTGTTAAATAAAAGTTGTAGAATTGTTAACTTACACTTGGAGGAAACGTTTTCGTCTTAGGACTAGTCTTACGAAAACGTTTTTTCAAAATGTAAGATAACAATTTAACAACTTTTAGTTAGCAAAAAGTCTGGTCGCAAGTAATAGAAAAAGTGTAATAAGTTATTTAAGGTTAATAATTTTTAATTAATATATATTTATAAAGATTGCAATTCAACATTAAAACATAATGTTATATTTGAGTTTTTAAATTGTAATCTATACAGTTTATAATAATTGTAATATTATAAACCTTTAGTTTTTGACAAAATATTTTACAGTGCAAATTTCATTGATTTTTTATTAAAATTTTATGTAACTTTTTTGTCATGTTTCTTTCTATTACATTCAGAAAATGGTTTCATTTATTTTGACTACATTTTTAATTTTTTAACCACAGTTTTTATAATTACAATTGTGGTTTTAATGTATTGCAATGGCAAGAATGACCGATGCAAATAAATCTGGTGTTAGTACAGATAAATGTAACTAAGCCTAGAATAGTTATATAGATCAATCAACTAATATTCCAATTATGTCATAGTATTATAATAAAAATGTTAAATATAAGGAAAATCAATGTAAACTAAAGTAATTAGAACTAAATAGACAAACTGGGAATGTTAGAATAAATTATAAACCAACACAACATTAATTAGGCAAAGGGCTAATAGACCGATGTGAATGAAACAGTAAAAGTGAGGCCTATGGGACCCAGTCAAAAATGTATAATATTAAACTAATTTTGACCAAATATAATCAGGGATAGTGAATATAAGTATAAAAATGTGCAGAAAGTAAATTACGCATAGCTAGGGAGAGATGTATTTCTGTAAAGATGCAAATTTTGATTTAAACCATAATAGCCTAAAAATTTGAGGTTATCCAAGATTGGAGGTATATTAGTTTCGGTATAAAACCAATCTTGCTACACTGCAGCGACAGGGCTACCGTCGAAGTTTGAGTTAGCAAGAAGAAACAGCAACTTAATTAAATTAGAAGAAGTAAAGACAAATAAATTATTAAATGGAAGTTAAAAAATTGAAAATAACACATTGGAGTAAAGAAAAGTCTTTCACAAAAATTGAAACTAATTAAAATTCAAAATTACAAAATAAACAAAGTCAGTCACCATAGCAACGGCTTTCTCATTGGTTAAAAATGTAAGATGGATATCGAAAAGGCGGAAGGTTGAAGAAATTGGTAAAGACGAAGTCAAAAGAGTGACACTTCGAGAGTACAGTTTGAACGGTCAACGAGTGAGGTCGTATTGATACACGCAGAACCATTAACGACCCAATATGTGGTAAGAAGTTCGTATAAAGTGCTACGATGTGACCCGGGGAGTGTACAAATATATGAGCTGAGGCTCATATATATTTCTACCAACATCTCGACCAAAAAAATGAAAAAAGAAGCCGAACTTAACAAAATTCACCGACGCCATGCCATGCAGTGAAGCCTATATCCAAATCCCATGGAAGCTGTGAACAGGCCCAAAGACAACCCAACCAAAGAAGATACAGTTTTGCAGTATAAGGTCATATAAACAATTTAAATTCTTTTACATAAAATTTTATTTCAAAATATATTATCTTAAAACCAAAATTAACAAAAAATTGAATAACCTAAGGGACCGAAAAATCTCTTAGGTTACCTAAATTAAATAACCAATATTCTAAATTGATTTCCATTCAACCATTTGCCTGAAGTGGACATAAAAGTATTGTGTTTAAATAATTTTATATATGGTTTTATTCTTGAAAAATGTAGGAATCCTTTGACTTAGTATATAAGTATCAGCAGGAAGTTTTTATTAAATGCCTAGCAGGTTATAACTAATTGGGTTCACCTATAAATAGGTAAATGTTAACCAGAGTCTATTAGTGAATTAAAAGGATTGTTTGTTAAAAGGCATAGCCTAAAGTAACTAGAAATTAACCTTAAAATGTTTGAAAGTAAACAAAACTCTAAAATACGTAAAATTTAACTTGAATACTCAAAATTATGTGCAAATTAATTATAATAATTGAATTTAAATAGATGATAGTAGACATATTAAGCAATTTTGGTTTTTGATAATAATATTAGAAAAGGATATAGTATGTGTGTGTGTGTGTGTGTGTGTGTGTGTATATATATATATATAAAGAACAAAAGTCAAAATACAAATACAAGAATTATATTTGAATTTACAATTGAATTGTAAATTCAAATATAATTCTTGTATTTGTATTTTGACTTTTGTTCTTTATTAATACACAAGAAAACATATTGCAATATTTATATATATATATATATATATATTTATAGGTTAGTTTTGGTTGGTAAAGATTATTTAGATTTTTTGGACTAGGAGACTGACAGACTTACCTTGGTAAGAGTCCACTCTGTAGTCTTGAAATAGAAACACATAAAAGCACTTAAACAATGATATATTTCAACCACACAGTGGTCTTTGTCAATCGAAGAGAAAACACAAAAAGAAATATGAGAGAATGAAATAAAATAATTGTAATCACAGATTGTGTAGAGTAGAAATCAGATGTCACAGATGCACAGATTAAAGATATATATATATATATATATATATTGTTTCCATGAACATATGAGTGATTATAGTTTATATAAGTCTGTCAGGGGAAAAGATAAGGCTATTTGAACAAAAAAAAAAAAAAAAAAAAAAAAAAAAAAAAAAAAAAAAAAAAAAAAAAAAAAGAATGGATTTATCTGATGTTGAGGTTAGGGGATTCTCTGGACTTGGTATACCACTGGTATGATAGTTCCCACCTTCTCAGTTCTGAGGGATTGCAATCGGGGGAGTGATTTAATTATTTTTGTGGTATAGCAGTCATAAAAAGTTGTGATGTTGTGACTCGCAGCATGTTGAGCTGTTGGTCTATCCATATTCATAATTTTAACATCATGTCTGTGGCCATTCATTCTGATATTCAGACCATCCGTGGTCAGGCCTATGTACTGTGCTGATCAAAGTTTACAAAAGTAAAGTGCTGAGCAAAGTTTTTTTTTTTCCAAATAGCCTTATCTCTTTTCCCCTGACAGACTTATATAAACTATAATCACTCATATGTTCATGGAAACAATATATATATATATATATCTTTAATCTGTGCATCTGTGACATCTGATTTCTACTCTACACAATCTGTGATTACAATTATTTTATTTCATTCTCTCATATTTCTTTTTGTGTTTTCTCTTCGATTGACAAAGACCACTGTGTGGTTGAAATATATCATTGTTTAAGTGCTTTTATGTGTTTCTATTTCAAGACTACAGAGTGGACTCTTACCAAGGTAAGTCTGTCAGTCTCCTAGTCCAAAAAATCTATATATACATATATATTGTAATATTTATAGAATGGGCTATATAATATTATTTAAGAATTGGAAAATAGATTAGAAATAACTCACACAAAATTTAGAAAGAAATTCATTAAAAGATTGGTTAGATTAAATTGAAACTAAATTTAGGTAAAAGCCTAGGAAAAGGTTGCAAAATGTAAACAAGATATTTGAACTGTTGCATTAGGAAATTTGTTATATCAAATAACCTAAGAAATATGAATTAAAACAAGATAATCTAATAATAATTATATGTAAACAAATTTGTAAACTGTAGGAACATAGGGCATAAGTAATTACTTGAAGGAGAAAGTGAAATACGATTGTAAACAATGAGATAAAGGTTATGTTTGTATGAATTCAGCTCAAAAACACACACAATTCGGAATTATTACAGAAGTAAAAAGTAAAGACACTTCACACACAAATAATAGTAAATAAATAAACACTGGAAGGTTTGTTAAGGATCGGAAAGTTGAAACAGTAAGTTTAACCAAATTAAAACTTAAAACGCCATTGTAAACAGTCTCGTTGTTTACAACAGCTGTAAAACAAGAAGTAGGTCAGTTGCAGTCGACTCTAGTGAGAAAAAATCGAACTAAATTATAGCAACATGTGTTTTAGAAGAAGGAGAAGCCGCCATATTTTAAACAATTTTAAAAGAATAGGACGCGTTAGTTTTAGTTATAGCGTGGGGACGCTACAAGATCGGACCTACCATGACCAGTCAAAATTCCATTTGAAGAAAGTCGTCAAAATTATACAGATTTGTGAAGAAACTTGGCAATTTTAAACAGGGATAAGTGAATTTAAAGAGTTAACACAGTGTTAATATAATTTGATGTAACTAAAAAGAAAATAAGTGTGTTAAAAGTAAAATTTAAAGAGAACGGAATCTTACATAAGCGACCAGCAGAACTTCGATATTTATTAAGTTGAGTATATAGCGCTATAGAAATAAACTTTAATGGACTTTTAAGATAATAAGTAAGTTTAAATTTGTACATTATTAGAATATCTTGTGATTAATTAATAGTTAGTAATAAGAACATAATCCAGTTCAAATAGTTTCGCCTTTTTGCTTATTCCAAATTTAAGTTTTTCCATCAGGCAGTTATTTATTAAAACTGTTTTCTAAATTTAATCTTGTTTTTCAAAATTTATTTAATTAACAAAAGAGTTAAAAATATAGCCCATGTGTATAAACCCTGAGATATTAAGAGATCTTAAAAATAGTCTAGGGTATAAAAACCTTGTAACTAAAAATCAAAGAAATTGAGTTTATTTTTGTTCTGTTTATTGTTTAAATGTTGAATTAAAAATTGTTATAATAAAGAATTATGAATTGTTCCTGAGTAGTTTTTTTTGTTTTAAATAGAAATTAAATATCATTCAATAAAATAATAATAATAAACCCCGTTGCGGTTTTTTTATAATTATGTTATAATTGGCGCGACAACGTGGGAGCTCGATATAATAAGAGATAAAGTTTATTTAGAGAGATTTTGAAATAAAATTAATTTAGAACTTTTTATATGAAAAACATTTGAACTGGAAATACAGTCAAAATCGTTTATAACGAACTTCAAGGGACCGGCAGATTTTGTACGCTGTGGCCAGTGTTCTCTTTAAGCGGTACTATTGGTTATAACGAACAGTTTGTTATAAACGACATTACACTATAATGGCCATTTCACTAGTTATTGACAGTCAGTTCGTTATAAATTTATGATGCAAAAATTTTAAACAATCCATACCTACAATATATACATATGTATGTAAGTACAACATACATAATATGTATTGAAATGAGTACAGGTAGTCAATAAACAATAGTCATAATGTAATAAGTTGTGAAAATCTTTGTATTTTAAAAATGTAGACATACATAATATGTACATAATGTATGTATATGTACTACTTATGAATTTATTTTAAACAACGAAAGAAAATAAAATATTTACATACATACATATGTATTCATTTTGAATTAAACAAAAAAATCTGTAATTTTTGTTTGACGCCTTCCTTGTACTTCTGTAAAAAACATTTTCTCGATTGAAGTGGAAACAACCAATAAAGATTCTTTTACATTTTGCGAAGTTTCGGAAGTCTGAATAAACGCTCTTATGGTGGAACAAGCAGCATACGCTTCCGCAACAGTATGGATTTTGCCGAAATCTTCCGATTCTTCGCCAGCCTCATCAGTATTTTCTTTTTCCGTTTGATGACTCAGTGCGATATCATTATCTGATAGTTCTTCGCAAGTTATGATTTCGTCATCCACCTGCACATAGTCATCTGCAGAGCAGTCAGAGCTGAGAAGGGAAACGGTAATTGATTTGTAGTCATTTGTAATTGATCGATCAACTACTGCTGACTCACCTGAAATTTTTCCATGAACAATGTTGTGGCGAGATCGGAAACGTTGAACCCAGGAAGCATTACACTTAAATGAATCCTTCTTCAAAAGCTTAGCGAAGGCTTCAGCCTTTACCTGAAGCATGGGCCCACTCACGGGTATATTGTTTGCACATTGTTGTTTGAACCAATGAACAAAGCATTTTCAATGTCCGCGTGATTGGAAGACCGAACGCGTTTTCCTTTTTCGCACTTGTTAAATTGCGCAACAATTTTCTCTCGGCGCTTAAGCATTCCAGCAATTGTTGAGCGTGACGTTTTAAATTCATGCGCAATCGAACTCGCGGAATCACCGGAATCAACTCGACAAACGATACCGAATTGTTCTTCAATTGTAAATTGTTGCCGTGACATGATTTCGTGTATGAAGACAAGAGACAACTGAACTGAGGAACACTTGGGTGAAATGGTAAGGCGAACAAAACCTTTGTTTTCATTTCGCAGAATATAAAACTCGGAATTGTACGCTGTAACTAATATTTCAACTACTCAGTGTTCCAAGAAACGTGTTCGCTCTAACCGATGTGTTCGTAGAAAGCAATGTAAATGCTTTTTCCAGTATGTCATTTTATGGTTCCGACCTTTTTGTTCGTTATATTCAGTTGTACGTAATAGCCGGTGTCGTTGTAAACGATTTTGACTGTAGATTTAGAAAAAATTTTGTAAAATTAAACACTGAGTTAAATAGTCAAGGCTAGGTTGTTTTGTAAAATAAGTTTACTAATAGCTTAAAAAAAAAAGAAAAAATATGTCTGATGAAAGGGAATCGTATAATTTGCGGGGAGAAAAAGCTAAAAAAACAGAAAAAGGGGAACAATTATAAAAGGGTAGGCGGAAAAGGGTGATAGAAACAGAAGGGGCTGCTCAGGGGAGATTTGTTAGTTTTCAGCAGGGGATCGAAAACAGGGAGGAAAATATTATAGGCGAGCTGGTAGTTGTAGGGGACCAGGAAAGAGGGACAAGTATGGAAGTGCAAGAAATAGAATTGGAAGGCACAGATATGCCAATAGGAGACATTGAGGTAGAAGAAGCTAGGGGACTACCACCTATGCAAACCCAACAAAAAAAACGGGGACATAATGAGAATGAAGATTTAAGGGAGATGATGAGAACTCTCATGGAAATGAGTGTAAACATGAAAAAATTAGATAAGATAGACGAAATAAAAGAGGATATGAGAGAAATAAAAAAAGAATTAAATGAGAATATAAACGAAATAAGAGAGATGAAGGAGGATCTAAAAGTAATAAAAGATGAAATTAGGAAGGACAATAGGAAAATGTTAGGAGATATGAGGCGACAGTGGAGGACAGAGAATAATACTGTAATAGAGGATGTGAGAAGAGACATAGAGGAGAAGATTAAGACAAATTTTGAGGAGACAAAAGAAATAATAGCTGATGAAATAGAAATTAATAAGAAAGAGATAGAGAAAGTAGAAAATATAACAAAGAAAAACACAGAAGAGTTAGGAGAGTTGAAATTAAAGGTGATAGGAGAAAGAGAGATATCAGATGAGCATTTTAGGAAAGTCGAAGATGTAAGGGAGAAAATATTAGGAGAGCAGGGAAGGTTAGGAGATAGAAATAAAATAGGAAAAATAGAAATATGGCCAATAAAAAATTTAACAATTCAAACCGCAACTAATAAGAAGACTGAAAAGATTAATATAATGTTAATGGTAATAGGAGAAATAGGAGGAGTTAAATATCCGTCTCAATGCTTAGTGGTACAAGGCTTATTGAGAAAATTTATCATAGGTACGGATATGTTAATGGATGTGGAGGCACAACTCGAGTTTGGAAAATGGGAGATGGAATTTAAATATGAGAATAACAGAGAAAATAGAACTTATGAAGCAGATGAGAGATACAATGGAGATGTAAACGGTGTTACGGCAAGGACAGGCGTGGGGACAAGAAAAGAGCATGGTGCCCACAGTCAGTCGGAAAACTAAGACAATAAGAAACCCAGGAATAGAAATTAAATAGAGGAAACAAGTTTACAGGCATTAATAGACACAGGCAGTAATATGACATGTATCCAGGAGAACTGGATATTGGAAAATAAAAATAAAATAGGAAGGGAGATATTAAATATAGGTAAAGGAAGCAATATGAATAAACTCTAGGTGACTATGTGTATAAGAAAACGTTAGCAGGAGATAAGTTTAAGGGATGGTAACTATATCTAGTTTTTTTATAATTATGTTATAATATATATATATATATATATATATATATATATATATATATATATATATATATATATATATGAAGTTAATATATTACTATTGTAAGTAATTTTATCCACCATTAAGTGCAATGATTTTACCTTGTGTGATGAGGCGCCTTTCGGTCACTTGACCATTGTCCAATCACTTATTACTTTTTTCAATTTTTCTGATATGATTCTAATAAGTGATTCGACAATGGTCAAGTGACCGAAAGGCGCCTCATCACACAAGGTAAAATCATTGCACTTAATGGTGGATAAAATTACTTACAATAGTAATATATTAACTTCATAAAGTCAGTGCAACGGAAAAACAATGGATAACGTAATATATATATATATATATATATATATATATGTGTGTGTGTGTGTGTGTGTGTGTGTGTTAATATAAATAATAATAAGAATGTAAACATAATAAAGGGGACATGTTCTGTACTAATACCATGAAACAAGATAGTCATGGTAATTCAAAAGTAAGGTTAGGTAAGATTAAAAAAGCTAAACCCTGTTAATTAAAATAAATCAAATAATAATAAGTAATTCTAAATCCAAACAGATAATAAAAAAAATTATAATTTCCAATTAGCTGTGTTTTCATTTAAAATAAAATAAGATCACTAGGTATCCATGTATAGTCTTTAAGTCACAAATATCTCTCTAAGATTCCACTACCCCAAAAGGAGCTTAAAGAGGCTTATGGGAGGCTAATTGGTTTTCATAAAAAATTCAGGAGTTGGTTCTCCTGAGAGGTTTATTCTTTGAGATACAGGTCTCGAACCAAGGTTCGTAGTCAAGGGATAAACCATTACTCTCTTACAGACAAGGTATGGTCAGAGGAAGACAGGTGAAGAGTAAGAGAAAAGGCTAGTCGGAGGGAGCACAGCGAGGAAGGTAAGGTCTGTGAGAGTATGTATGTTTATGTTTTATATGTGGATTTTACAACCAACCCCTTTTTTCATTGCAAATCTTCCTGCTATCAAGATAACTATTGGCCTATATTGTGTGTATATATACCTCATTTGTATCTATAACTACGAAATAAAACAGTATTTTTTGACAAAAAATGACCATGTTTAATTTGTCTTTTGAGTTCAAGACTAACATCTTGAACTCATTTTTACGATGATTAACCTTTCCTATTTTATTTCAGAATGTAATAAAATAACTTGAAGTGTTTTCATTGAAGGTATAATAAAAAAAAATTACAGTTTTTAATTTTTTAAACAATTTTTTTTATAACAAATTATGAGTTAGTAATATACAAAATACTTACCTAAGGTAAAACTATAAGTATAGAAAAATTTTACAAAACATTCCTTTATATACAAAAATAACTTATTATTACAGGCACAAGAATGTAGTTAATCTTATTTCAGATTTTTGAGTTAAGTCTGAAAATTACAGATTTACTTTGGTAAAAACTAGGTTTGTTTTCAAATACAGTAAAATAGCAAATACTATCTGTAGTTCAGTAAATCTTATTGTTTGAAGATGTCCGTTATAATGATAAGTCAATAAAGAAAGGTATAAAAATGCACCTCTAAATTGGTTGTAAGAATGAAGTGAGTCAACAAACAATTTATTGAAAGTCAAAGACTTTTTTGTAAAACAAAATGTACTGAAAATTTATCGAAATAAAATTTGTAAATTCAACTAATTAAATATAATTAAATTTATAATTCATAAATTACTGAATACATAAATTGCCTAAGGAGCTGACTTATGCAATATTTTGTATCACACTCACATTAATTGTTATGGCCGAGGACTAGTGATGAAAACAGGTTACAAGTACTGCCCTAGAAACAGGCACCAATAACTAGCTACATTCACAGATAACTGGGATCTCCCTACAACACAGGGTAAGCAACTAAATAAGGGTTAGCATCTGAGGTAGTGGGCAGCACTATGTAGATTCTGATGTTTAATCTTAAATTTAATTTTTGTAAATTTTTTAGTGTTGTAAGATTTTTTTGTAAAATTAAAAGTTAATAACCTGTAATTGTAAAACTATTTTGACTATTATTTGTAACCTTCTGATTATGGTAACTTATGAAAGGTCTTTGTCTCCAATTCTCGACATTAGTGATTTATTTATGAGTGTAACCAAAACTATAGGTTAGGTAATCCAATAGTCACTGGAGAAATATTTTAATTTTTAACCCTTTTAAGACCACAAGCCGATATATTGGCTTTCTGATTTTTAATTGAAAAAGACCAGTCATCGATATATCGCCTTGGCATTCCAAACGGTTGTAGTTCTCCTTAAAATTAACAGATCATGTTAAAATTACTACTAAATTAAAGTTTCAGCTAGTTTGTTTTTGTTGTTCAAGTCGTTTGTTATGTTGTGTATTTCGGTGACCAAGTGTACAATTTTTTATGAATTTTGTAATTATTTGTTATAAGATATCTTTCAGTATTATTTCTAATTTGTTATCTAATTGCGTTTTTCAATGTTAGTTTGTGTAAATGTTTTGTAAAGTAGGTTATTTGTGTGTGAACTGATTAGTAAGTATTGATGATATTAGTCAGTATTTAGTTTTAGTTTGGAACAATAGTTATGGTTAAAAACCATGGCGGAAAGAAAGGAATATTTTATATATGGAATAGACGATGATAACCTTCATATGGAATTAGAAAACAGTTATTATTCTGAATTTGACGACACTGATGATTATCCTTCATTTGATATTAATGTTCCCTTAATATCTGAGAGACTTCATTTACCCCTGAGATAAATATTATTCATCATTGTTACTTTGAGTCTGATAGCTCAATAGATTAACTTCCACCTAAAATGCTTCGTGGAAGTCCTGTAGGAAGTGTAAAGACTTCACTACCATCTGACTTCTGATGACGATACAAACTGGAATACGGTAGATGAAGGGAATGATCCTGAATTTGTACATAATTTTAGTTTTTATAAGTTACCTGGACCAAATAGTCCGTCAAGTGATGCACCACCAATTGCGTATTTCGGTTAATTTTTTACTGTTCCTCTCTTATCACTGTTTGTCAGAGAAACAAATAGATATGCAAGTCAATTCCTTACTGAGAGTAATCATGTGTTATCTCCCAGAAATGCAGCAAGAAAGTGGACTCCAGTGTCAATGATAGAGTTAGAAGCTTTCATTGCTCTACTTTTAAATATGGGTGCCTATATAACGGCTCCTACAATCATGAGTTACTGGTCCCTGCAGTCGTCACAGTACTCACCTTGGTTTCACAAAATGTTTAGCCGTACAAGGTTTGAATTTATTCTCAAAATGTATCATATGGCTGATAATTCAACATTGGCTAAGCCCGGTCATTTGGATTACAATCCATGGGAAAGGTCTGAACCACTTATAAAACATTGTAACAACCTATTCAAATTTCATTTCATTCCTCATCAAAATTTGCCTACAGATGAAAGTTTGATAGGAACTAAAAATCATACACAGATATTGCAGTACATGCCAAACAAACACCACTATAAATGGGGTATAAAATTGTGGGTAATGTGTGGTTCTGTGGAAAATTACAGTTTGGGATTTTTAGTTTAGAAAGGAAGATATTCCAATGAGGATAAGGCAGAAATGGAAAAATATGGTGTAGGCTATTCAGTAGTGAAACGTCTTCCTGACCTTGGAAACTACATAAAAAAAGGTTATCATGTATTTGTCGACAGTTTTTTCACAAGCATCCAGCTTGCCAAAAAGCTTTATAAATCTGAAACCGTTCTAACAGGAACATTACACAGAAATAGGAAAGGTGTTCCAAAGCAGTTTCTAGAAAATTTCAAAATTGGCGAATAAAAATACATAAAGTATCATTTAATTTGTTCAGCAGAATGATCCTGAATAGTTACATATAAAATGAATAAAGCTGAAAAGCCGTCTTGATTTCACAACGGATGAAGGAAAAGTCTTGATTTATAAATGACGGAAAAGGCTAGAGGAATTGGGGAAGAACCAACAGAAAATAGGTCCTAGACTAGCCACAGGGTATGGGATAAAAGTATTACTTAAAAGAAATGGAAAAATTGTATTGTATGTCCAAAGGTGGAAAAAAGAAAACAACCACGGACTGTATGCGTACAATATACTTGTTAAAATTTCATTTCACATATTGTAACATATAATTATTTCTTAGTTAGAATATAGAACAGCAGCAACAAGGAGTCCCTTGATAAAGCAACTAGGACGGGAATGTACCCTGGACAGAATCTTGAAAGAAAGTTGTTTCTGGCCATTGGCAGAGTGTGTGTATAGGAGACATTGAGCCATCGAGGCCAACCTTGGAAGCTCGTAATAAGAAGTAAGTAAGAATATAGAACTCAAGTCTTAAAATGCTGACAAAAGGCGGCACAGTACAAAAGTAGAATCACTAAATATTTGTTTGATGTGTGCTAAAAGAAACAAGGTGCTAGAGGGTCACTAAAATACCCTTAGGGCAATGGCTTAGTTTACAAAAAAGTATAAGTTAACTGTCAAGTAACGGTACAATTTTTTAAACTAGAGGTTACAGCTGAGATGATATTGGTTGAACTTGAAAAAGTGTTTGGTTGAAAATTGCCAGATAAAGGAGTAGGAAGCTAATGCGAGATGGATGCATAACCTGGACTAAGATGACAACGGTGGTAGGACGATGCATTTAACCCTAGAAGCGGCAGCTGTCGATTTTCCGACAGTTCGTGCGATCGCTAAACTGTAGATGTCGCTTTTACGACACTTGTACGTTGGCCCTTACTGCATCGTTTAAAAGTTCCGTATGAATCCAATAGATAGCGTAGGCTGTTCTCTATTATTTTCTGAACACACACGTGTTTTTGTTTTCGTTCTAGACTGAGGAATGGGTTTACTATTCCGTTTCCAAAAGTAGTCTGACCAATGCGTTCGGAGCCATTCCATTCGTTTCTGTTCACAAAGGCATACACTCCCTGTATTATTTTGTTTACAGTGTCGTAGCATGTATTTTAGGAGTTTAGGTATTTCGTTTTATAATTAATAACTTTATAATAAATATTGTGAGTGTATATATTATTTAAATTATTCAAAATGTGTGACCGAATGTATGATAGAAGCAGTGAAATAGATGCCATACTATGAGATACTGGAAGAAGATTTTCTTCAATGTGGTGGACATGGCTCTTCTAAATGGATACATTATATATTCAAAAAATACAGACAAACCTGTCACTAGGCATAATTTTATTGTGTCTGTAGTGGAGTCCTTGTGCCAAGAGGACCCAGAATCTGCTCCCACCTCAGGCCCTTCAACGGATAGTGGTTCTTCACATGAACTTGCAAAATTGGATGGGAGGAAAGAAAGAACTTGTGAAGTTTGTGGTCATGACCCACATAAACGAGGAAGGTCAACATAGTGGTGTCCTGGTTGTAATGTGGGTGTACATCCAAAATGTTTTTCTAAATTGAAACATTTCTACCGCACCAATCCCAGAAAAAGGAGGATGGAAAATTAGGTTAATTAGGTATAATTATTCAATTAAATGTGTAAATATATTAAAGTAGATATTTAGATATAGGTATAAAAAATTATATAGGCATAACAGTGTATAATAAACAGTGCTTTAGGGAAAACGTTTTATAAATATAATATAGGCTAGGGAGTAGTGTATGACAGTTTTGCCCAACAAACAGTTTACGCGTATGTGATCAGCAACAAAATCATAGAAAATTGGAAACTGCATCAAATTCTATGGAACAAAGGTGAGTGAAATCAGAAAATCTTTCATTATTATTTGTATATTTCAGTTTTTCAGACAGTAATGCATATGGTTTTTTATTTTTCTTCAAACATAAAAAAATGATAATTGTTTTTGGAAAAATTCTTATTTTCATAAAAATAACATTCAAAGTAATCAAAATATAAATGTTCTGATGCACAGAACAAAATCTTCAACATTTCTTCTTCAAATAAAATATATAGATGTCAAACTTTGTGTGAAAAATGTATTTTATAGAATTGTTTCAAAATAAGATGTTTATGCGGGTCATTTTGTACTGCCAGTTAGGAAAATAACACTGCCGCTTCTAGGGTTAAACAACGGGGGTAGGAATTGTAGTATGGGGACTGGGTTAAAGGAAGCAATGAAGGTAGGACGAGTGGGTAACAAGGGGATAAAGGTATTGGGGAAAAGGAAATTTATAATAACAAAGTAAAGTTATTAAAAGAGAGTTAAGGGAATTAATTAGTTAGTCAACATGGAAAGTGAGATATAGAGTCAATAAGTGTAAAGAAAGAAGTGAGTCGAGGAATTACCGTCCAATCTTCAAAGTACAACGAGCGACAAGGCAACTCCAAGAATACCATCATCCCAACCAAAAGGAAGTCCAAGGATAACTGCACAATCAGTGAGCTACAGATTAAATTAAATACTTTTTTAAAATTATTGTAGTAAGTAATTACTATTTCAGCAAAACCACAAAACGTCTTTTCAAAATTTAATTATTCAGTATAATTATCTGTTAGCAATAACACATTGTTAAATTTTCATTTATGCATCATCCAGATTACAGTAACCTCTTTAACTACTCGGAGTATAAATAACTAATCTGTACTATCTATTGAGAATTAACTAAGATTTGAGTTCAGCTAGGTTAATATTGTGTAAAAGAAATTCCTCCTATCCTTTGAATTTATTTTCCAGTTTTTTTGTAAACATCTTTTTAAAAAGGGCAAACTAAATTAGAGTTTGTCACCTATCAGTGTGTTATTTTATATTACCTAGTTAGAAATTCTCCAAAGCATATTTTTTTGTATTTATTAAAAATAAATAATTATGGTACACAAAAAGTAAAAAATTAAAAAAAACTACAATATATTATAGGATATTTATAGATTTGAGGAAATAATATAGGTAAATAGATAGAGATGGTAAATAAAGTTAAAGTGTAAATGTTGAACAATGTAAGCATAGATAAATTCAGACTCATAATAATGGAAGCGAATATAGACTAAAATTTTAAAAAGTAGGGTTTTTATCAGTGTAGACAATTGAAATTCACAACATTGTAGATAACTTCTAAGTGATAGTTTCAAAGTGACAGGATTTTGTTTTGAAGATGTTATATATGCTAGGAAAATTTAAAAAATCTGCTTGAAAATCTTTGAAATAGAATGATTTTTAACAAAACTATTTATTAACCTACGTAATTATGAAACAAATGACACAAATATATATATATATATATATATATAGTATTATATTAAATATGGTGATATGTTTTCTTGTAATATAGTTAATAAATTAAAAACATTTCAAAAACATGAATACTTTTAATGTATATATTATTCAAAGCTTTTCGCCGATAAAACAGTACCAGCATCATAATTATCTACAAAAAAAAAAAAAAAAAAAGTTTTATATTATTATTACAGCTTTGAATAATATATGGATTAAAACTATTCTTGTTTTTGAAATGTTTTTAATTTATTATATATATACACACACACATACATACAAGTCACATACCACTATATCATAAACTATAAATCTGTGACATTTGGATATTTATACACATCTGCGGTTCACTTCAGTCTTTTCTTTTTTGATTGACAAAGATTATTTTTGATCGAAATATTTCATTATTGTGTTAAGTTTTTATATGTGTCTATTTATTTATTTCCAAGAGATAGCAGTTTGGACTATTGCCAATAGGTAAGTCTGTCAGTCTCCTATCTAGTCCACAAATTCCAAAATAAGCTTTAAGCTCTACTAGAACTAACCTAAATATATATATATATATATATATATATATATATATATATATATATATATATGGAATCCACACAACATTAAAAAAAGTACTACAAAAACCGGGAAAATGGAGTGGTCTTTCTTGCTTGCTATATGACAAAACTGGGTGGTCTTAAAAGGGTTAAACAACCTGTTTAAATTTTAAATTCAAACAAGTACAGATATGTGTTTTGTAGTATAAAACATATAAATAAGTTGAATTTTTCTATAAGTGTTAACAATTTATAAAGGAGCCATAACAATAAATCTAATCATAATATATTGATGTTAGTAAAAATTAGCCTTTATTGACTTTATTTGATAAAGTTAATTGTATACTGCAAATATATAAAGTTATTTTAAGTCACAAGTGGAACAGAATTATATAACCTTTTGTACAACATAATATATAAATACTTAAAAAGAATATTTTATGCATTGGAGAAAAAACTACTATAACTAAGTTATTTATTTGACAGTTAATATGGTATTTGAATTTTTTTTTTGCACTATATCAACTTGAATTTAGTCTCCAATCATAAGACCGAGAAGAGTAATCTTCCAATAAGCGATTGATTATTACAATGTTGTATACAGAACTGTATAAAACAACAAAAATGTGCTACAGTTTCAAGATAATTCAGAAAATTCTTAATACACAAGTGGAATCACAAATTTGTGTTAGCACCAGAAAAATATGTTGAAAGCAGATGTCAGAAAAAAGATTTTCTACTAAAGAAATAGAATTATAGACATCAGTTTTCTTCACTTAAGGCACAATGGAAACATCACATTAGGAACTATCAAATACATAATATTTCTCAATGGTTATACTATATTGTAGCAATGCTTAGCATTGTAAAGCTGGTTAGTCCACCTATGAGAAATATCTATAATTTCTTCTTAATTACACTGGGAAACCTTTTACTGTTAGACATGACATCGTCTGACTGATATTTGATTTTATCATTTAAAAAAAATCATAAATATAATGTGCAGTAAAAATGTTGTTAAAGTTTTGAGATTTTTTAGTATTGTAAAAATTTTTTTATAATACTAAAAAACTACACTCCAATTTGAACAATATCTAATATAATATATAATATTAATTTCCAAATCAGAAAGTTATGTTAAACAGTAATTTTCTAGGTTTATATTGTATAAAATATTGTAAGAGTGGATCATATTTATTTTTCCACATAATTTTAATTGTGTTTACACCTCTTCCCTCTGTCTCTTACATTTCATGCGACTAAATCTTTAACAATCATGACTTTAGTTTATTCTGATTATGAAATGATTTTCCATTATTTAAAATAATAACATCTAAGAACTATCACTAATTAAATTTTTCATTTATGCATTACCTAATCATAAACCTTGACAGGTTTATAAAAAAAACAATCTATGAGGTGAAAAACTCCACCATAATCCAGTCATTAGGTAATAAGACATAGATAAACCATCAACACCTTCCAAAACACGTTCTTCCAGGCTGATTTGAACTTGCACCTGATTTCTCTAATCTGACAACATCCTCTCTCACATATTGTTCAAATATATTTGATTCCGATAAATAATCCTCCACTATCATTTCGAACATTTCAACTGTAACATAAAAAGAGAGGTATCAATCTAAGATACTTCAATATTTTATTAAAATAAAACAGTAAAACTTAAATAATTTAAGAAACTGAAAATACAATTTTTGTAGGAGGGAATTTATATTGCTCTTTTAAGTTGTGAATATGTTTTTAAAGATATAAACCTATTTTTTAAATGATAATATTGCCTACATACAGTAAGTAATGTGCACAATGTTATGCTACCTATCAAAGAAAATTACATGAACTGTTGGAATCTTACCTAACATGTTTGTTTTTATCCAATTTCTGTGTTTCCTTATGTATTAGTAAAAGCACATGCTGGCACATACAACATTTATAAGAAAAAAGTTGAAGGAAGAAAAAAAATTTATTGATAAAAAACCTTTTTTCGTTTATACATCGTTAAATTAAACCTGCTTCAGTACACTTAACTATACAAAGACTAATGATTTTATTATCTTTTAATGATTATAAAAATAATTATAAAAGTCTGACTGCCTGACACGCGACAACAGTTTTTCAACAAATTTTCAATGAAGGATACACAATTGCAAAAAACGTTAACAGCTTTGTAAAAGCAGCTGCAGCATTACTCGCTATGTTCTAATGGTGTGAACTACGATTTAGGTCAATGGTTATGAAGTAGGCTGAGCCATGTAGGGCCAGACAACCATAGCAGATGATTACAAAGTTCCTAGGCTGGAAGTATGCGTAATGCGCAGTCCGCTGGGTCGCAGAGATGTGTCGCCATGAGAAAGATAGTGTTAGATCTTAGATCTGAGCTACACGATTAGCCACATGTTTTCAAACGATGAGTTGGTGTTTGAATCCATGCAGGGCTACTGAGGAGTCACACCACTGGTTTATAAAAGCGTGTTCGAGATGGTCCTGTAATGCCTTCTTCACGTGCGCTATCAGTTGTCGTAGATGGTGTGCAGCATAAAGCTCTAATCTGGGAATAGTAATCATTTTCAGCGATGGTTTACGGGTTTTAGCGAGTACCTGCCTGACGATGACTTTGTCGTTCGGAGACTGGCATCAAACGTAAAGTATGGCAACATATCCCAACTCTGAGGTGTCTGAAAATACGTGTAGCTCTGTTTGAGTCTCCAGAAAGGAATAGGTCATGGTACCTGAATGTTAGAGATAAGGTGGACTTGAGAAACAAAGAGTTGCCATTGTGGAAGTAGAAGTGAATTAATTGGTTCGTGCTATGTGCTTGGTGTATGGAGGCTTAGGTAGTTCGAGAGCGTAATGGAGTTGAATCCAATCGGAATTAATTAATGTAATTAATTGCGTCCGAGAATTACAGTGAGGATCTTGGAAAGTTTGTAAAAAAGCGCTAGTTTCCAATTACTTTGACTAGAGGTTGTGCAGTAGCTAGCTAGAATTCGTACCGCCATTTGTGAAGCTCTAAACCTCCTTTTTTCAATAATTGGATGAGTTGGTTTTGTAGTTCTATAGCTTCTTTGACAGTGTCAGATCCGGTGATAATGTCATCGATATAAGTATGTCGTATTAACACTTTAAATGCCTCAAGGACGGAATCTCCTACATCCTGCAGAGTTGTCGCAGCATCCTGATTACGAGGTAAGGAGAGCTACTCATGCCTTACGTTACTGTGGTAAGCTTGTACGTGGAGATTTGTTGAGATGGATGCTCAACCATAAGATGAGTTGAAAGTGTTGATCATTCGGGTGTATCAGTATTTGACGGTACATTTGTTATATGTCGCAGGAAAATACAATGTTACACAAACGGAATTGTAAGAGGATATCACAGACATCAGTCTGGAGTTTACAACCAGTGAGTAAGGTGTCGTTGAGAGATATTCCCATCCTAGTTTTGGGACTACCGTTTAATACTGAGTGGAGTTTAGTCAAACTGCTCTAGAGTTTTAGTACCTCGTGATGCGGTAAGAAATAATGTGGTTGGGATACGACGTGTTGCTCGAATTTAACCATGTGTCCAAAGTTGACGAATTCCACCATGAAGTCGACATAGCTTTTCTGGAATTGAGGTTGAGCACTAAACTTATTTTCCCGGAAGTAAAATCTTTCAGAGGTTTGGCATGACGAACCCAGTTGAGGGGGTTCATGTCGAAAAGGTAGACGGGCGACATATCTTTTCTCTGTAGTCCGAGTGTGGGTTGCGGTAAAATATTCGTCGCACGTTGTTCTTTTCTCGGGTAGCAGTTGAGTGAGAGGGGGGTTCCTCTAGAAGTAAGAAGAATATAATGGTCATATGTAAATTCTCCTCTGTCTCAGAAGAGAAAGCGGATGTGATATGTAAACTCGCTGGTAGTTGAGGTACTCCGGCAATCTTGCTCGGAGCTGGTCTCATAAGCGCGAATCACAATAACAATCATTGGTCGCTAGACAGCTGGAGCGGAAAGAATGGCGCGCCTAAGAGCGCACCTGGACAGGTCCAGGTTCGTCGAATGCTGAGTCAGCCAACACAAGGGTTTTAAACAGAGCGAGCCAATCTCGTGATGCGAGTATTAAAGGTAAGTTTGACGGGTACTAAAGGTAAGTCTGAAGCAATATGGTTAACGACAAACAAAGATTCGTTACAGGCAAGCGTGCGACTCATGAGCGTTTGGATGTCACTTCCATTGACCTACGTGTTTGCATGGTAGTTTTTTTATTAAATATTATTTTTAGGTATCGGAGAAATAGAACTGAGTTGATTATATGTGGTTAGTGCATGTTCTTGTGATGGTGAACGTCAGATGCGAACATACGACGATTATTCTCGTCTTACAGGAATCTAGGTTCAGTAAGGCACGTTCGTATAGCGTGCGTACTTAAGCAATTATGTCATCGTTTCTGTTGGGGCGTAACGTTCCATCCCTCATTGACTTTCACACTTTTAAAATGCGGCCAATAGTAGAGTCTGTTCATCACACATGACCGACTCATGGTCTCCTTGGGCAACCATAGATACTGAATGTCGGTATTGTATAGGGTTCAAACCGGCATCTTCAACGTGCATGCATTCCTCAGAAAAGTAGGAGAAAATGACATTAACCTTTGATAGGGTATGCTGTACGTTTTTGCACGGGTAGCATCATATGTGGTAGTCTTCTAGCTTTTTTCGGAGCTGGTGGTCCAGTTTATGTAAGACATTTGTGACCAGGGATAACGTAGAACCTTTTGTGATGTCTTCTAATGCGATTAAGGCATGAGAATGCTCATAAAATTGATTGACAAAATATTGAATACGTTGAGGGTAATTAGTTAAAATTACGGGAAGATGAAATATTTTCTGAATGTGGAGCATAATTAAGTATCGTACATTATGGTAACGTTTTCGAAGAGTCTTGTAGGCTATTACGTAATTTCCCGTAGTTATAGGCAATGATTTGATTAGGGCTAGAGGTTTATTGGACAAAGTACTTCGAAGTTACTGAAATTTAGATATATCTGAAAATGATTCACTGTCATGTATGCTTACGTCATAGATACTGATAAATGACGCCAATTCTAGTGGATTTCCAGAAAAATGTTTCAATTCCAGCTCGAGTAGCCGAACTGTAGTGCCATATGTGGGTAATATGTTATTAATCTGCAATTAGTAGTGAGCGGTTTGCAAAGTGTCGTAACATATGACATTGAATGTAATGAGTTAATTCAGACATATGTTCTCTGTCGTTGGCTACTATGTTGGTAGTATATTCATCAATGTTCAAGATTTTGTAAACTCGCTCAAGATAATCGTTAAAATCAGATATTTCATTTGTTATTTCATGTTTATAGAATCAAGGGCGGGTTCTCTGAGGCGTATCTAGGCCAGTCAACGTATTGCAACGGCCAGCATGACCGATGCAAATAAATCTGGTATTAGTATAGATAAATGTAACTAAGCCTAGAATAGTTAAATAGATCAATCAACTAATATTCCAATTATTTCATAGTATTATAATAAAAATGTTAAATATAGGGAAAATCAATGTAAACTAAAGTAATTAGAACTAAATAGACAAACTGGGGATGTTAGAATAAATTATAAACCAACACAACATTAATTAGGCTAACGGCTAATAGACCGATTTAAATGAAACAGTGAAAGTGAGGCCAATGGGACCCAGCCAAAATGTATAATATTAAATTAATTTTGACCAAATATAATCAGGGATAGTGAATATAAGTATAAAAATATGCGGAAAGTAAATTAGGCCTAGCTAGAGAGAGTTGTATTTCTGTAAAGATGCAAATTTTAATTTAAAACATAATAGCTTAAAAATTGAGGTTATCCAAGAATGAAGCTATGTTAGTTTCGATAAAAAACCACGTTAGGAGATTGTTTATACGATCTTGCCACACTGCAGCAACAGCGCTACTGTCGAAGTTTGAGTTAGCAAGAAGAAACAGCAACTTAATTAAATTAGAAGAAATAAAGACAAACAAATTATTAAATGGAAGTTAAAAAATTTAAATAACACATTGGAGTAAAGAAATGTATTTCACAAAAATTGAAACTAATTAAAATTCAAAATTACGAAATAAACAAAGTCAGTTACCATAGCAACGGCTTTCTCATTGGTTAAAAATGTAAGATGGACATCGTAAAGGCGGAAGTCTGAAGAAATTGGTGAAGACGAAGCCAAAAAAGTGACGCTGAGGCAGAACAGTTGGAAGGGCCATCGAGTGTGGTCGTATTGATACACGCAGAACCATTAACGACCCAATATGTGGTACGAAGTCCGTATAAAGTGCTACGATGTGACCCGGGAAGTGTACAAATATATGAGCTGAGGTTCTACCAACATCTCGACCAAGAAAATGAAAAAAGAAGCCGAACTTAACAAAATTCACCGACGCCATGCAGTGAAGCCTACATCCAAATCCCATGGAAGCTGTGAAGAGGCCCAAAGACAACCCAACCATAGAAGATACCTAAAGTTTTGCAGTATAAGGTCATATAAACAATTTAATTTTCTTTGAGATAAAATTTTATTTCAAAATATATTAACTTAAAATCAAAATTAACTAAAAATTGAATAACCTAAGGGACTGAAAACTCTCTTAGGTTACCTAAATTAAATAACAAATATTCTAAATTGATTTCCATTCAACCATTTGCCTGAAGTGGACATAAACGTATTGTGTTTAAATAATTTTATCTGATATGGCTTGATTCTTGAAAAATGTATGAAATCCTTTGACTTAGTATATAAGTATCAGCAGGAAATTTTTATTAAATGCCTAGCAGGTTACAACTAATTAGGTTCACCTATAAATAGGTAAATGTTAACCAGAGTCTATTAGTGAATTAAAAGGATTGTTTGTTAAAAGGCATAGCCTAAGGTAACTAGAAATTAACCTTAAAATGTTTGAAAGTAAACAAAACTCTAAAATACGTAAAATTTAACTTGAATACTCAAAATTATGTGCAAATTAATTATAATAATTGAATTTAAATAGATGATAGTAGACATATTAAGCAATTTTGGATTTTGATAATAATATTAGAAAAGTATGTAGTATGTGTGTATAAATACATATATATATATATATATATATATATATATATATATATATATATATATATATATTTAATAAATTAAAAATATTTCAAAAACAGGAATACTTTTAATGAATATATTTATTCAAAGCTCTTCGCCGATAAAATAGTATCAGCATCTTCAGGAAATAATTATCTAATAAAATACTTTTACAAAATTAAATCATATGTACTACAAAGAATCATATGTTTATAAGTATTGCACTTTATGTTAATTTTTCTATAGAATCAATGACTTGATAAATAGTTTGGTGCCTTGATCTCACTTGAATTTGTTCATCAATTAATTTGTCTTTAACTTTATGCTTATAAATTTCCAATGTTTCAAATATATTCATTTTTAATCCTTTATTTAATTCTTTTATTAATTTCATATTTTCTATTTCCGGAAACTCATGTCCATTATTAATACAATGCGTAGCTAAATTGGATTTGTATATGTTTGGTTTGATATAAGCGTTTAAATGTTCTGTAACATTTTGAAGTAGTATATATATAAAAGGCACTTACAAAATAAGATAAATATATATAAATAAATTCAGTATGTAAAAAAATTACTAAAATATACCAGTAACGAAATGTAAACATAACCTAATTTCACTTGTGTAGAAAATGCACATGGCCACATTTAGATCTAATCACAAGATTTTATATAAAAAGAAAAAAAAAACACACAATCACACCTGAAAGAAGTCAACAAGATGGGAGAACGAATTTGTGGAGTTGCGTGCGCATTGACCGGCAAAAGATATTCGTTTAAAATATTTCTCGTGGAGATATAATCTAAAACAGTTTGGGAAATAAGATTTAAATGCAATTGTTTTGCAAAGAAATTTAAATGCAGTTGTTAAGAAGAAGAAGTGTATCAGAGGCGGTGAACATGACATCCGTAAAGCTGTTACAAGGAATAAACGAGAAAATAGCGGAAATTGATGACTTGGCTATTTTATTGCTAAAAAGGGAGCGTCAGTTAGTTGGGACAGAGCATTTGAACGAGGCAGACGTGTTTCAGAATTGGCTGTAGAAATTTTATTTTTTTTACTGGTGCGGAAAGTGCAGTATCGTATTCAAATCATAATTACAGAATAACATTAAGCCAAATCATTGAACTGATCGATTAAGAAGACATTATTCAGGAAATTATTTAATTAGAAACCAAATAACTTGTAAAAAAAAAATTTTTAGCTTGTAAGAATTGTAACTTAGATATTTTTTTTGAAGGCGCCAACTCAAATTTTATTATTCAAAATTTAGAAAACCCACCTATTAACCCGAGATAAGGAGAGCTCAAGCTCAAATTAAAGTAATTAAATCAAATTCAATTAATATTAAAATTTATAACTAAACTTCTTGCTGCCATAAACAAATTTTAGACTTAGGCTAATAAAGCTTAATTTTTGTAATTCTTTGTGGATGAAATAAGACTTTGTAATTAGTAAGTGACTTTATAAAAGAAAATAAGGAATGTCATATTAAGATATTAAAATTTTTGTAACAAAAGCAGCATTGAATCGTTATTTCTTTTAACTTATAAATTTTTATTAAGACTTATAAAAAGAATTTACCAATTATTACATTTGGCACACAAACGTGGGGCTCGATTATAAAAAAATTTAAGAATTAACCTTAAGGCACTTTAGGTAAGATTATTAATTAAATATTTGTATTAATATTGTTTACTTTTCAGGACTTTGCAACCATAAGTCAATAATTTTTTTAATTTTCAAAATTTAAATAGCATAAAGGGGAATTTTGAAATTTTAGATAAAGAAATAAAAAAAAAAATGGAATCTGAAACAGGTACATATAATTTAAGGGGGGAGAAAGCGAAAAAAACAGAAAAATTAGAGGAATATAACAAACATAGTAGGTCTAGGAAGGGTACAGCAATTGAGGAAGCTGCAAAAGGAAAATATGTGACATTAAAAGAAAAAATAAATGAAAAAGAGGAAGAAGCTACAATAGGCCTAATAGAATTGGAAAAAGGGACAAGCCTAGAAATACAAGAGACAGAAACGGAAGGCACAGATATGCCTATAGAAGAGAGTGAGGTGGAATCCCAAGTAGATGAGGCTAGGGGATTACCACTGATGCAAACCCAACAGAAAAAGGGAAATAATGAGGGTGTTGATTTAAGGAATATAATGAGGACTTTAATGGAAATGAGTGTAAACATAAATACAGGGAGAGAGGAAATGAATAGAAAATTTGAAGAGAGTAAGGAGGAAATAAAAAAAGAAATGAATAGAAAATTTGAACAGAGTAATGAAGAAATAAGGAAATTAAATAAAAATAGTGAGGAAATAAAGGAGGAAAATAAGTAGATGAAAGAGGAGATGAACAGAGGATTTGCCTCAAGTAGGTTGGAAATGGATAAGAAATTCGAAAGCCTAAAGGAAGAAAATAGGAGAATGATAGAGGATATGAGGGAACAGTTGAGAACAGAGAATAATGCTGTAATAGGAGTTATGAGAAGAGACTTAGAGGAGAAGATTAAGGAGAATTTTGAGAAAACAAAAGAAATAATAGCTGATGTGACAGAAATTAATAAGAAAGAGATAGAGAAGGTAGAAAATATAACAATACAGAACAGGGAAGAGTTAAGAGTTTTAAATAGGGAGATAGCGATTGAGAAAAACAATAATAATGATAGAATTGACCGATTGGAAACAGAAGGAAGGAGGAATAATGAGAAACAAGGGGAATTGACCCAGAGAATGGAAAAGGTAGAAAAGAAGGTGGAAGAAAGTAAAGGAGGAGAAGGCCTAAGGATCATACAAGTGTCTTGCGGGAATCAGGAGGAGATGCCCAAATTTAATGGAAGGAATGGTAACCCTATGGAGTTCCTCAAAAGACTGGATAGGTATGTGGAGAGAAAATTTGAATGTAGGACAGGGGAAAGATTTGAAAATGAATGGAGAGGAATCATAGATAGAGCTTTGGAAGTAGGAGCGGCTAGATGGTGGGAATCAATCAGAGAGGAGGTGGAAGATTTCGCGGATTTACAAGATAGATTTATAGAAAGATACTGGGCCAAAGAAATACAGGAAGGCATTAAAGAGAGAATGGAAAATGAAAGGTATATTGAGGGAAATGGAAGAGCCAGAGCAGATTATTTCATAGAAAGAGTCATAGTTTTAAAGAACATGACACCACCGCAAAATGAGGAAGAGATAGTCCGGAGATTAAGCCGGCATTTTAATGAAAGGATACAGTTGTCAAGAAGGGTGCAAAATATAAAAACGATCCGAGAGATGGAAAGGATATTGAATGAGGAGGACATAGAGGAGAGAAATAAGGAAATAAGACAGAGAAACAGGGGACCATGGAATAGGCCTACCCCTAGAGAGGAACAGAATGGAAATAGATTTCCATCCAGAAGGGGTGAGGAAGGGATGAGACAGCAGGGAAATAGAAGATTTCCAGGACCAGGAGAATTGTATAGAAGGAATGAATATAGGAATGAAGGGCGGCCATATGTCCAGTTTTTTAACAGAAGAATAGATAATCATATGAGGGGGAATGTTGAACCAAGACCAGGGCAGGAAAATAATCGAGAAAATAGAGGAGACAGGAATTACAGAACCAATGACAGGAGCCAGAAGGAAGTAAATCAGATAGAGACAAGGAGATGTGTGGGGACAAGGAAGGAGGATGGTGCACATAGTCAAACGGAAAACTAGAGAACACTGGTATCGTCGCCTTGGATCAGGAAAAGGAGCATCAAACTGAACAAATGAGGTTGCCAGTGATAAAATTTGATAAAAGCTCCTACGATAAAAATTAGTTAACTATAAATAATGTATTAATCAGTAGAAAATTTTTAGAACAAGAAGATGAGGAGAGAAATTATAATTTAGGAATTGAAAAAAAAATAATAAACCCAGAGATAGAGATTAAGATGGAAGATACAAGTTTACCAGCATTAATAGACACAGGCAGTAACGTAACATGTATCCAGGAGAAATGGATGTTAGAGAATAAAAATAAAATAGGAAAAATAGAAATCCTACCAATAAAAAATTTAACCATTCGGACTGCAACAAATAAGAAAACTAAAAAGATAAACAAAATGATCATGGTAATAGGAGAAATAGGAGGGGTAAAATATCCGTTTCAATGCCTAGTGGTGCCAGGCTTATTGAGAAAATTTATTATAGGTACGGATATGTTGATGGATGTGGAGGCAAGACTTGATTTTGGAAAATGGGAGATGGAGTTTAAATATGAAAACAAATTATATAAATCAAAAATGAGTGTAGATGGGCAGACAAAATTTAAAGGGGAGATGAATAAATTTGAAAATGAGATGGAGGAGGAATTGAGTTGTGATGAACAGGAAGGAATGAATGATATGGAAAAATGGGAAGAATTTGAAACTTTTGGAAACCAGAGTCAAAATTATATTAAAATTGTACAAGAGGAGGGAGAGATAAAAAAAGAGGATATTTTTGAAAGAATAGGGAATGAAGAGGTAACTGAGGAACAAAGACAGGAGATGAGTGATTTAATAGAGAAGTATAAAGAAGTATTTTCAGACCAGCCCGGTTTATGCACTGCATATAAACATAAGATAAAGTTAGGGAAGATGTACCATTTTACCAAAGAAATTACCCAATTCCTACAAAGTACCAAGATCAGGTACAAGAAGAGATAGAGAAAATGTTGAGGTTAGGTATAATTGAAAGAAGTACTAGTCCATATATTAATCCAATAGTCCCAGTCATCAAAACCAATGGGAAAGTTAGATTATGTTTAGATGCAAGAAAACTAAATGAAATTATAATTCCGGATTATGATTGCTATAGAGGAATAAATGAGATTCTACACAGAGCAAAGAGAGTTAATTGGTTGAGTACCATGGACCTCACTAACAGTTTCTGGCAGGTTGAATTGGAAGAGGAGTCAAGAAAATATACTGCATTCCAACATAGAGGGAAAACATACCAGTTTGTTGTTACACCCTATGGATTGAAAACATCTCTAGCAGCATTGGCAAGAGCTATGGACAGTATTATGAGGGAGGAATTAGAAGATTTCACCTTAATATATGTAGATGATATAGTCTGTATGTCTGAGACATTTGAGGAGCATAAAAAACACATAGAAAAGATCTTCCAAATTTTTTTAAAAAACAACATGACCATTAAAATTGATAAATCAGAGTTCTGTAGAAAAGATGTTTCATTCTTAGGGTATAGATTGACTACAAATGGAGTAAAAATGGATGAAGAGAAGGTTAGAGCTATATTAGAATTTCCCTCACCTAAAAATCCTCGACAGTTAAAAGGTTTTATTGGAATGGCTAATTATTATAATAAATTTATAGAAAAATATTCAGAATTTGTACAACCATTATTAAAATTATTATCTAATAGAAACAAATTTATTTAGACAGAAGAGGAGGAGCGAAATTTTATTAAATTAAAAAAAAATTTTTTGGAAACAAATGTACTTACTCACCCAGATTACCAGAAAACATTTTACCTACAAACAGATGCCAGTGAATATGCCATAGGAGGACACATCTATCAGATTGATGAAAAGGGGGAGAAAAAGGCAGTAATGTTTATGAACCGCACATTAAAAGGAAGTGAAGTTAAATATTATACCACTGAGAAGGAATTACTTGCTATATTGTTTTGTCTGCAGAAAGCAAGACAGATCATCCTAGGAAGAAAAATTGTGATCCAGACTGACCATCAGGCCTTAACTTTTATTAAGACTTGTAAAATTTTAAATTCAAGATTGCATAGATGGATATTACTAATGCAAGAATATGATTATACTATTGAACACTGTAAAGGAAAAGAAAATGTAGTTGCAGACCTATTGAGCAGGAACCCTTGTGACAAAAATAAGTTTGAAAGAAGAGACCAAAATTCAGAATTACAAATAAATTATATAGAAAGAGTTATGGATATGGAAATGTGTACAAAATTTAAAGAATTTAGTAAATTACAAGTATAAGATTTGGAAGTTAGAGAAATAAAAGAAAACATTCAAAATTATCCTCAAAATTATAAAATTATTAATAACTTAGTATATAAAAGAAATAGGGAAAGTTGGAAAATAGTAGTACCAAAGGGAATGATTAAAGAAATAGTGGGTACTTGTCATGAATATTACCTGCATGCAGGAGCTAAGAAATGTCATACCATATTATCAGAGAGCTTCACTTGGAAGAAAATGGGAAAAAGCATTAGGGGAATTATTAAAACATGTAATATTTGTCAAAGAGCTAAAAATGTAACCCAAGGTAATTTTGGAGAGATGAAAGGGATCCAAGTGGAAAAACCAAAGGAGCAATTGTCAATTGATTTTATAGGACCATTTCAAAGAACTGTAGGAGGCTATAAGTATTTATTAGTAATTTTAGATGTATTTACAAAATTCGTTCAAATCTATAAATTGAAAAAGGCAACCACAGGGGAGGCAATTAAATGTTTAGAAAATTATATAGAAAAATTCGGGAGAGTAGAAAGAATACAGACTGATCATGGAACCCAGTTTAATAATAAGAAATGGCTGGAGTATATTAAAAATAGAGAAATGAAACCAATATTTTCTCCAATAATGAGGCCACAAAGCAATATCGTTGAGAGGGTGAATAAGGAGATCATTAGATGTTTGAGAACATATTGTCATCATAACCATAGAGAATGGGGAAAATATGTAGAGGTTATTAACCAGGCAATTAATGAAATTCCTCATGAGACTACAGGATACACACCTAACCAGCTACAACTAGGAATTCAGGATGAAAGGTTTTGGCAAAAGGAAATAAAAAATTTAGGCTGGAGTTCAAAATTAATAAATTTAGAAATTGCTAGGAGTAGAATTAAGAAGAAGGCTCATAAGAGAGCAGAGAAATTTAATAGAACTCATAAAATAGAAGAATTAAATGTTGGGGACAAGGTATTAGTAAAAGAAAATTGGCAACCACAGGGTATAAGAGGTGAGATGGCAAAATTATTTTATATATATGATGGACCTTATGTGATCACCAAGAAATATGGCAAGGCGACTTATGAAATCAAAGATGCTAGAAGCAATAAAATTAGAGGAATTTTCCATATTAGCTTGTTAAGGAAATTTTATGAACCAAGGGAGGCACACCATGGAGAATCAGATAAATTTCAGATAGAACAAATTAAATAGTAAGGGAGAAGTCGAGAGAAAGGAAAATAACAAGGGATAATAAGATGGTAACAACAGGAATGACTCAGGATATAAAAGTATTAGGAGAAGGAAGCGAATGTAGGAGGGATAGATAACAAATAAACCGAAAATGACAATGGACCAGAAATGACTTAATAATTAAACAAACACTAAAAAAAAAAATAAAGAAATAAAAAATATATAAATTTAAATAAAATAGGAAGGGATGAACGAATAAGAACAAGGACCTAACCTACAAACAACCTAGACATGCTATGACTCGGTTAGGCTAAAATTAAGAAAAAAAAACACTGTGTCAGAAGATAGATTATATAGATAAATAAAAAGACTTATGATTGGAAAGATTCCATTCTATTAAAATTAAAATAAAGAAAGAAAAAGAAAAAGGTTATAAAATAGATTCTAAGAATCAGAAAATGATTAATGTACTAGATGTTAAAAGTATAAGAGGATTGTTGATTAAATGTTAATTGTTAATTTATTGTATTGTTAGGAGTTAAGTATATCATATGTAATTAGAGGGCAGCAGACAAGCAAGAAGGATAGAGTAAGAGTTTACTCCCAAAATGGGAAAATTGAGATAAAAAAAAAGGAATTTTGGAATCAAAATTTTTTTTAATCTAAATTTGGGGACTATGTAACATTTTGAAGTAGTATATATATATAAAAGGCACTTACAAAATAAGATAAATATATATAAATAAATTCAGTATGTAAAAAAATTACTAAAATATACCAGTAACGAAACGTAAACATAACCTAATTTCACTTGTGTAGAAAATGCACATGGCCACATTTAGATCTAATCACAAGATTTTATATAAAAAGAAAAAAAAAACACACAAATCACTATTTATAAGAAAATGTATTAGAAGTAATTAATAGATAACAATTTGAATAGAACAATAGAACGATATAAATACACTTAAAACTTTCAAACGGCAAGCTAGTGAAATGTTCTGAAGTCAACAAGATGGGAGAACGAATTTGTGGAGTTGCGTGCGCATTGACCGGCAAAAGATATTCGTTTTAAATATTTCTCGTGGAGATATAATCTAAAACAGTTTGGGAAATAAGATTTAAATGCAATTGTTTTGCAAAGAAATTTAAGTGCAGTTGTTAAGAAGAAGAAGTGTATCAGAGGCGGTGAACATGACATCCGTAAAGCTGTTACAAGGAATAAACGAGAAAATAGCGGAAATTGACGACTTGGCCATTTTATTGCTAAAAAGGGAGCGTCAGTTAGTTGGGACAGAGCATTTGAACGAGGCAGACGTGTTTCAGAATTGGCTGTAGAAATTTTATTTTTTTTACTGGTGCGGAAAGTGCAGTATCGTATTCAAATCATAATTACAGAATAACATTAAGCCAAATCATTGAACTGATCGATTAAGAAGACATTATTCAGGAAATTATTTAATTAGAAACCAAATAACTTGTAAAAAAAAATTTTAGCTTGTAAGAATTGTAACTTAGATATTTTTTTTGGAGGTGCCAACTCAAATTTTATTATTCAAAATTTAGAAAACCCACCTATTAACCCGAGATAAGGAGAGCTCAAGCTCAAATTAAAGTAATTAAATCAAATTCAATTAATATTAAAATTTATAACTAAACTTCTTGCTGCCATAAACAAATTTTAGACTTAGGCTAATAAAGCTTAATTTTTGTAATTCTTTGTGGATGAAATAAGACTTTGTAATTAGTAAGTGACTTTATAAAAGAAAATAAGGAATGTCATATTAAGATATTAAAATTTTTGTAACAAAAGCAGCATTGAATCGTTATTTCTTTTAACTTATAAATTTTTATTAAGACTTATAAAAAGAATTTACCAAATATTACAGTTCTTTGTATCTTTCTTTTAATTTCTTTTTTGTTTGTCCTACATATAATTTATTACAAGTTTGACATTTTATATTATATACTCCATTTCTTTCGTGCATATTATTTTGATTTTTGTTATTGTTTATTAAATTTTTAATTTTATTATCGGTTTTATATGTAATTTGTAAATTTGTTTCTTTAAATAATCTTGTAATTTTATTTATTTCGTTACCAGTGAATGTAAAAGTTGTCCAAATATTTTCTCTCTTATTAGGTACAAAGTTATTTTTGAGTTTCTGTTTTCTTATTATATTATTATTTAATTTATCTATAGTTTTTCTTTTATATCCATTTTCTAAACCAATTTGATATATTATATTTTTCTCTTTTATTTGATCATTTACGTTCATTGGTATTTTGTGCATTCTATGTAGTAAATTATAAAGCGCTGCCATTTTTTGGTTGTATGGATGGTTTGAATAATTAGGTATTATTTGATTTGTCTGCGTTGGTTTTCTATATATATTATATTCAAATGATTCTTTATTTCTAGTAATTGTAATATCTAAATAATTTAGTTTATTTTTTAATTCAAATTCATGAGTAAATTTTATATTTTCGTGTATATTATTTATACATTTTAATATTTTGTCAATATTTGAACCATTATTATTTGATATGTATAATCCATCATCTACATATCTAAACCAGTGTCCATTTTGATCATATGTTTTAATAATCTTATCTATATCAATGTCTATATTTTGTAAAAATATTTCTGATAATATGCTGGACATTGGAGAGCCCATTGTTAATCCATCCTTTTGTTTATAAATTTTATTATTATATAAAAAATAATTTTGATTTATATGATTTTTAATGTATTTATTATTTCTTGTGTTAATGTGTTATCTTTTTCAAATGTATCTATATTATTTTTTATTATATCAAGTGTTTTCATTATAGGTATATTATTATACATGTTAGTAACATCAAATGATATTAATTTTGTAATATTATCAATTTTAATATCTTTTAATTTTTCAATAAGTTCAATCGAGTTTTTTATATTATGAGTATTATTTAATTTTACTTTATCTTTAAGTAATAAAGCCAAATATTTTGAAATTTTATAAGAAGGAGCAGTTGTAAAATTAACTAATGGCCTAATTAGTTTATCTTCTTTGTGCAACTTAATTAGTCCATTTAATCTTGGAATTTTAGGATTCTCATTTATGTAATTATTAGTATATTTTTGATTAAATAATTTAGATGATGTTTTTATTATATTTTTTATTTCATTTTGATATTTGTCTGTGGGATCTTTATTTATTTCTGTATATTGGTTTTTAGATATATAATTTTCAGTTTTATATATATGTCTTGTTTATCAATAATAACTACAGCATTACCTTTATCAGCTTTTGTCAAAATAAGATCATTAGTTTGTAATTTTTGTTTAATTTGACGAATTTGCGAGTATTGTTTTATGTGTGTATGATTAGTTTAGTTATTTTTAATTAACTTTATTATTTCATGTGATGTTTTTATTCACATGTTTTCTTGTTCTTCTACTTTTAATTTATTGATCGCCAATTCAGTATCTATTATTATTGTATCAATATTTCTTTTTATATCTTTTTTAAGGTTGACTTTATTATTATTTTATCGGCAAAAAGCTTTGAATAAATATATTCATTAAAAGTATTCTTGTTTTTGAAATATTTTAAATTTATTAAATATATATACAAGAAAACATATCACCATATTTAACATATATATATATATATATATATATATATATATATATATATATATATATATAAATATAAAATACGTTTTCTTGTTTAATAATTTAAAACAACACAGGTTATTCAAATACAAGAATATTTATTATTTTAAATCCAAAGCTTTTCGTTGGCAAACAGTACCAACATCATCAGGAATGAAAATAATAAATATTCTTGTATTTGAATAACCTGTGTTGTTTTAAAATATATATATATATATATATATATATATATATATAGATTTTTTGGACTAGGAGACTGACAGACTTACCTTGGTAAGAGTCCAAAATCTTGAAATAGAAACAAAACAATGATATATTTCAACCACACAGTGGTCTTTGTCAATCGAAGAGAAAACACAAAAAGAAATATGAGAGAATGAAATAAAATAATATGAATGATATTTATTAATACATATTGCGATATATATATATATATATATATATATATATATATATATATATATACATATATATATATATATGAAGTTAATATATTATTTTATCCACCATTAAGTGCAATGATTTTACCTTGTGTGATGAGGCACCTTTCGGTCACTTGACCATTGTCGAATCACTGGTCAAGTGACCGAAAGGTGCCTCATCACACAAGGTAAAATCATTGCACTTAATGGTGGATAAAATTACTTACAATAGATATATATTACTTCATAAAGTCAGTGCAACGGAAAAACAATGGATAACGTTATATATATATATATATATATATATATATATATATATATATATTTAGGTTAGTTTTGGTTGGTAAAGATTATTTAGATTTTTTGGACTAGGAGACTGACAGACCCCCAATTTACCTGGGAGAAATCTACATCAGCCATCACCTTTTTGGATGTAGAGGTAACACTCCAGAATGGAAATATCAACACAGGAATTCACATCAAACTGACAAACCACCTACAATATCTCCATTTCGACAGCAACTACCCAATAAACATAAAACGATCCATTCCATACAGTCAAGCAATCAGGGGTAAGAGAATCTGTTCGAATGATAGGGAATTGGAAGATTTTAATAGAAAGATATCAACAGCCTTCCAGAGAAGAGGATACCCAAAAAGACTCATTGAAAACCAAATTCATTCAGCACAATCCTCGGTTCGCCCCAAACCACAAACAGAACAAAATAAACTGTCTTTAATAACAGACTACCATCCTGGTCTACATAAACTCAACAAGATATTGAGAGATGGCTTCAAAATTCTTCAAGCTTCCATCCACACCAAAAATCTTTTCACTGATCCACCGCAAATTTGGCACAAGCAACCTCCCAACTTGAAAAACATCCTAGTACATCCTAAACTACCAGACCCTTATGCAGAGAAACCACACAAACTTCCTCATGGCTCCTTCCCATGCAATAGACCTCTATGCAAGACGTGTCCAATACACCCCTCAGCAAATAGTTTCAACAGCCAAACAACAAAAATGGTCTTCAAAATACAGGGTCATCATAATTGTACATCGAAAAATGTCATATACCTGCTACAATGTAAACTTTGCTCAGCACAGTACATAGGCCTGACCACAGATGGTCTGAATATCAGAATGAATGGCCACAGACAAATGATGTTAAAATTATGAATATGGATAGACCAACAGCTCAACATGCTGCGAGTTACAACATCACAACTTTTGATGACTGCTATACCACAAAAATAATTAAATCACTCCCCCCTGATTGCAATCCCTCAGAACTGAGAAGGTGGGAACTATCATACCAGTGGTATACCAAGTCCAGAGAATCCCCTAACCTCAACATCAGATAAATCCATTTTTTTCCCCTCCTAATAGCCTTATCTCTTTTCCCCTGACAGACTTATATAAACTATAATCACTCATATGCTCATGGAAACAATTTATATATATATATATATATATATATATATATATATATATATGCTGATACGTATTCCTTCACGGATGGAAAAATATGATGAATTGTTACTATCTGGAGTACATCCGTTCATTCTGCAGTCCATAAATTCGCAGTTCCGACGTTTCGCTAGAATCTCATCCAGCATTGACGAGGTGAACCCAACAACAGTAGAAGAGCGAGTTGACTCGCTCTTCTACTGTTGTTGGGTTCACCTCGTCAATGCTGGATGAGATTCTAGCGAAACGTCGGAACTGCGAATTTATGGACTGCAGAATGAACGGATGTACTCCAGATAGTAACAATTCATCATATATATATATATATATATATATATATATATATATATATATATATATATATATATATATCTTTAATCTGTGCATCTGTGTCATCTGATTTCTACTCTACACAATCTGTGATTACAACTTATATTTATTTTATTTCATTCTCTCATATTTCTTTTTGTGTTTTCTCTTCGATTGATAAAGACCACTGTGTGGTTGAAATATATCATTGTTTAAGTGCTTTTATGTGTTTCTATTTCAAGACTACAGTGTGGATTCTTACCAAGGTAAGTCTGTCAGTCTCCTAGTCCAAAAAATCTAAATAATCTCTACCAACCAAAACTAACCTAAATATATATATGTGTCAAAATACAAATACAAGACCTGTAATTGAATTTACAATTCAAAGCTTTTCGTTGGCTAACAGTACCAACATCATCAGGAATATTAAACAATTAAAATTAACATATGTGCAAATTAGATCAAATAAATAGCTATGCCAAATCAATTACAATGTTTTTAAACTTTTATTTTGCTGCCCTAACATTACAGACACTGAATATAGTATCAGTTTTAGATTTTACTTGTATTTGTTCCTTTATCAACTCATTATTAGTATTATATTTATGTATTTCTAAAGCTTTATAAATATTCATTCGCAGGCCTTTGTAAATTTCTTTTACAAGTATCATGTTATCTATATTAGGGAATATGTGATTATTATTAATACAATGACTAGCAAAAAATTTGATTTATAAATTTCTGGCTTATATTATATCATTATATGCATTAAAATGCTCTTTATAACTATCTTTAAGTTTTTTCTTAGTTTGCCCTATATAAATATAAATATAAATATATATATATATATATATATATATATATATATATATATATATATATATATATATATACATATCTCAGAATAACAATATTATGTGGGAAAATAGAAAGCAAGTTCCTTGCAATTTTCTATATTCTTTCTATTTATGGTGTTGGACTATAATTTTTGTTTGTTACTATTTATACGCTTAATTTTTTTCCGTCACATTGTGTTGTAGTTTCTTTTCACTTTCCTTTCGCATAGTCCGTTTGTGAAGCAAGGTTCGATACAGTTAGTCCAGTTTGTTTATTTTATTCTTTTCATTAATTTTTAATCCTAGAGTGTTATTTACGATACTAATTGGTAACCATGGGAACAATTTAAGGTTGTGCAATGGAGGTTTCGACGATAAATAGATGGGGGTGAAATAAAAATTCATATACATCTTTGAGATGGAAATTTCTAGCAATGGGAAAGTTGGTACAGTGGCACATGAAGATACTCAGTTCGAATACCCAATTTTTATAATTCAATTATTGAATAAATATTTGTAAAACACTGTATTTACATTGTCATCCACTATTGGTTTAAAAAAATAAATATGAACTTGATTGGATAAATAAAAACATATTTTGTCAACGATTGAAAATTTGTACCAGATACAAATCAGGAGAGTATGAGTTAATAGAAGGAATTTAATACTGTTGTATTTCAAGCAACGTTAAATCATCTGCAATGTTTGTAAACAGTAGATAAGCTGTAGTTAGCTGTAACTGAAACTATATTGAAACTACTGTATTGGTAAGGTTAGTTACTTTTCTAATTTATTTCAAGATAAATAAATTTTCTAGAGCTTTCCTTTTTTTTATAACAAGTTTAATGTATAAAAAAAAAACACTTTCTTAACAATTATAAGTTTTATTAATATATTACAAATTTTCTCCTTTTTTAAAAGCTTTACAAATTTACAACTATTTCCTCTTTTATTACAAGTCTTATTATTCTAAGTGGTATTTCTCTTTTGGGCAGCAACAGTCAGTTTTTATTTAATTTAGCCTAAATTGATTATAATTTTGATTTAGCACAAGCTCTCTTAATCTCGGGTTATCTGGTGGGTTTTAAATTTTGAATACTGAAATCTTATTTGGCACTCTAAAGTACAAGAACAAAAAAAAAATCTAATCTAAAAATGTTATACACTATGTTACAAAACAATCTATTTCTAACAAAAATTGTTCCTTAATATTTTCTCTAAATGTTTTCTTTTATAGTTTAATTTTATAATAAATTCCTCTAATTTCTTTTCTTTTTATAAATGTCTGATTGCAAAATTTCAAAATGTATTAATGGAACTAGCCTAGATACTTAAGTGTCTTGAGATTGCAGAATCCACTTTTCAGCCTTTTATCAAATATTTAATAATATCCTTTTTTTTATAAATAGTTTTAATTTATTCTCTTGTAAGTATTCCGTAGTGTTAATTCAATTCCAGACCAATACTCCCGCACTAAGTTAAAAAAATTTTGTTGGCCAACTCTGAAACACGTCCACCTAGCTTGTAGGACTGAAAAACGACGCTAAGCCACGCTTTTAAAATGGCTAGAACAAACTATTTCCTTTTTTTAGTCCTTGTTACCGGCTTCACTGATGCTGTATTCACTGCCTTTTGTACATTTCATGTTCTTAATAACTAGATTTTAATTTCTTCGCAGGTGACTGCATTTAAATATAATATCTTCCGACTACGTTTAAATCACCAGCTGTTGCCTTCAAAATGCGTGCGCATCTTATTTAATACGCTAGTCATAGTTCAACTTTTGTGCTTCTTAAATTGGTTTCACTTTTCTTAACACTTAAAGGCTTTTATTTTATTTACATTGTTTTAGTGTTCTTTTTAACTGTTACACATTAAATTGTTTCTATTATATTGTTTGTTTTACAGTGGTTATTGTTCTAAACTTGATTAAATATTACGATTTTGTCAATTTAGCTTATGTTTACATTTTTCTCTTTTTTTCATAAGTGGTTATTTTATGGTTTGAATTTACGTACATATTTATATTATATTATATATAGTGCCTTTCTTACTTGCTATTTTCAAAATGTTACATAGTCCCCAAATTTAGATAAAAAAATTTTGATTTAAAATTCCTTTTTTATCTCAATTTCCACATTTTGGAAATCACCTCTTTATATTTTTGTTTGTTTGCTGCCCTTCAATTACGTATTACTTAACTTATCTCCTAACAATACAATATACTTATAACTAACATTCAATCAACAATTCTTTAACAATTCTAACATATAGTAACAATAAATCATGTTCTGGTATTTACAATTCCTTCTATAATTTTTTTTTCATTTATTAAATTGGAATCTTTCCAATCATATGTCTGATTCAATATTTATTTAACATATATTCTCTGATACCGTGTCTTTAAATTCCAGCCTATCCGAGTCATAGTATGTCTAGACTTGCTTATATGTTAGGTCCTTGTTCTGATTTCTCTTATTTACTTTTGGTACGTTCTATATTTCTTTTGGTCAAATTGGTTATAACAATTCTCTTTCCCTTATTTCTGTTTATTCCTTGTTTATTATTTATCTCATATTTATTTTGCTTTTAGCTTCATCTAACTCTCAGTTCTAAGTTAGTATTTTATCTTCCCTTCCAATCTCACATCCAGTTCAATTATTTTTTTATATCATCTTAGTTTATTTTGTATGAAGTTTAACATCTAATATTTTTAAAGATTGCAATCTTATATCCTCTATTTGATCATATCTATAGCTCCTTCGATTACACTATCCCTATATCAACGAATATAAATTTTGTTTTAATATTTATTTATCATAGATTCCATTATTTATCAACGCAGATTTTCCCTTACAATACGACGAAGTTTAAATACATAATTACCATATTTTATTTATTACAACGATGCTTCAATATTTATTATCATAGATTCATATTTATCTTTATTCATTATTCTCAATATTCGACAAAGTTACCAATAAATTATCGTAGATATAGTTACCATCCCTTAAAACTTATCTCCTGCTAACGTTTTCTTATACATATAGTCACCTAGAGTTTATTCATATTGCTTCCTTCATCTATATTTAATATCTCCCTTCCTACTTTATTGATTCTTTTATTTTCCAATATCCAGTTCTTCTGGATACATGTCACATTACTGCCTGTGTCTATTAATGCCTGTAACCTTGTTTCCTTTATTTTAATTTCTATTTCTGGGTTTCTTATTTTCTTATTAATTCCTAAATTATAATTTCTCTCATCCTCTTGCTCCAAAAATTCCATATTTATAAGTACATTATTTATAATTAAATTATTAATATAGTTGGAGCTCTTATTATGGTTTCACTTTTTTTTTAGTTTTCCGACTGACTGTGGGCACCATGCTCTTTTCTTGTCCCCACGCCTGTCCTTGCCTCAACACTGTTTACATCTCTATTGTATCTCTCAATTGTTCCATAGTTTCTATTTTCTCTGTTATTCTCATATTTAAATTCTACCTCCCATTTTCCAAAATCGAGTTGTGCCTCCACATCCATTAACATATCCGTACCTATGATAAATTTTCTCAATAAGCCTGGTACCACTAAGCATTGAAACGGATATTTAACTCCTCCTATTTCTCCTATTACCATTATAATTTTATTAATCTTTTTAGTCTTCTTATTAGTTGCAGTTCGAATTGTTAAATTTTTTATTGGCAGTATTTCTATTTTTCCTATTTTATTTCTTAACCTTCCCTGCTCTCCTAATATTTTCTCCCTTACATCTTTGACTTTCCTAAAACGCTCATCTGTTATCTTTCTTTTTCCTATCACTCTCACTTCTTTAATTTTAACTCTCCTAACTCTTCTGTGTTTTTCTTTGTTATATTTTCTACTTTCTCTATCTCTTTTTTATTAATTTCTATCACATCAGCTTATTACTTCTCTTGTTTCCTCAAAATTTTGCTGAATCTTCTCCTCTAATTCTCTATCTTTCTCCTTTAAGTCTCTTCTCACATCCTCTATTACAGTATTATTCTCTGTCCTCAACTGTCGCCTCATATCCTCTATCATTTCCTATTATCCTCCCTTATTTCTACTGTTATGAATTTCAAATCCTCCTTCATCTCTCTCATTTCGTCTCTATTTTCCTCTAATTTTTTTGTTTATTTCCCTTATATCCTCACTCATTCCATCTATCTTATCTAATTTTCTATTTATATTTTCATTATTCTTATCTTATTTTCTATTCATATTCTCACTCATTTCTTTTAATAAGTTCTGGTTACTTTCGAACATTTTCTTAATCCACTCATCATTATTTCTACTTCCACTTTCACTACCCCTTTGTTCCTTTTCAATTTCTACAAGTGGTAGTCCCCTAGCTTCCTCTACCTCAATGTTTGGCATATCCGTGCCTTCTATTTCTATTTCCTGTACTTCCAAGCTTGTCCCTTTTTCCAGTTCTATTTGGCCTATGGTAGTTTCTTCTTCCTTTTCGTCTATTTTCTCCTTTAAAGTCACATATTTTCCTTTTGTAGCCTCCTCAATTTCTGTACCCTTCTTAGGCCTACTATGTTTATTATATTCCTCCATCCTTTTAGCTTTCTCCCCCCTTAAATTGTATGCACCGGTTACAGATTCCATTATATTTTATTAGTTAAAACTTCAAAACCCCCTTTTATATTTAAATTTTGAAACTATTTAAAAATGTCAACTTATGATTGTAAAGTCCTGAAAGGTAAACAATATTAGTACAAATATTCAATTATTTATATAATTCAGAGTGCCTTTTTCTTCTTCTTATTTTTCTAATGATCTAATGATCGTGCCTCACGTTGGTGTGCCAAATGTAAGTAATTTTGTTTTATTATGATATTATGAATGAAGTTTTTAAAATGTAATTTTTTAAAATAATAATTTCAATCAAGGTAGGTTAGTTACTTTTCTAATTTATTTTAAGATAAATAAATTTTCTAGAGCTTTCCTTTTTTTATATAACAAGTTTAATGTATCAAAAAAAAAAAAAAAAAAAAACACTTTCTTAACAATTATAAGTTTTATTAATAAATTACAAATTTTCTCCTTTTTTTTAAAGCTTTACAAATTTACAACAATTTCCTCTTTTATTACAAGTCTTATTATTCTAAGTGGTATTTCTCTTTTGGGCAGCAACAGTTTTTATTTAATTTATCCTAAATTGATTATAATTTTGATTTAGCACTAGCTCTCTTAATCTCGGGTTATCTGGTGGGTTTTAAATTTTGAATACTGAAATCTTATTTGGCACTCTAAAGTACAAGAACAAAAAAAAAATCTAATCTAAAAATGTTATACACTATGTTACAAAACAATCTATTTCTAAGCAAAATTGTTCCTTAATATTTTCTCTAAATGTTTTCTTTTATTTTTTAATTTTATAATAAATTCCTCTAATTTCTTTTCTTTTTATAAATGTCTGATTGCAAAATTTTAAAATGTATTAATGGATCTAGCCTAGATACTTAAGTGTCTTGAGATTGCAGAATCCACTTTTCAGCCTTTTATCAAATATTTAATAATATCCTTTTTTTTATAAATAGTTTTAATTTATTCTCTTGTAAGTATTCCATAGTGTTAATTCAATTCCAGACCAATACTCCCGCACTAAGTTAAAAAAATTTTGTTGGCCAACTCTGAAACACGTCCACCTAGCTTGTAGGACTGAAAAACGACGCTAAGCCACGCTTTTAAAATGGCTAGAACAAACTATTTCCTTTTTTTAGTCGTTGTTACCGGCTTCACTGATGCTGTATTCACTGCCTTTTGTACATTTCATGTTCTTAATAACTAGATTTTAATTTCTTCGCAGGTGACTGCATTTAAATATATTATCTTCCGACTACGTTTAAATCATCAGCTGTTGCCTTCAAAATGCACGCGCATCTTATTTAATACGCTAGTCATAGTTCAACTTTTGTGCTTCTTAAATTGGTTTCACTTTTCTTAACACTTAAAGGCTTTTATTTTATTTACATTGTTTTAGTGTTCTTTTTAAACTGTTACACATTAAATTGTTTCTATTATATTGTTTGTTTTACAGTGGTTATTGTTCTAAACTTGATTAAATATTACGATTTTGCCAATTTAGGTTATGTTTACATTTTTCTCTTTTTTCATAAGTGGTTATTTTATGGTTTGAATTTACTTACATATTTATATTATATTATATATAGTGCCTTTCTTACTTGCTATTTTCAAAATGTTACAATATATATATATATATATTTTAAAAACAACACAGGTTATTCAAATACAAGAATATTTATTATTTTATATCCAAAGCTTTTCCTTGGCAAACAGTACCAACATCATCAGGAATGAAAATTACAATATTGTAATTTTCATTCCTGATGATGTTGGTACTGTTTGCCAACGAAAAGCTTTGGATATAAAATAATAAATATTCTTGTATTTGAATAACCTGTGTTGTTTTTAAATTATTAAACAAGAATACGTATTTTATATTTATATATATATATATATATATATATATATATATATATATATATATATATATATATATATATATGATTCGACAATGGTCACGTGACCGAAAGGTGCCTCATCACAACAAGGCAAAATTATTGCACTTAGTAGTGGATAAAAGTATTTGCAATAGTAATATATCAACTTCATAAAGTCAGTGCAACGGAAAAATAATGGACAACGTAAATTATCAATATATATATATATATTATAATTATTTTTTATAAAAGAGAATTATTATTTTTGATTATTGAATGAATAAATAATTTAATTTCTTTTAATTTTAACAATTTTTTAATTTACACAATAAACAGAACAAGAAATAAAACTTAACAAGTTTTAACACAATAGACTAAATTCAATTCTTAATATTTTAGTTTCAAGATTTTATCACCTAGGCTATTTTCTAAGATCTCTTAATATCTCGGGGTTTTATGCATGGGCTATATTTTCTAACTCTTTGGTTAATTAAATAAATTTTAATAAACAAGATTAAATTTAGAAAATAGTTTTAATAATTAGCTTCCTGATGTAAAATCTTAAATTTGGAATAAGCAAAAAGGTCCCTAAACTGTTTGAACTGGATTAGTTTTCTTACTACTAAACTATTACATTACTTCAAGATATTCTAATAATTTACGATTGTAGGTTTTCTTATAGTTTTAAAAGTTCACTAAAGGTTCGTTTTATAGGGCTATGTACTTATCAATTTTCGGAGTTTTGCTGGTTGTTCATTTAGATTCAGTTCTCTTTAAATTTTATGTTTCACTAATTATAATAACACTGTATTATAGATTTTAAATTCACTTATTCTCGTTTTATTTTGGCCAAGTTTCTTCACAAATTCGTATAATTTTGATGAGAAGCTTCAAACGGGATTTTGGCTTCTAAGAATGGCTTCGCTTCGTTCGGCTGCCCACGCCAGACTAACACGCCGTTTTTTATTTTTAAAATGTTTAAAACATGGCGCCGATTCCTTCTCCAAACTTCATATTAATTATCCATAAACATTTGCTTTCATGTAATCAGGTTCCTTTTTTTCCCACTAGAGTCGACTGTAAAACTGACCTACTTTCTTGGCTTTAAATCTGATCAAGTAACGAAATTGTTTTCAACCGTTTTAATTTGGTTAACACATGGCGCCAATTCCTTCTCCAAACTTCATATTAATTATCCATAAACATTTGCTTTCATGTAATCAGGTTCCTTTTTTTCCCACTAGAGTCGACTGTAAAACTGACCTACTTTCTTGGCTTTAAATCTGATCAAGTAACGAAATTGTTTTCAACCGTTTTAATTTGGTTAACATACTGTTTCACCTATCCTATCCTCAACAAACCTTCCAGTGTTTATTTAATTACTATTATTTGTGTGTGCAGTGTCTTTGCTTTTTACTTTTGTAATAATTCCGAAATGTGTGTGTTTGGCATGGATTAATACAAACATAACCCCTATTTCATTGTTTACCATCGTGTTTTACCTTCTCTTTCAAGTAATTACCTACGCCCTATGTTAACACAGTTTACAATTTTTTATATTTTATTATTATTAGATTATCTTCTTCTAATTTTATTTGTTAGGTTATTTGATCCATCAAATTTCCTAATGCATTCTTTCCAGTTCAGAATCTTTTTTATATGTTAAAACCTTTTCTAGGCTTTCACCTAAAATTAGTTTTAATTTAATCTAACCAATCTCTTAATGAATTTCTCCGATATAATTTTTTGTGTGTGTTATTTCTAATCTATTCTTCCAATTCTTAAACAACATTATATAGCCCATTCTATATATATATATATATATATATAGGTTGGTAAAGATTATTTAGATTTTTTGGACTAGGAGACTGACAGACTTACCTTGGTAAGAGTCCACTCTGTAATCTTGAAATAGACTTTTATGTGCTTTTAAGTGCTTTTATGTGTTTCTATTTCAAGACTACAGAGTGGACTCTTACCAAGGTAAGTCTGTCAGTCTCCTAGTCCAAAAAATCTATATATATATATATATATATATATATATATATATATATATATATATATATATATATATATATATATATATATATATATATATATATATATATATATGAAGTTAATATATTACTATGTAATTTTATCCACCATTAAGTGCAATAATTTTACCTTGAGTGATGAGGCACCTTTCGGTCAATTGACCATTGTCGAATCACTGATGTTTTTCTGTTGTAGATGTTCGGTCTGTGAAGTTGGTGTTTGTTGACGTTACGCGCATTTTTTCTTGATCTGTGTGTATGATATTTCTATATAGTATGTCTTCTGTATATGTTGTTTGTAGATTCATTAAATTGTTGTGTAAGTTTTTAAAAATGTGGTATTTTTCTAGTGAGTTTAGTTCTATTGGGTTGTTATTTATTTCCAGTATGGTTAGGTTATTTTCGTAATTTGTTATTTCGTGTTTATGGGATATTAGGTGTGCTGCAACATTTGATACTTTAGAATTTTTGTTTTTGAATGCTCTATAATGTTCTTCAAATCTTATTTTAAATGTTCTGGTTGTTTTTCCTATGTAAAAAGCGTTACAGTTGTTGCATGTGATTTTGTAAATTCCTGATAGGTTATGTTTTTCTGAATTTGTTTTGTGGTTTGTGTTATTAAGATATTTTATTATTTTGTTGTTTGGTTTGTAAGTTGGAGTGTAGTATTCTTTGTTGTATATATTTGTTATTTTTTCTATTTTGTTATTGGTGTATTTATATTTTAGGTAGATTTTTTTATTTTCATTATTTTCGTGTTCCGGTTGTAGTGTTGTGTTGAGGTTAGGTTTTTTTGTGAATTTATTGTATATATTTTTTATAATGTGTTTGTTGTATCCCTTTTCTATTGCTATTTTTGTAATGTTATCTAATTCTTCATTTAATTTTTGTTTGTTATCCTGTGTGTATTTTATTGCTTTATTTATCATGTTACTGTAAGTGTTAATTTTGTGTGTCCAGGGGTGGTTAGATTTGTAGTGTATTGTGGTGTTGTTGGAAGTAGGTTTCCTGTATACTGTAGTTTCTATTTTATTATCATTTATATTTAAAGTAATGTCGAGGAAGTTGATTGTTCTATTTGTTTCTGTTTCAACGGTGAATTGTATGTTTTCGTTGTATGTATTTAGTTTGTTTAATATTATGACGTGTTCGTTGTGAATGGTAGGTTGGTATATTAAAAGTATATCGTCTACATACCTTGTCCATAGTGAGATATTGTGTGTGTTTATTATAGGTTTAATTATTATTTGTTCAAAGTGTTGTAAATATATTTCTGACATGACAGATGATATGGGTGAACCCATGGGGAGTCCTGTTGTTTGTTTATAATATTTATTGTTAAATTGGAAGTAATTTTGGTTACATATGTGTTTGGTTAACGTAATGATACTATCTATTATGTTTCTTTTTTCGTTATTGTGTATCAGTTTGTTATTTATTATTTCTATGGTTTCTTCTATTGGGATACTAGGGTACATGTTAGTTATGTCATAACTTATTATTTTTGTGTTGCTGTTTGTTTTTATCGTTTTTATTTTATTAATTAATTCGTATCCATTTTTTATATTGTATGTGTTGTTGATATGTATTTTAGATCTTAGGATTTTGTCTAGAATTTTTGCGATTATGTAAGATGGTGCTGTTGTGAAATTTATTAGTGGTCTAAATGGTGTGTTGGGTTTGTGGATTTTAGGTATCCCTGATAATACTGGTGCGCATGGTTTGAATGGGTATAATCTTGTGTGGTATTTTAATTTATTGTTATAGTTTAGGGTGTTACGGTGAGTGACAATTAAGTTTTTTATTGTAATAAGGTATTTGTTAGTTGGGTCTGGGATTTGTTCGTATTTATTTTCTTTTATGTAGTTAGTCATTGAATCGATATATTTGGTATTTTCTATTATTACTGGAGTATTTGTTTTATCTGATTTTAATATTAAGTAGTCGTTGTTTTCTAGTTTTTCTCTGAGTTTTATAATTTCTTTTTTATTAATATATTGTTCCGTTTTTTTGTTTTTTTCCGTTTTTATTAGGTTAATTTTATTATTAATATTATTTCTTATGTGTTCAGTATTTTGGTGGGTAATTTTGTGGATGTTAGATTCTGTGTCAACTATTAGGTTTTTTATTATTTGTTTTTTGTTGAAGTTAGGTAGGTTATATTTGAAGGAATTTGTTATTATTATTTTTTCTTTTTCAGTAAATTGTGTTTTAGTTAAGTTTATGAATTTATTATTGTTAGAGGTGTGGGTTGGTTCTAGGCTATTTTTTAGGTTATTTTTTAGGTTATGTTGTTGTTTTGATGTGTGGATTGGTTCTAGGCTAAGGTTCTAGGTTAAGTTGTTTTGATAAATTTTCGATTTTTTTGTTTTGTCTGTTAATAGTGTTTGTTTTATGTTTTATTATAATTTGTTGTTTTTTCGTGAATAATAGGTGTGAGAGTGTCAAAAGTTTCCATTATTTCCAAATTGGTTGTGTATAGTTGTAAATTGATTTGGCTTTTTTTATGGTAGGCAGATTTAATGTTTTGTTTAATAATGTGTGATTCTGCTATTTTTGTTGCTTTATTGATAATAGTGTTTTGTTTATTTTTTATGTGTAATTTTGCGTATTTTGGTGTTATATTAAGTGTTAAGCATTTTTTATTAAACTGTATTTTGCTGATGCAATTCTGGAGTTTGATTTTTAGGTTAAGATATTTACGGTACAGTTGTTTACCTTGGTAGGTATTAAATTCTTGATATTTAACGTTATCCATTGTTTTTCCGTTGCACTGACTTTATGAAGTTAATATATTACTATGTAAGTAATTTTATCCACCATTAAGTGCAATAATTTTACCTTGAGTGATGAGGCACCTTTCGGTCAATTGACCATTGTCGAATCACTGATGTTTTTCTGTTGTAGATGTTCGGTCTGTGAAGTTGGTGTTTGTTGACGTTACGCGCACTTTTTCTTGATCTGTGTGTATGATATTTCTATATAGTATGTCTTCTGTATATGTTGTTTGTAGATTCATTAATGGAAATAATGGAAACTTTTGACACTCTCACACCTATTATTCACGAAAAAACACAACAAATTATAATAAAACATAAAACAAACACTATTAACAGACAAAACAAAAAAATCGAAAATTTATCAAAACAACTTAACCTAGAACCTTAGCCTAGAACCAATCCACACATCAAAACAACAACATAACCTAAAAAATAACCTAAAAAATAGCCTAGAACCAACCCACACCTCTAACAATAATAAATTCATAAACTTAACTAAAACACAATTTACTGAAAAAGAAAAAATAATAATAAAAAATTCCTTCAAATATAACCTACCTAACTTCAACAAAAAACAAATAATAAAAAACCTAATAGTTGACACAGAATCTAACATCCACAAAATTACCCACCAAAATACTGAACACATAAGAAATAATATTAATAATAAAATTAACCTAATAAAAACGGAAAAAAACAAAAAAACGGAACAATATATTAATAAAAAAGAAATTATAAAACTCAGAGAAAAACTAGAAAACAACGACTACTTAATATTAAAATCAGATAAAACAAATACTCCAGTAATAATAGAAAATACCAAATATATCGATTCAATGACTAACTACATAAAAGAAAATAAATACGAACAAATCCCAGACCCAACTAACAAATACCTTATTACAATAAAAAACTTAATTGTCACTCACCGTAACACCCTAAACTATAACAATAAATTAAAATACCACACAAGATTATACCCATTCAAACCATGCGCACCAGTATTATCAGGGATACCTAAAATCCACAAACCCAACACACCATTTAGACCACTAATAAATTTCACAACAGCACCATCTTACATAATCGCAAAAATTCTAGACAAAATCCTAAGATCTAAAATACATATCAACAACACATACAATATAAAAAATGGATACGAATTAATTAATAAAATAAAAACGATAACAACAAACAGCAACACAAAAATAATAAGTTATGACATAACTAACATGTACCCTAGTATCCCAATAGAAGAAACCATAGAAATAATAAATAACAAACTGATACACAATAACGAAAAAAGAAACATAATAGATAGTATCATTACGCTAACCAAACACATATGTAACCAAAATTACTTCCAATTTAACAATAAATATTATAAACAAACAACAGGACTCCCCATGGGTTCACCCATATCATCTGTCATGTCAGAAATATATTTACAACACTTTGAACAAATAATAATTAAACCTATAATAAACACACACAATATCTCACTATGGACAAGGTATGTAGACGATATACTTGTAATATACCAACCTACCATTCACAACGAACACGTCATAATATTAAACAAACTAAATACATACAACGAAAACATACAATTCACCGTTGAAACAGAAACAAATAGAACAATCAACTTCCTCGACATTACTTTAAATATAAATGATAATAAAATAGAAACTACAGTATACAGGAAACCTACTTCCAACAACACCACAATACACTACAAATCTAACCACCCCTGGACACACAAAATTAACACTTACAGTAACATGATAAATAAAGCAATAAAATACACACAGGATAACAAACAAAAATTAAATGAAGAATTAGATAACATTACAAAAATAGAAATAGAAAATGGATACAACAAACACATTATAAAAAATATATACAATAAATTCACAAAAAAACCTAACCTCAACACAACACTACAACCGGAACACGAAAATAATGAAAATAAAAAAATCTACCTAAAATATAAATACACCAATAACAAAATAGAAAAAATAACAAATATATACAACAAAGAATACTACACTCCAACTTACAAACCAAACAACAAAATAATAAAATATCTTAATAACACAAACCACAAAACAAATTCAGAAAAACATAACCTATCAGGAATTTACAAAATCACATGCAACAACTGTAACGCTTTTTACATAGGAAAAACAACCAGAACATTTAAAATAAGATTTGAAGAACATTATAGAGCATTCAAAAACAAAAATTCTAAAGTATCAAATGTTGCAGCACACCTAATATCCCATAAACACGAAATAACAAATTACGAAAATAACCTAACCATACTTGAAATAAATAACAACCCAATAGAACTAAACTCACTAGAAAAATACCACATTTATAAAAACTTACACAACAATTTAATGAATCTACAAACAACATATACAGAAGACATACTATATAGAAATATCATACACACAGATCAAGAAAAAGTGCGCGTAACGTCAACAAACACCAACTTCACAGACCGAACATCTACAACAGAAAAACATCAGTGATTCGACAATGGTCAATTGACCGAAAGGTGCCTCATCACTCAAGGTAAAATTATTGCACTTAATGGTAGATAAAATTACTTACATAGTAATATATTAACTTCATAAAGTCAGTGCAACGGAAAAACAATGGATAACGTTAAATATCAAGAAGATATATATATATATGATGAATAGTTACTATCTGGAGTACATCCGTTCATTCTGCAGTCCGTAAATTCGCAGTTCCGACATTTCGCTAGAATCTCATCCAGCATTGACGAGGTGAACCCAACAATAGTAGAAGAGCGAGTGAAAACTCATAGAGTGAAAAACACTTCACCTGCCTCGTCATCAAAAAAAGTATCAGAGATGAAGACATTTCCTGAAACCAGAAGTACTCTTTCAAATCAGAAAATATTTGTAGAATCTTTTCAATTGCTGGCATGACTAAGAGGAATCTGCCATGTTGTAATGATTTGTGGTATTCAATATCGGCGAATTCGCAGAATTATTTGAGTTAGATACCCTTATAGTGTAAATATGAAAATACTTGTATATTTTCACAATGAAGGCCTCGATTTCAATAAGAAGCACATCTACAGCAGTCTAGAGGATATGAGCACCACAACCAATACTATTTATGGATCTTCCAAGTTAGTTATTTATAAAAGCAAATACATTGTTTTTCCTCATATCTTTACTTCGCTAAAGTTTGCCATACTTCTATAATAAAGTGTGTTTGAAGAGCTTATATAATTATATATGTTTATGTAAATGTATATAAATAATAGACATACAGAATAAAATTTATAAAGTTATATAAAACTGTATTTTATAAATAATAATTTTAATAAAGAACCAACTGAAATAGTGTGACAAAGAACTGTTCATTTTATTTCCTACAATTACACCACATTTAATTTTTTAAATAAATATCAATATAACTTTTTATATGGAGAAAATTTTAGTCAAAGAAATAAACCTTATGTCATCAATTTTGTAAATAAAGGTTTATTTTTTTTTTTATAAAAGTTTATTTAGTTTGTTATAGCAACGATAAAGATATGCTACTGTTTCTTTTGTAATGAAGGTTGTAAGTTTTAACATTTATTGAATTTAGCTCTGAGGTATTACAGTTAGGACTAGTTGGTTTGTCTAAGTCCAAGGACAAGTTTCAGTAGCATATTCTGCTCTTTTACACTTAGGTTCCAAGGTTTTGATCTGAGGGCAAAGTCATGTTTTGCTTGGGTTAAGAGGATATGGCAAGATAATGGCAATCATTGAGGAGTGTTGCAGTGTGTGGCTGTACATACACACAAATATATTTTCATATAGAAATTTATATGTACTTAATATATATGTGTGTGTGTGTGTAAAAATAAAAACTTGAATTATGACTTTCAATATAAAAAATATTAAGTACATACCAACATTTCCTCCTGTCTTACTTGATGTTTCTATTAATTTTGTCTGAATTCCTGAAAAAAACATATCTTTGAATATCTGTGTTAATGTATATTGCTCATTCAAAACTATAATTATAACTCAAAAACATTCAGACAGATATACATTGTATTCTAGATAAATCATAAATATAAGTAATATCCTGGAAGTGAGTAAATGATATTTTTTTTTTCATGTGATGTTTCACCAAAATGTTAAACGCTACTTTATTATAAATGAAATATTTTTTAAAAATGGCTATCTTTAAAGAATTTTATAGTGAAAAGATTATTATAAATAATATGATATTAAGAATTCTAATATGCTAAGGGATGTCTTAGCATAAAGTCTGGAATCATGAAAACTTTTGAGGTACAGTAATCTAAAATTTTGATGAAATACAATAAATATTTGCAAAATATAGTTGATTTCATGTATAAATGAAGTGTACATTATAAAAATGTTGGATTTTACAAATTATTTACTAAGAATTCTTTCCTTTTAACAACCATCCAAAACTCTGGCATAAACGAACTGTCCCACTTGATTCTTGATTTGCAGCCTTTTAGGCATTGGCCAACATAATAAAAGCTGAAAGGAGAAATTTATCGTTTTTGTAACTACAGTATTTAATTTAAGCATTGAACTTTTGTTGCCACAAGTCTCGATGTCACTCAACCTAGAGTTATTCCCTCCAAAAAAATGTACATTTTTGTTTATGCCAGTCAAAAGTTAGGTTATATATTAAGTTACTTGGAGAGGTCTGTGTTAAGTTCATTTTATTCCAAAAGAAGTGACAGAGACTTAATAGTTTCAAATTGTGTTCAACCCATTATTGTTCAAGAATTCTGTGCTTATGTTAGGCCACAAAAGACATAGCATGTTGTTGAGTATATTGCGTGTGACCAAGATTAATTTAAGTGAAAATAAAATATAGGCCTAAGTTTAATTTATACCTGAGACTATTTATTTAATAGGCAATAATAAATAACAGAATCACAATAATTATTAATTAAATAATTGACAATGTTAAACGTTAATAAAAAGACATTCGATCTTTCCGTTCTAGACAATAAGACTTTTTTCTATACAATTTGAAACTTTTTTTTTCGTTTTTTTTTGTCTTAACAAACAAAAAACAGCTGACCCTCTGCCACCACAATATTAAATTAATAGTTAACTTCAACACATGTTTTTTTAAAAGATAATAACAACTCAATTTAGAAAAAACCAGTAGAAAAGTTCACAATTAATAAAAAAATAAATGTAATAAGCATGTATGATCAAAGTAAAAATAAATATTATATATTTATTATTCTATAAGAATTGTTACTCAAAGTAATTATGAAATTCATAACAACTTGTAAGGATTACAGTTTACAGTGAAATTATTAAAAAAAAGGAGCATTCAAATTTTTAGAAAAATTAAAGTGGGAACTCCACATGTAAATCTAGCAAATAGGTAAATTTATGAGGGGCTAAGCCCACAAGCACATGCAATTCCTAAGGTAGACCTTTTCGGAGAAGGACGTAACTTCTAAAACCAAGTGCATGGAAAGCTAAGAGAAACAATGAGTCTTTAAGGAAGGCAGCCAGTCATATTTTGGGATGCATAGAGTTCAGAAGTTGTGGGAACTGCAGAGTTATGGGGACACTAGAAGTCGAAGATAAAGAGTCTAACTTTAGGAGCCGAAGATGAAGGTGGTAAAGGAATAATAGAGAAGTGAATGATATTTTGGTATCCTGAGAGGCAGAAGGTCTGAGAATCAAGGGTGCAACAGTGATGGAATTGGGAGTCATAAGAGATACAAGTTCTGGAGGAGAGACAATTGACTGACCAAGAAGGAAGAAGTTCCTCAGTCATCTAGGAAACCAAGTGAACCACATCGTACTCAAACCAGTGCATGGGAATGCTGAGGGTCGCCAAACCCAACTAAAATTATACTTGAGTACAATTTAAGTAATTACTAAACATTAAACAAAATTAAATTCTTTAAGCCAACAAAGTAGATTCAGGAAACAAGCATAATAACAAAACTTTTTAATACAAGCCAACACGCAGTAACCTTACACTTATAGATATATTCAATTAAATAAATGTTGTTGGTTAAGACAATATTAGATTTAAGACTAAAAAAAATGTCAACTGTAAAGAGTTATATTCTGTTGTTTTTTCACCAAACTTAGGCTAGTTGGCAAAACATCAATTTCTGTTATATAAGACGTAAATTATTTATGACTTGAATATTATAGAATTATTGTTGTTGTTGAAATGAACTCGAACTTAGTAAAATTTATTATCATTAAAGTTCAATTAAGTAGTCAGCTTCAAAAGTTATGAAAAACAGGCATATGAGACAGTTCTTGATACAGAGTTAAATAATTCGAGAGCTTCAAAAGTTATGAAAAACAGGGAACATGAGACAGTTCTTGATACAGAGTTAAATAATTCGAGAGCTTCAAAAGTTATGAAAAACCGGCACTATGGGACAGTTCTTGATACAGAGTTAAATAATTCGAGAGCTTCAAAAGTTAGAAAAACAGGGAACATGAGACAGTTCTTGATACAGAGTTAAATAATTCGAGAGCTTCAAAAGTTATGAAAAACAGGGAACATGAGACAATTTTTGATACAGAGTTAAATAATTCGAGAGCTTCAAGAGTTATGAAATACAGGGAACATGAGACAGTTCTTGATACAGAGTTTACCGATTCAAAATTGTATTTCAGCGTTAAAAAGGCTTTATTGTCATCCATCAAGAGCAAGAAGAAGGATAATTATTGTTACCCTGAAATACTTGCTTTGTTTCAATCTTACCTAAGGTATATTTTGTTGGCAGATTATTCTTACTGGTTGTTATATCCTATGACAAAATTGAATTTTAAAAAAGTTTAAAATACTTTTCCACTAATATAAATGATATCCTTAAGAAATCATCTTTGAAATCTTCTGCGCATAATATAGAAAAATAACTCTTGTTCATGCTCTTTTAGCAGGATGCTCATGAGTAAGTATATAAATACATATTAAGGCTAACATAATTAAACTTACAATGCAAGTAATATTACATCTTTTACTATATTGTACAGTTATTGTTTCTGATTCTTTTATACGAAGTTTTACAATAGACTTTTGTACAAAGAAAATATTTTATAATTCAAGCAATATTAAATTTAATATTTTAATATTTGTGCTAAAAAACCAATAATTTAGAAATTTTTATAAACTATTAAAATTTATCTTACCATTTGCATATCTCCGAGCCATTTGATAGTCAACTTCTCTCTTTTTTAATCCATCATCAATTAAATCTTTTTTTGTTCCACACAAATAAATTTTGCAATCCTAAACAAAATACAGTTTTGTATTAGTTTCATCAGTTTATCTACTTTTTTAAAAAATTCTCAAAGTGTGTGTTTTCAAGTTTACTCCACTAACTGAATTTATAGTACTAAAATAACTGCTACAATTAACGAAATTATAACTAGAAACAGTAAATGATTGTACAGTAGAATATCAGATGCTTGGCAACTTTGCAATATGAACCTCAGTGTAATCATTAAAAATGTATCATTTGATAAGCTCAAAGGAAAATATTTCATCATAATTGGCTTGTTACTGATTTCCAAAAACCAAAAAGACTCTGGAATATCTCCATTAGTTTTGAGTGTTCAACATCTTTGATGAATATTTTGTTGCTAAATAAAACAAGAGCAATATCAAATTTAGTATTAACCATTGTTTTAAATTTTAATTTCAAACACATAAAAGGGCAGTTGGTGAAGTATGGATTGCAGGATTGAACAGGTATCTCCTCTATACAAATCAGTTCACATAGTCTTCAAAATAAAATTATTTTAAATTTATCATGTACATAAACGCCTTTACTAGAAAATTTATTTGAAGAAAAATTACTTTTAGAAATATAATGTCATGGTTCTTGGTTTTTTCACTTGATTTAAATTTCAAAAAACCAGGGGCATCTTCAGGATTTATTATTAGTGAAAAAATATTTCATGAACAAAAAATTTTCAAATAGACCAGCATGTCTAGACAACTCTTCATATTGCAGGAATGCAAAAGAAAGGCCCAGGACAACAACTTTTAACAGCTGCAAGTAGCAGTGACTGTGATTTAACCTCCAGAGGCAACAAAAAAAAAATCGCTTTAACATGGATCTATGTGAAGCATTTGTTGCAAGTAATATTCCTCTTCACAAGCTTACAAACCCTACTCTCAAGGGTTTTCTGCACAAATATTGCTTAAATCAAAATATACCAGATGAATCAACATTACGCAAAAATTACATACCGACAATTTACCTACATGTTCTGGAAGAAATACAAAATGAACTCAAGGATAACATTATTTAGATTTCAGCTGACGAAACTACAGGTACTTGTGGCCCTTACATGGCAAATTTAATTGTTGGTGCATTAAAACAAAAGCCTTCTTCTTCTTATTTGGTGGCCTGCAAAGCACTAGAAAAGACAAACCATTCTGAGATGCTGCTCCCTACATGATCAAGGCAGGAAAAGCCCTTCAAGTATTTTATCCCAATTTGATTTATGTGACGTGTTTTGCTCACGGAGTACATCACCTCCCTGAAGAAGTACGATCCACGTTTGGGAATGTAAATAAACTGATCTCATCAACAAAGAAAGTGTTTCTTAAGGCACCTTCTCGCAACAAGACCTACTAAGAAAAACTACCAAATGTGCCTTTACCTCCCAAACCAGTGGTAACTCGGCGTATGTGGGTCGAAGCTGTCTTCTTTTACAATGAACATTTTGAGGCAAAGGTTTAGTAAACTACTTCGATAGTGCAGAGGCTTTGGCAGTTTGTCAGTGCAAGGAAGCATTTAACGATTCCACTATTAAAAAAAAAACATTGCTGTGATTACCACTCAATTTTCCTGTAGGCTATACCTGTAAGTATTAAAAAGCTTGAAACTCAAGGTTTGGCATTGAATCTATCCAATTAATGAATAAAATCCGTCTACTGAGCTCCTCATTGCTGGAGGTATTCCCGAGCAAACTTAAGGAAAAGTTTGAAAACATTTTGAACAATAACCCAGGCTTTGAACCATTGTGTCAAATTAATAGTTTTATAAGTAGAACGGGCAAGCTCTTGCCAGAAGTAATAAGTGCCAAAATAGCACCCAAATTCAAATACTGCCCCGTTACTTCAGTTGACGTAAAACTGTCCTTTTCTGTTTATAAAAATACTTTGAGCGATCGAAGACACAACTTTATTAGCGAACATTTGGAACAGTACCTAATCGTTTATGTTCACAATAGTAGCAAAATGTAGAATTTTTTAATTCAGGTAATAATTAACAAATAGATAATAAAAATACTGATTAAGGGATTATGATTAGATTATTATGTTGATTAAGAAATAAAATATCTAAAAAAATTATTAATTATTTATTATTATATTACATTCATATAATAAGGTCTTCATGCATATTTTAAGCACTTTTAATGCATATTTACATGCATATTTCAAGCTTTTTATGTTGCATAAAATCCGGTCTTTATCAATAACTATAGATTGCACAAAGTATTTACAAGAATTTAAAAAGTGTTCTATTACTTACCAAGCAAATACATTAGAAGGCATCTGACCAATTTCTAGAAGGATGTTTGTTGCTTACTTTACAACGATACAGATTGTGAGTAATTTAGGTTTCCTTTCAAATATGGCAATAAACACCACTCTTTAGAAACCGTAATTATTGTATTTTTGAAGTATTAAAATATTTCGTTAAGTTTAACTTTGAAATTTAAGTGCTATTGTTTAGTTAAAATGGGACTTTTACACACATATTTATATAGTGAGCCAAACGAAACATGCTAGAAAGTTCATTATACTGAAAATTTTTGTTAAAACTGGAGTTGACCTGTACTTAATTCATCACATTATTCAGGAATCATACAGTTTTATAACGTTCACATTCCCTGGAACGTTTTAAAAAATAATTATAATAATACGGAATTTAACCTTTATATTTTTATAACATTTTATTACAAAAAGAGGAAAAATAATGTTATTAGTGATTATAGAAACGTAAAGAGGTAAGGTGAAAAGATTACCAACTTCTTCATTTTCCCTTAGTTCATTGATCCAGAATTTCATTTTCTCCCACGATGCCATTTCACAAATACTATAACAAATTATGGCTACTTTTGCATCTCGATAAAATATTTTACTCATTGCTTCATACCTGTAAAATTAAACATTAACAATAAACCATCAATAAGACCTGAACATAAGTTTAAGAGCTGAAACAAATATTTTATGAAGGACAATATTATAACAAATGTTTTGTGGTTTATAATATTACCAAAAAAATTATAAAACATGAAAATTTGTTAAAATAATTAAATATAAATTTTCAAATTATGGAATTAGTAATCAAAAAATATTACAGTAAAAATGTTACCAAGTGACATAGAAAGTCCTTAAAACACATAGAAGTAATAAAACTTTGCACTGACACCAATAAATTTAAAATGTTGAAATTTTAAAAGTGCACAAAAAACATGATTTTCATTTAAAATGAGACATAACTTGTCACCGTAAATTTTTATAATTTTACATACAAGTACATCAAGTTGTTAATTTTTAAAGTTTAAATGCAGACTGTCATAGTCAATAAAACCAACAAGAAAAACAGTAACCTTAATTTATAAAAACATCATTAAACTTTATAAATTCAAGTGTGAAATAAAGTTACATAATGTTTTCAAGGAGATATAACAAACACAACACAAAAAATTACAGTAAAAATGTCATCACTGGATTACTCTGTTCTTACTGAATAACAAATGATACAAAATGTAGAACGGGCAGAATGATATCTTTATATTTGTTGATTCCATTTTCACGTGAGCTACTAGTTTTCACTAAACACTTGTATATATTTACAAACTTACCTATAGTAGCACTTACTTATATTTGTTGAGGACGTCCGTTTCGGGAGATGTGTCCCATTGTCTACTCAGACCGTAACTGATCTCAATGTTTACTTAGGTTAGGGTATTAGGGTGGGGTGGGATATTATGGTGGTGTGAGTGTATTTTGTGATTATTAGGAGTTATGATGACAAAACGTGTGTTGAGTTGCAATGTAATTGTGTATTGAGCATGAATGTAGGGTGTAGTTTAAAGTGTCTGTACATTTCGTATTGTTCGGTTGTGTAGCGTTGGTTATTTCTGTGTTGTTTATGAAGAATTTGTAAACAAATAAATAAATAATATATGTCACCTAATAAATATTTTGATAACACCTACTTTTGATGTTATCAAAATACCATTTATGTATAGTAGTTTTCAAATTACTGTACATTGTGTACATGTTAGTGCCACCACAAAACTAATAAGTATATACTGGTATGATGTTAACATTATGTTGCTACAATGTCTTTTATCAAGCTAACAACATCTATGCAAATGTTATCTTTTACTTACAAAGGTTTTTTTTATGAAAGAAAACTATTGTGTTTCATGATTCAGCAGTCTTTCACAAAGAATCTTATGGGTACTATTATTACTGTAAAAGACAGATAAAACTATTTTCAATTTATGTTTGAACTTTATAACTAAATTGAGTAACTAATTCAAGTAAATTTATATAAAACTTATCGAGAAATATTGTGTTGGACGGGACTATACAATTTTCATTAGTGACTAGGTTGGCCACTGGAAAGTGTTGTTGAAATAGGAGCCTATGGTTTAACAATTTTCTATAATTTGGTTTAAAAAGTATATTCAAGTTATATAGCGTTTGTTTATTTAATGTAATTGTATATGGTTTTGGTATATTTGTAAATATGATATAGCTCTTGTGTTTCATCTACTTTTTTGAATCTATCATCTAGGACAGCAAAATCCACAATTGTTTTCAAGTTTAGTGACCTTTAGACAATAAAAACAACTTTACTGAAGTATTAAAATCTTAACCTGAAATTTCAAAAAATGTTTAATAAAATTGAAATCCACAATTATTTTCTAAACATGACAGATTCATATGATCTGAATATTCAAATAATGGTAAAAAAATGTATACAAATCTACTTTAGTTTGAACAGAAAGAGATCCACTGATTATACACAGGGCATGATGGATCCTGATATTTCAGGGTTTTGATAAAGATGATGACAGCATATATATAAAAAAAATATGAGATAGCACAATATAAAATCTTTTAGATTATAAAATCTAAAAGCATATTCCACTGCAGTAAAAACCAACCAGTGTAAAACAAGTGAGAGTAAAAGTAAGTGATTACAACTCTAATTTTAAATAGAATTTGTGATCACTGTAACATATTAAATGAAGGAGAGAAGAAATATTTATTACACTTTTGTTATTACTTGCGACCAGACTTTTCGTTAACTAAAAGTTGTTAAATTGTTAACTTACACTTGGAGGAAAAGCGTCTTATGACTTCTTCAGCCTTCTTGGAGGTTCGAAGAAGTCTTAAGACAAAAACGTTTCCTCCAAGTATAAGTTAGCAATTTAACAACTTTTAGTTACCGAAAAGTCTGGTAGCAAGTAATAGCAAAAGTGTAATAAGTAATTAACAACCAGCTCGTCATTAACAGCAACAAGATTTCGATATTAGAAGAAATATATTAAATGGTCTGATACATGTTTCTGTAGAAAGTTGTATACTGGTAATGGCTGTTAATTAGATAAGAAACAGGGTACAGACAGGAATTTTTATACAAGTACAATTTCAAGTGCTATGCTATGTGTAAAAAAAACGCTTAAAATGGCAACGTTAAAATATTTGTTTACAAATTTTTATGTAATTTAGATGAAAGATACAAAGAAATACAGGTATAAAAACAAAACAGTGTATAAGAATTATAATTTTAAAAAAATGAATCTGATGTTTTGAAGTAATAAATAAACACTATTGTGACTGATAGTACAAGACAACAATTAAATTACTAGTTAATCTAATATTTCAGTTGACAATTTTGCTATTTACAGTCTTAAGATTAATATAAAGCCTAAATCATATTACTGTTAGAAAAACAAATTAGTTATAATGTCAATTAAAGAAATAAACATAGTCATTGTTTAGTTAAAACATTGACTAGTTATTTAACTTATCAACATCCTGTTTATTTATTACCAATGTGCAAACGTTGCATCTGGAAAGTTGGATTATTACTACATATAAGTTAGATGCCTAACATATCTAATGTTAAACTAAGGTATCTGATACCATACTTTAAACAATAGAAACCATTATTTTCATATTTATATAAAGTGTAGTTAAGGTGTAATTTTTATATTTTTAACTTAGATATTTACATTAAGTAGCAAATCTCTGAAAGTGAATGTCAACTTAATTTTTATTTTTTGAATTTTATAGTCTATTACGTTTGGTGAATCTTAATTAATCACTTAAACGATAGTTTATGACTATCCGAATTATAAATTTTATAAATTTGTTAAAACTTACTGAGACAGAACGTTTTCGATCGCTGTCACAATCTTCTTCAGTGTCTTCTGTTAATACCAACTCAACATTTTACAATCACATAAAAGAAACAGGACACAAATACACAGAAATTTACCATAACCTAGAAATCCTACACATCAACAAAAAAGGACCACATCTCAACACACTAGAACAATATGAAATTTACAGACACAAAAAAACAGAAAGTACAAACATATTAAATGAACAAACACAATACAAATCACATATACTCTTGGATACTATCGAAAACTTGCCTTTAAAACCATCACCGCTTGACCCGACATCTCCAAGCAGAAGACACTAATGAAGATCGCCACATAGCGATCGAAAATGTTCTGTCTCAGTAAGTTTTAACAAATTTACAAAATTTATAGTCTGGATAGTCATAAACTATTGTTTAAGTGATTAATTAATTTTTATATTTACAAACTTAAAATGAAAAGCATTGAAATTTGTACCTTTCTTTTCCAGCTGTATCCCAAATTCCAATAACTACTCTTCTTCCACTTCTGGAAATGAAAGGTTTTGCTGCAAAAGCTGCTCCAATTGTCTAAATTGTAAAATAAAAACAAAAACTACCTTTACGTAATTTAAAAAAAAAAACTAATTATTAACAGGTAAAATCCTATCATTTGATTCAATCTCCACTTCTGCTACTATTTTTACACTATAAAACACTTGGAACACATATTGGTATGTTATATTTGCCTATCATAGCATTTACCTTTCCTGATTATTAAGGATGGTTGTATCGGGAGAAGTATCCGATTGTCAATTCATACCATAACATTAGAATACATCTGCCAAAAAATGCTATCCTGAATAAGCAATATAGTAAGTGCTACTATAGGCAATGTAACATATCAATATATAAGTGTTTAGGGTAAGTTTCAAAATACACAATTAAATGGTACTGTCATTTAGACTTAATTTATTTAAAAAAACAAACTTATAATTTTTCACAAGTTTTTTTTTTGTTACTGCTTTCAACACAACCATTATGTTATTTGTTTATCAAACAGTATATGATGAGTATATGATGGTAACAATACAATTATGAAATTGTCACCCACTAGTAATAAAACATAACTCAAGTAAGACTAACAAAATTGGTTGAAATGCAGTACTCCGGCACTATACGATATTTTGGGAAATTGTTCAAAACCACCAAATTGGACGATATGCACAAGAATTTTTTTAAAATTGAAGTAGGAGTTACTTTTTTTCAATTTAAAGTAGGGTAATAAATTCAGCGCGGATGTAGAAGTTGTGAATAGGCGCGGAGTGATACTTACGTCAGTGCTGCGCATAAGGTTGAACGCATTGGCCGCGGTACGTCACGCAACCTTACGTGTGTAGATATTTGAGAAACAACTTCTCCAGTTACGATAGATTTGGTTTTAAATTTATACAATACTGTATACCTATATTAAAATTTACCGAAAAAGTGTCAGGTTAGATTTGGTTTTAATTTTATACATTGAAATTCAGTTGTAAAATCACTGAAGCATTTGTATAACTCTGCGCCTATTCACAACTTCGCCTAATTTTTATACATATATTTAAATATACTTATAAGGACTCCAGTTAGGATAGATTTGGTTTTAAATTTATACAATACTGTATACCTATATTAAAATTTACCGAAAAAGTGTCAAGTCAGGTTAGATTTGGTTTTAATTTTATACATTGAAATATAGTTGTATCACGAAGCATTTGTATCACTCCGCGCCTATTCACAACTTCTACATCAGCGCTGAATTTTTTACGCTACTTTAAATTGAAAAAAAAGTAACTTTCCGAGGTCAATTTAAAAAAAATTCTTGTATATATCGTCCTTTTTTACCATCAGTTCAAAACCATCAAAAATTTTACCGTCAGTTATATCACTCTCTAAAGAAATTAGGCATATTTAGCACTGTAAACTAAAATCTAAATATTTCACCCTTATGTTACTGGTGGATGACACTGACGTTTTTGTGTGCTCTGAATAAATTTTGTGGTAAAAATGCAGAAGCTCGGTGCCATACGATATTTTGGGAAATGGTTTAACACCACCAAATAGGACGATATCCACAAGAATTTTTTTAAAATTGACCTCGGAAAGTTACTTTTTTTTCAATTTAAAGTAGCGTAAAATATTCAGCGCGGATGTAGAAGTTGTGAATAGGCGCGGAGTGATACAAATGCTTCGTGATGTTACAACTGCATTTCAATGTATAAAATTAAAACCAAATCTAACCTGACTTGACACTTTTTCGGTAAATTTTAATATAGGTATACAGTATTGTATAAATTTAAAACCAAATCTATCCTAACTGGAGACTTTATAAGTATATTTAAATATATGTATAAAAATTAGGCGAAGTTGTGAATAGGCGCAGAGTTATACAAATGCTTCGTGATTTTACAACAGAATTTCAATGTATAAAATTAAAACCAAACCTAACCTGACTTGACACTTTTTCGGTAAATTTTAATATAGGTATACAGTATTGTATAAATTTAAAACCAAATCTATCCTAACTGGAGAAGTTGTTTCTCAAATATCTACACACGTAAGGTTGCGTGACGTACCGCGGACAATGCGTACAACCTTATACGCAGCACTGTGACGTAAGTATCACTCCGCGCCTATTCACAACTTCTACATCGGCGCTGAATTTATTACCCTATTTTAAATTGAAAAAAAGTAACTTTCCTACTTCAATTTTTAAAAAATTCTTATGGATATCGTCCAATTTGGTGGTTTTGAACAATTTCCCAAAATATCGTATAGTGCCGGAGTACTGCATTTCAACCAATTTTGTTAGTCTTACTTGAGTTATGTTTTATTATTAGTGGGTGACAATTTCATAATTGTATTGTTACCATCATATACTCAGGATGTGGCGATAGAAATACAGTATTGTTTTTAAAAAGCATGTAAACTTTTAAAAGTTTAGTTTTAAAAACAAGAAGGTTCTGTTTCATTTTTAAAACTATTACCTTATGCATTGGTAAACATTATGTTTTTAGAAAATACACGCTAATCTATGCCAATTGTATACTTTGTATTAGGTTTATTTCAATGTAGTATAACAACCCATAGTTTTATAAAAAAGTTGTGAATTTTTAAAAGATTATTTTTGTTTTTCTCAAAATTTAAAATTTGTGCAGTATCACCAACAAGTTTTATTACTTTTACTAGTCCCTGAAAACCTTCTACATTGCCAGGTATAACTTTTTTGCTAATATCGATTACGCGTATAAAGGAAATAATGTGAAAATTTAACCATAATACTTACGGTGGGTTTGCCTATGTTTACAAATGTGTCATGTATAATTCTCTCCATTAAACTCGATTTTCCAACACTAAAACCTCCCAATATTACTAGTTTGAAATCAATTTGAGCCATTCTCCAAACGTGTCAGTAGATTTATGTTTTAGTGACTGTTCAAATAAATCATCTAACTATAATATTGTCGTTTTCCTTATCCATTACTTGTCTTTATTAAATTTTGAACAAGGACAATACGCAAATCACAATCAAACTTCCTTTCGATATGACAACACAGAACACCCACTGCGCAATTATTGTGGCTCGTCACTTCTATCATTTAATTAAACTAATCACAGATTTGTAAACAATTATGGCAGTGGTTCCTTAATACTATGTCATGGTGTTTTCTTCCAAATTCCATAACTCCATAATTGCTTGGGGTATACTAATCACGATAACTTGAAAATTATGAACAGTTATTTGTGTTAAGCGCTATGGAAAGAATAAGTGATCAAGCTAAATCAACAAAGAAAAAATATATGAGTTTTATATAAAGCACTATTCAATATAACATAAATTGCCGGATTTGAAAATTTCTCTTGATAAAATTTAAGACGTTTCAGTAAGTACATAGCTTGGTAAAATAAATATTTTTGTAGAAGGAAAAACATAACTATATATAAATTGAAATTATTCTTGTATTTGAGATATTATTATACATTATATATATATAATGTCTCTTTTATCTACTGTCTTCACCATTCCCAAATCACAAGTATTCAAATTAACATTATCATTTATAATATTTTGTTTACACTTGCACTAATAATCTTGATGGGAAAATAACCTATTTTTGTTTAATTTATTCTCATTCTGCCTCCTCTCTCTTTATCACACTCACTCATAAAGTTTTACATCAATTGTGTTGTTTTACATAAGGTAAATGGTGGGTTGGTTTACAAAAAAATGATAAATTATTGTACTTGATAAAAATGTAACCATATTACTGACCAAAACTAACTCACAGTGCAGTGAAACTGAAAATAGAACAGTACCAATATATTACGTGCAACAAAATTTTAACACGCCTACATACTACAGAAACCCACATTTTTCTAAAGCTGGAAAATGATAGTTTGTAATTAATGTTCTCGAAAGTTGCTTCGCAATTATACTAAGTAAGATTTTTGTTCAAGTGTAAGTGATAATGAATATAAGAAAACAGCTTTTCTAAGTTTAATTATTATATATATAAATTTAACTTGGCACTACTGTTTTCTTATATATGTATACTGCCAGAGGGAAACATAATTTCAAACGCGTTGGAATTATCTGTGGTAAAAAACAACCAAAAAATAACATCAATAATATTTACAATTTAGTTTTGAAAAATTTAACTTTGTAAATTACATTACAGTTAACTCCCGATTATCCGTGGGCGGATTAACCGGTTTGCGGATTACCCGGGGTCTGCCATTGTTTTACAAATATCCAATTTTTATTCCAATCAGATTCATGTGTTTAAATTTCCAAACCGTGAATTACGACGTAAATACATATAAGGCTTAATAGAAGTTAAGATGAAGGGAATAGATATGTAAATATGTACGTACTAATTTTTACATTGAAAGGGAAGCATCCCGACGCGGGCCAGCGAAATAAAAGTGGCGAGCAGACTACTGTATATAAGAGACAATGACAAAATGCTTGGACGCCCGAAAACCTTATGTGTATCATAAGATTGTAAACAAATGTCGGCTAATCTCGGCTATAAATAGTCTAGGACGTGACACATGCATTATTCATGCCTGTCATATACATTATCGATCTTTATGGCCTTTTAGGACACAAGTAGACACTGTGCGACAAAATGGTTCTCAAGAAACTTAGATCGCACATTAAAGCTAAATAAATGCTCACAAAAAACATACGAAAGTGACAAATTTTTTTGGTAAAAAGTGAAAGTATTTTCTGTAAAGGAAATTACATATGTACATACATACTTACTTTTGACATATACTTACGTACGTATTGTAAATAGTTAGACATATAAATGTTATAATCCGTCAATTACATCGGCATTTTAAATTATTTTCTGTATTTATTTTGTCCTCTGAAGATGATTTGTGAATTGCATTAACCGGGGTCATTATTTGTGTAACTTATGGTATAATAATTGATTATCGATCGTTTTGCGTATTCTTTGTTCATAGCGGATTATCTGGGGAATTCGTTATTCGGCGTTGCCGGGCCACCCTATTCCACGGATAATCGGGAGTTTACTGTAATTATATAAGTTTGGGATGTATTTTTACTATGTTCAAAAGTAAAAGCTTCACTGATCTTCACTGTAAACAAAATCCATAAGGTCTGAGAATATTTATTTCATTCCGTGTTTTTATCTTGACCTTGGTCATGAACATATGTTTAGTTGACACTAATTAAACAAAACTTTATTTCAAAATTCAGGTAAAGTAAACATTATGTCTGACAAAGGAAAAGATGCTAATTCGTCTGAAAATGTCGTATTTGATTGGATAGAGTTGAGAAAAGAATTGGGAAGCAGTGATGTTCTAGTACAAGAAGAATCTGCAAAAGATAAATTTTTTAGAAAATTTAAGGAAACTCCACTAGTACCCATCGGTAAGAAGTGACATGTATTTATCTATATTCCCTAATTTAAAAACATTAAATTTAAATGTTGTCTAGTGATCAACCACTGGATAATAACAATTAATTAATTAAATTAATTGTGGTAATTATTGACTTTGTATGTAATCGATATTGGGCGAAAATACCAGTATATTTTACGTGGGGGACAATTTTTAGGAGCATAGATAAAATAAGAAAACTTCATAGGGTCCAAAAATTTAAAATTTTGAATAAAGGAAATTGTCTTTATTTTACAACACACACAGAACTTTTAAAATCCCAGTCTTTTTGATAAAATTAAGCAATATGTTTTAGGTAGTACATTAGAATATTGTTACAACGTATCTGGTTAGGATAGATTTGGTTATAAAAAAACAATAATTTAACATTTTATAAGATGAAACGGAATTATGTTTTCTTGTGCACTGGTAAACACTGACAAAAGCCAAATCTATTTTTACTGGATAATTGTTGTTATATTGTAATATAGTGCCCTATTTTATAAAATAACATTAATTCTAAAAATTGAATATGGTTATAACTTAGAAATTTTATTAAACTTTTTGTATTTATTTACCATGCCCACGTACAATTTTAGAGAAAAAAGTTATACCTGACCTGACTTTGGTGTTTACTAAGGCTCTGATCAGCAACATTTTTTTCCCTGGAAGATTTGACTTTGCTAAATATGAATCAGAAGTTATTTTTAACTGCAAACACATATTAACCTAAGAAAACCAGGTCAGGTTAGGTTAGGTTAATATTATTTTTTAAAAAATATGTTTGCAGTAAAAAAAACTTCGAATTTTTGTGTTCAGGCCAGATTGATCAGGAAAAAAAATTTTGCATATTGGAGCGGTATTCGTTGATCTTAATTATTACCAATAACATTTATCTTACTTTTCTACAGTTTCTTATTTCATGGTTTATTATGATTTGTTATAAACAATTGTTAAAAGTTCAGGTAATTTGTTTTTATATAAAATGACCCAACTTCTCCAGTATGCATTCTTCTGATGTGGCAAAACTTAATTAAGAGAAAGTTATTTATATAATATCAATATTTATCTAGTACTCAGACATAAATGATGTTGGAAAAATAATTATATCTCAGAATGATGTAGGACGCGTAAAAAATACGGGGTAAAATAATACTTTGAGCAAAAAGCCTAAAACTTATTTCCAGGAATATTACACACATACACACACACACGCACGCGCACACACGCACACACACAGACGCGCGCGCGCACACACACACAGACATGCGCACGCACGCACACACACACAGGTTAGTAGCTTAATTATAATTACTTAACAACAATACTCCGTGCTACAAATATTTAAACAACCTTGACATACTTGTAGCCAGGGTTATTGTTGTTTAACGATTAACATTATTTTACATATCTACACTTACGTCTTCAAGAAAGCATTTTTTAACTATTGAGACTCATTGCTGGCTAGGAGTGCTGAAAGGATCAGACCTTGTTAACTCTTAACCAGGATGCTGCTAAAAGAGCAGCGCTCTGCTGAAAACTCGTGTCTTCATAACTACTTTTTCAAGCTTGGGGACCATTTTGGCCCTTGGCCAGTGAGTTTTGTAGTGTACAAGTATTGGAGCCTGTAAACACTATAACAAGTATAATTAAAGAATAAATATGCTACAACTTACAAATATAAACATTTTGTTAGAATATTATTTATACTATTACAAGTACTCGATTACAGCTACACAATATAGCTAAGGTGGAAAAATATAGGTCCCAGAGTTCTGGTGGTTAGAATTGATTTATGGGTGTACTTTCTTCTTAAGTCTCATTCTGAGTAATCCATTCTCTGTAGATGAACTGGAGTTATTCTTGTCTCAACAAAGGACTCTGTATTAGGTTTTGTTGGTGCAGCAACAGTAGTTATTCTTTATAAACAAAAAGATTGTTTCTTTATAAAAAGGACAAAACGTATCCCAGTAGTTTGAGGTAATATTGCTAACAAGTGCTTTATGCAAACTACTGGAGAAAATAATCTACTGCTGTCTTGTCTGGTAATAGAAACCAACGAGCTTCTTAGCTACAAACAGGGGTTTTAGGCAAGAACATTTATTCATGGACCTGTTGGTTTTGCTAGGGTCAGCTATTAAATATGCTTTTCTCTTGCATGAAACACTTGTTGCTGTTTACCTTGTTCTTGAAAAGGCATGGGATGGGAGAAGAGAGCCTCTTTCATATTACTTGATCTCTTTCATACACAAACTTTTTAAGGGTGTTGAGATATCATTTTGTTGGATGCCTGGTCACTGCAAAATACCTGGAAACACAAAAGCAAAAGAAGCATCGAATATCACTACAAGTATAGTGCCATTTATGCATCATGCCAAAGCATCTGATTATTTTATTTGTTTTACAAAATATTCATTATTTACTACTTGGAATAAGGAATGGCAATGTGTGAATCACAATAAGCCTAGGGAAATTAAAATTATCACGAGTGCAGATGAGGTCTTCTATTCATTTAAAACATAGAGAGGAGGTGGTGGTTACTCGTTTCCACATTGGCCATTGGTTTTTAAGTGATAGTTATTTGATGTGTATCCTTTTTGGCTATTAATTTCTAGTGTTATCTTCCCATCTGCAATCAAAGCTATTTATTGGTTATGGGGGTCTCGTATAAAAAGTTTGAAACCATTCTTACTGACTTCCAAATTTTTATATACTTGACTTTGCTTTTCTCCATTTAACAATACAGTGTTTGAGGAGCAACATATTTTTTGTAGATCTTGCTATGAAACTTTTTCCATTTTATTTTTAAAACCTTGTGCTTATAAAAATGGTTTTGTTTGACAGCTGTGCAGTGCAATAGGTTGAAGTATTAATATATTTTTAATAATAACATTTCGTATTTTAATTTTCTGATTCTCTGATAAATGTTGGTTAGTGGGTATAAACCCCAATAAATGTCTCTGTGGTCGCATAAGTCTAGATCAGGTAAGCAACTCTAATTTTCCCTAATTACAGTGATAATATATTCAAGCCATAATTTTCTCCTAATTCCAGATCTAGGAGTCCGTTATGTTCTTTTCTTGTCCGTGTCTTTATTTAATCTTTTTTCTCTTTCTATATGGGAGTTGGGTGTAATGAGTAAGATACGTTATGATTCTGATAGACAACATGCAGTATTCTATGGTATGGAAACATGGATTGTGGAGTCCTTCTCCCGAGAGGTTTTATGTCAAAAGTCCTATTCTGAAACATTTGTTATTTATCATAGGTGGTACTAGCCAAATTGACTAATCACCTTACAGCTAAAAAAAAAAAATTAATTTAATAAAGGCAAGATTATTTTAATAGAATATCAACACGAATTTATTTCTTCAACCCTAGATTATCCAAGTCTAGATTTTCTCAAACGATTACTTATGTATCGTCATTTTGACTACTCCAATTTTTTATTTGCCAAAATAGTGTTTTTTTATTAATTTTTGTTAAACATAGTAATATCTCATACTTCTTTAGCTCACGAAAAAAAATATAGTAGCTATGAATCCTATTATTATGAAGAAAAATATCAATTACCATGACTACGTTTTGATAGAATAGTGAAATGCAAATGTTTGAAAAATTTTTAAAAAATTAATGTTAAATGTATTTTATGTATAAAAAAACACTAAGTGTAACAAATGCATGAGTTACAGGACAAGTTTTTAGTAAAATTAAAGGATTTTTAAGTTCACTTTTGAGCTTGATGGATAAATGAAAAAATGAAGATCGGCTTATTTATTATAGGTCAAACAAGCTTTTTTACTTGCTACCCTACTCTACACAGCACATTGTTCAGTGTTGTGCATATAGTGGGTGGTTGTAATGTGTACAGTAGGCAGTAGTTATGCTTCTGATGGGTGCTGGATATAATAACACATAGCTGCTGCTTGCTTTGAAATGGCGGGGTCGGCTAAAATTCAAAGTAACTCAGAAATTTGTGATCTTGAGTTTTTCCTCATGTTGAGAATTTCAAGACCGAATCACATTTGAGCTCACTTAACTCCATTAGTTCATCAAAGGTATGAAGGAAATATGGTATGGGTATAATTGATTCTCGTGCAGTCTCCACAACATCCCACCATAAAAGCTCCTGAGTCCGTATATTTGAACTACATCTCCATCTTTGCTATCATTTGGACACCTATTTGATATAGAAGCTCGTTCACAAAACTCCTCATCACTAGACTCTTCAAAATATTGTCTAGTTGAAGGTGTCTATGATCATACTCATCAGCCATTTTCTCCTCAATTATAAATGCAGCCTCAATATACTCAAAAACCACTACAAAAATTAACAAAGCCTCTGCCTTTTTGAGTAAATTACTAAAATGTGTAAAGAGAACACAAACATAAAAAAGTCTCACAAACACTTATATATTGTCATAATGAAGATGTGAGCCTGTTTCACTAGGACACATGCGAACTTTAGTGGCAAAACTGCACATCGGCTGTAGGTTCGAAGGTACTGGGAAAATAATTGCACGCAAACTGCTCATTTGTCAGATATAGCAATTTTTGAAATGGAGCTTTGTCATTTTGATGAGGTATAAGTGATCTAGGGTTAATGATATTTTAGATTTGTTTTTAGATGATGTTTCTCTGTAATTACTAAACCTGTGTAAAAAGTTGGTTGTTGTAATCATCTTGATTTCACTGATTAAATAATAAGTAATTATTTTAAGAAATAAATGAAAACTAATTACTTACTTGTTGACTTGTTTCGAGGATCGTTTTATTGACAATGCCTAAGCTGCTACTGGGTACGATCGCTCAAGGTTTTTTTTTGTTTTGTTTATTAGTGTGTAAGAATGAGAGAGGCAGGATTGTGTGATACGTAATGATTGTGCAGTTTTTTTTGTTCGTTCTGTAACGTTCCTCCCCTGCTCCGCTTCGGTTTGGTTGGCACATTTACCTATTTATTATATATTTATATATCTGCTGCACACATAGTTTTGTGTACTGTGTTAAGATCCCTAAAATTTGTCTTGTGTTCCCGCGTAATGTACCACGCCCAAATGCAAGCCTATTCCCGCTAACTTCTACCTTAACGTTTGTACGACCTTCCCCAAGATGGTTGGCAGGTTTGTTGGGTCTGTATATAGTCACACATGTCAGTAAAATAGTCAGCTGGAAAGAAACAACATTTATATGAACACACAAAATTTTCAAAGAGCCTTACCACTTCATGAGATCTGCAGGCACAGCAAGGGGGCGTGCAAAATATGATCATGTTTAAGATACCTTTTTAAAGGCTCCTGTGTTCTTTAAACATGATCTGCCAGTAGACTTCGTCTCTGGGCTTCAATACAAAAAACCAACTAATTTTTAGAATAGCTCAATAAAATTGTTCTCAGGAGAGAACTCGTTTGAAGAAACATTATGTTCTGAATTTTATATATTTATTAATTAATGAAATTTAATTAAAACTGTACTTTGATTTTATAATCATTATTTATGATTTGGAAAAAACTAAAAGTTTTTATTGGTTGTTCAACACAGGATAAATTAAAATACTGTAAGTTTTTATAATGCATTTAGTTACTGATTTTAAACTAAAATAATTTTCTTTTCAAATAAAATACATTTAACTCTCTCTTTATCTTCACAAATTATCAATTAAAAGTTCGTTATTTTTCACATATTTAAATCCTACATTTCATATACAATTCATTAATTACATTTACACATTTTTAAACAAAATTATTTGCAAATTTAACTTAATAAAAAAAAATATAATCTTCTTATTTCAAGATTGAATTGGTAAATTCACATTTTATTATAAATAATTTTAAAATTTATATGATTCAATAAATCTGGTCTTCTTGAAAATGATTGGCTTATGGCCAAAACCACTTTGTAAATTTAATATTTATTATTCATTATTTAAACATTTTTGTTATACTAATTAATTTTATTACTTTTAAGATTTATTTAATTTTTCAACATAGAATGAAGTCATTGTCTAAGTTTAATTGTTAATTTGAATTTAATAAATTTAACTGACTAAATTTGACATTAATTTGTATATAATAGAGAAAATGACTTGCCAAGGATTTCCCTGCCGGTCCTTGGGTCCTCTCGTCTGGATTCCCTGGTCCCTGGACATCGGAAGTTGCCATCCCTGGTCAGTCGATGGAAGTCTTTCTCCATTTCCGCGTCCTGGAGGCTGAGTCTGGAGCGCTCGTCCATGGATGGAAGTAGACGGCAGAAACGTGGCTATTTTGGTCCCTTCTGGTCTTATGGTGGTTGTCCTAGGCGCTGACCGACATTACGACCATTAGCACCTCGTATTAAAAATTTTTACAGACTGCCTTACAGGTCCTTCAGTTCCTGTATTTATTGCGGCTATGTAACCCTTCCCCTCTGCTCTAAGCTCGTCGCTATCTCCGTGCTTGTTTCTTGTACGGGCGGGTTGGACAACGTATCAGTTTTAACCTGCATAACTTTGTTATCTGTTTTAGAACACTGAAAAATGTCTATTATTTTTAAATGGCTGTAAATTTTTTGTTATTTCAGTTTTTTAAATTCTGTTTTCACTATTGTTTATTATGTATTTTTCTGGTCATTTCAAAATGTCGATGATAGTTCTACGTGACCTAGTTCTCAAGTTAGCATTTTTCGACACTTAGAAATTTTTCTCTCCACTCTCGTTTGTCAAATTTAGTTAGTTATTACGGTTTCATGCTATTATAATTTTTAATTTGTCTTAATAATACTTATTCAAAATTTTACTGACTTCTTGACTCTTTACTATGTTTATTATACCATAAATTAAAACCTTATTATTTAAATATTAAATTTGTTATTTAAAAAATAGGAAATTATTAATTTCTTAATTGAAATGTTGATTCAGACCGTTTCAGTTCGTATTCTCCACATACTAAACCACGGTAAAATACCAACCACTACAGAACAAATTGAGATATACAAACATCACTTAACAAAAACAATATATGTTAAATAAACAAATTCACTTGCAATTTAATACCCTTTTCCATTACATAGTACACAACCCACCTTTCCCACATCCATAAATCTTACACCTGTAACCTAGAACGATTGCCGCCAATAGCAGGTTAGCTTCGTCAATGAGATGACGGTCACAAAACGTGTCTTTCAAGTAAATAATTTTCATTTATTAGTTATGCTTTAATCCTGTATATTAAGAAATACTTACTTTTCTCATCAGTTGTTGTGATGCTACAGATTTTTGTGATAGTGTGTCTTTTCTTTAGTTTTTTTTTTTAAATTTACGCTCAAATCTTTAGGACAATATACTTGCATAGCACACTTAAAAAAATTTAATGCATGTAATATTATCTCATGTGATATGCAAGTATTTAGGCTTTATCAGCTTAAGTGAGGCCGTGTATGTACAATGTTTGTTCTTGAAAATTTGTAAAAATATTTATTATTTTATAGGTGCTTTTGTAACCTGTCTTTTTCTTGGATTCGGCCTGAGAGCAATGAAGACAGGGAATAGAAGACAATCTCAATTAATGATGCGAGGCCGTATTATTGCCCAAGCATTTACTCTTGTTGCAGTTGTTAGTAGTCTTGGATATACTGCAATAGAGAAATAGAATTACAGCACAGTGGTAGTACATAGTGTGTTAAATACTTGTACCTATTGAAGTGCGTTGTAATATTTTGTATTATAAAAAAAAAACATGTAATTATCGTAGCTAATAACTATTTTGTAATAATAGAAAAATCGATGAAATTTTAAAACGCTATCTTGATTTTTTTATTTAATGAACTTGACTTCCATAATTAGTCATGCTGAGCCATCGAGAAAATTAGACATAGTGAATTGGCAACAGCTGAATTTCAGCTGTTTATAATTTTTAAATATTAAAAACACATAAATGCTTTTTCTCAACTCAAGATATTTTCAAGGATACTATGGTGGAAAGAAAACCATACCCGGGATATATCAACAGGCCATAATATTGATGCGATAACTCTTATTTACAAGTTTTGAGATCTGTATCTCGTTGAAAATCCCAAAAATTCAAATGGAGTTCAATATAGTAATTAATAGCTTTGTATAAAATCACAGCTGCTATGAATGTGTTTTATTCGGCCTCCTGCTATTAATTGTTGGGACAAGTGGCAGCCAGTATCAAATGATTTATAAAACGGTAATTATGTTGATAAGATTTGGTACCTCAAAGTGATTTAATTGATTTATTTTAATATATTTATTTATTCATACAAGATATTGAATACACAAAATGTTGATAAGAAAAGGTCACTTTATGTTGATATTTCTTAGTAATATTTTTATCATAATTTGTAATATGAATATCCTTAGATCTATGAATATCCTTAAATCTATCTTATTTTGAAAGATATATTTAAACATTGCAATTTTTTCATTAATTCTCTTTTTTAAAATTTAAAGTTTCAATTTAATTGTACTGCAGTCAATACCTTACCAGAATTAACATGGAGAACTTAGGAGTCTAATTGTTAGTATTGATGATAGAAGTAATGATGATACTTCTGGATTTGACGAGTTACTGAAATTTATAGAATGTATCTGTAGAATATAGAAGTCATAGTTGATGACCGACATTGAAGAATAATTCGAATCCTGCTGCATGGCTGCAAATATGTGATGTACAAATGATGTCGAACCCGACGCTGCCAAAATATGTGATGTCTGTGTGGATGTAACCAGTACCTTCTAATGTAGCAAGCCTTACACATATGTCAGGCTCTATGAGTAACATCTGCGCACCCACTGTAGGCGGCACTGTTGCTGCTTCCTTTGTTTACACATATTTTTCGTTATATTTTCCTTGTGAACTCGTGAGAATAAGTAAAACATTATGCGATATTGCTGATGTGTTCCTAATTGTGGAAATTACGATAATAGTCCAAAAGTGTCAGTGTTTTTGTTAGCAAAGGACAAAACACTAAACCGGAGATGGATTCAAGTAATTCATAGGAAAGATTTTCAGCCAACATAATCCTATAAGGTTAGTATATATTTTAAGATTTATTGCATTTTTCTAGCTCATAAACAGCTAAATAAGCTTACAAAAATTCGTCTTGCTACTTAAGAAATTGTATCATGTATGAAATAAAATATTATAGGCTTGTGGCAACATTTTACACTTAACTAGGAAAATATTAGTAGTAATATGGTAACACTCACTTTCTGTTAAGTATTGAATTCCATTTTTAACCTAAATTAAATAGAATTATGCATTAAATCAAATAAAGTAGGATTGTGCCTACAGCTTATACAGGACTGTGGAAATAGTACAACACAGTTGCTGCAACAAATTGAATCCTATTTGCTACCAGTCTCAAGTTGCTTTATGTCAATCAATGTAGAACATCACTGTGACCATTGCATAATAATAATGCATAATTATAGGGAATCAGAAAAAATATATTCATTTATATTATTCAAAGTAATTTTAATGTTCAGTCAATCTAATCTTACTTTGCTGGTCCTGCACTAAATAGCATTTAGTATAAATGCAATAAATATAGGCTACATATGAATATGTTGCGTATCTTCATTGCAGTACTCAGTTTATTTATTTATTCACCAGGAAAAAATACAAGCATGTAGATTTTCAAATTTTTTAACCGCTACAGAAAACATTTTAGTCTTTGATTTTAGTGCAACTGCCAAATTGACCATTGGAAAAAAAGGCAATAGCATAGTACAGGGATTTAGGCCAAAACGCTAAATATTAAAAAAAAATTAAACGAACTAGATTAAACCAGAGTAAAAATAGACGAAGTCATCAAAATTAGAATAAACTAAATTTAAATTTAATCTATTAAAATTATTAAAATACAGAAATTTGAGAAAATAAGCTAAATTTTTAAAGAGAGTTCGAATAGATGGCCTTGCTCTATAGGATCAATGAGCAGATAGAACTAACAATTGTTATTACTTATTATTATTAATAAATAATAATTTTTTGGATTTATTATTAATAATAGAAAATTGTTATTTTCTGTAGGAGTAGTCTGATTTAAGTTTAACATACACAAATTTATATTGTTTTTTTTCAGGTTTGTGGAATACATTTCAATTTCTGTGATGTTATACAAACAGTAGATGAGTATAATGAAACGGCAAAAAGCTGAAAGCTCCATTTCATAGGATAAAGTTGAAGGAAGGAGCAATTCCAACAGTAGTCCCTGATTGTCCTGTATATTTGTCAGCTCAAACATCTTAAAGGGAAAATCCTGAAGAAAGAAAAAAACGCTGCATAAAGAAGCCACATTGAATACTATTTTGGAAGCATTAACAAAGATAATTGTGAATAATTATGTAAAAATACAAAATGACAATATTTCAATAAATAAGTTTAAAAAAAAGGAAATTATCAACCGTGCTGCAAAAGAATTTTTGAAAAACATAAATCATCTCAAAATAGTTGCATACCTTGTTAATTTTTATAAATATTATAATAAACTTTTGTAAATATTGAATAATAATCCTTTCTAATAGTTTTTTAATAATCCTAATTTTTAATTAAAATGTATAAATAATGTAAATTACATAATATAATCGCAAACACTTAATGATTTTTGTTAGGAAATGGTAAGACACAGACACTACCGTTTAGAAAGTGAGAAGGCGGAGATCTAGATGTAGTGACGTCAGTAGGCAGCTGTATTAGGTACTGGTGTAACCCCACTTGATGCTAACCAATTGTAATATTTTGGTTCCACACTGATGATAGTATCAATGGTTTTTACTAAACACCACTGATAGTTTCAAGTTGAAAACAAGAAACAAAATGAATTAGATAAAGAAATATGTTGATGAGCATTTGTGAATGTCCCTTTTATGTTAATATGAAAGGGAATCGAAATAACTAAAATTATATTCCTTTGAGAATATTTAGGACATCAATTTCATTTATGATTAATCTCTCTTTGAGATATAAAGACAATCACTCAGGTTTATATCCTGTGAATGTTGTTTTAGGAAAGGGATATATATATATATATATTCCTGATATTTAATATTATCCAAATATAGTCTAATATTTAGCTAATATTTAATATTAAAAATAGCCTAAAAAATAGCCTAGCACCAATCCACTCATCAAAACAACAACATAACCTAAAAAATAGCCCAGAACCAACCCACACCTCTAACAATAATAAATTCATAAACTTAACTAAAACAGAATTTACTGAAAAAGAAAAAATAATAATAACAAATTCCTTCAAATATAACCTACCTAACTTCAACAAAAAACAAATAATAAAAAACTTAATAGTTGACACAGAATCTAACATCCACAAAATTACCCACCAAAATACTGAACACATAAGAAATAACATTAAAATAAAATTAACCTAATAAAAACGGAAAAAAACAAAAAAACGGAACAATATATTAATAAAAAAGAAATTATAAAACTCAGAGAAAAACTAGAAAACAACGATTACTTAATATTAAAATCAGATAAAACAAATACTCCAGTAATAATAGAAAATACCAAATATATCGATTCAATGACTAACTACATAAAAGAAAACAAATACGAACAAATCCCAGACCCAACTAACAAATACCTTATTACAATAAAAAACTTAATAGTCACTCACCGTAACACCCTAAACTATAACAATAAATTAAAATACCACACAAGATTATACCCATCTAAACCATGCGCACCCGTATTATCAGGGATACCTAAAATCCATAAACCAAACACACCATTTAGACCACTAATAAATTTCACAACAGCACCATCTTACATAATCGCAAAAATCCTAGACAAAATCCTAAGGTCTAAAATACACATCAACAACACATACAATATAAAAAATGGATACGAATTAATTAATAAAATAAAAACGATAAAAACAAACAGCAACACAAAAATAATAAGTTATGACATAACTAACATGTACCCTAGTATCCCAATAGAAGAAACCATAGAAATAATAAAAAACAAACTGATACACAATAACGAAAAAAGTAACATAATAGATAGTATCATTACGCTAACCAAACACATATGTAACCAAAATTACTTCCAATTTAACAATAAATATTATAAACAAACAACAGGTCTCCCCATGGGTTCACCCATTTCATCTGTCATGTCAGAAATATATTTACAACACTTTGAACAAATAATAATTAAACCTATAATAAACACACACAATATCTTACTATGGACAAGATATGTAGACGATATACTTGTAATATACCAACCTACCATTCACAACGAACACCTCATAATATTAAACAAACTAAATACATACAACGAAAACATACAATTCACCGTTGAAACAGAAATAAATAGAACAATCAACTTCCTCGACATTACTTTAAATATAAATGATAATAAAATAGAAACTACAGTATACAGGAAACCTACTTCCAACAACACCACAATACACTACAAATCTAACCACCCCTGGACACACAAAATTAACACTTACAGTAACATGATAAATAAAGCAATAAAATACACACAGGATAACAAACAAAAATTAAATGAAGAATTAGATAACATTATAAAAATAGCAATAGAAAATGGATACAACAAACACATTATAAAAAATATAACAATAAATTCACAAAAAAACCTAACCTCAACACAACACTACAACCGGAACACGAAAACAATAAAAATAAAAAAATCTACCTAAAATATAAATATACCAATAACAAAATAGAAAAAATAACGAATATATACAACAAAGAATACTACACTCCAACTTACAAACCAAACAACAAAATAATAAAATATCTTAGTAACAAAAACCACATAACAAATTCAGAAAATCATAACCTATCAGGAATCTACAAAATCACTTGCAACAACTGTAACGCCTTTTACATAGGAAAAACATCCAGAACGTTTAAAATAAGATTTGAAGAACATTATAGAGCATTCAAAAATAAAAATTCTAAAGTATCAAATGTTGCAGCACACCTAATTTCCCATAAACACGAAATTACAAATTACGAAAATAACCTAACCATACTGGAAATAAATAACAACCCAATAGAACTAAACTCACTAGAAAAATACCACATTTATAAAAACATACACAACAACTTAATGAATTTACAAACAACATATACAGAAGACATACTATACAGAAACCTCATACACACAGATCAAGAAATAGTGCGCGTAACTTCTACAAACACCGGCTTCACGGACATAGCATCCACAGCAGAGAACAATCAGTGATTCGACAATGGTCAAAGACCGAAAGGTGCCTCATCACTCAAGGTAAAATTATTGCACTTAATGGTGGAAAAAATTACTCAAAATTGGTAATTTATTAACTTCATATATATATATATATATATATATATATATATATATATATATATATATATATATTCTTGATATTTAACATTATCCATTGTTTTTCCGTTGCACTGACTTTATGAAGTTAATATATTACTGTGTGAGTAATTTTATCCACCATTAAGTGCAATAATTTTACCTTGAGTGATGAGGCACCTTTCGGTCGTTGACCATTGTCGAATCACTGATTTTTCTCTGCTGTGGATGCTACGTCCGTGAAGCCGGTGTTCGTTGACGTAACGCACACTTTTTCTTGATCTGAGTGTATGATATTTTTGTATAGTATGTCTTCTGTATATGTTGTTTGTAGATTCATTAAGTTGTTGTGTAGGTTTTTATAAATGTGGTATTTTTCTAGTGAGTTTAGTTCTATTGGGTTGTTATTTATTTCCAGTATGGTTAGGTTATTTTCGTAATTTGTTATTTCGTGTTTATGGGATATTAGGTGTGCTGCAACATTTGATACTTTAGAATTTTTGTTTTTGAATGCTCTATAATGTTCTTCAAATCTTATTTTAAATGTTCTGGTTGTTTTTCCTATGTAAAAAGCGTTACAGTTGTTGCATGTGATTTTGTAAATTCCTGATAGGTTATGCCTTTCTGAATCTGTTATGTGGTTATTAAGATATTTTATTATTTTGTTGTTTGGTTTGTAAGTTGGAGTGTAGTATTCTTTGTTGTATATATTTGTTATTTTTTCTATTTTGTTATTGGTGTATTTATATTTTAGGTAGATTTTTTTATTTTTATTATTTTCGTGTTCCGGTTGTAGTGTTGTGTTGAGGTTAGGTTTTTTTGTGAATTTATTGTATTTACGTAACTCACTAGAAAAATACCACATTTATAAAAACCTACACAACAACTTAATGAATCTACAAACAACATATACAGAAGACATACTATACAAAAATATCATACACTCAGATCAAGAAAAAGTGCGCGTTACGTCAACGAACACCGGCTTCACGGACGTAGCATCCACAGCAGAGAAAAATCGGTGATTCGACAATGGTCAACGACCGAAAGGTGCCTCATCACTCAAGGTAAAATTATTGCACTTAATGGTGGATAAAATTACTCACACAGTAATATATTAACTTCATATATATATATATATATATATATATATATATATATATATATATATATATATATATATATATATATATATATAGATTTTTTGGACTAGGAGACTGACAGACTTACCTTGGTAAGAGTCCACTCTGTAGTCTTGAAATAGAAACACATAAAAGCACTTAAACAATGATATATTTCAACCACACAGTGGTCTTTGTCAATCGAAGAGAAAACACAAAAAGAAATATGAGAGAATGAAATAAAATAATTGTAATCACAGATTGTGTAGAGTAGAAATCAGATGTCACAGATGTCTACTCTACACAATCTGTGATTACAATTATTTTATTTCATTCTCTCATATTTCTTTTTGTGTTTTCTCTTCGATTGACAAAGACCACTGTGTGGTTGAAATATATCATTGTTTAAGTGCTTTTATGTGTTTCTATTTCAAGACTACAGAGTGGACTTTTACCAAGGTAAGTGTGTCAGTCTCCTAGTCCAAAAAATCTAAATAATCTTTACCAACCAAAACTAACCTAAATATATATATATATATATATATATATATATATATATATATATATATATATATATATATATATATGCTGAGACGTATTCCTTCACAGATGGAAAAATATGATGAATAGTTACATGGGCGCCCATGTATAATTTTATAGGGGGGGGGGCCAAATCTGATACCTGGGGGAATGGGATTCCCTCCATGAGAAGGGGGGTTGGGGAAATTTTGGAAAATTATGGTTAAAATGGTGAGTTTTAAGGCACTTTAGAAAATTCAAAACTTCTAATTTTTACAGGCTTTTTTGTATCGATTAATTTATTTTTTTATAGAATGAGTGACTCTTTATTCCTTAACATACTAAAAAATATACTAAAAAGCTTTTTTTTCTTGCGCCATTTCATTTATTATAGGATAGGATAGTAATCGGCAAATTATTTTGAGGTTGGAAGTTTTTTAAATATAGGCTATTATTTCAGTTTCATAAGTGGCGTTTATTTTTTTAATTTTAACCGAGGCATGACAGTCGAATATCTGTATTTATTGAAATATCTCATTAGGTTCAGGGTGTTTGCGTGTTTCAGGAGGAACTGATCATATAGCGCTAAAAATGAGAGAAAATGCTTCGTTAGTGAGTTACGACTAGCGAAAGATTTCACCTGCAATTCAGTTACCCCTGTGAAATAATTCAATAAATGTATAGGCCCTACTTAAGTAAGCAGATTCAAATTTTATCCTCCTTAGTCTTTTTCTATAAATTTGAGCAATTAGGGGTAGTTTTCACCCTGGAAAATGAATGTTTAGAGGGTCGAAATATTTAACAATTACAATTAGAGTATCAAACAATCATTATTTTTAATTCATCTGAACCAAATTTCACTCTTTTTACGCTTTTTTGTAGTTTTTAACAATAAGGGGTAGTTTTCACGCTTAAAAAATAAAATGCTCCCGTCGGCACTATATAGATTTTAAAGTAGAGGGTAAGTTGAACTTAATCCCAAATTTGTATGCAATTCGGTCTTTTCCGAAAAATTTGCGAAGTTTTTTCCAATTTTAAGCTTCGTTTTCTGGACTAATATTAAAGATAAATCAAATTAAAACATCAATTTCTACAATTCAATTAAAGGTAATGTAACATAGGCTATAACATATAATAAACTATTAAAATTAATCTGTGGACAAAATGGTATGTTTTGTTTAACTTAACAGAAAAGAAATGTACCTAATATGTAATATCTATGTATCGTATTATTATATATAGGAATTCTTTTGAAATTTATTCTTGACCTTTGTTATGTTTTGTTATTAGATAATGTTTTCACTTACCAATTAGGCTAATAATTTATCAATTTTGTAAATCGTAACACGGTACCGTACACTATAGTCAATATATAATCTCCCTGCTTCCTACTTGCACCCAATACAGTAATACAGTACTACAATGTCGAACGCAGATGACATGCAACAGAGACGAAATGCAGCGTCAGTCGGAAGGGCCTAGATTATCCTTCCTGTCACGTTTTCCTTATCATTGGGATAGCTGGCTCGCTGTGTCAGCGTCTAGGATATTAGTCGGGTCCTGTTTTCCTTTAATTGACGCAACCATTAACTGGTCTACATTGACATAATCACATAATATGGATATTCGATAGTTTCTGACTTAAAACCTACTTCGTTCAGTCAAGGTGTTAATATAGCAGAATCGCATAAATAAACTATTTATATTGTTAATACTGTGAAGATTTATTATAATTAAAATATAGTTCTTCCACATCAGCTAAAAATAAAAAAGAAATATTTGTACGAAAGTCTTAATAATTTTAATTTGTATTTTTCTGGGAGCTAGGGGGGGGCCACGGCCCCCCTTGCCCGTGTGTATGGGCGCCCATGAATAGTTATTATCTGGAGTACATCCGTTCATTCAGGGTGGTTTGGAGGGTGAACTACAAGTAATTTCTAAAGGCCTGTCATTCACACCAGCTAAGGAAATAGACCAATTCAAGTTAGGAAAAGATGTTTTCAGCTTTGCCAGAAAACGTAGGATAAAAAATTATATAGCTCAGACACCAACTTTCAAAACGGATACAAACATAGACGTATATCTTGCAAAATTCAAACCACCCTCCAACTGGGATCCACCACCACTACCACCTGATCACCCCATTGAACTTTACATCAACTTTATCATGTAAAGCATCACCGATATAAATTTCACTAAAAATCTGAAAACTAAACCTAACCTTACCAAATTAGAAAAAGCGGCAATATTTTCGTTAAAAAACAATAGAGATATTATGATTCTTCCAGCAGATAAAGGTTCAACCACTGTTATTATGAATAAAGAAGACTACATCAAAGAAGCAAATAAGCAACTGTCAGACATCACAGCATACAAAATACTTACAGATAACCCTATGATAGAATTCAACAATTCACTCTCGGAACTACTCAAATATACAGCTCCTGAACAAAATATTTCGGAAACATCTCTAAAATTATTATATAATGAAAACTCCTCTACTCATCAATTCTATACATTACCAAAGATCCACAAAAACATAATCCCTCCACCTGGTAGACCTATAATTGCTGGCTGCAATTCAGTAACGGAAAGAATTTCAGCTTTCCTCGATTCACACCTTCAACCCTTAGTAAAGAACCTTCCATTACATACCCAGGACACCAATCATTTCATAGATCGACTTTCACAAATATCTGTACCTCTACCCCCTGAAACTATTTTGATCACCATAGATGTCACCTCTCTCTATACCAACATCCCTCACGCACACGGCCTATCTGCAATAGAGAATTTTCTAAACGAACGCTCAGGCAAGCCTTTTCCCACTACACCTTTTCTTGTGAACCTCACCAGGTTCATCCTCGAGAAGAACAACTTTCAGTTTGAGGGTAGGAACTACCTTCAAATAAAGGGAACAGCAATGGGCACTAGAATGGCCCCATCGTACGCAAATCTGTACATGGAATTGTTGGAAGAAAGTTTTCTAAAGACACAAACACACCAGCCATTATGTTGGTATAGATATATAGATGACATCTTCCTAATTTGGACACAGGGTGCTTCAACACTTGAGGCATTTTTAGACAGCCTGACACAATTCTCCACACTTCAATTTACCTGGGAGAAATCTACATCAGCCATCACCTTTTTGGATGTAGAGGTAACACTCCAGAATGGAAATATCAACACAGGAATTCACATCAAACCTACAAACCACCTACAATATCTCCATTTCGACAGCAACCACCCAATAAACATAAAACGATCCATTCCATACAGTCAAGCAATCAGGGGTAAGAGAATCTTTCGAATGATACGAAATTGGAAGATTTTAATAGAAAGATATCAACAGCCTTCCAGAGAAGATGATACCAAAAAAGACTCATTGAAAACCAAATTCATTCAGCACAATCCTCGGTTCACCCCAAACCACAAACAGAATAAAATAAACTGTCTTTAATAACAGACTATCATCCTGGTATACATAAACTCAACAAGATATTGAGAGATTGCTTCAAAATTCTTCAAGCTTCCGTCCACACCAAAAATCTTTTCACCGATCCACCTCAAATTTGGTACAAGCAACCTCCCAACTTGAAAAACATCCTAGTACATCCTAAACTACCAGACACTGATGCAGAGAAACCACACAAACTTCCTCATGGCTCCTTCCCATGCAATAGACCTAGATGCAAGACTTGTCCAATACACCCCTCAGCAAATAGTTTCAACAGCCAAACAACAACAATGGTCTTCAAAATAGAGGGCCATCATAATTGTACATCAAAAAATGTCATATACCAGCTACAATGTAAATTTTGCTCAGCACAGTACATAGGCCTGACCACGGATGGTCTGAATATCAGAATGAATGGCCACAGACATGATGTTAAAATTATGAATATAGATAGGCCAACAGCTCAACATGCTTCGAGTCACATCACAACTTTTGATGACTGCTTATACCACAAAAATAATTAAATCACTCCCCCCTGATTGCAATCCCTCAGAACTGAGAAGATGGGAACTATCATACCAGTGGTATACCAAGTCCAGAGAATCCCCTAACCTCAACATCAGATAAATCCATTCACTTTTTTTTTCCCTAATAGCCTCATCAGACATCTCCAATCTCCTTTCCCTGACAGACTTATATAAACTATAATCACTCATATGCTCATGGAAAGAATACATATATCTTTAATCTGTGACATCTGATTTCTACACAATCTGTGATTACAACTTATATTTATTTTATTTCATTCTCACATTTCTTTTTGTTTTCTCTTTGATTGACAAAGACAACTGTGTGGTTGAAATATATCATTGGTTAAGTGCTTTTATGTGTTTCTATTTCAAGACTACAGAGTGGACTCTTACTTAAGGTAAGTCTGTCAGTCTCCTAGTCCAAAAAATCTAAATAATCTTTACCAAAGCAAAACTAACAATATATATATATTAGGTTATTTATTATATGTTAGGTATTTAATAAATAAATATATATATATATATATATATATATATATTTATTTATTTATTAAAAAAATGATATAAATAATATTCTATCAAGGTTAATTTTGGTCTGTTTTGTGCTTATTTTGTCTATTAAGTTGAATAATTTGTCATTTTTTTATTTTATTAATAGGGGTCTATGTGTTTATTATATTATTTTTATGTTTAAAAATTTGCAATTGTTCCCAGATTGTCATTTTTAGCCTTTTTTGTACCTTTTTTTTTATTAGATGTATGTTTTTTAATGTGAAGCATGTGTGGCTATTTTTTATGGCATGTGTGTCTAAGTTTGAATTGCAAGTGTTTGGTTTGATGTATGCTTTAAGGTGTTCTTTATATGTCTTTTAATTTCATATTTGTTTGGCCAATGTATAATTTGTTGTTAAAGTCTGGGCTTTCGATTTTATAAATTCCGTTATTATGTGTGGCGATCAAAGAAATTATAAATCTTCACCGTAAATTAAATTCTAAGTGGATGAAGAAATAAACAATTCAATAAACTATTTAGACCTAACAATAACAAGAAATACAATAACATTGAATAGGTACTAAATTTTTAGGAAATCAGCACAAGCCATAAACAATATCAAACCAAGTTCTATTTTTGGGTTCACTGTACTGTGGGGAAGTTTTAGTTTGTCTTGCAGTTAATTTTGTCAATTAAGTTGAATAATTTAACGTTTTTAAATTTCATTTGTTTATTATATTATTTTTGTGTTTGAAATTTGTAGCTGTTCCCAGAGAGGGCTTTTTGGTACTTTTTTTTATTAGAAGTTTGTTTTTCAATGTGGGGAATGTATATTTTTTATGGCATGTTTGGCTAAGTTTGAATTGTAAATATTTGTTTTGATGTATGCCCGGAGAAGCTCTTTATATCTGTCTTTTAATTTCTTTTTTGTTTGACCTATGTATAATTTGTTACAGTCTGGGCATTCAATTTTATATATTCTGTTATTAAGTGTGAGGCATATTTTTTTCAGTTGGTTTGTTTTGATTATGCTTTCTGGATTTTTGTATGTTGTGTTAATGTTGTTATTTTGTAGAATTTTATTCCTTTAATGTTGTATCCTGTGTATGTGAATGTGGCCCATTTGGTTGTTGTTTGTGTTTAGGTTGTTTTAATGTAGTTAATATTTGTAATTCTAATTTATCTATCTTTTTTTATTGTTTGGCTATTTGATATATTATTTGTTTTTCTTTTCATTTTTCTTAATTTTTCAGTGATAGTTTTAGCATTCTACATAAGCGTGTGTTGTAAGCAGCAATTTTATGTTGTGGAGGATGGTTAGAGTAGTTGGGTATTGTGTTTATGGTTTGTGTAGGTTTCCTGAAAATTGAATATCTAATGTTATTTCTATTTCTTGCTATTTTTAGGCCTAGATTGTTTATTTCTTCTTCCATGGTGAATTCTATTGGGTCTAGGTTGTTGATTTCTTTTAGGATGATATTATTATTTATTTCTTTATTTTGGGAGATGTATAATCCATTGTCAACATATTGTATCTAATATCCATTTGGGTTATGTGTTTTTATGGTTTGTGTGATTATTTCGTCGAGATTTTGGAAGTAAATTTCTGATATACTTGAGATGGGTGATCCCATTGCTAAACCATCTATTTGTTATACAGTATATTTTATTATTAAATGTGAAATTGTTTTGGTTTAGTATGGTCTTTAGGCTGTTTGTTATTTGGTCTGTGTATTTGGGGTAGGTTTTAAGATGAGTTAATTTTGTTTTTTATTATTTTGATGGTTTTGTTTATTGGTATATTAGAGTACATATTTGTGATATCAAATGAAATAAATTTAGTGTTTTGGGTTATGTTTATTGTTTTTAGTTTGTGAATTAAATTAAATGATAATCAATCCGAAAATACACCCTGCAATATACAAGAAGCTCTTAGTCTCAGTTGAGGCTTGAAAATGAGGACACGTAATTAAAGTCCTCGAAAGTCGACGCATATATTCCAAGCAAGATTCTTGTTTAAGTATACTATTTATTGTAAGTGATTAGTGAATATAAGAAAACAGTGTTTTAAAGTTGCATATATAATTACATATGTTATGTGTGTGTGTGGCGTGGCATATGTGTGTGTATTTATGTATGGGATGTGTGTGTGTGTGTGTTCAATATTAATTCTCTCAGAAAAGGAAAATTCAAATGATATGCCTCGGTAAAAAGGTAATGAGAAAAATACTATGCCGTTGTTAGGCTGTCTAACAAGATGAACAGGTTCCAAACCAAGGAATCAAATCTTGCTTTTTTCCCACATTGTAGATTGAAAAGGTTCTGAACTCTGGTATAGAATCCTACAGTAGTGACAACATTTAAGAATTTTAGTTTTTAGTTGAATGGGAGATTAAACGAGATAGAGAGGTTGGAAGAGGAAATATATAGGCTGAAATAACATGAAATAGTTAAATAGAACTTAAAATTAAAATGAAAAGAACTGCATTAAAGATGTCAATACTATTATATAACACTTACACTACTGAACTTGCTGAGAGCAAGAACCTTACGGAACTAGAAACTAAGCTAGACTAAATGGATAATTTTAGGAATTTGGTTACATTTTTTGTGTGACTACATATTTTTCTTAAAAAATAATTAAATTTTACAAATATTCTCTTGTACACATAGAGATCTTTCTACTAAACTTATAAAATATCTTAATAAATAATTTTGTAAGCCAAATTGTGAGAGAAAGATTCTGGGAGCTTGGAAGGTTGTACAAAGCTGGGAGATGGCTCAAATTAAAGGTGGGAATTAAAGGTGACATGAAGAAGTGGGGAAAGATTACTAAATTCTAAACTTATTTGGTAAGGAATAGCTGAGATACTTTCTTAAAGTCATAGAATTTCTCTAAAATCATGCATATGAAGGGATTTTGGTTGTTATAACTGCTGCTTTCTTCTGGTTGTTATAACTGCAAAAGGTATTCTCTTTTGATATATCAAATCTATATACAAACATCATCATTCCAGAAACCATCAACATCCTCAAAAACATGCTAATAGACACAAATGCACCACATACACACATTGACGAAATCATCCACCTCACAAGATTAATCACATCTCAAAATTACTTCACCTACAATAACACATTCTACAATAAGAAAGATGGACTACCTATGGGCTCCCCCATAGTTAGCATCTTAGCAGAAATATTCATACACCATATTGAACAAAACCACATTTTACACAACAATAAATACTCAGATAACATAATTTACTGGTACAGATACGTCAATGACATCATAACATTATATAAAGGCAACACACGCAGAGCACACATATTTCTAAAACGCCTAAATTCCATACACCCTAAACTAACATACACCATCGAAACAGAACAACAAAACTCTCTCAACTTCTTAGTCCTCACAATTAAACGAACAGACAAACAAACACATAAATTCAACATATACCGAAAACCCACCAGTACTAATACGACCATACATAGTTCCTCAAACCACCCACACCAACATAAACTAGCTGCTTACAACACCACGATATATCGCCTGCTTAAAACACCGCTAGACAAAGATGACCACTACCAAGAGTTAAACTCCATAAAATATATAGCACAAACGAACGGATACAACCCAACAATGATTGACAAATTATACAACCGCCTAAAAAATAAACATAACAACCCAAATACAAACACACAAGATGGTAATCCCATAAAATACTTATCAATACCATACAGATTATCCAAAACCCACAATCTAACCAACATATTACGAAAATACAACTACAAAATAGCTTATTCCACACACAACACTCTCAACAAACAATTTAAACCCAACAACAAAATCAACGACATTTACAACACCACTGGAGTTTACAAACTAACTTGCAGTTCATGCCCCAGTTTTTACATAGGCCAGACAGGGAGGTCATTCTACACACGTTACCAAGAACATATAAAAGCACTAAAAAACAATAACTACCAATCAAACTTCGCCGATCATCTCAACTCCACAAAACATAACTACATAGACATAACATCTAACCTACAAGTTCTTCATAAACAACACAGAAATAACCAACGCTACACAACCGAACAATACGAAATATATAGGCACTTCAAACTACACCCTACACACATGCTCGATACACAATTACATTACAACTCACACACACTTTTTGACATCATAACTCCTAATACACACAAAATACACCCACACCACCAAAATATCCCACCCCTACCCTAACCTACGTATTTAATAAACCATTTTTCATAAGGTCAGGTATTTTTATTTATTTTTTAAAAACAGAGTGGATATCAATAATAATATTTTACCTCCTATTAAAGTAGGAAAGAACTATAATTAAATCAATAAAAATGACTTAAAAACTAGGTTAATAAAACCTTTAAACAACATTCACATCATACTTAACTATCAAAATGGTAGTAATTTATAAAACAATGGGTACATAAAATTACAGCTTATAATTAGTTTTTTTTATTCCTTGGTATAAAAGAGTTTTTGAAAACATTTTTACAGCCTATGAACTAGATTTATAAACAGTAATTCAAGTCTACGTTTTTTAGGTCAGAGATTACTATATCAGTAATAATAAATATACCTCAAATACCTCATATACCTCAATAAATAAACACCTCAAATATTCTTCATTCTCTATGTGTTTCAAGAAGTTTTGTTAATAATTACAATGAATACTATTAAATAACACAACACGCTCTAACCACAATTTTTTAATATAAAAAAAAATTACAATAAAGTAAGTGTCTTAGAAGGATATAAAAATCATAGTGAATATATGATAGAATTAACATAAAGTCATAATAAGTGTTTGTCATTGTAGGGGAGAATTACGACTTTTGCTTGCAGGATTCTTTTTGCCTGAAGTTTATCTACTTTATTTTTTTTTTAGTTCTGTGACTATTATTGATCGTTGAAATCGTATTATTTGCGGTTATTGCTAACATTTGGTCGGAAGTAATTTACTAATCATTTACTGTATCGTCTCAAGTTTTTGAACTAAGATGTTTTTGTCTCCCATGATCTGCTAGACACAGGCCTAGGCATTATTACCTAGTAATTTTACCTGCAAAATTATTTGTAGAATTTTTTTTGTGAGTGTTTCATGATGACTAGAGTATTCTAACTTATGGCACTTGACAATAATAATAACTTATATATATATATATATATATATATATATATATATATATATATATATATATATTTTTTAGGTTAGTTTTGGTTGGTAAAGATTATTTAGATTTTTTGGACTAGGAGACTGACAGACTTACCTTGGTAAGAGTCCACTCTGTAGTCTTGAAATAGAAACACATAAAAGCACTTAACAATGATATATTTCAACCACACAGTGGTCTTTGTCAATCGAAGAGGAAACACAAAAAGAAATATCGATTGACAAAGACCACGGCCTTCGATTGACAAAGACCACTGTGTGGTTGAAATATATCATTGTTAAGTGCTTTTATGTGTTTCTATTTCAAGACTACAGAGTGGACTCTTACCAAGTCTGTCAGTCTCTAAAGGGAATAGCAATGGGCACCAGAATGGCACCATCGTACGCAAATCTGTACATGGGATTGTTGGAAGAAAGTTTTCTAAAGACACAAACACACCAGCCATTATGTTGGTATAGATATATAGATGACATCTTCCTAATTTGGACACATGTTGGTATAGATATATAGATGACATCTTTCTAATTTGGACACAGGGTGCTTCAACACTTGAGGCATTTTTAGACAGCCTGACACAATTCTCCACACTTCAATTTACCTGGGAGAAATCTACATCAGCCATCACCTTTTTGGATGTAGAGGTAACACTCCAGAATGGAAATATCAACACAGGAATTCACATCAAACCGACAAACCACCTACAATATCTCCATTTCGACAGCAACCACCCAATAAACATAAAACGATCCATTCCATACAGTCAAGCAATCAGGGGTAAGAGAATCTGTTCGAATGATAGGGAATTGGAAGATTTTAATAGAAAGATATCAACAGCCTTCCAGAGAAGAGGATACCCAAAAAAACTCATTGAAAACCAAATTCATTCAGCACAATCCTCGGTTCACCATAAACCACAAACAGAACAAAATAAACTGTCTTTAATAACAGACTACCATCCTGGTCTACATAAACTCAACAAGATATTGAGAGATGGCTTCAAAATTCTTCAAGCTTCCGTCCACACCAAAAATCTTTTCACCGATCCTCCGCAAATTTGGTACAAGCAACCTCCCAACTTGAAAAACATCCTAGTACATCCTAAACTACCAGACCCTGATACAGAGAAACCACACAAACTTCCTCATGGCTCCTTCCCATGCAATAGACCTAGATGCAAGACGTGTCCAATACACCCCTCAGCAAATAGTTTCAACAGCCAAACAACAAAAATGGTCTTCAAAATACAGGGTCATCATAATTGTACATCGAAAAATGTCATATACCAGCTACAATGTAAACTTTGCTCAGCACAGTACATAGGCCTGACCACGGATGGTCTGAATATCAGAATGAATGGCCACAGACATGATGTTAAAATTATGAATATGGATAGACCAACAGCTCAACATGCTGCGAGTCACAACATCACAACTTTTGATGCTGCGAGTCACAACATCACAACTTTTGATGACTGCTATACCACAAAAATAATTAAATCACTCCCCCCTGATTGCAATCCCTCAGAACTGAGGTGGGAACTATCATACCAGTGGTATACCAAGTCCAGAGAATCCCCTAACCTCAACATCAGATAAATCCATTCATTTTTTATTTAATTTTTTTTTTCCTAATAGCCTTATCTCTTTTCCCCTGACAGACTTATATAAACTATAATCACTCATATGCTCATGGAAACAATATATATATATATATATATATATATATATATATATATATATATATATATATATATATATATATATATATCTTTAATCTGTGCATCTGTGTCATCTGATTTCTACTCTACACAATCTGTGATTACAACTTATATTTATTTTATTTCATTCTCTCTTATTTCTTTTTGTGTTTTCTCTTCGATTGACAAAGACCACTGTGTGGTTGAAATAATCATTGTTTAAGTGCTTTTATGTGTTTCTATTTCAAGACTACAGTGTGGACTCTTACCAAGGTAAGTCTGTCAGTCTCCTAGTCCAAAAAATCTAAATAATCTTTACCAACCAAAACTAACCTAAATATATATATATATATATATATATATATATATATATATATATATATATATATATATACATACACATACAGTAAAAATTATTATTACACTTTTTTGCTATTACAGTAAAAATCCTCCAATCTGGCATCTTATTGTCCGGCACGCTTGATAATCCAGTACAGAATTTGCGTGAAATATTTATTGCAAAATAAGCAATAGCATCAGTTTATTGCAGTGGTTTACTTATTTCATATCACAGATCATAGCAGATGAAAATACAAGATAAGAACAATGAAACATTGATGCATTTTGTACTTTGATTTATGCAAATCATTATTTAATCATGAAGAAGGTTGCAGAAGAAATCAAAATCATCATTGGCAGTTTCATGAAATTGGAATGCCTTAGAAAAAGTGATGATATGACTGCTTACAAACAAGTAAAATTATATATACGATATAAAATATATATATCGTATATATAAAAAACTCAACATTACTCAAGAATTGCTTCATTGTTCTAACAGAAATGAAATCTGATGTCCAGATTTCAGGAAAAAAATACTGATGTTAAAGTGAAATTTTGAGGATGATGAAGTCTTTAATTTTTTCAATGTTGACACTGATTCTGGCCATTTACTTAATTGGCTTTGTTTATTAACCAACCAAACTGCTAGCCTGCCCATGGGTGTACCATGGTGGATGAAATCAAACTATTTAAAGTTTAGATACAATTTAAAGAATTTGTTCTTTTTCTTTAACAGACCTTGTATATCTTCATTGCTCCTTAAAACTATATTTAAGTATTGCTTTTATCAATGTTCATGTTCACTCACAGTAAAAGAGAAAGAGTATAAAAGTTTACTATTCTAGTTCTGGGGTTGTCTTTAGTTACAACTAAAGAGAGATTATTTCATACCAACAAAGACCGTTTAGGGCTTTTTTGAATAGTTTGCTAGCAATGAGGCTTTTTATTTACCTTATACTGGTATTACAAACTATTTGTTTAAATTATCTTCTGTTTTCCTAATTCCTAGTGAAGTTATTGACTATTTGAAGTTTAGGTATACATTTGTTCTATAATGTTGTATTATGTTATTTTACACCAATTTAAAACAGACAGTCTTATATTCGTTGATATTTTTTTAATTGTGTCCCAATAATTTTGTTTGTTTCCTTTGTGCCTGTTTTGCTGACCATGATACCATCATTTTTTACTATTATTTTGTTTATGGTATTATATATTTTGATAGTCGATGTTCAGTTTAATCCATAATTTTCACAAATTTGAGTTATTCTATTAAAAACTTTTGGCAAATCTATATTTAATTTGACAAATATATAAAGGGCATGCCTTTTTTCAACACTGATGCAATTGATCACTATTTCTTCTGCAGTGTCCCATTATTGCTTGCCATTATACAGGTTTTGAATGATAGAAGAGTAGGGAATGTCACATGATTATTCACCTGTATGTAACCCCCTTTTGATACATATTTCTTCAAGAATATCTGACTGTAGTTTTACTGTTGGTGTTTGTTTTATACAAACATTTAAGATAATGCATAAGTATTTGTCATCAATAACAATGATTTAAAAAATTTCAAACAATCATCCCTTAACATAGACATTCATAAAGATGATTGAGCATAAGTATGTAATGTTAAAATCTTGACATATCTGCAGTAATTTTTTAACTTCAAATAGTGTTTCTCTTTCCTTTAACCTGTAACAGAATGCAAATTGATTGATAATAATTCTATCTATTTATCCTACCATTTATTATTGAGTATAAGATAAATTTTTTAGCATGTGACTTATCAGGATAAAAGTGTGATGTTCATTGCACTTTACCATTCCACTCTTATTTGGAACTATTATGAATGTTGATTTCAACCATTTGATAGTACCCTAATGGTACTGAATGAATTTGTAAGGCACTGATGTCATTTTATCCCTAATGATTATAAATTTTTTTCTAAAAAAATGTGGTTTATTTTTCAAAAGTCGTATTTTATGTATAACTTCTAACTTTGTTTTCGGTGGTACTTATAACTGTCATGTTTTGCTTCTTACCTCTTGCATCCTCAAAAGGTTTGGGGCTGTTCATTGGTATCTAGCAGTAAAGTAGATAACACCCGTGGTGCTCCTCACAACCTAATAAGATGTCTTGCAATCTGTGGGCTACAGTAACCTCATTTACTTATTTTTGGTGAGGCTTATTTTTTGAAAGGTTTTTCAATATAATTACATTCTAAAGTTATAAAATTATAATTATATTCAAAAATTTAAGCTTTAGTTATTTTTATATTAAACATTCATTGAAGTAATTTTTTGTAATGGTTTAGAACATTAATTTATTTTTCTATCTTTTCTCAGTTAGATTTGGCCCTACTGTTAAAAGAACCAATTTAGCAATACTGTCATGCTTTTTAATTAAATTAAAAGAGGTTTGATGCTTTCTTTAAGTATTCTACTTTAGGTTTTCATGCAAGAGGAAGAAGTCTGATGTTATTTCACAGAGTTCAGTTTCTGCACACAATCATGTGCATCTGTGTTTTGTCTTATCTTATTTTCTCTGTAATTACTGAATGAATTCTTGTGTAATTTATCATTTTTAGTTTTTTGTGTTCATTTTTCATCCATCAGGTTTAAAATTTCTCCTAAATCATATAATTTTTATAAGTTTCTAAGAATATCTATTTTAAGTTTTCTCCCTTATTTTTCTCTTTTAATAATTTGCACAATTTTCAAAACATCTTTAGTTCTATTCAAGGATTTTTAATATATTTTTTTATTGTCTATTTGAATTAAACATTTGAATAGTTTGCTTATGCCGAGGTTTTTTTATTTATTTTCAACTAGTAATATAAACTGTTTGTTTAAAATACTTCTGTTTTACTAATTCCTTGTGAAACTATTGAGTACTTCAGGTTTAAGTATATATTTGCTCTATAATCTTGTAGAAAGCCATTTTATACAAATTTAAAATTAAAATATCCTCAATTGTTTAAAAGGCATGAATAAAGGAAAAACACAGCACAACTAGTGGTAGAATATTTTCATTGGTGTGGCTGACCAGCATACATTTTACAGTTTTCTTGAAACAATCAAATGTCATAATGTATATTAGAAAAGTAATCAAATGAAATGATTTTTAAATACTGGGTATTGAAAATGCTAACTTTACAAGCAATAAGCTTGAAGATCGAGAATAGCCTTTATAATAATTTAAGGTTTTATTTGTAGAGTAGCTGAGGCGCCTGTTCTTTAATTAGCAAATAAATAGACCACACTATTACTAAAGTTCATTACTTCTGATTTTACATCTTTAAGAATAGAATAAACAGTGAAAGAATTAAGACAGCCTTGGTTCATACCGTTAACTTAAAAATATTCTAAAGAAATGTTCTTTAAACAGAACTTCAACTAAAAAACAAAACTGAAAAGCAGGTCAGTATAACAATTTTGTTAAGTATAACAATACCCTGTAAAGGATTATCTATGTAGGATGTCCTCAGTTAACCTTAGAGAGGTAGCATCTCAGAGTTTACCCCTGGGTGGTTTGAATTTCCCACAAAAACGATACTTTCATATCATCGGGGGTTCTACCCTCCAACTTACTTCACACCTCTCTATCCTAAAATGCATTGAACCTGGTACTTCCAGAATCCCTTTGTTTTCTTAGTGTAGGAACAATTTTCATATCAGCCTGGAAGTAACCTCCATGTGCGCCACACTGCGTCCTAATATAGTGTTTGTTGTGTGGGGTGTAAACAATTTCTGTATATAATTAATATTTTGACTTTTCTAACAGAAGACGAAAGAATTGCTCAGTTATTGGCTAGTCTAGAGCTAGAAGAACCGGGTGACTGTGTGCAACCGTTACAATCTGGGGAGTGTGTTAGGACATTATTTCCAGATGAAAGTGATCAGGAATCAGTGGTTAGTGATGAACAGGAGGATGAAGGAGAGATTGAACCTGAAAACTGTCTTGTAAATAACTTATGCGATGAGATTGTAGAAGCTGAACACAATAAACAAATAAAATTATGAGTGAAAGTTAATCATAGTCATGAGGTTCCATAAGTTCAAGACATAACAAGGTATTTTTTGCACTGTTATATTTTTGTACGATCTACTTTATTAATTTCTATAACAATTAGCTTAGTCTATATACAAACATTTTTTATTTCATTATGTAAATAATTTTCATTTTATGTATGGCTGTCTACCGACACATTTGATATATCATGTAAGTTATATATATGGAGTATATCGTATTTATTGTTCGGTTTTTATGCTTATATAAACAATAAACATGTGTTTTAACTCAATATTTGTATTTTTTTAATGTCTGGAAGTAACCTCTGTGTGCGCCCCTCACATTTTAAAATCTGTGCGTACTCTCTAGGGTTAAGCATGACTTCATATCTTAAACTATCAAGAGTAATGCTTGGACCTCTGTCTAAGATGCGATAATGATAGGTAACATTTAAATAATTTTCTTCTAAGGAAAAAAGGATATCATCGATTAGGAGGTATATATAAGGAGATAAAAGCTGGCCTACAAATCTACTGAGAGATGGGGGAGGTCATGGCTTACAAGGGTTGGAGTGTTTTACTCTTATATAACGGTGAATTTAGAAAGGAAACTTACAAAAACTTATATAAACATTAATAAATGAACCTAAATAAAATTTGTTGAAACAAACAATATTTTTTTAAACATTTATAGAGTTAAATTATTGTTAAAAGTTTGTTACTATCAAAGACTGTGATTAATACATAAATATTTTCAACAGACATTTTCATGGAGGGTTGTCTAAATTAAAAGTGTGTAAGATTAGTAAAAACAAAGATAACATTGATATTTCTCTGTATTAAATTTTTGTAATGAGGTGAGGATAAACACAAAAACTAAAACCTTGGATATATGACATATTTGGCACACTATTGTTAACACTTGTATAAGTAGTAGAACTATTGTGTTTGTCATATACTTTGTACTATGTATTTTAGCTGTTTAACAGTTTTTTTCCAAGTACTGCTCCTAGGTGTAAGTGTTCCACAATAATTTGTTTTGTTATAATATTGTAGTATAAATTCTACAAAAAGTTTTGTATGATATTACATTTATAAACATGATAATCTAAAATAACAGCTTTTACTTGTAATAGAACTATTTATTTTGCTAATTTTACACTACTTAACTAAGTGAATACGTAATTGCTTACTTGCTGACACGTTTCAAAACGATCGTTTCTTTTTCGAAGCTAACCTTCTACATTATTTATTTTGAGTTAAAATAAATTTCGAATGATATTTTTTAAATCTTTAGTTCAGTCTATCACTACTCTTGATATCTAGTAGAGTGAAAACCATCAGGTGCAGTTTTCCCCAACACTTGATTTTAATTGCCAAGAATGCACTTTGCTGTTGTCTTTATTTTGGAGACATTTATGACCGCTAGTTAGGTTTCTGCTTCTGCTTCGTTTCTGTTGAGAAATTGTTTTCTTATACCTAAAGTTTAAAGGTTTTTTTACTGTTTATGTGCTGCCTTTGATAAATTTACATGTTTACTTTGATTTTATTTTATTTTTAATTTATAGGAGTGAATTGTTGGTAAGAATTTTATTGATAAGAGTAGTTTTTTGATAACTGATATGCTTTTTGTGCTTGATGGAATACTCACCCCTTGTACTACAATTTTTTTCTAATACTCTGTGTCATTTGGTTTTAAACTTTTCAGTCTGAAATGGTCTTTTTATTTGATATTACAGTTGCTGCTATGTATTGATTACATAACATTCTTACCATTTTGTCATTGGGAAGGTTTGACTTTATTTGACACCATGCTCACTTATGTTACATACTTGAACTGTACATTCCTTACCTTTGGGTCACAGTAACTCTTCATCTCTCATTCAGAATGATCTGATTTCCTAAATCTGAATGTTTTATCAGAATAACAACTATACTATGGCAATAATAAGTTTTATACCAATAATAATGGTGTATCATAAAAAGGTATAATATTATAAATTAAAAACAAAGCAAGAACAAACTTCAAATTTATGTACTATACAAAACTGAAATTCATAAGATTTAGTGATGAAGTGTCTATAGGGGTTTGACTGAGTTGCCAATAAATAGCAGTTGCACCAAACAATTGTGTCACTAACAGACAAATATATGTTTTTCATGTACTGAATACTAAATTAAGTTTTAATTTTCAACCATATTATAGTTACTTTGCTAGCCTGAGCAGAATTTCTTTTCTTAATATAACAAAACATTGTTAGAACAAAATTTGGTTGAATCAACAAGTCTGAGTTTGGAAATTGCAGTTATCTTGAAAGATTTATTGTAATGGAAGTAATTAAATTTGTTTTTGATTTAACAGTGCTGTCTAGAATATTTCAAAATAATTTCTAACAGTGATTATACATTTTCTAAAAGGTATTAAATTAGAAGTTAGAATTGTATTAAAAGTGAAATATTTTTTTAAAGTGTCTAGTAAAACTTTAAAAAATGTGCTCAATATACACATTTTAGTTTTAGAAATGAGATGTAATTAATTACAAACATAACACCTTAATTATAGTAATTATCTTAGGTTCATAAAGTTGAGGCGTGAAACATTTAAACCAAGAGATTTTTTACAAATTTCATCCTGTCATGTATAATGCTACTCACTGTATAATGCTAGACTTATGTTTTGCCTACTTTACACATATACAATATCAAGAGCACAGTAGCAATATTACAATGAAAATATTGGAAAGAACCCCAATATCACAAATTAATAAAAAATAACAAATAAAACTAGATACTTAAGAAAGAAACCCTTATGTACATTTCGATGACCATGTCATCATCATCAGAGGGTCTTACTACAATCTAGCAAACAAGAAGTTATAAACTAGAGTGACCTGTTATCTAGTTACAATTTTTCTTTTGGTTTGACCTGTATACATCTCATCACAAGTACTACAAATTATTTAATAAATACCTGACTTTTCCTGCATTGGAATTTTATCTTTAGGGTTACATAATAAATGCTTAAGTCTATTTAAACTTTTGTAGGCTATCTTAACATTTACCTTTTTAAAAATTGAATCAAACCCTTTTGTTAAAGTATTATCAAAAGGTAAACTAATATACAGTAGAACCTCTCAAACTCGATTCCTGAAAACTCGACATTCTCTAAAACTCGACAGGGCTGGTGAATTAATAATTTTTTACACCGCCCATAATGTAAAGCTTTCCATCAGTACATAGGTCGCCCGAAAGCGCTAGAGACTCAGATTAGGTTACTGGGTTTTCCAAGGTCGTTCAACGCACCCTTTACCTGCCCAGCTGGGGCGGGCTATTGTTTGCACATGTTTGGGGATTTCTGTGGCCACTTTCCTCATCGTGAGGCCGCGCGTTGACCTGGGATTCCCGGACAGGTCATAAACTACCCTCACTACATTGTCGTCACTGGGCGTTCAGTTTAGTGTTTGTTGAGACACAGTTGTGGTCAGTTGCTTTTGTTCGAGAGTGGTTGACAATTGTTTAAACGAGTTTTGTGCTGGAATATAGAGCAATAGTATGGCGGAGAAGAAGAGGAAACAAGTGTCAGTGTCAATGGAAGCAAGTTTGGTGCCCTAAAAAGACTTGAGCGTGGTGAAAGCGTAAATAAAATAGCGTTTGACTGGAACATTGGTAGGTCTACAGTGCTCGGTTGGAAGAAAAAGAAATCTGAAATTGAATCGTGGTGTTTGAAAAGACAGGGTACAAAATCCATCGCGGAACGAAAAACAGTGAGAAGTGCAGAGTTCGAAAAAGTCGGCGAAACCCTTTACCAATGGTTCCGCGTACACAGGGAGAAGGGAACGCCTATATCTGGACCCATCCTGCAAGAGAAAGCTCTTCAGTTTTATGAACAATTTAAGGACGAAGGAGACCCTGGGTTTACAGCGAGCAATGGTTGGTTGTCAAGGTGGAAACAACTATATGGAATCAAGCTGCTCGCGGGGAAAATCTGTCAGCTGACCCTAACAATGTGAGTGACTTCAAGACCAAACTACACGAGTTTATTGAAAAAGAAGGACTGCCAGGTGATCAAATCTACAATGCAGATGAGACAGGACTAAACTTTCGAATGCTTCCTACTAAAAGTTTAGCTCTGAGAGATGAAAAAGCTGCACCAGGTTTTAAGAGAAGTAAGGAGCGTGTGACTATTCTTGCCTGCAGTAATGCAACAGGAGAGCACAAACTCAAATTAGCGCTAATTGGAAAAGCAAAAAAAACAAGAGCATTTAAGACTGCCAGATGCACAAGTGATGGCAACTTTGAACTCCCAGTTTGGTATGGAAATCAATCTAATGCATGGATGAGCGAAGCAAGTTTTAAAGAGTGGTTTTTTTAACAGTTCGTCCCAGAGGTTGAGAAGTTTCTGAAGAAAAAAAATTTTCCCAGGAAAGCTCTACTGGTTCTAGATAACTCTACGACTCACCCTGATGTGCAATATTTACAGGACATAGGCATTAAGGCAATGTTTCTACCGCCGAACGTCACATCTCTCTGTCAACCGATGGACCAGGAGCTTTGGCAGCGTTAAAGAGAAGGTACATTCGTAAACTTTTGTCATCTTTGGTGTTGTCCTTGGAATCGGGTGAGGAGCTAACGGCTAAACTAAAGAAGATCGATTTATTAGATGTCATTGGATGGGTCTCTCAATCTTGGATCGAGCTTGAGACCATAACCCTCATTCGTTCTTGGAGGAAACTTCTAGATCATGCAGGCAATGATTTGTCGCGTGACGATGGAATCAATTCTGAAAAAATCCCAGGGTGTGAAGAGTCTTCAAGCAATGATGTCAATGAATGGATGGTTCTCGACGGAGCATCAGAACCATTAGGAGAAGATGAAATCATCGCAGCTGTCAAAGGGCATAACGTAGAAGGGGACGATTCGGAAGAACAAGAACAAGAGGACCATCGACAAGAAAGAAAAGTTAGCCACAGTGAGGCTGTGAAATTTATTGAAAGGACATTGCAGTACTTAGAGCAGCAAAATGCGACTCGAATGGAGATTCTGTTCCTCAGGCGACTCCGTGATCAAGCTGCAAGACGCTGTGTGGAGACAGAAAAGCAGTCTTCAATCATAGGGTTTTTCAAACGCCTTCAGTAAGTTAACTTTTATACTTTTCTTCTAGTGTTCAGAAAACTTCCCATAACTAACTGTGATGGACTTTTTATAAGCAGCATAAACAACTTCAGTAATAATTGTAATGAACACTGTATTTTCAGATTCTACTAGGCCTTTTGTCTCAAATTTTTTTAAATTTTTTGATTATAAGTTATAAATGTTAATATAAATATATAATTGTATATAATAAATCAATAAATGTACAATTTTAATACTCTAAAAAAGCGTTTTTATTCAACTCCTAGTTATTTTTATTTAAGTTCCCTAAAACATGACAACCTTAAAACTCGACAACCTTTAAGTCCACATTGTGTCGAGTTTGAGGGTTCTACTGTAATAACATTTTTTAACTTTTTTTTGAAGAATGGTAGATATGCTTAAAACATATTTTAATCTTTGTTTTCTAACAATATTATCTACAATTTTGGTATCAAAATCGTTATATCTAGCCACTTCTTTGATAAAATAATTTCCTTATAAAAACGTTTAGAACTAAGGGGTACATTAATTGCTTTGTTATTCAAACTGTTAAATGCTGATATTTTATGTGTATTACAATGGTTGGAACTATTTAAAATATATCTATTATTGTTAGTAAGTTTCCAGCAAAATATAAAATTCTATTTTTCATGATTTTTAATACATAGAATATCTTAAAATGGCAAACAATTATTAGTTTCCAATTCATAAGTAAACTTGATGAAACTATTTGTGCTATTAAGTTGGTTAACAAAAACATCTACCAATGTTAACTAATGTTGTTGAGGTTGTTAACCAATGTTGATTAACATTTACTACTATCAAAAATCAGGTATTTATAAAATAATTTGTAGTACTTGTAATGAGATGTATATAGGTCAAAACAAAAGAAAAATTGTAACTAGATAACAGGTCACTCTAGCTTGTAAATTCTTGTTTGCTAGATTGTAATAAGACCCTCTGATGATGATGACATGATCATCAAAATGTACATAAGGGTTTAATTTTAAGTAACTAGTTTTATTAGTTATTTTTTATTATTTTTGTAGTATTGGGGTTCTTTCCAATATTTTCATTGTAATACTTTACAAATCTCTCTTCATTTACAACTAATCTTATGGGAGATTTATACCCATGACACATATATTTAATGTACATTGGCACCCCAAGATCCAGAATTCCAGAATCAGCTATGACTATGGTAGACCTAGAGATATAATAGTTGGCTGAATATTCAGAATGGCACAATTACTTTTCTGTTTTTTCTATAAACTTTTAAGTAGAAAATAATATTTGTTGCTTTGACATTTTATCTATAAGTGATTACATCGTTTCATAAATATTGTCATGATCAAGTTCACATATGTGTTCAGTTTTGTGCATTTTATATGACAAATAATGATATATCTTTGCAAAAACTATTGATCTACAATTGCGAAAGTTACCTTTTTGACTTTTAGTGTGTTGAATTGATCTGTATACGCATTGAAAAGTGTCCAATCTGCATTAATTACAATTTGAAAATTTTGCATTAAGGATGCATTCTTTTAAAATATTTTTCAAATTTGTCACTTATACATTTACATCCTGTAACATCAAGATATCAAATGACGAAAATCGCAAAATTGTCCTTTTTTTCAAAATTTCGTCCTTATAATGCATTGAAAATTGAAATGTGAAAAATCATAGTTTTATACTATGATACAAACCTAATTCTCAGAATTAAAGATTTTAGCTTTATCAATATCAACTGTACATATAATTGGTTAATCACAACACTGAATTTTATAGAGAAAGATTAGGTCATCTTACTTGAGCATAAACGTTCAAGTAAAAAAACAAAATCTGAGGGTCAGAACACATTGTTTATGATCAAACATTTGAATCACACCTCTAAGTTATAACATTTTTTGATTCCATCTTCGCGTGAGCTACTAGTAATCACTAAACACTTTTAAATGTTTTAAACTTGCCTATAGTAGCACTTACTTCTAAGTTATAGAAATATTAAAGTTTACGGTTTTTTACGTTGATGTAAATTTTCAAATTTTTAAAATATATACACTCTTTAGTCTTCTAGTTCATCTGTGGAATCGTTTAGTAGTGAATAGAGTTAACAACAAAATTGATAATTGTTGTTTGATTTTCATAATTCAAATGTTATCAATTTTGCCCTTTAACGCTAAAACATTTGGCTGTGATAGCAGACTCCTATGTTATAGTCTCTAATTATTTCTTTTGCAATAATTATCTCGTTTGGATTATTTGGCTTTTTATATGTTAAAATTATAATCTGGTAAATTGTTTCTTTGCTTGCCTCTTTCTTTTAGTATCTTTGTCATGATTTCTCTCATGAACTTTTAAGTAAAAAAGGAAACCTATGGTTAAGTGTACAAAGATGTTAAACATATGTTAATTATTTTTGAAACAATACAGTAGGTTATCAGTGTATTTTACATTGCTGTATGTAAGTTAATTTTTTTTTTTGCTATGAGAGCAGCATCCTTCTTTGTCTATGTCAGCATCTCATTTTATCAGCATCTTACTTTTACAATGGCTCTTACTTTTCCTTGTAGCTCTTGGATATAAGCTGTATTTTTGTGTAGGTATTTCTGAGAATTTTTATCCCCAAAGTGTTCTATTTTGAATTTTTGTTTTTCTTCCAATAAAATTAAAATTTGGATAAATCCTTTATTACTGTGTCTGTTTGTTAGCTATATTGTTTGGCAATAATAACCAACATTAGTTTTTCGCAAAGAAAGTTAATATATATATATATATATATATATATATATATATATATATATATATATATATATATATATTATAATAGTTTTATATGTTATGGTAAATATAAATAATTTCCTTAATACAACTGCTCCACCTTGTGGTAGTCAAATTGTAATAATAATTTTTTTTTTATAATAAAACAAATTTGAATAATTATCTTTAGAGTACAATAAGTTGCTGGGCACCAGTTAGAATTACAAAATTATTGTAACCATAACAGTAAAATTTAGATTCTTTTTCTTTTTTATTACTTACTATTTATAGTAATAAATAATGAAAACTTTCTTTTAATTCAATTAATCTTTGTTTTAATTTAGTCTTTGATTACTCTAGTTACAAAACTTTTTAAATACACTTTTTCTATTAATTTAATTTTATAACTTTTCTCCCAGATTATTCGGTAGGTATTAATTATTATAAATCTATTGAGCACTTCTGGTTACAAAATAAAATTCGTTTATGCAATTAACTCTTTAATAAATTTTATAAAAGAAATACCCAGGCCTGGAGTTATTAATTTTGAAAAGAATATTAAAATGTTTTTTAATGAATTTAATTAACTAATTTTGCTTATAAGAATGATTCTACAATATTAACTTAAATACTAATTTATAAATTTTCGTACTAATTAATTTAGTACTTAGCTGAGACTTATTGTTCTTGTTCAAATTTATAGCCTTTAAATTTATTTTATAACCAAATTTCTTTCACCACTATATTTTTTTTATACTTTCACTAATATTAGCTTCTATTAACTTTATTTAGGCTAGCTTTCTTAATATTCAAATTCTTCCTCTAATAAAATTTCTGGACCAACTAAGTTTTAGCTTCCAGTACCAAGGCTCTCTTTTTTCTTAATAATGAATTTTGCTTATTTGAGACTCTAGAATAATCTTTTTTTTCATTGTTGAAACATCTGTTAAATAACACACTGATTATTTGATTTTTCATCTCCTTTCATGAACAGTTAAGTTTTGATACTATATGCAATAATTTTATATCTTGTAAATTTCTTTCTTAATCTTGTTTTGTTTTATTTATAATTGAATGCTGTTTCTTCTTTAAATGTGGATTTAAAATTGTATCATAACCTATTTTAGGTTATGGTCAAGTGTTTACATTTTCTGCTTATCCATTTCTAATTCACTTATAATATATTGCGAATTCTTGTTCGTTATTTAATGTTTCAGTGGTTTATATAAAAAACGTTACAATATATATATATATATATATATATATATATATATATATATATATATATATATATGTGTGTGTGTGTGTGTGTGTGTGTGTGTGTGTGTAAATATGTACTGTATATATATAAAGTTATTATTGTTAATTGTAAACAATTAATCCACCATATTATTTCACACGAGTCTTTTCAAAGTATAAAGAATAAGTAATATGTGAACAAAGGTATGTTTTAAATAATTAACTAAAGCAACACAAACTTGATAATAACCAGGGCAAGGGGGGGTTGGCTTACAAGATACTTGATACTACTGAGTATCAGAGAGTAATAGAGAGGAGTAATAATAATGTGAGTACTGTGATAAATCCTAATTCAGACTAGTGGCACTCAATTTAATCTTCAGTGGCACATTAGTGTGAATATTTTTTAATTTTCCCGGCCAGAGGCATCTTATATACATTTTATTCACTTTGTTTTGAAATCACTTTTAAGTAGTAGTTTAGTATTCTCTCCCCTTCAACATCAACAAAAAAAGTCATTAAGTGTTATTATTATTATTATTATTGGAAAAACTATACAAATGTTAATAATTAATTGAGTATTTCTCTTTATCAGAGTACATGGGTTCGAAGCATAAACTCAGAGACATCACAACAGGTTATAGAGGCAGCTTTATCATCTGTAAAGAATTTCAAGTCTGATTTTGAACTTGTGAAACTAAAGAGAGATAGTGATTATCGATATAAACTGTTTGACACTATAAATAATGTTGAGGATGAATTATTTTCAATGCTTGAAGAAGAAGTATTCAAACCAGAGGAATGTAAGGTGGAGGTTTTAATTGAAGCTTTGAAGGGCACTCCAGAACAAAACTGTGTCACGAACTTGAAAGATTATATTTCAGATGTTAAAGATAAGGAAGGTAAGGGAAATTACAGTTTCTCTGTTAAGTCTGTGATCTTTAAACTGAATAAGAAAATTTGACAAATAAAATCAAGTCTCAAATATGCTGGTACAAATAAATTTTCATCAATTGCTAAATCTGAAAAAAATATTGTTTATGTCACAAAAGCTTAGAATTTTCAACTTAAAAGTATTTAAGCACACAAAATTTATGTTTTAAAACCACAATTTTCCTTAATGTCTTAGAGATTCTAGGGTAGGGGTTCCCAAAAACTTTTTCTACCA